>CM061349.1:133063406-134480281 GCA_030867105.1 Liasis olivaceus | reverse complement strand
TGACCTGTTGGGTCATCGTTTCAGAGATATTTCCTTACCTAAACAGAGAAAGAGAATGACCAAGGGCAAAAGAGCAGTGAGAGTGTGAGCAACTTACAACTTGCTGCCAGCTTCCCGGTTGACTTTGCTTGTGGGAAGCTGGCAGGGAGCATCAGAAATCCTCCCTCCCTCCCTCCCCACATATAATATTGCTGTTTGCCCTCCCCTGGCAATCCTCAGGAGAGCTCCTGTGAAGCCTCCTCCTCCTCCTTGGCTGACCTGCACAACTGCCTGCCACTTTTCTGGGGCGAGTTGGAACAAAGGGAGCCAAGGACTGTGAGAAAAACTTCACCCCTGCTCCCCATTCTGGCATGTTCCTGAGAGCCCCCTCCCTTGAGGAAGGGGCTCACCCATTAACCTTTGGTCCCCCCCAGCCAGCTCTACCTCATCAGCAAGCATTCAAGTCACTCCTTCCTCCTTCCCTCAATGCCAACCACCGTTAAGAGATTTCAAATTTCTGCCTCATTTCCAAAGCAGCCAATTGCTGCTTGTCAGTCGGGCCATGCTGCCAGCCAGTTGGGTGCAGGGGACAGAGGGAGGCAGGAAAGAGGCCCATGATGATTACGTGACCTGGGCTGACTACGGCGGCATGGCAGCATAGAGTGCTGAAGCAGCCACAAATTTCTCAAATTACAATCCCACGGGAGTAATGGGTCCCGGATTTTGGATGCATTCTGTAAGTTAGCCCATTTGACGTACCTTGGTTCAAAAATTGTTGCCCTATGACACACTGTTTTGCCCAGTTGAAGGTTACAGACACAAGAGTTTTAGTACTTTATAGATGACAATTGTACATCCAGGGTTGGATTTGAAAATGAAGAACATTTACATTCTATCTGAGCTAGTGGAACAACTCCCTACACACAACTAGTCATAAGTTATTTACTAGAAGGCTTATTAATAATTATGAGAACTTTTACTCACTGTTGGATTATAAAAAGTAGGTATAGTTATTTCCCAAGATGTAAAGGATGAGAAAGAGACATCAAATATAACAATTATTATTTACTGAAGAGCACTTCTTCATTTAGTATGGCATTTCATCACTTGTTCCCTGACACATATGCTGAATATTACAGGTTGGGCTCCATTTAACCAAAGCACAATGCTTTCTGGTCACAGTGAATTTAGTGACATAAATTATAAGATAAGTCTCCTAAAAGTTCCCCTTAATTTATTTGGTTCAATTTACAAAGTTTACGTTGACTGCTAAAATATAAAACAGATCACAATTTATATTAGGCACAGTTTATTGCTTTAGCACAATTTTAAAACTTCAGAAGCGAAGATGACTTTTGTTTTGATGTCACATGAA
This sequence comes from Liasis olivaceus, assembly GCA_030867105.1. Lineage (NCBI taxonomy): Eukaryota > Metazoa > Chordata > Lepidosauria > Squamata > Pythonidae > Liasis > Liasis olivaceus. The sequence continues at coordinate 134,478,927 of CM061349.1, read as the reverse complement.
CTCAGAAACAGTTTTAAGAACAAGGCTCTTAAGAGAACTTGCAGAATGCTTCCATTCTAGTATCTTTATACCCTGATACCAGGATAAGGCATCATCCCTGAAGCAGATACATGGGCAACTCCCTCAGATTCTGTATCTCAGACATACAGAAAGAGACCCTGTAAGAGACACCTGGAAAGGGCATAAGTACAGATTACTAGAATGTAGAAGCAGCATATACAAAAGGAGAATTTTTTGGAAACTTCATTTTGGAGTATTCACTGTTTCATACACTAACTGCCTCATCCAAGGGTGAAACTGTAGAACTATGACAATTACTAAACTTTGGACTCAAATCTTCACTGAGTCCCCATTTTCATTTCTGAAGTGGAAGAACATTGAAAAGTTTCTGAAGTTTTACTTTGAAATTTCCGTGGACTCAGATCATCAATCGTTTTTTTTTTCTCCAAAGCTGTATCTTTCCCTGATACAGGAGTGTCAGCTTTCCTCCGGCAAAATATCCATTTCACAGCTGCAAAAATTAAAGCAGTCAGAACTATAGCTGCAAGAATAACTCCAACAGCAATTCCAACAGTTTTGCCATTTCCTGATTCATCTGTGGAAATTGTTTCATTTTGGGTTGGGAGCACTGGAATTTCTTTAGTTTCGTCTTCTTCTGGAGGAACAGGTGTAGGGGTAACTGGGAATATAGGAGGAACAGCAGGTGGGGCAGGATGACCTGGTGGCGGGAGTCCAGGTTTGGTAGTGGTGGAGACTACAGTCTTGACACAACTTGGAACAGGAGGATTCCATGTATTATTAGCACCACATCTAACAAAAGCAGCCCCTACCAAAGTATAGCCCGGATTGCACTTAAATGATATACCAGTGCCGTATGCATATGTAGGTTGAAACACAGTTGTCAGTCTCCCGTTTGGGATGTTTGGTCTATTACAAGTGACCTTTTTACATTCAGGTGGACGTGAATTCCACTCTCCATTCAGACCATCAGCTGTAATTATACAGGTAATAATTGAATTTCCAATAAGGGAGTAATCAGCATCACACCGGTATATAACTGCTGAGCCAATAGAATATTCATCTGCGGGGTCAGGATTATACCTTCCATTGGAAATTGTAGGAGGGCGAACACAAGGAATACGTTGGCAGTGTGGAGGATGTCTATTCCAGTCAACTCTGCTGGATTTTAGAACACATTGAAGGGTAGAATCGCCTATTATTCTGAACCCGTGATCGCAGGCAAAGGTTACTGTTTCGCCAAGCCGGAGGTCAGTTGAGGATACTATTCTGCCATTATCTACATGTGGAGTTGGACATCGCCTTCCTCGACAAAATGTAGGAGTGTCCGCCCACTTTCCAGTTGGAAGACATGCAATAGCAGGAGGCATTCCAGGTATAGGTTCATAACCTATGATACAAGTTAATTGCAAAACAGTTCCAGGAGGATAGCTGTCTTTTAGGGTTCCTCCGCTTCTTAGTGAAGAATGCAGGGGTAGAGTTGGAGTTGAGCAGTCACACAAAACAGTGGAAGACAGGAACAGAAGGACCAAGGCCACCGTAAGGACTTCACTGGAATAAGGAGAAAGACCCATTGGAACACCTACAGAATCTGGAGAAACATTCCCTGAATTTACAAACAAAACAAGATGGGGTTTGTGGAAGAATTGAAGTTTGAATATTAATAAATGTTTTAAGTAAATATTTAGCAAGCACTAGAAGCAAGTAGGTACATAAGAATAGTTTTTATATTATATTTGTGGTTAGGCTTTAAGAGGAAGCTGGTCAGAACACCTAGCTGAAGCTATGGCTTGACACCTAGCAGATACATTTAGCAGACATAGCTTAGCAAGTCGGGTCTATTTTAAAACTTTGCCTTTTTATACTTAATTAGTAACCAGTCACATTTATAATCTTGTATTTCTGTTTTTGGTTGATTATAAATATACCCTGTTTCTTGTGTATTAGGGCCTTTCCCATGGAATATTACCAAATGTGTCTATCTGTGCTTGACCTGGCTTTGCAAACCCATAATACATTTTGGAGACCAAAGTCCTCTAGTGTCCTGCTTGAGAAGAAAAGATGAACCTCATTTTGAGAAGGAAGAAAACCCTTTTTCTCCAACAGGTTCCAGAATATTCGGACAGAAAATGGGAAAACCACTTTTCCACTACAGGGGTGTGAGCAGCGTTGCATTCAGAGTGGGACGTTCAAGGTGATGACATACTCCACATAACTTGTGAATTGACTCTCCAGAGAAATGTTGCAAAGGCATGCTTTTCTGGAGCTGCACAGCAGGTGATGGCCCACTGGCAGTAATTCTTGCCATGTAACATCCCTGAACCTTACATCCAGGGGCAGTGAGAGAAGATAGAAGGAGAACTACAAACACTGGTGGCTGTCTTCTCCCATGGTGTAATTCCCCCACCCTTCCAGGGATCTAGGCCTCGCCTGTCCTGGTTAACTATGGTGGCTCTATGGGCCTGTGAGTTAACTGGGCCTACAAGGCCCCCTGTGAGCAATTTCCAGGGGAATCCTCCCCCAGGACCTCCCACCTGCCCTGATGTCTTCCAGGATGCCCCTAAGCCTGTCAGGCAGCTGGCAGCCCTTCTCTGCCCCAGGCCTCTAGGTCTTCTTGGTACACCCCCTGCTCCCCCAGAGTCTACCTCAGGCCTTTCTGATTGGCCTTGGCCACTGCTCCACTTACCATGACCTCTCCTGCTGGGTGCCTCCTAGGTCTCCAGTGCCTAGGCAAAGGCTAGCTGCCACTGGACCATCTAGGCCTCTGCTGCTGGGCCTCTTCCCAGCTCCGCATAGCTACAGAATCTCCAGGCAAGCTCCACCCAGCGATACTGAAGCAGCAGTGGGCAACCATTTGATAGTCAAGGCTGCGCTTAACATCTTTTCAGGGGCTGGGAGATGCAAAGTGGGTAGGACAACATCACATATATGGGTGGGGCTAGAGTTTTTGTTCTTCTCTTTTTACAGGAGATGTTTTAATTGTGAAGATGGCTGAGTTTGCAGAAATGGGTAATGGACTTGTTTGATCAAGGGGGGAACTACAATTACTTTTATAAAAGACTGGAAACACTTTATAAACTTTTTGCTGAAAATGGATAAAAATTAACTGCTGATTTTGGGATTTATTGACTAAAAAGTTTGTTTATGGGAAGAAGGGGACTATGATATGTAATTTGGCAGGGTGGAGACGGTAATGACTTTAATTCTAACTGCAGCAAAGAAGATAGGAAGTCGCTTCTTTAGATATCTTTCTTTTTCTTGTTTTTTTGGTATTCACTTTTTCTTTTACCCTTTTATAATCTTTTTCTTTTTTTCTTTTTCTTCTATGTCTCTGTAGTTCTTTTTAAATCTTTGTAAAAATTTCTTTTAATAAAAATCATTTTTTGAAAAGGTGATATTTTAGAGCTCAGGCATTTTCATTTATTTCCCAACTCATGGGAAAACTAACCAGGAAGCAGGACAGTGAAGATGCATGAAGTATCAGTTGGGACGCAGAACTGGAGTAGAAGATGCTAGTTAGCAACTTCAAACTAGTGAGGACTCTGCGATTGTTATACAACTTTGTCAGGAAGTGAGCTAAGAAATTAATTTAACTGTGGTAGGATCTTTACAGACCTACTGTTTAACGGCCAAGCACAGAAGTGTGAATGGTTACATTTCAAATGCATCCTCAAGGTGATTGGAAAACTTGCCAGACATCCGTGTGAATGCTGGAATGCACGAGGGTTCGTTTAGAAGATGTTCACGGCTGACATTCCTGGGCTTCGTGAATGTAAATCAAAAGCTCAACGAATCAGTGGGGACTGATCACATAATACGCTTCTCAGTCTAGGGAATGTGCTCTTGTCAGTGCATCAGTATCAATTGCTATGAAGTTGGTAGAGAGTCTGGAGTGTTTTTATAGCTGCAGGCAAATCTAGGTCCCCAATCTAGCTTTCCAAATAATGATGAAAGGATCATCTTTCTGTTCCCTTTGTTCTCAGGAAAAGATATGGTTCTGTAAGAGTATAAATGATGTATGAAATATAAAGAAAAGAAAAACCCAGCCCCAAATGAACAGAGTAAAGGAAGCACTTAATGCTTTAATGTGTTATTTATCTATTTGTTAATTGGCACTGTCTTTAGACAAATTGCCTTTGTGAAGCAAAAACAAAACCTCAAGAGCCTAATAAATAATCCCTTATTTCACCCACATCTTTTCTTCACAAGCAGATGCATGTTCTCTTTCCATCTCACCAGATTTGTTTTTTTGTGGCCCCCCCGCCCCGCCTCCTCAGGAACCACTTCTTTTTATCCATCTGACATTTTTCTCCTTCGCTAATGTGGTGAAATGAAAGGCTGTGGGATAGGCACATGCAAAATGTTTTGTCTCCTGAGATGAAACGATGCAAGGAACTCCAGAACATTCTGTTCTTCCTGAAGACAACACCATTCTGGGGGTGGTCTAGCAATTTTCCAGAAATAAGCCTTCCAGAAGAGGAAGTGGTTTATGACATAAGCAGTTGCCTTCATGGCACACAAAATTCTTTCTCTTTGACTGAGTTTGCACAATACACTAACCCATGGTTAATTGGGACTATACTGTATTGAATGAACACAATTGCCTGAGTTCTTCATACAACACACCACTGAACACAGAACATATTGAGCCACAAACTAACAAAGTACATTTCACCTTGGTCTGGTGTCACAAAGCCAGCACTGATTACAATGAGAGAAGAAAGCATTAGCCTTTCTAAACCTTGAGCAGTTCTCAATCCATATTATTATTTTCCAGGACACAGGGAAAACCTTCAAGTGCTTCCAGAGTTGTTGGAAATACTGTGGATTGAACCTAGGATCTATTACATGGGGAAAATGTCAGCTCAGCTGTTTAGGGGCTGGAGATCTTGTGACTTAGCTGACTTACAGTGTGAGGCAGGCCTGCCACTTGGCTTGTAGAAATACAGAACTCATTGCACTGGGAAGCATGACTGGTGAAATGGGTCTGCTGAAGAGCATGTCCAATTGGGTACAACCTCTTATGAATTTATGATATACAACGGTCCTTACATTCAAGGAGAAAAAGCTGAGGGATAGCCCTGCAAAACTTGCTCAGTGTAGACAGGAAATGATGATGACGATGATGACGATGACGATGATGATGATGATGATGATGATGATAGCAGCAGCAGCAGCAGCAGCAGCATTTTTGTTTGAAATATTTGAAATGGCTTAACTGGAATACAGTAATTGCCTCAGACTATTACATTTCAAGAAAAAGTATTTTTGTTTGATTCTAAATTACTTATGAGAGAGACAGTTTGGTGAGTGGTTAAGGCATCTGGCTAGAAACCAGGAGACTGTGAGTTCTTGTCCAGCCCAATGCCAGCTGGGTGACTTAGCGCCAGTCATTCCCCCTTAGCCCTAGGAAGGAAATTGCAGGGACTTGTCCAGGCAGTCCTCAGGAGTCAACACTGACTTGAAGGCATAGATAGATAGATAGATAGATAGATAGATAGATAGATAGATTCATTTTGGTGATACCATTAAAATCTTTCCAAGTGATTCTCTCTCTGAATTCACTTCTTTCTGGCTTTCAGTCCTCTAAAAATATACTCAGAATTTATAGCAAGGCAGGAAATGAGGATTCAAGGATGCATTTACAGAGGAAAAATTACTGAACAAAAATTATATAATAAAAGTGGGCTTTCTGGATTTCACTGCAAAGTTTATTGGTCTACTAATAATTTGTAGAGAGCAGAAAAACTGTTTCCAGCTTTCACATGGAATTTATTACTGTTTTAGTGCCGGCTTGTTGCCTCCAATTGAGATGATGTTTCCTTGCTCATTCTTAAAGGACTGTCAGCAGCCGCAGATGTCTTCTGGACCTGCAGTTGGTTTTTGTAAGCATGTGGGGGGACATTACTTTTCTTTGTGTCTCCTGTTTCAACATTTCTCTTCATTTTCACTGAAGCGTCTCTTCAGTTCTTGATCCAAGGATGTGTAATTGGTCCTTGTTCAATGTTTACATGAGACAGATGGAACACATTGTACTGGGAATATGTGGCATTGCAGATGTGCCATTGAGCCTTTTTTAAAACATAGATATGGGGAAGGGGAATGGATTCTTAATAAACATTATTAATAAACTAAATTCATTCTGTGCATTTTCAATTTACTGTGACAAAAGCACTTGCAGTGCTTTGTTAGGCTTCCCCAATCACGTGGCACCGCAGGATGAATGGTAGCGTGACCTTACCCCATCTTTACACATTATGATGTTAACATTGTTGGGGCTGGCAACCATGCTGCTGCTCTCTGTCCAATACGCATTCATTATGTGCCAATAAATATCTGAAAATGATTCCGTTCTAAAGAAATGGGAGAGAGTATAGTGGCCAATCTACAAGCAGCTGGACATATGAAGCTCCTAGCCTTGCCTGTTTATTATGCATTATGCATTATGGATTATGATTATGATTATTAGTATCATCATCATCATCATCATCATAGTTTTTGGAAAAAAGATTCCCAGACCCAAACGTGTATAATCAATAATTTAAAAGATATCCTTACCTGCAGACTTAGCATTTAAACCACCATACAAAAGGAAAAAGGGATGGGGAGGGAAATAGGAAAAAACAATATCTTAAGAATTAGTACTCTTAAGTATTAATTCTTGTATAATAAACAGCTAGATATAGTTCAGACAAAAGAGAAATCTAATGGAGTGAATTTTTGAGCAATGCTGATGGAATGGTCCTCCTTCTCTTTTATTTGCAAGGCTACACAAAGAATCCAGTGGGGACCAGAATCTGAGCACCAGGATGAAGGGTTAAAATGTGACACACACACACACACACACACACCCCGCAATTGAGGTAGGATCTCTGGCACCTGTTTTTGGCAGTGTCAAGCAAATGCCACGTCTAGATCAGTTGTGCTGATAGAGCTTCTTTGTGCATCTTTTTCTGAGACAGGATTGTACTGTTGGATTGGTTAAGCAGTTGGAGAGCAGAAGGAAGTGACAGTATTAGGACAGCCAAGAACAGCTTTTATGACAGCAGCAGAGTTTTTATGGTCCATTTGGGGGATACAAGCTAACAGGAACCCTCTTGGGAAGAGAGATCATAAATGCTTCTCATAGTCACAATATGAGTACTGGGGCCACTTTGGATGTTTGTATTCAGTCCCAACTTAACTTTATCTCCAAGGTCAAACTCAAGGGAAAAAAAAAATCTTTAAATTTCTAACAGAAGCTGGCTGTGCACAAAGCTTATTAGCTAATACCTTCAATGTTAGCAACAGCAATTCCTCTTTCCTATTGCTATCAGTACGGGGGCGGGGGGGGGCGGGAATCCCAGTGATGAGTGAATGGTTCAATGTACATGGGACACCCATAAAAACAAAATGAGGTGATTGTGTGGAAGGAAAGTTCAGAGTGATGATAACCGCTGTGTTTAGTTGACTGGTATAAACACGTGTCACCTCACATTGCAGAGCTGGCAAGAAGCCTGATTCATACTGTAGTTGAAAAACTGGCTATGAGTCACTTCTCTTTATACAGTACATCAGTCTTCACTTAGAACCACCATTTTAAAGATCTGTCTTAGCCCTGAAATTCTGGAATGTGACAAATATATATTATAGAAGATATATAGATGGAGGTAATAAGTCTTTGAGAAATGTGTTAAAAGTCAGATGGATTCATAGCTCAAGATGATGCTGGAGCATACTGATAAGGCAATATATTTGAAAGTTGTTGTAGGAAACTTCCTAAATCTCTCAGATAGGCCTAGGCCTGACATAAATGGTGGAGAGTCAAATACCATAGTGTATTGCAAAAAAGAACAGATCATAAATCAGAAGGAGCAGTATTATAATTACTTATTTCACTGATGAAATCTCCCATAAAGTGAGATGTACAGTATAGCAAAGGTCATTAAGGCTTAACCAGAATATAACTCAGTACTGTCAAAACGCCTGAGTGATTCTCCAGGGTCACTTGATTTTCTTTTTCCAATTAGTGAGGCTGCAAATAGAAAAAGAGAGTGAGAAATACTTCATTTTAAGGTAGGTTAATTTAGAACGCCTATCTGACTCCTGATTATCCCAAGGGCCACAATATAACATGGATTCCTTTCTCAGCAGGGTGGGCAACAAGGGACTTCCCGTTCCCTAAAATGTGACTAGGGTCCACCTAGAAAAACAATGCCTGGGATGAAATATGAGCCAACCTTTTACATATGCATTTAGTATATTGTAATGTTTTGTTTATACATTCCTGTGGAAATTCATATATTGCACATGTGAATAATATTTTCACAAATAAATACAAATCCAGGATTAGTACATGGGCTTTGACCAATACAGGCCTTCTTCTTGGCAAGGCTGTTCCTGTAGATGCGTCACAGTCAGTCCAGGATGTCAGTTACCCCTCCACGTGTATGGCCAGATCAGACTCTCTCAAGTACTATTACAGAATGTAGTAATTACGTTATTGTTAACTGGTTAGCCACATTATACCAGTTCATCTGGTTTACATGCATCTTATTCAGGTGTTCACTCCCTATATAATTAGAAAGCTATGAAAAAAAAGGAATCATAAAATGCAAGGCTTGGTAGGGATCTTAGAGGTCATCCAGTCCAACCCCACCCACCCACCCACCCACCCGTCCTGTACAGGAAGCCAGTACCTCAGCCTCCCAGACAGGTGCCCATCTAGCCTTTCCATTAGAGAAAAGCCCATCACCTTCCCAAGTAGTCTGTTCCTATTGTTGAGCAGCTCTTCCCTTTAGGAAGCATCATGTTCCTTGGCCCTGACCTCACATTCACCTTTCTGCCTCTGAGCTCCATCACCTTCCATGCATTGGGGGTTGCCTGTCCAGAGCAGGGAGCTTGTTCTATTGTACGAGCTCCCCGTTCAATGCAGCAAGTAGGTTTCTAAATGATGGAAAGAGCCTAGAGGAGTAGAAGTAGAAAAGCCTCCCCTACTTTTCTGCCTAAGGTATCCCTCAATTGAATATTGGCCCGCTGATTACCCAGAAAGCCACAAATGTACTAAGTAGTCTCAGGCAAATCACTATTAACACAACATCATATTACAATGTGGAGATTATGTACAGAGCTGGGATAAGGATTATAGTGATAATATACATGGATGTTAAGAACCATATTAATGCCTACTGTTACTTAAGTTACTTAAACTTAAGTATACTTAAGTAGATAGTATACTTCAACTAGCTAGAGATGCTTGACATTTTAGAAGATATGCAAATAACCGTCTTAAAAATATTAAATGCTATAAGCAGGGATGATTACAGTATAGGTACAAGATCTGTGCCTGTTTCAAAAATAATGCAGAAGAAATGCTTTAGATTTTGCGCAAGCATGGCACATCTCTGTTATTCATTAAAGCAGGCCAATTCCTCTCTAAATTAAAAAAAAATGCTGCTACTTTAAGGAGTTTAATTACTCAAAGTTAATGTGACTCTTAAAACATCCCCCTTTTCAGCTTTGAAAAAAATCAGGATGCTTTAACAAATTTTCAAAGTGTGCATAGCCATAATAGGTGCAGAGCAAAATGATCGCAGTTTATGCAAATTAACAGGCTTGCTTTCCCAGCAACAAGAGAATTTGCTTGAAACCCAACTATTGCAAAATCCCTCTTGACATTTCCTTATAAATGTATTTGGGGTGGGGAGAAATTCTCCAACAATTTCTCTGGGTTGTGATCCTTATTAGTTGTGAAAATGGAGTTTCCTTCCTTGTTTTGCTTGCTGCTATGGCAAGTGGCTACAGAAGCATCTGTGTTCACAGAATAGCATTTTGCAGTGCCTACAATGCCCAGACCTATTTTAATTTCAGGGCACTGTGTGGTGTGTGTGTTTGTAGGTGAGTGGATGATATTAACAGCCATTGTCAAAATAAAATAAAATAATGGACAAAGAATATTCCACTAGTAGGATGATTATCTATCTATCTACAGTATCTCCAACACTTTCTCAGAAGAACCCAGGAGCATAATTTGAAGTCTCTGGGCCTCAAGGCAAGTTTTGCAGATTGTCCCCAACCCAGCATTAGTTGTCCATTATAAAGGTACTGGCTACATTCAAAAGAACAGATCTGTTTTGGTACCTGGGGCTTCCACAAACAAGACATTGTTGAGGAGAAATTGCAGTAATGGAGGCAGGGTGGTGCTGGTAGGTATGGTATTACCAGGCAACCAGATCTGGGCTACAAGTGCCTGAACTAGGGTTTCTCAACCTTGGCAGATGGGTCAACTTCAGCTCCCAGAATTCCCCAGCCAGCCATTTGAAAGTTGCCAGAGTTGAGAAACACTGATCTGAACAATCTGTAGATGGTGGCAAAGAGATCCATCTGTATCTCTTCGCTGCCATCAGATGGTCACCCTTGTCAGTATATGCCCTGAGACTGGCCACATTCACCTGCAGCATGCTTCTGCTTGCTGCTCCACCCTCACCCACTGTGATGCCTTAAACCAATGTCTAGGCTGGGCACAGACTAGCCTTGCAGCAGATCAGGGCCTGGTTGTGTTTTTTTTAAGACTGAAGGTTGTTACACACGCTGCTCCCAGGTTCAGTTTATGGTCACACACTCACACTCACAGCCTGTTGAGGTACACGGATCTTGTCAGCCCCCCTTGCTTTCTATCTGGGTTTTCCAGATAGGTGCGGCTAGAGCAGACAAAACACACAGCCCTGGTCAACAGCCAGGAAATAATTAGGGACACACACAAATCACTTCCAACCGAACACTGAGGCACAAGAGGGTCTTTGTAATACACGGAGACCCAGTAAATTTAAAGTAACAGCAAAACTTTACTGGTTGCAAGGTACATTTGCTCTTTCTCACACACACATGCACGCTCATCCACACTTACCCACGTCCTTCCCAACTAGGCTGTCAGGCACCAGCTAGAGGGACGGAAGCCACCAAGTCTGGATCCAAAGATGACTCAGAAGACTCAGATGACTCAGAGTGGGTGGGCTTTGGGACCCCTTTTATCCCCAGAAGTCCTTGCTTTGTTGATTCACAAGTCTGGCAGCTATTGATGGGATTGGGGTTGGGGTTTCCATGTGCTCAGGCCCAAATTCTTTTGTCTGGTTCAGGCCACATTTTTCCTTTGTATTCTCAAGGACTTGCTTCCTTCTTATCTACCTCCCTGAAGGGATCTCATAGACAAGATTCCTGGCTTTTGTCCTCTCTGCTTACGTGCCTGCTTCATCTTTAGGTTATGGCACCTTCAGTCTAGTCTCACACGATCCTGCTGGGGCCCCCTGGGCTGGCAGGTCCCAAGATGTAATGGAAGGCATGTGCGAGGAGGATACTGGAATGGAAGATCCAGACTACCATAAGGGAGGGAGGGCATTCCAGGAGAGGGTACAGGGCAAGTGTTTTCTCAGCCCACAACAAGACCATGAGAAGAAGAAGAGGTTTAGGCTAGCCCCTCCCTAGAGTCTCACAGGGTATATCCACTAATTGCTTTAGCATAGATTTAGTTTGGCTAGATTCTGTCTTTAGGGTGTAAGCAAATAAAGGAACTATACTGGACTGAGCTGTCTCATTGCTGTTCTTGGGCTGGGCCTGACACAAGGTAACCACTAGCCCTTGACTGTGGGAGAATCCCTTTGGAGAAATTTGCTTCAGCCGTAGCTTCCTAGTCCCCTTCACAGAATTCCAGCTCTCAGGGCTGTGGATTGGTTTTAACTAATTTGGGTATAGATGCCTGTGTAAAATTAGGTGTCTTTATGTTTACTGAAATTACTCAATTTACACACACCTCTTTCATGCCCAGCGAGGTGCTATTATTCAGCTGAACTTGGCTGACCTCAGAAGGCTAAGTAGGATCAGGTCTGGTTAGAATTTGTTCGGAAATCCCTAAAAATACTGGGGCTGTCGCCTGGACTAGGAAGTAGACAACAGCAACAAGAGAAGGAAGAAATATAGGAAAGCATTTCCTTATTGTTGCTGAGAAAACTACATGGATTGACCACAAAGTCACCAAGAGTGGAGCCTGACTCAGAGAAGATTTCACCTTTCTCTCTGTAGTTCCCCACATAGTCATCAGCTTCATCCTCCAAAGCCTCAGAAGCATTTTTGTATCACCCACTGAGTGTCCTACTATTGCTCTTTATAGTGCTGACCAGCTGACAATGGGGAGTGCAGAAATCAGCAGCAGTGTTTCATTGTATCCATTGTTTCCTTCCCTCTGCCCACTTTAAGGAAGACTTAATAATCAACTGCAAAAGAAAGAAGCTGCTATCATCTTACTTCCCCATTTATATTTAAGATGGCAGCAGGGAGCGGACACCCAGTGCAAGACTCCCAGCCATGATCAGCATGGGGGTTTGGAGGTATGGAGTAAGGGTGCTGAAAAGGTCCAAGAGATGCCTAGAGCACCACTGGAGGAAAACTAAGGACAAGTCTAACCCAACTTGGGTTAGAGCTGCTAGTAAGGGTGGCAAAACGTCATTATTTATTTCCTCTTATTGCATCCACAAAGTGTTGTCCGGCAGTCCTGTTTAGGATCACCTAGTCCCTCCCAGGTAGGGAGGGCTCAGAGGACCACCTACAGGGACATGCAGAGGAATTTGCTGAACATCTGATGGATAAAATCACTTGGATCCATTCCCAGTTGGAGGCCAAGTGTGATGCAGGTCCAGTGAAGATGCCTGGAGAGCAGACTTACCCAGTTATCTGGAAATGGTTTGATCCTGTTGGACCTGAGGAAGTGGACAGGTTCCTCGGAGCTGTTAGTGTGACTACCTGTATTTTAAATCCTTGTCCCTCCTGGTTGGTTAAATCAGGGAGGTGACATTAGGGTGGGTACTAGCGGTGGTCAATTCATCCTTGCAGGACGGGGTGTTCCCAAAGCCTTTTAAAGAGGCTTTGGTCCACCCCCTCCTCAAGAAACCATTGCTAGATCCCATTCTGAACAATTTTCGTCCAGTTTCTCACCTCCTCTTTTTAGGAAAGGTGGTGGAAAAGGTGGTCATGCAACAGCTTCAGAAGATCCTAAAGGAAATGGATTATCTGGGCCCCTATCAGTCAGGTTTCATGCCTGGTTATGGGACAGAAACAGCATTGGTCTCACTTTTAGATGTTCTCTGGTGATAGTGGGATGGGGGTGGCACATCCGTCCTTGCTCTTTTTAACCTCTTGGCAGCTTTTGATACCATCGACCATGGTATCCTTTTGGGCTGGCTGCTGGGTGGTACAGTTCTGTGCTGGTTCAGCTCCTTTCTCCAAGGCCAATCTCAATTGGTGTTGATAGGAAGCAAGAGGTTCAACCCACACTCCTACTTTGTGGGGTGCCTCAGGATTTGGTGCTCTTGCCGTTATTTAACATCCTCATGAAACTGTTGGGTGAGATCATCCGGCACCATGGGAAGAGGTATCATCAGTATGTTGATGATACTCAATAATATATCTCCATCCGGGGTGACCTAAGTGATGCTGTGGCTACCCTTTTGCAGTGCCTGGAGGCTGTAGGGGCCTGGATGGGGGACAACAGGCTTCAACTGAACCCTGATAAGACAGAGTGGCTGTGGGTACAGGGAGCCTCAAAATCTAGGAGCTTATTATCCTTGGTTCTTGATGGGGTTGCACTACCCTGGACAGACCCAGTGCATAATCTGGGGGTCCTCCTAGACTGGCGACTCCTGTTTGAAGAGCAGGTGGCAGTTGTAGCTAGGAGGGCCTTTTGTGTTATATGTCAGTTATGCCCCTTCCTGGATTGGGAGGTTCTCTGCATGGTCACCCATGCCCTGGTCATCTCCCAGTTGGATTACTGCAATGCGTCTACATGGGACTAGTATCCAGAAGCTACAGCTGGCGCAAAATGCAGCAGCACAGACAGTTCTGAATGCCCCTGGGGGGACCATATAACACCTCTGTTACACGAGCTGCATTGGTTGCTGGTTTGCTTCCAGGTCCAATTCAAGATTTTGGTTATTACCTTTAAAGCCCTTCATTGGCACTGGACCAGGTTATCTGAGGAGCCATCTCACCCCCATTATATCAGTCTGCCCTACTGGGTCTGGCAGAAGGGGCATGTTGCGGACACCACCAGTCAAGGAATTTCTGCTGTGGCCCCTGCTCTGTGGAACAACTTACCACCCGAGGTGCAGTGCATCCCCACCCTCATGGCCTTCAGGAAGAGTGTGAAATCTTGGCTATGCCAGATGGCCTGGGGGCCTGAAGGGAGTTTGGACCATTGGAATTGGCTCATGCGGTAATTGATTCTACTCCCCCCCATCATCTTGAATGTTTTAGTCTTTTTATGTATATAGTCTTTTTATATAGTTTGATTTTTTAGCTAAATTAATGTGGATATTTATATTTTTAACTGTTTTTGAGGTTTGATTTTAATTGTGAACCACCCAGAGTCACCCTCTGGGGGAGATGGGCGGCATATAAATTAAATAAATAAATAAATAAATCTTCTCTATCATCACCTCTGTTATATTTCATACAATCTGCTTGCTTTGAAAATCCTTACAGGTAGTCCTCGTTTAGCAACTGCCTCGTACAGCGACTGTTCACAGTTATGACAGTGATGGAAAAGTAATTTTGTGACCAATCCTCACATTTACAACCTTTGCAGGTCTATAAAGCAAAGGAAACCTGAAGTAAGATCATAAGTACAGTTGCGATTTCACTTAGCGATAACTGTGCTTAACAACTGAGTTGCCGGTCCCAATTGTGGTCGCTAAACGAGGACTGCCTGTTCTGTAAGATTCTTCTAGTTAATAAGCTCACACTTATTCCCTTCACTAGCAGAGAAAGTAAGATGCTAAGGAATTACCCAGTGGGTCAGGCAAAGGTGGGTCTCAGGAGTGATCCTGAGTTGAGATGCTTACGTTTTCTCTTTCTGAAAGAAATAAATTACTATCATTATATTTGTCATCACCTCTGTTGTCTCAAGGGGGTGTGGGGGAGGGGACCCAGCCAGACTCTGAAAGATCAAGCTAAAGTCATGACTAAGCACTAAGTTGCCTTGGTTCAGCAGGGAGAGGAAGATCTGAGGAGGTGGGATAAGGCAACAGTCCAGGACACCGCCTGTCTCGCAGCTCCAGCGTTAACGTTGCAGGACTCTTCTTGCACGTTTTCTTCCTACCTTGCAGCTGAGCCAGAAGTCAGTAAGCCCAGCTGCAGAAGAGTTGCCGAACCCCATTGCTGTGAGAACACAGCAGGGCAATGCGAAACCTGGAGGGGTACAAATGCTGCATGTGGATTACTATTTCAAAAAAGTGCTGACTGGCTTCAGATCATTACATCTTTAAATTATTCCTTACATATGCCGCAATTATTCTCTCTCTCTCTCTCTCTCTCTCCATCCATCCTAAACTTATTACAAGAGTCCTGTCATCACACTGTGCTTCTAGTTTGGGGGGGTGGGGAAGGGGTGTAGTGACAAACACATAGATTTAAGATGTCTCTAACCCTTAAGAGGAATGAGCTGATGACATCTCTTCCAAATGGTTTAAGGGTATCCAGGCTGGAGTACAAGGAGCAGTCAGAAGTGAGTCAGTCAGGCAGTAGAGCCTAGGCCAAGAAGGCCAAGGGTCTACTGCTGCTCCTTTGCTGTTTCTCTCCTCCTACCTGCCCTCTCTGAGTTGCCAAAGCAGTGGAGAGGCTGAGAAAGCAGCAACCTCCGGCTAGCTTGGAGTACTTAGTGGATTGACTCAGAGCAGGAAAGCAAATGAATAGAGATGGGTGGGCTGACTCACAGGCAGTTTGTTCTGTGACATATTAAA
The DNA here is from genome assembly GCA_030867105.1 of Liasis olivaceus. NCBI lineage: Eukaryota > Metazoa > Chordata > Lepidosauria > Squamata > Pythonidae > Liasis > Liasis olivaceus. The sequence goes on along the minus strand of CM061349.1, from coordinate 134,463,145 downwards.
ATCTTCAACAAAGGTCTTTGTTTTGCTCCTTCTGGCAGGATAAAAAGTATAGCTGGAGGCACATTTCTATACATACCCCTAGATGTTCCAAAGCTCACTTGTTCCATAATCAGATTTCTAAGAGGGCAACTCACAACTGAAGGTTCTTGTAGAGCCAAAAACTCATCCTGCTTTTGGCCTTGCTTTGCATCTTCTAAGATGTCAAACGACTTCTATTTTTTCTTCATTGTTTCTATCAGGGAAAGGTAATCTTTTGCTGGGTGAGGAACGCCTTTTTTAAAATTATCCTCTACAATGGTTGAATGTCAGAATGGATGGGCCATGATCCAATGACATGATGCAAGTGGGCAGAGCTGGGGTTTCCAGACTATTTTGTGAGAATATTTGGGGACTCTGTTATATGGGCTCATACCTCATAGCTTTATGAACCATTCTTATTTTATGTCAGAAATAAACAAAAAACTATACCTGGTTCATGGCTGAATTTCAGTGGTATTATTTCTAGGGTCTGCATAAAGGCCTCCAGGTTACTCACCCCTGGTTTATGTCATTCCCAGCTGAGAAAGGAAAAGGTTGCCCATGCAGATCTTTGCTGCAGTGGATAAGGATAGCCACAAAGGGCTATGGATTAATATCCTTACCATAAGATATCTGCTGGGCTCAACACATCCATCTGCTCTATTATCACAATCACAGAAACACAATATGGTGAATGTTTATGTAAGTAAACCCTTAATCCCATAGCATAATGAATGTAAAATAGCTTGCCTTCCTAGCTACTGAACGGTAACACACCATAGAGTAGACTGTACCTTTGACAAAGTGCTTCATGCTCCTCTCCTTCATCAAATGCTAAAATATGGACTAGATGTTCGCACTGTTAGACCGACCCACATCTGGCTGAACATCTGCACCCAAAGAGGGATCGTTAATGGCTCCTCTTCAGCTCAAAGGGAAGTACTAAGTGGAGTGCCATGGGCTGTTCAACTTTTTTATCAATGATTTGGATGAGGAAATATCTATAAAGTTTGCAGATGACACCAAGCTGGGAGAGGTGGCTAACCCTTTAGATGAAAGAGAGAAGATTCCAAAAGATCTAGACGGACTGGAGCAGTGAGCTAAAATGAATAGGATGGAATTTAGGAGGGAGACATGTAAAGTTTTGCATCTGAATAGAAAAAATAAAACACAAATATGCACCTGGCTTGGCAGTAGTGCATAAATAAGATATCTGTGACACATGAGCCAGCAGTGCCAAAAAAACAAATGCTGTTTGGGTGCATTAACAAGAGCACAAACTCCATATCTCAGGAAGTAGTTGTCCCACTCTACTCTGAGTGGTGATGTTATTAGTATTTTTGCTTTTTACCATATAGCATTCTAATTAATTTTGTGCTTTGCTAATTTGTTCAGCCAGTTGCCTTTTTAAAAATATCCTCTATTTTGGTACCTTAGCTTTTTACACTACTGTTTTATGTTATTGCATTTACACAGTCTTCACTTTAACCGTAGTTCTGTTTTACTGGTTTTTTGTTTTTACATTTGGTTTAGTCATGTTTTGCACTAAAACTGCCCAGATTGAATTGGTTGTAAATTGTGTATTATACTATATTTATGCTGGTTTATTACCATTGTCTTTCTGTCTGTCTGTCTACCTTCCTACCTGTACCATTGTGGAGTGTGCTACAGTGCTCCCCATTTGGAGTTTTGTACCCAATTCTGGGCACCACAGTTCAAATAGGACAAATTGAAGCAAGTTGAAAGGAGGTCTTCAAACAAAGGAAGGATAGTCATCTGTCAAAACACTGTAGAGGCACCTGCATTGAGCAGGAGATTGGACTAGATTGTCACTTCCAACTTCCATTGGTGACTAAATGTGGAAAAACAAGGGAATGAAATGTGTAGAATGCTGTATAGGCTAAAGAAGAGGAAACAAATTGCTAAGTGATGTCTATCTTTCTTGCAGAAAGAAATGAAAATCTGCATTTTTAAAATAATTTTAGAAAACATGTCCACTTGACTTATGGGACCTGTAATTTATCTCTTGCCTGTTTTTGTCAGGCAAATAAATGTATTTAAATATGGGATGACAGTTGGAATTAAGTCCTAGATGACTGCATAAGGAAACAATTAAAGTCAAATTTTATTCTCAGTAGTGTGTATAATTTTGTAAAGAAGATGAATTTGTTTAAGCAGCCCCTCCATGAATTACAATCTTCCTCTCCTTAAATATTCATTCATTGTCATCTTTCTTTCAAGGGAGCACCACTGACTCCTGTATTCAGAGCAGTTTAAAAGCATTAATAAAATCATAGTGTTGTACATCAGAAGCCACACAATCTACAGATTCGTGCAGGGCTGCTTGTGCTGAACTGAAAGATATCAAAATGGTGTCACATCAGGAAGCACCAACTGTTTTGGGTTTCTTTACTCAGTGGCCAATCTGGACACCTGGGCTACAGTAAGTTGCATGTAGGATCCTGTTAAATGTCACTCCTCTGAGGTTAGTACTCTTTTTACCTATCTGTGGTGCTTCTTCATCAATTCTAGATGGGAATAGTTTTATTTTGAGGAACAGTACAAACTACATTGCTGGCCGACACGTTGTTAATTCCATTTCTGAATCTAAAATAGCTGTCAGGAAACCTGCATATCGCATGACTCATAGCACAAATGTAGGGCTTTTGTTTACAAAAATGGTTGTCTAAGCCACAATAACTATGTGAGACATCTTCAGTCTTAGTCTTTCACCTACCATTTTGACAAGTAGAGAGGAATAAGCATGGAAATTGTCAAAGATTCCATGTAATTTGTGGCTGTTGGTAGTCAGGCATAAATGAATATAGAACATATGTAGTTCAGGGTTGAACTGTGGAGTCCTTGATGCTCTCTGAGTGTGGTTGCTTGCAGACATTTCATTACCTTACATCATCAGTGCGAGTGAGTATGGGGTTTGCTCCCTGTTTATATACAGTAGCTTGCCCTGTCAGTTTTGGTGGGGGTGTGGTTTTCTCCTTGGTAGTTCCTTGATTAGGGTATTGTTTTCTGCTTGATTGTTTATCTGGTGTTAATCCCTGCTTATCTGGGTGTTGGCTGCTGGAGAGGATGTGTTCTGGTCTTTTTGTTTTCAATGGTGTATAAATATTTTGTTGTTGTTCAGTCGTTAAGTCGTGTCCGACTCTTCGTGACCCCATGAACCATATTGCGCCAGGCCTTCCTATCTTTCACTGCCTCCCTGAGTTTGCTCAATTTCATGCTCATTGCTTCAGTGATGCTATCTAGCCATCTCATCCTCTGCCGTCCTCTTCTCCTTTTGCCTTCCATCTTTCCCAGCATCAGGGTCTTTTCCAAAGAGTCCTATCCTCGCATTAGGTGACCAAAGTATCTGAGCTTGAGCTTCATTATCAATCCTTCCAATGAGCAATCAGAGTGATTTCCTTTCAGATTGACTGGTTTGACCTCCTAGCAGTCCAGGGGACTCTTAAGAGTCTTCTCCAGCACCACAGTTCAAAGGCATCAATTCTTCGGCGTTCAGCCTTCTTTATGGTCCAGTTCTCACAGCCATACATAACTACTGGAGTATAAATATGCTCTATTTCTATGTGTGTATTGATGGCTGATCCAACCGAAAGCCAAGCTTCCAAGAATTCCCTCGCATTTTTGGATTTAGCTAGGTCTAGGATGCTCACAGTTTCCCAGTTGAAACTATGGTTGAGTTGTCCATGTGTTGTGAGGTTAAGGAATTTTCATCATGTCTTCTGACTGCTAGTTGGTTTTCATGGATGCACTCTGCTAGTCTTCTGCCTGTCTGTCCTACATAGTGGCTATTACAATTCTTACACTGTGTGTTATAGATGACTCCTGTTTTTTTTTCTTGGGTTACTGGTCTTTTGGTTTACTTAAGATGTTTTGGAGGACTTTAGTTGGTTTGTGTGCTATGGTAATGCTGTGTGGTTGTAATAGTCTGTTGGTTGTTTCTGAGATGTTTTTGATGTATGGTAGTGTTATCCTTTTGATAGTTTGTATTGATTGCACTGTAGTGGGTAGAGTGGTCAGGCATTTTTTGATAAAGTTGTGTGGGTATCCATTTTGTTGGAAGATGTTGTATAGGCAGTCTGTTTCCTTTTTCTGTTGTTCTGGGTTGCTGCATTGCGTTTGTATTCGTCTGAATAGCATTCTTACACAGCTCCTCTTGTGGGAGGTTGGGTTGTTATTTTGGTAATGGAGCACTTGGTTAGTGTGGGCTGTTTTTCGATAGACTTGTGTTTCTAATATGCCATCGTTTCTTCTGCTGATGAGGATAACCAGGAAGTGTTGTTGTTTTCCTCTTCCCTTGTGAATCTTATTCCTTTGAAGATGTTGTTGATTGTTTCATGTGTCTCCTCTAGTTGTTCCTTTTTTATTATGATGAAGGTGTCATCTACATACCAGGTCCATACTTTTGGTTGCATGTGTGAGAGTGCTATAGTTTCTAGACACTGCATTACGGTCTCTGCTATGAGTCCTTAGAAGGTGATCCCATGAGTGTTCCTCTGATTTGTTGGTATATTTGTCCATCAAACTGAAAGTAGGTAGTGAGGCAGAGGTTGATGAGGTCCATGATTCTGGGTATTTCAATGTTAGTGTATTTAGCTAGGTCAGGTATGTGCTGTAGTACTGCTGCCATGCATTCTTTTGCTAGTTCTGGATCTATGGATGTAAAAAGTGCTGTGACATCAAATGACATAATGGGTGTGCTGGATCATGTAACAAGGAGAAGATTAAATAAACTTCTCTAGGAAACTCCAAAGTTAGATTATGCCCATGACTATGCAAGTTTCACATTCAAACATGAAGTGCCATTGATTTCAGACCCTTGAGTTTTATTAGCCAATTTTTATTAATTATTTATTCATCATATTCCACCTTTCCACTCTGACCTTCACTCTTCCTCACACCAATAATCCCTTGAGGTAGACAGGGCTGAGAATTACAGATTGGTCCAAAGTTACCCATCGAGCTTCTATGGTTTCTACATAGGTCTCCTCAATGTAATACCTAGCCACAACACCATCTGGCTGTTACCAGTTGGCTGAAACCAACACCATATTATTGGTTACTATTGAGTAAACTCATACTGTGCTATCAGAATGTCAGATTCCTCCACTTAGCAGGAAACACAGGAATGCTATTTCTGAAGTTAACCTGTTACACATAATGCATTTATTAATTAAATTATTTCCCCTCACTTTAAAGATCCTATTAATTCTATTTAATGCAAATTCTTCTTCTTGTGTTAGTCATAGGTAAATCTAATCAATACATATGGTGAACAAATTAATGCCATATAACTACATTTAGCCATTTAGATCTTGTTACATGGTAGTTTCACAAAGCACAATGCCAAATGAGAGGGAACACACTCCCACCTAGATAATCCATTCAATCAGTTGAGGTTCAACTGATAGCAATAAGATTCTGTATACTTAAATATATTCGTTAAAGCACACACATTATTGAGACAAAGCCAATTCAAAGTGAACTAGTATTCACACTAAAACAATCCTCCCCCCCAAATTAGCAATATGAGCAGTAGGTTCTGATTCTGCTGAAAATGTTTATCCCAAAGAGTAGATATTTGGGGTAAATTATCAGCTAGATCATTCATCCCTTCCATATCAAAATAGAAATTGACTTTAATATATTGCATGATAAAATGAAATATTGTCCTTGTAGCACTAATAATAACTTTGTTTTACCTTTAGAGCTATAATATCATTATACTAGAAAACACCTATGTAATAAAATCTAAGGGTTAAATAAAAGGCAAACATTCAATAACTTTTAGGCACATTTTTTAGATTTGTTGCAGCTGTGTAGGAAAGGAGCTCTATAAATTATGATTTTTTTCCCAGTCATCATAACCCACAATCCTCACCTTCAGTGTAACAGTGATTAATGACAGTGTCTGCCCAGTATATAGAAGAGAAATGGCTTCACTTATCTAGGTGTCAACATAGACAAAAGATTAGTGGCAATGCCTAGACCATCATACTCCAAGCCAGATATAAAGATGGTATTTGAACCCATTCAGAGATATTTTTGATAGGCAAAACCCAAGTCTCTAAACCAAGAATGCCGTATCCAGAGTTAATGCAGCCAGGATATTAACAGAAATAATGAAAATGTAATTAGACAAGGATTAACAGTGTATTGACTTGCAAGGGATTACTCCTTGGGAAATACTTCTCATGGAAATATCATGGAAAGTAGTGACAAATTATTTCAGCTAGTAGCCTTTCTTAGAAAACTATAAATTGAACCTTGGATCTTCTGCACAGAAAACTTGTGCTCTGGCAATGAGCTACAGCTCTTCTCTTAAATACTGCATTAGTGAGATGTAGTATTAAATATTTAATGTTGTAATGTAGCCTTTCTAAGGCATCTATTCACCTCCTGGAAAGTTGTTGATTTGGCTTCCAAAGCTCTTCAGTGGCATGAATATAGATGTCCCTTCCCCAGTGAAACCTTCAGAGCAGGATGCTAAGTGGCAAGATTGGAAACATTGTCTTGCCTGATGCTTCCCCTTTGAGTTACTTGGGCCACAATGTATTTTGCATTTGTGACTGCTATGGCAGCTGTGCCCTTTCCTGGTGAAAGAGGCCCTGGAGTGAAGCTTTTGTCACTACTTATACTAAGACAATGTGCTTTACATGGGAGTACCTTTGAAAATCACTTGGAAATGTAGTTGGTCCAAAATGCATCAATCCATTTTTTGATGGTTGAAAGATCCACTATTTACTCATGACACCAATGCTTTGAGTTCTGTGTTGGCTATCAAGAAGCTTCCAGAGACAATGCAAAGTGCTAGTTTTGACCATTAAACCCCTGTATGACTTGCCACCCAGGTACCTAAAGGACCGTATACTTCAGGTATATCCTATCTGTCCAGGTTCCTACCTGTCCAGATGCTGAGGGTTCCTTCCCACATGAGCTGCAAAGGAAAGCAATGAAATCTTGTTTTTTAGCAACAGCTCCTCCTCTATGGCACAACCTTCCCCCAGAAAGCCTTAAAAAGTTAAGAAAGGGATTTAGTTAAAACATGTCACTGATATACATCATCATCATCATCATCATCATCATCATCATCATCATCATCATCATTATTTTGTGAAAGGGGTTGACAGTTTCCTTATTTCTGTATTATTTCTGTAGTATTGTTACCATTATTTCAGTTTTCATTGTACACCACCACGAGTCCATGCAAAATATGACAGTATCGAAATATAATATACAAATAGGGACATACATACATACATGCATTTCTACAGGACATTTCTGCTATAGCTACCATATTTTCCAAGACCATATTTTCTTGGAAAAAATAAAGGACAAACCTAAAAAAGGGGCAAATCTGAAAGAGGTCCATGAGGATACACAAAATTGTTTATGCATATAACTGCTTTAGAAAGGAAAATTCAAGAGCAAAACCAAGAAAAATGCATATTCTAATAAAAAATATCTAAAATCAAACAGTATATGCAAATTTATTTTAAAAAGATAATTTAATTTCCATATTTTTCACATGAATGTGAAAGACGGTGCATTAAGTGGTACCATTTATACAGTAAAAGTTAAAGGACTGAAATAAAGGACAAAAGTGAGTTTTTGAAAAATAAATAAATCGGAAGGACAGCTTTCTGAAATAAAAGACTGTCCTTTATAATAAAGGACATATAGTCACTGTATCTATAGCATATTTATAGGTTCCTAGGAAAGTATTGTTTAAGCTCTTAATCATACCATTCAAATTAAATACCCAAGTGTTAGTAGTTCCATGTCTTAAAAATCTTAAATGTCCCAACAGTCTTTTTACTGCTTCCTTACTCCTCCTCCTATGTGTGAAAGAGAGGAGAGAGTCCAGCAACCCAAAATATTCTGGCTTCTGGAGTCAACCTCCTATCTGGTCAGACACAGTGAGTTGCAACGCATCCTGGGGGATTCCGGTGCATTTGCCAGACAGAAACTTACATTTCTTTAAAGCTACGCCATTAAATTTGGGTGCCAAACTAGTTAATAGGAAATAATGGGAAAATATTGGAATGCTGAGGAAAAAAACGTTGCTATCTGTAAGTTACAAAGTTCTCTAATGGGACAGTTTTATCCAGACCAGAAATGAGTGGCAAAAATACAGAACAGAGCAATCTGACCCTTTTGTTATTAATTACATATTTAATCCTACGGTTATTGGATAGGTTTAACTGTAGGGTGTTCCTCTTTAAAATAGGAAGATGGAAGCTGCCTTGTTGTAATATAACATGCAAGCTGTAAGAGATGCTTGAATAAACTGAGCATGCCAAATTATGAGATGTGCTCACACATCATTTCCTTCAGGCAAATGAAAGACTACAGCCATGTCAGAAAAGGCAGTGGCAGCAGCACAAAGCCATTTCCTCAGCATAAAACAGGAGTTTGCCATGATTTTTTTGACAAGTAAATTGCCGTAGAAAATAACACTAATAAGAACATAATAGGAAATTGTCGCAAAACCACCAAAAGGCATTTAAGTCCCTCAGAGAAATATATTCTTCAGAAATCCATAATACTATTTCTGTTGCTGGAGTTTTGCCTTTACAACTTCTGTAATTAATTTGTTCATATTCTCTATCTATCTATCTATCTACCTATCTATCTATCATCTATCATCTATCTATCTATCTATCTATCTATCTATCTATCTATCTATCTCAAAGCTTAATCTGTTATAAGAAGCACAAGATGTGAACTCAGCACAAATAAAGACCATGAAAAAGAAGCAGAGATTCTTTGCAACCAATATGCCTTAAGTGACTGGGCAATTTCCAGTCTTTGGTCTAATTTCAAATGTACTTTGAAAGCTGTGAATTGAGACCTCTAGCAAACCCCTAATGTTTTGGGAGGGAGTGGAATAAAAAATATAAGAAAGACCCATGGAGAAAGGGGAGATATCAGAAAGAGAGAGAATGGGTGCTCCACCTATTTCTGTCAGAGAAACATAGAATTTTGGAATAAGAAGGGACCACAAGGAACATCTACTCCGTACCTTTACAGTGTGCAGGAAAATCGGTGAAACCATTCTCAGGAAGTGGCTGTCCAGCCTCTTTTTAAACACCTCCAAAGTTGGAGAACCCAAGCTTCTGTAAGTAGACTTTCCACCATTTGTATAAATCAGGAAGGTCCTCCCCCCCCCCCCCCCGCTCCCTTATATTTAAGTGGAACCTAGGAATCTGCAGCCCTCATCCATTTTTTCTCCTCCTGGTTTCTGTGGTAGTGGAAATTAATTCTTTCCCTCTGCACCCCTTTTTTGGACCTGGACATTGATCTTGTGTCTCCCCTCAGTCTTCTCTTCCCCAGACTGAACATCCCAAGTTCTTTCAATCAGTCATCACAGAGCATGACATCAAATCCATATATCCATTTTGTTACCATCCTCTGTACCTGTTCTAAACTGTCAATATCCTTCTGGAAATCTGGTGTCCAAAACTGTACACAGGACTCTAGGTATAATCTCACAGTGCAGAATAGAAGGGAATATGGACTTCATGCATCTTTAATACAATCCTGCTTCTAATTTAGCCCAGAACTGCATTAGCCCTTCTAGCAACTGTCTCACATATTAACTTATCAGTGACCATAATCTTGTCCTTCTGTAATGTAATGCTTCAAATCCATGAATATCTTATATATGCACCCTACACTTTTCCTCCCTAAATGTAATAACTTACATGCCACCTTTTAAAGGACATCTTGTTTTCTCAGCCCAATCTTCCAGCCTGTCCAGATTAGATTGCAGTTTCATTCTGTCACTCTGGGTAGTGACCAGGTCTCCCGTTTGTCATCTGCAAATTTGACAAACTCATCAACCCCGACAGGTCATTAATAAAAGATTTAAATAATATTGGGCACAAGACAGATCCCTACAGGACTCCACTGGTTACTGTTCTCCAACTTGATGTGGAGCCATTAATAATGACTCCCTGAGTGCAATTAACTAGCCAGTTGTGGACCCACCTTATTGTAGTACCATCCAAACAACATTTTAACAGCATGTCAAGGAGAATGTCATGTGGAATCTTCTCAGAATTGAGGCAGATTATATCCACAGCATTCCCCTTGTCAAAGGAAGAGATGATATTTGTCTCACAAGACCTATTTTGACAAAGCCACACTGACTCTCATATTCACGGCATTACCTTCAAGATGCTTACAAAGGGACTGCTTTATCATTTGCTCTAACATCTCTCCAAGTATTGATGTTAAGCTAGGATCCTCCTTTTTTCTTTTTTTCAAGTGGGGGATTGTATTTAGTCTCCTTCAGTCCTCTGACACCTCCCAAATTCTCCAGAACTCCCCCAAAACAATCGTCAGGGGTCCCAACAGTTCTTCACCCAGTCCCTTCAGTATTCTAGTGCATACTTCACCACGGCCCAGGGATCTGAATGCATTTGGATTAGCTAGAAGATCCTTTGTCAAATACTTACTGACTTGCACTCTCCCTGTTGCATTCATTTCTATCTATACTATTCAAATAATCATTTCCTATGGATGTAAAGGGAGAGGCAAAATGGGAACTGAGTTCCTCTGCTTTCTTTTGGCCATTTGTTAAATTTCTCCATTTGGAGTAAACGGTAAGCCCACCACCTCCTTTGTTTCTCTCTGGTTGTTGACATATTTGCCCTGAGATTTTGCCTCTCTTACCAGTCTTAGCTGATTTTCCATTTTTGGCTTCCTGGCCTCATTCCTACGTTTCTGAGCTGAAGACTTCCTGGGCCATCAACCCTTCTTTCCATTTCCAATAAGCCTCCATCCACTGCTTGCTTAAGCCCCGTCCTCCATTGCAGGTAGACTCTTGGGAGATTACTCCCAAGCGATCCTTGGCAAGGGAACAAAAGCCCACACTTGACAGCTGCATCATACTGACAAGCCATCTAGTTGAGCATCCAAATTCTCAAAGCAACCAAATAATCCAGGAAGCAGAGGTTTATTATTATTTTTGGTTCATACCTGTCCCTTCAACAAATTCTCAAGACAACTTATAAAGAATTTAGAGTCCTATCGGTCCAGGCCCCACAAATAGAAGTGCTTAGCTGTTATTAACAGCCATTAAAATGTCAGGGTTATTTTCTAGGTCATAAATCCAGAAGTCCATATACGTAAGCTTCTCTGGAGTCCTTGGGGTTCTCTGAGCTTGGTTCTTTTCTTGCAAACATTTCATTACCCGGCTAGGTAACATCTTCAGTGCTAAAATGGGATGGGGTTTGCTCTCTATTTATGTGCTGTGGCCTGCCTTGCCAGTGCTGGTGGAGGTGGGGGTTTGTTTTGCTCCTCTGGTAGTTCCTTGATTAGCATATGTTTACTGCTTGATTGTATGCCTGGTGGTAACCTTTGCTTGTCTGAGTGATGATTGCTGGTGAGGCGATCTTCTGGTCTTTCGTCTCTTTTGAATAGTATGTAGATGCTGTTTATCTCTATGTGTCTGTTAATTGCTTCCTTGTCTGAATGCCAAGCTTCCAAGAATTCTCTTGCATTTTTGGATTCAGCTTGGTCTAAAATGCTGACAGTTTCCCAGTTAAAACTATGGTTGAGTTGTCCATGTGTTGTGAGATTAAGGAATTTTCATCATGTCTTCTGACTGCTAGTTGGTGCTCGTGGATGCGCTCTGCTAGTCTTCTGCCTGTCTGTCCTACGTAGTGTTTGTTACAGTCCTTACACTGTATGTTGTAGATGACGCCTGCTTTTTCTTCTTGGGCTACTGGGTCTTTTGGTTTAGTTAGGGTGTTTTGGAGTGATTTTGTTGGTTTGTGTGCTACAGAGCTTCTCTTATGGACATTGTACAAGAGCAAACAGCAAGAGAATGTAATCTGGCTCAGAATTTCAGAAGCAGTCCAGAAGGGAGGACATTTTCATAGCAGGAATTGCCCCAAGGCCTTCACAATGGTGTTGTTCTAGCAGCCCTGAACAGACCAGACACCTTGAATTTCTTATTGCTCAAAACATAGGGGCATTTGAAGCAATAGCAGGAAGCTTGGAATGTCATTGCTTTTAGAAACAGGAATGGTCCCTTTTAGGCCACACTTTGCAGAAGAAATAAGACTGCATAGGACTCTAGGTCTCTGGTAAGACAACATCTCACCAGTTAAGGACTTGATTGGACCTGACTCAACCTGCTTTGCCCAGTCTTTTATGGCTCCTTTGCAAGCCTAAACTCTACCTGAGCAACAGAATTGATTTACTGCCTTAAGCAGCCAAAAGGGTCTTCCAGTAGTAGTTGTTGGAGGAGATACTAGACATATTTGTATGGCGCATTGATCTAATTAACCATATTTCAGCCTAAAGTAATGTATGAACTCTGTCAGCATGATCAGTTTTTAGATTAGTGTATCAGGTAAGCCCCCCAAATAGAGTATTTGAGTAAACAATGGATAAACCCTGGATAAATGTGGTGTGCAAACACATTAATTATATCTTCTGGCATGCACATTTGTGGACCGTTATTTTGAACTTCGACATGCTTTTTTTAAAAAAAGTTTTGGCTTAGTTTTTCCTATTATTTTAGCTTTTTAATGTATTCCTAACATCCGAATATTCCAGGGATCACTTTCAGGTATGAGCGATTTGATATACGTTATATCAGAAGCAAAGGCTGTTAGCCATCTGGATACATATTATTTCCCTTCCCGGTTCATTTTCGGCCAATGTTATGGTGGCCTCTAATACGAATTAAACAGTAATCAGGGAAAGAGACAACCGTGCCTCTCTTCAACCTTGGTCTTAAACTATCCTGTCAGATTTTTATCGGCCTCTGAGTTGTGAGCTCATTGGCTTGTTATAGATGTTTCAATCAAATGCATCACCTCCAATTCACCCTGCTGAAAATGGCTTTACCAGACTGCTAGCTATATGACTCCCAGGATAGTACCCAGATAATCCTCCTTACTGTGAGCTAGCTTGAAATGGCAAGCTATAATCATTGTAATTTTTCTCAGTCTTTCAAAAATGCCTCCATGAATCTTAAATAATATATTTTTGGTCATAAAGACATTCCTGAATGTAAAAGGACACCACTTCCTAAGGAATAACTTATATGCTTTTGCCCCCTATAGCTCAACCCTCCTTGTAGAATCTCTTGATTTCATGAAAAGTTTTCAGGTGAGCAATATATGATCTAATTTGTTCAATCACAGCTTATTAAATAAGCCCCAGATGGCTGGATTTATGCCACACAGTCAATCATAAACCACAGTTTACAAGCCACAAGGTTCCATTCAGCATGTACGCCAAGTCCCAATAAATTACATTACAGGTTAGTGAACGCTGAAACCCAATCTGTACTTCTGAAGGCGTTTGCAATTAGCAACTGCTAGTGGATGCTCAGAACATGCAAAGCTAAAACATGGTTTGTTTGGTTGTGATTTGTGTGTTTGGCTTATTTATCTAGAAGCAACTTCTTATATAGAACAGATAAAACAGAGAATAAATGTGGTAACAATGTTAAGTATGTAGATCTTTTTCAAAATTAGAACTGGTTGGCTTCTAGTAATTATGTTGAAAAAGAAGGTTGGTGTTTTATATCCACATTAGACAGCTGAGAGGCTGACAGTTTTAAAATGTCTTTTTGGTTGGCTGAGGACTACAGAAGACTTTTTTTTAAGTTAGTCTTGACTCCTGGTGACTGCCTGGGCAATTCCCTGCAGTTTTCTTGGCAAAATTTTGGAAGTGGTTTGCCCTTGCATCCTTCCTAACAGAGGACTTAGCAGTGCTAAATTCATGGAGGAGAGTGAAATATTTCTCCATGTTCCTTTTTTTCCAGTGTGCATTTTTTATTATATGTGATTTTTTTTAATGCATTAGGATGTACAAGATGAGCTTTCTGCTAGGATGCATAGAAGATCTCTAAACATATGTCATGAACCAGTTCTAAAACATACAATTCTGTAGGATATAAAGCAAATGAAGCCAAACTTTCTAGATAACTTTATGGCTTTAATATTTACTGCAACCCCCACCCCATCATCCCCATGTTCAGTCTCTCAATCTGTGAGTGGGAAGAGATGTCTATGTGACTCTGGAATAGTTTTCCACACTTGGTGAAAGAGTCAAAGGGGTGCAGTTAGGGATAGGGGCAAGGCAGTGGGACTTTTTTGCTACCCAAGGCTGAATGAGTCAGTAGTGACTCAACTCATGATTATCATTGCCAGTTGCAACCATGATGGTCATTTATCGATGGGGAGAATGGCAAATTCTAGGTAGCCTGTTTTGTCTGCATGGATGTTGGCAGCAGTGACCGTCGGATGAAGAGAGCTTTGCACACCTCAATGTATTCAAGGAGAATGGACTTGAAATCGATAGGCTTAAGGGCACCCCCGGACTGTCAATACTGACAAAACATCAGCATATTTTCTCTGTGTTAAATACATTCATTGTCTATACTTATCTTCTACAGAGCAAAACAAAAACAAAACAAAAAACAAAGAGGGGCATCATTTTGAGTTTCGTTTGTCAGTTTGGTTTCAAACTGAGATCTCCATTGATTTATCCTTTTTTCAAGTGACAGGGTTACTTATAAGAATGCTGAGAGGAATAAACATTGAATAGCCATTATAATACACCGTAAAGGTGAGGATATCATGCCCACTTCACTTCATAGGTCACAATATAAGCATTACTGTATGGCTATACAAAAATGTGGTTTCTTTCTGCATGGATATAAAACTGTCAGTTTTGAAAGGATATTGCTGAAATGACTCACTGGGTATTCAACAACCCTCCCACTCCTCTATTGTTCATATGATGACTTGCATGCTGTCTTTGTATGATTTATGGGATGACAGCATGAGTGTCTGTGGCATCACCATGCCATTACATGATCACATACGCTAAATGACACAGATCATATAATTTGTCTTAGTTGTATCACATGATTGACACAAATGACATCATTTGAACAGTGATGACATGATATATATGACATCATCCTGGCTTCTAACAAACGCCTATGGATCACAGCTGATTCAGACTAAAGTGAAGTTTAGGTAAACACAAAACACATATTTCTGATTATTATACATGAATAATCCATATTATGTATCTTTCTTCTATACGTAGGCAAGATGGATGTCCACCTGCATCTTTATGCTGACAGGACCTTTCTTAGTGTCCTGCCTTACCCAAATGAAATGCAATTTTAAAAATGGTTTAATATTAATAAATATGTAAAACAAAACACAAAGCTCTAGAGAGTGTAAAGCAAAGCACAGCATCAGACTTGAGTATTACCATAAGCATTCTTGGGAAATAAAAATGTTTGACAGCTGTAGTGCTGTGTTGTGCTTGGATAGGTGCCTAGAGAAAAAGACATGGTAAGCTAGAGTGCTAGGAAGTATTATGGGATGCTAGAAGGGGTGCAGGCAGCACCCTCAGCAATTAACTTCTGGCAGTGGGGACTTCATGAAGGAGCTTGAGCAAGATACATTGTGCATACACACATTGGCAGCTGTTCAGACTCTCAAAAATCCAAAAGTGCCCCCAGTTTAAAAAGATTGCTGACTCTCGTCCTGTACCATTCATAAAACAATGAAGATCCAGAAAAGACATGGATAAGTCTGTGGTTCAACTCGTTATTTGCTGACTTACACCCTGCCTTCCATTCAGGAGCTCAAGACAGTGTACATGGCATTCTGTCCTCCAATTTTTTCTCAGAACCACCACTCTGTGGGATAACTTGGACAGGGAGAGAGTGACTGGCCCCAAAAGTCAGTCAATGAGTTTCTGTGGTTAAAGGTGGACTAGGATCTGAACTTCCCCAGACCTAATGCAGGGCCTTTACTATGCCACACCTGCTCTGCATAGGCACTGGCCTGATCCAGTATTATGGCTCTGATGTTCTCGTGGTGATGAGAAAAAGAGAGAAGAAGGAAAGAAAGACAAAGTTAGTAAAATATGTGAGAAAGAAGGGAAGAAAGAAAACAGTAGAGGAAAAAAGGGATAAATATTCATACTTTAACTGATTTATTGTTTAGTCATGTGGTATGGGATGATCATTTCCTGTGGAGTGTACCAGTGAAACAGCTGGCCACATAAGCTTATGATAACCTTGATTTTTTTCCCCCTTCCTGATTTTGCACAACATTTAGAAATGCTTTTATGGAACACTGATGTACTTGCTATTCTCCAACAGAATGAACAGGGCTTCCCCTGGCAATGGTGTGGAAACTGATATGCAATTGTCTTCTACTTTTGACTGCTAAATTAGTTGTTGATTTTTCTCCTCCATCATGCTTTAGACTGTTTGGTTGCCATTAATACTATTATTAGGTTGACTCAGCATTTCAGAAATAATTTGGAAGAAGTGCTTCAGAAAGGGCGAACATGTGAACATTGCCCCCCCTGCAACCCTTTCAAGCAGTCACATCTTTTCCCAGGATCACAAGTTTGCCCTTGACAGCTACCTGATCCTGGAAGAAGATGTAGCTGCTTTAAAGAGATGAATACAAAAACTACATTCACACCTCAGTCTGCTGTGAATCTCTGTTTTGGAACTGAATCTGAAATACTGCACATCCCTAATTATTAGCAGCATTAGTGTAACATGCTGCTTGTATGCACAACTTTTATTGGGTCAAGGGATGCCACTGAAGGCATGGAAAGAGCCACTCTACAAAAGGGGCCAGGTCATAAAAATAAGGTTTCCAAAAGAGGGTAGTGGGATTTTTTTTTTCCTGGAATGGGAGGATAGTTTTATATTGCTTTGTTTTTTTAAGAAATTTTGCTCTGCCACTATTCTCAACTAATGTAATCAGAAGGAATTCCATCAACTGCAGAAAAGTGGTTGAGGGCCACATGGGCTCTCAAGTTGCCCACTTCTGCTGCATGCAATACATTTTCCTTCCAGTTCAGCAGTGGTTTCCTTGAACTGAGTTCTGGAAATGAAGAGACGCATCTGACAATAATACAGTATAGTGAATGAACTCCCAGAACACATCTGTACTAATTTCTAGCTGCAAAAAAAAAAAAAAGACCCTACAATTTTATGCAGATTGCCTCTTCACTTTTCCCTAAAAATCCCTTTGTTCAAAATCTTCTGATGAATTTACAGTTTCCAATGAGTCATCTCCAGAAAGATTAACTATCAGCTGCAAGTAGGTATGGTTCAAACCCTGCAGATGCAAAACACAAATAACTCTTGAGTGTTCTTAATATAAAGCATTATATCATAGATTCCTTGGAAGAGGCAAAGGATAACAAAAGGAAATGAATGGGTAGGTTGCATAATGTTTATAATTATGACTTCTCAACACAAAACCTGTCATTCTTTTTCTGAACCAAACGGTGTTTTACAGAACTTCTATGTTATCTTTGCCCTTGAAAGCTGTGGGTGGCTCCGCACATTTTATGACACACAATAGTGACTTAAAAAGATTCAATGTTAATTTAAGACTTACTTGGGTTACCTCCACCCTTCCATAGTCTAGCTATTTCATAATGCTTTGCAGTAAATATTAGAAAATATTAATTACATATAACCCCATTAATTAATGAACCATGTAACAACATTTAGTGCCGGTTGTGCTATAATGCCACTGCACAGTGATAATGTGTACGTTTATGCCATGTGCTTGTGTGAATGGGCATATAGAGTGTGTGTGGCCCATTCAAAGCAGGCAAAAAAGGCAAGAAAGATTTGTTCAGGAAGATTTCAGCATAGGGAGAATAACATCTTTGAAGGAGGCATAACACAATACAGGACATAATGTTCTCACAACAAAACAAGACTTCCTAACCAGCAGATGATTTCATATGATCTGGAGCAGGCAATGGCACTCTGGTAGAAAAATACCAGGAGATGTGGGGAAAAGGAGGGGCAACTGGCCACATTGGACTGCTCAAGCTTTGTTGCAAGGTATAACAAAGCATGGGAATTCTAGCTCTTTGCACAGTGGATGTTGTCCAACTTGTCCTATCTCAATTCTTCTAGAAATCAAACCTATGCTGGCCAGCTAAACCTTTAGTTCAGGAAGCAAACGATGAAAGCTGTAAACCTGTGTTTGTCATTGCATGTCTGAATCTTAGGATAAAAAGAACAAGTAATGCTGGAGTCCTTTCTGGGCCCCACTATGACATTTTGATTTGATTATGTGCCATCAAGTTGACATTGACTTTTAGCAACCACATAGACAGATTTTGTCTAGGAAAATCTGTCCCCAACCTGGTCCTTTGGGTCTTTCAATGATGCAACATCACCACTGTAATTGAGTCTATCCACTTTGCTGCTAGTCATCCTCTTCTTCTCTTTCCTTCCACCTTCCCCAGCATTATAGACTTCCAAAATGTGATAATTTGAGCCTGGTCATTTGTGCCACGAGTGAGAATTCTGGGTTGATTTGTTTAGAGATCCATTTATTTATTTTCTTGCCTCTCCATGGTATTCTCAGGAGTCTTCTACAACACCAAAGTTCAAAGGTTCAATATTCTTTCTATCCTGCTTCTTCAAAGTCCAACTTTTGCATCCATAGAGTGTCACAAAGAAAATAACTGCCTGGACTATTCTGATCTTGGTAGGTAAAGATACATCTGACCATCTATATTTCCCAAAGCCTTCATTGCTACACTACCAAGTGCTAGTCTGCAGCATATTCCTTAACTGCTGATTCTGTTACTGATAGTTGATCTAAAAGGCAGAAGCTCTCCACCACTTCAATATCTTTGTTGTCAATTCTAAGTTGGTTGCTGGACCTGTTGTCATTAGGTTGGTCATAGTCCCATTTTTTTCACATCCTTGACTTTTATTTTACTAGAGCTTGAAAATCATTTGCATTTTCAGCTATCAAGAGACATGCCATCAGCATAGCGCAAGTTACTGAACTTCCTTTCTCCAGTTTTGAAACCATGCTCATCATCTTCTAATCCAGCTTCCCTCAATATATACTCATATATAGGTTGAAAAATAAGGGGAGAATATACAGCCTGGTGTCTTTCCTTTGCCAACCTGGAGCCAGTCTATTTTGCTATGTTCCATCCAGACTGTGGCTTCTTGACCTGCGTATAGTTCCACAGGTGAACAATAAGATGTTCTGGGATTCCCATTTTTCTAAGCACCTTCTGCAGTTTGACACGATGACAAAATTGAAAGCCTTCCTATAATCAATGAAACACATGTTGACTTCTTTTTGGTATTTTTTAACTTTCTCAATTATCCAGTGTGCATCAGAAATAATGTTGTATATACTTTGGCCTATTCTAAAGGCAGCTCAAACATCTGGCATCTCCCTGTCCATGTAGGGCTCTAATCTGCACTGGATAATCATAAGCATTATTTTGCTGGCATGTGACTGCTGTAGCTCAGAAACCTCTAACTAGTAGTCAAGAATTAACCTAGCCTTTTCTGTTTGTTCCTAAAAAGTAAAATGAAATAAATCAGGTTTTTTTCCCAATGTGCACACTAACCACTGAGAAAACATCATGGGACTTAACCTTGAGTAAACATACTTAAGATGGTCTGCAACTCTGTAAGAGGATGGAGAAAATTTTATATTTTCCCCCAAAAAACATGTTTGTGTGCCAACCATACCACTGAGAAATTCTAGGATTTTTAATCTCAAAACATCTGGAAGGCACCAGGTTGGGAAGGGTGATTTATTATTATGTTAGTTCCAGGTTTCAGGATGATTTTCATATAAAGAAAATATTTTGCTTCCTTGAGTATTTTAGAATTTTGTTTACATTTCAAATCAAAGCTTATAGAATTGATGTTTAAAATCTGAAGCCTTTGGCTTAATTTGTTTGTGGTTTGGGTTTGTTGCTTTCAGCTGCAGTTTCAATATGACAGTTCATTCATCTGTACCATCTGGCATAAAATATTACATTATTGAAACTCAATCGCAGATAACTCTTGAAATATTATCTATGTAACAAAGTTTATAACCAATTTGCATTCTGATTGCACCATTGAGCAAAATCTATATAAGCCCAACCACTTCAGTTCAACTAGATCATTTCAACATTTCCCAGGGCTACACAAAAGAAAGCTGTGGAAGATTGGACAACTGCACTGACATTCCCCATGTACGAGATTAGTCTTTGATGATTATTAGTAAAAAGCATCCCCTTCAGATCAGTATCAGATGTCTGGTATGGGACATATCCAAAAGAACTGATAGAAAAAGGCAACTGACCATTAGACAAAATGAAGCGGATCTTTTAAACAGTGGACTCAGACAGGCAGCAAATGGCATCAAACATCTACCCCTCCCTTCTTGATCCCATCTGAAGGGCCCATTTCACTCCTCTTAGGTAAAGTTACCAGACCTAGACAGCAAAAATCCAGGTAACCACTAGATGTCAGCAAACAGAAAAATATCTGCTATCATTGAGTGGTCATCTAAATATTTTCAGCCCAGGTCAGGTAGCTCTTTCTAAGGTGAATGGCTTTCCAGGGTATCTTGCTGCCTTTCTGGCCTTCCTATGGCTACCATTATCATTTTCTAACGAGATGGGTGGTAACAAATTTGTTATACAAGTAAATAAATAAATAAATAATGAGGAGGTCCTCAGAGCAACACTTCCTAAACTCACAGCAGATCCCCTTAGATAGGTGTTTCTCAACCTTAGCAACTTTAAGACGGGTGGACTTCAACTCTCAGAATTCCCCAGCCAGTGTGAAAACACTGCCTTAGATGATTACTGCTGCCTAGAGGCTGAATGGCTGGAAAAGGGGACAGCTGAGGGGCAATCAAAGAAAGGGAGATTTTCCCCCCACCTCAGATGACAGACCTCTTTTGATCATTGTCACAAGCACCAGCAAGCAGTGCTTTACTAAGGCCTCTATTTCTTCCTTAAATTTTTACTCAAAATGTAGTCCCCTGCTGCTACGTGGGAAAAATATATGCCGTTCTTCCATTCCAGCAGGACCAGGTTTCATAGGTTGTCAACTGGCATAGCAGTATTTAGGCTGCAGGAAGTGAAGCAAGTTTACTCAAAACGTAATCTGACTGAATTCATGAAGACATGCTGCCTATTCAATCTATTTAGGATTTAATGGGTAGCTTTGGCAAACCTGAACACTTTTAAAGACTGCATGAACCATCTGAAGGATATTCTTCTGAGAAAAGCACACTTAAGGTTGTGAATGTCTTCTTTCACTTAAGATACCCCAGGACTTTTTCTTTTTAACTTTAATTTAATATTGACTAAATCCCCCCTCCCACCCAAAAAACAGTGAATTGATGTGATTTACTGAAAGCCAAGATATTGAATTTGAACAAAACACATAATTAAGTATAAATGATCACTGAAAACATTTTATGGAAATTTAGCATATTTGTGCTGGCTTATACCTATTTTTGGACTCATAGCCCAATGCCTCAGACAAACAGATATTTAGGCTTTTTATAAATAGCCCAGCATTCTCTCTGTCTACTAGCTTAATTTTTTTTCCTGCCTGTTTATGATCTGAATATACAAGGGTAAGGTGGCAATGTCAAAACATGGCTCCAACATTTGTTCTAATGCATAGAAATGTTTATATAGTTGTAATATAGCGTGTTTTGTTACTAAATAGTAAAGAATTATTCTAACAGTATTGGCAGCTATTCCTAAGTCATCTGAAATTGTTTTCAGATGTACATTAAACTACATGGTGTTCTACAAATGAATTGTAACCATGTTGGCTGACATCTCTAGTAAGGAGGCAGCCTTCTGATCAGTAAGGGAGTGGTCATTCATTACAGCAGCAATTCCATCTGGTAAGTATTGATTGTTGTAAAATAATTTTGTGTAAGTTGATGAAAGGGAGAAAACATCCTGCCAGGTGACATAAGGCAACCGTGTTTTTTCTAGAAGAAAGCAAAGATGTGTCAATGAAAACATCTGTAATACAGCAGGATGAAATGTTCAGCTTTTCAGAGACCATTTTTATGCTATTCTAAAATGCTTATTCCCAGCAACATCTATTTTCTACATCAATAGACAACAGTTCTGATCACTTCACTATACCGGAACATCCTTAAGGTTTGTTTTTTTTTTAAGTAGATTTATTTTCTTTTTATAACTTCACTTAGTTTATCGATATATCTCACTCTAAGTTTTTCAGCTCCATGATTCCTCATCTAGTCAAGGACCTCCCTGAATCATGATGCTATTCTGTTAATGTCCCACATGTACTGTTGGAGACCTTTCCAGATGATCATTTTAGCACACCACCAAATGTATTGGTCATCTGAATGGTGCAAATGGTATCCAATAGATAGCTCAGCATTTGTTTGTTTTTCTCATACCACAAAAAGTCTACCTTATTCAATCAAATACTGAAATCTTTCTACACATTTTTCCTTTCTTGGTGCAAAGTCCTTCTGTGATGATATCTAAAGAATTAATCCTCTCAAATTCTCATTGAAAATAATTCTCCTTCCCTTCCTCTTGCCTCTGTCAATCATCACTTTAGAGTTCATTTGTTCACACAGTTGACTTCCAAAGGTCTTAGGTTGAGTTTACAACAAATAGATGAATAGTAGATTGGGGTGAGGAGAAGATGCAAACTGCTCGGAAGTCTTTAAAATGCCTTTCTATTGAAGACTGGGAGTGGAAGAAGGCTTTTTGTTCATTAGTTCAGTGGGTAAAGACAAGTGCTTGTCCCTGTTACTCTCAAAACTACAGTCAGCAGAGGCTGCCTAACTCCCAACAACTCTCCGTGGCTTACATCTCAAAAGTAAAGAACAATAAATAAGACAAAAGAACAAAGAAATGCAAATCCGGAACAAACAACCTAATACATCAAAACATGCTCCCTGCCCTCTCATCTTCACACTGGTCCCTCCCACCCCTGGCCCCCACCTCCCAGATACCACACCTTCATTTACCCTCTCCCAGCCACACCCCCACTCACAACTTCAGCCATCCTAGCTGCACATGGCACCTGACACCCCTACTAGGCAGCTACTGCCCTCAGAACTCAGCAGCCTCTAGAGAGCCCAGATTCCACAGCGAGCTCCAATCCCCGCCTCTCAGCCCATCAACATTCCCCCTTCCTGTTTACATGGCTAAAACCTTTATAAACCTAGATGGCTGGCGCATAGTAAAGACTTTGCCCCCCAAGTTCAGAGAGGTATTTGAAGTACTTATCACTAACAAAAGTGATGAGTCTTGGACTCGTCATGTCCTTGATCCCATCCACCCCCAACATCTCAAAGGTAGAAGTAGAAGATGATGAGAGTCTGTAGAATACCAAGTCCAACTCTTGCACTGGTGATTTTTTTTTCTTTCCTGTTCTTCATGCTGTAAGGATGTCTAATAATTGCAATATAGTGATGTATGAAAAGACAAATACTGCCTTCTGCTTACAATCTAACCAATATGGTAGCTGAACAAAGAAGGAATATAATGCCAACCCTACTATTAGGCGGCATGAGGCAACCACTTCAGTTAAATAATGAAAGGTGCAAAAGTGGCAGCATTCCAGCCATTCCTCCTGTATCCTGCCCATTCCTCTCTAGGCTGTTCCACTCATAGGCAGTGGAAGATCGTCCCTATTCATTAATTTAGCTTCTTTACAGGGTCCCAATTTGAAATAGAAAGTCTGTTCTCTCCTGCCTTTACAGCAGAGGCAGCCAATCTGGATCTCAAGGGCTACTTGTGGCCTTCAATCTTTTTGCCTTCCTTGACATATTTCAAAGATCTTCTACAAGTGATTAATTTGGATCTCTGACCAGAGTGATCTGTCCCTTCCCTGATAGCCTTTTGCACCGGAGGAGGGGGGGGGGGGAGAAAGAGGGAGGAAAGAAATGCAAAAAAGGATTGATTGATGATTGATCATATGCCATCAAGTTATTTTCAATTCCTATTTTTCTCCATGACGACCTATCCCTAAGCTGGTTTTTCAGCTGGTTTTCCTACCAACAGTGCACTCATCACCACTGTAACTGAGTCCATCCATCTTGCTGCTGGTAATCCCCTTTTCTTTCCTTCCACCTTTCCTAGCATTAGAGCCTTTTCCAGAGAGCTGGATCTTCGCATAATGTGTCTGCAACAAGAACGGAAGGCAGAGGAAAATATAAGAAAGCAGAACAGTGGGCGGTCCAATCCAGTCTCCTACTTGCTCCAGCTCTGTCCATCACTGGGATGATGCAGTGTGGCCCCTACCAGATTGCATTATCTGGCCAGGTTGTACAAGACCGGAGGGCCACTGCAGGAGGGCATCAGAGCTGGTGTAAGGGACCATAGTGTTTGAATCAACCGAAAGGCCCTTCGGGGCAGAGAAAGCATCCTGAAGCATTCCAATTGTTCTGAACCACAATTTCTGTTGTTTTTCTGATGGCTTGTACTGGCTGAAGCTTAGAGGAGTCCAGAATATTTGGAGAGCACCAAGTTGCTTCTCCTCTGCAATCTCAGGAAAGATGCTGCTGGCAAGACTAAAACAGATGCTTGTTGTGCCACTGTTGGCTTCCGCAGTTCACTCCATTGGCGATCCATCTCTTGATCACCAATGCCCTTTGGAACAAATCACAACATCCCATGGTATTTCAACTTTTTTTGTTTTTTCTTCTCCAATTACTGTTTATTTATTTAGCAGGAAAATTTCCCAGCTGTGCAATTAAAATGACCCAGCTGTGCATTTAACTGTCTGTGTAAGGGGAAAATGTCAGACTTGCACAGGAATGAGGGTAACATGCACAAATTGTCTAAGATCCAATCCAGGCTGAGATATTCCCTTCAGCTTTACATGACCAGGCATTTTCTTGAAATGAATAGAAGCTCAAGGCCAAATTCTAAGCTGTCATCCAAGCTGTATTTCTATCATTCTAAATCCAGCTTGGCAAGTAATTTCAAGTCCCAACCCTTTTTATATTCCCCTTATGGATGCATTTGATGAATATATGTTAAACCATTGTGGCTTCCCATGAACCTTTCCTTGTGAACATGACTATGTTTTTCCACAGTTGGAGATGCAGCTGCAGCCGCCTTCACTTGCTACCAACTCAAGGGAGAACATCAGCAGATAAAGAGGTCATGGGTTACCAGAGCCAGAAATATACTCAGATGTCGATAAAACTGGGGCTTGATTCACATCTGCTTGTGTTCCCTTAACAAATAAAGCCACGAGAGCCCTAGAAGGTGCTTCTTCTCTGTGCAGCAGGCCACTGATAGAAGAGAAAAATGGTCCTGATTGCATAGGGCACATACACAAGCAATTCATGGAGAAGAACTCCTCAGCAAATATCTGGGCTGTGACTATCCTATTGGTGGGGAGAGGCAGTTCAGATCTACAGTCTTCCAATGATTGTAGCTGTTGTCCTTAACTCATTTTTACAATGCATATTCCATCTTTCTCAATTTCAGAGTTTCCAGCTTAAAATCAGGATACATTTAATGCCCAAGGAGCATCTTGACCTTGGCTGAAGTGTCCTCTCTATGAAATTCCCTGCCTTTGGGAACAATTGTCAGCTGCATGGCTTCACCAATTGCCAGTGTTTCTGGAACTGCTGAAATATATACTTTGCTGCTGATTTTAAATATGATGGATTTTTCTATGCTTTAAATGCTTGCTCTTTCAATAATTTGGTAATTTTATAACTTCAAGTTTTGTTATTTTTCATTTCGATCTTGTAAATGGCTCTTGAACTCTATACAATATTAATAATCAAGACTATTGCCACTTTACATATATGTATGGCTATGGTTTGATGGGGGTGCCTAGGGAGATGCCACAGAATCCAGCTGTCTCATGCAGCTGCACAGCAGGTGCAGCCAGGCAGAGGTGTCTTGGTATTGCTGTGAATGGCTTGGGTGTCTAGGAAGGTGGGACTGGGAGAACGATTGTGAGTGGTGTGAGTGGGTACATTTGTAATTGGGGTGGATGGACGTTCTGGCCTGGGAGAGGGGAATGAGGGATATGAGGGAACTGAGGGGAGATGGAAGGGCAGGAAGGCACCTTGAGACCATGATGGGCAGAGGGAAGTACTGCAGGAACCTGAGAGTAGGCCATACTCAGGGATATTGGGACCACTGGTTTTGAGAGTAGTCCCAATGCCAGGCCCTCAGGGTCCACCCTCAATGCAAGGCTATTGGATCCTTGATGTACCTTATTACAATCATATTTTTATGGATTTTTAAAATTTTCCTTCTCTTAACCCACTTCATCTCCCTCACTGCCTGTCCAACTACCTCCATACCTTTTTGTGTGTCACCAGCTTTTTGGAATCAGCTTGAACTTTCTGCATGTTCTGCTTGTTCTTCCTTCTTTCAACAAGCTAAGGTAACTGTTTTCTCTACAGCTTGAATCCAATTGTTAGTGGTTTAACAAACAGGATAAATATGTTTTTGAATATTCTCAAGTACATTCAGATGCATAGATATTCTCCACTGTTCTCTACTATGCATACGTACATACAATTATTGTATGTGTAGTATTAGTATTAACATTCTGATGGAAATACACGACTCATATCTCAGATAAATTAGTCAAAGTAGACCATCATCATACAGTAACAGACATCTGCATTAATAATTCCATATATTGCAAGCTCATAAATTTCAAGAATTTTGTTTTGTACAGATTCCTCAAGTTTCCTTATAGTTTTACAGAATGCTTGTGATGTCCCATGATGAAAATATTGATTTTAATGTAGCTTCCTCAGTACAATCTTCTCCTAAGTAAATTGCAACTTTTATGTTTAATGATAAATGTTTTGCTGCTCCTGTTTAATCTGAAAATTATCATTTAGTTCCCTAAATGAAAGAGAAGACAGTTCTATAAGGCATTATGCCCATCACAATGAATTTCATGTTGCATTACCTTTAGATAATTTGCCAGATTGAAGGTCATTATCAATTGCTGTTTAATCAACCAAATCATGCATGTAGGCAAAGGTTAACTGAGCATGAACCCATCTGCCTTCCTTTGTCAAGTCACACAATTTGTAGACTAATAAAACTGCTTTGATTGCACTTAAAAACACCTGCTTTGAAAGCCAGCCTCATTAATATTGTGCTAATGAGTTACAATAGCCTTATTGTAAGGGCAGCATCAAAAGCAGTGATTTCCCTTCATTCAAGGTATCTGCACACATATAAATAACCTGTTACAAAATTACAGTCATTATTGCATTAAGGGAGGAAAAATAAATGCATAAAGATTTACAAGTTGAAATAATGCTAAGAATAAGATTCCCCGGCTGAGCATTGTGAATATAGTCAATGATTTTCTCTTATTGTTTGTCTTTGCGTAGTTTCTGTCCTTGTGTGTCTCACAACAGGAGGATGCAATTTCATTTATGTTTCTTGGGACTGAAAATAAAAGTAATGAATAATATTTTGAAATTTAACCAGATTCTAAGATTAAAACACTAAATTCTAATCCTTCATGCTTGATGGTCAATAGGATATGGCACAGGTCCTTAGTAGAGTAATGATAATCATCTTAGTATGAAATCAGTCCAAGAAATAACATATTGCATTGATGATCATGACTAACTTGATTTTTCACCTCCCCTTTGCCAATCTTTGTCCTCCATAAACATGGGGTGATTTGGAATACTTTAGGAAATGGTGAAAGTCATTTCACTTTTAGATGGAAGAGTGAATCTTACACTTAGAGATTGGTATGTGTTTTTCCCTAAATGTTCTTTTTCTTTTAATAACTTAAGAATAATTCGATACCCAAGTAGTAGCATTCTTGAGAATTATGCTATGTGATCATCTAACATCATTGCTCAGAAACATTACTTGCAAAGATCACTGCCCCCATGGGGTTGTGATGCCACAACAAACTAATTTCTTTGAGGCCACATTGCTCCTGCTCAAAGCAATTTGGCAGGATTTTGATGCAATGCTTAGATCTTACAATCCTATTTATCTGGAATGAATGCACATATAATCAATAACAATTCCACTCTGAAGTGTGCCTCCAGCCAAGGATTCTGTTCAGCCTCCTTTTTTTGGCGGGGGGGGGGGAGGTTTTTGTTTTCCAGGGTAACTATATTGTTCATCTGTAAAACGTCCTACCTGGTGTCAATCTGTACCTGAACCAAATGTATTCACACTACTCTGAGATGGGGCAGAAGGCACCACTTTGGGCCCATTCCCTTTAGACTCTGCTTTGCGACCACAGGTGGTAAATGAAAACTGGCACCCAGGAGAATAGAGAACAAGAAGATGGGCTCAAGTGTTCAAAGGCTTGGTCCCCTGTCATCCCTTTCAAGAACTGTCATAATGAGCCTTTAGAACTGAGCCTGACACTTTCTTTTCTTCGGCCTCTTTTTCATTATTCCCCACCCAATGTCTTTTGACTAAATGCACAAATCCATTTCAAAAACGGAGATTAAGCCATCATTGGCACAGATGTTTCAGCAGCATTAGCCAGAATGGTATAATGAAGCTACATTGGAACCTAGACAATGACAAGCCCTTGAAAATGTCTCATCTCAAGGAGGGGAGATAAGGGGGAAATGTGTTGGGGAAGAAAACACAGTATTGCCTCAATGAAATTAAACAGATGAAATGAAAAGACTTTTTCCCCTCTATAATTTCAGGATCTATGAATCCTCTTGCTTTCCTTATATTCATGCCCTTAAACATGAATAAAGCATTTGCTGTCAAGATGTTTCACAAGAATTTGACACTGCAGTTATAATTGTATGGGCAAAATTATTTACTCATTTTTTTAAAAAATCGTTTGTGACATGAAGCATATTCTAAATTTGTCAAGTCTCAGTACTGTGAAGAAGCGAGACTGCACTTGGCATTCACCATTCCAGGCCTGCAGAGTAAGTTGTAATGTGTACCTGGGGTCAGTATATATAAAGCTTAAACCTTGGGTCATTCCTCAAACTTTCTTAGGAGTTCAGAATCTAAGCTGTATGGTAGGAAAAGCAGATCTATAAAAAACTGAGCTTGTCTATAGACACAATAGGTATATCTTAACTTTGCTATTGAATTTGGACGAACTTATTCCCAAGCAGCAGAGAAAGGCTAATAATTTGTCAAATAATTTGAAATAATCCAAAGATCATTTTGTTTTTGGAAGATGGATGGGGATGACATGAGGCAGAAAGTAGCCTTAAAAATCTCAGGAGCCAGTGCTACCTTTCTAGGACATTGTTACACAACTTGAAGTGGCCCCCATGTTCACCCAATTCTGTTGCCAAATAACAACACATCTCTGGCATCATCCTTTCCCTTTTTCTGCAACTTCTGTAAATAAGACTTCTATGTGTGTGGCGGGGGGGGGGGTATATAAGCAGATGTGTGTACGAAACAAAGAGTACTCTTTTTATTCTTGCTCTTCCACTTTTATTTTAAACCTGGAAACCATCTGAGATATGAGGAGATGGGCATTGCTATAACAGTGTGGTGTGTATGCGAAAATGTAACAGTGAAATAATTAAACAAATTTAAAGTAATATTAATATTTTATTCAACTTCTTCAATTTTGTCCTTCTACATTTTCTATGCACCCTGCCCCCACATCTATTGCTTATATATTAGCCAGGAAGGGCAAGTTATGATTAACTCTTGGATCTCTCAGGATACAACAGACTCACAAAGAAGTAGACATGCTAGTTGCAGTTGCATCTTGGTGTTCATAAATTGTCTGAACAGTCAGCTCAAGGCCTGGTTCATTTTCATTATGAGATAAGAAAGTTTAGTTAACTGGAAGGTTGGTCATCCAGAAGTGCCTTGTGAAATAGCAAAAGATAAGGAACAGGCTTACTTTTCATTTGTGTTATCATAAAATGGATCACTGATGTTCGGCATTCACTATTACCATAATGGAATATAGAGACAGCTTGTGAAAAATAGGGTCACATGGAATATACGATGTACTAATTTCTGTCCCGACTGAAGATCTTTCTCTTTAGAAGACATGGTTCATGCTAGTGCCCTAGGCATAGGGAGAGGGACACCCACTTATTATGAACTTCAAATTGGGTACTCACTACTGTATATGTGATCAGGTCACTGTCTTTTATTTGTATTTAAAGAACCTTTTGTACTTGCACAAAGTGCATTCTCAGGCTGACCCAAAACTAGGTCACAGTATTTTCAGCAAGGGTTGTGTAAACATAGAACTCATTCAGCTCTCTCTGTTCTTAAATGCCATCTATGCGTTTTCCAAAAACTGGATTTCTCCCCATGGTTAAAACATGATGAACCACACTCATATTAAATTATGACCTGGATCAAACAAATGCCCCAATATGAACCTATGTTCTCTCTTTTAGAATGAAATGCACTCCCTTCCTTTAGAATGAGCACGTTTTGTTCCCTTCAACCTACGCCAGTGTTGTCCAAACTTGGCCACTTTAAGATGAGTGGACTTCATGGCTGGCTGGGGAATTCTGGGAGTTGAAGTCCACTCATCTTAAAGTGGCCAAGTTTGGACAACACTGACCTACACATAAGGCACAGGATTATAAACAATTCATAATTGTGTATTCCATGTACACTCTGGAAATGTCAGCTCTGTAAAAACTCTAACCACATTCACATTTCATTGTTTCATGTGTTTTATTCATCTTCTTCTTCTACAGGACTAATAAACAAAATGGGGCATTGCAGAATGTGAAACTCCTGTGCTGAATGTCCATACTAAATCAGAGATCTCCCTAAAAAGACCAAAAGCAGCATACATGGCATTCCTGGTACACAGTAGAAAGCCAATTAGGAATAACTCACAGCAGTGTTGATCAAATCTGGGCAAACTTCAGGCTGGTGGGGTATATTTTGTGTATTACTTTCCTCTAGAGCCCTGAGATCTCCAATTAGAATCAAGAGCAAAATAATAGCTTAGAAAAAGAAATGGACACATACACACCAGTGTAATTCTTGATTGATTGATTGATTATGTGCCATCAAGTCATTTTCGACTCCTAGCCACCACATAGATAGATTTTCTCCATGAAGTGTAACTCTGCGGTATAGTTATTTAGATTAAAGCCTTTTTTGTCAGTATGGAAGTAGGCAACCAGTAATTGAAAGGGCATACACCACAGCTGCTCCCACTTTGGTGTATCTTACTCAGGGCACCCTGTGCTGATTGCTCTGATGGGCTGAAGCCATCTGCCTCCTTCAAAGATTGCCACCTTTTTACTACAACGGCTCCTGTGAAAACAATCAGGTCCCTCAGTGATGTGAAAGATTCTAAAACCAACACAACTACCAGTCCAGTTAAACCAGAAGTGGGGAACTATTCCTTATGATATTCATATACTATCACTCCTAGCTTTCCTTTCCATTGACCACTTTGAATGAGGGTGCTGGGAGCTGTAGTTCAGCAACATCTGGATAGCCAGATATGAATGTGGTTGTAATTCTGTGAAAGGAAGAATGGATGAATGAAAAACAGCCTTCTCTCCCCTGCCAAGCTAACAACATTTTAAAAAAAAGTTTCCTGAATTCAGGAATTACACCTGAAGAAGAAGATGAATCCAAATAACTGCTCATAAAGTAATGAAGTCACCATCCAATTTGAAAGGACAGGGAGTGTATGCAAAGGGGCCGGCTTTGATGACTAAAGGCAAGCAAGAATCATAGAATCCATTTGTGTGATGATGGAAGATTTTAAAAGTTTAATTTCTAGTTTGGAATGCATATCTTTTAGCTCATATCAGAAGGGTGCTTACTTAACCCAGCCAATAATTAATATAGATCTGTTGACAGTTATTGGAAGAAAATTGAAGCAAGCATGATATCTGTGGAACCATTACATCACTGGCCTCGTTGGGTTTTCATTGTAACTGTGGCAGAATTTATTAATTTCAGTCTCTCCATTCATCCATTTTGTTGCAGTGGCTCTGCCTGTTTAATAATGCTTCCAACTAGGTTTTTTCAATCTATAAAAGCCAACATAAACTTCCAGAAATAAAAGCCATAATTCAGTAGTTTCTATGGAAAATATCCTTTGAATTTATGCAGCTCCCTTTGCTCCTGCCAACAGTTAGCTTCAGGATGAGTGAAATTCAGAATTGTAGTAGAGATTAAGGAAATACCCATTCTGCTACTCCAGTACAGTTCACCACCAGTTAAGGTACTAGGACCAGCTTGAGAACAACTATTGGTGGAACATTCCAATGTAACTAAATATCTGTTGGCTGCAATCCAACAGGATGGAAGGGAAAACAGAGAGATGTTTGCGGTCTCTCCCTGTTCCACATTTTAAGCAATGGGGAGGAATTTGTACAGAATATTGTAAATCCTACCATCCCAGGGTTGTGAATATCCAAAAGGTTAGGAAGGCTTAAAATCCTCCAAGTCCTGAGAATCTCCTGCTTTTGGTCAAGCTCTGTATTTGTTCCATTTTGAGGCTCTCTAAGTTTGGGAAATGCAGACTTAAGAAGTGCCAATGTCTACCTTAAGGAGGAGCTTATACCAAGTTCCCCATTCCAAACAGGAGCCCCATCTCCAACATTGGAGGGGAAAATCAAAGGAACCCAATGGTCCATTGGACTGTGCCTGGCAACTGTTGTCATACCTGATCTCTGGCGTGTGTCCAGAGCAAGATGTATAATGAAAAGTTGAACCAGCTGGTATGTTTCCCTTGGAAAACAGACAAAGAATAGCTCCACCATCAGTTGATCCAGATTACAGCAGAGGTCATTTTAAGTAATCATAAGGAAGAAGTCACAAAATGTGGTGGGCTCTTCACTGTGAAAAGTGTTTAATCAGAAGCTGGGTGATCATCTATTAGGGATGATTTTGCCATGGATTTCCCATACAGACAAGGAATTGAATGAGATGACTACTGAGGTCCCTCCTTTCCAATCTTAGTTATGTTTTTATGATTCCTTGAATAGCAAATTTGAACTTAGCTATGCACTGGATTTGGGGCTCCTCTGAATAGTTTCACACATTGCTCTAAGAATGCTTCATAATAACCTATACATTTTGAAAAAAAAATATTTCTAAATTACCTTGAGAAAAGACAGGACAAATAACCTTCTGGATGCCACCAGTGGCATTTCCTTTTACTAGCTTTATTGGTGGCTAGGTGTTGTAGGGTACTGCCATCAGTGCAATAGTGCACAGAACCAGAGGGTTTCTTACACCCCTCATTTTATATAGGAAAGGCTTAGCGCACCTAGGAAACCATGCTAAGGGTTTGGTAATTTGCTACCAAATGCTGATGATACTTACCAGGATCATGTGTGTGCTGCATGCTGTGGGTTGTATTTCCTTGAATGTATAGGATGATGGTGTAAAGCAAACTAAGCCTTTATTGAAACATATTTTAACTCAACTTGTAGTGCACTCTGATTCATAGATCAGTTCAGACCAGTAGCCAATCTAGCCCAGAATTCCTCATCCTGGGAATGATCATTTCAGATGGGTCTTCAATTCCCAGAATCCCCCACTGGGAATGAACGGGAAGGTGGTAGGTTGGAGAAGGATCTATTTCTTGTATTTTATATCTTTCTGATTCTCCAATGGAAATTTAGAGAAGTAAAATATAACCTTTCTCCATAATATTTTAGGCAGTCTTTTTTTTCTTATATTTTAAGGAACAATTAAGTTTTATTCACATTTCTCTGGATAAGCTAACAGTAGAGGCAATTAAAGGGGAAGGGAATGTTTTTTCAATGAATGTGCAGGATTAATTTTTATGGGATATTTAAAGATTTTCAGTGCTATGTTTCATTGAATTTTTATCCATCTCATGGAAGATCTAGTGCTCTCTCCCCCCCCCCCCACTGAAAGACATAAAGTGAATCAAAATGAAAATGAAAAGCTCTAAAAAGAAACTGACATGATTTGTATCATGGTAGCATTGATTAAAGGCAGAAGGCAAATTAAACTTCAGACGTTGATCTTGGAACATATGAAAACGGAGCAAAATGCTTAATTTGGTAATGCTGAGATACTGAATTTTGAAATTCAAAGGTTATAATTAACAAGGGCAAAAACAACACACTTCAATAAGTCTTTGAAACACTTTAGTTACATAGAAACTATGTACATTTTAAAAATTAACAATCAGATATAATAAAAGGGCCAGCCATGTTTGAACAGTATATGAGTCATGTACAATGCATTCCATATTGAAATGGTGTTTCAAATGCATCAGCCTTGGAACAAAGCATCCATGTTCCCCATTTTTAATACCAGGCTTAGAATAAAAACATTTTCTGGTTTTACTCAGGGCTTGAGACAAAACATTTATGTGATTGACTTGTTTTGTAAGTTATAGTTAGCTTGAAAAAAAATTCAAACAGAATTAGTAAAGTAGCAGGGCTAGTCTATCAGTGCTGCCACAAGACTAGGTAATGGAAAAATGGGCAAGAGAGGGAGGAAGATGCAATTATTTAAGCATATATTCAGCCCCAGATGTTTCTGTTACTGGGTCCAGTCGCCAACCTACCTGGGTCAAAAAGGATGCTGCATTAGGATGGCTGGTTCAGTAGATAAGAATCTACACCTGGTTGGCATGAAGGAAGCCCCTCTCTTCGAAGCGCTGAGGCAGCCACCTCCTCTGGAAGCTCTGATGCAGCTGTTTCAAAGGGATTCTCAGGTCTTTTCCACATGGACAACCACTTCACTTTGTCAGTGTCCCATCAGAAGTGTCTCTGCGTGCGCATGCAAACACTCTGGGAATTTCAACCATGCTAATATATTTTATCCTTTTTAAAAATGATCTTAAGCTTTGCAGTAGAGTATGAGTAGTGCTTTGTATGTGCTATTGTTATGAGGTCTTGGGCTTCCTTTTTCCTCTTTTCCTTTTGCAGGTAGGTAGGCAAACGTGTGCTAGGTAGCCTTTGTATTAACAAATGTTGCTAATAATGCTGCTGGGTTTTTCAGGTTGTGAATTGTAAAATGTAAGACGAAATTACTTCGGTTTATTTGTTGAGCTTCAGTATGTTTATTCTGAGCATTTTATTGGTGCTGAGATTTCAGGCTCCACGCTGAATCCAAAGATGATATTGCTTTTGTTTGTTATGCAGGGCTGGCAGGTTGCCACATGTACTGTGCCTTTGCTACATAGAAACCTCAAGCTAGTATCAGAAAGGTATATTTTTTGTTGCTTTTTCTTAATGAGCTATATGGAAGTGAACCATGGTACATTAGGCTTTCGACTGGGCTGCTTGTATAAATAGGCTGGAAAAAAGTGTTTAAATTTTGTTTTTACTTTTCTTGTGAGAAAATGTTTTTAAACTTCATATAATTTACACAAAACATAGCCTTTTAAACATAAAATCCAGATAATTCAGCATGGATTATCTCCCCACATAATGTTATGGTTTTAGGGTGAAAAATAAAAGAGCAAGATTACTTTTGTAGAGTAATTTGTAACTTTATAGGTAATTCTTTATGCTTTTTAAAACAAAGACCTGGTGCACATTATTTAAAGCGGTTGCATTCTGGAATGAATATTTTCAGGAGAAAAGGCATCACTGGGAACCTGACAGCAATCATATCTATGCAAGGCATTCTAGCCAAAAAATTGGAAAAATCCTATTACAGGTAATATTTAATGGCTATCCTAAAAAAAAAAAAGATATATAATTCTGGAATCCCTGATTTAATCTTGTAATCCTTAATTATAGAATCCCAAATCATCTTAACTCTGTAATCCTAAATTCTGAATACATAGAGTTAAACACTTTCAAGTACATTTGCCAGCCTCATTTTCTGGGCAGATACTTCTGAATATTGCCAA
Organism: Liasis olivaceus; assembly: GCA_030867105.1. Taxonomy (NCBI): domain Eukaryota; kingdom Metazoa; phylum Chordata; class Lepidosauria; order Squamata; family Pythonidae; genus Liasis; species Liasis olivaceus. The sequence continues at coordinate 134,427,486 of CM061349.1, read as the reverse complement.
GGCTGGCATCAGCAGGTGGCATTGTAGGGCTCAGAGACAGCATGAGTGAACGGGGTCTGCAACAGTAGAGTTACCTACTGCTGGCAATGACAGGTGACCGTATTAACATTCTCCAACGTAGTTTTAGTAAGTTGTGTGAACTTTAAAATAAGAAGGGGATTCAGCAGGCCTGAAGCTAGCCCCCACTGTTTGAGTAATTCAGAATAAAAATGCAGCTGAAAAATCACTTTAGCCTGTAAATTGACCACAGCAAATACTAAGCCCTTGAAGAAATCTCCCTAGACAATGCTTACAATGGCCCAATCAACAGCAAGGGCAAAGGAGAGCCACAGAGCGCACCATCATGCATTGTGTAGCGAGCTCTCTCTGGGAACTTTGGGGTGAAAGAACACATGTCATTTTATAGCAGGAGTTTGGTCTCTGGAGCCTTGGGAATTCCCCTTCCTTTTTAAAGCACCAGTCCTCAGTGTCTGACAGTTTACCAGATGGATTGCTTTGTCAAGGAGCAGCAGCTCTTTCTTATATCAACTTAGCTTCCTCCCCAGAGGAACATAAATATTATTTTATTTAATGCCTGGACAGACAGTTCTTCTCCGGGACAAAATGTCCTTTTATGTACAAAAGATTTTCAAATGTAGCTTTTCTGCATAAACCCATGCCATCAACATTCCCTCAAGAGAAGGGTAAACAAATGAAGGTGATCCCCGCTGAAATTATTTGAAATAATCCAGATTAAGGGGTAAACCAGAAATAAACCATTAAAAATGAAGTGTTAGATTTATGTAAAATGAAGTGAAACTACAGCCACAGAATTTTGCATTTACTACATACCCAGATACTTACAGCATTTTTGCAGAATATAATACCTTAGAGACTTTGGGACTTAACAGTGTATCAAGTCTCCTTAGCCTTCCTTGGAACAAAGGTTCTACAGGAAAGAAAATGATTTTCCAGTTGGTTCCTGAAATACATGTGTTGTTAATGTTGTACGTATTGCATTCTAAAATAAGATTCCAGGTCTCATGGTGGGGAACAATGCACAAATGACTCTGAGAAACCATCTTTGGCATATATGCTCAGAAGTAAGTCCCCGGGGTTCCATGTGGTTTGTTTGCTGTTGCAACTCTGGGGGTCTGTTTCATTAAGTAGTCATTTCTAGTTTGATGTTTTCCCCATTTGCTTTCATCTCTGTTGTTGTTACTGCTGCTATCTTTTTGCCCCAGAATGTTTGCAGCAACAGAGCAGATTTCAGCAGCTACTCTTGGCAACCATTTTGTTTTCCAATATGCCCAAGATGTTGTGTCATTCAGGAATATTCTGAAAAAAAAAAAATGATTTCACAGTGGCTGTTCTATTTCCCCCTTGAATGCTTCAGAACAATGTCATGTCCAAATAAATAAAATGGTAGCAACCAGGAGCAGCCATTACAACTGCAGCAGGAAGGCAAGTTGCTTCAGTCTTAAATGGGCTAGTCTCTGCCTTTTTTAAAAATAATTTTTATTGAACATGCTTATTACAATAGTAAAAACAAATACAAAATAAACTCAAAGAAAGAAAGAGAAAGAGAGAGAATAAAAAGTGCCAAGAAAGAAAAAGAAAAGAAAAAGAAGTAAGAAAAAGAAAAAGAAATATATAAAGAAGTAACTTCCAATCTTCCTCACAACAACTATAAACAAATTTGATAACTCTTCACCCCTGGCTAGTGCTTTGACTGAATTTACTTTACTTTTCTTTTTTTTTTTCAGTTTCACAGAAAATAAATTGCTGATGGATATGTGTGGACTTCTTCCTTTACGTGGAAAGACAAATGACAGGGTGTACCTGTGTGCCCTGCCCTTCGTTGCACAGGCATCTCTCTCCAGCCATCTACAGCTTCCCTGCTCTCCTCACTTCAGTTCAATCCCATCCAGGAAAAGACATCGTGGGTGGGCTGATTCTTCAGACAGGGAAGCTGGTGTGATCAGAATCGGTCCACCAAGAGATGAGCAACAGGAAAACAAACAAACAAACAAGCAGTACTTTCCATTAACGATCAACTCTGCTCAAAAATACCAGCTAGAGAAATACTAAAGAAATTCAAATCACCCTGGGAATTACATAAAGGACCAGATGTTTCTTTCACAGATGTAGAATACTTTCAAGAATGCACAGATGAGATTTCAGCACAGTTTTAAATCTAAACAACAACAACAGAAATGGGGCCATTTGTTCCTTGGGGGATGAATTTTGGAACTACTTTGTCTGGAACTCTTCATCGTTTATTCCAAAACCAATGTGCCCCCCAAGAGGCTTGTAAGGCAGACTTTCAGTGTGCAACAGGTACAGCTCTTGGGTTCTCCCTCATGACTACTCTTATACATTCTGCTAAAACTGGTCAAATGCGTTGACGTGTTTCTCTTCATACCGATCTTCAGGAAAACCCCAAACCTATTCAGAACTCTTTGAAAACCTGAAACTGATGCCCATTAAATACAGTGGAACCTCAGTTCACGAACGCATCTGTTCACGAACAATTTGGGTCCCGACCAGCTCAGGCCGCAAAAATTTACCTCCGGTCGCAAACGCCGGATTGAGTGACAAACAGGATCCGCGGCCATTTTCCCTCCTGTGTCACATGGTCGCGACTTCCTGTAGGGAGGGGACTCTCCCTCCAAGCAGGAAGCGCGGCCATTTTCCCTCCCGTGTCACGTGGTCGCGACTTCCTGTAGGGAGGGGACTCTCCCTCCAAGCAGGAAGCGCGGCCATTTTCCCTCCCGTGTCACGTGGTCGCAACTTCCTGTAGGGAGGGGACTCTCCCTCCGAGCAGGAAGCGCGGCCATTTTCCCTCCCGTGTCACGTGGTCGCGACTTCCCTGTAGGGAGGGGACTCTCCCTCCGAGCAGGAAGCGCGGCCATTTTCCCTCCCGTGTCACGTGGTCGCGACTTCCTGTAGGGAGGGGTCTCTCCCTCCAAGCAGGAACCGCGGCCATTTTCCCTCCCGTGTTATGTGGTCGCAACTTCCCTGTAGGGAGGGGACTCTCCCTCCGAGCAGGAAGCGCGGCCATTTTCCCTCCCTTGTCATGTGGTCGCGACTTCCCTGTAGGGAGGGGACTCTCCCTCCAAGCAGGAAGCACGGCCATTTTCCCTCCCGAGCAAGGTTAGCTTTCTCTCTCTTCGTACTGTACTTTGTGTCATATTTTTGCGGTTTTTTAAAAAAAAAACATGGTTCAGAACGGATTAACCATATTTACATTGAACCTTATGGGGAAATTTGACTCGGGTCGTGACCAGAAATCGGTTGGCGACCAAATTTGGGGTTGGAACGGATTAACTGTATTTACATTGAGCCTTATGGGAAAATTTGATTCCGGTCGCGACCATTTCGGGTCACGACCAGAGTAGCGGAACGAATTAAATTCGTGAACCGAGGTTCCACTGTATCTGAAAATGAAAACACAGTTTGGATGCTCAAACCTGACTTCCAAAACTGTGTTTTTTATTTTCAGATAGTTCATGGGTGCCAGCCGCTCATGTGCTTTTCATATTGCAGTAAATACTTACCATGTGCTAATTAATAGCCATAAAATAATAGAGATGGTATGGACTACTACTTTATGTCTTTTTATAAATTATCATCGGCTTGGCTGGAAAGGCTAGAAGCATAATCTGCATTTTATTTATCAACAACTAGAATTTTAAATAAAAATAAAAATCAGTATGTAAATAAAAAGTGAATCTTCACCAGATCTACAGTCTGAAGCCTTGCACTAATACAGTTTTCCCATCATGCATGTAATTCCAAAATGGCTCTAAATTTGCAATAAAATGCTTTGGAATATTTAACAAAATAAAAAAGCCTCAGTTTTTAATAAAACTGTTGATACCTAAATGAAATATAGATAAAAGACCAAGATTAACTATTGAAAGAAGAACCTAAAATGTTACTTGGACAAGATATATGAAGTGAGATTAAAAATCTTAGATGTTGTTAAATTAAGAATAGTTAGAATAGAAAGGTCGTGGAACTCTGCTACATGTGTTTTTATGTCCATTCTACACACCCATCTCCTTTGTCTCCTACTTTTCCTTCAGAAAAGAACAATTTACAGAAAATTAATCTATTCTCATCTTCATATCATTCTTGTAATCTAGTTCAAGTTCTCAGTATTACACAAAGTCATCCAGCAAACTCAGTAACTAAGATCTCCTTGGGATAAGAACAGTTGCCAGAACGAGAAAAAAAAAAGCATTAAAAATGCTGCATCTCCATTTGTCTGATGCTGGTTTGGGATCTTTAAGGCTCTGTACATCTTCATATAAGCCCCATAAGTCTGCAAAGGGCTGTCTGTCCTTATAGAAGCCTTCCTGTTCATTAACATTTTCATCAGAAGCCCTTTTTACCTCAGGTAACTTTGTTAGCAGTAGTTAAGTGCGTAGCAACTGGAGAAAGAGTGCTCTGTTCAGTATTATCCTGGTTGCAGAATGCTCTAGTCCAGTGTTTCTCAACCTTAGCAATTTTAAAAGGTGTGGACTCCAACTCCCAGAATTCCCCAGCCAGCATGCTGGCTGAGGAATTCTGGGAATTGCAGTCCACCTCTCTTAAAGTTGCCAAGTTTGAGACACACTGCTCTAGTCTATCCTCCCATCCTATTTTCAGTCAAAAATGTTTTAAACAAAGTTTGTATTCTTTCATGGCTGGTTTCCTATTGCTTTATTCTTCACCTGTTTTACTGCTGCTTTCTTTGTTTGTACAGCTTTAGCTGTCTAAAAGAACTGTTTGCTTCTTTAAAGCCCACATTTTCCTTCCCACGTTATTCCCCTTGAGAAGACAGTACGACTGAGATAAAGTTCTTGGCCCAGTAACAGCCAGCTGCCATGGCTGAGGGGGAATTAACCTAGTTCCTCTCAAGATCCTAGTCTAGTACCTGAGCTGTTACACTAGCGGTTCTTAAACTGGGGGTAATTTGGGCATATCTTGAGGGCAACGGAGCAATTTGTAATTGCTTGTTTGTGAGTCAAGGATCCAGAGATGCTTATGTAAAAAAACCAGAGTCTGGGTTTTTTTGTGGGGGCAATGACATTATCTGAGACTGGGAAAAGGAGTAATTGGGTCAAACAGTTTAACACCACTGCCTTACACCACCCTGGTGTTTCCTTAGCCTTGTTGTGGGTTCCTTCCCTTTACAGCAGTACAGATACATTTTAAATAAGCAAGTGAAAACAACCACATGGAAAATAACTTCCACTTGCCAGGAAGGATTTTTGTGCATTGTGATAATTGCTTGGGGAAGGGCATCCTCTCCTGAACACTGCCAAGAATGCAGGTTGTGGTGAGTTGCAGGGCAGAGGAAGGGAAAACAGGCTTAGGCAGAGGCTCCCAAATATTATCCAAGATGAAAGCTGGTGCCTAGAGGTTTCTCCCAGTCAGCTGGAGGCAAATTCTTACCAGGACTCAGGCAACCATTAGTTTGATCATGAAATACAAAATTAACATCTCTGGTGAGATTTTTTGCAGGGGGGAAACAATATTTTACAATGCCTTAGTAAATCCTTGCCTGCACAACTTGGCCTCCATTGTGTCTTATTGGAAAACACCCTCTTTATGGTACCAGGAGGCAAAATGGTTTTCTTTCATGTCCTGTAGAGGGACCTGGGAGGTACCTTCCCCCCCCCCAACCCGAGAGAGTTCTTTTTCACAAAGCAGAGTAATCCCAATTTAGACCAGAGGAAATACCGGGGGGGGGGGGGGGAGTAGAGTTTCCATTACAGATTGTTGATGTTCTGTTCACATGTTGCTACCCATCCCCACAAAAGAGCACTATAAAATCCAGATGCTAATGAAATGAATAAGACTTTTGGCATACATTTCTACTGAAATAATCTTATGTTTATGCAACCTAATCTAAAGCTGCCTCAATTTGTTTCACTGTAGAAGGATGTTTCATATGTACACATTCTGGAACGAGAGAGCCTTCTTCTGCTGGAATCTGTTGGATTCCTCTGGTGGAAAGAGGGAGCCTGGGCACAAAATAGCATGTTGGCTACTCTGAGGTACTGTTTTATAAAGAATTCTTTTCCTGTTTATATAAATCTAACTCACTACATCACAGATATATTATGCAGCATTATGCAAATGTTCTACTGGGATAATCGCTTTCTTTTAGTTGTTTAGGTTATAGAAAGAGAGATGAGAGCATTAACATGGGATTCCATTGGCTCCGAAGCAATCAAAGGATTGAGCTTTGCATAAATTCAGTCATGCAGCTCCTTTAGGAAAAGTCTGAGGATTTTTCCCCAAATAAAGATGGATTTAGCTTTGATTTGTTTAGTTTTTCAGCATGCATATACTTCTATTGATTCCACAATGTGCAAGGGCTATTTTGGCATTATTAGAATTATAACATTTATATATTTATTTAAAAAGTCAGATGAAAATAAAAGTTCTGTGTTGAGAAAGTTTTCTTGATTATATCTATTAACATTTCCTTAATTAAACCAGGAAGGAAAAATAGAAATTGTCTTCCTGGAAGTAACCATGCTGGAGAAACTCAGGAACAATGGTCTCTACCCAAGGGTTTATATTACTGAATGATACGCTTTCTAAGTTGAAACAGTACACTGCGTGCTTTTGCATCATCCTAACTTCTGCACACATCAGCCTGGTCAAAAAGCATTAACAGTGCTGATCCATATGTAAACTGGAGGAACTCATGCTTTATGCTTCATATGAATTGCTTAGTACAACTGCTGATTTTGTATGCTTATTCTGGACACATTGCTCCAGCCATGGGATTGAGAGATATACAGTGGTACCTCGGTTCACGAACGCTTCTGTTCACGAACAATTCGGTTCACGAACAGCTCTGGTCGCAAAATTTTGCCTCCGTTCGCGAACTCCGCATCGGGTTACGAACAGGATCCACGGCCATTTTCCCTCCCGTGACACGTGGTCGCGGCTTCCTGTAGGGAGGGGGACTCTCCCTCCAAGCAATAACCACCTCCCCACCCGCCTTCCTGTCCTCCACGCCAGAAGTCACGTCGAGCAAGGTTAGCTTTCTCTCTCTTTGTACTGTACTTTGTGTCATATTTTTGCGGTTTTAAAAAAAAAAACCATATGGTTCAGAATGGATTAACCGTAATTACATTGAACCTTATAGGGAAATTTGATTCGGAACATGATCAAAAATTGGTTGGCGACCAAATTCGTAGGGGTCAGAATGGATTAACCGTATTTACATTGAACCTTATGGGAAAATTTGATTCGGTTCACGACCAATTCGGTTCGTGACCAGAGTCGCAGAACGAATTAAGTTCATGAACCGAGGTACCACTGTACTGGGGATAACCATCAGAGGCCTCTTACTAATGCATATGGCCTTGTAACTGAAACAGTACAGCTGAATATTATATGTTATTGCCTGCATTCAGCGTCACACTAGCAAAAAGGAATTCAATACAGAAGTGAATTTTTCACTTCCATATTTACAGTAACCCCCTAAACTCATTAAAAAAACCACTTTCCAGATGCTTCAGGAATACTCCAGAATAATATGAATGATGGAAATCTCTGAATATTTCATAAATATGAGCAAGAAATATTGGATAGAACCTTTGTTTTCATTCATGTACTTTTCTCATTGTCAATCTTTAATATTTCAAGTATGAATAGCATTAAAGATGTAATTATATAAGGAGAGATGCAGTGTTTGTTTACAAAGTAATTTTTAATGATAAATACAAATGTTGAACATTTTTTTAAAAAATGTAATGTTTTCTAAAAAATCCATTGGTGAGTCTATACACTTGATGTTGAACTGCCTGCTGCAGTGTGTCCCTTTTATGGGCTTCCGTAAAAGCCGTACGAACTGGTTCTTTCCTTCAGCTCTGGGATAGATACTCTGCTACCCAAGGGTACTTTATCCTCCCTGATATGTGCCATGCACTCCCTCAGTGGTTTTGCTTTCTTCACTTTTAGTTGCTATTCACTTGATCTTATTGTGTAACCCTGTGATTGAGGAGGCTTACAAGTAGAAGAATAAATGAATATATAGAGTAGGACCCAACTAACAATTTTATTTTCATTTTATTTATTTTATTTAGCAGACTTATCCCCGCCTGTCTCCCCCCAATGGGGGACTCTGGGAGGTTTACAACAAATTAAAACAAATAAATACATAATTAAAATTTATAAAAAAGAAAAACACATTTAAACAAAAGGCATGCTTTGGATGGTATGGGGGTGGAAGCCTGATCTTCCTAGCATATTTCTGACAAAGTCTTTAAAAAAAAAAAAAATGAAAGCACCTTCCTTGGCATCATAGCCACACATTCAAGAAAATCTTGTCATGTAGATTTTTCTCAAGCTGTGCTAGGTCTGAATGTAAGTGAACAAACCTCACTGCATTTTTTTTTTTTAAATGCCCATTTGGATCCCTCCTCACCTTTTCTTCATTTGTTATACAGCAGTTCAAGTCACTGTGATTTGAGTGGCAGAGGACAGGGGAATCCATGGCCCTCTCAGATGCTGATCTTCAACTCCTTGCTGCCCCAGACATTGCAGCAAATGATTAGGGACCTGGGCACTGTAGGCTGACAACACCTGGAGAGCTTCAGGGTCCCCATTCTTTCTTCCTAACCCAAATTTAGAGCAGTAAGGAGGTGTGCTTAAAAAAAAACAAAACAGCACCAGGACAGAAAATGGGATCCAAAGATGAATCCCAATATAAAAGAATTAATTCCAACAAATGCTAGAAAGATTAAAAAATTGCACCTTTCATTTGAATACGAAAGGGTCCATATTACATTTTGGATTGTGTTTTAGTAGTTTGCCCCAACATCAAAAATCCTTCATGCAGCAAGAACCAATTTACTAAACATGCCGGTCATAATTATTTTTAATTGTAATCATATGTGTACGTTCCTGCTTTGTGGAATAGTTGCTGAGATCATTTTTCATCCTAGGAGGCTGGGTTTGATGTTAATACACAGTGATTGGGGTTGTTGTGTTACGGATAGTGGCAAAAAATCACCAGGGAGACATACTGATTGTTATGCTTACATTGTGCTTAGTCTGTGTACAGTACAATGCAAAACAGTGCAAGAGGAACATTGTCATCCCTGTGTGGAGATGGGAAAAAGGAAATAAGAAGGCAATTTAAGGCTGATTTGGATATTCCATCTGATGTATTTAAATCAGATGGATTTAACTCAGATTGCAATTTTGTACTCTCCTATTGAACTTAGTGAAACCTACTTTTAAATAAACATGAACAGAATTTGTGCTGTCACTGCCAATCTCCTAATAATCACAGACACACATCTAATCTATCTTTATGGACCACATCTGTGTTCTGAAATGGACCTATGCAAGATTCCACATAGGTAGAATCAATCTTCTCCCAATATTCTTGGGATATCCTTCCCTTGGGATATTCTTGGAACCCTTCAAATATTTGGTCCCAAACCCAGCTGAATTCCATAGAGGTTAGGAAATTCTGAAAATTGCAATCCCAGCATATCTTGAGGGCACCACTTCGGGAAGACTATCCTAACTTGATCACCACAGCCAGATTACCGACTATAGCATCCCTGCACTGAATCTATATGATAAACTATGTTCAAAAGAATATTAATGGTTATCCACTTCCTCCCTTAGGGTTTTCAGAAGCTTTCTTATAAAGCGTGTTCATTTATGTGGAATAAAGTAGCAAAAGAAAGTCCCAGTATGCATTTTCTCTCTTCACTTCTTACCCATCTCTGCAATTACCCTAACATTACTTACATGGGGAAAAAATGGAGTTTTCATTTATACAATCACTGCAGTTCATTTGTTTTATCTCTGTGCAAAGCTACTATTTCTTTTTGTATTTGGTAAAAGTATCCAAATAAGATTTTTTAAATACCTTCTGAGTGGATGCATGCACATCTGTGTGTGCCTATATAGGTCTGTCTGTCTGTCTGTCTGTCTATCTATCAAAGCATTATTTAGGGCTTACAGAATGACTATTTCTATAGTTGAAGGATGGAAATCTTGAGGTTCTTCAGATGTTGCTAAACTATAACTCCTCACATTCCTCCTTAGCAGCTGTGCTGACTGGGGAAACTAGAAATAGGAGTTCAGCCATTTCTCTAGTACCAAATGTTTTCTTCTGTTCTGGGGTGAAATGTAGCTGAACCAATAACAAGCTGCAGAAGGAACAACAGCCTTACAGACTAAGAATAATGAAAGGTGTCATACTTTCCAGTATCTTTCTAACATTACCTTTTCTGCTACTTGTCTACTCAACATTACAGCTGATTTTCAACTTGTTTATGAACATACAAAGTTGCTTTAAAATGAGAAAAAACATTGGTCCTCAGAATAGCAATACCCAGTTTGATTGTCAATGCAGTGTCTTGAGAAAAGTTATATTATTTTTTTTAATAGTACTTTTATTAAAAATTACAATCACAAAGATAAAAACTAATACAAACTTAAAAAAGAAAAGAAAATGGAAGGTGCAGAAAAGAAAAGAAAAAGAAAAAGGAAAAAGAAGATAGTGAAGAAAAAGAAAAGAAACTTATAAAGAAATGACTTCTCCCTTCATCACAAGTATAAACAATTTTAGTAACTTATCACCTTCTCTTAAAATACAACAAAATGATCTCTTATTCCCATATCCCATCTCTTATCTATAAACAAATCCTTAAAGTCTCATTGTTTCAGTCCTGATGTCAGCGAAGTCCATTAAGGGTTACCAGAGATAACAATATATCTACAGTATTTTAACCTCAATTAAATAAACCAACTTTATATTCCTTCCTTTTACTTTTAACAATTTTGATCTTTAGTCCCTTCAAATAATGTCCTAGAACTTTTCATTTTTTCTTTGTCCCTTCCCACAAAATACTGCAAAGCTCTAGCAAGCATCTTTTGTAAATCCAAGATAGGAAAATTATCCAGATCACTCTCTTGGTTTGTTATTTGTATATCCCTTTTAATTATTAAAACATCAGCTGGCTTCTTTTATATGTCCAGTGTAGTATATTTTTCCATATCAATCTTGCAGCCTGTCATTTTTAAATTCACTTTTAAATCAGTCTCAGTCTTGTCAGGTAAAACTTGTTATTCTTCCATAACATCTTTTAAACATAGTCTATCTATAGAGGCAGACACTCTTAAAATTAATTTCTGGGTCCATTGTTCAAAAATATCCTTTAACATGTCCAGTGTTAAAATATTTTGTTTTACTCTGTATTAGTAAATCAAATGTAAGTGTTCTTCTCCTTTAGTTTTAATCTTTAGTTCCTTTTGGTTCCCTCTAGTGTCCAGTCATCAAAATCTCATCCTATCATTTTTTAAAAGAGAATTCAAAACAAGAGCATTTGCCCATGGGAAGGATTCTTATAATTAATTCCAAAATCTTATTTCAAATCTATCCAGACCCCTAGTCCATTTGCGACTTTCCGAAATCAAAATTCGAATCACCCTTTTGCTGTTTATTCTAAAAGAAAAAAAAAATATTAAGTCCTGAAACTTGTATCTAAACCTTCTTTCACTAAGGATTAAGGATTGAAGGAACCTCACCCAGTGCTGTAAAACTTGTCAATCCAAAGTTTCCTAAAAGCTGAAAAGCAGGTAGCAAGCAATTTCTGAAAGTGATTAGAAAAGGAAGTATGCGAACCCAGTGTCCTTAAAGGTACCAACCATGGTTTGAGCAAGATGGCTATTCCCTTGTCTCCCAGAGCTTTAAATCTACCAGAAACCACTGCCTTCTGGTCTTCTCATGAGGAGCAACTGTATGGGGCACTTGTGGGTGATCTCAAATCCTCTTTTTGTCCAGAAAGGAATTACAAAGAGCTGGTCTGCTCACCAACTCTTCATTCCACTACAGTCATCAGCTCTGCTTTTAGCGGAGCCATCTTCAATTCGTCATTTCTTCCATGGAAGTCCTGAGTAAAGTTATTTTCCTCTGGTTTCTGCTTCTTTTACTGAGGATGCAAACAATTGGTTCATCATGTATTATCTGCCATGTTTCATACCATTTTCATAAGGATATCAACTGCATCAGGCTAAAGGCTCAGTTATCCAGCATTTGGTTTCCCGTAGTGGCCAACCAAATGCATCCAAGAAGTTTACAGTAAGACAGAGCCTTCTTTCCTTCTCTTTCAGCCACTTTATTTGGGAGATGGGGGAAATCCTTTAGTTCCAATGGTTAACGAAGTGAGAACTGGAAACCTTTATCTATCTACTAAGAATCACATTAATGGGATATCTGATCACCCTCATTAAACTATCCAATTTCCCTAAGTACCATTTAATTTAATGATGGCACTTCATGAGGTCCCCAAATGCTTATGTAATATTTTTTAGTAAATGTCTCTGAGAAAAGCAGAAGAGTCTATGTCAAAGAAAAGGAAATAACTGTAAAATAATAATTTTGGCCAATAATTTGACAAAATCTACCAAGAATTAAACAAATGCAATGAATGTTTTCTACAATCAAAATGCAACAATGCTACAATCAGAACTGTTTGTATTTACTTAAAACCCAGCAATGACAGAAAAAACCCAAATGTCCAGGAATTATGCAGAGAATAAAAGGGAACTTTTCCATGTAGGAAATACCAGACTCAGATCTTCCAGTAATATAGAAAGTAATTACAACCGGTTTGCCAAGATCTTCTACATGGAATCAAACACAAAGAAGCCAGCATATGGGTGGAATAAACAGAGCATATTAAGAGAATGTGCCAAACCAATAATAACAAAGAAGAAAAGCTAGCTAAAACCCAAATCATGACTAGAAATTGATGGCGGCAGCCAAACAGACGGGGTAATGATGACACATATTGTATATGAGAGGCATCTAAGTAATTAAAATAGAGACAGGGAAGCAATTTGTACAATGAGGAGAAAGAAACTGATTTGGTTTATCAGTCAACACAATTTTTTTCTCTATTGTATGTACAATTCCTTCTTTCTTTAGAGTTTGGATGCCAACCAGAATATTAAGTTTTGCAGATGAAAACACAAAAATGTCTATACAGGCTCATAACAAAAACATAGTGTTTTGAGAATTTATTTGGCCTTCTAGGTATGACTCAATTATTTTATCTGGCCTGATACAAAATTGGAACATAAAAGTGGATATATGGAGGGTTTTTAATTTTTTGTTGCTTTATATACAAAAGAAGAAGAAAAAAGGAATAGAACCCCCCCCCAAAAAAGGAAACAACAAACATAGTACACATAAAAATCATTTAGTCTAATTTTTAAAGACATCATTAAACTTTGATTACACAGCAATAATATCACAGTGGTAGAGAGCGAGTTCATAAACAGAAACTGAACACATATCTATCCTGGGTTCATACTGTCTTTCTCACTTTTAAGGCAAATCTTTTTTGCTGTTTCCCATGCTCAATTAATACACAGTAACTATGAAACTGACACTTTAATTGAATATAATGCCATTTTGCAATTTTAGGCAATTCAAATCTCTCTTGCAATACAACTGGGCCACATGGTGAAATAAAAAGATGCTTGTATTGAAATATACTGCCATTCTGTAGTTTTTAGATGATCCAAATTCCTCTTCCAAAACTCATATGCTTTAAAAGTATGATGGGCAATAAATTAATCCAAGGATTAATATCTCTACTTGCCCATGACTTCCATCCTTCTCTCCCTCCAAAGATTTTCCTGCAATTTGCAAGACAAGATTATTCATATGATAAAATGTCCCAACACCTTCCTAATGTGCCTTGCAGCCTTTAATGTGGGAAACATGATACAGCCATTGTTAAAAATATGACCAAGTCCCTATCATTATGTGAAAGGAGTCACATAATAATCTTCTAATTGTGCTTACTGTGATCTTTTGATTTGATCACTTGTGCTTCATGGAGAAATTGTAGTCAAAATGTAGGACCAATGGTAAAACTGGAAGTCAGGAGAGCTAAAACCATCATCATCATATGATAAGCCACAATTTAAAAAAAGAGAATCTAGGTGATTTTCATTTCCATTAAAAAAAATCTCTTATGATCTCAAAAATCTGCTTAAAATAACTTAATTGCATTAGCAGAGAAATACATATAAGTATGTGTATCATTCTTGAAGTAATATTCAATTTTACAACATGGGAAGCCGTTACCTTATTCAGGACACACATAGGAATGGTATGTTTAGTCAGACAACACTCACGGGGTCCCTGTATATATTGCCTTAAGCTACACCTCACTCTCACTTCAGTCAATGTAATCCCAGTTAACTTGAAAATTTACAGAAAATCAGAATTGCTGGAACCCTGTAACCTGCCTGTTGAACAAATATGAGTGTCAGAATTATCAGGCGCACAGTTCTACTTAAGAATGAAGTAGAGTAAACCTTTGATTTCATTTATTTAATCTCAATTCAGCAGACCACACATTGAAGAGACAAAAAATTGCAAGAACTGAATTTTGTACAAATTGTAGTTGGAAGCTATCGGTCACAAACAGAAGGCAATTCAATGAGGAATCATTTTCCAGATGGCAAACAGGGAATACCTAACAACTCACTTGAAGTATTTAAGAAAAAGCTTGGTTGGATAGGGCACCATGATGTTACACGCCTTGGACCTCTTCTATTATCTCAGGGTTGGGAGTTGCCCTCTGGTTCTTCAATCCTGTATTTGCTACTTGAGGAAGGCTTGCCGTATTCTTTCTGAGCCTGCCCCCCACCTAAGTGATAGCCACCCTCTGCTTCCAAGAGCAGAAAACAGGGTGTTTCTTCAGCTTCTTTGCAGAGGCGGTATTATCATTATCATTATCATTATCATTATCAAGCTTTTATTTTTAGTCAACCCAAAGCAGTGCACATAACTAATGCTCCCACCTCCTATTTTCCCCACAACAACCACCCTGTGAGGTAGGTTGGGGTGAGAGTGAGCAACTTTTGTTTAAACCTTAGTGGAATATCTATTTCCAGTATCTTTACTGGATTTATACAGGAAGAGGGTCAGGCCATCTGACAAGAGGGAAGATTGTGCTGCAAAATAAGCCCAAGGCCCAGGTGACTATGCCATGAAGAATCCCATTAACTTTAGTGACTGAATTCCTTAAAGAAGCAAGATTTTTTTCCTCGGGATCGCCTGGAAGCCAGGAAAAAAAAAAACCCAGACTACCTTAATCACTAGCAGAGTGGTGCCATGCTTGCACATGTTCAAAAGCACTTCTCTCCAGTCGTGCCCAGCCCTGTGAAATGCAGTTTTTTTCAGAGATGGACCTCTAACAAGCAAAATATTATTGGGGACACAATTATTTCCTTTTATAAACTTTACCCTCCATGTTATGACCTTTTGAATCAAGAATAATTCATTTTAGTAAGTTGCTGCTGAAACAGGAATGAGGCTTCAACCTTTCCTTCTGTTTTAAATTAAAATTACACCCTGCTTTCCACCAAAATTTGCCTTCCAGGCAGTCCCTTTGGTCTGTTTTGGAAATATTGGTTGGCTGCACTGTACAATGAACAATGTGCATTTCGGTCAGCGTGTAATGAATGACAGAGATCCTCAGCCTGATATTTTACTCACAAAAGTAGTCGAGGTCAAATACTTGAAGAGTTTTTACAGCTTTAATCATACCTGTACTGATAAGATGCATAGTACCATTGCATCAGGATATAGTTCAGTAGCAGAGAAACCATAATTAGTTTAAAAATAATAATAATAAAAATAATCTGGGAGAAATAGAATGCTGAAGATGACTAACATCAAGGGAACAGTTAGGGAGTGTGTTTTTGAGCACCTTATTATAAGGTAAATCCATTATTATAGCATCCAAATAAAACACTACTAAAGATTGCCTCCTTGTTACATCTGACATAATCCTGCACATTTTTCTCATAGTTGTTTTTTACAGAGTTAGTTTGTTAATTAAAACAAAACCAAAACATTTTCTCACTCCCCACCACAAAAGACCAGAATTTTCTATATTGTAGCTACCAGTAGGCTTACACAAAATTTGATTCCTAACTTTTTAACAGCCATGGATGTTCTACACATTCCTATTTGCTGCCATCTAATAGTCTGGATTTTTGCGACCCAGATCTGATAGTCTCACTCACTAGTCCTCTTCAGGTATCTCAAAGCAGGTACAGCATCCAGGAGAGAAGCAGTGGAAGGCTATCTCTAGATGCCTGATACCATCATTCTTATAATTTTCTGTGATTCGAGAGTGACTGTGTGTAATGGAGAATATCCACTATCCGCGGAGGAACTTTATACAATTTAATACTGTGGATGTCCTGCACCTGCATTTCTGCCAATGTTGCATTGGCAACAATCCCAATGTGTAGTACAACATGGCATGAACTGGCATGACAGCCACCGTGGTACAGTAGTTAAGGTGCTGGATTAGGAGTGGAGAGACCCAGATTCTAGTCCACTCTCAGCCACAGAAACCTGCTGGGTGACTCTGGCCAGCCGTCTCTCTCTCAGCCCAACCGGCTTCACAGAGTTGCTGTTGAAGGGGCAAATAGGAGGAGGGGGTCCTATGTATGCTTCCGTGAGCTCCTGCACAAAAAACAGGATAGAAATCAAATGAATGAATGAACTTCAATATGCCTACTTTTAGTAAAGTCTTTGAATCAGCCCACAAAATCCAATATGTAGCTCAGTGACAGATTGAAATTATCCAAATCAACAGAGCAGTCTTCAGACTACAGTTCACAACAGACTCAAGAGCCATATACAATATATACACAAACTCTTAAACAGCAGAAAAGGCCATTTGAAAATCTGACATAGCTTCACTAGAATACTATGTCACATAGAAGAAAGATTCCTAATTAGATTTACATCCTGAATGATTCCACCAAAATATTTCAAATACACTAGAAGGAAATTAGTCCTTAATTTAATCCTCTGAAATGAGGTTTCCCCTGAGATCCGAATGG
Source organism: Liasis olivaceus (assembly GCA_030867105.1). Lineage (NCBI taxonomy): Eukaryota > Metazoa > Chordata > Lepidosauria > Squamata > Pythonidae > Liasis > Liasis olivaceus. Next base: position 134,410,587 of record CM061349.1, on the reverse strand, counting down.
CCCCCACCCTACTGGTATTTTGAAGGGCCCTGAAGACCTGGCTTTTTACCCAGGCTTTTGGCAAGGGTGACTGAAGCCCCCTTTAGATTGTGGGGGTTGTTTTTTCTTCCCATCTGGCTTTGTCATTTTTGCCATTTTTTAAAATAATTTTTTTGAAAGTTTTAAAAATAATAAAAGATAATATAAACCAAATTCAGAGGAGAGTGAGAAAATGAAAAGAAAAATAATAGAAAGTGCAAGAAAGAAGAGAGAGAAAGAGATTTTTAAAAAAAGAAGAGAGAAATAGTTAAAGAAGTGACTTCCAATCTTCATCACAAGTACAGGCAAACTTAATCCCCCCTTATAAGGTTGCATGCATATATCTCTTCTTCCCATAGCCCATCTCTTAGCCATTCACAAATCCATAAATCATTAACATTTTAGTCCAGTTATCAGCAAACAGTCTGTAAAGGGGTTCCAGAACGTTATCAAATTATACCTTGTTTTAACCCAGGTCAAAGAAATCGGCTTTAAATTCCTTGCTTTTGCTTCTAACCATCTTAGTCTTTAATCCATTCAAGTGCTGTCGTATGTTTTGATCTTCCTTTCTTTCTCCCATCTTTGAAGTTGCTTCAAGACTTTAGCAACCCTCTTTTGTAAATCCATCAAGAAGTTGTTATCCAGGTCATTACCTTGGCTTGTCATTTGTATTTCCACTTTCTGTCTCTATTTTGTAATCCAGAGTTTCTTTATCCTCTAGTAAATCTGTATAAGTTTGTTTCACCTCTTCATCCTGTAGGCCTTTCAAAGCAATCTGAGTCATTTCAAGACACTTTTAAAGAGTGGGGACAGAGACTTGTAGCTACAATGGCAGAAATAATGTTTACTTATATGAATGTATTATTTACAAAAGAAGAAAGTTTTCATTTTTGCCATCTTTTACTATTCATTTTCTTTGTTATTGCTTCCTTGTTTTTAATGTTTTAAACAATTGTAAATTGCCTAGAGTCACTGGGAGTCAGGTGGCATATAAATACATCATTATTATTATTATTATTATTATTATTATTATTATTATTATTTTGTAATCCTCTGCTTTTGCCTATTATTTTTATTTATTTATTTAAATTTATTAGCCACCCAACTCCAAGGGACTCTATTATTTTTTTGGCAACGTGAAAGAGACCCAAACTCTAGATACTAATAATAATTTATTAAACTTGTATGCTGCCTGACTCTCAATGTACTTTTCCTCATGTTAGCACTGAACACCAAAAAAGCAGGCCTAAGGCCACCCTCACCTTGCATTTCCTGTAGTAGCATGTGCTATAGGGACCCTAATGCTCCAGTGAACCTGAGTGACACTGAGAGAGATATTGCCATCTTAATTGCTCTGCATGCTGACTCCATTGAAGTAGGGTGGGATCACAATTAATTGAATGAATGAATGAATATACCGCTCCCCCCCCCCCCCCCCCCCCCAGTATATCCAGGAGAACGATTAAAATACTTTGCCACTCCAGCCAGCCAGCCAGCCAGCATACCTTTCAGGGCAGCTGCTACTATTCAGAGAACCACCTGCTGGATATTACCGAGAAAAACAATCCCCAAAGAGCCCGTTTACCAATCCCAAGGGAGACAGTCTGCGAAGGGAGCCAAGCAGAGACTTTTAAGCTTTTTTTTTTTCTTTTTTTCTAATTCTTGTAATCTGGCACTGAGAGGATTGCCAGGTGGTGCTTGCAGAAAAGGAAGCTATTACTTCAGCCGCTTGCGACAACATACCACACGTAATGGGGAGAGAATAAAATGGCAGCTCCTTTGCTTTCTACAGACGCCAGAAAGGGAGCAGGAGGGGGGGAAGTCTTAAAGGGACCTGTTTGCAGGTAGAAGAAGAGACGGGCTCAGATGTCTCTGAGGCTTTGTCAAAAATTGATTTGTGCTAATGGGGGGGCTTCTGTATTTCAGCCAAGATATAAATATTCTTTAGAAATAACATCTCTCTACTTTATGGATGAAAAAAGAGGCACTTGCAAATGCCAGCTTAAATTTTGGATATTCATGTCTACAATAGTTGGCTCCTTTTTTGGCAGATGCATAAGAAAAGGGAAGGATTTGGCTATATTTCTGTGACCTGATGATTTCGCTAATGCAGTTAGCAATTTTACTACATCCGCAATAAAAAGTGGAGGGTTCTCTCATCCTCAGCGGGTTTTTACTGAGGTCAAATAAATATTTTTAAAATTGTTTTCAAGTATTCATTTATGGATGTGATTCTTACCAGCAGGTAGAAATGCATTTTTATTACATTTTCTGTTTATTATACAATAGCATATTTGCAGAGGCGTCTCACTCTCTCTTTTCCCCTCATTTCTATCTGCTGAAGTAAAAACAGCTCAGGCTGTAGTGAAAACAAAGCTTTTCTCTGCCCTTTGTAAGAAATAAATTTGTCACTCTTCAGAAATACTGTATTTTTTTTCCCTAGAAAACCAGTCTTAACTTTCTAATTAGGTTAGTACTTGCTTACAAATTGTAATGCTTATTTTAAAACTTAAATGAACAATCATAGCTAGACAGCTGTCAACAGGCTTAAGAAATACCATTTTGCTTTTCTGAATTGTAATTGTTCTCCAAAAGTGTATTTACACCTAAAAAGCATAAATCACATTTTTATCCTTTCCCCTTTAGAAAAGAAAGGGACTCCTTTTAGTACAGCATTAAGCAGATTTTAGGAGGAAAATACTTTAAAAGATACCACCTCTAAGTGACAAATGTGACCAAAATTAATGGACCTTGGAATCAAATGGAACACTTTTCATGAAGATGGAAAGAAAAGAGTACAGTATTTTTTTAAAAAAAAAACTATTTGGAATGCATGAAAGGATATTTTTAGCTGAGTTTTAATGAACAAAGTAGAAAACTAAGCAGAGATTAAAGTCCTGTTTGTCACAGTCAGAGATTTCCAAAATGCTTATCAGCCTTTCACAGCTGAACGCTGCTTAGATTAAAAATGATCTGAAAATGGGCTGACTGCAAAAATGGGGCTTTATATCCAAGCTAATTGCAAAGTGCATATTAAACATGAAGCTTGTGCGGAAAGCAGCTGCAAAGGTCTTTATCTATATTAAGAGACTGCCCACCTACATAATAAGTGTAATTACGGAGATGTTTTTTTTTTTCCTCAAAAAAAAAGAAAAAGAAAATTACATATAAAGGGGCAAATTGCATCTCTAATTTTACACATATCTTTAACAGCCTGTGTTAAGGTCCCAGTTTCTTGATGTCTAGGGACAGGTTCTTTAGCCATGCCACAAACACGTACGTGGTGTGCTCCAGTGAAATATTTCTTCATCTTCTTTTTAAAGGAGGCCCAACTTCTCTGACGATGGAAAATGTAATTAAATCCAGGTGCAGCCACATGGCCAAATCTGCAATAACCAGCTGTAATGCCATGATTATACTGTCATACTGATTAGCTTTTTTTTTTTTTAATGTACATTTAGAGTCAGTTCAAGTTATTACAAAGAAACAAGAAATACAATTCTGGATTCTTTATCACTTAGATGATAGAGTATTTCTGACTAGTCTCCCTGCCCTGTTTACACTAGTACATCAGGAATAAAGTAAAGTGTCCTTCAAGTCAAGTTGGTCTCCTGGTGCCTCTAGCCTTCCATGGCAAAAACAAATATGAGTGTTAATAATTTGCTGCCTTTTCCTCGTGCATTAAATCTGCTGCCCCAGGCAGCCATCTCACCGTACCTTGTGGTAGGGCTGGCATTGCTTCTGGATTACTTCAGAAGCATGTTGAGAGAATAAGCAGACTGAGGATCTTATAGATTCTTGGTTATCCCCATCACACTCCCATTATGATCCTATTGCTCCATTTTTCCAGGTATCATTAGGCTAAAAATGTCAGCAGAACAGTGACAGCAGCAACATTTTTTTGCTATACAACATGGAGGTCTCTGACAGTAAATGTGGAATGTAACATCTATGATATAACCTTCCGGGAGCCAGAGAATGGCCTTCTAAATAAATATTAAAAATTCAGAAAGCAAGGAAGAGCTTGACCTATCTTTGGTCCTATTTATGGTACATATCCTCCAGGTCCAATTTTTAAGAGGCATTTATTATACAGAATGACAGTAGCCTTGATTCTCTAGTCTTACCTTCACGATTAAGTGATGGACAGAGAAAGGTTTCTACATTTTTTTCCTGCCAGTTTTCATTAATTTTGGTGAAAGGGAGGGGAACATTAATATCATCTTGTAGTTATTTTGGCCCAAGAGGCCAAAGATTGTGTGTGAAAGTCCTAATCCTTCACTGGACAATAATTCTTCAGGCCTCTACATTCTCCTTGGCTTCTCCACATTTTACTTAAATCCCATGGGAATATATAATGCAGGCTAGCAACTCTTGACATTTGCAGAACTGTCTCTGTTAAGGAGCAGTCCTGACCTAGAGAAAGTTTTTGAGAACTCCTTTTTCTAGGCAAATTCAGAGAAATTATGTATCCATTCTCTTTGCCCACAAATTTGCATCCAGTTCTATCCCAATTAAGTTATTTCTGGGATCTAGAAAAGCAAATGTGTTTTCTTTTAAGGTAGCAATTTAAATAGAATAGCAAGCGTGCTGAAAGCCAAGAATGAAGAAATAAATGGGGAAAAAATTATTCTTTCTCCTTATTCTTCTCCCCCTAACCCATTCCTTGCCTGTTTATGTTATTTTGGAAACATAAGAGATGTCATAAAAATAGAAATTGCTTTCTATGAAACTTATTTTTTGTTTGTTTGCTTATTTTAAGAAAAGTACTGTGAGAGCTGGGAAGTAAGGTTAAATTCTTCGCAGGGCTGAGCAGAGTAATTTAGTCCACGTTTGGGTACGTATGTGGATGTATCACATTGGGACTTGGGACAAACAAACAAAAAGTAACAAGATAAACTTCTTCCACCTTTGAAGTCTTTCTAATTTAGGATTCTGCTGCAGCTAGCTATTTTGCTCCTTCTGAGAAAAGCCTGCAGCTAATAACAATTTCCAGCCGCCTTATGTTCTAAGAGTTGGAATGATGTGCTTTTTATATGTATATAATTTTATTTTAAAAAATGAAAAAGGAAGATAAAAACTAATACAAACTAATATAAAGTAAAAGAAAAGAAAAAGAAATAAATAAAAGAGAAAGCTAAAAGTGCAAGAAAGGAAAAATAAGTAAAAGAAAAATAGAAAAGAAAGAAAAAAGATACAAAAAACTGCTTTCCAATAACTGCTTTACAGCAGTTATAAGTAAAATTATAAATTTACCTCTTACTCTATGGTTATAACATAACTCTCTTCTTTCTATAACCTATCCTGTCTAATCATCAAAAGCATAAGTTCATTTTTTCCTGTTTTATGCAAAAAGTCCACAAAGGGTTTCCTATCAGCAATAAACATAGATATTGTCTTTTCTCTGATCAAATATGTCAATTTAGCCATCTCAGCAAGTTCTATCATCTTTACCAACCATTCCTCCATTGTGGGCAATGTCAGACCTTTTCAGCTTTGTGCATACAGTAATCTTGCCGCAGTTATCCTATACAAAAACAAAGTTCCATGACTTTTTTTCTACTTGTTTGTCCATCAAAGAAAAACCTCTGGTCTCATTTGTGTATTAGTCTTAAAATCCTCTGAATCTGTCTGTATTTGAATCCAAAATTTTCTAGCTTTTTTATGTGTCCACCAAACATGATAAAATGTCCCTTCATATTGTTCACATTTCCAACATAAATTTGAAGTGGCTTTATATATTCTAGACAAATTCTATGGTGACATATACCAACAGTACACCTTTTTATAAAAATTCTCTTTAAGATGATAACATAGTGTAAATTTCAATCCTTTCAACCACATATTTTCCTATTGTTCTATCTGTATACTATAACCAAAATTTTTAGCCCGTTTTATCATACATTCTTTCTTCTTCTGTTTCAGATTTCAATAAAAGTTTATATATTTCAGCAATTACATGTTCATCATTTGTAACCAATTCTGTTTCAAACTCAGTCTTACAATGTTCAAAACCATAAATTCTTCTGTCTAGTTTAAATCTAATAATTGTAAATAAGAGTACCATTGACAACTACATCCCTCTGCTACCAACTCTTCTCTTGATTTTATTTTATATTCCCCTTCAAAGAATTCTTATATCTCATGATAAGTTAGCCATTTGTGTTTGCCTATTATTTCTTGTCTATAAAATGCTTCTTGTATTGAAAGCCACAAAAATGTTTTTGGGCACAACCTGGATTGGTATTTATGGCAAGTCTAACATGATGATTTTTAAAATCGACATCAACCTTGACTTTGTCATACCACAAATATCCATGCCACCCAAATCTCAGATTGTGTCCTTCTAACTCCAAGAGCCTTCTGTTTCTCAGCAACCCCCACTCTTTCATCCAAACCAAACAGCAAGCTGCAAAATAAAGTTTCAAATCAGGTAGACCCAATCCTCCTCTTTCCTTTGCATCTTTTAAAACCTCATATTTAACTCATGGTTTTTGCCCTGCCACACAGATTTAGATCTGCCACTGTTTAAATGGTGCATCAGTTGTCAAAACAGGTATTGTCTGAAACAAAAACATAATTTTAGGTAAGACAATCATTTTTATCATAGAAATTCTCCCCAACAGTGACAGTTGCACTTTGCCCCATCTTAACATATCTTTTTTAACTTCATTCCTTGTCTTAACATAGTTATTTTGAAATAACATATAGTCCATGTTTGTTAGTGATACCCAGATATTTTACCTTCTTCTTAATCTTAAAACCCATTTTATTAATCAATTCTGTTTGATCTTCTATTTTCATATTTTTGTTAACATCGTTGTCTTCTGTTTATTAATCTTGAAACCTGCTAATGCACTAAATTCTTTTAATTTGCCCACTAATATTTCAATTCCCTTTAAAAGGTCTTCCAGAACCAACACCAAGTCATCTGCAAAAGCCCTTAACTTAGAAGTTTCTTTTTTAATATTTATTCCCACAATCTTCTCCTCTTGTCTTGTAACTCTATTTAGTATTTCAAGAACCAAAATAAACAACAGAGGAGACAACAGGCATCCCTGTCTTGTTCCTTTTTGTATTTCACAGGGTTTTGTTAGATCTCCATTAACAATTATTTGCACTTTCTATGAAGTGTAAATTGATCTTACCCATTTTATAAAGTTCGTTCCAAAATTCATATCTTCCAAAACCTTGAACAAGAAAGCCCAGTTCAGATTGTCAAAGGCCTTCTCTGCATCTAAGAAAATTATTGTGGCTTGTTTTTCATTATGTTGCTCCAAATATTCCAAAATGTTCAACACATTTCTAACATTGTCCGTTAACTGTCTTTTAGGTAAAAACCCACACTGATACTCATGAATAAATTCTTGCAAAATTATTTTCAGTCTATCAGCTAGAATCATTGTGAGCAACTTGTAGTCATTGTTCAATAATGCTATCGGCCTATAGGTTCTTGTTAAAGTCAAATCTTGTCCCTCTTTAGGTATTAGTGCTATACTGGTCTCTTCCCAATTCTCTGGCCTCTTTCCTCCCTGTTGGATAGAGTTCATTGTGTTTTGTAAAGGTTGTAAAAGTTCATCCTCAAGACATTTATAATAAGAACCTGATAATTCATCCGGTCCAGGCGCCTTTCTTGGTTTAATCTTTTTTATAGCTGCAGAAACTTCCCTTATTGTTATACATCCATTCATAATCTGTCTCTGTTCCTCTGTAATGCTCAGTAAATTTTGTTTCTTTAGATATTCGGCTATTTTCTCGAGAGAGATGTCATTTCCTTTATACAAATTGGAATAATATTGATGAAATGCTTTTGGTATGGCTGTGTTTACAGTCATATAGTATTTCCTTCTTGTAATCTCAGTATCATTTCCTTTTCCTTTTCTTTTTGTAATTTATATGCCAACCACTTTCCTGGTTTGTTTGCAAACTCAAAATTTTTGCTTTACATAGTTCATTTTTATTTACATTTCTCTTACTGTTAACATAGATAACTGTTGTTGTAAAAGCTTAATTTGTTGAAAAATACTTATCTGGAAATTTCTTTAATTCATCTTCTTTTCTCTTTAGCTCATTCTAAATAGCTTGCATTTTCTCTTGACTCTTCTTTTTGAGTTCACTATTATATTGTATAAAATAACCTCTAACGAAAGCTTTACAGGTAGTCCTCACTTAACAACCACAATAGGGACCAGAAATTTGGTCGTTAAGCGGGGTGGCCATTAAGAGAGTCACCATGTGACTGGACCCAATTTTAGAACATTTTTATGATGGTTGTTTAGCGAATCACATCATAAAGCAAATCATGTGGTCGCTAAGCGAACCCAGCTGCCCCAATGGCCTTTTCTGCTAGCATTTGCTTAATGACCAGGTGATTTGCTTAATGACCAGGTGATTCGCTTAACAACCATAGTAAAAAATCACAATCACATGACCATGGGAAGTGATGCAACAGTTTGCGATGGTCATAAGTGTGAGGACAGGTCGTAAAGCATTTTTTCCAAGGCGGTTATTGTTAAAGAAACAGTTGTTAAGCAAGGACTACCTGTACTTGCATCCCAAGTTGTTAAATCAGTACCTTTATGTAAGTTATTTTCAAAAAAAAAATCTTTTAATTTCTTTTTACAGTCCTTCACTATTGCTTTTTTCTGTAGCAACATTTCATTTAGTCTCCATCTAAAAGAACTAGATTTCCTTTTATAAACCAAATTCACAGGATTATGATCCAAAAAAGTCTTTGGTAATATCTTTACTTTAGAAAACTTAGTAGGCAAATTCTTTGAAATCCAAATCATATCAATTCTTGAAAAAGTTCTGTGTCTTTCAGAAAAGTAGATATGCTCTCTTAAATTGCCATTTTTCAGTCTCATATATCAACTAGCCCTAAATTATCCATCACATTAAAAAAAACCTTTTGGGAGTTTGCCTTGAGTAATCAGAAGTTCTATCCAGTTGTGGAGAGATCATTGCAATCCCCCATCAACATCAATTTTCATAAGAGAAACCTATTAGTCTGTCCATAAGTCCTTTATGGAACAATACTTTAGCCTCATTTGGGTCATAAATTCCCAATATCAAAATCTTAGTATCTTGCAAATTAACTTCCACCCCAACAAATCTGCCATGCTCATCAGTCAATACAAGTTCTGGTTTTAATTGAAGATTTATATACAAAACAACTCAATTTCTTCTTTTTTAGTTCTTTACCCATATTTTTATAAATCAAATATTTTATGTCCTTTTTTCTAATATGTGTCTCTTGTAGGCAAATTATATCTTGTTTTAATTTTTTCAAATAATGAAATATATATTTTTTCTCTTTTGAGGAGCATTTGCTCCATTTATATTACATGTTAAGCATTTGTAATCCATAATCAAACCAAAAATTCAGAAAAATCAATACCTGAGCACCTAGTTTAGTATCACCCTTTTCAGTTTCCTATTGCACTTGAAGTTTTTGTGTAGTCTCATCTGACACCTCCATTTGAATCTCCTCCAATTCCTCTTTAATGTTGTGCTATTGATGAAATTGCTTCTGTCCCCTTGCACTTTGAGCTCCTTACCGCTTTATTTGAAAGATGCCTATTTTTAGAATGAATAAGGGAGAGAAAACAATTAGGACATAGCCATGCTTACTCCACCTCTGAACTGGTTTAACTTTACACTTTGAACATATTGCAGGGAATAATTTAATGTGATGACAGGTGTCCTGCAAATGTCAAATCTGCCTTGGACTGGTAGAGATTAGCCAATGCAGTTTAATAGCCATTCCAGCTTCTCTCAGGTTTTGTCAGCATGGTGATTCCTATGCTGGATCTAGTGTTTCTGCTAGGAACTGAAACATTAAACTTCTAATACAATGTTGCCTAGGTTTTTAGATCACCAAAAAGTTGGCATGGACAAACAAGTGTGTGCAGAGGTTAGCTGTTCTGATCATAAATGTGGCCATTGTCCCGGAGAACTCTGGAGTCACTTCAAAACATCTTCATTTTTCTTTAGAAGTTATTGGGGAAGCTTGTGTTTGCTTTTTCTAAAATCTTATTTGTAGGAAAAGTTTTTAAAATAGTTACTTAAAAAAAATTGAAAGATGTTATTCTAATTCTGTAAAGTTCGAAGATGGACAAAATACCAAGAACATCTCTGCATTAACTGCTATTTGTCTCTTGAGTACAAATGAAGATGCTATTTATCTTCTTCATAAAGCCCCAATCTGTTCAACCCACCAAAGAAGTCTTCTCTTCTGCACATCAAGCTCAAGCAGGAAGATCTTGATAGGTCTTGCTCTTGCTCCATCCACATCCAAGCCTGGGCAACTGCTGCTCAATTGATATTAGTAAAAATCTATAGCGGTGCTTCTCAACCTTGGGAACTTTAAAATATGTGGACTTCAACTCCCAGAATTCCCCAGCCAGCATGGCTGGCTGGGGAATTCTGGGAGTTGAAATCTATACATCTTAAAGTTTCCAAGGTTGAGAAGCACTGATCTATAGTAGAACTATTCCATTTTATCTCATACCAAGAACTGAATAAAAGGTAATAATTCAACTTTTTATGAAAGGATGATTAACATTAAAATAAGTTTTATAAGAATCCTGGAAAATCCTGGAAAATCCTGGAAATTGCAAAGATACCACTGTTGATACTTGGGTTGAAAACAGTTAAGGCTTCAATTCTGTTTCCACTCAATTCCCTGATTTTATTATAAATAGACTTACTACTAAATAGTAGGATTGCATTGGAAGTACTCTTTCCATATAGGAATAGAGTTAAGTAGGAAATATAGGGAACAACACTGTTGCCAAATCGGATTTGATTTTCTATAGTTTGGATTTTTGTCTTTAATTAGCATTTTGACTGCTGTATTCCTATTCCTTCCTATTCCTATTCCTTTCTGCTTTGGAGAAACCACATCCCTGAAGTTATATCAAAATGTGATATCAGCACATGGGTTTATTGGCCAGTGATCGCCAAAAGTTCTTCTCATATACAGAGGTATATTTAGCAATCTGTGCCTTTCTGTAATAAACATTTAAATCCAATAATTGTAACTACTGAATTAAGTCTGTAAGAATGAAAGTGCTTACTAGTCCTAAACAGAGATCTGGATGATAGGATTGAGAAATGGATAATCTTGATGAATACAGATCTAGTAACTAGGGAACTGTGAAATGTGGTTTTGCTTTCAAGTGAAACCAATATTCACGTCCTAGAGATGTGTAAAATTGTCATTTTATTTTCATTGAGAGATTTATTGGCAAAAGTAAATATGCAATGTTAACAAATGTGAATCTTGTTGAGATAATATATGGGTTGTGGCCTGAGTATGTAAGAGACTGCTTGTCCCAGATAGATTTTGGCCATTACTATTGTTTTGTTTTACCACCAGTATCAACTCCTCCTAGTGATGCTGGCAGGAAACACCCTACAGCAAGGTCTGCCGAGGAAAACCAAACAGCCACTGGCACTGCATGAAGCTGAGTGCAGACCTCTACTTCAAATGGCAGGCAAAACTTCAACAGCTTGAAGGCTGGACATTCCAAAGTTGCATTTCACCCAAGCCTGGCAAGCTACAAGGGGGAACCATCTTCCCCGGTTGATACAAGCAACCAACAGAAAGTCCAAAGGGTGAATCCAAAAAGAAGACATAGGTAAATGCCTTCAGTAGGGTATTCTGTCTTTGGATATCAACTCTATCTGGATGAATACGTCAATAAAGCTAAGTGTTTGGTATTATTACTAGTATCTCACTGCTAGAGTCCATCTGGATTGAAGAGATAGACAGATATGCATTGTATGTATTGTTTGCCTACATTGGGCTTAACTGAACAACTTGTTTCTTGTGGGTGCATCACTCCAAGTAGAACCCAAAAAAGATATTATTAAAATTTCACTTAACTGTACCATAGTTATTTGGAGGAGGGGAATAGAGAAGCAACAGCTTTTTTGGATTGTACTAGAGACTGTGGAACAGCAGTGGAACAGCAGCCTCTGAAAAGATTTGGTTCCTTCTTTCTCAATAGAAAAAAATACTTGGCACAATTTTATCTAGAACTTAATACAGTACTTCAGTCATGAAGCAGAGTATCTTGGCTACATGTTTACAATACTAAAGTCCTTTGCAGTTAGCTAAGTCAGCGGCTGTAGGGTATGTTGCCTTTTAGATACAGGTAAGTAGATGTTCTCCACCTGTATACGTTAGCAGAATGATATATACAGGCCACCTTCCCTTAAGCTGTCAGAGCAGAGAGATATGGATGTTATATTATGTCTGTTTCTGCCAACTACAAAGGGCTTTAGTACTGTAAACATGTAGCCAAGATACTCTGTGATCTCTGGAGGAAAAAAAACCTTTGTTTATTGCCGTCTGTAGTAACTCAAGAAGATCTTCTCTTGACACTACCTGCGTTAGAATGCCTCATCTCTCCCCACCCTCCCACCCCCATATTCAAGAGACACCAAATTTATTTTAATTTCCTTCTGAAAAGCTATCTTTATACAAGTCTTCCTTGTGAACAGGTGGTGTACACTGCTGCAAACAAAGCACTCCTCCCATGCACTCCTCACTGCATCCATGTCCTTCCAAAGTCTTTGAGCAGCTGCTTGGAGGACCTTCTAAAATCATGTTTTCATCTGAACTCATATGAAGAAGTCACTTCTTCTGAAAGGCCCTTGAAGCAGCCACAGGATGCAGCCAGCTTGATGCTCTGAGGAGTAGCAGGGCTACCAATAAAGAGCCTCCCTGAATGTTTTGTGTGCATATGGATACACACACATATATGGATGTGTTTAAATATATTAATGCTTTTAATTGTAAATCTTATCAAGCACCTTAGAACTTTATCAGAAATTGTATGTATCACAGTTCAATAAGTCTTTGAACATGAGAAGCAATGTAGACTTTTGATTGTATAAATAAATTGGAGGGCTTTCCTACCCCACTTCTATTAATCTTCTCTCTTTCAATATGGGATTATCTGCAGATACAGCTCCTCTCTCAGGAGAGAGTGTTCCAGGAGTTCCCAGGTTCTAACATTTTAGAGGGAGGGACCAAGGATAGAAGAGATTTTCTTCCATTAACAGTAAACTGGAAAAAGCAATGAGAATACAGAGGCCAGCTGGTCTCCTTCTTCACCATTAAGCTGTCATTTTACATGAAATTCCACCACCATCCAAGGAGTTGGTGGATGGAACTCATTTAAGACCTCATACACAGAAACAGACATAATATAACATCCATATCTCTCTGCTCTGACAGCTTAAGGGAAGGTGGCCTGTATATATCATTCTGCTAACATATACAGGTGGAGAACATCTACTTACCTGTATCTAAAAGGCAACATACCCTACAGCCACTGACTTAGCCAACTGCAAAGGACTTTAGTATTGTAAACATGTAGCCAAGATACTCTGCTTCATGACTGAAGTACTGTATTAAGTTCTAGATAAAATTGTGCCAAGTATTTTTTCTATTGAGAAAAAAGGAACCAAATCTTTTCAGAGGCTGCTGTTCCACTAGCAGCCTGTGTGTGTGTGTGCATTGGTATGTATTATTAGTATTGATTAGGCAGGACAGGTTAAATCAAACTCTGTTCAGAGCAGCACCAATCAATGGGGTTTTATAACAGCCACTATCATCTGTCATCTCACTGGGTTTCTTAGCATTTTGTTTTCAAAAAAGAAGCCTTCCTTCGTGTATGCATAGGTGGGCACATACACACAGAGGTATTTGGCAGCCACTTATTAAAATGCCATGAAGACTTGCAATTTACATGCTGTCATATTTTAAATAAGAACAAAAATTTCTGTCCCAGAGATGTCAGCTTTCTAAGAGCAGAAATCTACCAGGACTACTTGTCATAGCATCTGCTTCTCTAGAGATGTTTGTTCGCTGTCGGCTTTCTTGGTTCTGATATATCTGTATTTTGTGTTTTTTCTTATCTTCTTCACAATGATTTCTCATCACATATCTCACGAAAGGTAGATAACTGGGAACTGCTGACTTGTCATGAAGTACGGTCTCAATTGGGCATCATTTTGCAAATCTGCCACCACTGATACAAAGAAGTTTCATTACAGTGTTTGAGAAATACAGACTGATCACCCGATGATTAATAGCAAAATGCTTTACCAAATATCACCATAGGACTAATTGTGCCATAAATAAAATAACACTTCCCCTCCAAATATTTCACTGTACCAGGAGAATACCTACTTTTTCCGATTGCTGAAAAAATATTATGGTCAACTTCTTATATGCAAATCATTCTCCTCAGATATGTTTTTTTGATTTGGGCTGGGGAATATATGTATGGCTAAAGCAAAAGTTCTTAAGTACCCGTTAGAATTCTTAAAACTTTGTGCCTTTACTGGATTTTCCAGATTCTAATAAGGTAAGATATAAACCCATCTCAGAACATTATTTCTTAAGACTTTAATCATGTACTTCTTTAAAGAGAGGGAAAAAGGATCAAAATTTATATGTAATGTTTTGAAACATACATATTATCCTGTCACTTTATTGTCTGTACTTTATTGTCTGAATTAATGGGACAGTATCTCCTACAGTATTTTGCTACAGATTTTTTGGAAATCATAAAGGAAATTGTTGGCAATATATGATATAACTCATCTTCCCCTAATTTACATAACAGCTAATGTGAGTTGCCCAAAAACCTTTGTTTTAATGTATATAAAATTGCTTATAAACCACCCTTTGATAACTTTTTCTGAATTCAGAGTATATGTTTAACTAATATAAGCTCTTTTTAAAATCAAAACTCATGTTTGCAGTGTATTTTTTATCATACATCCTTTCCTTTCCTTTCCTTTCCTTTCCTTTCCTTTCCTTTCCTTTCCTTTCCTTTCCTTTCCTTTCCTTTCCTTTCCTTTCCTTTCCTTTCCTTTCCTTTCCTTTCCTTTCCTTTCCTTTCCTTTCCTTTCCTTTCCTTTCCTCTCCTCTCCTCTCCTCTCCTCTCCTCTTCATATTTTTAATTGGGAAAAAAAATAAATGCTGGCATGCTTGGTTTGATGCTTGTTTATGTTTCACTGCAAAATCTTTTGGGAGTGGAATATCAAAATTGGAATTTATAGTACAATTATTTTCTATCTTTACAGACAGAAATCACTTAGGGTGGGCACGTACCAGCATTTTGCTTAGCAAATGTATGATGCAGCTCTTAAGGAGACTTAGCTCTTTCCTAAAGATGTTTCTAGAAGATCTCTTCTCTCTTCCTTTCTCCCAGAAAGAGAGACTTTCTCCTTCTCTATGTGAAAATAAGAAATGAGAGGGGGATGCAAATGTTTCTCTAACTGCATTTCTTTCCTGCCTAACTATACCCAGTAAGACTTTACAGATTTGTTGGAAACTTTGCATTTTGGAATGCACTGACCTTGGGGCACTCCAAGTGACCAACAGGACTGCTTTCATAGAAATACCTATGACAAAATTGTTTTGTATTTAAGGAAGTTGTAGTATGTGCAGATATTGATGGATTTTTTTTTTTCAATTCTTTATATTTTGTACTAAAAGCAGTTCCTAAAGATATGTCTAAGGGGGCCTTCAATCTAAGCCATAGTCGGGATGTTAGTAGAAGATTATTATTATGTTGTTGCACAGTCATCCAGATGTTTAGATTGGATTTGGCATTTTTATCCACCTATTGAGTCCTTCCCAAGGACCTGAGATAGGCAGATGTTGTTGCTTAATGGTGTTAAAGGTATCATCACAGGATTAAACTGTTGCCTTTTGCAATCGACTGATGGAGATTTTGTCAATGCCGTTAGTATTCAATAGTGTTTCAGATGTTTTGTGATTGCACCCAAGATGCCTATTACTACTGGTACTATCTTTGCTTTATTTTGCCACAGTTGTTCTATTTCTATTTGCAGGTCTTTGTATTTTGTGATTTTCTCCAGTTCTTTCTCTTGTTATTGTTATTATGGCTGGTTGCACAGTCAACCAGATTTTAGACTGAGTTTGGCATTTTTATCCACCCATCAAGTCCTTCCCAAGGACTTATCATTATCATTATCATTATCAAAGCCAGTTCCAGTTCAATAGAGGCCTTACACATCCAATGAAGGCCCTTTCCACTAGATTAAAGCCACTGGTTAAAGCAAGGAGACCCCATTTGACGTTTCTAATCAAGGCAGAGCAACTCAGCTTTTCCAGTCAAGAATTGCCTTGAAAAGGATGTTTGTGACACTCTGGACGAAGGTGATGCCTTGAGGCAGAATGGAACTACTTTGCACAAGTCTAATATTTTCAAGTTAATAGTTGGTCTAAATTCCATTTTAGAAAGAGAAAACACTCTTCAGATTCCTCTGATGTCATTGTAAGTTAAAATTGCCTCCTGATTTTTGATGGAAGAATGCCATGGTAAGTGTAGTCTAGAAAAAGAGCACAACAAATTGAAAAAGCTTTCTGTATCATGAAGATAAAATGGTTAGGATGGACTTGGTGGAACTCATCCAGCTCATATTGTAAACAAGTGGGTAAATGTGAGGAAACTATGAAATGGGCTGCCAAATAGCTATAGAGTTTCTGAAAGCGTATCCAAGAACCTGTTTCCTGCCATCCAGTTTGGAAGACTTGTTAGCATACACCATGTCCACAACAATTCAAGAAAGAAATGCTGAAATAAAACACTGACATCAGGGAACAGAAACAGAAACAATCCAGGTGCCAGACAGTATGCATGTTCAATTTCAATTCTAATGCTATAAATTCATGTTAGATTCTAAGTATGTCTGTTTTGACTTGAGCCACAGATCATATTGATTATGGTTTTCATCACATAACTGCACCTGTAAATAAAGCTCAATTTTCTCCTCTTCTCATTATTTTTAATTAACTAACTGCTACGTTTCATGGATGCAACTGGTGGGATTCATGGCTTTTCCCACTTCAGGGACACAGACATAGCTCTGACCTTGAAGAGGGGAATTTGAAACCGGTTCGCTCTCCTGCTTCTGTACCAGCTTCTAACCTTAGAAAAACCTAAAAGACAATGTGCTGGGGGCAGAGCTATGGAATCAAATGTGTTGTCGCCCTCTGCCATATCCCTAAATATGAGAGACATTTAAACCCCTTGCAGTGGGAGGCAAACAGTTTTTAAGAAAAGCAGAAGAGAAAGGGGTGCTTAAGCACCTTTTTCTTCCTGCCAGTTTGTGGCCATCAGAAGGTCCATTGTTTCAGCATTCCAAATAAACCCAAGAGTTGCGATGCTGGTTATCAAAATATGCAACAGCTAGCAAAGAAAAGGGACAAAATATGAGGTTTTATTCCTTGAAATTTGGCACATATCATTTTCTTATAATGGTCCAGCTTGCCCTCAGGTTGCATTCTGATGTTGTTCTGAAAAACAATACTATTGAGTTTTGTTTTGTTTCCCCTACCCACCCCCCACTGCTAGGCATGGGGCAATGAAGCACCCCCGCCCCCAAATCTCAGTCTAGCTCCACCTGGATTGGGCTCTTTCAAGAGCTGAGAATTGGGGCACAAATCAAACTGACTGTTTCTCTGCACCCAATGGTTATTAGGATATGGTACAGAAATAGGTTTGATTATATAAATATGTTCTCTGTATAACTTCTTCCTGGTTTCATCTTTTCTTCATCTTTTTCTGGCTCTCATTTCATGTAGCCTATTTCGAATGTATTTTGTTACATTGGCCAAAGTCACAATCATGTCACATGGCCTGTTTGTGGCAATGTCCTACAGTGATTCTATTATCTTTTCAAAGATGCTGCTATAATCAGTGACTTTAGTGAATCCCTTTATGCATTTGGCTCAAATAAAACTTTGGTCATTTAATAAATCCAGCTTCTAAGAAGCATGTATTTGTAATAAAAGTCCTGGCGAGGTGACACAACCCCTCAATTTCTGAATAGTGAAGTATCATTATAAAAATATTTGCATATGTAAAGCATTAATTTTGCTTCATTTTCCTAAAACATTATCTCAGCCTTTTTCTCATGAGTGTGGGCTTTACTAAAATCCATAGGCCCTCATTAGAGATTAACAATTAACAGTCACATCAGAGGGAATGCAAACATTGGATTCCTTTTCATTGCTGTTAGCTTTCTTCTCCCAAGGTCCATCAGTTGAGGGGCATGTCTGTCTTGGGGGTATAGGTTCTTGGTGGTGTAAACCAGGATTTTTCAAACCCTGTTCTGTGGAACCCTAGGATTCCACAAGAACTTGATGGATTCTGTGAGAGACTAAAGGGGGAAAAAAAGTTCACTCAAATTCAGCCAATTTTCTGTCACTAGAGCTTTACCTCAGATCAGGCTTTCCAAGAATTTTTTTTAGCTAAATGTTCCACACCCTGAAAACGTTTGAAAACCCTTCCTGCAGATAATGAAGAGCTCCATACTATAACTAAAGACTGCATCAAGTCAAGCTTGACTTCTGATGAATTCATGGACATGGATGTGTAGTTATCTTGGCAATAATATGAAAGTGACTTACCATTGCTGATCTCTATTTCATGGTAGTCTCCCAGGTAAATCCTCACGCATACAAATGTAGAGTATGATAGAAGCCACAACAGCATTGTACACATTGTAACATCATTGCAGAAAATGATCCAAATTATGTAACTTGAGTCAGTTGTATTGTGACATCATAAAAATGATGTATAGTATGTTATCTCTGTCACATTCATAAGGATGTTTGTTGTGTACAACATCATTTATGTCCTTGTGTGGTCTCCCATGTTAACCAATATCTACACTACTTTTGAGGTCACTGAGGTTGGCCAGGGGCTACCACTGGGTGTGCATTTGCACCATAGAGTAATACGTACTGTAGGTATCTCATCCTTAACTGTATTCAGTAAGGGAGAAGAATTGAGAATGATATTTTATGGGGTACAAGGCCAGTGGACATAGCATCATTTGCCCTGTTGTATGGTTGTTAATATAATTAATAACAACCATTACCATTACCAATTAACAACCATGGTAATATTATTAGTATGGCTAGTATGGCATAGTGGTTAATGGGTTAAATTAAGACCAAGTCCATTCTGATCCCTTGAAACTCTTGAGCCAATCACTCACTGTCAGCCCAATTGATCTCACAGAGCTATTATGTTGAAAATTTGAGGAAGGGGTACAGTGTATACTGCCTTAACTTCCTGGATGAAAGGCAGGATAGAAATCTAACAGATAAACAATATATTTTACAATATCATTTCCTTCATTTCTACATACAGTATAAAGCAGTGAGAGGGTAAGATCTAATGGTTCTCCCTTTCTTTTTCTTCTGTTCAATAAGAGGACATAACTCTTAGTAATATATGGCAGATGGACCAACTAGATTAAGCACTTTTCACCCACATGCCTGAAAGAATTAGGCTCTTTATTTAGTTATAAAATTTCTAGTCTACTTTTTAGTGTCAAATGCAATATCATTTATTATAAGCAAACAAACAATTCAGAGCTGCAATGTTTTACGGTAATTGCAACTTCCTAACTAAGTTCATTGGCAGTCTATCACACATTACATGGGAATATTCCTATTTTGAAGGGACTAATCATTGTGGCTGGGTTACCCCAATTCAGGAATATCCTTAGAACCAGCCAGAACTGGAACAAAGGCCCTCCTTGCCAAGGAAACTACTTATGCTTCCATCAACGTTGATGGCTCTAAGAACACTTCCAGATTATGTACCTGCTCCTTCAAAGTAAATTCCCCAGGAACCATCTACTCACAGTGTCTCTGTCTTGTCAGAATTTAACCTTAGTTTATTGCCTGCCATCACATCCTCATAGTGGCATAGGACCTGCACGTCTTCTGACTCAGATGATATAAAGAAATAGAGTTGACTCAGATGATATAAAGAAATAGAGTTATCAGCACTGATAAATCTTGATTCTAAATTACAGAATGACAACCATACTGTTTACACATAGATGTTGAACAGCACTGGTACCAAAATATAATATGGACAATGGTATAAAAAAAGCCAAGAGGTCAATAGAGATCACCAAAATTGCATCTTCGCCCTCCTTTTTAAATGGTCAGCCATCAGGGCAACTGAAAATGATTCAGCACCATTCACCTGGCCTAATCTCAAACTGGAATAGGTCCAAATAATCTATTACTTCCAAGGGTGGTGGTCAGTAATTTAGAAACCAAGTGGTCTAAAATGTTCCTCTTTTAGGGAAAATACCCAATGATGATAATCACTATGCAGTTACAAACATTCCAGGAGCTCAAAATTTATTTTTGTAAGAAAAGTGGGGAGATTCAAAGTGCATTACAGTTCTGAAAATATATTTTAGGAATGTATGGTAAGGAATGAAAGTTTGGTGTAGTGGTTAAGGCATCAGGTTAGAAACCAGGAAACTGAGAGTTCTAGTCCCACCTTAGGCACAAAGCCAGCCGAGTAGCCCTGGGCCAGTCACTCTCTCTCAGCTCTAGGAAGCAGGCAAAGGCAAACCGCTTCTGAAATCTTGCAAAGAAAACTGCAGGGACATGTCCAGGCAGTTGCCAGGAGTCAAGACTGACTTGAAGGCATGGGGGGGGGGGGGGGGGGGGGAAGGTAAGGAATGCCACATATGGTATAAATTACCAGTGGCAAAACATTTGTGTTACATGAGACCCATCTATCCAAATCTTGGTTAGACTTAGGGGTGTAAAACCAAGATCTGTCATGTAAAGCTATTAAGAAAGTGGATTGTGAGGATTCTGGTGAGAAGAAGCAGAGTAATGGAGGTTCTGGTTGACAGCTAAAGGTGGTACAATGACTAAAACAGATTATTATTTATTTATTTATATATCACATTTATATAGCCACCCATCTCACACAAAGTGACTCTGGGTGGCATACAACAATTAAATAAAAAAAAAAAAAACAAATGGATACAAACAATAATTATAAAAAGATAAAAAGTTATTATTAAAATGAAAATATTATCAAAATTTTTAAACATTTAAAATTTTAAAATATACAAACAACACAGAGACTGCAGAATATCAATTTCAGTGGAGCCATCTAAGAATGTCTCTGGTTCCCAAAGACCCCCAGGCCTGGTGACACAACCAGGTCTTGAGGAACTTCCTAAATGACAGCAGGGAAGGGGCGAGCCTAACTTCAGGGGGGAGAATGTTCCAGAAGGAGGGGGCCACAGCAGAGAAGGCCCACCTCCTGGGACCCACTCCTGGCTGATGGAACGTGTAGCATACCTTCCCTGCCAGATCTAATGGGATGGGCTGATGTAATCAGGGAGAGGCAGTCCCTCAGATAAACCAGCCCCCTGCCATGAAGGGCTTGAAAGGTCAAAACCAGCACCTTGAATCAGACCTGGAAGCAAACTGGCAGCCAATGCAACTCGTGAAGCATAAGTGTAATATGTGCTCTTCTAGGAGCACACATAATTGCCTGTGCTGCCACATTCTGCACCAGTTGAAGCTTCCAAATACTCTTCAAGGGCAGCCCCATGTAGAGTGCATTACAGTAGTCCAATCTGGAGGTAACTAGGGCATGAGTGATTGTGAGCAGAGCCTCCCAATACAGGAAGGGGCATAATTGGTGCACAACATGAAGCTGCGCAAAGGCCCTCCTAGCCACGATTGCCACCTGCTCTTTGAGCAGGAGTTGTGAGTCTAGGAGGACCCACAGATTGCACACTGGGTCTGTCCGGGACAGTGCCACCCCATCCAGCACCAAAGATGGTACAGTCCCAGAACTGGCAGGGCCCCAAACCCAAAGCCACTCAGTCTTGCCAGGGTTCAGTTGAAGCCTGTTGTTCCCCATCCAGACCCTCACAGCCTTCAGGCACCGGGATAAGGCATCCACAGCATCACTTAATTCGCCAGGGGCAGAGATGTATACTTCACCTCCCAGTGATGGATGAGCTCACCCAGTGGTCTCATGTAGATATTAAGTAGGAGAGGGGGGAGCACCAAACCCTGCAGCACCCCACATAGTAGGGTCCTAGGGCAGGACCTCTCCTTCCCAATCATAACTGACTGGAATCGACCCTGGAGAAAGGAGGCAAACCAGCACAGCACTGGTCCCCTGAGCCAATCCAGAAGGATACCATGGTCAATGGTATTGAAAGTCATCAAGAGGCCAAGTAGGGCAAGGATGGATGCATAACCTCCATCCTGCCCACACCAGAGATCATCCAAAAAGTGCAACCAGTGCTGTTTCTGTCCCATACTTGGGCCTGGATCCTGACTGAAAAGGAACCAGATAATCTGCTTCATCCAAGGCCCTCTGAAGCTGTTGCATAAACACCTTCTCAACCACCTTACCCAAAAAAGGGAGGTTGGATACTGGATGAAAGTTGTCCAGTATGGTTGGATCCAGTGATGGCTTCTTGAGGAGGGGGTGCACCAAAGCCACTTGAGAGGCAAAGGAACAACCCCTTCCCTCAAAGAAGAATTCATCACCACCAGAACCCACTCACATGACACTCCCCAGGCCGCTTTCACAAGCCAGAAGGGGCATGGATCTAGGGAGCAGGCGGCTGAGCTCATAGTTCAAAGGACTCTATCCACTTCCTCAGGTCCAACAGGTTCAAACCGTTCTCAGATAACTGGGCAAGACTCCATCCCAGGCATCTCCTCTGGACCTGCAATAAAACCGGCATCCAACTGCAAGTGATTTTATCTGACAGATGCTGAGCAAATTCCTCTGCATGCCCCTGCAAAAGGTGCTCTGGGCCCCCTTTACCCAAGAGGGCTTGTGTTACCCAAAACAGGGATGAAGGATGGCAATCTGTGGATGCAATAAGGACAGAGAAGTACTGTCCCTTCGCTGCCCTTACCACCACAAGGTAGGTCTTAATAGTGGCTCTAACCCATGTCTAGTTAATCCCAAGTCATCCTTGATTGGGTGCCAGCGATGCTCTTGATGCCTCTTCTTTTGTTTCATCTCCCTCAGCTCCTCTGTAAACCACAGGGAGTGACAGAATCCATGGGAGACAAGAAGTTGCACAGGCACGATCCAATCCAAGGCCTCAGTCACCCCCTTATTCAAAACGGCAACCAAAGCTTTGGGTGGATCAGACAGCAGACTAGCAGGAAGAACCCCCAGCTCCCTCTGAAACCCATCTGGATCCATCAGTCACTTGGTGTGGACCAATCTAACAGGTCCAGCCTCCCTGCAGTGGGTACTGGCACTAGAAAATCCCATGAAAATCAGGGTGTGATCTGATCAAAAGCTCCCCCAATTTCAGATCACATAACCACTGCTCCAACAGGAACACCAAATCTGGAGTGTGACCATTATCCTATGTCAGGCTATGGATGACCTGGGATAGGCCCATGGCCATCATGGTGGTCATGAACTCCCAGCCACCTCAGACTCCATTCCAAGAGAAGACAGATTGAAGTCCCCCAGAACCATAAGTCTGGGGAACTCCATTGCCAACCCCAAGATGGAGTCCAGGAGCTCAGGCAGGGAGGTTGCTATGCAGCAGGGAGGCTGGTACAACAGCAACAATCCCAGCTGATCCCTGAAGCCCAACTTAAGGAACAGAGTCTCACATCCAGGGACCTGTGGGGTAGCACTCCTGAAAGTTGTAAAGGATTCCCGGATGACAATCGCCACACCCTCGCCCCAGAGTCCCAGCTGACGCCACACCCAAAACCCCACTGGCCATATCTTAAAAAGGGCTACCCCCTCTTCTGGACCCAGCCAGATTTCGGTGATACATGCCAGCTCGGCCCCCTCATCAAGATTAGACAGCTGTAATGGCTGTTGAAAATGGGCTGTAGCCTGCTGGTTATTATCCAGAGTAATGTTGGCTGCTAAACATAAAATAGACTGAACAGTTGACTCTAAGTTTGGGTGCAACCAGAACAAGGCTTGTGTGAGACCAGAACAAGGCTCACTGAAGTGTTTGAGGGCACACCCTGGAAAGAAAGGTGTTGAAGTGCCCGATATCATCCCAGCCAGCTCAGATCTGAAAACGGTGGGTAAGTGGAATGGGTGGCACACCAACGGCATCTCTATTCTCTCTCTTTGGTCCAAACCTGATGCAGACTCAAGTGCTACATCAAAGCAGAAGGATGTCTTCCTGGGAGTAATTGAAACTTCAGTACGAGAGTCCCAGGCCATTATTTGCATTACAATTCATATTACGAAGTACAATTCACCTCACGCACCCTTTTTTCCCTCCAACATTTTACACTGGATATTGGCCTGGGTTCAAAGTATTGTAGAAAAAGGGGGACGGGAGCAAAAGTTGTCCTTGCTTCAGCCTGTCAAATGAATCATCTGGACCAAATGTAATCACACTTTCTGTGATCACAATTCTGTGATCACAATTCTTCTTACTTTTCCTCTTCCTTTAATAAAATACTCTGTGGGAAAATACAGTTGCTATGGCTGGAAAGCCCAGAGGTCCAATTGATGTTCTTTACAAGTAACCTCAAGCCATTTTCAGAGGCTTGATTTCTCTTTATTACACTGACACACTCCACCCGCGACGGCCCACTTTTTCACTGAGCCATTTGGAAGTTGACATAATCAGGACTTGGAGGCCTTGTCAGTTTCAGCCACATGGAGGACTTAAAAGACCCGTTACTTCTGAGATTCAAAAGCAGATTATTGCTCCAATTAACAGCAATCCACACACCATTATTTTTGTTTCTCAGTTCTTCCACAGCGCTTTCAAGAAGACTTGCTGATTGTCTTCTCTTCTGCTGACCTCAGCATGCTGAGAACACAAGGAGACCATCAGAGCTCTTCCTATAGCTGACCAATAGGAGCTTGCAAAAAACATAATTCAATGTCTAATTCAACACAAGGAGACAATCAGTGGCTCGCTAAACTACTGCTGGTCCTGGAGCAACAAAAATCCTTCTCCTATGCTCTGCGTAAAAGAAAATGACATAAATGGCCATTTCAGGACATGTGATCATTTTAAAAAGAGAAGAAAACAGAGCCTTTGTAACAGGTTGTAACTGTCTAACTATAATGCTTTATTTTTCATATATTAAACATTTCAATGAAAGCCGTAAAGGCATCATACTAACATGTCATCAATTTTGCACTCAAAACTTTCCCCCCAATTCCAGCGAGAGAGTAGTTGATAACTTCGGACCAAAGTGTATATTTTTTAAGGTGCAGGAATTGCAACCCATTGTGAGGAAATTTCAGTTCTGCCACTGTTTTTAGCTCACTGGAATAACCGAAATCGGTTAACATCTCCACTCCAGAAAATCTGCAGAAAAAAACAACAACAATCCTAAATGGCTTGATACAGCATGTCTACATGTCCCCTGGATGAAAAAAGAAGAAAAAATAAGCCAAAATTTGTCCATTGGTATTCATCTTTACCAACAAAAAGGCTAAGAATCCTGTAACACCATAAAACCTAACCAATGCATTACTGAATAAATGTCTGTGCTCAGTTGTGTATCTGTTGAAGTTCCCTGTGATCCATGAAAGCTTCTGAAATCATAGCTTTTTGAAGTACCACTAGATTTTTTTTCACCCTATTTTTGGGTGTATTCTTTGTAGGGGGGAAGAATATAAACAGGTGTTGTTGCTTTTTTCAGAGTGCAGGAATCTATATATTTAATTCATTCAAAAGTAGGAAGGATGCTTTCCCAATAAGTAGGGAGGTAAAGACTGAGATCAATCTTTTAAAATGATTAGTTTTGAAAAGCCAGCCTCTCCACTGATTTTCAGAAATCACACCTGTAATATCTTTTCAGCTTTGGCTATCAAAATGAACTTGGCCCCTCAAAGAATCAGCAAAGGAGAAAAATGTTTTGCATTAGTTAATTTTCTCATTTTTGGCTCATCATGAAAACAAACCCAAAATTACATACGTAAATTCATCATATAATTAAAGAGAGAATCTTGGATGATACTGTATCTTAAAAGTAAGATCCAGGGTGGGTTGTCGCACTGTGACTCATCAGGGCAAATGGAAACCAAGACTGTCAAAGTTTTGATCTTGTCTCCTTTTTTTTTTTGCAAAGCCAGGAAGATAAAGTGTGCCCTGATATCATACAAGAGTAGGGACCCTGCGGTCCTCCAGATGTTGCTTAATGCAACTCCCAACAGCCCTAGCCAATACAGCAAATGCTGAAGGATGATGGGAATTATCATTCAGCAACATCTGGAGAGTCATACGTTCCCCATCCCAGTGTGGATTGCTTTCAATTTAGTGGGTTGCAAATTGTGATATGTCGGTTGACAATGGCACTTTATCAATATTCAGGTGTGCAACCAGAGTGCTGAGATCAGGAAAGCAAGGTTCCAGCAAGTGACTTTTATGGATAACTTATTCGCTAGAGAAGAAGCAGCTGCAGGGAATTCATGTTTCCTAATTCTGCCAGAAAGAATTGCTAGCTGCTCTGGGATTACAGATCAGAAGTTGGCTTCATTAATCAGACAGGGGATTAAAGGTGCTTGGTCTACCTTCTCTGTGTGAGAGAGACCATCCAAAATATTCAAAGCTGCTTTGAGGATCATTCAGTCAAAAGCCAGGATTATCACACAAACGACAAATAACCAAGTAAATGAAATAATACTGGAATCCATAAAGGGCTATAGGTTTGGGGAAATACATAGCCATATGTTCTGCCTCTTCCTTGACACTCCATTAAGGACAGCATAGATTTATGGCACAATCATACAACCATTTAAGTCCTAAACAGCCATTGCTGTATTCAAGCCCTTCCAAAGACAAATCTGCTTTGACTAGGGTCTTCATAGGAACTGGGGTTAGTTTTTCTATTGTAGATGGCAATCTTAAATTTTGGATTATGCATGTTTCGTAGTGTGTGCTATATCAGTTTTAATATTGATTGTATATTTTTTCACATGATTTTTATTAAGTATTTTGAAACAAAGATAAAAACTAACAAGAACTAATAAAAAGTAAAGGAAAGAAAGAAAAGAAAAGAAAAGAAAAAGCCAAAACTGCAAAAAGAAAGAATGAAAAGAAATAGAAAGAAGTAGCTTCCAATTTTCTTTACAGCAATTATAAGTAACAATACAAAATTACCTCTTACTTTATGGTTACAAGAAAAAAACCTCTCTTTTTTCTATTACCTATTTTTTCTAATCATCAAAACCATAAATCATAAGTTCATTATTTTCTGTTTCATGCAAAAAGTCTCTAAGGGGTTTCCAGTCAACAATAAGCATAGATATTCTCTTTTCTTTGATCAAAGAAGTCAATTTAGCCAATTTCCATAATCTTCACCAACCATTCCTCCATTGTGGATCAGGCATAATCTTTCCACTTTTGTCAATATAATAATCTTGCTGCAGTTATCATGTATAAAAACAACATTCCATGACCTTTTTTTCCAGCTGATTTTTTCCAATCCCAAAAGAAATGCTTCCATTTTAATTCTATACTGGACAACCCGTGACGTGTTGGGTCATCATTTCAGAGATATTTCCTTAGCTAAACAGGGAAACAGAATGACCAAGGGCAAAAAAGCAGTGGGAGTGTGAGCGACTTGTGACTTGCTTGTGGGAAGCTGGCAGGGAGCATCAGAAATCCATCCTTCCTTCCTTCCTTCCTTCCTTCCTTCCTTCCTTCCTTCCTTCCTTCCTCCCTCCCTCCCTCCCTCCCTCCCTCCCTCCCTCCCTCTTTTCCCATCATTCTATTTGTATATTGTAACCAAATTTTAGCCCATTTGACCATACATTCTTTCACTTGTTCTTCTTCTGTTTCAAATTTCAATTAAAGTTTTTACATTTTGGCAATTACATGTTCTCATTTGTACACAATTTTGTTTCAAACTCCATCTTACAATGTACAAAACCATAAGTTATTTTGTCTACCTTAAACCTTTCTAATAATTGTGCATAAGAAAACCATTGACAAATATATATCTCTGCTACCAACTCTTCTCTTGATTTTATTTTACATTTCCCTTGAAAGAATTCTTATATCTCATGATAAGTTAGCCATTTGTGTTTGCCTATTATTTCTTGTCCATAAAATGCTTCTTGTGCTGAGAGCCATAAAGGAGTTTTTGGGCATAACCTGGGTTGCTATCTATTCCATATTCCCAATATGGCATGTCTAACATAATGATTTTTAAAATCCACATCAACCTTGACTTTGTTGTACCACAAATATTTGTGCCACCCAAATCTCACATTGTGTCCTTCTAACTCCAAGAGCCTTCTGTTTCTCAGCAACCCCCACTCTTTCATCCAAACTAAACAACAAGCTGCAAAGTATAATTTCAAATCCGGTAAACCCAATCTTCCACTTTCTTTTGCATCTTGTAACACCTTATATTGAACTTGTGTTTTTTTCCTTCTGCCATTGTTTATATGGTGTATCGGTTGTCAAAACAGGCACTGTCTGAAACAAAAATAACATTCTAGGTAAAACATTCATCTTGATCACAGAAATTCTCCCAGCAATGACAGTTGTATTTTCTCCCATTTTAACATATGTTTTTTAACTTCATTCCATGTCTTAACATAATTATTTTGAAATAACATACAATTCATATTTTTCATAGTGATACCCAAGCATTTTACCTTCTTCTCAATCTTAAAACCCATTTTATTCATCAATTCTGTTTGGTCTTCTATTTTCATATTTTTGTTAACATCTTCATTTTCTGTTTATTAATCTTAAAACCTGCTAATGCACCAAATTCTTTTAATTTACCCATTAATATTTCAATTCCCTTCAAAGCATCTTCCAGAACCAGCACCAAATCATCTGCAAAAGCTGTTCATTTATACGTCTTTTTTTTTAACTCTTTACTCCCACAATCCTCTCATCCTGTCTTATATCTTTTTTCAGTATTTCAAGAATCAAAATAAATAGGAGAGGGGACAATGGGCAGCCTTGCCTTGTTCCTTTTTGTATCTCACAGGGTTACACAATAATTGGTCCTTTCTGTGAAATATAAATCAACTTTACTCATTTTATAAAATTCTCTCCAAAATTCATGTTTTCCAAAACTTTAAACAGGAAAGTCAGTCTTGATTTTATTAATGTTTCATCCCAGTTAACTGCTTTGGGAGCTGTTTATCCTTAAAGGCCAGCCAGAAAGAATAGGGGAATGTCAGCGCAGCCCATGGCAGAAAATCAGTCCTACAGAAATAGTAGAAAAGTTGTTGCTGATGCTCTTTGTAGATAAGTAAATTAATGATGTATACATCACATTAAAATGTTTTAGGGCAAAACCATTAAAAAGTGAGGGGTTAAAGATGGCAAACATTATCTGGCATAATCGCTTTAGGATTTTATTTTTAAAAAGATCTTTTTTTTCAGTTTTGAAGCTTCATTATTCCAAATGCACATTATTAAAGTTATTATCAGGAGAGAAATTCTGACAGAAAGAGGAGCTTAACCTAGCTTGACACATGCAGCCATGGAAATTTAAAAACGGTGCTTAATATATCAGTTTACAGTCACTTTAATTTTCAGTCATTTTTTTGGTAAAAATTGCCTGCTAGTCTGATGTCTAATTTCAAGTTCTCAGGGCTTGGGCCATTCTCCACATTCTACAGTGGGGGGGTGGGGGAGTGTTTATGTGGAAGCAATCCTTCACTTGTTGAGTCATAAATAGATCCTATTGAATTCCATGGAATGTTCCCTTTAGAAAGTATATTTATATTTGCATCATCTAATAGTGGATTCCAGAAATGTAAAAAAAAGTGGGATTTCAGAGGGAAATACAAGGTAGTCCTCACTACCATTCCAAGTTACAACACTGCTGAATAATGAGACTTATGACTTATGACTGGTCCTCGAAGTTGCGGCTGTTGCAGGTCCCTGTGGTTGTGTGATTGTGATTCGGGCACTTGGCAACCAGCACACATTTACAACGGCTGCAGCATCCCACAGTCATGTGATTGCCATTTGTGACCTTCACAGCCAGCTTCTGACAAACAAAGTCAGTGGGGAAGCTGGCAGGAAGTTGCAAGTCACAGTCATGCGACATCATGCTTAATGATCACAGGTGATTCATTGAATGACTGGAGCCAGAACTGATGTCATAAGTTGGTGTGGTCACATAATTTTTCACTTAATGACCGTGCCTCTTAGCGATGGAGTTGCTAGTTCCAATTGCAATCAGTAAGTGAAGACTACCTGTAGGGAAGCATGACTGGTTTTAAGGA
This sequence comes from Liasis olivaceus, assembly GCA_030867105.1. Classification (NCBI taxonomy): domain Eukaryota; kingdom Metazoa; phylum Chordata; class Lepidosauria; order Squamata; family Pythonidae; genus Liasis; species Liasis olivaceus. Next base: position 134,380,486 of record CM061349.1, on the reverse strand, counting down.
GCCAGAGTTTGTAAAAATAAGAAAAAATAAGAAATAGCTTTAAAAAATAACTGAGAAAGAGGAAAAATCCTTCAAAATGTTCCAGCAAGGACTAAGGAAGCCTCACTAGAGAATACTGACAATTCCAATGTCTTCTGGTGCTGCCTCCAAACTCCAACCAATTAAAACCTTCCTGTTCTATATCCTGGATATGAGTTGGGTTGTGCCTATGGGGTGAGTTCACCTTTGCCAGATCCTGATGGACCTTTCGGATCAAAAAGGCTATTACAAGTTGGCCAAGCATGCTGATCTCTGACACCTGAATGAGAAGGTGTAGTACCCTTCTTGTAACAAATGGTGATTTCAGCTGACATCATTCTTTTTTATTTTTTATTTATTTATTTATTCATTCATTCAATTTGGATGCCACCCCAACTCCAACTGGCTATGGGTGGCTCACAACAATAAATCACATAAAAACAGCAGACTACACACAATTAACCAAAGCAAGTAGGCCTATTCAGGATCATGACAGCAGCAATTGTGCATACATGGGAAAGAATGGTAGCTGATTGCATCAGTTGGTAGCATGTTTACAACTCTTCTAGCTGAAAACCAAGACCTTTTTTCTCCAAACAAGTAGCGTGAGTCATCATATCTAAGCAGCTGCAATTGAAAAGGATTATGGCTCCCTTCCCCAAACTGATACCATTCAGATGTGTGAGATTTCAACTCCTATCATCCCAAGCCAGCATGGCTGGAGGACACTAAGCTGAGGAATGTTGCTTTACAAGATCTGGAAGTGGGTGGGAAGGTCAGAGTTTGGGCTGTTATTGAGGAGTGAAAGAGAAAGAGGAGCAGAACTTTTTTCCAGACTAAATTAAAATTTCAACTGAATCCAAACACCTCTGGAAGGCCCCTGGTCTTAAAAGGCTAGTTTGGACCATGTATGGCTATGTGTTTAAAAGCAGAAAAGTACAGTTTATACCCCAGGGTCACTGGCAACCTCCCAAAACCTTGGATGCAATCATCAGAGCCCCTCCAAACTTTGCCACCACTATAATTTTCACTGTGACAGAAGGGAGAATTGTTAAATAGTTAGGAAGTAATATATTAACTATATGTAATGTATTTTAATTTAAAATATCTTTAAATTAAACATCTGTCATTCTTTCTTTTTGTCCTGCCATGCCCACTAATTAGACTGCACAAACACACAGCCCACAGGTTTAGCTTGAAAAAAATAGCCCTTGGCCTGGAAAAGGCTATGTATCCCTTCTTAAGCAGAGGAGGTTCCTAAAAGCTTCTTTTTTTTTTAACTGCCCTTAGCGATCTCTGCTGGTAGTGTGCTGTTAACTCTCTATGCATCTCTGCTCCTCTTCACATGAATGAAAATACTAAATTTCTGGAGAGGTCAGAGGCACAAAACTTCAAAGGAAGGAGAAGTTACATGGAATTATCATCATCTTCCAATTACCACATTTCAATGCTTGAATGCTGGGTTGAGAGAGGAAGGGCATTAGCCCTTCCCTGAACCCAGCACCTCTGTGCCTCTAAGTTTGTGAGTGCACAATTGAGGTTCTCACAAAAGGCTTACACCTTTGCTACCACTTATTTTGGATGTGTACAAAAAAGTGAACCTACACAACAGAGTTGATACAGGCCTATTTTGTACCAAACTGTGTATTTGTTAAATTTATGTCACTGTTCATCTCAAGTGCATGACTCTGGGTGGCTAACAATTAAAAACAAAATAAAAATAGTAACAGGCATCCACAGCCAAGAATCAGGCTCACCCACAGTACCAGGGCCCAGGCTTGATGGCAACACCAGGTCTTCAAGGCCTTGCGAAAGGTCAGCAGAGTCAGGGCGAATCTGATCTTCAGGGAAATGATGTTCCAGAGGGTAGGCACCACAACAGAAAAGGCTCTGTTCCTGGGATCCACCAGATGACACTCCCTTGTGGACAGGACCCAGAGCAGGCCTCTCCTGCCAGATCTAACAGGATGGGTAGACACCACCGGAGGGAGATGGTCCCACAAGTAACCCAGCCCCAAGCCATGAAGGTCTTTCAAGGTGCATGGGATATATGTTTGGCAGCAGAGAAGGAATCACAGGCAAATAGGATATTGATGCTTATAGACAAAATGTTTTATATGGGCCCTGCCCATATTGAATTCCATATATTAATTCTCAAGATCATCTTTCTAAGAGATATGGCAGGCCACCCAATCTAAATATGGAAAGACCTTCTACCTGCCCCCACTTTTACATAAAGGCTCTCTTTTCCAATTAAGTAAGCATGCATTGTGTTTCTTTCATCTGTTTGTAAATCAGGTTTGGCTCATTGTTGCAGTCTGTTTCCATGGGTGGCCCAGTTTCTCAAAATCTACAAGATGATGAGTAAGGTGTCACAGTCCAAATTCACTTCTGTGACCTCAGTGAGTATAGAAAAGGGTGGGGCTGCATCCCATCTTGCAGATTTTGTCACATTCTTACATTTGCTGCTGTTGGTGTTCATTAATATTAAAAAGAACTTTATAAAAAAAGACCCAACTGGTTGTGAGTGATTTCTGTGGCTCCTGAAGTATAAGGTACAGAAAGCTTCACTTTGTCACTGGAGCCATCTTTTCTATTTTTCATAATGAACATTGGACAAAGGTTGGCATTCAGTGGTTTCTTTTCAGACCTTTTTCAGAAATAAAGATAATTACCCCCCAACTTCAGTAAAATAAATATGAATTTCTATATCACTTAAATAAAGCGTGCTTCTCTAGTATTGGAGCTGGCAATCTCAATCTGTGTGGTTCCCCATCTTAGTACATACATTTTTTTTTTTTTTTTTGTCTGTGCTCAGTCATTACTGACCCTGCAGTGACTGCCTGGACGAGTCCTTGCAGTTTTCAAGGCAATTGTTTTTCGGAAGTGGTTTGCCAGAGCCTCCTTCCTAGAACAGAGCCCAGCTGGCGAGCGCAGGAGGCGGGGTTTCCGTTGCTTCGCGCCCTTTTCGGGCGAGCACGGTTTCGCGCTTACCGGCAACTGGTCCCGTCTCTCTGTGCAAGGCGCTGCCAGCATTTTTCCTCCCACTGGAGTGAGAGTACCCATTTATCTACTCACGTGAGTTTTCGACCTGTTGGGTTGACAGGAGCTGGGGAGGAAGCAGGAGCTCACCCTGTTAACGCGAAGGCTGGACTCGAACCGCCGAAGCGTCAGCCATTTCTGGCCGGCAACTTTCAGTGTCATTAAGCCACTGCGCCACCGCGTCCCCATAGTACATACATACCCATCAAGTTATTCCATTTGGGAATAAGTAATGATATTCAAAGTGCAGGAATAATCCAAGTTACTCGTCTGGAGTTAGCTAAACTTCCAATTTCTAGCACTGACCCATACATTTTTTTAACTAGAAGATTTACAAATACTGTGCAGCTGCTGTTAAAAGAGTGATGGTTCTACAGAGAACTGATTATTATAAGCAACTCTTAAATAGATTTTAACAAGGCAAGGGTTTAGGTTGTGAAGGCCAATCAGAGGGTCCATCAATTGTACTCTTAATGTGACAGGGAGAAATTATTATCTATGGTCTCTACGTTTTCTAGAATTCTTCATCAGGTAAAACGTCACCAGAAATAAGGGGCATGGAAGAAGCAAGAGAATCTAAAAATTAGATCAGATGTCTAAGACTGGAGGCCACAGGTCAGAGGGTTAGTCCACACTGCAACCTAAGCTGTTTCTCTCCTATGGTGCTCCTGGCTGTTTCGTCTTCTCAAAGAATAAGATGTGAGCTGAATGCAGAATCATTGTTAGGTGTTGTTGGTATCATGTTACATCTGATGTGATTTTAGGTTTTTTTTGTTTTTGTTTTTGTTTGGTTTTTTGCTGGCCACACATTCTCTTTGCCATACCCTTGCCTACCTTTTAGAAAACATGCTTAGATTCTTGCCTAATTATAAAACCATAGCAAGTTTTTTTTTTTAAGTATGCTTTTCCAACTTTTGAATCCCTATCCTCAGCAGTACTCCAACTTTCTATCTTTTGCTGAATTGTAATCACTTATTAATGTGTATAATAAAACTTTTACTGGATAATATAGTGCTATATTAAACCGATGTCCAGAAGAACACTTTAATTCCCCTTCCAACTAATTGAAGAAAAGCAGTGTCTCAATATGACCCAAGGTTCAAATGTGAAAGCAATGTTTTATAATTCTGCCAGCAATAAAATCTCTGAACAGTAGAATAAGCAATTATATATAACTGTGAGACTTATTGTGCATTCAGATATTATACTGTATTTTAGGTAAGAATCATTTAAAGAATGTGTGCTTTAGTTGACAAAAGCTACAGTAAGAAAAGAACTTGGATATACTGTAATTGCAATATTTGTGTAGCCTTTTCATGTATCCCCTGTCAAAGCTGACCAAACCTAAAGGGATTTTCTTGGCAAACACTATATTGCAAATGGCAGATTTATTGGGGTAGACTACAGCAACCTAAAACAATCAGTGCCTGACCACTATTTTCAATATGCACTGAAAACTATGATTTGATTGGGTCTGGTTACTTGAAATGATTTATAAAAGTGCACTTCAATTAAAGCTTTAGTGAAAGATATACATGTGTACTCTGCATTTCCTTTTTTTTAATGTGGAACAGAAAAGTGTAACATTGATTCAGGTATCCAAACCAGCAGTCAATTTATTTTCTAGGGCTAATCCCATCCTGTCCTCCATTCTTCTCTGGACCTTGAAGCACCAGGGAAGATAAGTGGAGAAAATTTCTGTGAAATCCAATGATTTATAGATTGGGAAATAGGGTCAGGTTAGTTTTTGATAAGTGGCCAGATGCTGGTCCATTTTCTTTTTCTCCGTCTCTTTTATTCTCTCTCTTTCTCTGCAGGTCCATCATGGCTGCAAAATAGAAAATAACAGGGAGAGAGATACTATGGAGGCAGCCATCTTTTTTTTTCCCCTTCACACAATGGAAGTTATAGGTCAGCATAATACTACAACTTTTCCAACACTATTTGTAAAAGATTTTTAGATGGCACACTGAAATTAAGCAGCTTGTATATGCATGAGAGAGACAGAGATTACCCTTCTGAAAATCCTAAGCATGTGAAAATGTTCTTCTGACCCCTAGCATCCTTCCAGAAAGCTTTGTCTGAGGCACCAGTTCAAACAACCCAACATTCTGCTAAGGGTTATCAATGAGACCCAGAACTTTGGGTTCCAGCTGCATCAACTATAGGTTGGAAGAAATAAATATACAGTAGATCACTAGCATGGTACATTTTTTCATCTATAGGTACTTGTGAGATTTTAGTAACTTTTTAAATTATTATTTGGAAGCAGCAATGCCATAATGCCTGATTAATTTTTATTAATTATTTTTTATCAATATATTGTTGCACCATTGAAAGTCATAAACCACATTCGGGGATCTGAATTGTGAAGTGCAACCTAAACTTATTTCAGATAAAAAGAATTCACGGTTTTAGCATCCCACCCCCACCATATGAGGTAAGCATTTTTGAGCTTAGAAATGAAGATTATAATGGCATCTCCACTGCACCAAACCTAGGATAACAAAACTTTATTTTGTTTTATCATAACTTTATTTTATGAGAATCTTTGGATGAGGCAGCATGCCATTGCACAGAAGAGATAAATAAGAAATACAGTTCTGTGACAACTGAATCCAAATCTGTATTGTATTTCTGTATTGCTCTTTTCCTTCTAGAGATGGCATAAACTGATACCTGACAGAGGAATGCACAGAGGAAATGGAAAAGGTAAAAGCAAGTAATTTACCATGTCCCTTATTTGAGCGTATCTTGACAAGACAGCAAGATCAAAGAGTTTGTCCCGCATACGACTCTAATCCTGTCAGTTGTGTGGCAATAAAAGGAAATCTCTTCAAATATGGAAAACTTTTCTTAAACGAGGTAGTGCTTCTTCTTGAACCTAAGGCACCTTGAAAACCAGGCTGGTTTTTACCTAAGGTTAAGATCTTAAAGGTCTCTAACCTCATTTACTATTAACTGGAGCAAGAGAGAAGTCTTAATGATTTGTTGGGCTGACTCTGCGATCATAGATAATTTCACTCTGCACATGCCACAGACATTTCTTCCTCCCCACTTTATATTTCATAAACAAAATTGTTAATTTAGGAGTGTGAAAGCATATATAATTACCTCATATAGTTCGATGGTGGTATTAGAACTGTGCAAAACCTGGCTGGATCCTTAGTTCCAGAAGTAGCCCAACCCGCTTTGTGTCAGATTTGTTCTTGATTCAGGCTGGCGGAGGGGTGTGTGTTGAGGCAGGACACAACGATTTGTCTTCTCATTACCTGTCTGCCTCATCTCTTCCCCCCTCCCCCCACCATGGCATCTTTGGCTTTTAAATGCATGATTACAAAAGGTCAGAAATTGCAGGAATATTAAACTATTATGAAACTGGCCATATTTTGTAGAAATCAGCAGGATTTTTCATGTTACACAATCTTTGGACTGAAGCAAACAGTTGTTCAGACCACTTCCACATTACTTTCAAATTTTCCTGGAATTCTTTGCTCCTACCAATTTGATTAAGCCCATACCCATCCATGAGCATCTGTGGGAGGACAAGGAGGAGGATGTCTTCACCCAAAGGACACAGCCTATGTAATTTGCATCATTTGCATGATAATGTCCTTGAGGAGGTCTATGTTCTCATTCTTCCCATCTTCCGTCTCTCGGGTGACACTCCCTAATACACTAACAAAAAAAGAGAAACCCATCAATGGGGCAAAATTGAATGAGGGTTAGAGAGAAGATGCACTTATATTATTTGTTGTTTTATATAGTTAAAAAATAGAAGCTACTTAATGCAAATCTTTTGGAAAGAGTAAATCAACAAGGAAGGAAGACACTAAAATTGAAAAATAATTGTCTATAAATAATATAAAAATTGGAATAAAATATGTATGTTTTCAAAGGAAAGATGGGAAAGAAAAATGGAAAGCTGGATAAATAAAGTAACTGAAGAAGAATCAAGTAGCAATATATCAAGCAAGAATGAAAGTGAGGATGATGAACTTAAATAATAAATCCATGGAATGTTTGTAGGAGGAAAAACCATCACAAAAGCAGTCAAAAAGAGTCAGGGAAATATATCTCTCTGTTTTGCTCTCTCTGTCCATGAGTTCACTACAGATTCAAAAGGCTTCCATTGGGATGTCCAGTTGCAAAGGACACTCTGATCTGAGGATGGATATGTTAATCCTTGAATCCAATACTCTGCCTTCCTCTTCCAGCTGCCAAGACCAACCCTTTGTTTGTTTATTTATTTACACTTTTCCTCCTTCTTAGCACAGAGGCCACCCAGCACTCTTAGGTCTTAGCACGTCAGAGGCAGAGCTCCATGCAAGATTTTAGATCAGGGACAGGAGGGCTTATTCCCGCATCCCCACCAAAGGTCTGTCCTCCTGTCCTTGAGATAGGAGGACAGTGGGACACTGGTGCCATGACAGCAGCCCTTTTGCCACACCTCCAAAATGAGGCCAGCAAAGTGCAGCTGCTGGGACTCTTCCCCTTCTCTGTTCCTCTGCAAAAGTAACGGTAGGTTACAGAGGGGGCAAAGGGTACTGGTAGAAATATTAACATATACATATGTTATGTTAATATGTTAAGAAATATTAACATATACAAATACCTTCCACAAGGTCACTATTTGTACTGAATCCCAAAGAGAGGGGGAGAGATAAAACTTTAGTTCTATGGTTCTGTTCTTTGGTTCAGATGAGGTTCTGTTCTACCCAGCACCAAACAAAAAATGGCCATGGAGGCAGAGCTCCATGGTTGGGTGGAAGAGGCAGTTCTGCAACAAGCCCATTGAAGCCTTGTAAGTTGCTGACCTCCCCCAGGCTCCTCCTCCATGTCAATCAGAATGCTTCCCTAAACGAGGATTTGCACTGCTTTCCACTGGAAAACACTAATTTCCTCTTGGATCACCTTCATCTGCTTCACATAGGAGGATCCTATGTGAGTATACTTCATTAATGAACTTAATGAGCAAACCATCTTGGAGCCAGGGCAAGGGGGCTGTGTGGGTGGCCCCTTAAACACCTACATCCAACGTTGGGGTGGTTAAAAACCCTCCCATATTTCTCCATTTCATGCAAGGTTTAGGCTACACACCGACTGAGAGGATAGCCCTGGGGTTTACAAATAAATAAAACCTTGGATTGTGATTTCAGTGTTGCAGCACTAATTGGAGGAAAACATAACGAGAGAAGCAGATAAATGAGATGAGATGAAAAGGAGACACATGCAGAGAAGTGGCTCCCAAGTTTATCCAACTGGTCTGGAGATTCTTCCTCATTTCCTTAGCAGAGCATTGGGATGAACTGCCATCACAAATGGGTTCATCAAGAGAAAACAGTAAAATATTTTCTTCATCAGAATAAAAAACTATGGGAGAAACGGGCATCTTTACCCACTTTTTCATCTCAAGAAAACGGTAGTGATTAAAAACAAAATGAAACAAAACAAGGAAGACCATCATTCAAAAGAAAGAGAACTGAAACAACCTCTGTTAGCCTCTGGTAAAAAACTAAATTCCTTTTCCCAAGAATTTACTTCCAACTTTCTCCTCTAAATATCTAAAAAAAACAGCCCCCACATTTGGAGTGTCAGGATCCAGCTGAGAGGATTGTTATTATTGTGGTTATGTTCTTGTTGTTAATTTTAGTTTTCTTTCTATACCAAACAATCCATGCTTTTCATTTTCTTTCCACAGATTGAGTTAATCTTCCATGTTGTTTGTATAGGGTCAAGTGAAGACATTTGGTGCTTAGGTTTAAGGCACATTTCTTTTTGTTATTTGTATAGTGTTTGAATCATGATTCAAGCATTCATTTATTTATTTCATCCTGTGTTTGCTTTAGGAAAATGCAAAGGGCTGCCAGTTGCATCTCATCCAATCATCCTGGTTGGGATGGCACCTGCTGTCTTCCAACAGCTCTATTCCGTACTCATGAAGGACCCTGCTTCAGTAATAGGAATTGACTGGACTTGGGACATGTCCACTCCAATCCACTCAAAAGCTGAGCTTGTTGAGAATTCAGATCTGTAATCGGATTGTTTCCCCTCTCGTTATTTTAGAAAGAGTAGCCACAGTATGGCTTTGTGTGTGCCAGTGATTTGACTTAGGTTCTTCCATTCTAATGGAATGACATTTGGATGATCTCAAGGAGTTCTTTATCCTATTCCTTCTCTGTATTTAATTAGGTGACACTGAATGAAATTACCTTTAATTACTAGGAATTCCTGGGCATATTGTTAGGTACAGAGTGGGACATTTAACACAACCATTAATGGGGGGGGGGGGGATCACATCTGGATGGTCAGTTTTCCATGGATGCTGTACATAAAGGATTTCACATTGACTTTGATTTTCACAAAAATGGAAAAAGAACATGAGGTTCCTATTTCTATTACAACACTTGCCAATACTCCTGCAGAGTGAAATCCTTTCTTGTCATTCTTCAGTACCTTTTTTTTTTTTTTTTTTTTTGAGTGTAGGATGAGTTAACAAACTATGAATTTTTTATGCTATGCCAAAAAGGCAAACTAATTTGAGAACCCCTTCGTCTTCACATTATGACAGGTGGGAGTTGCAAGCAGTTCTGGAAGGCTAAGAATGTATGGGAAATATCAGTCAATAACCTTTGCTTCACCCTTTTGACGGAAGTTAAGAGAATAACTCTCCCTTCCTCTGCTCTGACAAGAAGTTATTAGATGGAAAGGAAGGAAATGAGTTCAGATAGTCACCTGCTTGGTGGAGGGCCTGAAATGCAGTTAAAACCACGTCAGCTTGGTGGGAGCTGAGCTGACACATCTTGAAAATGAATTGACAGAAGAAAAATTGAACACTGGTGTCCTCTGTCACCTTGTACCTTTACCCATATTATCTTGAAGTCTAGGTTTACACAGCAGAGCAAATTCCTCCAAAACCAAGATAATAAATATGTTGCTCTGCCTATTGCAGACCTGCTCAGACACCATGCAAGAATTGTGTTTGACTTATTTTGCTTGCATTGAGAGAATGTGTGATATTTACTTTACCTTCTGTCTCTTGATATTTACTTTATCTTTTATCTCCTACTTTTTAAAATGCTTTTCTTCTTTTTTTTTTTTGGTAGCTCTCTTGGACTTCAAGAGACTTGGCCTAGTCCTGATCTTCAGAAAAACAGCTACACAGTTCCTTCCTTGCCTAGTCACATTTCCACAAGAATGTGCAAATGTTATGGTGTCATAAGAAGACTGAACACATGAAGCTAAAATGGATCAGGGCCAGGAGAAAAAGAGAGAGGCTGAATTTTTTGGCAAATTTTTGTTCCAGGTATATGAATCCTAGGGGGGAAACGGGATTTCTTTGGGCCTATTTTGCACCCATTTTGGCCTTTCAGTCTCACCAAAATATAATTTGCCTATTGGGATGATATCCCTGCATCTCTGGCCAGGCCACCTGAAATTCCTAGCCACAAAAGGTTATCCATCCCTGCTGTAGGAAAAGGGGAAATTAACTAAGATCCTTCCTCCATTGGATCCAATTCAGAAAGTACAGCGAGTCATTGGCCCCCTTTCTGTGGGGAGGTGTTGGGGTCTTTTGGGCAGGAGGAAATGAACCTCTCCATCTCTCTTTCTCTCTCACACACACACAAACATGCACAAACACTGTTTTTGCCGGGACTGCTACATTTGTTCCTCCATTACTTCAACCTTAAAATATGTATTTTATAAGATGGGTAAACAACCTGTACGTGATTTCCACACCACAGTAAAAAATAAGATTTGGAATCATAATCTCACTACATTGCCCAGAGCTTTCAGGGTTTGGCAGCAATGGGGGAATATTTTAAAGCACAATGCCAGGCTTCTACTGCATCTCCTCGCGCGGATACTTTTGAATCTTTGTACTCAATGATACCATCTTAGAATCTCTTGTGGAATGCTCGGGGCAAGCTCAGGCAGGCAGGCAGTGTTTGTAAGTCTTTCAACAGCCAGAGAAACCATGGCCTTTAGCAAGACAATATTTCTTGGTTACATTTTCTCTGCCTACAGGATATTCCCAATGATAAGGAGCAGTGAGAGAACCAGGGAAAGATGATTTAAAATGCCTTCGTATCTTATCATTTTCAGCTGACTGAAACTCATTAGGATCCCACTTCTCAAGAAATGTTCAAAAAATGACAGGATGCAACTTTTCAAGAAGTGGTATGTCTGTTCCATGGGAGATCAAATGTGCTCCCTTTTATAGAAATGGAATGCGAGCAACTGTGTTGTGAGGAAAACAAACTTCTTTTCCTGACTGTAGTTTGGTACATGGGAAAAGGAAGCAGAGGAGGCAAAGAGGAAGCTGCCAAAACAATTTCCTTTAGTGGAACCCAACAATTAAAGTATTTCAGCTGGTGAAAAGGAAGATAAGAACATCAGCCACTCCAGCAGTCCACATCATTATAGGTCATCTATAGCTTTGGAGGGTTCCCAACCCTCCACACAAATTTTGGAGGAGTTGGGAGGTTGCACTTAGGAGGAAGGGAGGATAAAAGCCCATTCCTAGCAGAGTGTTGGATTCCATGCTCTGAACATCTGAGTTGATGTAATTTTCTGGATTGTCCACTTGGTCTTTGTGTTTCAAAACATTAACCATATTATTATGCAAATATAGCTTTTTGCCATTGCATACATTTAAGAAATTGTATTATTCACACAAGACTACCTAAAATAATGGCTGATCAAACAAGGCCTGGAGTTTGCAAATAAAACGTTGATAATACTTTAGCCCAGCAGTTGACTTTTTACCACTACTACCACTACTACTTTTAGTGGCTGAAATTCAGTTGTAGGAGGGAGGAATCTTGAGGGCCACACAGGTATATCTGAAAGACTGATCTTCCTTATGTTACTCTTCAGCAAAGATAGTCATCATCATCAATCATCATCGTCACCATAATCTTCTCTGTTTTCTGAAAGGAATGCAATTCAGACTTATTTCTCATTTTTTGAACCAGTTCTTGATTGTGGTAGTGTCTTCAGTAGACATATTTATAGACAACAGAAACTCAGGAGTCAAGTGGCTTTGCACCCTCTGTGTCTTTGAGCTTAAGTACATGAGTAAGTTGACACTCTGGGCTCTTCTTCCCACTGTGTCCATGTGCGTTCCTGTAGTCCTTGATTCAGCAGAAAAATAGATCAGCATAAATTGTTGTACTCCAGTGATAGAGCCCTATTCTGTTTGAGTAATTGGTCCAGCCTGTGATGCTCTCCTTTCAGTATTAACATGGGGCAATGTAAGTACAGCAATTGGTGGATTCCCTGCCTTCGTTTCCACTCCTGCCCAGCAACACCTCATAATGGGAAATGCATCCATCAATCCCCCTTTAATCTTTGGTGTAGTGGGTGGGGCAAGTACAGGCAGGTGCTTGAGACCTTTCAGACTGCCCAACTGACAGGTTGCTTGGGCAGAGAGGCTTTGTGCTGGTTATCCAGCAGTTCTATTTTCAAACATAGGCACAGCGTTCTTTCAAAAAAGCATGAAGTGCATGTCCAAAAGTATCCTGGCTGAAAGGTTGCAGGTACAGAAGAGGAGAGGGAGTTGTCCTGGTACACCTGTGACCTGCCAACCAGGCTATTTTTGGACATGGGTTTATTGTTCTTTCCAAAGAGCGTTAGTTGTGTTCAGAAATAGCTTGACAGCCAAGTTATGGGCATGGAGGAGGGATGTGGGATGAAGCAGGAAGGAACTCTCCCCAGACTCATCCCTCCCCCTTACCTAACAGCTGAGCTAAAAGGGGAAGCAGACAGAATGGTTGTCAGTTTAAACCCAACACCTCTCACTGAGCTGGGCTCCCGTGCACATTGGAATGGTTAGAAGGATTTGCAAAGAATCAGAAATCAGAGAGAGGCTCAAGAGTCATTAAGATTTCAGTTCCAAGAGGATAATGAAGCTGGAAACTGATGTGAGCTGCAACTGATATGAGCCCAAATTGATAAGTGCTTTTAATGATAAGTGCTGGCAGTGAATGGATGTTGCTGGAACCTCCTGGAAGTAATCATAGAGTATGCAAAATGGTTCAGAAATAGGCATAATGTTGCTCCTCTGCCCCCACCCACCCCCCAGTAACCAAAACATTAAAAAGTACAATTATGCAAAAGCCCTTGTTGGCTGAAGCAGCAGAAAATCTGTAATGCACTCATTTGAGTCAAATAGCAACACACAGCTGGCAGAACCCATCTCTCTTTACAGTTTGAATCACCTCTCTGCTAAAAAGAGTGCTAGACCCATAGATATAAGGTACCAGGGATTAAGAAGGCAGTTGCCTCTGTGGAAACCAGATGTCCAATCTCTTCTATTCCAAGGAAGTGAGCAGATCCTAGCCCCTGCCTTGTCATCAACCACATTACTGAGGTAGCATCATAGATCATATCCTTGATAAAATTGTATCAGAATAAGAACAAACACAACTTTAACTGCCTCTGTGGTGGCTGGGGATGAGATGAAGGCTATATCATCAGGACACGTTACATAAAAATGGTTCACAAAACAGCAGTTTGAAGGACAAGAAAATGAACCCATTGTCTGAAGAACAGGCTTTTCTTCCCTTGTTGTCCTGAGGACTCAGAGCCCTTTGTGTTAAGGTAGAAACCTGTGTTGCTCCACTGGTAAACCTATACAAGCCCTATACTTTTTCTTTATTTTCTTCCTCCTGCCAACTGAAATAGAAGCAGATTTTTCAGTGGTTTAGAATGTGATATTTCTACCTCCTTCAGTCCATAGGGTATTCCATAAACACTGTTATCAGTCTGTCCCTTGGTTGGCTGAGTCATCTGAAGGCAATTATGGGGTCCCTCACCTGATTCCACATAAGATTTACATCTTTTGCAGTAGTCTCTGTGTTGGGCACCTGTTATCTTTCCTTACTAGGATTTCTATTTATCAGTGTGAGACTCCTATTTTTTCTTGCATCCCCAGAATCAAACTTTAATTAAAGGTCAGCTTGCTGTCTAGGAACATACCTTGTTATTATCAATTGTCCAGGGTGGCCATATCAGCCTTCTTTCTTCAACCAACTAGATTGATAAGCCAGAGAGACCATGGCTCTAGGTAACTCCCCAGGAGGGCCCACAGCTGGCTTGGGGGTTAAGTCATTCCGCACCCAGGAGGAGGAAGGCCCAGCACACCAAGTCCATGAGCAACCTCCTCCTGACTGGCTACAATCTGCAAAGGTTTCGAACTATGCTTAATGCTGCTATACCTCAGCTGTAAATTTTTTTAATCAGCTTCTCTGGGCACTGAGAGAATTATGCCTTTGTGTTTGCAACTGAGGCAGGGCTCCTTCAGATTTGAAAGTTTCTAAGGTTCAGGTATTGGTAAGTGTGCGTATTTCTGAGCAAAACGAAGGAGGCTTGGGATATTTGCAAGTTAATTTTGCAAATTTAGTTGGCAACTAGCCCAGTCTGCCCATTTGATTAAATTGTGGAGTAGATTTAACGATTCACTAGGATTTGTACTTCCCAAAAGTTCCAATGCACTTTTGATTTTAAAAAAAAAATCAAAATATATTTTAAATTCATGTTTTGAGAGAAAACCCATTTTGAATCAGTGCTTTAAAACAGTTTCTTAAAACCCACATTGTTCTAATATAGAACAACAAAGAAAATGCCTGAGCTTATGGGTGACCAGATGTCAGAATGCCTTCAAATGGAAGCAGACCAGTTCACCAATTTTTGTCCCATTTCTCTTCATAGAAGCCAGCACTCTGTTGAGCACATGAAGCAGTATATATACACACATAGATCTGTAAAGCCTTCTCTAACGTTTTAATGAATAAAGAATTGTTTTTTAAAAAAAAATACATTCAACTGATCGTCTGCTCCTTTTAAAATGAATGGGACCTCCAACTATTGGAAGGCCATTCTTAGGATTCTGTGCAAAGCAATTGCTAAGCAACACACATCTTCACTTCAGAGTTCTCTTTACTTGTGAAATGAAACAAGTTACTAGCTTGTCAAAAGGACTGATATCAGGTTGTGTCTGTTTGCCAAATGCAAAGTACCCACGGAGCACATATGGTGAGAAATTAGCTGCACGTTTGGCTGATGTAGCTCTAGCTTTTGCCATGTGAAAATACTTATTTCAAGGGTAAACACTTTCAACATGCAAAGGGAACTTTTCATAGTGGCGCTGAGCTACATTTAAGGGGTGGCATTCTTTTTCAGATGGAATGTGTCAAAAGGGGAGGATGTCAGAACTCTCATGATCTGATCTGATCTGATCTGGCCTAGCACCCAGCTTTGGCTCTTTTTCATTCGGCCTGGATGCTGTGGTCTTGGGACCTGGTTAAGGTCAAGGAAAACCTATAACTGAAGGCAACCATATGGAAATTAGGATGCCAAGTTCATCGTGTGCCAAGATGAAACAGCTGGGCCACATAGAGAGTTATCTTGGGGAGGTGGCCTGCAGCTGAAATCTGATGCCAAAATCCTTTAGCAGTGGTGTATGAATGGTTTTTGCCAGAAATGCCTTTTAATCTTGAAATTAAAGGATTGGCATGGAAAGTCAGGATGCTATCATGAATTATGTATCGACCATTTAAATTCCATTTTAATAAGCACTCTCTCCCCATCCCAAACCTTTGGGTGAGATAGGCTAGAAATGTAAGTAAATGAATTTGTTTAGCAGATTTCTTTTTCCAATGAAGGGCCAAGAAGCATATATTTTTTAGATTTTTTGATATTCATTCAATGACATTTCAGTATTCATTATACTATAATGAACAGTTCAGGGAAATCACATTGAATATATCTGTTTGCTATTATTTTACGTGCCTAATTTGGTCTACTGATTCTTCACTGCAAATCATTTTTTTGTTTCTGATTCATAAATATAGTTTCAGGATTAGTGTGTGTATTAAATAGCCTACAGGTAATTTTTGTATGTGTACTGGGAATAAGTGAAAGTGTTTGTTTTGACCTATAAAGCCCTATAGAGCTTGACGCTGCTGTATCTCCAGGACTGCCTTCTTCAGCTAAAATCAGTCTACCCCAAACAAAAAATTGTTGAGTACTGAAGCCAGGATGAGAGGCTTCTCTATGATGGTCCCCATCGTATGGGATGGCTTCCCTGGGAAACTGGTTAAAACAAGACTCTTCTAGAGGGCTTTTAATTAGCTGATTATTGCTGTTGGTATTCCATATAATTATAAGATGGGGAATTCTGGGGGGTGAAGTCTATACATCTTAAAGTTGCCAAGTTTGAAAAACACTGCTCTAGCTGCTAGATGCACAGTGCTTTCATACACTGTAAGCTATGTCTTCCATAACCTAAGTACTTTTACACACTTGCTAATTCAGGCAACCAAAGAGTAAGGATTCCATAACTTTAGTGAAATAAACCCACTGAGCTCTAAATTTTACACATTTTGAACAGTACAATAGTTTTCCAAATCACAATACATACTCAAAAATATTATTTCGAGACAAGTGAAACAAGAGGCATATATGTAAAAGAGCATGTGAAAATGAATTATATTAGGGGAAATTACTATATATTGAAGAACGAAAATGTGTCTTGCCAAAAAAAAAACACATAAAAAAATAACATTTTTTCATGGCCAACTGATACCAAAATAGGATGAAATCCACTTTAACTTCCAGAGCTCAACTGAACTTTCAGACTCCTTCATCCATACTTCCTGGGAGACATGCGTAGACCTGCAAAGTAATTGCTTTTACTAGATTTCCCTCTGAATTTCCTGGAGCTCAAATATCATGGCAACAATCCGGTTGGAACAATAGCACTTTGCTGTTGATGAGGTCACCGGGTATGTCTACAGTTACTCATATCTACTCTTAATTGAAAGGGGTTCAGGTAAACTTGCCCACAGGTTTTATATATCATGCTTATGTTTAAATTGGTATGCCTCCAAAGTATTAGCACACTGACATTATTCTAATGTGATATGCCATGTTCTCCGTGTAGGCTATCATAATTAGGCAGCTCAGTTGGTTGCTTCACCTTACATCGATTCTTTTGGTTCCAAGGTTCATTAGAGGTTGTTAATCTACCTTTTTCATGCTTCCTTAATAAAGTGCTTTTTTTTTTTTTAAAGAAGAAATAAAGTAAACTTATCTCTCTTGATTGTACAATGTAACTGAGGTGGATGTGATTTCATTCTGTTTATAAATATGGCCTTTGCAGACTAGATGACAACTCTAATTTATGAACAAGTCAATAGAATCCAGCTGTTCTGCCTCACTAAATAAAATAAAATAAAGGGGGGGAAGTGGTTATTCATTTCAATAAATCTAGTTTAAGCTCTGACAATGTCTTAACATTCAAATTATTCATCATGAACTTTAGGCCTTGCACTAGATTTAAGATTTAAAGCTATGGGAAAGGAAGAACAGATGATTATAGGATTCATGGCAATAATTTCATCTGAAAGAAAGAATAGCACAAATCTTTCAGATAAAATTAAGCAATTATCAAGGGAATGCTTTTTGTTTATTTGTTTTGCTCATCTTGAATGGGAAGCTGAACATTTGTCATTGAACCTGAAGGCTTAATACCTTGAAACTATAGCCTGAAGCACCAAAGCCTATGATCCTTGACAATTCCAGAAAAAAATTATTTAGAGATGAGCCGGAGAGATGGCAAACACCATGATTAAATAAAAATATTCTGTAACTAAAAGGTGCAACAGATGCTCTGACAGCTAGCTGAAACTCAAAGTGATTCTTTTCAAGCACATTTTTCACAGAGTCTCTTTAGCCAGATTTATTGAGAAAAATAGGACAGGGTTACAAAAATTCCAGCAACTGAACTATTTCCCATTTAATACCACTAAAAGCATAAACATATTTTGCCACTCTTAACTCCACGATGAAATCTCTAATATGGGTCCTTACACATGTTTGGTCAGATTTTTCTTTGTTGCTCTCCAACAGTGCTCTGGGCATTTCTTTTAAAATCAGGGATCTACTCCCTCCAGGACTGAGAAGCAAGGAAGGGACATATAGGACTTGGATTTCATGACACTTCTGGAGGCTAATTTTGATGATTCCATAAAGCAGGCAACCATCAACTGCAACATCTGTCAGCTGCCACAGGCTTATCTGCATTAGCCAGTTGCCCTGTCACCAGAAAGGGCAAGCAACTGTTTCTGGAGGGCAGAAACAGATAAGATATTAATTAACAGATATTAATCCCCCATTCACTTCTTCTGCTCCACTTCTGAAGCACACTCTTCTCTGTTTCATTGCCTTGAGTATTCTTGTCTGTTTGGGGAAGAGAGCTTCAATTTGTTGCAGGCTAACCTCAGCAGTTTGTTGGCTACTTTGCAGAAAAGGTCTACCCCTCCAATTGAGTCCATGCTTAATATACATGTTTAAGTCTCCATATCTTCTAGGAGCATTGCTAAAATAGTGGTTAAGATCTTCATTTGGCATAGAGAAGGTTGCCAATTTGAAATCTGGAACATTTTTTTAATTATATATATATATATATATATATATTCTTTTCTTGAGTAGATAGGGGTTTTTTTAGTAAGTTCAAGGGTTTACTGTTTCACCATTTTTATAGTCATCTCAAGTGGAAGGATTTCATACCTACCTCCAGGCAGCCAATAAGTTTGTTTGATTTGGGAGCTGTGGGTGAAGCCATTGCTTCAATTTCCCTTCTTTCCAGAGGGTATACTGGAAAGAAATACTTTTTTTTAAGCTGCTTGCTGTATCTGCATATATGTGCTACAGTATTTCCTCAGAAGAACCTGGAGGGATTGTCCCAAAGCTGAGTCCATTCCATCTTGGGGGTGGCAAATGGGGAAACCACATTCTGATTTTTTTGGAAGTTGCTTATTTTATTGCTTTTCATGACTTTCCCACATTCCTGAGACAGATTATCTGTAACTTAACATGTTTTCTGGAACTTCTGCCTGCTCAATCATCTCATCTCTAATAGAGGACTACAGTGCACAGCACCTTTTCAGAATGTGCCATTTCAACAATGGGATGTTAAGCTGCATCTATCCTCTGCTCATTACTCACTTTGATGATGAAATGAAGAGGACAAAATGTTACCTGGGAGCAATACCTCAATTGTTATGTAAATTACCAGCAAGACAATTGGCTTAACCTTTTTCTTGGAAATAAGTTTACCTATAATAACTCTGTTCATACTTCCAATCAAATGTCTCTATTTCAGGCTTCAGCTACCAAATATTTCCTGATCCTCATTCATACCAGGAATTTCCTGTTTTCTCATGGAATTGCAAGGGACTCAGCATCTCCCCAAGGAGCAGTTGGATCATGTAATAGCTTCCTACAGATGCCCTACCAACTATTATCTCTGGGAAGCACACGCACACATGACTCCACTGCATTTGGATCTTTCTACCAGATTTCACCCCTCTCCATATCCAACTAAGAATCTGGATGCCAAGTTTATTAGATCATTTCTAGTGCTTACATAGATCAGTCTTGTCCCTTTTCATCTGCACCTTCCACCTACACCAAAAATACACTTAGTATTCCACTATTCTCTTCTTGACCCTTGTGCACTACCACATCACACATTTTGGAGGAGTGGAAGAAAGAATTCAAGGTGGAACTTAGTTGGGAGTCCGGATTCAGGAGTGGCACACTGGAATATCTGATTCATTGGAAGAACCATCCTGACCCAGAAGGTACATAGTACTGTGACTTAAGACTCTAGCAAATAGAATTTATGTTTCTAGGTTGCAGGCTACTCATGATGCATAGTGGATCATTCATAGAAGGAAGAAAGGAAGTACATGATGCACTGTGACAGAATGATATTGATACAAACGTAGCTATAAACTTGTTTAGCGTTTTTGTCTGTGTTCCACCTCAACACAATAAGTTGCACTATCTTATTTTGTATAGTCTAAAAGACCTTTAGCACAATTGAACAGATTGCTATAAGTTTCAGCTTGTAGTGGAAGATACAGGATTGGTTTTGTTTGTTTGGACAATCTGGAATTTGGACAGTCTGTCATAGGCTTAAAAGGTCATGTATGTATGCAGTCTGATCACTGATTATATTTTGAGCTCTGCCTGGATCAGCAATTTGTCCCAGTTGCAATTGTGCTCTGTTCAAACACAAATAGCTGATCAGCAAAGCATCTGGTTTTGCAGACTATCTGAGCTGTAACAACAGGAAAAGTTAGCCACAGCTGACTCCCAGATTCATGGTTGGTTTAAGGGAGCCAAAGGCAGGTTGGTATTGGTGGCTCTGTCATTCTGGGAAATCACGAGCTGCTTGGTATTTCAGGTCCTCTAAGTGGATGGCCTGTGGAAAATGAAGAAGGATTGAGCAGTTGCCGCTATTGTTTCAAAGCATTCTCTTCCTTTTCATAGAGCCAGATCAATCCCTTGGTTTACTAGTTACTTGACAGTGATGCAGTTTAGGGAACATCAGCTGGAATGCAACTGGATGAACTTTGGAGATGGGTCAGATTGAGTATGGAACGAGGCCCATCTGAACCCTGCACGTTCTCCTTGACTTCTTGGGAGCTTTTGATAAGTCATGATATCCTTCTGGATTGCCTGGTAGGATTGGATCTTGAGGGCAATAAAGCACCACCACTTGCCTTTGTTGCTCTATAAACCCATAGCACTGATATTTTCAGCAGCAACAGCAACAACAGTCCAAATAAGGAATATCAAAGGCAATGACTGGTTAGAAAAACAAAAGTAACACATCTTTGACCATAGCTTCTCATATGTGGAGGGTTATTTTACAAGTCTAAAAACAGCTGCAGCTGGCATTGTTTACCTTACCAACAGCAATATGAAATACTATGTAATTCTCCATTTATTGGACTACATCTGGATCACCCTCCCTCTCCCTAAATTGTTTTCTGGGTTCGGTTGTTATTTTTATTTTTTCTTCATCCAAGGATAAGTTTTCTTCTAACATAACTTTTGGTTTTGGTCCTTCACAAGTTGTACATGATTCCTTTTTTAAGCTTTGCATGTGGGAAACCATCCCCTGCTGTGAACTTCCCTCAAGGTAGAATGAGAGAGCAAGTTTTCCAAGGAAGCTTACCTTTGTTCTTCAGAAGGTCACCTCAGACTCTAAAGCAGTGTTGTCCAAACTTGGCCACTTTAAGATGAGTGGACTTCAACTCCCAGAATTCCCCAGCCAGGCATGCTGGCTGGGGAATTCTGGGAGTTGAAGTCCACTCATCTTAAAGTGGCCAAGTTTGGACAACACTGCTCTAAAGGAACTGTCCTGTATTCTTCCTACACTCTTTTGTCCATCATATAGAAGTAATAAATTTTTCCTAATTACTCAGTGTGATGGTACTATCAAGATCTATAAAAATAAAATCTAACCCTGTCAGGTTTCCTGAAGGAAATGCTTCTATTGGGCTGAAATTATTAAATTAGCTGAACAAAGATTCTATTCTACTTAAGGGTGGAGTTGAACATTATGATCAAGGTGAAAGTGTTGCAGGAAATGGCAATCCCATGTTGGAATCTCCCCTTGTAAGATGTAATCAAATTGACCTATGCCCTGTCATCATAATATTAGGCTTTTCCTCATCCATACACTACATCACATATGGGAGAATATACAATATAATGATGGCAGGATGTGGATATATTAGAGTTAGGAGTGGAAGAAATCAGCATAGGACTGCCATCTTTTGCAACAGCACCATCTTGCATTTATTGAAACATAAGAAACTGTCATAATCAGATAAATGGCCCATCAAGCACATAACGTTTCTGTAATTTCAGGTGCCTCTTCAAGCAGCTGTTGGCCATATTGAATAGGAATTCTGGGAGTTGTAGTCCCTACATATGGAGATCACCGGATTGGAAAAGACTGGTTTACACTAATTGGTAGCAACATCCTAGACTTCTGGACTGAAGCTTTTCTCAGCCTTAACTGGATGTGTGGGAGACTAAACTAGGAAATGAAAGCATGCAAAGTAAGAACTCAGTCACTAAACTATGATATTACCTCCCAAATGTGTTTAGCTACTCTACAAAACAAAGCAAAACCTAAGCGTAAGTACTGTGTATATCTTTAAAGATTTCAGAAGAAGCAAAACACACCTGAAATCTGCAAAAACCACGATTGGGGTTAAGTATTTTTTTGTGTTATTATTCTCTAATTTGATTGAAGTGGGAATTATGTATCCTTATATTGCAAAACTCTCCAGGTTAATTACACTGGATAATTACTATATGCAATATTTACTGAAGCAAAGGAAACACTTCTCAGATCACACATTGCAACCATATTTTTCTCATTGCCTCAAATCTTGGGTTCACGAAAACCTAGGCACCCTGTCTTTATAATTAGAAATTGTTTTACATTGCTGCATTTTCCTTTAATAACTGTTTTAAGTAGCTCAAAATGCTAGCATTCATATTGTATGAATAACATAGTCTAAACCTTGGGTGGGCATCAAATTTCCTTGATTGCCCACCTTCACGTTAAAATCCTATTAATAAAGTCCCAGTTAGAAAGAAATAGTGTGTATCTTCCCTGTTTGAAGTGCTCAGCATATAACCCAATAGCTTTAATTAAAGCTGGAAAAGAAATCCACTATGAAATTGTAGAAAATTAGAATTGTAAAACACACCAAACTAGATTCTGCAGCTACACAAATGGCTGTTAGCCACCTCTTTTGGAGGGGTCAAAAATCCATCCCACCTGAAAAAGAAGAAAAAAAAAGAGATGTCACTGTTCTAAAAGTTAAAATTGTCCTAGCAGAAATTTCTTATCTAAAGTTAGTAGTCACATGTGCCTCAATTTGAATCAGGTTCATTAAAACAACGAGTTCGGGATGATGGTGCTGCTTTCAGAAGAAAAAACTTCCATTGATAGACCCAAACATCATATCTTCTCTGTAATGCCTGTTAAGGCTTTCATCTAGCAATCAAATCTCACATTACTTTATTATGGAGTACAGTTCTTACTTACAGCTTGTCCCATAAAGTGAGATGTTCTTGAGCTCCACAATTCAGAACACTTTCACGAGTGCAGAGTAACTATTTCAAACCATGTTGGATTCTCAGCTGCCTGGAGATTGATTGAAGTGCAGTAAAATAATCTAGTACTTTTGTTTTTCACCTCAGTCAAAAATATTCTTGCATTCTAGAAATATACGTTGTGGAAACTGGGCAGATATGAAGAAGGCCAGAGTGTGAATTTATTGTTAATTCTATTGCTATAATCTTGCAGACATGTTTAATATCATTTCCAAACTGAGAAATTAATAATTACTCCGATGGTATAACTTAAAACACAATTAAAATACTAGCAAAAAATGATGAATTTGGTTATCTTTAGCCAGCATGGATTCGGAACCACTGTTGCAGAAATCTTCTGCCCCTTTTTTCTCTTTTCATCTAAATTCTATGAACAAAAGAGTGAATGAAGTGTGGCAGCTCATTTTGATTAGTAGGAACAATCCCTGAAGCATGTTCTCCATTTTCCACATTTTCAGGCTTCAGTGCTCTTGTTTCAGCTCCGGCCGTCTGCAAGCTCAGTGAAGAGAAAGAGAAAAATGCCTCTGGATGTGGTCATAGTGGCACCCTCTATGGCTTCCCAATCCAAGAGGTGACTAAGAGAGATCTTGGCAAATCGCATAATTGCAAGAGAAAACTAATTACAGATGAAGATGAATCTACAGATTAATTTTATGTTGAACTTTATTATAGGTAATAAAAGGATCCTATATCTTTTCAAAATGTATCCTTGTGCAGTGACAATTTGTCAACTTGCTTTCTCAGTCATGAACAGCTACATGGATTTATTTACTTAATCAGCTGATATTCCACTTCCTATGTCAAAGACATCTCTGCTTACATTACCATTTGAAATCATATTAAAAGGGAAAAAAAGGCAAAGCAACCTCACAAGAAAACTTACCTTTATGATTGGGCCTGTGCTTTATTACATATTCCTATATCCATCTGATTAAAAATGGAAGTAAATCAGCTTTCTATTTTCCTATCGTTGGAGGAAAATAGAAAAGACGTTTAGTCCCTTTAAATGATACAATGCATTAGGCTTCACAGTGCAAATTACAAACTTTGCCAGGGCTTCAGATACACATGTGTCTTAGGTTACTTCATATTTACATGTCTTAGAGTGGGAAGCAAGATGGTGCCAAGCTAGCAGCTCAGTTGAAGAGCTCTGGTAAATTTTAGTATCTCTTTTCTGACCTCATTTGCACTTGTGTCTAAAGACTGAATATACAAGGAGCAATGCTCTCTGTGAATCATTCTTTACCATTTGAAGGAAGAGAGAACAAATTGACTGAAAGAGAAGGACCAAGAAAGTTGGGATTGACATACTCTGAAGGAGAGACATTTAAAGACCAAGGGGCAATGTATGAATAGGTGTACAGTTGTGATGGAAGCCAGAATGGTAGACGGATATGGAGAGAGAGACTTGGTATAAAGTAGAGCAGGGTTAGATTTCCTTTTCTCTTATTTCCTGTCCTTATTTCTTTTTTCTCCTGACTTCCTAATCTTCTGTGCTTAGCATAACTTTGCTGATTCTGAAAAGGATTAGCATGATGGATATATATGAAGGCATATATCTTTCCCTGTCTCCACTGGTCATCTGATTAAGCATTCCTCCTATGTTTGTTCATCAGTGTAATGAGTATATATGTAACAGCCTAGGTTTCACCATGCTGAAAAAAGATACAAATCGTTACTCATAAATGGTGGAACATAACCTATATATTGTTCTGTTCCAACTGGTTCTATACATTTGTGGGACTTGATTTGAGTTCATTCTTCCTGATTTTCTCCAATGATTTCAACTAATCTTAATTTTCATAGATTTCATACAGATAAAGTAGTTGAACTTTAAGCAGTGTTGTCAAAACTCAAGAGTGCCACAAAAATGTGTCAGATTTCTTGGTTTCATTCACCGCTGAGATGCCTCTCCAGAAATGTACATCTGTAACAAAACCTAGCATATCACAGCAATACACAACTTGTATGGAAATAAACCTGTGGCTTATAATTACCATCTTCCCCATATACAGTATTGCATTTCTTTACAATGACTCTTTTTGCCTGTGTTTCATTGACAGAGATTTTTGAGATGATCCTGTGTTTAAAAATAAGCATCCTATAAGCCTTGGGAGGTAAGTGTTAATTTTTCAGGAGATGAACTCATAGTAGATCGTGCAAACAGAAACAAATCCCCACAGCAAGCTGACTATATTTACATTCTGTGCCACTGCCAAGGATGGAACAGATATGTGAAGGGAGGGATTCAGACAGTTTGGGGTTTGGCTGAATTTTCTCCCACCAGAACTGCAGTTGAGAATTTAAAGTGAAATTTGCCACAGCTGGTGAACAACAGGATATGCTCAAATTGTCCTGGTTTCGCAGAAGCAGATCCCATTCCCTTGTTCCTTTTATTAATTCTATTATTTGTCCATTGACCTTTGGAGATGGGGTCCTTGAGGGCAGGCTTTCCTGAAATCTAAGATGATAGAATTGTAATTCTCATGTTCAGCTTCATCCTCAAAGGCAATGTCCAATATACAGTAGGAGACTTCTGCTCATGTGGGCTTTCCTCTCTCCTTGAGGATGGGGGGGGGGGATATTATGTGCAAGGGGAGGTACCCCACTCCTGCTTCTGCTGATCCAAATCAGTTCATCAGCAGAAACTCTCTGCTCTACACATGCTGACACAGAAGGCAGCCCCACTGAATTCAAAGGCACCTCCTTCCAGTCCTATGGGGAATATTATCTCTTATGCACTGATAAATATGAAGCTCATTTTGAATTGCTGATAGTGAACTCTGTTTTTTTCTACTATAACTTTAACCAGAAGAATTATTACCTTCTTGGTTTTTAAATAAGTGGAAACCAGGGATCTTGCAGAATTAACAGAGACAACACACAGGAAACAGTAAAGAGCCTTCCTTCATCTGTAAGAGTAGAGGGCTTGCAGTTTGTAAAGGAATACTAGGAGCATGTTCCTGTTTTCCAAAACAGAAATAAAGGTTTTGTGGTATGCATGTATTTATTACACACTTTAAGACCAGCACAATCAAAAAGACTCTCACAGCTTACACAATGTAATTTTACATTTTAACACCAGCACAATAAAAAAGACTCTCACAGCTTACACAATGTATAATACAACCATTTAAAACATTCACAGTAGCATATAAAACCACATAAGAACTTCACAAGTGGCAACAACATGCCTTTTCTGCTGTGGCTCCCACTCTCTGGAACATCATGCCCCCCCCCCCCCCCCGGTGAGGTTAGCCCCATCTCTGTTAGCCTTTCAGAAGGCCCTGAAAATGTGATTCTTCCAGCAACTTTGGGGATCCCATAGGGAGCCTGTGTGATGGTTGTATTGTGTTTAGATAGATGTTCTCTCACAATCTTGTTTTTATTTGTCTTATTTATCTTGTTTTTATTTATTTTTTAAAGTGATTTAATAGTTGGGATATTGTTTTAACTATTGGTTGTACACTGCCCAGAGTCAGGTTTAGTGAGATGGGTGGCTATATAAATGTGTTCAATAAATAAACAAACAAACAGTAAAAAGAGCAGCAAACAAAAACACAAACCTGAAATGAAAAGATGAGAATTAAAGTTGGGATCATAAAATCAAGGGAAGGCCCTCTGAAACAATGTAGGAGTAAGAGACAGAGAAGATTTGATGCCAGCACTTGTATCAGATCATTTCAAGCTACCCAAGGAGGCTGTAGCATTTCTTCTTGAAATACTTTAAGGAAAAAATGGACAGAGCTTGATTAGATATGCAACGGTGTGGGTATCCTTAGGAAGACAGATCATACCGAAAAGTAGGTGTGTCGGGGGCACTCAATAACATCAAAATGGTGGACATGTTCAAAGCCCTGCCCCCTTTTAACATGTATCGCATAAAAAGAGGTGAGAGCTTCGATCACCAGATTGTGGCTGCCATTTTGACACTGTTGACACCAACTTCCACCCCGCAGAGGCCCTGCTCAAAGGCTTATTTGGTTTGGGTTTCTGTTCTATTATTTCTACTATTATGAATCTTGATTTTTTAAAAAATGGTATCATACCAAATCTCTTCAATTGGCGAAACATGATAATTAGATTTGCTAATAAAAGCAAGTCTTAATTAAGTAAATATTTCACAGATGTTTTCCAAAGACATTCAGGAACCAGAATTGTATGCCACATCTTCCTTTGCTTGGCTGGAGTTCTACTACTGTATTTGGTCACTGGGAAGTCAGTCCCTCATTAAAGGGTTAGCCTGGAGCATTGTCCTCTTCAAGTTTGTCACTTGAAAAAGCGAGCTGAGGTATTTTTTTCTGGCCTGCATATTTTGTTGCCTCTCCACAGCTTTCATGGGATCAGCAGCTCTGTAAGCCAGAACATCTCTCAGCATTCATGAATGCTTTTGTATCTGTCAGTCAGTGCTCAGTCAGACCATTTCAACAGAGTCTTTCTGTGGTTCAGAGTCCCAGAAAATCTAAACATTAGTAGATTGACATCTCTCCATGGCAATGGAGTTTTATTCTGGCCAACAAAGAAAGGGCATGTGTGTATCTTGCCTTATGCATAATGCTGAATATTAATATTAATTGAGGTGGATACATCTTTGCTTTAGGAACCAAGAAATTCTATACTGCTCTTGTTGAAGAAGGCTTGGCATGGATGAACTTCCGATATAATCTGTTTAAAATAAATTAAACCACTTCTAAACCACCTCTGCCATCTCAGGCAGAATGATATTAATCAATGGTATGGGGTCATACACCAAAAAGCTCAATTCCTCCTCACTAAGTGCATCTAGTCAAATTAAGTTTAAGAGAGAAATGAATTCATAATAAATCAGTGATTTCTATCTTCCAACTTACAGATTTAGTTTGCTGCTCCACCTGAATATGGGATAGATACAGGAAAATACAGGAAGATACAAGAAGATTAAATTGACCTCTTCATATCTTCACATATCAAGCCAACTTGTTCCTCCAGGATTAAATCTTGATTCATAAAGTTTTCCCCAGATATTGATTATAACAACATTGACTTATGACCTGTCTGAGCAGCCACAGATTGCTAGCTACTTGGTAAAACATAAGAACAGTATCCCAGAAAATTGGGCGGTAGGGAGGAACCCCCCCCCCCCACAAAGCTTTTCTTTTTTCCTCCTGTAACAAAATGGAATAAGCCTTCTTCAGTTCTATGGATAGAATATATGCAATCTCTGTGTATGGTTCATATTTTCCAAATATTCAGAATCATAGACTTAAGGTATTCACTCATGATTATCTGAGAAGACTGCTGAGCCTAAAACTGAGTCCCCATATGCAACAAAATGTTTGGTGCCTATGATGCACATAGAATAAATAGAATCTTTATGACATCTAAACTATGACATCTCTATGAATCAGTATTTTCCCAGTTTCACACATACAGCAAGGTGAGCTAGAGAGGATAAAAGGAATTGGGCACCTTCCATGTTTCTTCCCCCACCCCAATGCGTTTATACGTGAAAATGGATGAAATGTCAGCAAATTCATAACAGTTCCCATATGCTTTATGTCAGCCATACCATAAATCTTACAGCATTGTTGCCATTCCGTATAACTTTATTAGATAGCCAGCCTAATTACTCCTTAGGTTTTGGAGCCCTCCAGGGAAAAGCAATGCATCAAATGATATCTAGCAACGCATCCCATCTGTAAACGTTACTTATTCCAGATGTGGTAATAAAAGGAGGCTTGACACCAGCATGCTACCCCCAATAAGGGGGAGAGATGATATGTACAACCTGATTCCTACTCCTAAATCCTGCAGATTGTCTTCAGTCCCCTAAGCTCTAAAAATTCAAATTCAAATTTAAAATCAATATTTAAATTTTAATCTGAGAATAATGTTCATCCTGGAGGATTGTGCTAGTTGATTAAGGATTTTTTTTCCCCCAAGGTGAAATTAATCCAGTTGGAGTAAATCACTTCTATTACATATTGATTGGGAGGGAGAGTTAAACATGAACAAAACTTTCTCCCATTGAAGTTATGGATAAGGCACATCATTGTGGGCTGCCATCAGTGTTTTACTTCTTTTTGTTGATGTTGTTTTGTTGTGCTATTTTGGGTAAGCCACCTTTTTTCTTCCATACTTTACAGCTGCATATCAAGTTCTATGAAGTTCAGACCACAGAAATATATCCTAATGGAGAGGCAGTGATAAAAAATATATATATTCACTTACAGGATTTGCATTAGTTGTGTTGATGTTTTTTCAACAGGCTTGTCCAGAAAATTTGAAATCTATTCCTGCCACATCACTCATTAATCATCACTCTTGCTTCTCTACCACAAATGTTTATTAGCATTGGCTTGACACTGTGTTATTTCAGTTATCCAAAAGTGAAGCACACGCTGGCTGTGGTATTGTTGCAACAGGCTTGACCTGTTCCCCATTCTGACCTAGGCCTACCATTAGACCCTTCCCTTGAGGGGAACATTTGGACCAGTCTAAATAAACCCCTTCCATTGGTGGTGTTTTTTTTCTTGTTGTTTAAAAAAAAATGATAAGAAAACAGGCGAGGCAATGATTTTTCTTTTCCTCCCAACTCTGGCATTGCTAGTCAGCAGTCAGCGAGACTTAAATTCTCAAAGCACTCCAAGTTCGGAGCCTCCTGGCACCGGCTTAGGTTTGCTCTGCTCGCATATCTTTTTCAACCCACTTTCCGCTTCTTTTATGCTGTGTGATGATCCCTAGTTGCTGTTGCTTCTGTAAAAAGGAACTACATTGACTGCAGCTTTCAAGGTATGTTGCTTCGCCTTTCACACACACTTCTAGAAAGTGCAGGGGGAGAAAGGAAAAAAGAGCCATAAATGAAACAGCTCAAGTATACATAAATAAAATGGAACTTCTTTTGAAATAGTATTTTAGTATCACTGTGCCTTAGGCTGTGCCTAGATAGTTTTAAAATTCATTTACAGTTAAACCTTCGCATACTCACATTGAGATATGTCCTATTGGGTTCAGTGAGACCTACTAAGTGAATACAAATAGCCATATAGCATTGTTGCCTATCTCCTTTTTGAGTGGAAAGGCGTGACTTCAAGTCAGTGTTGACTCCTGGCCACTGCCTGAAAAAGTCCATATTGTTTTCTTGGCAAGATTTTTGGAAATGATTTGCCCTTGCCTCCTTCTTCCTAGGGCTGAGAGAGAGGGACTGGCCCAAGGACACCCAGCTGGCTTGGTGCCTAAGGCGGGAGTAGAACTCTCTGCCTCCCAGTTTCTAACCTGATGCCTTAACTGCTGCACCAAACTGGCTGTCCCTTCAGAAGATCCTTGGTGGACAATATATCTGAATAGCCTCTTGCCTTAGAATATAACAGGAATATAATATTTGATCACTCTTAGGCAAGCCCTAGTCATATTAGGCCAGATTATCACAATATGTTTTGGATGCCTTTGAAAAGTTTTGGAAAGTTTAAAAGTAGGCAGTGTTCTGATTCTGGACACATTTCTGAATTGTGTGTATCTACTGCTGTAATAGTTGCGCTGGCTCCGGATTTGTTTCTCAGTTCAGTTCAAAGTACTGGTCAGCATTTTGGGAGTTTTTAAGAAGGATTTTTCAGCCTAGGCAACAATGGCCCTACATTCTCTGGTCTTTCTGTAGGAAATGATATATATTCATCTGAAGAAGATCTGTATGGTCTTAGTAGCTGGTCTATAGGTTGATGCATCTAAACTATCTGTCCTCTGACCATTATTTAAGCCCCTGTCCAACTGGGGCTCTCTGCCATTATTGGATTGTTTTATCCATTTGGATTGTGGGTCACTCTTTTAATGCAGTTTCTGCTTTTAGCAAATGACCTTTTTTGCGGCATCACTGCAGAAGAAAAAGTGTGGTCACCACAATCAATGTGGTCATGAACAGTCCACAATTAGACAATGTCCTTTGCCAAAAAGAGAACAAAAAGCAAAGGGCATACTAAGATTAATGCCATTTGTTGATTCCATTTTATCCATTCCTCTTTCAGATTTTTCTGTTTCCATTTTTTTTTTTTTAATCTGCTTAACAGTCATTACTGACCCTGCAGTGACCGCCCCCTAGCGGTTTTCAAGGCAATTGCATCTCTTTGCCAGAGCCTAATTCCTAGAGCGTCAGCCCAGCTGGCAGCACAGGAGGCGGGATTTCCGTTGCTTCGCGCCCCTTTTTCGGACGAGCGCAGTTTCGCGCTTTTTTACCGGCAACTTGTCCCGTCTCTTTGTTGAGCCGCTGCCAGCATTTTTCCTCCCACTGGAGTGAGAGTGCTCATTTATCTACTCACGTATGTTTTCGATCTGCTGAGTTGGCAGAAGCTGCGGGTATAGAAACAAGAGCTCACCTTGTTAACGCGAGGCTGGACTCGAACCGCTGAAGCTTTCAGCCATTTCTGGCCGGCACTTTCAGCGTCATTAAGCCGCTGCGCCACCGCGTCCCCCTCTGTTTCCATTGCCCTGTGTTATATTCCTGACTCGCAGGTTACACACTCATGGAATGGCATCTGCCACCCTTGATGCTGCCAGGAAGATTTTGGGGCAGAGACCCAACACATCCCTGAGGACAATGAGGAAAGGGAACCCCAGAAACATATTGTGAAGGAAGTGAAACACCTAAAACAAAGATGGGCAACTCGTGGCTGCATGTAGCCCACAATCCCTCACCACAAGATCACATATTTGCCAATAAATAGATGGGAGAGAGCTGGAGCCAGCCAATAATATGCAGTATATCCTCAAATATACTCAACTGCTTTACCCTATGCAGTGATGCATTATTTACTTATTTTCCCCTCTTTCCGATCTTCCATGCTTAGAGCAATGGAACGCCCAAATTAAACACAATCAGCTCCTTCCACGGAACTGGGGAGAGTTGTCCAAGCCGAACCTACTTGGATTTCCAAATGAAAGCTCAAACACCAATTCTTACTCATTCATTTATTTGTTTTATTTATATCCAGACTTTTCTGCATGAGCTCAAGGAAGCTAACATGGGGATTTCCATTCATTTTGTCTTCACACACACACACACACACACACACACACTCACACACACACAATTAGAAAGAGTTATAAGCCCAAAACTACCCAGTGTGCTTCTATGTCCAAAAGTGGACTTGAAGCTGGGTCTCCTGAGCCCTAGTCTAACATCTATAGCTCTACGCCATGTTAGTTACTCCAGAGTTGGCTCCTTTTAGGTTTGGAGCAGACTTGAGATCTGCATAATTCCATGCTTAATGAATAAGAATGCATAGCCACAAACCCTTCTCCCCTGCCTTTTCCAAGATAGACAAATGCCAAGAAAGGGAAAGGAAAGAAAATTTCCTTATTGGTGGCAACAACTTGGCTAGGTTGGCGGCAGTGGCAATGATGAGCAAAAAAGGTTACTAAGATCCCAACAAGATGCTGCTGCTAGCAATGATGGCTTTTTTTCTCCACCTGATTAGAGGTAAACCAGTTCTGCAGGGATTAACCAGATCTGTCTTAGCATTAACTGATCAATGTAGATACCCCATGCCTACCTTTCATTCTTGTCCACTGGAAGAAAGAAGCAAAAGGCTGTCAAAGACACAATAGCCAACTGGAATTAATAGCCAACTGGAACATTTTTGAGGCCAAGCCAGGACAGTTGGCAGGTATGAAACCACATTGTTGAAAACTGGTAGTCTGGGTCCCTGAAGACATTCAATGAGAAACTAAAGGCAATTGTTGCATTGAGCTTCCACATATTTCGAAGTAAAAGACGGGGGGGGGGGGACCCTCACCCTTCAACCTGGGGAGAAAGCAGGACAGTTTTTTTGAAAAACAAAGCAACAAAATCACAAAAGCATTTTCCACACTTAATCTAAACAGGAGACCTTCCATAAAATGTCAGAACGTGATGGTATCAATTTCACCACCATCCCCCAACACACACCCCACACTATACACACATTCTGCTGGTCTCTGTGTATTCCTGATTATGGTTTCTGGAGCCAATCTGGGGCACCTGAGTGGCACAGAGGGAGGAAGAGGAAGGAGACTGCCTGTTGTGCAAAAAGTTGTGTTCATCCTCTTTCAAGTTGCATAAATTAGTGTCCTCAAATTAGACTTCATGTTCTTTTTCCCCCCTTGATTCCTTTTCAAGACTGACAGCAGATTATCTGATTTGGTTAAAATGAAGGCTGGCCTACAACCTTAAAGAGAGTTTTTATAACTATCTAAATATTAAAGCATTCATTAAATATGCAGCACTGTGCTGCATGTGTACACAATGATAAATGTAGGGATACCAGTGCAGAATGAACAGTACTTCTGTATCAAAAAATAGATCACAAGGTTGTTGTTAGAGTCAGCAGTTAGTATATATATCACATCAAGCTTACACTAATCATAAACATTTTGCCATATATGCAATGATATTTACATTGGTTTTCAGTTTTAGAGAGAGAAAGAGATATATCCACTTTATAGATGTATATATGTGAGCTTACACAATTTAGTTCTGAAGTACCAAATATTCTTATCAATTCTCTTGCAGTTTTTCAAGTTCATAGGAGAAACCATCTCACTCCTGTTAATTCAAAAATATATGTTTTCTTTCTGATATACTGTATATGTATATGTATATGATGTTTATAATTGATTTGATTCATAAATGATATAAAATCAGGA
Organism: Liasis olivaceus; assembly: GCA_030867105.1. Lineage (NCBI taxonomy): Eukaryota > Metazoa > Chordata > Lepidosauria > Squamata > Pythonidae > Liasis > Liasis olivaceus. The sequence goes on along the minus strand of CM061349.1, from coordinate 134,346,775 downwards.
TTTTTCATCCATGGCATAGTGGCCTGATTTGTATATAATGTTAAGCCATTATGGAAGAGTTCATATATCATTATAAAACGGCAGAAATAAATCAAATGTTGCCTCAGTAACATATGCAGATTAGACTATTCTGTCCAGTCTGTTTGGTTTTACTTTTGGAGAGGGGGGCAGTTTATTTTTGCAAAACTAATGTGATCTTTATTCAGATATTCAAGAGACAAACAGCAATTTTTCTATTTATTTTGCAAAATTATTTGAAGAATTTGGGATCATCAAAGAGAGTGGATCAGTCACAAGGAAGGAAGAGTTTTTGTCCTACTCAGGAGAACTTATATTTTGCTAAGATGAACTGAGAAATATGAATGATTGAACTTAAAAAAAAATTCCTAAGAAAACAAGGAAGATGGAAGTAGGGTTGGGGCAAACAAAATGATGCTTAATCTTGACAAAGCTCCCTGCTAATTTCCTCTATTTTTTCAGAGAGTGGCTTTTAGCCTGGTTAGCTGGGGATGTGTCAACACTGATAGGTTGGAAAGGGTCAGATAGCTCCATAGCACAGTGTGGTCATGGCCTTAGGCACATGGCAGAATACTATTATCATTTTGTCTGCCATTGATTTAGTAGTTTCTGACTCTTGTTAAATATTGAAAGGTACTCTTAAGTTTATTTGATTACAAATAAGAAAAAGTTTACTGTCTCAACACTGATCATTTTCTTTCCCATTTCAGAGCGTTTGGAGCCATATTCTCTTTAACCTTAAATTAATGATTATCTTTTTTTTTTAAAAAAAAGCAAGGCTGCACATCAAATATCTTTAGCTGTATAAGAAGTGACCTACTGTGTGGATCTGAGGTGCATATCTATAGATCTGGGAGGTTGTACTGTCAAATTTCTGAATTTTTTGCCAAGTGGGAGAAATACAATATAGGAATATATACCTCTAACGTTGGATTGCAGTTCCCATAATCACTTACCATTGGACATTCTGGCTGAGGCAAATTGTAGCTGGAGTTCAAGAACATCCACAAGTCACCCATTGGCCATCTGTGTCACAGCAGATTGAATTGCCAATGCCCTTTTGAAAATACCAACCTTAATTCCCAAGTATTGTTGTAGCTGATCTACTTATCAACTATAACAATACAAGAACAATCTAGACCAATGATGGTAAAACAAGAGAATCATGATATGTACACAGAAGAGGAAACACACACAAATAGATACTTAACATTAAATTTCTCAGCCAACCACACGGGGAGAAAAAAACGTTGCTTCACTCATACAATAGGTACTATCACAATTCTTTTCCAAATGCTTTTTCTCACATATGCTTGTTTTAAGTCAGTTGGCCCATTTAGTGACTGCACCCTTTCCACATTTCTTAGTTCAACAAAAGCATCAAGATCAAGAAGATAATCACATCTAAAGAGCTGCCAGTAGATCTGCCATCTAAAAGCACATTCATTGTTTTTATGAGTATAAGGAAGGGGAGTATTCCTAGGAATGTAGGAGGAAGAGGAAATCCATTATTCCTGTTCTAATAAAGAACAGAAGAAACAAGCAAGCACAAGTATCACTAGGAAGAGGACCTTTATGCCCACAGATGTAAACCCAGGTGCCACTCAAGCAAATACACCTGCACAGTTCTGCAGGTTTTTCATAGGCTTGGCTACATGCAGGAATGCCCTGTGGAGAAACTAAATGATATATTTGACACAAATTATTGAGTAGAGCCAATAGGCCTGAATAGGGTTTGAGTACACAATTAAATTTAAAGCCAGTTATTTGTTTGTTTGTGTTTTAACAAAACTGATCATTTGACACACACAGAATACACTAGACAGTGTAAGAATTCCTGGTTCTTTTCAAATGCATTTTATCCTCTCTCTTTTTTTTTCACCAGACTTCTGAACAGGAAGACTGATCTCAGCATTTGTGCTTGGCATAAAATGCAAATGGCTCAGTGACAGATGCTGTAATGAAGTTGCTCGTAATTAAATGATAACCAAACTCAGTCATACATAAAATGTTGATATTACAAGCAGGACAGATACCATCCCTTTTCATCATTCTGGAGGGTATCAGTGGCTAAATGCCAGCTTTTAATAGCTTCACATTAACTAAAATATTCAGGACCAAGGAACACTTTTCTAGCAGACACAGGCAGAAAAGAAAAGAAAAGAAAAGAAAAGAAAAGAAAAGAAAAGAAAAGAAAAGAAAAGAAAAGAAACCCTCACCAAGGACAATTAAAGCAAATTCGTTGTACTTCTCGGTTTGATATTATAAGCAGTGGCAGCTGGTCGGATGAAGAACAGAATCATCATAAACAGAGAGAAGACATCTACTTCCTCTCCCTTCCTGCCAGCAGTTTTATTCCAGATTGGTCTTTCTTCGCAACCATTGCAAGATAAGAATCCATCAGATAGGATGAAACCCTGTCTGACTCTCCACTCTGCTTCTCTCGTACGTTGCAAACAATGACATGTTTGCAACATACGAGAGAAGCAGCTCTCTTCAGCCCGGCAGCTTTCAAGGATCCACTACAAATGCTTAGCCCTAGCATGTCCTCTGATACAATTGGCATTGTATGAAATCACTCGCAAGGACCATCGGAAGAGTATACACATATAGTCAATTACATTTCTTGCCTAAGAGAATAGAAAAGAATGCCTTCTAAAGTATTTTGCATTGAAAGAGCCTTGCAACTGAATTCTTTCTTTGGCCTTTGGGACTTCTCTCTTACAGTACATTTCATATGTTATGAAATATGCAGGCTTGCTAACGTGTGGTTATGAGAGGGGTGGTGTCTCTGAACATTCCTACTTAATTTTTTCACAACTAAACATCAGCCTTTGTTGCTCCAATAATTTTATTTTCATATAAAAATCATGTTCCTAACTTTATGGCTGCTATTTGCAAGATTCATGATCCCGTCGGTGCTTTTGAAATAAAACCACAAAATAAAAACCCACCAAAATCTGGAGTTCTATGAGCAACTCTGTTGGCAGCATTTTTCTGACAGCACTTCACTGCAAAATGGAACACATGGTGTATGCAGAATTGAAGAGAAAAATGCCCTCCAACATTTCACAGAGACGCCGTGAACATCCAAGAGACGCTCTTGTATTCTTGTCACAGCCCAATGGCCGTGCCCTCGGGAACTCTGTATTCACACACCCCTGGGGAGAGATGGGTTTTCTTTCTGCCTCTCGTCATCTTTGTTCCCTGCATTTCACCATGCAGCGATGGCTTGGGTTTTTTCGTTTTGCCTTTCTGTTTGTTATTTCTGACCATCATAATCCACAGAAACCAAAAACTCCACTATTACAAACCTCAAAGTGAGTGTCTAGGGCAGGAATGCAGTCCTGCCATGTCACGGCAAGAAGAAAGTCCCTTTGAATTCAGTGGCACGTCCTTCTGTCTGCAGCTTTCAGAAACATCTCTTCGTCCAGCTGAAATGCAAATCCATTGCTTTAACTAAACATTCAAATGAGCTTGCAAAAATGCGCTACCATTTAAACAACTGGATGGCTTGGAGGGGAATCTCAACAAGAAGAGGTATTGGCTCTCTGCCTCATCCTCTGACTTCCTTTATGTTACACGGGCACCATCTCCTTTTTTCTTGATAAGGAAGTTAGGCAAATATTATGCACCATGTAATACCACTTTTTCCATATTTTTTTTCATTTTACTTTATATACAAAAAGGAAAAGAATGATAGAAAAAGAAAGGGCAAAAATCCCACAGTAACATCTCTGTCCCTCATACACTTATCAAAACTCATCTTACATGGTTTCATGTCATGTTTTATAGTTACATTATTAAGTCAGCTTACTGAGTAATAATAAAAAAGGGATATTAAACATAAATTAGTACATGCAATCCACATTTCCAAATAATCCTTGGCTGAATAATTAGAACTTTTGCTGCTAAAATCTTTGTTCAAATACTGAAAGAGAGGTAAGGTCTTCAGATGATTGCATAGCCAATAAAGAAGGGGTCTTCATCAAATCTTCTAGGAGCACAGCCTCCATTCCTATGGTCCTCTTGTTAATTTCCAAATCATTGCTAATAAATCAAAAGACCACCTACAAAAATCTATGACATTGTCCAGATGGTTTCTCAGCTGGTTTCAAAAGGGAGTTCTAGTCCTCTCTTAGACATGAAAGCTGGCTGGGTGACATTGGGCCAGTCACGTTCTCCCAGCCCACCTCACAGGGGTGTTGTTGTGGGGAAAATAGGAGAAGAGAGCATTAAGTATGCTGCCTTGAATTAATTAAAAATAAAAATTAAATTAATAAATAGTACTTGGTTATTAATTAATAAATTGTACTTAAATTAATAAGCAGTAATTGGTTTATTATATTACAAGGAACACATTAACTCTCTAGTCCTGAAACACTTAGGTATGCTGGCCCATATTAGACATCAAAAGATCCTTTAACTAAAGATATTGCACCTCTGCACTGTTTGGAAAATAGTCTTTAAATTGCAGCACCTCAAATAACAAAAAATATCCCTGAACCCTTTACGTTAATCTTGAGTCCACATTCCACAATCCACCCTCTTTTTAACTTTTCACAAGCATCACCCTGGGTTTTTCTTCTGCCATCCTTACAACATGAACAGAGAGTTCAGAGAGAGGGCCAGTTAATCAGGTTTCTGGCCTCTCCCACCCAGACAGCTTTATACTAGGCCGCACTGCATTTTGTAAGCAAGAACACACAACAGGGAGTGCAACCAGAATGTGTTGTGGCGCAGAAAATCCTAGCCATATGGACATATGAGGAGGAGCTAATTTACAGATTATTTTCCCACTCCTTTGAAAAAAGGAAATGCAACTCAGACATGATTTGGAAAATTAAATTGGACCAGCATTTTAAAAAAGGAGGGGGAGGGATTTGCACATAAAGCCAATCTTGTTCACATTTGTTTGAAAGCAGGTCCTGCTGATTTTAGTGGTTCTTTTTAAAGTTTGCTTCACTTACGTACTTCTCTCCTGCTTGACTACATCAAAGGGGACTCAAGGTACCTTCCAACAACAGCAATTCAGACCATGTAAATTGTTAAACAAGAACTAGCAACATGTAGCATAATAAGTCATCGTGCATATTTCCTGATCCCACTTTTTTTTCTCAAATGAGGCCATTCTTTAACAGAAACAAATATTCCAGAATCTTTGGACTTTCTTTTTATGAAATCTTAATCTGAGTTGCATCCAATAAATCTTGCATTCTGTATTAACTTAATTTCAGCCTGTCACTGTGGCACCTGAACTAAAACAATACTTTCCTTAGAAAAACACTTTCTTTTGTTTTTCACAGGGATGGAATTCCTGGCTTGGGTGTTATCTCCCAAATGAAGAAATGAAATTAAACATTGCCTAATATTGTTCTTCTTTTAGGAATATTTTATATCTCAAATTACAACACCGCATTTGTTAACATTCCAAATTTCCAGTTTCCTTGCCCATTAACTCTTATAAAGGGATTATTATTATTATTATTATTATTATTATTATTATTATTCCTCCTCCTCCTCCTCCTCCTCCTCCTCCTCCTCCTCCTCCTCCTCCTCCTCCTCCTCCTCCAACATCAACATTTATTTATTTCCTCTGGGAGCCTATGAGGTAGATTGAGCTGGAAAGTAGTCACTCAGTAAGCACCAAATACTTACTCCAGTCTTTTATCAAATCTGATTTGAAGGTTTATTATTTTACAGGCTTTTCTGTAGCTCTGCCTACATCACCACATTCTCACTCCTAAATAAGAGGGAGAAGTCCCAGATGGATTTACTTGATGGATGAATGGATGGGTGATTTATTGCTTGTCCTACAAGTATGGATGCAATGTCCACATGCAGAAGAATTCCCTCAGGCCTTCTTTCACTGCCTTCCTTCCACACATGATTACTAACACATGGCCATGCATGCCAACAATATAAAAGGGCATTGCATTTATAGGAGATCTGAGTTTGCTTTCCACAGCTACAACTATGTGGATCTTCACTGTTTACCTGAAAATAAAACAACTTATCTGTGATGTTGCCATGACATTCATATTTACCTCTTGGACAGCACGTACTAGTTGGACACCTTGTGTGTCTAGTTCCATGTGTTCAAGGGAGTTCTGGATGCGTGTTTCCCAGCAGATGCCTCTCATGCTGCATAAATGTAAGCTGACAGACAGATTTCCTCCAAGGCCATCCATAATCCTGAATGGTTGAATCATCAGGAGTTAAACCTTTATCTGGGTTTACAATTAAAAAAAAACAAACAAAACAGGTATGGTCAGCTGATTGATTGCCACTCCCTATTTTTGTTAATTATGTAAAAAATAGATATCAGGGAATATATTTCAAGCTAGCTGCCTCTCCGGCAAACAAACAAACAAGCAAGCAAATAAATAAATAAATAAATAAATATTCTATAGCAGGCGTAGGCAACCATTTTGGGCCAGTATTTAGTTTTGAGAGCATGCTGACAGTCATAAAATGGCATGGTGAGCATATCAACTAAACTCAAATCCACGTGCTTATTTACCCAAGGGCAAACTAGCCCAGTTTCTCTGCAACACTCCCTCTAGCCCTCCAGTTTATCTTGGTCTCTTTTCTGGGTAGATGAACTCATTTTTAAACCAAGCTTTTTAAAGTGGTCATCCACCATTTTTATATTCCTATAGACAGAGGCTGGTATTTTGCTCTGCAGATTGCCTCCTTCCTGTTTTTACATGATTACAAAGTATGTAATTTAAAACATCTATCTATCTGTCTGTCTGTCTATCGGTCTATCATCTATCTATCTCAGGAGGCAAGGAACCTGGGAAATTCCACAGAAGTTGGCCCAAAGCACCACGTTGCCTACAGGGGTACTGCTACAATATTCTGTATGGGAGGGACTTCATTCCTCACACTTGTGAAAAGCTAGGTCCACAGCCAGATTGGAGAAATGCATGAAGCTTGAGAGATGGAGTCGCCTTTCTTGAAAAAAAGCCAACTTTGTCATATTTATGAGGTAAATGAAAGGGATTGGAACTGGACCAGACCTATGAGTCAGCAAAGAAAGGTACCTCAAGCTTGTTTAGAACAACTTGTGCCCCCCCCAAAGCAAACATATTTATATTTATATAATATTTATAAATTTATTAATATAAATGTATAAATGTGAAAAATAAAAAATAATAAAAAATGCAGCCCTCCAGTTATGAACTGTTGCTCAGAGAGGGCTCAGTGAACTTCCTGGTTTAATTTTACTGTCATAAAGCCGGGACATTCAAGCAGCCAGTTGTGTTGGCCTAATCCACATCAGCCTGTTTTGTTCAAGAGACTTTGAACAAAATCACAGGGAATAGATAAATGTGAAACATTTAAATGACATTTCCTATTAGAACAAAACAACCCCATTTATAATGTATTTCTCCATCCGGTTTCCTTTCAAGAAAATGTATATAGCTAGAGTCCAAATTGATGTATCTTCAGGAAGGTTATGTATGGATATACAGTGTCAATGATTTAACTGTGTAAATAATGCTAATAATGCACTATGGTAGTACTAGCAATGTCAATAATATATCAACAGTGATGAAGAAGGTGATGAGAAGATGCTGGTGATAGGAGTATAATATTAATAGCAATAATAATAATAATATCAATGATTATGTTGAAAACAGTGGAAATGACGCCCTCATTCTTTGGCCCTGACTCCAGTGGTTCCACCCATTTTTCCACCATTTTCCCTTTCTAGAAGGGTGGCCCTTGCCATGAATTTAAATGTTCTCCTGTGCTCTACAGAATGTGTACATGTTTGTTGTATATAAAAACTGGGATACCAAGTCATACTGAGTGAAAGCCAACTTTTCACAATGCCTTCCTATCTGTTGGCCTGATCCAGAGTAATTGAGTGCCTTTCCAAAGAGAAACAAGTTAACACTTCTGGAAGACAGCCAGATCTGTGTATCACTGGGTAGACAGTTCTGTGCACAACAAGCAGTTTGCTCTTGTATAGTACAAAATAAATTGCTCCCTCTGAATGATTTGATTCTTTTCAGAGCTGACAGCTGAGTGCTCAAGATGGAGAAAGTAAGAGAGTTTAGCAGTTGCTGTGAAGGAGCAACTGAATAAGGGCATTGAAATTCAAATCTAGATGACACTAAGATCCTTTCTCTAATGTCTCTTGGTTTCAGAACTCATAGTGTAACATCTGGATTATCTTAAAATGTTGTTCCTGCAGCCTTGCAAAAAAGAAAAGAAAGTTTTAACCTCTCAAGTGATCTGTTCACCCATTTCTCTGATGCCAGAGCCAGAATAAAAATGGCAATGCAGCAGTACAAAATGCCACGTTGGTTGGCATACATCCTAAGATATATACAATTTGATGTCAGTATTAGAGATGCCAGGAATAGTAATTGGGAAAATTGAGAAGAAACATGCTGATTGAAGAGAAGCAGGGCCCTTCATGATCCAATCCCAGGCAGATGTCTCTGCCTGAACACATTTAATGAAGGGGAATTCACCATCTTTCTGTTCAACTGTCAAACTGCTATTACTATTAGAAACTTTTTTTTCCAATGTTCAGAGTCTGCCTTCTTGTAACTTAAATTCATTATTCCTTTATTGTATGGTCTGAAATAAAAGAGAACTCATCTTCTGAAGGCTAAACATATCTGGCTCCTTCCATCACTCTTCCTGGGGCTTAATTTCTAATCCCCTAATTACCTCAGTTGCCATTCTCTGGATCTGTTCTAATTCTCTGAATTCTTCTTAAAGTGTGATGCCCAGAGCCGGACATATTACTTTAGGCAGGGGCTGGTTTGGGCAAAATAGATCTGAATGATTAGTTCCCATTACGCAGGTAAAATTGCATTTATTCTCTTTGAAGCTACATCATGCCGCTGGTTGATATTCAATTTAAAATCACCTATTAGTCCTATATATTTTTCTGGGGATACCATGGTAAGTAGCCCCCATCCTATTTCAGTACATTTCATTTTTGTTTTCTAACTGAAAAATTTTGTACTTCTTGCTGTTGAAACCCATTTCTGCACACTATCAAGATGCGTAATGTTTTGAAAGTTATTTCTGTCTTCCAGTTTATTAGCTATCTCACTCAATTTTTGCCAGACTTTGTTTTTTTAATAATATTTATTGAAAATTTTGATTACAATAGTAAAAGCAAATACAAACTACACTCAGATAAAGAAAGAGAGATAGAAAGAAAGAATGAAACGTGCAAGGAAACAAAAAGAAAAAAGAAGAAAGATAAAGAAAAAGAAAAAGAAAATACATATTTAAAGAAGTGACTTCCAATCTTCATCACAAGAAGTATAAACTAACTTAATAACTCTTCACCCCCTATAAAGTTACAAACAAATATATCTTCTTCCCATAACCCATCACTTATCCAAATGCAAATCCATAGATCATCATTTCAGTCCTGGTGTCAGCAAAAAGTTCATAAAGGGTTACCAGAGCTTTATAAAAACATGTCTTATTTTAACCTTGGTCAAACAAACTAACTTTATATTCCTTCCTTTTATTTCTAATTACCTTGATCTTTACAAGTAGTCCTCGCTTAACGACCATTATATAACAGCAGTTTGTAGTTACGACAGCCTCGGAAAAAGTGTTTTACAACCTGTACTCACACTTATGACCATCTCAAACTGTCACATCACCCCCTGCAGTCACGTGATCATAATTTGCTACCTTTTTATGATGGTTGTTAAGCGAATCACCATGGTCATTAAGGAAAGCATCTGGTCATTAAGCGAGTCATGTCGTTAAGCATATTCCAGCAAAAAATGTCCATGGGAGAAGCTGGATTTATTTAACAACCACATGATTTGCTCAACGACCATGTGATTCACCTAACAACCATCATAAAAATGGTTGTAAAATTGGGTCCAGTGATGTGGTGATTTGCTTAATAACCACCCCACTTAACAACCAAATTTCCAATCCTTATTATGGTCATTAAGCAAGGACTACCTATAATTCATTCAGATGTTGTTGTAGAATCTGATCTTTCTTCAATATTTTTTTTTTCCTATCCCAAAGACTTCTTTGAGGGTTTAGCAAACCTCTTTTTTAAATCCAAAAAAAGGCCTTATCCAGGTCATTCTCTTGGCTTATCATTTGTGTTTCCACTTTAGTTGTCTTCTCTATCTTATAATCAACTATTTTTTTATTATCCAGTATTTCTGGTTCTAATATTTCTACATCAGGCAACATTTGTTTCACCTCTTTATCCTGTAAATCTCTCAAAATATTCTCTTTCACATCTGTCATTCCTTTGTTAATATCTTTTGGATCTATTCTATCCATAGAAGCAGACATCATTGCTGACATTGTAACTGTTAATTTCAGACCTCATTCTTCAAAAATCTGGAGTATTTCAAATGTCATAATGTTTTGTGTCATTTTGTAGATTCTAGTACTAACCAAAACAAAGGGCAAGCTTTCACTCCCCCCCCCCCCCACTTTTTCTGCCTGGAATCTTTAGTCCCCTCTAGTGTCCAGTTTCTGAAATCATAGTCTTGCATTTCTGTTATGATTTAGGACAGACAAAACAATATAGTTCCCATGAAAGGCTGTTTATTTATATAATTATTTCCAAAGTCTTATAGTAAAAGTCCTAATATTCCAAATTCGTCTGGTCCCTTAATGTGTTTATAACTTTCTTGGATCAGAGTCTTATTTAGTTTTTGCCATTTATTTCCAATTTTTAAATTCTTAAGCTTATAGTTAATTTTTCTTTTATTCAAGAATGAAGGCAAACTCACCTGGTGGCTTTTCAAACTTGTTGTTTCAAAGATCTCTAATAGCCTTAAAATAGTTAAGTAGGTAATTTCCTAAAGTGATTAGAAAATGAGGTTAGTTGAACCTAGTGCCCTTTAAAAGGCTTCACCATGGTTGAGAGCATGATGACTTTCCTTTGTCTTTCAGCTCTCAAATCCATGAGCGACCACTGTCCTGTGGTCTCCTCGGGAGGAGCAACTGTCCCGAGCACATGCGGGTAATCTTCCATCCTCTCCTTAACCAGATAGGATCTGTAGAGCTGGTCTACCTGCCGATTCTTCAGTCTGCCATGTTTGTCATCTCCGTTCATTCAGAGACATGCCAGTTCTCCATACCTCCCCTGGAAGTTGCCAATTTTTACAAGATTTTGTGAGGTGCAAGCCAACTTGTGCCAAAACCTTTACTATGGCCTTTTGGGCAGGGAACATTACCATAAAAATACATAAACCTACAATTTATAAAACTAAAAAGTAGATATAAAATACAATAAAATAAATAAAATAAATAAAGTAACAATAATACAGAGAACAGTGGCAATCACCAAAATTGTACTGATCTTCAGTTGTAGGTAGGATGGATGGCACAAATAGTGGCACAAAATTGGGCAAACCTGGAAAGATATGTCAGGGTCCTGGTCGGATAGAAGTGACAGATAAGCGCAGTGTTCTCTAGCGAGTAGTTCTTTAAGATGGGATAGATGAATGTCTTCCAAGATTCTCTGTAAAGAGAGCAACAAAGGAGCAGGTGGCTTAGGGATTCCACAGAGTCATCTCTGGTTCTGGGCATACACACTGCTAAAGAGGAATGTTTTTATACCGCCCCCACAGGACTGCAGAGGGTAGTGCATGCAACCTAGCCAAGGTGAAGGCTGGACAACGTTTCAGAATTAGAATTGAGGAGAGATAAGACAATGGCACATGCCCATGTGGGAAAAATCCATCCATGAACCATGGGGTTAGATACTAGGCTTAGACTGGTTTGAAAATTAATATCCCAGCTGTGTTGCTTAAGATGACTCCTGGCATTTTCAAACCCTAATGGGCAGAGGCTTTCCAAAGAGAGACCTAAGCACTGGAACTGGCTATGAGCTCTTGTTAGCTAGGTTGATTTAAAATGGTCTCTGAGAATGCCTCATCTAGAAACTTCATAACATGGTCCCTGAAACCAAAACTCTCCCATCAACACTATCTGTGTTGCCAGTCACTGATGCAGAATATTTTTCTTTCCTTTTCTAGTCTTCTTCCATGGACTGGAAAGATGACTAGAATGCCACCTGAACCCTCAGTGCCTTCATTTTCTTTTTACGATTTTCAAAGTGTGTGGTGATAAAGTGGTAGCATCACCTCATCCATCATCTATCATACCAAAAAGAATAATGATGCTCTCTCCACACACCACTTTTGGCCATTTTTGAAACAGGCTGGGGTGGGTAAAACCCACAAGTTTTGATGGCATGCAGAGCCCAGCCAACCTTCCCCAGACTGCTTCTCTTGGCTGTTTCAGAAACTCTTTCAATTAGATACTGCAGAGAGGTTCAGATAATGGCACCTGCCAACATAATGCACTTATGTGAGAAACGAATGTCTGAGTAAAACGTTGCATGGGGTAGAATACTAAAGTGGGTCTAGTTTTATTTCAAGTAGCTTTATTGATTCCACTTGGACTACACTGACTAAATCTGGAGGTAATTCAAAAGTAATGGCCATTATCTACAAATATTTATGTGTCTTCTTTATACCCTTTACAAATGTCTTGGGAAAGGCAAATAATCTGTTGGAGAATGATTTATGGATGACCTGTAGGTGAAATGTATTTGTAATTTTAGCAGACATTATAATTCTACCTGATCTAACTGATGCTATTTAAACATAGAGGTTTACAAATGCCCAAATGAATGGTTCATTTCTTTATTGGTTTGGTGGCTGATCACGAGTTTAGGAGGGGAGAAATCATCTCTGTTCTGGAAAGTTGCCTTCTGGAAAGTTGCCTTCTTATTTTTTCTATGAAAAATTAAATGAAGTAATCAAAATAATGGAAGTGTTCTCTCTCTCTCTCTTTCTTTCTTTCTAGTGTTTTCCCACAGGTACAGGGTCTGCTTTTTCGGATCAACCGAACATTGATCCATTGGTTGTGTCCGGAATTTACTGACCTGCCCAAGCCTGATGTTATGAGCTGAGAGGGAACCACTGGCCCTAAGTCACCCAGCAGGCTTTCATGCTTAAGGCAGGACTAGAACTCACAGTCTCCTGATTTCTAGGCTGGTGCCTTAACCACTAGACCAAACTGGCTCTCCACTGGAAGTGATCTCTTTTATTATGTTGAAATTAAAGTACTTTGAAATATTAACAGTAAAGCACAAGAATAGTTAAATCACAAGAGTATATATGGTTTTATTTTATACATTAACCATTCACTGCCCCCTCAGTCTTCCTCAGGAGGAAATGGGCAGCACAATGAAATCCTGACAGCATTCTTCCTTTCTATGCACAAAATAGTGGGGAGTCATGGAATTCCTCGAGCTTCACACAATGAAGATCTCAGAAAATATACAGTACAGGTCCTTCTTTTGGCCAGGAGTGCCTAGATTGGGGCCCTCCACTATGTCAGCCTAGAACTGGCATAACCACTTCACACCCAGGCTCTGAGGATGGGTGACCACTTGGTCACTTGACACTTGGGCTACCTAAAAGGTGGAAATAGCCTGCCAGTGTAAACCAGCCAACCAGTCACCTTAGGGTAAACTCAGATATAACCTTCAGAGTGACTCTACTGATGGGAGGCAAAAGAGGAAGGAAAAAAAAAAAAAAAGGATTAAATCCAGCAAACTGATTTGGAAAAGCAACAGTTATGCTGTTACTTGGAATCATGAGTCTAAAGGAGCTTGCTCAAGAATAAGTGATGGTAAATATTTGTTTAGGGATATTTTTTTTCAAAGCACAGCTATTATTACACTCCAAATGGATTATTTTACCAGGGGTTAACAGCCTCACTCATTGCATCACCCAAAAGAATGTTCCAAGTAAATTGCTTTCTCTTGTCCACAAAGCAATGGACTCTGTGCCATGACCTTTTCCTCAACTCTCTTCCATCCTCTCAGCATCACTTCCTTTGTGCTTATTAATAGAGATCCTGGTTTTCTCTGCGCTCCCCATTGATCTTGCAGAAATTATAGTCATCAGGACATGAGCTCTGAACTGGAATGCCATCTTCATAGCGCGGTAGAAAATGGGGAGGTACAGCCTATGGCACCCAGCCTCTCGCCAAGTACCCAGTCACAACAGTCTCTTGCTCAGAGCTGATGCAACAATGAAAGCTTTCTAGAGCTGTCTATATAGATTTCAGCAGTGGAAGTTACAGGAACAGTGGGCTCTTTCTTCAGTAAATGGAATGTGCTTAATTGTAATCCTTTCATATTTTTAAAGCCCTCTAGTCTAAGGGTATCTCTGGCTAAAAGAAGTGTTTTTTCATTCTATTCTGACTATAAAAAATTCAGTATGATGTAATGAAGAATGCCACACCCAGAAATATTAGACTGCAACTCCCATCATCCCAGTGACAAAGTTAGCTAGGATGATGACATATTGGCTGTGGTACCCCAATTCATATGGAGGGCTCTGAGATGGGAAGAGTTGGGCATTGTGTGTAGACTACTAGACACAGATTCCTGGTGAGAGCCAGGATTCAGTCTCCACTTAGCTGCAAAGTTCATGAGATGACCTTGGGCCTCTGGCTATTTCACAATAGGGTTATTGTGCAGATAATGTAAGTGGGGGAGGCAATCTGTTTTCCTCTGAGCATCCTGAAAAGAGAGCAAAATAAAAAATTTTAAATATGTTTTTCTCCAAATGTTCTCTCTCTCTCTAAGAAAATAAAACACCATGTTGACATTTCAGTCAAGCTGTCTCTGAGGAGAGGCATACTTTTGAATTGACTTCTCAAAGGAATTATATACTTTGAGACTGACTCTCCTTAATAGCTAGAAAGTTAGGATGAGCAGATTTTCCCAACCTAGTGCATGCAAGGTGTGTTGAAATTACAACTCCCAGAATCCCTGAGGCAGCCATAGGGAATTCTGGGTATTCTGGTCCCACCACATCAGGAAAGTGCCAGGCTGGGGAAGGCAGAGCTATAGACTTAGAGCAGAACAGGTTGAAATCTCCATTCAGTCATGAAGTCATTGTTCCCATCTTTATCTACTACACCTCACAGGATATCAAGCATTAACTCAGGAATAGGGAGTATTATGTGTAATTCCTTGATTCTTCTGAAGCACATTGATGATATAAACATTAACAAAGACAATGTGATAAATCCTTTCAGTGAAATGATATTGCTTACTGATACGGCAAAAGTGCTTCAATATAACTTCCATCATTTCCTTTGGGCAACAAAGCAGTACACAGAACTCCTTTTAATGTCACATCTCAATCCATATTTTCCCCCTAATGAGTGCTAATTTCATTGATCATAGAAAAGCTGTACATGTGCATCCTCTTATGCCTCCCTGTCAACTTTTCCTTTATTCTTTTAGACAGTCAGGCTGCATTATGATGGGTGGCCTTTGGTTCCCAAAACATCTGTGTATGGTATTGATTAGGGAATGAAGAGGTTACAGAAGCAAGATCCATCACATGAATTACCGAGAGACTTTCCAAAGAAGAAAAGAGCTGGCTTCTTATGCAAAAGGTGTCTCTGAGTCAGATATTCCTCAGAGAACTAAAAGGACAAAGAAAAGTAACAGCAAGAAACAGCAGCAAAGGTACCGATTTTCTTCCATTTTTCACAAGGAGAGTGTAGAAGGTGGAACACCAGGGGACCATACAACTCTCAAGAGATTTCCCTTTTTCAAGAATAAGTAGAAAAAGAGAACATGGAATAGTGCTGGATGAGAGAGGGGCCATATGCATAATTCCAAGCTTTTTTTTTTTTTTTTTTTAAGAAATTACCTAGTTGCAGAAGGGACTGTCCAAGCAGCCAGCTCCTTATGCTGGGAGACAGCACTCTTTGGGAGTAGCAGAAATATAAGATGAGGAAGCAGGTGCTTCAGGGATTGGAAAGGAAAACTTCTCTACAAAGAACAATTTTAAGGAGACAGCTGTCCAGAGGTGGGCTAAGACCAGGTGGGCCAGAAACCAAGGATAAGATTCCACTCTGCAGTTCTCAGTTAGGAATATGTGCATTGATATAAATCTAACCCATTTTTACTGCCTGTTTTGCAAAGCAGCTTTCTGGCATTATGTTTTCTTTCTTGATTTTTAATTGAAACATCTAGACATTTGATACATCTCATAACGGTAATGGGGAGCTTTTGAAAATGTACAAAATGCTAGGGTTCTTTTCCTTTTTTAAAAAGTAAGAATGCCTAATCTTCTTTGATCATTGTGGGGCTCTTCTCTGAAGCTGCTTCAGAACTTCCTGGATTGACCGAGGGAATGTGCAACATTATGCAGTACCACAGTCATTTCAGAAAGGGCTGAAAAAAGAGATGTGACCTCTGAGAAGATCTGTATGACAAAGTGAACATGCATGGTCTTTGCATGGTTGAAAGTAGGAGAACAAACAAGATTCCCGACCACCTTTTACCTTTTAAAGAGTTGGATCCTTAAATGGAAGTGTTGGCTAGACTTCTTTTTCTGCTGATGTTCATCCCACCAGGAATCCACTGGGAAAACCTGCTTCTGGATTTTGAGAGGTCCAGGAGCAGATTTTCATCTAAGCCTGCTACCTACCCTACTTCTTTCTCACAGCATCCCTTGCCAATATAATTCTTTTCTCTATGAGTGTGATGGAATGTGAGGGTGACCTTGGAAGATGGAAGGGGAGGGAAGAGATGCCCCCTAGGGAATGATCAGATAAAAGAGAAAGGAGCCCATAACAGAGTAATGGCCAGAAAAAGAAACTTAGGAAGGACCCGCCCTAACTACTCAGGCAGTAAATAGGGAGGGCGGGAGATTTGTACTTTCAGACTTGCAAGATTCGGTTAACGTAGCCTTGCAATGAAGTAGAATGAGCTCATCTAATTGCTCTTTTTTTTTTTTTTGTCCATTGGGCTCAATAGCTCAATAACCAAGCGTATGAGGGATTACACTGAGGATTGTATTTTAATGGAGCAGTTTTGAAGTAATTTAAAATTATCAATCCACCTTATCGTTGCAAATACCAATCCATATTTTGGACAGATGTCAAAGCATTTGTACCCACCCACCTCCAAAGGCCTGTCTGGGAGTAAATAGATCAGTCTAAAGTCTCAGTTGCCACTTAGTGAGACAGAGCAGAAATGGCATGGGATAACTGCAATATGGGGAATGTGAGGGAGATTTTAATGCATACTGTACAGTCTTCAATATTTTGTGTAAGAGGAGGAAGGCAGACATAAATATGTACAGTATCTTTCAGGGTTTTATACAGTTACTTCATATATGGTTGCTACTAATTTGAATGTAATTGCATTTCCATAGCAAAACCCACTTGTCATTACATGTAAAATATTATCTTGGCAATACTGCATTTAAGTAATCTTTTCAAAATGTTTACCAGTTTGGTTATTATTATGGGAAAACACAGGCTACCATATATAAACTTTTTGACAGAGGCTGTCCTTCAAAAATAATGATCCATTTAAAGCTCATGAATAAAAAAATGATGCAGATCTATTTTACATAAAATGCAGATTGGTTTACATTACATTTCCAAGAAAGAAATATGGTTATTTAACATAATGATTGAACAATACTTAGCTAATGAAGCATGATGCATTTGGTACTCATAATATTTTGCATTTGTATTTGGTCAATTGAAGTTAAAAGATTACATTCCTATGTTTTACCAATGCATCCCAAATAAATTTTATGTCAGTTACCTTATTATGAAAAGTGTATGTGTGTGTGTGTGTGTGTGTGTGTGTGTGTGTTTCAATCACATTATTGCAGAGCAAGCATTGATAACCCTGGAAATTTAAAATAGCAAATTAGTGTACATAATTGTATATGTTTCAAATTTATTTATTAAGAAGATACAATCATGATTTCCTTCTGTCAGTACATAATTATCTATTAATATTCATGGTCTTTTCCATAAGTGGAAACATTTTGTTACAATTACTAAATCGGTCTCCAATTAATCCAGAATGGATGCTCTCTGGGATGACTTTGTGAGCAGTTCAGACATGACCAGTCACACTGGTCCTCCTGTTCTACGGGGAGTAAGCAAAAATTCTGGTGTGAAGAAGGATTTCTCCAAACTCCATCAGATCTCAGATTAAATCAAGAAATAATATGTTTGTGAATATTAAGGTACCTACCCAAAAGGAAGATGACCCTAGATTTAAGACAAGCATGCCCTCAAACAAACAAAAAAAAAAAATAGACCAAATCCTTTTCAATGCCCAGCCTCCCCACTTTGCATAACTAGAATTGTCAATTCCAGCTGAATCCAGTCAAAGAAATTTCCTTCTCTCAAATAAATGCATGCTTATGTCATGCTTGTGTATACTGTATATTTGCCATAAGCTCCACTCCAAAACCAAGTTGAGCTATATATATGTTATCCAATCCAAGTATGAGCTGGGAGAGAAGCCTTGTTAAGGGTCCCACCACCAATGGAATGCCATTTACAGAGACCCCATAATTGAGCCTTTTCCATGAGGGCATTCCTTCTGTGCAACAACTTGGACAGTAATATTCAGATCCAGATTGCTTCCTCCTTGTTGGGCTTCTGAAGAGCTTTAAAGATGGGGCTCATCAGGAAAGCATTTGGAGACCATGAGGAATGCTTGACCCCATGGGGTGGCATCATTAAAACATTGCTATTTTGATTACAGGTAATCCTCATTTAGTGACCACATTTGGGACTGGCAACTCAGCCATTAATTGAAGCAGCTGCTAAGTTAAACTGCGACTGTGCTTATGATCTTACTTCTGCTAGTTCTCTGAGCTTAGTTTTCCATTTGCAGATGTTTCATTACCCACCTAGGTAACTTTGTCAGTGCTAGGAATGAGAGAGAGAGAGAGAGAGAGAGAGAGAGAGAGATGATAATCCATTATAAAATTAAGTCCCCATGTGCATAAAGCAACCTCTCAGTCTCCCACACAAACCATTCTTATGCATTGAAATACACAAGTACATAAACCCAGATACATTTCCTCTCCTTCTAGCAAAAACAAACAAATAAACAAGGCCAAGATACAGACAAGGTAAGAAGGAAGGAAAGAAAAAGAGGGAAGCATCTTTTTATCTTTCTTCTCTTTTTGTATTTGCTAACTGTTTTTCCCCAAACCATTACCTTTAATATAGGAAGGCTGTCTTAGATTATCTGTTGATACGGTACAGTATAACATGGAATAGGGTAGGGATGTGGAAATCAGTCAAGTTCCAAGTCAACTTCAAAATCTGAAAGCAAAAAATCTCAAACTGATTCAAGATGTTATTTAAGATTTAACCATGACCTGCAATTGGGAAGCACCAGAATGCCTCCAGCTGCATCTTTTTTAAAAAAAAATCTTGTTTGTCAGGATGTGACTAGAGTGGAAGGGAGATAGATGCTTTTGAGGACATTAACCCTGCCAAGGTTCAGCCAGATATACCTTCAAGAGCCTCACTACAATAAATTTTTGAAGTATTCCTCCATGTTAGTTTTAAGACAGCAATGGCAGAGATAAGGAAAGGAAAGGCAAGAGCCTTCAAACTGTCAGACAAAGAGCCTATAGATAAATTCTGCTGAATCAATGGAGAAAGTGTCCTACTCTAACTTAAAATTAAAAACTTTCCCAAGCTGTTGTAAGTTCTTACTAACAATCAGATAGTCAAACACCCTTTGACAACATGCTTTTTTGGACTGGGAAGGTTATAGTCATGGATCCTGTGCAAAATTTGCTTCATCTGGGAACGATCCATTATGTGTTGCTTATGCAACCTATTTTAAAAGCAAAAACCCGAGAAGCGTACTGTATGTCACATACATTACACACACCAATTCTGCTATAAGATACAACAATTGTGCATACGCATATTCTCATATTCATTTCCACAACGGGAAGGACTTATTTAGTAAAAGATAATACAGAGAATATTTTATTTATTTGCTTTATTTTGTGAAGGACTGGGGATTATGAAAGGGAGAATTGAAAGAGATGGACTACTAACCTAAAGCTAAAATGGATTATCCTCTTGATCAGACAAATAGATTAAGCATTAAAGAAGAATGAGGATAAAAGGGTATGGAGTTGGGAAATGGTTTTGTTGATCACGCAAGAAAGAATCAGATTTTTTTTTTTTTTAAAGGCCACAGAATTAGTGTACAGGCTCACAAAGTACACATAAGTTACTCACCAGCATTTTGTTTCTTGATTCCTCCAATCCCTTTACTTTGTTGCATTCCTTTGTAGAGGCATCTTAATCCTTCAAGGTCTTTTGCATAAGCCATCTAAATCTGAATGAGCTCATGTTCTTCTGAATACTTCCTTCCTGCCCCATCCCTGACCACCATTGTTCCAAATATATTATTGTTGAGAGCTCAAGACCTTCCTTTCAAGGACACGGATGAATTCTTTTATTTATTCATTTTTGATTGTATGCAAAGGTCCAGGTGACAGTGCCTTTAAGTACTGACTGGATCATAAAGAAGCAGTATCTGAAGGTGGCAAACTATCAGCAATAGCTGAATGGTACTCTGAAACTTATTTTGGAAAGATGAAGTCTGCATTAGATATAGGAGAAGAATATGGCAAACCATCATTTGTGTTCCTCAAAGCAACTAACAAACAAGGAGACCATAAAAAAAGTCATACTGACTCAGTCTAATGTCCATTTGCCCAGCCATCAGACCAGGGATAGCCTGCCTTGTCTGTATAGAAGGCCACACATAGCCTGTCAATCATGGGCTGGTGGCCCCACTCCAACAAGTAAGTGGGGCCAGGATGAAAATATATAATGTTAAATGCAATCAATTACTTTCAATTGTTACAATAACTTAAAATATATGTACCACTTTTTTTTCTTTTTCCTTTTTTCTGTCTCAGTACAAATTATAACTAGCAGAACTTTTTGAAGGCCCTATCCGAGGCTTTAGGAGGCCACATATGACCCTGGTGCCTGAGGTTCTGCGCACCTATATTACATGGTGAGGCAACTGCCTTAAACAGCAGATATAAAGACAAAGCGAATAGGACAAAATATTGGAAGGTGGAGCCTGCAGTCCACTCTCTGTCCTGACAGCCCAGTTTGGTGAAAAATAAACTACTGTCCCCAGCAGTGTTGTAAATTCAGACATGAGTTTAGGTTGCTTACTTATATGGAATGTGGGAAGGAAAACAACATCTTGCTCTTTGTCTCAGCCTGGCAGAAAAAGGTCTTAGTTTAGACTCTATTGCCCATCAGTTTCCTTGGGCGATTCTGTGTTCTAATGGATGTTTTCTATATTCCTTTTTTGTCAGGATTGTTTTGAGGAGGAAGAGGAGTTGGAGGAGCCTTTTCTGGGCCAGGACCCACAGGAGACTGGAGTATCTCAGGTACCTGTGAGGGAAGAACTGGAGATGAGCAAAAACATCTGGAGGAGCTGTCCAAATCCATGCTTCTGTTGGTCAGTTTGCTCAAGTGAAAGAAATAGTGAAGTTAGGAACTTTTGTAAGAAAATATTCTTGAGATTGGCGATTGCATGAAAGAAAAGAAAAATAAGCTTTCTTTGGGAAACAGTACAGTGATAGGTAAGCCTGAATTATTTAAGTCTACCTACAGCTAAGAGCGTGTTATCGTCCATTATGGAGAAAGAGTGAGTCAGTGAGAACCAGAATGGGCAGGTCAAAATCAGAAGGGAAAGAGAACTGAATTGAGAGAGGAAGGAAGTAGTGCAAGCCCTGAGAATGTCATCTAACCAATAGGAGGCATGTTACCTAGACATATGCAAATTAGACAAGGAAGGAGATAAAAGTGCAGAACCATCCATTGCTAACTTATCCTACATTTTATTGCCCCCTAATTGTCAATAGGCACAGAAAGCTATGACATGCCAAAGTGTATTCCCATAGATTCTTCTTTCTCTGAGAAAGTGCAGACAAATAAGTTTGCAGGAACTCAGATTGAGTAAGCAGAACATTGGAGGCCTGCTCTGACTGATTTATCAAGCAACAATTAGAGGTAGGTGGCCAGCCTATGTATAAGCAAGCTTCCTGCTAGTTCCTAGTGTGTGGCTTGCAACTGAAACATTTTCCTTGTGTTTCACTTAGCTGTACTATAACCCTTGGACCTGAACTTGGGACTTCCACTGTATTTGCCCCTCAAACTCATCTGTCCTTCAAAGGCTCCAGTTTTAGCCAAGCTGCTGACATTCTTGTTACATGGGGGAAAGAAATAACATTTCAAGATGTTAATATGATGCTAATGTATATATTAAAAATTTGGAATGCATTATTTATGAAGAATTTTGGACTAATAGAGGTTGAAATATAGGAGGATTCCCCCAGCTGTTGGGTCAGGAGGATTTGTGAACCCATCCACTATGAATGTTTCTATTTTGAATTGTCTTTGGCAGGCTTTGTTTTATTATATATTATTATATTTTACGATTGTTTAGATTTTAGTATTTTGTTGTTTTAATTGTGAGCCACACCGGGTCACTTTTGAAAGGGCAGCTATAGAAATTGACTAAATAACTAAGTAAGTTTTGTTGCTGTTGAAAAGGAACTACCACTCTGGGCCTAAAACCCTAGACAGAAGAAATACATTCACTCTTAGCTTTCAAACTGCCTCATTACTGGAAAATACGATTCTGTGTGGGAAAGGTTTAACTCATTGTTTAAAAACGGAGTCACTTTTATGGATCTATCATAATGTATATGTATTTTGTTTCATTGGGAAGAAGGGGTTCTTTTTTGTCCATTTTTTCTTTCCTTTGATGAAAGGGCGGGAGAATGTGACTCAGCACGCCAGCAAGCAGCAAAGGTATGCAGAGAAGGGAAGTGCATAAAAGTTTAAAGCTATCTTGTTTCAGAAAGCCTTGTTCACGAACTTCAGTCTGGTCCTTAAGGGGCTGGAACCATCGCTCATAACACAACTCAGATATATCGAACTAGCTATCGTTCAATACTTGAAACCAACAGAACAAATTTTTCAGTATCCCAGGACCAGTTGGGAGCATACATTCGGTGGCTGCTGAAAAGTGAGACATAGTGAAGCAAAGACTGTTTCAGAGGGAACAAAGGTTACATAAAATGCATGTTTATTCTATTTCTGTGGTTTTTCCTTTGCCAGTTGAGAACCAGATATGTATGAAGACCACATGGTTAGGTGTAATGGCAAGTTTACAAACCATATCAAACAATGACTGAAAGGAATTGTTTAGCAGCTGATTTTATTCATGCATGCTTTGGAAACACACTGTTCAGTTCCGTGAAGATTTGTGTATTTAAAATTCAGTTTGAATCTATTGTAGTGATGTTAACCACTGTGACAGATTATGCATGCAAAATATGTACATTTTAACAGGATGGAAAACAGACTTCAAATTGCATTTACTAGAAGAACACTGTAGTTTCCTTGTATTGCTCTTTTGCCCAGAAGATACAAAACTGTATAACATGCAATACCATTTAATTTTATTTTTAAAAATTACTTGATTTCCTCATCATTTCTTGATGTTGTACAAGCAACTATTACATAGTCATGGATCATATAAGTATTAGACCCAGCTAAAATGTGGTGTCATAAATATTATCATGGATAAAACTAAAAAAAAAATGATCATGGAGTTAAATTTTGTATTGATTCACAGTGTTGAGACTTTTTTTTTTTTGTCTGCGCTCAGTCATTACTGACCCTGCAGTGACTGCCTGGACGAATCCTTGCAGTTTTCAAGGCAATTGTTTTTCGGAAGTGGTTTGCCAGAGCCTCCTTCCTAGAGCAGAGCCCAGCTGGTGAGCGCAGGAGGCGGGGTTTCCGTTGCTTCGCGCCCTTTTCGGGCGAGCGCGGTTTCGCGCTTACCGGCAACTGGTCCCGTCTCTCTGTGCAAGGCGCTGCCAGCATTTTTCCTCCCACCGGAGTGAGAGTACCCATTTATCTACTCACGTGAGTTTTCGACCTGTTGGGTTGACAGGAGCTGGGGAGGAAACAGGAGCTCACCCTGTTAATGCGAAGGCTGGACTCGAACTGCCGAAGCGTCAGCCATTTCTGGCCGGCAACTTTCAGTGTCATTAAGCCGCTGCGCCACCGCATCCCTTCTGTGTTGAGACTACTAAGAAATAAAACTGAAAAAACATTTCAGAAAAGCTCAAGATTTGTCCATTCCAACTCTTCACATTTAGCTTTTGACTTTGCAGTTGAGCTGCATGGCTCAATATGTGAGTGTCTGGGTCAATTTCTTTAGCATTTTACCATAAAATGTTTCAGTGGATTGTTCATGATTGAATAATACAGAGTATTTAAACTCATTTCTGCATCTCATTTCCACTTGCCTGTCAAAACCAGACTATGGGTGCAATTTGCAGAATCACATGAGCCCCCACTGTTCTTCTGTGTTACTTTTTCTAGTTTTCTTTGATGCAATGGAAAGGTTAAGCCCTTTAGTGCCACCCATCTTGCATGAACAATGTACCTGAAGTTTTACCTTGAAAGGTTATGTGCTACAATATCCAATCCTGAAGTTTTTTGGGAAGCTAAGGTAATTTTTCCTCCTTTTCAAAAAAGGAATAGGAGACATTCCTCAGACTCCTTCTATCAGAGGATTACTGGCTTGAGTATTTTATTTTAAAGCCATTTACTGAGTACCATAATGAAGAGAGCCACTCACTTCAAAACATAACGAAGAAACGTTGCTTGTACCTTTAAGCAGCAGCCTCCATCATCCTGAGAGATCACACATGCAGCCATTGCTTTTTAGAAACCACCAAACTGCTATAGCATTATCCTTGCTCTTAACTGGTGATTTGATTACAAAATCAATTTAAAATTGGGAGGGGAGCGTCTGGAGTCTCCATCCTTCCTATTGTTCTAGAAGGTTCCTCAATCTATGCAGCAGATTTTCAGACAGAACAAGAGAACTCTATTCAGTTCAATGGAAATGAGGAATAAATGAACCCTATCTCCCCTATTCCAGAGGTGAAAGTAGAATTCCACTTATTGGATGCTTCTAGCACAAAGGACAATTTCAGGATTCCAGATAAAACAAGTAACTGTCCCATGCAGACAAACAAGTAGTCATAGTGAAAGAGGAAATTTTGAAATGTGTAAATGCTGTGTGCTTTTGTAAATATGCTTGCACCCAAATCTCCATTAGGCCTAAGCAAGAAAGGCATATATGCAGCAGGGCTTAGAAAGAGAGGGTGGCTGACTGGTAAAAAACTGCTAAGAAATGCTCCAAAGGGTTGTAAAAAAGAAGGTTGTAAGTGTGCATCTGTAGTAGGATGTAAAGGTGTATAAAAGGTCGTCCAACTCTTTGTCTGGCACATATTGCTGTTTGGGAAGTGTGCCTGCTCAGCTGGCCACAGTCAACTCTTCTTGTAAACTATTCCTGACTTGGAGTTCATTCCTCAGAGAATTCCAGACCAACATTTCCATCCAAAAATAGTTTAGAGATCAACTCTAGAGTTAAATGATTGTAATGATGTATCTTGAGAGTCTCAAGCTTTACCCATTTTAATGTTAATGCGCCATTTCTGATTCCTAAGAGGCAGGTAAGTTTTGTCATCCTTATCCTTTTCCATATCTTCCAGGATTTTAAGCAGGATATTTGGGCCAGTGGAAAGGGCCATAATTAATTCTACCTGATCTTGCCCATGGCTTTTCAAATAGTTAAGGGGCATCTCTGTGGAATGCTGATCAAGTGGGAAACGATCACCCCAAACCCCAGAGTGATAGGCCGTGCGATTTCTTCTTTCCATCTTGTTCTCTCTCTTTAGGGCTGACCCTAGTGTTATGGGATATATGAAGCAACTGCCTTGGGCAATGGAGGCTGCTTGCTAGTCATGATAGCTCTCCAGTCAATATGTCTTACCTCCAGGCCATTCTCTTGCCTTAGAGAACACCCAGTGTCCTGCTAGCCTGCTGCTCTATCTTCTTGCCAGTAAGATACCAGTCCCCTTTTCTTTTCTACAGGGAATGGAGAGGGGAGCCATTTTGGTTTTGGCCTTGTGCAGCAAAATGTCCTGGGCTGGCCCCCTCTCTCCCTCTGTGTGAAAAGAGTCCTCATGGCATAAGGACCTGACGAATGAAAATGCTTAAAGATACAGCTCAAAGGAAATTCTCAAGTGTCTTTAGCTGAAGCTGAGAACACATGCTTAGCATCTATTTACAAAACAAGAAAGAAAAGGCTGAAATCCTTTTATTTCTTTTCTCTGCTGAATATAAACCAGAGCTTATTTCTGAGTTTTAAAAAAATACATAGCATTGCACTGAAAAGCTCCAGCAATTTCATCCTGAATCATTTTTCTTCTGTGACAAATGCTGGGTTTCATAAAGGCTTATTGCTCATTTGGAGGTGGGGAGGGGGATGGCGGTGGTGTGGTGGAGGCCTTCATCGTTTTTCCTTTATAGGCGTTTCTGTACTTCTCCCTAAAACGATACTTCAAAAGTAGAGGGAGTAGAAAGTGCACTGCTTAACCCCTGTATAACTCCTGTTAAAGGTAAGAATAATCTTGCACTATTCTTCCAGTAATCACACAGATTATTCAAGAAAATTACAATCAATGAGTCTGTTAATCTGTACTTCATCACAAATTACAGCACCTCAGTAAAATTCTGTGTGGCACATCGTTAAACCTTTACCTTAGAACATATATTGCCACATAATCTGATCACACACTTTCATAGAACCCAAGTTGCAAGTAATGCTTAAGTATGTTAATTTACCAAGAAAAGAGCTATGGAAGGGATAAATGGCAACCATGTAATTTTCCATATGATATTAAGTTCTATTGTTTACCAAAGATCTCCATTAGAAAATGACGAGTAAAGAAAGCATAGAAAACGCTGCTTGCTTTGCTAAACAACAGCTGTACTTAAGCATGAAGATAAGATTTAGAAGTTATTTTTTTAGTGCGTTCTGGAAACAACAGTTCAGAGCTCTGGGGATTTAGAAATGCCTTTCAGGCTTTACAATGCTGTTTTCTCAAGTAAACATCTCTAGAAGTGGAATCATTTTCCTTCCCCCTCCCCAAATCCTCTCCACACATTTGAATCAAAAGAGAATTATAGGTTTTCACAAAGTTTTATGGAGGTAGGAAAGTCTGTCATTCTGTGGATTAGAGAGATCAGTTCTGATCTTATTTTCCAATGAAAACAGATGCATTCCTCACATATTGTGAGAATCAGCCCCTCAACAATTGCTAGTGCTACATTAATATTAAATGCTAGTAGTCATATTTTTATTGATTTTTTTTTCTTGGATACGTAATAGGATACTGACAGCAACAGCATCTTGATTTTGATCCTTGGGAAAGCTGCTATTTAGCTGGATCTGAAAACCTGAGAACACGAAAGAGAGATTGAATACAATAGTGGAAAATGAATGAAGAGAAACAACAATTCAAACTTGGAGAAAATGAGGTAGTGCAAAATTGCATTTTAAAGTTGTATGTAGGTTCTCATCTAACTTACTTTTGACATGAATACAATTGCATTAATAAACTGCAGTCACAAAGATAAGTGAGACATGTCAAGTAAATGCAGTAAAGCAGGGGTTTTCAAACTATGGGACAGGAGCTCCTTGGGGTAGTAAGCAAAGGTTTTTTAAAACTTAGTCCTATACAGGCAAAATGGGAGTACTGTTAAAACTTGCTTCCATGTTTCTTCGGCAAGCCTGCAGTAAGTTTACAGAAAGGGAGGAACAAAGTTTAGAACAGCAGCTTGAAGATGTGTGAACTTCAACTCCCTTGCTGGCTGGGAAGTTCTGGGAGTTGAAGTCCACACATCTTCAAGTTGCCAAGGTTGAGAAACACTGATTTAGAATGACTTTTGAGAGACGGTTAAACCTGTGGCGCTAGCTATTACTCAGAATCATCCACCAATCACAGCAGTGTGTACATAATTAAGGTTTATATCCTATGAATGTGATTAGGATGTGAGTCTGTTCCACATGGTGTTTTTCTAGTGTACAGCCCAATCTCTCTTGCTCAAATTGCCTTTCCAATCTGTATGCCTGGAATGAAAAAAAGATGGATGTGAAATCAAGTCATACAATCTCAACCACAGCATATATACATTTGTTATAATGAGGAATTTCAGTCAAATATGAATGCAAAAAAAAAATCAGCATAACAAGCATACCCACACTTCATTTGTCCCTTCCTGTCTTTAATGACTAGTTAAAATTACCCATTCAGATCTCTAATTCCAATTCCTGACCAACTCATTGGCTGTTTGTAATGGGTGGTAGAAAAATTCAGCACATCAGAACATCACAAATATTAGACAACCAAGAGGAAGAGCTGGTGGTACACCATTATTATTTTTAGCAGCAGGCATGCATTTGACATTTCATTTAGTTTGGCCTTTTAGTCCACTTATTACAAATGCTCACACATCATGCCATTCTGCTTATTTTGTTGCTGTAGTTTTTAATTGTTTCCTCTCTGGGTGTTGTGTGTGTGTGTATTGCAGACTGCCAGGAGTCTGTCCCAGCTGGATGGTATAAAAATGCTGCAAAATAAACAAACTTATCTAATTTCACATATTCATGACCAGGAAAGACTAGACAAGAATTGGAGGGGAGGGGGGAACACATGAAAAAAACGTTAACACAAAAGTCCCTAAATGTCAAGATCCCTGCCTGTTGATTCTGTCGCAAGGCCCAGTGAAACAAACAACTGAGTCATTTCTCAAAGATGGCAGTGGTCTGGCTTTTCAAGGTTAAACCAATAATTGTCCTACATGTTTTATGTTTTTCATCCCACTTCCCTTTGTGCATGCAGGAGGCTGTTTCATTCCTCTAGTTATCTGCAAAAAACAGCTGGCTTCACATGAAAAATGATGACGCCATTTTACATTATTGTGATTTAAAAAAGAAAAAAGTCCCCCAGAATTGTATTCCATCTTTTCTTAGTCACTGTTCTTTAAATCCTCTTGGGGGAACAATATTTAAAGAGATGTGTGATAGTTTATTAAATCTGCCATTCCAAGGAGACCCTGAGTTGCCAATGCTTACCTGGCTGATAACTGTCCAAAAACTGTAGCTGGAAAATGATACTGTCTGGTTAGGGAACCTGAACTTTGTTATTGTTCAAATCTGCCTTCTCTTTTATTATATCTGGTAATCTATTACCTACTCTGCCTTCACTTTGTTTTGGGGGGCAGGGGGGAGAAGGAAATGCTGTTACTAGATACCCATATACAGTAGGTCATGCTTAATAATATAACAATTACGTATATTATTATTACATTTATATCTTGCCTTTAGTTATTCAACTCCAAGGCACCTACTGTTTTTTCCACAACAACAACCCTGTGAGGTGGGTTGGGCCAAGAGAGTGACTGGCTCAAAGTTACCTGGCCAGCTTTCATGCCTAAGGGAGGCCTAAGGCTTGTACTCTCCCCGTGTTTAGTCCAGCAGCTTAACTACTACACCAGCCTGGCTATCATCACCAACATGTATGATGCTATATATTAAAGTAATTGTCAACATGAAATCTTATCATATATATACATCCACTGTTTCTCCCCTCTTCTCGTTCCTCCCCCAACACAAGAAATGCTTCAAAGGATTATCTCCCAGCACTTTTGGCAGTACAAATTCATCTTTTTAAAACATGCCAGCTATTTGTTTGTTTGTTTTATATGCCCTTTTTTCTCTAGGAACTCGAGGCAGCTTACAAACGAGATTGTGACTGGCTAAAGTCACTGGATGTGTTTTGATGACTAACCAAAGGTGGTCTTGAACCTGCATCCCCCCAGCCCTCATCCTAGGTTTCTTAGAGTAGGCCAGCTGCTAAGGAAATCTGAGTCAGAATCACAAACGATAGCAGAGTTCTGCTTCACAACAAGATCACATTTCTTGGCAGCGCCAGGAAGAATCAGCAGCAGTAATCTATCAATAAACAATATCATTGCTTTATGTTCCTGCTTGGAATTTCCTTGTTTGACAAGTCTCAGAGTTGTCCCTCTGCCTTTATTCTTTGACATGACTTAAAAGCAGGTCTTGACTGATAAAACTGCCAGAGTTTTTAAGCAGTGAATGACACACGCGCAGACATTTTGAAAAATGATCATTCGGTATGCATTCATTTTCCTTGTGCTATTTTGGGAATGCGTACTACGTGCGCTCTTAATCACAAACATTTTTTGTGATTTCTCAATTGTATGGCAAGTATTCAGATTTCTAAACAGTTCTGGGAAAAGCTGAAAGGTCTGAATTTAAAGAAAGGTCTGCATTTCCATCCATCTGTTCATCCAAATACCTATCCACACATACAAATCTGTCTAAGACAGTAATCCTGACAAGTTCTCAGTCATGCTGGGAAAAACTGCTCATGTGACTGAATTGCTAAATCATCTCTTTGGTGAGGCTTAATCTGTGCATTCTAGTAGCAGGAACAACCTACCAAAATTGGGGAGGGTGGGGGGCGGGAAGAGTAGCAGATTAGACTTTTAGAGTCTGTCCTAATCCAGGTACATTTTGAATTAGCCCAAACTGTTTGAAGTTATGCAGGGAGGGTGGGAAGGCCTAGAAGCTTTGCCAGTTCAGGATGCATCTGTTTGCAAAACAATTTAGTTTCTGTGGAGCCCTTGGGGTTCTCCGAGCTTGGCTGTTTTCTTGCAAATGTTTCATTACCCGGCTAGATAACATCTTCAGTGCTAGAGTGGAATGGGGTTTGCTCTCTGTTTATATACAGTGGCACGCCCTGCCAGTGTTGGTGGGGTTGGGGGTTTTGTTTTGCTCCTCTGGTAGTTCCTTGATTAGGGTATTGTTTACTGCTTGATTGTATGTCTGGTAATAATCTTGGTATATAAACAGAGAGCAAACCCCATTCCATTCTAACACTGAAGATGTTACCTAGCCAGGTAATGAAACGTTTACAAGGAAACAACCAAGCTCAGAGAACCCCAAGGACTTCACAGTTCAACCCTGAGCTACACATATTCTCTTCCATTGGTAATGTAATTTCTGACATTTAGTGATATCCTCCAAATTAAGCCAACATATCTTCAATAGCTGAATTGCTGAAATTACCTTTTAAGCAAGCAACTATATAAAATCTTAAAATTATGGACTAGAGCCCACAGTTTCTTGGGCATCCAGGAATATGTAGAGGCTTTGAATTTGTCACAAGTTTACTATTAAGTTGAAGTGCAGCATATTCTTTCATAGCTACTTGCTGTACAGAGGACTACTCTGGATTAGAATTGCTCCAAATTGTGGTAAGCAACAAATACTGGAGAGAAACAGAGCATGCCTGTGTATATGTACAGCACAGAGCTGTTGAGTAAGATGGACACCTCCACTTGGAAAGCAACTGAATATCTGGACTAAAATGCTTTGGGAAAAGGCTGAGGGAAATACAAAACAGTATTTCCTCTGTTGCCTTCATTAGCCAGGCAGTCCCCATAATTCCAACTCAATGTAGTGATAGTCATGCTGATCAAGGGCAGTGCACACCATCTTGAAAGATCTCCCAAAGGAGCATGAACTGGTTTATTTGTAGAAAGGCACAGAGATTATACCAATGCCTGAACTCCATAATGCAGAGCAAGTTGTACTGGGATTAGAGACATTGATAGGGACCCTAAAAGAATGTAAAAAAAAAAATCTTTCTCAAGCAGTGTAATGATTAACAGTTAAAGGCATAGTACAAACATAGAAACATATAAAATCTTTCTCATCAATCCTTCCATTTTGACAGGAAAGGTGCTTTCTTTAGTTAACTAAAATAGAGTACAATGAAAATATCAAGCATCTTTAAATGAAAGTATAATAACCAAACCAAGAATAGAAGAACCCTTTTTCCAAGACGGTTTGAAAAATGCATTAAGAACCTGCTCATGTTATTATTCTAACACTTTACTAGGCTTTACTGGAGTACCCTAATGTTTATTTAGGCAGCCCTTCCTTATTTATGGTTCTTTCATACATGTCTACCTTCCTTCCTTCTGAATACATGCAAAGGCCATTTCCTCAAATGGTAAATTCTATATGTAAGGTTTGCACGTGGTAAGCCATAACCCTTGGCTCCTTCTGCGGACAGCAGAGTTACCAAGCCAGCCATCCTCAGTTTATTTACAATTAAGAAGATTGTCCACACACAGGACATGTGCTAGCGCTAGCTGGCTCTCACTACAGAATGCAGCCATAAGCAAGCCATTTTGTCTTTTTTCTGCATTAGTAAATTCTCATTTCTCAATATTCTTTTCTCCAAGGAACCATTTAAGATAATCCATATAAATTCCTTGGAATAATAATAATAATAATAATAATAATAATTATTATTATTATTATTATTATTATTATTATTATTTTTAAAAAGAGATGAGGATACACTAGGTTGAATAATGTATCCCTTGCTATAATTACAAAGCTATCATTTGTATCTTGTTAACATGTTTTTGTAGAAGAAAATGTTAAAATATTCAATCAAGTTACCTCAGATTACACAAAAGCTCAAATAAGTACTTCTCTAGCCAATATATATAAGAAGAAAAATACTCTTTAAAATGCTGTCACAGTGTTTATTTAGTGCTTGCATAGGTAGCAACTCTTAGTATCAAATCAAAAGATATATTTTATCAGTTTTGAGAAAATGGGTAGGTATTTTTAAGGGTTTCCCACTCAGGTTTAACTCAAGCTGGGCACAAATGGTCTTTTGAAATTCTCCACCAAATTTGTGGCAAAAAAAATGGATGATTTCTCCAAATTTCTGCAAGAGGAGGAGAAATGTATTTATGTATTGATTTGTTAAATTGATCTAACTGCCTCAAAGCAGCCTGACCAAATAGCTTACATTAAGCATTAAAAAGAAGGTACAAATCAAGAATTGCATTATTGATTAAAGGATAGAACCAATAATTACAGAATTAAGAAGTGGAGTCACAATATGTCAATCCTCCAAACCTCCCCACCTCCCTCCCCCCAAGACAGCTATATTCTCACCAGCCTCCAGAAGACCATGAGGGTGGAGACCATGTGCTCTTCAGTGAGCAAGCTGTTCCAGAGAAGCAGAGTTGCTACAGAGTACACTTGCCATTGGCCCTCTTCAAAATATAGTTCCTCTGATAGATGGGGAACCCTCAGCATGCCCTCCCTAGCTGTCCAGGCGGGATGGACAGAAACTATTGGGGAAATGAGGTCTCTAAGATATCCAAGCTCTGAGCCATATGGGGCTTTATAGGTAGTGACCAGCACCTTGGATTGCAGTTGGGATCCTACTGGTACCCAGTGCAGCTCAAGCAGCAATGGTGTAACTTGATAGTACTGAGACCAACTATACCTCTGCATTCTCTCTGTAGCAGTTATGGTAGCTCAAGAGAAATTCCTTCCTGACAGCTTCTCTTATAATTGACCTAAGAAAGGGAAGCCAGAGAGGCTGCAGGCCCAGTTGAAACACGATTGTAACATGACAGCATATTAACAAACTAACTCCTGGGGAACCTGTTGTTCAGTAAGCGCAAAAGCACTGCACCACAAACCTTTCTTTGACAAGGTCTTCTGCTTTGAAAGGACATCTAAACCCTAACTGAATGAAAACTGGTAGGGGGAGAGGGAAGGGGAAAATTTCTCTGCCCAGCACTAATTTGACCAACTATCCACTGACAAAGTATTTTTCCCTGAAATGTAAACACAGATTAACTTTGGGTATTTCCTTTTAAAAAAAAAACTGATAAAAGTTCTTTCTGAATGTAAAAGAATAGGTGGAAAGAGCAATGATCAGAACAAATTCTTATATGCAGACATTTAATCTGGGAGGAGCGGCACAGAAAACAGTAAGGAAAGGTCTGTTTCCCTGGGTTTATAGGCCAAAATAATTACTTTGGCAAAGTGGATGAAATAACGTAAGTATTCATGATGTAGGGTAAACTTAGCTGTTTTGTGGATGCTTGCTTTTAATGAGTTTGTAATGGTAAGTGGAAATGGGTGTTATAATCTTCTAATAAGACTCGTAATTTATTTTAAGATGTTGAGCTGAATCTAGCTAGCTACGAATATTAGCTAGAACTCTTTTCCTTGAAGCTCAAGGATCTGATATTCTTCTGTATTCTGGAGAAAGAGCTGAACTACGTCAGATGATTACAAGAAGGGTACTATTGTCAAATCTCATGCAATGGCATAGCCCCTCCCCCCTTTTTAAAGAAAAATCATTAAACTCTCAAAAGATTGCCAGATCTCACAAAACTTTAGCAATGTCACCCTTGAGAATGTTCATGATTCTTCACATAAGAATCCCAAAATGTTCTATCATTTCAAAAGATCTCATTTCAAAACACTGAAATCTTGCAAGTTTTGGTGATCCTTGCAAAATTATGGCCATTTTTTTAAAAAATATAGTTTTTTAAAAAAGAAAATAGATATAGTTGTATTTAATTTGGGGATTCTGCAGATGCCATCTAGATCTTATGGGTACTACCTTGCTGGCCCCTGAATTAGATATAAATCCAGTGATGATAAACAAGACATCGATGAGATGCTCAAAATATGCGTGCCAGTGATGTAAAGGTAAAGGTTAAGGTAAAAGAATCAACTTCTCAAGATCAGTTGGCAAGACTGACCTTTCATTAAATGTTTGTTCTGAATACTGTACATTTTTCTACTAAAGCAGCTGAGAAAGTCAAGTGCTGCAAATGGTAATCTGTACATAAGCATTAGCAGAACTTTACATTCCTGGCCAGGCCACTTCTTAAATAGCTTAGGCATTTCTTTGTCTGTAATAAATAGGCCAGCTGATACTTTAGCATGTCAAATATCTTAAAAGTGCTTGGTAAAGAGAGGGATGTTCCACAGTTCCAAATCCTTACACAGATCCTCAAAGTATGCATTAGGAATGTATGGTGAAGATGATGAACATCTTTTCAAATATACCTAGTGAGGAAACTGACATATATCAACTGTACATAGGGTATGCAAGCAGGATTCCAGATCATGCAGGTTGGAAAGCTTGCTGTTCCAAAATTCTAGACTGGACAGAGAAAGAGACAGATTTATGCGCATGCAGCTATATCTGTACAGACTCCCTGCCTGTGTTGAACTAACTGTGTATCTGCTGGGGGACTGCACTGGCTTGAGCTGTCAATTTATGCTTCTTCTCTGCATCCTCCTCCTTGATGGGTTTTTTTTTTTTAAAAAAGCTTTTGACAGTTTAGTGGACCTCTAAACTTGTACCAGTGACTTTCAGAATCCTCCATTTTTAGGACAAGTGCACATTCAACTTGCCCTTAAGCCATTCAGTCATTTATATTCTGATGGCTAAGGTCGAAACCTAGTGAAGGTTGACATGGCTCAAAAGAGCTGTCACCTTATCCCAGACACTGCAACAAATGTATGGTTCTAACTCCAAAGCAGAAAGTTCAGAGATAGTAGCAAAGTCAGTGGATAACAAAAGGGGAAAAGCTAGAAGGAAGGCCAAGGTAGGGCACAATTAAACTATCCACTCATAGGAACTAGATTTAGGAAGCTGGTTGGCCAGGGAAGTGCTCAAAGAAAAGGAGGCAAAAGAAAGTACTATTCCAGCAAGACAAATCTTACTTTGCTTTGCTACTCCTAGGAGAGAAAGACTCTATCCCAGGAACATACTCTTAAGTATAGCATTTTGTAAATCCTACTTCTATTTTTTTTTTTTTGTCCACTTGTTTTCAGAATTTTGAAACCTCTCTCAGATAGGTCTGCCTTGGTTGCTTGTTCTACTTGCCAAATAGAAACTATTTCAGCTATTTTGTCCTACTCTTATTTCAAATCAGCTAGAATTTTTATCAGCTGCACTTAAACATGGCCTGGAGAAACATCAAAGCATTCATAAATAAATCTCAGGATACATCAGAGAGGACACAATGGAATGCCCTGCAGAAATTAAGAATATCAGTACCTGGATACAGTCTGTGTGTATATATACAGTATATCTCCAAAGAACATATGGGCAGCTGAATAGGACGTTTGGAGATGTTGAGGAAAACCTAACAAAGCCATCAAATGTTAGCTTTGGGAGAATGCATATGTACTTCCTTTGGAATTAACCTTCCCTCCAGAGTTAAGCTTCCCTTTTTTTGATATAGCTTTTTTTTTTAAATCTGTAAACTGACCAAAGTCACTATAGAGTCAGGCAGCCTCGAAATAATGAAAACAAAGAGAACACATGGGGCTACCAAAGACTACTGTGCCCTTAAGAAAGAGGAAGAACCAAGCTAGAGGGCTTGTCTTATGAGAAATTCAATCTGCAATATATGTTCATTTTAGTGTAGGGTCAGAATTTTTTTTTTTCCTTTTTGTGCCTTCAAGTCAGTAGTGACTCTTGGCAACTGCGTGGATGAGTCCCTGCAGTTGTCAATATTTTTGGAAGTGGTTTGCCCTTGCCTTCTTCCTAGGGCTGAGAGAGAGAGAGAGAGAGAGAGAGAGAGAGAGAGAGATTGGCCCAATGTCACCCAGCTGGCTTCGTGCCTAAGGTGGGACTAGAATTCAGAGTCTCCTGGTTTCTAGCCTGATGCCTTTAACCACTACACCAAACTAGCTCTCAGGATCAGGGTTACATTTTAATCATCATCATCATCTTCTTCATCATCATCACAGCAAGAGTGAAAGTTGTAGATGACATGGCCCATTCTTACTAATGTGCCAGGAATTCTGGGAATGCTAAGAAAAGTTATTGCTAGTAAGATCTCTGAATCTTATCTGCTCTGTACCTAATTCATAATTTGGATCTATCAATTCTATATAAACTTGTACAGTC
The DNA here is from genome assembly GCA_030867105.1 of Liasis olivaceus. Lineage (NCBI taxonomy): Eukaryota > Metazoa > Chordata > Lepidosauria > Squamata > Pythonidae > Liasis > Liasis olivaceus. The sequence goes on along the minus strand of CM061349.1, from coordinate 134,310,137 downwards.
AAGAGAAACCTACAGAGAGAAAGTTCCCAATATTCTCAAATTCCTACATCAGCACTACTGCTAGAATATTATCCTATTCTACTATAAATGGATCCCCATCTTGTTCAAAGAGCGTAAAGGTATGTCTTTAGACTGTGAAATCAAAACCTGGAATGAAAAGTTATTCTGATATTCCTCATTGGAACTCCTTGCTAAACAGCATGTTTGATCACCATGCAAGGTTTCATTCCTTTCTGTGCTTATGCCCATCTGTCAAGATGGCACCGTGCCTGATTTCCAGATGGTTCCCCCATTTCAGAGGTCCAGAGGTGCTGGAAAAAGATGGGTTTATATAACATTGTTAATGCCACCTTTTTTCTCTCCATCCTTTCCACTCTGACAGCTTAAACAAATTGGCACTATTGCAACATGCACAATGTCTCTTTGAAAATCATAGGAATCAGAGATAGAAACAAGCTTAGAGAAGATCAGTCAGCTTATTTACAGAACTGGATCGTCACTCCCATCTCCTCAAATGTGAATATCGCTGGGCAAAAAAGAAATATGGCCTGATTCCAGACATATGTGATTGCCAACAACCACACTAGGTTTTAGAGTATGCATGTGGAAACCCTAGAGACCATACGGGATGTCAAAAAGTATTATACTGAAATTCACCCCCTCCGTTGAATCTATATGACAGTGTATATCATTAGTGAGAGATGGGATGCGGGGAATAATGCAAGAAGAGCCCCTAATGTGGGACAATTCTGGGATGTAATAGAGCCTACATAAGCTGTTCTCTGAAAATATTCCTTTGAAAAACACCGAGGGCTGACTGTGTCTATTCAACCAGAGAGGCTTGCATTGCATTTGGTAAAACCTCATTGAAAAATAATGAAGATCAACAACTTTAGTATGATATTACTGAATGTATCCTCCTATGTGTATCAGTCCAGATCTTTAAGTTCTGAGTTTCCCCGCTGAATGAAATTAGGCTAGTGTCATAAAAAATAATGCCTCATCTACTGCAATGCCATTCCTATTGATGCCTTCCACAAAGTAGTTCATTTTGTATCCCCATTGTTTCTCCTTCTAGCACCTTCTGCTCTATCCTTCTAGCACCAAGTAATAGCATCTCATTTGGCTCAAGCACTTTAGGATGTACCGTAGATCTTAGATTTTTTAGGTAATTTTAATACCCTGTGTTTAAAAAATCCATGCTAACTTTTCCTATTTCCTGTACTTTTTTACCGCCCGATTTTATTGTGCTTTTATTTATGCAATTCGTAAGCATTCATTCTTGAGCAATGCTGATCTCAGCTTAACAGTTCCAAAATTTCTATGCAAAGATTTATGCCTTATTATTGACCTTAAAAAAACTCAAAAAGCTATTTGCACCCAGGTAGAATGTAGTTGCCCAGTATACTTCCCATAATATGTTCCCAGTGCGATTCCCATCACTGTGTTGCTTACTGCTGCTAGGAAGCTGAGTAATGCAGTCCTCCCTCAGTCTTTCCATACGATCCAAATTACTTTGGATCAAATTATTTTAAAAAGTAGTGTTATTAAAAAAAGAAGAAGAAGAAAACCTTTACCAGTTGTATCATCTCCTGGAGTGTTATATATGTGCTTTAGGTCCTTGGGGCAAAGTCTAATGCAACATCAGTTTTCATTAAGACTCTCTTAACTTCTTTCTTTTCAGTGTAGCAGGCCCAGATAGTCTTGACAGCAATGGGAATTGTCATTGTCTGGGATTTCCAAAGACGGCCATTCTCTGGTTCAATGAGCTGCTCTAGGATTGTTAGTAGATGGAGAGGATTCAGAGCTTAAGAAGGATTGATGAATTAGAACATTGCGACTTTCTTCATGAAGAATCCCATCAGTAACCTAGTGACCTCATTTCTTTCTTTCTATGACAATAAGTAGCCTTAAGTTAAAGAGACACAGAGGGACTGTTGTCTATACCTACTTCTCTAAAGAAAAAAAGAGCATCTAATGCAACAAAAGGCTTAAAAATACTGTGTTAAGCCCAGACAATATGTAATGTCCAGTTATGTGCAACCTTCTCTAATCTCTTCCTCCTTTTTTTAATGAAAAATGACAAAGGGAACAGACAGGTCGGCTGATCTCTTGTACTGTGGGCCATTTTACCGCTCAACCCATCTATTTTTTTTTTTTTCTCTCTTCAGGTTTTGCTTTTATTTTCTCCATGGAAGAAAAATGGTTCAGAGGAATTGTGCATGGGGTTTCATTCAAGCTTCCTGAGATTACTTTTCCGAAAAGGAGGGAGGGATAAGAGATTGGCTCATGCTGCTTATATAAACATGGAATTCAAGCCAAGCCATATTTTACAGGAATTATGAAACCAACCAGAAACAGACTAGAAGAATTAAGGTTAGGTTGGCTAGTAGGTTTACTTCCAAAGGTTAGAGATGAACTGAGACAAGAGAATGGGCAATAGCCCATCCAAGAGAGGACCGCATCATGGGAATATAGGGCTGTAGCACTGATTTCTGGATTAACATGTGGAGGAACCCAATGTCTTCTATTAACTATATTGTTTCATTTCATCCAAATTACAGAAAAGTCAGAATGTTAAACCTTGATATGATGTTGACTTAATAAGCTGTTGAAAACCTGAAAAATGTATTAACTATAGTTGACAGTTGACTTACTGGGGGAATTTCTCTGACTTTGGGCTCTTCCTCGCAGCTTGCTAACTGTGGCATAAAGATGCCTCATTAATCATTGCAAGGACATATCCTTGCCATGTTGCTTTTGTCTCATCCCCAGCCAGCTGTGGAGGTAGCTGAAAACCATATTTAGATGTTTCTGAAATGGGATAGGAGCTGCTGACAAATAGAAGTATTATGGAGGTTTCATTGAGTGGTACAAAATGAAGGTGGGACATAAATCTAATAATAACAACTAGTACTGCATAGTTTTATTGGCTGTTTTACCAGGCAAAGCTACCAACACCTGAGAGGCATCTGCTCCATTGGCAGGAGTAGAGGGTAGTTCTGATTGGTAAATCAGCATTTAATCTGCAGGTGTGGCCCTGCTGGGTAAACTAGGCACACACCCAGCCCCATGGATCTTAAGGCCAAGTTTCAACAGGTGGCCAAGCCATCTGTCAAAATCTGTCTCCTCCCTTAGGCAGAGCTATTGGTGGTTGTTTTTCCCAACAACAGCTGATGTCAGGACAATCCACCAATCATTTTCCTTAAACTGCCCTGCATTAAATTTGTGAGGACAGAAGAATCACTGCTGAGGCAGAATAGGACTCTGTAAGGAGGGCTGTGCCAAATATGTCAATATTCTTTTGTACCACCTTGTGGAAACACTTTAACATACCAGTGAGGAATAATCCTTTGTGGAGGAGGGGGTGAAGGGTCTGCATATGGGTAAAAAGCATGATATAAAGTCTCATAAAGATACAATATAATATTCTGAACTTGTTAAGTAGGTTATGTATCAATTTACCTTATAAGTAAGTATACTGGTTCTCATATAATGCCAAGGGAGTGTTTTTTTAATTAAAAATTAAATTGTTAAATAAATTACAATAGGCTCATTTGCATGTAGTTCAAAAACGTAATACCTAAGCCAAAATGCATAATCCACATGATCTAGTGTGATGTGAGAACAAGGATTTTTAGGTTGACTTTCATGAGACTCAGAAGCAATGACAAATGCATGCTGAGGGAGAAATCTGAATAGGTACCTCTTTCTTGAATGGTATCATCTCTGTGGATTTTTTTTTCTTATGTTATTTTTAAATACTATCAATTTGCATGAGCCATTCCTTAAAGGATTTCACATAAAGGTCTCAAAGGTAAGGATTCAGTCTATCATAATACAATTAGCAATTCCTAATGTAAATTATAGTAGAAAAAACCCATAGTGAATTTCTTTCTTTCTTTCTTTCTTTCTTTCTTTCTTTCTTTCTTTCTGTCTGTCTGTCTGTCTGTCTGTCTGTCTTTCTTTCTTTCTTTCTTTCTTTCTTTCTTTCTTTCTTTCTTTCTTTCTTTCTTTCTTTTTTGGCTGATAACTTACTCAGCTTGTGAAGCTGGAAACACCAAAGTCTTCAGCAAAACAGGATTTCTATTACTTCTTTAGTGACAGAAGTGCTGAAACTGCTTGGCTACACATTTTTAAAAAATCCTCTTCTCTAGGTAATCAGTTCTTTCCACGATACAGTCCAACATGAAACTTATGAACACCTGACTTTACCACAATGGAAAGCTTTGAAGGAGTGCATCACTTCACCAAAGGTTCACCTTAAGCATTTCTTTGAAGCTCCTCTGTGAAGTGATGGGGCCTCCTCACATGTAAAAGCAAAGCAACCATATTAATTCACTTAAGAAGCCTTGTCCAGGAGTTCCACAAACCAGAGGAAGCTACTGTGCACACACTATGCAGTCGACTACTAGAAGCACCCAAAGAGATTTCTGTGCATGTGCAGAACTCTTTTCTAGGTACCAGAACTGCCAGACAAGGTTTTGAGGTGACGCAAAGTATTTTGTGAGGAGAATTGGATTTATAATGAAGATTACTCTGTGTATGAAGCTCTCTGTTAAGGCAGGACCAAAGACCCTTGCCAAGGTCTTGTAACTACAGAAACTGAGTGATTACCCAACCTATGGCAATCTGATGCCTTCTTGATGAGTTGGACCACATTACCTTGCTGCCTGAGGATCTTGGGATCTATAGTCTAACCCATTTTAAGGGCACTAGATTGTGGAAGAGCCAGTTTGGTGTAGCGGTTAAGGCCTCAGGCTAGAAATGGGGAGACTATGAGTTCTAGTCCTGCCTGGGGCACAATGCCAGCTGAGTGACCCTGGGCCAGTCACTCTCTCTCAGCCCTAATAAGGAGGCAAGGACAAACCACTCCTGAAATCCTGCCAAGAAAACTGCAGGGGCTTGTCCAGGTAGTTGCCAGGAGTCAACCCTGACTCAAAGGCACACACAAAATAAACAAATTTAGGGAAGGCTGGCCTAGGTACAGGAATGCAAGATTTGTGTTATTTAATAGTTTCTCTTTAGAGAAAATCGTCTGGCTAAGAAATGTTGGCAGTTCAATTTGTCATCCTGCATGGTAACACAAGCTCTGTTCTGGTAGAATATGTTATTGTCGGGAGTTTAGAATAGCCTGACAACATCCCTGCTGGGTTGGTTTGGTTAAGCTTTGGCCAAGATCACCCAATACACTTTGTAAGTGAATGCATAATACAAATTGTAAACTACCCTGGATAAATTAAAATTTTGAAGGGCCTGTTAGATGAATCCTTATTGGGGGAAGACTGAGAATCAGATGAGAACATAGAACCTGTGGGTGGTCTTTCATTAGAGCCAAGTGTTAAGCCAAAGGTGGAACTCAGCCTCTTAAAAAAAGGGGGGGGGGGCTTGCTAGCAGTTTCCCTGAAAATCATCTAAAACCAACACCCCTCAAGCCCATGAGAATGGTGCAAAAGATTAAAGTTGAAAGCCTGGGTTTCTTGGGAATAATGTTTGATTGGGAATCAGGAAATTCTCCTAAGCACACCCTTCACCCTTAACATCTGATAACCCAGGGTGGGATTAAACAGAGTTCTTTGTTGCCTCTGAATAAAAATCAGGTCAAATGGCAGAAGCAACATTGGCTGCTTCTGCCTGTTATTCCTGTGCATCTGGTACCTTGCTCCAGCTGCTCACTCACACAGATTCCTGAATTTTGGTTTGCCTTATTACTGCATTTGAAGCCTGCTGCTCTAAATATTCCATATTGATTCTGTACTTTGAATCTTAGGATCGACTTGGTCTAAATTAAGAATACTGCTGCATGATGGGCATATACGTACATATGAACAAAACTGAGATCAATCCAAATAATTGAATGGGTTATTTTGATGCCACATAAAACTATTTCTGTAAGCATCATTGGGGGACTGGAGAAGGTAGAATGTGACACGATACATCTAAACTAGTGCTTCCCAAACTTCTTTCTTCATTACTCAAAACCACTTATCAGAAAGTCCTTTTTTACTTAAGTCAATTTAAATGTCCCTGTTGTGATGGGTAGCGGGTTTGTGTGTTGTTACTGAACGAAAAACCAGTTTCACCCAGTTTTGGATAATTTACCCAGGTTTGGGAAGCACTTATCTAGACCATCATGATGACTATTACATCAGCACAAATGTGATGGAAGTAAATTATTGGAATAGTAGTGACTATTGGAAGTAGTAACTTATCCTGCCTTGGCCCTCTTAAGGACACTGCAGTCACAAAACAATAAGAGGCTTTATGCTCTGACTCATCTGTTATGCAGTGCATCTGAACTGGGGGCATGCTTGGTAAAAAAGTTGAGCCCACATTAAGTGCCTCACCAACTTATGTGGGATTTGGGGAAAGGAAGTAAAATAAGGCAAAAATCTTTTATCCATCAAAGCAAGGGCCCTCTTATAAGCCAGAATGAGGCAGCTACCTTGGGCAATAAATGCTGGGGTTGGGAAGTGGTGGCCAAGAGTTGACAATTATTTTGTGCGCCCCAAACTAATCTGCAGCTCTCAGGTGTGCTGAAAGATGCAATCCTGATACCACCATTGAAACAAGAGTCAGTTGCATATGGTAACTTTGGTAGGTAAAGTAGAAGGTTATGCCACCTTCCCCTTTTCCCCAGATGTCACCTATCTCTTGTGATTAGACCTATGGGTTTCCTTCAGCATTCCTAGCACCCACATACATCCTTACTGGAGAGAGAGAGAGAGAGAGAGAGATGCATGCTTCTTGGACTCTTGACTTTTTTTCCCCTGTTCTCCAAGCAGTTCTTCAATTCTGAACCATAGCTGCACAGAAATATTTTTTCCATACTTTATATCCTTTATATTTCATACTATGTATAAAGCATATATCCTACGGCCTAGCCTTGCCTTGACTTCTGTTGAATTCCCTTTGGTGTATGATGAAGCCTCGCTATTGTATAGTGTGATTAACCACATTATTGGGAAGTCTATTGCAAGAAAGGGGAAGCCAGTCTGCTCTTATTCTGAATTTGCTTCCTGATACCATCATATACCCAAATCTGGTGGATTATGTGATAGTATGAACCAGATTCAAATGGCTCCCCTCTCTTGTGGAGTTCCTCAGGGCTCAGCACTTTCCCCACTCTTATTTAATATCTACATGAAGCAACTGAGTGAGGTCATTCAGTGCCACAGGGTGAAAAATCATCAGTATGCTGGTGATACCCAGTTGTATATCTCCCCCCTGGGCTGGCCAGGCAACGCACTGGAGGTTCTGTCTCAGTGTGTGAAGGCTGTGGGGATCTGGATGGAGAAGAAGTTTCAGCTCAACCCAAGCAAGACCTAATGGCTTTGGGTTTTACGGCCTCCTAGATCCAGTGATTTTTCTATCTCTAGTTCTGAATGGGGTTGCACTGGCAAGACAGAACCACAATTTGGGGGTCCTCCTGGACTCATGGCTTTTGTTTGAGGAGCAGTTGGCAGCCATGGTCGGGAGGGCTTTAGCATAACTTTCTGCTGTGTATCAGTTGGGCCCTTCTTGGATCAGGCAGCAGTGCACATGGTCACTCATGCTTCTTTCACCTCTGAAGTTGGCTACTGCAACATGCTGTACATGGGCTGCCCTTGAAGAACATCCAGAACCTGCAATCGGCCCAGAATGTGGTGGTGTGTGCAATTATAGGTGTGCATCAGGATACCTATGTTACATCTGTGCTTCATGAGCCGCCCTGGCTCCCAGTAGGCTTCTGGGTGCAGTTCAAAGTGCTGATTGTCACCTATAAAGCCTTTCATGGCATGGGATCGAGCTATCTGAGGCACTGCTTCTGTCCAATTGTCTCTACCCATCCTGTCAGATCTGCCAGAAGGAGCATGCTCCAGGTCCCGTCAGCTGAAAAGTGGCCCAGGTGGGGCCCAGGGAGTGTGCCTTTTCTGGAGAAACACCTGCCCTCTGGAACACCATTGCTCCCAAGATTAGATTAGCCCCAGCTCTGCTGGCCTTCTGTAAAGACCTTCAGACCTGGTTTATTTCTCAGGCTTGGGGGTTTGGAAGGATTGAGCCCATGAGTTGAATGAATTTGCTGTGGACTAGTTTATCCCCAATGGCCATTTTTCTTTCATTTTCTGATGCATTCTATTTATTGAATTTTGTTATTATATTGTTGTTTTTATTCTTTATATGAGAAGGGCAGCCATATGAATCTAAAAAGCAAACAAACAAAAACTTCAGAGCTTGACTGTGTGGAGAATAAGAGATGAAGCAGATTAGATGAGAGAGGACATAAGGGGATGAAACCACTGTGCAAAGCTTCATATTTATCCAGTTTCAAGCTGGAACAGAATTTGGGTATCATCCATAATTTGATTTTTATCTTAAGATGTTCTTTTCTTTTACGCTTTGCATTAGTTTTATGATTATATTGGGTATATTGTAAACTGTTAGGAGTTTTTTAGGGTATGTAAATATATCAGATAAATACATAAATGATTACTTCATGATTAATAGTGATTGTCTTAAGAAAAAAATAATTTTTAATTACATTTCTGCATTAAAATCCCAAGTTTTAGTGATGCCCCTCTTTCATGCACATATATACACAATCACTCCTTCAGTCTTAAGATTTTCATATATATATATGGAAATGATGGCTAAATTATTATGCTGTGAAAAAACTAATGAAGGGAAGGGTGATATGCTCTGAGTTTGTTGATCCAAATCTAATTATTTATGTGGGACCTAAGAACTCAGAGGCAGGCTCTTTTGAAGATGCTGGCAGTGGAACTGAAGATCTTTTCCAATTTTTTACGCTGTGTTATTCCCGGAATTGGAATGAGATGAGATGTCAGGTTACACTCCTTCAGCAAGGAGAATAAATGCTTCGTGTTTTGGATGTTATGAAAGAAGGCACAAAGGATGGGTAACCTTCTTATGAGCAGCTTTCATGAGCAATAAACAGGAATATCAAATACCTTAAAGAAAAAAAAATAAGTTCCTTTCAAGGCAGCAACAATAAAAAGGTTTAGAAATTCAGAACAATAAAACAGCCATTTCGATCTTAGACAGATGGATAAGATGAGAGCATTTTCATTTTTACTGAAGTGCCCCTTCAGGCCAAATATTCTATGAACAATTAGAATCTAATCAAATTCTTTTTTAACAATATGAAACTTTATTTGATGGTGCAGAGAGTAAGTAACCATGATGTAACCTGTGGGGAAATTCTGTTCATTTAGTAACAAGAAGAAAGCTTGGCTTTGTATTAAAAAAAAAAAACTTGCACAATGCTTTTTTAAAAAATCTGCAACTAAAAATCTATTGAGGATTAAAACCCCTCAGGGAAATTGTGGATGTTATGTTTGGCAGCTAAACATTTCATACCAAATGGAAATCAGGCATATGACAGGCCATTTGCAGCCAGTTCCGCATCTAGTAGGTTTAAGATAATCTGGAAAAGCCTTCTGGTTGGAGACAAAATATCCATTGATTCTCTGAGCTTTACAAACAATAGTCCAGAAAATTTTGCTAATTCACAGAATCTGAAATTCAACAGAAATTGTCCCACAGAACATTGGGCTGTCACAATCCTCTCTATATGGAGCAGCATTTAAGGCCATCTAGAGATTTCAGCTGGTATAAAATGCTGCTGCTGTTGGAATATTGTTTGGCAGCCCAAAATAGGTCATTCTTTTATCTTTATTCTATTGGCCTTTAAAGTATTAAATAGATTAGGATCTGATCAGAACGGAAACCACTAGCTCTACATATCTATTTAGCCTTTTGGATTAGCCTTGGAAGCTCTCTCTCTCCGTATCCCCTCCATGCATTCACCAAACTCCAAGTTTCAAGCAGGGGACATTTATTAAAGCCTGATTTGGTAAAAGAGAAAGACTTAAGTTAGCTTCTGACTAGTTGCCCCATTTTTCTGATATTGCTGTAGAAGTTCTGATACTGATACCAGGTGACAGCCCCTTGCGCTAACCCGACACTGCAAGAACTACTCGAAATCCATGTTATTATTGTAGAGTATAATAACAGAATCTTGAAAGGCTGGAAGAATTTCCCTCTGCTCCCTCTTATATCAGACAATCAAGGTGGGGTTATTTTGAGTTTCTTTCTCATCTGCTCTTCTTTCCCAGGGCTTAGTTGATGCTTACTTAACTATTCATGTATTCCTTTTTCAAGGTTATCTCCATACTCTTCTATACCAGGGCAGGTTCTACTGTTAATCAGAGTGAAGCAGTCCCTCAAGCAGCAGCTACCAGAAGGTGCTGGAGGCATGAGTCTCCACAAGTAACCACAACAATGAAGAAATGGCATGCAAGAGCTGACATCTGAACACAAACTCACTCTTTTGTACTTATGTTGCAGTGTTGTTGTTGTTGTTCAGTCGTTAAGTCACGTCCGACTCTTCATGACCCCATGAACCATATCGCGCCAGGCCTTCCTGTCCTTCACTGCCTCCCTGAGTTTGCTCAGTTTCATGCTCATTGCTTCAGTGATGCTATCTAGCCATCTCATCCTCTGCCGTCCTCTTCTCCTTTTGCCTTCCATCTTTCCCAGCATCAGGGTCTTTTCCAAAGAGTCCTCTCTTCGCATTAGGTGACCAAATTTTGCAAAATGTTGCAGTGTTAGATGCAATTAAATAATTCACAGGATTTGTGTCATGATGTCACAATGCACATTTTGTCACCTGACTTCCTTGTTTCTCCCCCACCCCCCCCCCCCAAACACAGTGTTGGAAGAAAAAGCTGTTGTCACATAACATTGCACTTAACAGCCTGAAAAAGAAAAAATCAGTTTCCAATCCTGTCCAGTTTATTCTTGATTCAGCTTTCATTACTGATGCTTGTCTTTTAATTATTAATGGTTTTGTTTTAACAGAATATTCATGTTATTGTACTTATACAGACCATTATTTTTAATAGAGAAGTTGTAGATATAAATGGAAGATAGGCAAAATATCCAAATACCTGATATCAGAACCAATTTCACATGTTCTTTCTTAGAAAAATCAATTTCTTGGTTTCATCTAAGGCTTAGGTTCAGATTTTAATTTAAGCATGCTTTTTCCAACCAGTTAGTTTAGAAGGGGGGGGGGGAACCTTTTTAACTGAAAATCTATTGGGAGACAGAAATCTCTACTGGGGGACCTGATCTATCTGAATTAAATTAAGCAGGTACAGTAATTAGCATTTGGCTCTAAGACTGGGGAAATCCAGGTTCAAATCCCAGTTGGAAACTGCCTACACATTTTTGAGTTCATCAATTCACTCAAACTCAGAAGTCAATTGTGAGGATAAAATAAGGGGAGGGAGAACATATATATTACTTTGACTTCTGGAAGAAAAGCAAATTAATTAAAACTTAGTTTTGAAACAAGATCACTTATACATCATATTTTTACATATTATGAGCCATCAATCAATGCCAATCATGTATATGATATATCTACATATTCACTAGATTCCATCTTTCTTTAAGTTGTTGAAGGCCTCCTCCAACTTTTGTAACACCACTGTAGATTGGTTCAGCTGAGAGAAGGTCAATCTGCTTTCAACTTGAACTTGATCACAGTCTAATACCCTAATAATTGCACCACACTGGGTCTCCAGTGTGGGACATCCTATTCAGAAGGTCTGTGCAGGGCTTTGGATTTGATTTCTAAAAGGTGCTTTGGAGCATGTTAGGTGAGAAGGTCTTTAAAGTGGCTGGTAGCCACATGATTTCCTGGAATGATGCGATAGCTATTCAGTACCTTCCTTGTGCAGCTCCAGTTAAGTATCAAACACAAGAGGTAGATTGCAACTATAGTGATCTTAATAAAACTGATGTTGAAATACAAAACACAGGATGTCACAGGTACAGTAAATCTATAACACTATAGGCACACTAGAACAGAGATGCCACCCTAGGGACCCCCCGACAACTTTAAGCCTGTCCTCCCCAGAAAACTCCAAACTTTTATTTCTAAAATTATACAAGGGGAAAATTATTAAATATATGACTGATAAGTAATTATATTCACTGTATTTTAGTTTAATTAAATGTAAATGAAATTACATCCAAGTTCATTCTTATCCTAACTCTCCCATTACTTTTTGAAGTGTCGCTCCTTGGATGCCATTCAAAGGCCAGATGAAGCCCTGGACCCAGAGGTTGCACTGTCCTACTGTAGAGCAAAAGGTTGAAAGTATGGGAGGAAGCTAGTTAGCCAGAGCAGGTGGCCTTCTCAACCAGATATGATGTCTACCAGGCCCTAAAGGCGAAGGAGAAATGTTCCACCAACAAATATTTTAGAAAGAAGATTTTGTTAGGTTAGCAGCTATATCAACCAGTGTCTTATCTCAGGTTGATCAGAAATGATTGAAGCCACTGAGAAAGTAAACAACATTTCTAGTTGACTAATGTCATAGTCCATATCACGTATAGCAACATTAAGTCTCTGCCTGGGTTCAGTAGAACTCTGTCCTTCTAAATGTATCCATGACTGCTTCCTGAAGGCACTGCATATCAATAAAAACTGACAGAGCTCCATGGAAGTTACTCAGTGACTGAAAATTCATTTTCCTGTCTTCAGAACAAAAGTTAGCATCTGTAATGATCAATGTCACCATGTATCTAATATTAAGTATGCAAATAATGGTAATGAAACTTGTCACCTGCCTGCAGCTTAGCAGGGGCTAAGAAGTTTAGCAGGCTGGGTCCAAAATCCTCATTTCTTTGGAAAGAACAATTCTTCACCTTCCTGCACATGAATAAAATGTTTGCTCTTCTTTCTTAAAGCCCAAGGGCTACATTCACATCATGTGACCCAGCTGCTTGGGAATTAATTTACCTCGCTCAATGGAGCAAATTTGAGAGATGCACAGGAGGAGGGAGATTCAGTATCTATTTCACTGGCAGACAGGCACAGTTGGATACAGCCTCTAAAATTACCTTTTTGGATTTTTTTTTTAAAAGTACTACTTCTCTATAATATAAAACTGTTCTTCTCCTTTAGGAATTCTTAGTGCAGAGAAAAGCAGGAAAACACCTCATCAACTGAAATATTAATAAATAAGATTTTATTTATGGGACTGTTGAGGGGCGGGGCTATCTTCTAGACCAAGATTTATTTCTCTGTAGAAGAGAGGTGGGCAACCAGCTGGCTGCATGTGGCCCCTGACCCATGTTTATGAATCTGGAGCCTGTCCCCAGTTGTGCTGTTGACATTTTGGGGCAAAATGCAGAAATTCCTGTTTCTGGAGAGCTAATTTTAAAAAATAGTTGCATCAAAATTCCCCTAGGAGCAAAAACAGTGAGTTACTGTCTTTGGGAATGTCACCACATTATCTCCACATTCCTGAAGCTCTCTGAAGCTGAAAACATTGAAACAAATACATTCCCAAATAAATGAAAAGTTGCCCATCCTGGCAGCAGTGTAACTAACGTGCATGTTAGGGAAAAATTAAGCAATGTCTGATACACACTGAAGTAGTGTGACAAGATGTGAGAGGACTATACCATAGGGCATCTTAGTTTGAAGAGACTATTCACTATTTGCAGAGAGGAGGAGTCTAACCAAAACATGTCCAGATTTCATAATATATTGACATGTTTTCACAGTGATTGTCATTCACCTCCAATGTTGTTGGAACAATTTCTGCATTCGTAAGTAAGACACGCTTGAGAAAGAAAAGGATGACAAGCGAGTTTTATTTCATCGGAGCTGATGCTTACTTGGCAGGAAGCTTTTGCTTCTCCTCACATGGGGCTATTCTTTTCATTTGAAGCAAAAACTACTAAAAGATGTATGGCTTAGGTAGCCTAAAACATCCCGAACAGGAGGCAGGGAGAAGCATTTTTAGTAAATGCAGAGGTTGCCTTCCGTTCTTCCTGGATGCTGAAGCCATGGGGCTAGCCACGTTGTTCCCATCCCTCAACCGAGAATTGGATTAGAGCCCCAGTGATCCACACGCTCTTCTTTAACAGCACTGTGCTTTTGCGGCTTCTTTGTCATGGCCTCCAGCTAAGAACAGGGCTAATGTTTCTCAGCCCGTAACAAGGAAGTAATGGATATATTCTAGCCTATGGGGAAAGCTTAAAATCCACAAGAACCAGATTGGTTTTAGCTTCTTATCATCAGTCAATTATGCATAAGAGGAAAATGTGCTGCATTTGGATGACTCTATTTGTGATGCACATGCCGGTTTTTAATTAATCACATTTCTGATTGTCAAGATATCATTGTTTTCTGTTTTTGGTAAGCTGATATATTGGTATGTGGTTTCTTAATGCACATATTATGAGCTGCCTTTTGTGTGTGGATAGACTGGAAGATGAGCTGGCACTCTAGCAAATTAATTAAGAGGAGTTATCAAGATGCCTATTGCAGCATTCTATCATTTTGAATGAACAGAAATCCTTGAATTATGAAATATAGACCCACTTCTCTTATGTACTTCTCAGTTTGGACATATGGTCCATACACAATATACATACTTACTGGATATTCTGTTGTGTACCAGCGAACTGATCTACAGTATGTGGTGGTGGATATCATGTTGACGTTTTCCTGAGCTTTCTGTGCTGAAACCGTTTCTGGCTGCCTTGGCAGCTAGAGGCTTATAAAATATGAAGCTATATCATACACTTTGATTTTTGTATTCCAAACATGTAGCTGATGTGGACTGCAGCAAAGATATTTTTATAGACTGAACCCTCTTTGGTCGAAGCTGGGGTGTGCTGCTCTCCACAGGTGTGGTAGAACCACTGAACTGATCGGACCTCGAAGACCTATAGATCTAAATGGCTTTCAGACCACTCTAGAGAAATCTTTCACTGATCTGAGTCAGCTGACCTCCCTAAACACTAACTGAATTGAAGCTTGGACAGATGACATTCACTCTGACTGCCAACATTCAGTTTAATTGTTCTTTTGTTTTATAAAAGAACAGAGACTGAAGGTAACAAGGCAGCATAAGTCAAGGAAAATGCCTAGTGGATCCTCACGTATGCATGCACCTCCTTAATTCAGTGAGATTCATATCTGATTCTCTGATCAAAAAGTTCCAGAAGGCTGCAGGTGACTTGGAAGTGCACATTGTGCTCAACAATTAAAAGAGGGTTCTGTCTTGCTGTCCTAGTTTAGGGAATGTTATTGAAGAACGTCCTATGTTTATACTGCTTGAGATCAGATTTGAGAAGCTGGCCTCTACAAATGAGCTATTAACAGTTTCCTTTTATGAAAGTTAGCCTCCAAATGACAAGTTTAATTTGATTTATATTGTTCTCCCTGTTACAATTAAGGCTGCTAGTTTAGCCTGTTTGCGCACTTTCCTTTGATTGATGTTGTGGGTTTGGGAGGTTTAATATTGTTCTCTGCCTTAAAAAAGGCATTGATCCTGAAAAGGATATTACACATTATGAAGCAAATAGAACATCCTATGTTCTTAGTGTTGTTATAAAATTGATTAGACTTAATATAAAAACAGAATTCCAGTTGAAATCTGCAGGCCAAGTGTAGAAGAGTTTAAAGATGGGACATCCCTTTGTGATGTGCTCTTAATTTGTAAGAAACTGTTGAAATAACTACCAAATAAGACTGATAACTCTGAGTATGACTCTCCTTGCAATGGTCAAGCAGCTGGCTGTGAATTTGTTCCATCTCTGGCTATGACTTCATTATGTGACCTTGGACAAACTGCTCTTGACTGCAGGACTTCATCTCTAACAAAAATGTAATAGTGAATTTCCTCAAACAGCTGTTGTGAAGGTAACGCCCTGTAACATAGATAGAAACTGTAAACTCTATTGCAGTTTCATATTTAATTATCCTGTCTTCTTCTAAATACAATATGCTAGTTTAGCCATGATAGCTAAAGCACAGACATATCATCTAGGCTCAGTGCTAATCGAAACAATGACACTCCTAAAAGTTTGAAAACAAAATTAAATCCAGATGTTAGATATTTCTTACATTTGGCCTTTCTCTTCTACAGGACTGCAGTAAAGCAGCAGAACTTCCCTAAAGTTGTAGGCCTGTATATAGATTTCAAGAAAGCCAAGCGATTGTCCTATGTTATTCATCAATGAGATTATTCAAGGTTCAGTTTTACAGGATGATGTACAAACACTGAATCTGGCATGTTGGGACATTAACAGATCTCTACTCTTTTCAAAGACTAACACAGGTTAAGTATCTGTCTGCCAGATTAAGTGGTTTGCGATTGCAATCTCAAAAGGACTACCAGTGGATGGATCCTGTTTTCTTAAAGTGAGAAAGCTAAACTTGGTGGCATCTTCCATGCTGCTGCAGAGGAGAGTTTATTCTATTGGGCTGGATGGGTCTCTTTATTGCCATTTAGAGGTTATCTGGATTTTTGCAGCCCAGATATGGTAGCATTATCTTTGTGAATTCCATAAATTGTATACTAAGTTATAACAGCTGATAACTGTAAAACACACCAAACCCACCATGGTATAGTGGTATAGAGTCAATTAACTAAATGATGACAGATGGTTGTAGCTATAAGCTGCACAGAACTCAAGTCAGAGGTCAGTTCTGAAGCTTATTCAAAACAACAAATTGTTAAACATTGCCCAATGTGTTTATATAATATGAAAAACAATTTTATTACTCATTTGCAATAATCAAAGCCCTCTACAGCATTTGGATAGGTTTGTAAAAGAAAAACGCATAAGCTACTTTGAATTTGCTGATGATAGCTCTGGGCTTTTAACATAGTGTAAACATCCAGGACATAATTTTGTTTCTTCTGTATTTTCCTAGCAGAAGTTAAACTCTGAGGAGCAAAGTTACTTGAGCCTTTTGATAGTTGCTCATGAAGAAGCTTCCATTATCATCTTAGCAATTGTGACTGCAAAGCCTAGATGTTTCCCTAGGAGCTCAGTCTGTTTAGTTTCTCCCTTCTCCTCATCCCCCAAACTATGAAGGGAATGAAGAATGTCTTCAGCCTAGCATCTCAGCAGCCCCTGTATTGCAGTAACCCCTGTACTAATATGGGTGTCACATCTTATGCTTACACATCTGAAAGTTGCCAAGTTTGAGAAGCACAGATCTATGTGATCATTTCTACATTCAGAGTTTACAGTAGCCCCACTTCCCATCCCATACATATCATAGTTATGACAATACAATCTGTTGGGGAGAAGTTCTCTACTTTCTGTTGTCCCTCAATTCAGTTATTCAGTCTACAGTTAACTTTTGGTTACTCGCCAGATGAAGAAGTCCATTAAGGCAGATTGGCATGTATGAAGTGGGTATTAAACCTGAATTATCTCCACTAATCTCCGTGGTCTTGATGAAGATCAGCTGCACAAATTTCATGCTCAACATACTGTGTCCACTTATGTGATTGAACAATGATTGATATGCATTCCTGTATCAGTAATACCCCACAATTTTCTCCAGTCAGTAGTACTTCAACTAAAAGTTGCACATGTGTTGAAGAGCTTAGCCAACTATCAAACCTTTCCAATGCAGTGGAGGGCAAGTTTCAGGCTTACGAGAGCCATCTTATTATTTTTTCTTTAATTCTACTTCAAAGACCACCACATACAGGCAAATGCTTAATAATGGGCCATAGGAAGGCAGACCTTAAAATGCCTCAGAGCACATACTCAGCTTAGGAGTCTATTTTTAGTATCATAACTGGAGGCTATAAACAAAAAAAAATCATACTATATTCAGGTCTGATTGATTTTGGGTTGATTTATATAGGCCAAGGGTTTTTGTTTTCATTAATGCTGGAAATCCTTAGTGATCTGCAAATCATCAGAAATCTGTAAGCCCTACTCTACTTTTTACTCAGTCCTGCTCTTGTCTTTTTGCATTAGCAGCCAAATGTGGTTGTGCAATGGGGCTCCTGTGGAGGTGCTATGTAAATAAGAACCATCTCTGTGTGTGACTACCCCAGGTACAATACATGCATTGGTGCATGCACGAGAGAGTGAGGGATGCTATGTTATAACTATAGACACATAGTTATAATTATAGAGTGCTAGCACTGACTTGATGGCACATAATCTGTGTGTGTGTGTATATAGGCGCGTGTGTGTGTTATAACTCTAACTCAAGTTAGTTGGTTGATTTAGTCCATGTATATGGTTAAATAGAATAATCTGTGTCTAGGGAGAACACAGAGAGTTTTGTTTAACAGGAGGAATCCTTACTTTATGGATATGAGGAGTACCAAATTTTGTTAACCCTTAACCCTTTGTTTAAAATGTTCTGCTGAAATTTCTTGGCAGAGAAATATCCCTTTGAAGATGCTGGTAAAGTGGCAATTCCTTGGTAGAAATCAACAAACGGTTGAATGAGGGAAAATTCTATCTGCTTCATCCGATGAACAGAGGACTTTAATTGGTGTTGGGAAGGAAGGGACAAATGGGAGGGGTTGATGAGTTAGAAAACATGTGATCTGTGTTCTGATTACTGCTGCATAAAAAACTTATGTCCTCTGTTACAAATATCTGGAGGAACAGCAAAGTAAAAGTTAGTGAATGATAGCTCTCTTACATATTTAATTCTTGCAGGACCTAGAACCTATAGTGTTACCTGGGAAAAAGCTAGCTGCTTTTTAGGACAGAAGTGAATATTCTTGGCATATGAGTGGCATTGTGAGGGTCACGCTCCAAAAGGTGGGTGGAGACAGGATGCAAGCTAAACTCAATTTATCTTTTTGTTTATGGTCAATGACCAGCAAAGTAGCTACAACACTAAAACAAGATATACAAGCAGGTTCAAATACAATAGGAGCAATAAAAACACCATATAGACCTGACAGTTAAAATTTATACATATAAAAAGTAAACACAACATGTAATAAAACAAAGCAAAACAAAAAAGATGAAAATAAAATTTAGATTAAAAAATGAAAGGACTTCCTCATGACATCATTCCAAGATTAAACCTTCTTATGACAATAAACTTAATTGAAATTTTAATTTAATAAATGTCATTAAATACAGGTAGTCCTCAGTTAATGACTGCCCTGTTTAGCAACCATTCAAAGTTACAATGGTGCTGAAAAAGTAACTTTAGGCCAATCCTTGCACTTATGACCATCACAGCATCCTGTGGTCACATGATTGCCATTTGTGAGCTTCACAGCTGGCTTCCAACACACAAAGTCAATGGAGAAATCAGCAGTAAAATCACAAGTTGCAGTCACATGATGTCTCACTTAACAACCATGAGTGATTTGCTTAATGACCACAGAGAAACTGACATCATAGGTCCAGCACAATCACGTTTCACTTAACAACCGTGTCGCTTAGCAACAGACTTTCCAGTCCCAATTGTGGTCATTAAGTGAGGATTACCTGTACAGTTAATGTAGAATGCATGTATTTGATTTATATCCCACCTTTCATTTGGAAGCTCAAGCTTAAGGTGGCATACATAGTGCTTCCTCCTTCTATTTTCCCCCACAACAACAGCTCTGTGAGGTAAGCTGGGCTGAGAGGGAGAGACAGACTGGTCAAAGTCATCCAAAGAGCATCTGAGTTCTTTGCCCAACATCTTAACCACTGCATTGCACCATCCTCTCTCTACTGGCACTGTTCACATCTTTAGCAGTTTCTCCCCCTTCCAACACTACAATTCAGCAGAAACATTTGGATGTTGTCCGGAATGGGGGTCAAACTTCTGGAGGCTGTGTGCACCTCACTTTTAAGAAAGGAAAACTGAAGCCCCCTCCCACACCCAAAGCAAGAAAAACCAGGGTGACAAAAACAAAGCAACCAACAAAACAGCAGTGAAGCGTAATGTTTGGTCCATGATCTCATCCGTCGTGAGCCGTGTCATCAGTGCTGCCATTTGTGGTGTGCTGCTCTCCAGAGTCCCGGTCAATCTCTCTGGTCTTTCTTCCTCCTCCAGCACCAAGAAGGAGCTGCTGCTGCATGAATGCAGATATGCATCTCCGTGCTGTAGCTCACCATGTGGAGGCAGGTTTGCATCCAGCTTTGCACAATGCTGAAGGAAAGAACTGCCAGCGGCTCTAAAGTGAAATCTGCACCAGCCCACTGCAAACTTCCCTTTGAAGGGAAGAAACAGTTTGCCTTGCTGCACATCTGCTGGTCAAGAACAGCCAGGAAACACCAAGGAATGGGTGTGATATGATGCCCCAAACAGCAAAAGATGCCAGTTCCCGTCTCTCCAACCCTGCAGTGCTACAGCCATTTGAAGATGTTAAATCTTACCAGCATTGATAAGGCTCAAAAGCTGCCTGATAGGCTTGGCTTATCTCCCTCAGACCCCAGATAGTCAATCAATCCCCCTCCTTGGAAGCAACAACAAGGTTCTTGCAGACTGAGTTATCTCCTGCTTCATTCCCCCCACCCCGATAAAGCAGAAATCTGGCAAAGGTGTTGCTGAAGCAAGCTTTACTCAGCCACTGAAAGCTGTGACATTTGTATCCACGGCCTGGTGGAGCCCAGAGTTATTTCACATTTCTCTCTCTTTAAGCATTGTGTGTGCTCTGAGCAGATTAGAGGTGGGGGAAGGGGAGAGAAAGAAAATCTCTAATTGGAAAAACATGCATGGATTTCTCTCTGTGATGGAGCTGCTGACGCCAATGCAAATCAGGGACCAGCCTTGCAGAGTTCCAAGATCTGTTGCTGGAAAAAAGCAGTATGCGATATGCTGCCTAGGAATATGTGGGAGAGGGGTGAAAATTGCACAAGCCCCAGGCTAAATGTGGCAAAAAAAAAAAACAGCCCTTGCAATCTTAAGAGGAACAGAATTTCCCCAGAGTGTAAGCAGCTTCTGAACAGCTCCAACTCAACAGGTTACTAAATGTTTGCACACAGTAACATGTAGCCTCAGTTCTAACCAAACTGTTGAATCACATTCAGAAGTCGATGCTGAATATAATTCAAGGATGGATGAGGGAAGGGGGCCAAGAATCCAAAAAAAGAGCTTGCTTGTTTTCGCCTCCAGCTGTTGCCTCTCATTCTGTTTCAGTTCTCTCTCTGTCGAATCCCCTAATCTTCAGGAGCAGTTTTTATGCAAGGGAAAAGAGGCTTTCAAAAGCTCCGAGAGTTCTTCCATGCACAGACACCTGGATGTTTTCACTAATTCTGCTTACTGTTTGGTATAATGTAATTCTGCCTGCCATAGGAAAGCTATTGTCACTGACCATTAAGTATACCTAACTTTCAGTCAAAAGTGAGCAAACTGTAAATCCTCACGGTAGGATTAGTTCCCATTCTCCAGATACCACTCTTTTGGTGTGGTTTCTTGCCATTTGGAGGTGGGAAACAGATGAAAATAGGCACTAATGCAATGCAAAAGTCATGCTTCTCCCAAGTAAAAAAAGCAAATTCAGACTCCAGTCATCCCCTCCCACTGTGTATCCTATTTCTGCCCACTGTGGTTCTTACGCCAACATTAAGTATCTCCCAACAACCTCAATGTTGCCCAACCCATCTTCTTCTTCAGTTTCTATCCTAACAGAAGCAAAACTAAAGCCAAGAAATGAAGTAGGATTGCTAGATATTCCAAGGATGAGACAGACAGATAGACCTGGGAAAAAATAAAGAACTGGCCACATCAACTGCGGGTTTTAGATTCACCCACCATCAAACTAATGATTTTCCCTTGAGGAAAACTGGTCTATGATGGAAAGGAGAAGAAAGAGGTGGAGAACAATGCAATCAGAGGGAAACCAACTATTAGAGACGATTTTAAGTACTGAAGAACTCCTCCCAGTAAGGCCCAAAGAAATTACTTTAAAAAAATTAAAGTCGGGGGTGGGGGTATGGAATAGCAAAGACAAACCTGCATGGACTCTCTAGAAAACACGAATAACCATTAGATGGGATATCACATTACAAGTTTATCTGGTAAACATACTCTTAGTCCTTCACGCAAAATTTCCAGAAAAAGAAATTCAAAAGCTTCAAAGAGACCCTGCCTTAAGGAATTCTGTAATCAAGGAGGGCTGGAGGGCTCCTATCTCACTTCCCAAGATCCCATACTCTGACCCCTAGTTCTAGGCATTATTCACAAAACCTTATTAACAAAAGTTAGTATTAAAACATATTAATGTAAGGTTTGGAACCCTGAATCCCAGAGAAATCCAATGCCAAGAATTCAGGAGGAGGCTCTGAAAAAGAAACAGCTTTTTATTCGGCCGAGTAAAGGAAGCTGGGTGGTCAATAGCCCAACGCATAGGCAGCAACTATGCCAGGGTTTTGCCACACCACCGGAAATGCAAGCTGAGTTTTTATAGTTTA
Source organism: Liasis olivaceus (assembly GCA_030867105.1). Taxonomy (NCBI): domain Eukaryota; kingdom Metazoa; phylum Chordata; class Lepidosauria; order Squamata; family Pythonidae; genus Liasis; species Liasis olivaceus. The sequence continues at coordinate 134,287,913 of CM061349.1, read as the reverse complement.
CAGGGACAAAGCAGTTTGAATAGCAGTTTGAACAGCAGTTTGAATAGCAGTTTGAACTGGTTTAGCTGTAGGCCTTTTCCTGGAGACCCTCAAGGTACACAAGGCAGGTTGAATCAGTTTAACTGTAGACCCTTTCCTGAATACCCTCAGGGTGGCTGTAGACCCTTCCCTGAATACCCTCAAGGTATCCTGCGTACGTGTCCCTCCCACTTTGAGCTAATGGTGTCTTTCTAGCGAGGTTGCAAAGACAACACCCACCCCCCTTCATTAACAACACTTATTAACAAAAGTTGTACAGTTAGGGATCTTGCCAGTTTACTTGATAGCCATCCCAGAGGAAGTGTGTTCTCTGCCTACACCTGCGTGCTCAGATGATGGGGAGAAGCCCCCAAAGCAACCAGGCTTCTGACTTGGCAGTTGCTCTGCACAACTGTACTAAAGAGTAGCCTGTCTTTGGCTAAACCTGGGCCCCTTTTCCTTTCCTCCCATAAGGACATTGTTTGGAAAGGAGCAAGACACAGAAAACTGTTCAGAAGAGTCTACCCAGCTCCCATCAGTACAATTAGAAGCCCAGTACAGTCCCCAGGCACAGATAAAATTGGGTTGCCATTCATTCACAGCTCTGATATTGCATTGACTCTCTTTAAAGAAAATAGGGGGACGCAGTGGCGCAACGGCTTAATGACACTGAAAGTTGCCAGCCAGAAATGGTCAACGCTTCAGCAGTTCGAGTCCAGCCTTTGCGTTAGCAAGGTGAGCTCCTGTTTCCTCCCCAGTTCCTGTAAATCCAACAGTTCAAAAAAAAACTCACGTGAGTAGATAAATGGGTACTCTCATTCCAGTGGGAGGAAAAATGCTGGCGGCGCCTTGCAAAAAGGAGTCAGGAGCAGTTGCCGGTAAGTGTGAAAAACCGCGCCCACCCAAAAAGGGCGCGAAGCAACGGAAACCCCGCCTCCTGCGCTCGCCAGCTGGGCTCTGCTCTAGGAAGGAGGCTCTGGCAAACCACTTCCGAAACACCTTGCCTTGAAAACTGCAAAGGACTCGTCCAAGCAGTCACTGCAGAGTTGGTAACGACTGAGCACAGATAATATATATATATATATATATATATATATAAAGATGCTCTGGAGCTAAGCTGAGTTCCCAAACATGGACACAAACATGGGTTTTGTGTGTGTGTGTTTGTATGTGTAATATTATTGGAGTGGCTTGCCATTTTTGCCTTCTGGGGATTATTTTGGACTTACCAATCTAGCCTACAGCTTTGGTATTTGCTGGTGGACTCCCATCCAAGGCAAACCATATTTAGCTTCTAGGCCTCCAAAAGAGCTTGGCCAGGTGCTACCTCTTGCTAAGGCCTTATCTAAAAGAGTTTATATTTAAAATGACAGCAAATTTTGAGTTAAAAAACCCATGTTTTTTTTCCTATCTACTCCTCAAACACAATATAAATACAGTTTAGTTTTTTGTGCAGTTATAAATCTTTGAAGTTCAGTCCAAACTTGAGGAAAACTTGGTCAGTCTGATTACTTATCTTGGTTTGTGCTGAAATATCTTGCCACATGGTTAACTGTAGTTCAGATACTTACGGAACTTGTATCAAAGCACTTTTTCTCCTACATATCCACAAATACAGGAGGAAAAATCAATACTAGTAATGTATGGTAGTTTATAATGACAATGATTTATTTATTTATATAATTTATAAGCTGCCTGACTCCCAATGACTCTGGATGGGTTACAGTTAAAAAATAAAAATTATTAAAGACAAAAAGAAATCAACAACCCATCCAGCAGCAGCTAAACTTTCACTCTGCTCCAGAGCCTGGGAGAATAGCCAGATCTTTAATACTGTCCTGAATGTCATCAGGGTGGGAGGAATCCATATCTCTGGAGGGATATCATTTCAGAGGGCAGGTGCACATTTCTCGCAGGATGACATTGCTAAATTGATGGGACTCAGAGCATGCCCATTCTGTCTGATTGCACTGGACAGGTAGAAACGATCAGAGACAGGTGAAAACTCAGATAACCAGGCCCTATGCTTTGAAGGGCTTATAGATGATAGCCAGCACTACCCAGAAGCCAACTGATAACTAGTGCAGACTGGAGTCATATTGTTGGACCTCCAAAATAGACCAGACTAGGAAACCTATGCCATGTAGTCAATACTACTTTATTGTAAAGCTATAGTAACAGAATCTTGCAAGTCTCAATGTACTCCCCCCTCCCTCCCTTTACCTTCATGTCAACTAGGGAGGGGCTTCTCTGACATGTTCACACATTACTTTCTTGGCCCAGTCTCAGGCCCCTTTTATCTGACTGTTGCCTTGGTAGCAGCTCTTCCTTTCGCCCCTCAAGGCAATATATTCCCTCTGCTCTCTACTTACATGGGCATAAGGAAGCACATCCAACACTGCCACAGTTGTTGCATTCTGGGCAGTCTTCAAGGGCAGCGTCTGCTCCACTATGTAGACCAGACCATCAAATCAACTCCACAGGAAGGTTAAAACTACTTTTATTGAGATTGACTATAATAACAGAATCTTGCAAGTCTGATCGTGCTGTACTTTCTCCTTCTTCTTATAATTCAGTGACTTAGGGAGGTGTCTGCCTGAGCCACTTTGTTATATGGACATTCTGGACTTAAAAAATGCTTCAGCCCCTTTTGCCTAGGCAACAATCCCTGTATATCTCCACCAAGGTCATCTTCTTTACTCTCTACAGGCAGCCCCATGTAAAACACATTACAATAATACATTCATGGGGTGACTAAGTCATGATTTACCATTTGAAGAGCTTCCCAGTCCAGGAAAAGGTGCAACTGTGCACCAGACATAGCTGTGCAAAGGCTCTCTTGGCCATTGCCGCCACCTGCTCTTTGAGCAGGAGCTATGAGTCTAAGGTGTCCAAGTTGCACACCAGTTTGAATGGGGAAGTACAACCCCATCCAAGACCAAAAAATGGAAGATTCCTCAAACCAGGGGCCCCAAAATATCCATAGCTAGTCTTGCCAGGATTTAGTAACAGACTCCCCATCCAGAGCCACACAGTCTCCAGACACTGGGACAAGACCTCAACAGCATCACTTGGTCAGCCTGGGACCGTACTGATGATACCTGACTCTGAGTCAATGGATGACTCACCAATCATGATGGTAATGATGATGATATAATTCCCCAAGTGCTAAATTAGCAAAAAGTACTGCAGCTTTCCCATTTGCTCTGATACAATCTAAGAGCAGAGACATAACTGGACATAATTCCTTTGAAAAAACAAAGAACAAAGGAATTGCTTGAAAGAAAGGAAGTTCTCATGTGTATGCCACATGTTTCAGAGATATCCATGAACTTTTAATTGGATTCCAGCATATCTTATTATTTGAAAAAACATACAAATAAAACTCAGTTTAGTTTTGTTTTTCAGTTTGAATAGCTTCCTAAACTGATGTTTCATAAGCACCAATTTGGAAATGTCCTTCAAACAATGCTTTCTTTTGAAAATACTATTATTGGCTTATAAACTTACATTTTAGACATGAAAAGCCTTCGATCTTTAAACATACTTGCTACCTCCATCTCAAAAGGACAAGTGCTATTGCATTCATACGTCAATATTCATTGAGAAACAGTATTCATTTTGTGATAGGTCCTTTACACCACATCTTATCCACATACAGTGGAAAGAAATTAAGTATGGTTGCAAATATGTGTGTGTGTATGCACGTGTGTATATATATATATATACACACACATACACATACACACACACACACAGAGTATATAAAAGATTGTCAATATAACAACTGTCAGTAAAAAAATGAGCTACATATATGCTGCTTGATTCATATCTACTGTCTACTCAAAGTGATTCCAAGGTACATACAAATAAATCTTCAAATGGAAAAACTCTCTGTATATGCACTATCATGAGTGCGGTGAACAGGAGTTGTGTGTATGTACAGCATTGCAACAAGAAATCCCAGTGAATATAGAGCACAATCATAATCACATTTACTCGGAGGGAAGCCAGCTGAACCTAATAGTGGAACTTACTTGGGAATAAGTAAAGGGGATGGAATGAGAGGACAAATCCTGGCTCAGTGGTCTGCTCAAACATCTGCTTTGCCTACAGACTGTCTCACGTTCAGTCCACAGATTCTAGATAACAATAGGACGGCAAACAGCAGGGTTGGGCCAATGGTGGCCTTTGGCCCAATGTCAATGAAGTTCTTGGCTTATTTTCAGAGGATTAATTCAGGATTCTGGTTAAAATAATCTGCCCCTTCCCTGTTTGTCGTGTGAGAAGGAAGGAGGGAAGGAAGGAAGGAGAGAAAGAAGGCAGGCAATGAAAAAAAAGTGTCAAGAAAGCTCCATCTTAATTCTGGCTCTGACTTTTCTGTTCGCTTCATTTTGGGCTCTGCTCTTGCCCATCATATGCAAATACCAGATAGCTTATTCCTGAGCAAGTGATGGGAAAGATTTCTGACTAACGCCCAAGATCATCACCACCAGTTGCAATCATCAATAGCAAATTATAATTAAAGAAACATTCTTTCCTGAGATTTATCATCAGTATTACATGCCATAATTTGTAGCAGTATTAAATAAGGTCGCATTAAACGCAAACTACATCTGGAATGGTTTTTTTCCCAGAACCATAGAAAAATGTGCAACTAAGATCAAATCACCACGTGAATTCAAATACCACTGAAAGGATTAAAATTCTTCTTATAGCAAGTTGTGCTGTTCTGTTAACATTTTAAGATTAGATTAAACAAAAAGCAATACAAGCATAAGCACATGGAAAACAATGCAGTCTGCTGTTAAATTAATCTCAATAAAGTTAAAGCAATTGTTAAGTCAGTGGGGAAACACCACATGCTATTGAGCTAATGTTAGATGCTGTTTTATTAGATCAATAGTACTGTAAAGCTAGATTACTTTTCTTAGATCTCAAAAGCAATGTTTCTAATAACCTTGCAATCCAGATTGTTCAATTGGAAAGGCTCACCCCATCCTCACACATTACAACTGGATTCATATACAGCATTAAGCCATGATTTGCTTAACCACAGTTATTGAATAAACCACAGTTAGCTGGGCTTACATCACTACATACCATAAACCACAATTTACAAGCAATAATACCTAGGTTGACACAACATCCTAGCCTGAAAGAAAACAAATTATGCTATAATTTAGTGCAATGTGTGAACCCAGCCAACAAATTTGCAAATTCTGATTATTTGCCTGACATTTGGAGCTACGGTGAATCCTATTCACAATCCAGAGCAGACCAAATTTGCCTTCCTGCCATATTTCTCCTCCCCTAGTTGAAAACCAGACTTTCCTGCTGATGGCATTTTTGTTTTGTTTTGTTTTGTTTTGTTTCAGGGTTTTCCAAAAACTCATTCAAGCTGAGGTTTCTGATACTTTGTTTCAGACGTTATGGTTTGGCTTGTTTAAACTGTTATTTTTGAATGCCATCCAGAGTCACTTTGTGAGATGGGTGACCATATACATTGTTTAAATAAATAGGTTATGCCAATAAGTCATGGCCCCACTTAATATATTAATTAATTTTAGGTGTAAGCAAAAACATGAGAAATATAAAACTAGTTGGTTTTATTTTAAAGTCTTCTTCAGTTTTTAAACTATTACTCATAGTCTTAAATTCCACTGTTTCAGTATATTCTCTCTCTCTCTCTCTCTCTCTCTCTCTCTCTCTCTCTCTCTCTCTCTCTCTCTCTCTCTCTCTCTCTCTCTTCTTCTTCTTCTTCTTCTTCTTCTTCTTCTTCTTCTTCTTCTTCTTCTTCTTCTTCTTCTTCTTCTTCTTCTTCTTCTGTTCATGACTATTTTTTCCTCCCTGGAATGCTTGAGAAATAGTTAGGCCAGCCAAAATGTAGTCCCTAAAAAATCCAGCAAGCATTAAATTGCAGCAAAGGGAAATAGAAAACTCTAATTCTTTGCTACCAACTAGCAGTCATACAGAGTTTTGCATGGCAGTTCTGGTTACTCTAATAAAAAGATTACTGATTATTCATAGAGAAGGTAGTTTTCACCACCACCATCCTGAAAGGTACTACAAAAGAATGTCATTGTGATAATAAGAATCAGTCCTAGTCATCCTCATTTGTTGCTACTGGTGTACATTTTGTAACATATGAAAAATGAGCTAGTATGGGCCTTCTCAGTTTGATTTTGTATTTATAATAAAAAGAATGCATACATCAAGTCTTTGCGTAAAGTAGTTTCCATGTGAAGGCTCTTCTGTGTCTTAGTTCCTTGTTGATCTGAAGTTTTATGCCCATATCTGCTCTATTTTTTGTATAATGTCCTTTTTTCCCCTTTCTTCACAAAAGCTGACACACCAAATGAATAATCAGTGAGACATATGGCTGCTGGCCCCTCAGAGCCACCTAAATCATGTTTTGGCTTTTTTGGCGGGGGGGGGGGGGGGAGGGCTGGATTTTTTGCTTTACCAGCTTCCAGTATTGTGCTGAATAGCATTGTGCTGAATTTACAATACCTGTCTTCTGTCAGTTTAGGGATTTACTTCTTTGCCTTTGAACTGCTTTATTGCTTAATTGTGAAACAGGAATCTCCTTATATATTTTTTTCATTAAAATTATTGCTCTGTGAGAATAAATTATAGATCAGAAGACAAAAAGATAGAGAAAGCAGGAATCATCTTCCCCTTTCTCATCTGAGAGGGAACAGCTTCTCATTGCTGATCCATAAAACAATCTAAAGAGAAAGTCACACAAAATTAAATTATTGTTGCTTATTTTTCTTAAAGTTCTTTTTCATTAGTTATATTATTTAGATGAGATGAAACAGAACTTTTTGGAGACAAACCACAGACTGCATTCCTTAGATCAGAAAATGGCAAAGTTAAAAGCCTTAGTAATTGATTTACATGAAATAAGAATCACCCAGCTTGAGAATTCTGCTAAACAACATGCCACAGCTGTTAAAACAAATGTGTTATCTTGATCTGGATTTGGATGACTCTTTGGAAATCCAAGAAATCTATAGAATAAATTTGCAGATCATAACCCAATAACTGTAAGGTTAAGTAGAGATATTCCTAGATCAAACAGGTGGAGAACTAATAAACTGTTACTATTACAAGAGAAGATAAAACTGAAGAGACTTTTTTTTCTTTGCTTTTTTTCTTTTTTCTTTTTGTCTCTTTCTATATTCCAGAATAAAATTTAAAAATAAGCTACAGAAGCATCTGGAGTCAGATACCCACTTTCCACAATCCTTATTTATAGGGGAATTTTTTAAAAAAATATGAGAATACACCATTAAGAAAAAGTATTTAAAGAGCAATGTAAAAATAAAGAAACTTCAGGCATTTAACTGGATTTCCTTCAGGTTTATTTTTCATATTTAGAAATATCTTTTCAGCAATTCTCAGAGTGTTCAATGATGTGTGATGCTATTTGCTTACTGCACTTCATAATTATTATAGAAGTTCTCCTTCCATATGAGGAAATTTTATACTGTCAAAAAGACTGAAATACAATTATAGAGACCATGTGAATTCTGAAATCTCAGAAACATGAATCCAAGAAGCATACTCTGGATTTATAAGCTATGTGTGTGTCTGTGTGTACGTGTGTGTGCAAGCTGTAAATGAACACATGGAAATTAACCTGAAAGTTCAACAAAACGAGGGAACTCTGAACAAAACAGATTACTTCCAAAGAATCTCTCACCAGTTCTTAAAAATATGGAAAGGAAATACTTACCCTCTTTTGAAGGATGAAATCACTTTTAAACATGTATACATTTCATATATATTTAATGTCAACCTTTCAGAGCCAGAGAAGGCTGGTAGATATTGTTTGAGGAATCAAATACACAGAGTAAAACTTAAAAGATTCAGACCAAATAATAAATTGTGTACTTTAGGATTATCTCTAATTACCTAGAAACCCCAAACATATGTGTCCATAAATGAAGACCATATTTGATCAAAGCCTTTTGTTCTCTTTCAGTTTTATAGGTCTCCCTATATCTCACAAGCAGGGTAATTAACACGAACCAAAAAATGTCCTGCTTTATAAAACATTGTTCTGCTGTCAGTTTCAAGGTAACACAAACAGGATATTCTTGCAAAAGGAGACTAAACCACTAAATATGTCTAATAAGCAACAGAGAAACACTGTGAGGATCTGTAGGATTCTGAACCAGGTGAGTTTGTGCTCACTATCCATCTTGAGCAATCTTTGAACCTTTTTGTTCCCAGTCTTGCTCCAAGACATCTTTTAAAAAAGGCTTTCCACATGTAAAACTAGTCCTTGAATCTGCAATTATTTATTCAGACAACTATAACATTGACATAGTGGTTATCAGTTCAGACCAATGGAGGCAGAGGATAACACAGTGACAGCTTACAAGGACCAGTGAAAGCCTTTAAAGGAGATGAAAGAAGAAAGGGGAATTATAACTCTGTTGCAGTTAATGCTGTACCTCTTATTCATTATGTTCTTTTTAAACCCGATTGCCATCATTATAATGGAAAAGAATTTGGTTTTGCTTTGTTTGCTTTTTCCAGATGAGAAAAATCAAGGGTATGTGTGAATGTCCTGTTTTTCATTCTTCAAGTATTTTTTCCAGCAGTCTACAGCTTTCCTTGCTGGGAAAGGTGGAAGGAAAGAGAAGAAGAGGAAGACCAGCAGCAAGGTGGATGGACTCAGTTACAGTGGTGACAGGTGCACCATTGGAAGACCTGAAAGACCAATTTAGGGGCAGATTGTCATGGAGAAAATCTATCTGTGTGGTCACTAGGAGTTGAAAACAACATGATGGCACATAATCAATCAAAACAGCTTTCCTATCTTCCTTCCTTCAGTTAAACCCAATTCCCATGCCTTCAGGAATATGATCTAATGGGAATAATACAAAGGCATGTGCTAAAGCCTACATCCCTTACCCAGAATGAGTACCACTGATTTATCAAGAATTCTAGCCCTGTATTATACAAAGCAAGCCCAAACACTTAGAAGAAAGTTGAGATGAAAAAGAAAGGAATAGACCACGCTTTCTGAAGAGGCTGATCTCAACCAACTGCTCCTCAGCCCAGGATTTTTCTCACACATACAAGAACACATTGCCACAGCCCAGGTTGCTTGTATCTGGGGGCTCACTGGTGGCATTGCTTCATACAGCCTGCTTGATTAGGTCAGTTACAACATCCCCTTTTTGTGGGATGGGGGGACTTATAATGTGTGGGCATATTCAGCCTGTTTGGTTGGTTTATGATTCTATGTATATGTAAACTGAGCAAATGAGTGACCTCACCAGGATGTTATGTGAATGCAGTCATAGTTTAAGCTATTCCTTCTTCGTTATCATTTTTTTAAAAAATTGCAGTTAAGTCTTCTCCTGCTATAAGACAGGCATCTTCATGCTGCCTTAAAGAGAAATGTAATGGATTTTTTTAACTCAATATAATTTCTGAAGCAAAACTGGCTTTCACAACTATTAACATATGACAGAATGTTCCCATGGCTTGTCTCTAGTCTGCTGAATCTCCTCTCTTCATGTTCTCCAGTAATTAAAAAGAAAACAAGGAAATACAAAAGCATAAACACTCACACCAGGAAACTGCAGTGTTAATTATGCAGTTTTCTCTAGTCAACATCAGCTTGGGACCAGGAGGTTAAAAAATACACTGACGTGAAGCATCTTCCTTATTCCGACTCTCAAGAAGCTGCTACCAGGAAAAAAAAAAAAACAATAGCGTCGGTATGCAAAGCTGAGCTGAAAACCCCTCTGGAAGATATTGTGGACACAGTAAGTCAAATCAGTCAACATTAAAAGCAAAGCTCCTTTATTCTTTTCCAAAATGATCAGGTGATTTCATATCATAGCTGCTCTACATTTTTCTTCATTTCCTTTAAGCTGGTTATCATAAATTCAGTACATGCAACTTGTAAATTTTATTCAAGCAGGTTTTTCTTTTGCTGTGGTTCATAAAGACATTTTCCACTCTTCTTCCCTCAAATAGGGATCATATTACTACCAAGGATGATAGATCACAGTTCTATTCTTTATTGGTTCAAGCAGGCTATGGATTTTCCTATGATAAAAAAGGCATTGAAAACAGAAATTAAATGTGGTCAGGTATTGATTAACGGAAGAGGCATCCTAAAGAGTGGACCTCTGGGATCGGGGATGACAAAGAGTCATGATCAAAGATGAAGATAATGCTACTTTTGTTTTAAATAAAATAAAGGGATTATAATAACTTTAAATACAATAAATTAAAATAGGCACAGCGTACAGTTGATGTACCTTTTAAAAGAGGGAAATTAATATATATCTCTATATCTGTACATGCTGTGTTATTGTTCAATCATGTTTTAACTGTTTTAAAAAAAGATGAAGATAAGGCTGTAGAGAAAACTGAATTCATAACTTGCAAATATTCATTCCACTGAAGACCTCTTACTCTTAACTGTGTGCTCTGAATATACTCAATGCTGGGTTTGCACCCAGAAAGTGGGTCCTAGAAAGGAAGGAATAAAAAGTTGGTGTTGCCTAGTAAATGGAGGGAGACAGACTAAGTGGAAACAAGTGTGCACATATGACAGGCACACTCAGATCTATATTTGATTCCTTCTGTCCTGAAAAGCATGTGTCACATCAACGGTAGTTTTAAAGGTGACTTTTATATGTGAAGCTTTCTCCACTTGTACCTGACCATAGCACCAAAATGTCCTGGAGATTTCTTTTCTCTGTTGTGTTCCAATGAGGTTGCCTTCATCTCATTCTCAGCTGTAGTGGTTTTAAAGTAGCATTTTCCCCCTTATTTGGAGAACATCCCAAGGCAGCCTCAAAGTGTGTAAGACCTGCAGGCTTTCGTATCTATTATCTTGGAAGGTAACCAGTGACTAGTAGTGACAAGGAACAGGACACTTCAGGCAGGTGTGGTTTTCTCTCAGTGGTGAAGAAAAGCTCTTTATTTAACACGTTGCACAAAACTGTTCACATAACAGTAGTTGGCCACAGTGAAGATTATTCCCTAAACTGTTGACTAACACACACAGATGAATGCTATGAGGTCAAGATAGCCTTTATATGAGTAAGGGAGAACAGAATTAAAATCTATTTGGTAGTCCCACAACTTGTGGAATGCCCTCCCTAAAAACCTGACATCTACTCTGCATATGTTTAAATGCATTCCTGTTCTGACAGGCATTTAATCTTTAATCCTTGTCCTAGTTACAGTGCTAGCTTTTAAAAGCATTAATATTGTCTCAGTTTTAATTTATCCTTAATTTTAAACCTATTTGGAAATAATTCTGGGTATGTTTGTCTGTGGAGTGGTATATAAGATGGATTAATTAATTTAAAAAACCATGATCACAGATATGACTAACTTGTAAAGTATACAGTCTTGTACAAGATCATAGTAGAGAAGGATACAGATAAATCTGAAATAGTCTTCTGTCCAGTGTATTGTAACCAGTCAAGGCTCCCCTACAGACCACATTTTCTATACATGTCTACTCCTTGGCTGTTGAATTAAAAAAATGAATGCCATGGATCGCCACTGTTTAATTTGTATAAATATGAGGAACAATGAAATAAGTAATATACAATCAGAGAATGTAAGAGTTAGAGCAATGAGAAAAAGGAATATTTCAAAGAGGTTAGAACTATTTATCAGCTATAAACATTCAAATCTGTTCAAACCCTGGAACTTCTTTCTGTGTTCATGCACTGCAGGCAAAATATGAAAATGAACATATTTTCATTCAAAATTATATCAAAGCTTTAAAAAAATATATTGGAAGCCTGGGGATTTCTTTGAGATTCTCTAGTGTTTGAATGTGTGTAAAGAACCTGAAGGTTAGTTCACATCTTCTCTCAAAACATTGATATAAGAAGAAAACAGATATACACCATTATCAGTTCTATGAAAGATTCAGAGTGCATCAGAATATATATGATTATTTTTCTGAAAGACCCAAGTTTCTGGCCAGCCCTCTTTATCAACATAATGCGTTTAAAGGGTTCTATTTCTATGGCAAAGATTCCTGGAATGACTCAAGAGTTGAGGGTGGAGTGTCACAACTGATATGGTCTGATCAGGTTTTTGGCCCTGTTCTCCTCAGTACAGAGGTGAAGAAGGACGGTGAATGACTCACTCATTTTTTTTTTTTTAACAATTCCACATAGCACTACCAAAATCAAGAAGACATCAGTGTAGTTAATGAGCACAATCCAGAAAACAAGTAGAAGCAAGAAGACTTTATTTAGAAAACAGTTTTGCATGAATGAGATGAACAACAACGACAACAAAATACAAAGTTGCCCTAAAGAAATACAAGTGGTGAATCTTATCCTCTAACATAGCCATCTGATTGGATCCTACATCTGAAGAATTCTGTAAAATATTTTAGTGCTGAATAGCTTTACCATTACCTTTCGGCAGGGTTGCACAACTGCTTTTAGGTTAGGACCTTGGATGATATGCTAGGAGTCATACTCTAGAAAGTAAGTGAGATCCAGACAAAGAAGGATGAGGCCAGAAAAACATCTCAATTTGATTTAATTTAATATAATTAATTCAATGTAGCTAATAAGATGTAGCTAAGGGGGAAAATCTTAACCTTATTAGGGGCAACCTTATTGTAGTTAAGATTACAATTTGGTGGAAACTATTAGAGGCTGCACCTAAGATTTCGAGTGCGTGCATGGGCCTCTGGTCATGCAGTGCTATTCTCTATGTATAAACAGTAAATATATAAAATTCTTTCAGTGTGGGGGTCAACTGTTACGGTCAACCAAAGCAGATTCCACTGTGGCATATATTGTAGCAATGAATGAAGTCTGTCATTCTCTGCTTGGAACTTTACATAAAAGTTTATATTAGTGATAACTGTAGTTAACAAAAACAACATTAAGGAAAACTATATATGTTAAAGAAAGCCATAAACAAATACATATACAGACTGACTGACTGACTGACTGACTGACTGACTGACTGACTGACTTTCATGGGTGGTATGTGTCTTCCTCAATCTTGGGTCCTCTACCAGAGGCCTGGGAGTTTGAGGGTTCTGCACAGTATCTTAGCTGTTCCTAGCACTGCACTCTTCTGCACAGAGAGCTCTGGTGTTATTCCTGGGATCTGCTGGAGCCACTCTCCCAGCTTAGGAGTCACAGCCTCGAGTGCTCTTACCACCACTGGGACCACTTTGGCCTTGACTTTCCACATCCTCTCTAGTTCCTCCTTCAGGCTCTGGTACTTCCCCAGCTTCTCATACTTCTTCTTCCTGATGTTGCTGTCACTTGGCACTGCTACATCTATCACCACTGCTGTCTTCTGGTCCTTGTCTACTACCACGATGTCTGGTTGCTTGGCCAGTTCCTGCCTCTCTGTCTGGGTCTAGAAGTCCCACAGGATCTTAGCCCTGTTATTCTCTATGACCTTATGTGGAATCTCCCATCTGGACTGTGGGGAGGGGGGGGCGGTCTAGCCCATACACTGTGCAGATGTTCCTGTACACAATGCCAGATAGATAGATAGATAGATAGATAGATAGATAGATAGATAGATAGATAAAGTTAAACAGTGACAAGTGCAGAATTACTATTATCATTTAAGCATTTTAATTTAATTAATTTTAAAATAGATTAAAATAAAATCTTGCAGGCATTACATGGAATGGATTGAGACTAATCCATATATTCCTAACTGAGAGCATGCCTTAGATGAAGTGGCATTTATACATCACCCAACACTGAAGTGCATCACCAAAATAGGATAAAAAGAAAAGGATACAGATTTACATAAAATTAGCATATACTAATTTATCTGTGTAGATGCAAACTCAGAAGCAATTACTCTAATTTAAAGTGAAATTGAATTCACCTCATCACAGTGGGGAAGATTGTGACAAACTGGCTTGTGTCCCTGTTCAGTCCATTTTCCATAATTGTTGATAAACAGAAAGCAAGGGCCTCACTGGGGGGCACTACCTAGGTAACTTTGGCTGATGTTGGTACCTAAGCAGGATTAGCCCTGGTTACTTTTTAGATGAGGAACCTCCTAGAATTCCTTTAGATAAAGACTGTTGTATAACCCAGGAAACTGGAAAAAAAATCTCAAAAGAAGGCAATGGCAAATCAGTCCCGTAACATTGCCAAGAAAACATCATGGATTTAGTCACCAGGTGTTAAGCATGACTTGAGGACAGCTTCAGTTTTTAAGAATCAAATGTTACAGAGGCAGAAAAGTGGAGTATGATGGAAGCTTATGTGCCATTACTGATCATCCAACTAAGTGCTACTGATCATTTTCGGAAGAGCTCCAGCATTTCCTTGCAACCAATCACCATCCTAACATTACATGCCTGGGAGACAACAGCTTTGATCTTGACAGAGCAGAGGTAGAAGGAAGAACACAACTCATATTAGAGGATTTTTGGCCCAGTTAGCTTTGGAAAATCTGATGTTGCCTTGGTGATTGTTTAACTTCAAGAATAGCATTTGCAGATACCATCATTTCTAGCCTTCTCTTGGACCACGTTTCTTAGAAGCAAATCAAAGAACTCTGAATAATGACACTTTGGAGTCTAACCTGTTACCGGGATTTCTCTGTAGCTGCCAATAATATTAAGTGAAAAGAGCTGTCAACACAACTGGGGGATTAATACTGAAAACTAGCGGTGTTAAAAAGAAAAGAACATGTTTTCCTTATCATTCTTATTATGAGGATGAGGATGACTTTCCATTATGCAGAACGTTTTTCTCAGAGAACCTCTTCAAATTAGTAGCTCCTTTAGGCCCTACTTGGGGTCTTTGGAAAGCACTTGATACGAAAGTGAATGCACTTCTCACTTTATTGTGAGGAAAGCAAAACAAGTATTGAACAGAAAACAGAGGCAACAGTATTTTCTTCCCTAAATTTATTGTTAAGGTATTTCCTAGAATGGTTACATGCAGCTATTGAAAATATGATGGAATGAACTAGTATTATGACTTAATTCTAAAAATAATCAAAGATGAACTGATGGGTTCACTCATTCGGTGCATAAACCAATGAATATTATTTCCTTACTAGATTACTAGAGATCTTCTTTGTGAAGATCTGAGGACTATATTCACTCTCAACAGTGAGAAGTGGAGATCCATGAGAAATAAAACTTCCCTGAACAACAGGATAACTGAGATGCAGACTCCATAACTGGCATATCAATAAGGCTTCTGAGATCAGATCCCTATCACAGAACTTATAGCAGCTCTTGGGAACATGCAGCTTTCCCAATGTTGTTGAACTACAATTCTCACTTGCCCCAGCCTATAGGGCTGATGGTGCAGAATGTTGGAGTTGTAGTTCCAGCAACACTTTCTCTATTCCTGCTCTACTGGAAAGACTGTGGTATATTTTCATACAAAGGAGGTTATATTACTCTTGAATTTCTCTTACAACAAATTCTAAGGGTTGTGTTGGGTGAAGAATAATGTTTTCATTATCTTCTTCCTCTTCCCACTCTTTCTGTACCCAGATGTACACTTCTTTTTAGGCTTGAAGTCATACTTTGAGTGTCTTTAAAGACAGTTCAAGGACTATGAGAGGCCTAGATTGGAGACAAATTTAATTTTCATTTCATTTCATTTAAACTCAATTAAAATATAGTATGACTACTCTTTATTTATTTACTTGTTTATTACAGAGCTTGATTTACTACCTACTTCAGGACTGTTTCTAAACAACCCAAAATGCTGTACATAAATTCACAAAACACCAGAAAAACTAAGTCCATTAATTAACCAGCTAGCTAACTAATAGGCAATTCACATATCATTAGCATCCCAACACCTTGCAGAATAGCCGGGTCTGTAGCACCTTCCTAAAGGCCAGGAGGTTTACCTTGGGAGGCAAAGTATTCCAAAGTGTGTGGACAGCCACCAAGAAGGTTTATAATTGGGTCCCACCCCTTAATTTTTTATTAGACTTATATCCTGCCTTTCCCTCAGGAACATAGGACACTGGTCTACCTAGCATACTCTTTTTCAATATTTTTCCTTGCAACAATCTGTGAGTTAGGGTAAACTAAGAGTAACTGAGTCAAAGTCACCCTGTGAGCTTCCACACATGAGGTTGTACTTGAGTCCAATAGTTTAACCATTACAATAAACAAACTTTTTTTTTTTAAAGCATGTTGAATACTAAGGAAACCCAACCACTGAATTCTGCTGCTGCAAAAACGTTGCAAAACAATGGTAGAGATGTATATCTTCCCTGCCATTCTTACTACAGAAGCATCCTCAAAGTTGGTTCCCAACTATATTTGATCATAATTCCCATGGGAAATATTTCTTTGTCCTCAGCATCTCAGATCAGCATCGGATTCTTACAGTTCTAAGAGTGGGTCAGGGACATTGGGAACCCTAACACTGATGACTCAAGTCATCAATCTATATAAACATCTCCACATAAAAGCCTACCAGCTTAACTTTCAGGAGACTCTCTTTGGAACCATAGAAGACCACTTCCTTGGAGTCTGCAATGACCAAGCAGCATAAAAGCCCTATAAAATTAAACAAATAAATAATAAATCTGCTTTCATCTATCCTTCAGTAAGATACTTGGCAACATGGAAAAGTATTGACTTTTAATAAAAATGTTAAGATTTCTCACAAGAGAGGAGTTTATATATGTCTACCTTGTAGATTCCAAACAGCAAACAGGGAGATTGGCAGTCTGATATGAAACATGAGGCAGTTCTGTGAACTGGCCTTTGAGCTAATAGCCCATCATTTGCTCTAAGAATGATGAATAATAGCATTTTGTGAAAACTCCCAATGACAATTAACCTTTAGACAGTAAGACTGTGTGCCTGCTGATTTATAGCTCTCTCTCTCTCTGACATTCACTGTAACATTGTTTGCTTCCTTGACTTCATAAACATGGAATCTGACACCATCACCACTTTTCTATCTGCCTTATTTCATGAGATGCAGAATGTTGACCATACTTCCTCTAACTCCATGCATTTCGTGCACATTTCAAGAAGTATGGCTCGATGAGGACAATTGTTCTGCTAAAGATCCACAGGAGTTTTCACATGATTCCACTACATGTATCAGTTGCCTAACTAAATTCAGATTGTTGGGCCACAATAATTCACATGATGAAACTACAACAGAGGTGCAATCAAGCTGCATGTCATACACAGATGACTTTCTCTCTCTCTTTTGCAGGGCTTTTTCAAAGTTACAGTACAATCTAACCTTCCTGATGGGTGACATTTTGCAGTTTATTTGCCCATATAGGTCCACCTGCAGGTGAATGGGGATTTGAAGCCTGGTTCCCAACATCTAAAGCAAGGTTTCCCATCATCCCTGATCACTGCCCATGCTTGAGGCTTGGTGGCATTTTCATCTGATGACTTAGGACTGGAAAAGGCTGACTTAACCAAAGAATTTAGATTGGAGTGCTCATACTTTTCCAGGTGAAAGATCAGTCTTGGTTTTTGAGTATCTTGAAAGAAGAAAACTTTGGGGTAGTGGTTAACATGTTGGACTTGGACAATTCAGGTTCAAGTGCTTCTTCAACCACAGAGCTTACTGGATGACTTTGGATCAGTCACTTTCACTCAGCTTAAACCACAATTTTGTTGTGCAGATATGTGAGTCAGATGTCAGATGAAAGGTAAATTATGTATTCAATTAATACATTCAATTAATAAATAGCATGTGCAGAGCCAGAAAAAAAAAATTGATCGGACTTCGTTTAAATAAAATTACTATCATGTCTAACCAGCCACATATTAACTAAGTTTCCTTTTCTCCAATATTAAAAATCATAACTTGACAGCAACTTTTAGAGATCTTGGGGGTCTGTATCCAAGAATTTAGAGGAACACACCTTGCCCTGGAGCCTTGACTTTACACCACTGATAGCTCTAATTTGATTCTGAAATTTCCAGTTATACAAACTTCGAGATAAAGGGATTTCATACTTGATACCTTGTCACACTGTATATGGTGAAAACAACCTAGTTCTCCGTTAGACATCAGCTGATCCATTTTAATGTATTTCCTTTGCTTCTCTACATGTTTTTCTTTCATTGCTTTCAGTTCTTTTGGCTCATTTCTTTGTCAAGCTACTTTCTAACCCAATTTCTCCCACCACTGCTTTTATCTCTTAAAGAATCTCTTCTTTGTCTCATTTTCTAATTTTGTGACTCCTTTAATGCTTTTTAAATTTAAGTACGTTTAACGTATTTTTTCCACAATGTTTTCTTTCAAGTTAAAATAAGTGACACTAAATTTACACAATGTTGGCTGTGCATTTATTATTTTTTCTCATCTTGACAGTCATAGGCTGGTTATAAGGAAATCTGATTATTTAAAAGGGGGGTGTGTGTGTATGTATGTGAGTGTATCACAGGAGGAGCCCAAACAAAGAAGTCATATAGAAATATTCTCATATTCTATTTTAAAATTACAGATAAAAAACCTGTGTCTTTTAAGAGGAAAATATTTTGTCAACTCATTGATACTGTCTTGCTTTAATCACTCAACTTGAGTTTTAGAAACAAGAGGACCTACAAGAAAATATTGGTGAGCAGAGTGCACCAGTACAGTATTCTCATTTGCTAGTCGTGACTTTTCCCACAATGCCCCATTCCATTAAGAATTAGTCAACATGCCATGACTGCAGAGAATTCTCTATCATCATTAAGCTGGTTGGAGGATTCTCACCAAAAGTTGCTTCCCAATCATACAATGATTCTGTGACACTAAAGAAATGTATTAAATGCATGAAAGTAATCTTAGGAACAACATTCAATCCATTTAATTTGATGTTAATTATAATTAAATTATAGTTAATTACAGTTAAACTAAATTAAATGATATTTAATTTCTCTCCTGGCCCCAGCCGTGGCTTTTCCTGGTCCCATTCACATTTTAGAATGCTGCCTCTCCTGACCTGACCCTTGAAGCCTTTCAAAACAGATATGCATCCCTAATCTAAGGTGATGGAACCACCTCTGCAATCAGCCACTTTGTACTTTTCAGAAAAATGAACATTTTCTTTCTCCCAAAAACCAATGGCTGTTGAACAAGCATTTCCTTTATTTTATTTTTTTTTATTTTTATGAAATTATGGTTTATAACGTGTTGTGAAATAGCATCCAATTAGCAGAATGGCTTATATTGTGTAGGCAGTTGTCCTGAATCACTAGCAAACATCTACTAAGTATTTAATGATAATACAGGCAGTTTTTGTCTTTTTTTAAAGATTTAAGACAGAAGTGAGAAACATATAACTTCCAGTCATGGCTAAAATTAAGACCCAGTATCTAATAAGCATGGCCACTAGTGAAGGATGCTCCAAACTATAATTTGGCAGTATCTGGAGATCTAGAAGTGTCCCATTTCTGACTTAGGCAAACAGCTACATACCATTGTTTGTCCTCCTTTTTTTCCCTTGGAATTATATATTTCCTAGCCAACTATAATATGAAACACTGACAGAATTTTCACTTAGCTTGATTTTGTACTCATCAAACTCAGAGGTCCAACAAGCTGCCTGACTATTTGAAATCAAGAGGTACAGCAATTCCAGGTAAATACTTAATTTGCCAGAAATAGCAAATCAACATGTTACCTTTCTGTATTGATGAAACAGAACAGGTGTTTTGGTTTTTTTGTTTTTGAAGCACTAACTTCCACAAAAACTATTCAGTTGCAACCCAGCAATTTAGTTAGAATAAAATATCTACTTTTCTTTAGCAAAATATGATTCTTGTATTTCTGGAGAATTTCAAGGTAGCTTTCTGTCTAATAGTAGACTCAAAATCATGATTTGAAATATAGCATCATTTCATTATAATCGCTTTAGTACTTCCAACAATGTTCTGCATGACCGGAAAGAATGGGGGGAGGGGGTTCCTATTGTTTCATATTTATTTACTATTTTTCAGTGAAAAATTCCTCCTCCAATTCTCTTGCTGAAAGACCCCACATTCCTCAAAGACACAATCCTTTTTCACTGTTCAAGTACAAATAGACAGAAAAATTGTGTCTGGAGAGGACAAGGCAACCCAGACAGATCATCTGCCAAACATCTCATTGCAACAGTCTCATTGTCTGAAACCCTTGCCAACAAAATGCAGAGATTATATATTGGTTCTGGTGAATATCTTCAGCAACTTTCTACTCCCATCCAACAGCTCTTGTCTAAAAACAAAGAAGAGAAAGGCGCTAGGGTAGCCAGGTGGCTTATACTCCATCCAAGTATTTCTGATTATTTATACAAGCAAATGTTGGCTAAACCATTCACAAGGTGACAAAGCGAAATTTTGAAAAAAGGGAGAAAGAGAGGTACAGTGATGAGATTCATGGAGTATTATCAATATTCCTTCCAGGTGTTTTCCTGAACATGTTTTATGCAATAAAAATAACCTACAACCTATTGAGCTGATGTAGAAAGGCAGATCACTGAATTCACTGAACCTCAGTATGAGCCTGGCTAAAATCAGAATAACCTGGTACAAGACAAACTTAGTCAGAAGAAGGAAGACAGTCAAGAGTAATTGACAACCTTCTGTCTAACCTTTGTTACTATTTTGTGTTCATGAACATGTCACCATGTTCATGAACACAAAATCTGGGGGATTTTGCTACTTTTGTCAGAATGACAAAAGCATCATTGTGTCATTATATCATAAGCTCTATCCCTTTTGAGCATGCATACAAAGTCATGACAGTTGTCTAGGCTTACATCATGGCTTACATCACAATAGCACAATGCTTCCTTTTGTCATTCTGCACCCTATTGCCCACTCCTGTAGATGCCATTGTTCATGAGTCAACACTGCATAAGCCAACACTTGTTGAAAAAGTCATAACGTACAGATTCATTTGTACATAACGTACAAAGCCAATCATAAACCACAATTTGAAAACAACAATGCCTGGTTCACGCATTGTGCTAAGCCCAACCAAGCAAACCACATTATAGCATAATACATTAGGTAAATCCCAAAATACCATTTATCAAGAGAAACAATCCAGCACAGATCTATTTATGGAACACAACTGTCTAATATATAGAGACATATACACACACAGAGACACACAGAGAGACTGAACTCTATGTCCCCTCTAAAGCTACTGAGGAAGCAAACTATACAGTTTGATAAATACATAGCATACAGGTGCCTTTCTTCACCCAGTAGGTGCTGAATTTTTTAAAAAATCCAGATATGGGAAAATGGGGGTGAATTTCCTCAAGCAAGGACCTGGGAGAAGGAACAAGATACCCCCAACCCATATGGGATCAATCCACATATCCCATCATGTTCTAATATGAAAAGGCTGGGATGGTTTAGTGTATTTTGTTCCAACAAGAATGGAAGGTTTTTGTTTTGCCCTTTACTGGTTGCTCTGTGACCAAATCCCATCTTTGCAATAGATGCCTCCTGTGAGAGCAGAAGATTAAGTTGGGCCACACCTGGTTAGTACCTGAAGATTCCAGGGCAGCAGGCTAAACTAGGAAACTGAAAATACATCCTGGAAGAAGGCAATAACAGCCTGCTTCCTTGCTGCTGCAGAGCATGGGTATGTCCAAGAAGATACCAGGACCTGAGCTCAATTCAAAGCTGGCTTTTCTCTTACATGACATTGATCCTGTCTCATCGAGACACTATGACCGAAACAGGATTATTGGACTGCATTGCATGCAACAGAAAAAGGTGGTCTTTCTTCTTTACCACATCACTGTCTTGCCATAATTTCTTAGTAGAAAAAAATTAGCAACTCCTGCACCTTTGGAGAAAGGTATCTTCATCTAACCAGACCAGTACTGATTTTTGTTGATGCATTCCTAGGTACAAATGACATAAACACAAGGGAAGTGCCTCTATTAAGAAGAGGGGCAGGGGAGGTTGGAAGTATTCATCAGTCAGTCATCACCCTCAAAATATACCCCTGTTCAGTCCACTTGTGTGGACCACATAAGTGATTAGCCAGTTGTAATAAAATTGTAATAAATTCAGGACAAGATGTTATTCTGTTCACTGGATGATCCATCACCATAGTAAGGACTGGGTTCCATTAAGGTCAGCCAAAGAGGAGAACCTCTGAGTCTTCCCACTCCTTTGGACTGAATAAAATGCAGAAAGGTGGGGCAATGAGTGTTTGGTCCTGCATGCAAATTGCTACCCCTATAATGATCCTCTTTGATCTGAAATAATCTGAGAACTCCAAATGGGAGGAAGGAGAAGGAAATGAGACCAAAGAGCAATTTGGCCTTCATCTTTTTCGCTATCTTGCCCTGTATATATCAATAAACTGTTGTTGCTTGCATGTAATCTTTTTTTTTTTTTAATCCCGGGCGTGGGGGTATGAAATGCCATCCAACCACTTGCTTGAGGCACAAGAGCATCGGGCTTTTTTGGCTCAGGTGGACAGAAGTCCATGAAAAGGCAGCTGACTCATACAGAGACACAGTTTAGGGCAGAAATCCACCCCCGCCATCCAAACACGTCTACAAGATCCCCTTCCCCACTGATTCCACTTTTCCACACAGATACAGTATGTCCATGAGCAGCTTCAGGACTAGGAGAAACCTTTGATGCATGCAGCTGGAGTAATGCTGTACTGGTGTGCAGAGAAAGATAACCTGCCTTTATTTTCCCCAAGGTATCTGCTTTGTTTACTTTCCACACAGTTGGTTTAGCATAAAAAGAAAATCTGGGACTGTGTTCACTCATTCCATTATTCAGAGAGAGGGAAAAGCACGCAGGCAAGTCAGCACGAAGGAGGCTGGAACAAGAAAAGCAGAGGCTGACGGATGTTTAAAAAATAATGATTGGCTGACAATAGAAAATGGTAACTAATGAGAACAACTTGTCCATTATCTGTTTCCATTCCTCTCTGTCTTCTTCCTAGATGCAAATTAATAAGGGATGTTGCAAGCATGCTAAATGGTAAATTAGAATCCACAAGTACTTGTTAATTCTCAGAGATGAATATAAACTAAATTAAATTAATCCCCAATACTATTTTGCAGCATTTTCTTGTAAAGTTTAGTCCTAGTTGCCACCAGGATGATACGGCTTGGACAGGTTGTGACTGGACTACTTCAGGTTTCAGATGGTCCCTCACCTGGAATTCTACACTGTAAATTAAACTCTCTGCAGCTAGGAAATTAGAACATCAGGGAGAAAAGTTCTCATGCAGCTGATGAAGTGAGGTACAGCTCACAAAAGCTTAGGCCTATTAATAAAATTTGTTAGTCAGGAAAGGTGTTAAAAGACTCCTAATTACTTCCCTATTGTGGTCATTTCCTCTCCATGTAGAATTTCTTGAATCAAGATGCATTCAAACAATCAACCTGTCTTTGCAGTGACACAGATTTACTGCTTCCCTTGAAACTAAAGCTAGAAAATGTGCTGAAAATGGAAGCAAAGATGATCAGGAGGCTAGCAAATTTCCCCTGTGAGGGAAAATGACAGTACCGGGCACTTATCAGCCTGGAGAAGAATTGGGCAGGGGGAAGTTTATGGTAAAGGTGTATAAAATCAAGAATCATTCCCAAAATGTGATTAAATGTGTGTTTCTCCCTTTCACAGTATCAGAATGCAGGATTATTCTTTAAAAATAAACATGAGAAAAGTCAAGACTAGTAAATGGTGGATAAGCATTACTAGAAGATGTGAATGCCACTAATTTAGATGTTTTTAAAAGGGGACTAGACAAATTCATAAAGGATTGGCCACTAGTGGTATTCATCTAGGCAGCTCAGCAATCTACCTCAAACACTAGCCACTAGGGAGCAACAGGGCAAGAGGACTATGGCTTTCCCACCTATGAGCTCCTCAGTGCACCTGCCTGGCCACTCTACGACACAGAATAGTGACCCAAATAGGTATTGGCTTCAGGATCTGAGATATAAAAATGTCCTCCATCGCCACTGAGTCAGCAACTGATTGCTCTCAATGTTATGATATCCTCAGAAAGATAAACAGAATACAAATAAAATTAATGAAGTAAATACTACTGTTGAATGCCACCTCTAAACTGCCTACCTAAAGCCCCTCTGGAGAGAGGCAGGGATAAATTGTATAAATACAAATAAAATAATTCTGTCACTAAAATCTCCAGGAAGAGTGATACTATTGTTTTTATAACTGAAGGGGGAAGTAGATATGGTTGTTTGCATGTAGTTTGTCCTAGCATATTTGAATTTTAAGAAGTAAATAATAAGATTAAGGACTATAAGCCAGTTTGGGACCATGACATTCTAGGAAGGGATAACTTGTCTCAACCATGGTACTGAATTGAACCTCCTCTCCTGTACCTATTATTCATGATAAGAAAAAAATCATAAGCAAATTATTTTATATTACCAAATCACACTCTCAGCCTCACCTCCACCCACCTTGGAGTCTGTCTTGACCCATGGCAGCTGCCTGTACAAATCTCTACAGTTTTTTTGGCAACATTTTTGGAAGTGGTTTGCCCTTGCCTATGTCCGAGGGTTGAGAGAGAGTGACTGGCCCAAGGTCACCCAACCAGCTTTGTGCCTAAGGCAGGACTGGAGTTCACAGTTAACCATCCCACCAATACTTCATCACCCGCAGTACTGACCTTTTAATGTTGAATTGTCCTACAAGATTACAGTAATTATTACAACTACATGTTGTAGACAGGATGTTGACAATAGATGAAGCACTTTAAGCACCTAAACATGCTAGAAAAAGCATCAATGTTAAGTATATTTTTTCCCAGCCTTTTTGAATATTTTTTTTAAAAGTTCCATTAGCCTTTTTTTAATGCAAGACATTTTGAAATATAACATTCTTCACATATCTTCTAGGCTTGGATGAGGTGGCTTTGATTCATTTTGGTGCTATGGAGGCTACATGATTGAGGCTTGTCTAGGAGAAAAGACCACAATTTGGCTTCACAAAGGGCTTCACATTGCCTTCCAGGCTTTTCCAGCTATTGCAAGCATGAAGAGGCTGTGGAGAAGACTTCAGAGCAGAGAAATGAAAGAGTTCCATTGCTCTTGGACAGAATGTTGCTTTGATCAAGCCTTCATCAAAATCTGCACAGGCCTAATATATTGATCTTAACCAACTTAAACTCTATTGCATATTAAGAAATGAGTTTACAACAGACAGAGCCATCAGATAATCTAGTTTTATTACTATAATTATTTTTGTTGTGCTTATCTGGATTTTGGAGGGGATGGGGTAGCAAACCATTAAAATAAATGATACTTTGAATGAAAATACAAATATGATTCTCTAACGGATCATCTCATCATCGTAATGTGAGAATTACAGCTATATTCTCTCCCCTGGAAAGGTCTTTATCCCCACCCAAGAAGCCATTCCTCTAACCTAAAATTAGGTATGCATTTTATCAATGAATTCCTCTAAGCTACCTCTCTACAGATCACTCAAATAATTAGGGTTGCTTTATTTTTCTCTAGGGAACACCACATCCAGAGTCAAAGAAAGGCACAGAAAGAGAAAGGCAAGGTGGTTCTGTCTAATTAGACAACTGGTGCCTAATTAAATGCATAAGCACTGTAATAATATCTCAGGATAGTTGTTTGATTGTGAAATGAGTGTTCAACTCTTTATTTTTCCAATCAGATTCTCCAACCAAGGACAGAATTTCCTTCCAAAATATTGTGATTTAGACATATGGTTTAGCTATTTCCAAAATAAAAAATTAAGTTAATTATACAGGGTATGGTCCCCCTTGAGGCCAGCAAGTGCTTGGGTAGGTGTGACTGAGGGGTGATTGAGTTCCCTATGAGGTGGGGTGGTTTGTTGGGGCCTTGGTTGGGTGTTTTTAAGATGGGTAGAAGTGAGATTGGGCATGCATGGCTTGGCCTGGGAGGAGGAAATGAGGGGTGGGAACGGGGTGTGGGGGTGCTGAGAGGGTAGGAATAAACATCAGGATGGTGATGGGCAGAAGACGTATGGTGAGAACCCAGGGCCAGGCTGCACTCTGGGACACCAGGTCTCCTGCTTGAAAGCATTATGCTATCTGGCTCTTGACTTCCATCCTCCGTGCCTTGATGGCCCTGAGGGTCCTTGGTGGCCCTAGGGTCCAACTTCTGCTCTTGAATGCCAGGTCATATGTAATAAGGCTACCCTCATTCATGATCTTATAATGAATGAGGGCACCAACCTAGCATGTCTAACCAAGACCTGGTTGGGCCCAGGGGGGGGGTTATTGCTCTTGGAACTGTGCCCACCTGGCTTTTGTGTTTTGCATCATCTGAGATCCCAGGGGAAAGGAAAAGGTGTGGTTGCTGTTATCCATGAGTACTTGAAGACTCTCAGAAGATTTTCTCTGCAAATAACTGGATGTGATGCACTTTGATTGAAGTTGGGCTCTAGGGAATAGTTAGACTGCTGTTGGTGTACTGCCCTGCCTGCTGGCCAGCATCATCCCTATCTTTACTGCTGGATGCCATCCTTACAATGGTGCTTGGGGATTTCAATATGGCAGGGAGTCCAGGGTGGTGCAGGAGTTCATGGCCTCCTTGGCAGCCATAGACCTGTCCCAAGTCATCAGTGGCCTGATGCATACCAGTATCCACCCATTAGATCTGTTTTTTGTCTCAGGGCAATTACAATGTGATCTGGTAGTGGAGCACATTAACATCAGGTTGATGCCGTGGACAGATCACTCTCTGATTGCCTTCTGGCTTACTGGTGCTATCCTCCCCTGCAAGGAGATAGGGCCTGTTCGACCAGCCCACCCCAGGCAAGTGAGAGACCCCACTGGGTTCCAGAGGGAATTTGGGCTTTTCCCTGAGGAATTGAGTGAGCGGTTTGGCTAAGGCCTTAGTTGCTGCCTAGAATGGGTAGCTGGCTGAACCTCGGAGTGCATCACCCCTATGTAGCCTCTCCCTGTGTGCTGATTCTGGGGCATATATTGGTTTTCAGAGGAGCTCCAGGAGATGAAGCACCTCGGGAGACATTGGAAAAGCACTGTAGGAAGACTCAGAGCGAGTTTGATCAAACACGGGTAAGAGCCCGTATTAGGAATTACCTTTAGCAATAAGGGTGGCAAAACATAAATATTTCTCTCCCCTTATTGCATCTGTGAATAATTGTCCAATGGCTCTATTTAGGGTGACCTGGTTCCTGCAAGGCAGGGATGGGACATAGGATCATCTGCAGGGCCACTGTGAGGAACATTCTGCTTCTCTGGCAAATAAACTTGCTCAGATTCATACCAAGTTGGTCCAGCTGAGGTGACTGGGGCCCAGTCTTATGGTGTGATCTGAAATGAGTTTGAACTGGTGACTCTTGAGGAAGTAGACAGGGTTCTCTCTGTTGTTAGTTTGACCACCTGTCTCTTGGATCCAAGTCCCTCCTGGGTTGTGAATGCAACCAGGGAACTAACCTAAAGTTGGGGCCATGCTATGGTGTCAGCCTCTCTGAGGAAGGAGGTGGTACCACCAGCCTTGAGGGAAGCAGTGATGCATCCCCTCCTCAAGAAGCCATCCTTGGAACCAATGATTTTAGACAACTACCATCCTGTCTCCAACCTTTCCTTTTGGGGGGAGGGTTGTTGAGAAGGTGATCAGACTGCAGCTACTGAGAACCCTGAAGGAAATGGATTATCTGGATCCATTTCAGTCAGGTTTCAGGCCAGGATTTAGTACAGAAACAGTCTTGATTATGACTGTAGATGACCTCTGGTGGAACCAGGATGGAGGTGGTGCATCCATCTTTGGGCTCTGTGATCTCTCAGCAGCTTTCAGTACCATCAATCATGGTATCTTTCTGGACTGGCTCCAAGAATTGGGATTGGAGGCACCATTTTATGGTGGTTCTCTTCCTTCAGGGCTGGGTCCAGTTGGTGTTGGGGGGGAGGTGTCTCCCGAGGCCCCTTCTTTGTTGGATGCATTGGGCTCAATACTTTCTCCCTCCCTGTTCAACATCTACATGAACTGATGGTAGGGTGAGGTTGTTCACTGGTTTGGGGTTTGATATCATCAGTATGCTGATGATACCCAATTATATCTCTCAACCCTAGTCCAGACAAATGAGACTATCAAAGTCATATCCCAGTGCCTGGAAGCTGTGTGGGCCTGGATGGGGAAGAACCATCTCTGACTCAATCCTTTTAAGACCAAGTGGCTGCAGATATTAGGGCCACCTGGATCCAGGGATATTCCATCTGTAACCTTCAATGGTGTTCCACTTCCCCATTCAAGAGTGGTGGGCAATAGGGGGTCTTCTAGGACTCATAGCTCCTGCTTGATGAGCAGGTGGCAGCTGTGACCAGGAAGGCCTTTGCACAGGTTCATCTGACGCACCAGTTGAACCCTTTCCTGGATCAGGAGGCCCTTCAGACAGTCACTCATGCCTTAGTTACCTCTTGGCTTGATTACTGCAATGTGGTCTACATGAGGCTGCCCTTAAAGACCACTTGGAAGCTTCAACTGTTCCAGAATGCAGCAGAGAAGGCAAAACTGGGAATGCCTCAGTATGTCCATGTGACACCTCTGTTCCACAAGCTGCACTGGTTGCCAGTTTGCTTCCACCTGTGATTGAAGATACTGGGTATGACATATAAAGCCCTACATGGCATAGGGCCCAGTTATTTGAGGGACCACCTATCTTCTGTGGTTTCTGCCCAGCTGGTATGAGCTGACAGGGTTGGCATGCTCCGGGTTCCTTCAAAGAAAGAGTGTCATCTATTGAAACCCAGGAAATGTGCCTTTTCTGTCATGGCACCTGCCCTGAAGAATGAGATTCCCTCTGAGATCCAGGTGGCTCCCACCCTAATGGCATTCTGGAGAGCCTTAAAGACCTGACTGTTTTTCTAGGCCTTGGGCTAGGGCGACTGGAGCCACTCACTGGATGTTGGTTGTTTTTGTTTGTTTGTTTGTTTGTTTGTTTGTTTTACTTTTTACGCTGTTAGGTGGATTCACCATCTGTTTCTTATTTATCATGTTTTTTTAATTATATTGCACTTTTACTCTGTTTGTTACACTATGAGCACTCCAGAGTGGGTTTAGAGTTAGGTGGCACCTATATGAAATAAATAAATGAGAAACTTCACATATGCACCATGATTTAAAATAGGTTAGGAGGAGACATCATCTTCAATATGACGTGATAGAATTCATCATTCTCTTTAAGATTATGTCACTCATCTGGAAGACATAATATTCTGACTGGCCAGATATTTAGGTTAATTAAGAAAGTGTCAGCTAAGATCTACTCTGCATCTATCTTTTGTCTTAGTTTTTGAGGGGCAAAAATTCCAGAGTACTATGGATTTACTATTACTATGCCATTTTAATAGGATGTGTTTTTCAATGGTTGATTTATTTTTTAATTGAGACACTTGATTTGCTAGAAATGTGGTTTCTTTAATTTTCTGATTTTTAAAATATCATTTTGTACTTACCCAGATCACTTTAAGCGTAAACCTCTCTTGCAGATGTCCCACAAAATTTTTCAGTATTGCCAGAGGAATCAGTAGGGGATAGTGTTATCAGGGGAGGAGTCAGCTGATTTTATATGTGGGAGGAATTCCTGAAAGACCAGTGGATAGAATCCAGGCTACAGAATTCTGCCCCCAAATCCCTGATCTGTCTACTGAGAAAGGAACGTTGATTGATTTTTCACTGACTGCAAGCCTATACATGTCTGCTCAGAAGTAACTGCTATCAAATTCAGTGTGGCTTACTTCTAAGGAAGTAATACAGGGTTGCAATCTCAAAGTGATTGTCACCTTAGAAGAAAAGATCCTTTCCTGTTTTGTTATGTTTCTCTCCTTCAGCCTACCAACAGCCGGGGAAAGGAGGAGGGGGTAAGGCAGCATGCCTGCTCAGGAAGCTGGAAGGTTTTACAATAGCAAATACTCACCTATCGACAAGATCTGAGAAGAAAGAAGGGCATCTGCAAAATTCTAGCAGGATCTTGCTTTACATTTCAGGCAAGACACTGACCTGTTTCTCCCTCTTCCACTTCAGCCTGGAAGAAATGCAAAGCATATTTTCCCTGGATCCCAAAGCACTTTTGTATGCATTTAAAATAACTGGGTTTTTTCTCAATATACTTTGCTGTGCATACATGTGGAACATGGAAGATTTGGCTGTTCTACCGGCACTTGTACACCACTAAACAGGAAAACAGGAGTTTATTCTGGGTGGGTGGGTGGGTGGAAGGAAGGAAGGAAGGAAAGGGTTTTATGCCAGTGCTAATTATTGATTCTTTCTTATTGCCAGTTTAGCATTTGGAGCTGCTTACAGATTTTCCTGTACGTATTCCTCCTCGCTTAACTACCAGACATTCTGGGAGAAGTAACTTGGTATCTGGCTACATTAGCATCTTGAAATGTGCTGCCTAGTTTTATGCCTTTCATTCAGTGTAACAAGTAGGACTAGAAACAAAATCTCTCACACTGTAGTGCGAGCCTGCCAACGTACTATTTCCATTTATTCCTTTTTCTACTACACTGTGGTTCTTACTTGCTATCTCATTTGGAAAAAAAGTTCTCTGGGGAGGGTCTTCCTCTTGGCTTTTATATAAGCATCATGCCAGAATCCAAAATCAGACAGTGGACAAACCAACATTATAGTACAGCTCCATGGGGTGCTCAAAGTTGCATATTGCCCACCCCTGCTGAAGTCAAGGATACTTTAAGAAAAATTTCCCTATATTTCAGGCTGCCCACACCTTAGTATCTGATTGAGACATTCTCTATTTAGGTTCCAGTGGTGGGGAAGACCTGGTGGATGTGAAAAACAGGTAAGGCCTCTTTGCTGGCCAGCTGGACCTCCACTGTGCAACTCCCTGCCTCAGGCATGGGGGGCCTCCCTTTCTGGTGTTTTTTCACTGATTGGTGGGGACTGTTTTATTCTGGAGGGCAATAATGCCACCAGGAATACACATCTAAATATTTCAGATGCTGAATCTGCCGCTTGTGTTATATCACTGTCAGCCCTACAGGGTGGACCAGATCAGGACACTAACTCCATAGGAAGACCAAAATCATCCTTTATTGAGACAGACAGTAATAGCATAATCTTACAGGTCTGCCTCTGTTTTCCCTTCCCTCCCTCTTACATCCCAGGGATTCAGGGATGTAAGAGCCAGTCTGAGTCTCTTGCTAATACTTTCCCACCTCCCTAGGCTTAATGCATGCTTCTGCTTGTGTTTTTGTCCTAATAGCTTTTGGGTGGCTTCTGTAAGGTCACCTCCATGGCTCCCTACAATGACCTGTCTTCTTTCATACTGCTTTTTAAAATATTACTTTGGGCCCCTTTAATGGTTATTAGCCATCCTAAATTGTTTGCATTTTTATGTAAGTCAAAGCCTATAAATAAGATTCTATGATGCAAGGATCTGTGGAATTTTCCAAAGCACAAAATCCCTATAACTGGACTAGTATATCTATGTGGCAAAAACCTGGACTCTTGGCACTGGTCCTGTAAGCTCAGGTTGAGCTACAGCTAATCTCTCTGGACTTTGACAGCTACATATTTTTTAAGGCTTGAATAGAAATAAAATCTAAAATATTGCTCCATATTGACAGTGCAATAGTTTTAAAAAGACAAGGTTGGTGTAGATGAACAGCTTTTTTTATGATTGAGTGTATCACTTAATTATCTCTTTGTATTGGGCTTCCATAAGTACCAATCTGCCAAATATTGATTTGGAAAGAAGTTAATGGCTTCTTCTTTTTACCCTACAATAAAATATGGAAGTTTTTTTTTTTTTTTTGGAAAGAATGAGAACTTCCACGGATGCCTACTGACATTATAGCAGTATTCCTTTGCACGCTAGCTACTGCCTACTGTTTCATTTTTTTAAAAAAAATCTCTTCATTAATGGAGGCTTCAAAT
The DNA here is from genome assembly GCA_030867105.1 of Liasis olivaceus. Taxonomy (NCBI): domain Eukaryota; kingdom Metazoa; phylum Chordata; class Lepidosauria; order Squamata; family Pythonidae; genus Liasis; species Liasis olivaceus. The sequence continues at coordinate 134,256,023 of CM061349.1, read as the reverse complement.
TGTGATAGAGGCTAGGACAAGTTAATGTCTCTGAACATCCATTATGGTTGATGTTTAAGACCAGAGGGAGTCGACCATAAAATCATTCTAGGGAGAGAAGGTAGCTGGCTGAAGTATATTGCCTTTCAATGCCAAACACAGGGAGATGTTTTTTCTGTGAAAATTTGGATTTGTCACAGGACTCTGGGTGTTTCTGAAAACAGGTCAGCTGGTTCACTCTTTGTGATGACATGCTCTGAGTGACCTGAAAGCAGATTTTTGTGGCTTTGCTGCTTTTGAAACAAGGAGTACAGAATGGCCAAGGACTTTGGTTTATTGAGTTAATAATGAGTTTCAGATGCACATTTCCCCTGCTAGCATTTTCTCATCAACACAGTTGTTATTGGCACAGGATCCAGTTTTCATTTTGGATCTGACTCTTCCAGAAGAGAGAAAGGGACAAGAAAAGAGAAAGGATGAATGTCTATAAACAAAATAATGAATTAATGGAAGAGTTTGGATAATTATGCCTTTCCATGGAAATATTTAGTGTGACTTTTTAATAGTAACTTATTATTTGTACAGTAAAGGAAGCAAAATATTTTTGGTGGCTGGGGGATTCTAGGAGTTGAAGTCCACACGTCTTAAAGTTGCCGAGTTTGAAAGACGCTGATCTGACACCATATCTAGGTAGCTGCTCTAAAGTATTTGGAGAAGTGAACTACAGTAACTTTCTGGGCCTTTAACTTATCTTTGGGCTTAGAGTTTAGGTTATATATGTTCATTTTACAAATGTATAAAAATATATTTAAAGTTTAAACTTTAAAAAATGTATTTTTAAAGTTTTTAAATTATAAAGAAAGAAAAGACCATCTTGCAAGAAAGCTATTCGCAGTGACAAATAGTATGCGTCTCCCAGGTTAATATTTTAGTCAGTTTCTAAATGTTTAGTTCCTGGAATTAATCTTCAACAGCCCCTTTTTATTTACATTTCAAAATTGGCATGGCATCATTGTGGTAAAACTGTAGAATGTTTAGAAAATATTTGGAGATTTTAACTGAAATTCTATACCTATCTGTCTCAAAGTCCTGTTCTATTCAGCATAATATTCTATTCAACAGATATGTACATATTTCTGATGTCAGTAAAGAAACTGGAAGAATGTGAATTGGTACAAGATATTCTTAAGCCACACCCTCACCTGCTGAGTCTCAACTTATCAAATAGAGATGGGCAAATTGGTGGTCTCCAGATGCTGTGAACATCTTCCATATCTGCTGCCTGGAGCCATGATGGCTGAGGCTGCTCAAAGTTGGCATCCAAAGCATTTGGAGACCCCCAAGTTAGCCTAATCCTATCTAGAGTCTTAATTGTCATCACCTCCAAGTTTGACAGACTTGATCAGAATAACCTCAAGACTGTATTAAATAATACATTTTATGTGTCTCCCCCTCCAAGAGTTGCTTGGAAACTACAACTGGTACAGAATTGTGGCTAGGCTATGTGGTGAAGTGTGCATACAAAAAACCTGTGTTTAAAAAAGTGTAAGCCTATAAAAATATTCAGTTACCTAAAGAAAAAACTACTTCCACAGACCTGTGAGGGAAAAAAAATGTCCTGCCTACCATGCATTCAGGTGTGGTGTGGAAACAGGTATTTTCTGCAGCAGCAACCCCCTGCGGAATAAAATTCTGATCGAGATTACCCGGCGGAATGTTTTTGCTGGAAATCTGAAACATATTTATTCACCCAGGCCTCCTCTTGATTGCACTGCTTGCCCTAATTATTAATAATTGAATTTTAAATGGTGTTAATTTTTTTCCATTTTCTATATTTTATGGTATTCACATTAAATACTCTATTTACCTTAAATTTATTAAATTATTGTTTCAATTATGAATGTGTATTTACAATATAATTATTGTAACCACTTTGATAGGTTTTGAATGAAAAACAACATTAAACTGCTGCCACTAATTTTTTAAAAATTGAACATCCCTTTTATTAGTTCCTCCGACTAGACACAATGACTTGATCACTTCCCAATGGCTTGTCTGCCTGGCTGGCCATTCTGCCTTTACATGGATGTAAACCTTTTGGTCAGAGCACAGGGACAACCTACTTTTTCCATTCTGCCCCATTTAACCCATCACTTTGGAACACCACAGTTGTTTGATTGGCTTCCTGATGTCTTCTATATCACATGACACTGGATGACGCCTTCAGGGTCATTCGCACCTGCTCACATGAGACTGGGGGTCAAGCTGCTCCTCTCCCTTCCTTCCCTACTGTTGAAAAGTGACCTTGGCTTTCCAGTGAACTGTCACAGAACTTGGAGAGCCATTATTTTATTATTTGAGAAGAAACTTGGACAGGCTGAAAAGAAATGTCTTTCCCAGCCACAAAAATGCCTGGAATTTCCAGAAAGTAAGGTGAGGCACCTGAAAATTGCCGCAGGACCAAATCAGATGAATGCCTAGTGCATAGCAATTATGTTCTTTATTGAAGCAATGTGTTTTTTTAAAGCAACAGTGGTATATGCTCCAACAATATTCTGTAAATATTTCTTTACTGAATCTAAAGTTGTATGACATTTCACAATACCAAAGCTAGAGAGAAAAGATGGGGAAAAAAATCCACAGCATGTTCTATGGGAAAATAAATCTTTTTGTCCATCTTTAGCACTGTACTCTTAACCAAAAGTTTGAAAAGAAATAATGAGTATTCACCATGTGTCTTGGCATGGAATCCTTCAAGGTCTAAGGAAAGGATTGTATATAAATCACATGCCTGAAGCTGAGCTGGCCTAGTTCTCCCAGTTGCACATTTACTATAGGTTGAATTCAGATGCAGTCATGCATAAATCCCTCAGGATTGATGCAAATCAAATTAAAGTATGAATAAGACTGAACTTCACCCCATATTTTCAGACAGAATGACCCCTTCAGACATTACCTTGCTTGTTGGAAAAACCATAGGAAAAGACTATGGAGATAGCCTATTCTGCATTCTAAACCAGAATGGAATCCCATTGGGTAATTTCCCCCAGTTCACTATTTATTTAGTCAGAAAAAGACAGGCAGATTTAGTTCATACATCCAGAATTCATTTATGCAAAAACAGCTTCTCCACTGCAACTACACGGGAGAATAATGAGCCGAGCTTGGTATGCTAACACCAGCTATGCTCAGAAGACTTGTCCTCTCCTGCTTTTGGAAACAGAGCTTCTACACCAGTGTTGTCCAAACTTGGCCACTTTAAGATGAGTGGACTTCAACTCCCATGCTGGCTGGGGAATTCTGGGAGTTGAAGTCCACTCATCTTAAAGTGGCCAAGTTTGGACAACACTGTTCTACACAATAATCTACCAATGATAATGGATATAGCCATAATGGGTAATTCTGCACAGGCAAGCAGGCAAGCAGCCGCCACCACCACCACCACCACCACCATCATCATCATCATCATCATCATCATCATCATCATCATCATCATCTTGATTTCCTTACAGCATTACTTGCTGGGAAAGTTTATGCATAGGATGGACATGGAGAACATTTTCAAAACTCTTCTGAATTATAGCAATCTTTATTTTCCTTGTTTAGGGGGCACATATCAGTCCATTACTACAAAGAGAGATATTATCAAGTTATTTTGATCTTGGCGAGTCTTGTCATTTAAACAGCACAACAGTTTGTGCCCAGCCACACAACCACTAATGATGGGTGCGTTTCCCTGAGGCTGATTTGAAAAATGGCTCGCACAAAGTAAGCTAATATAAATTTGGTTACCATTTTTGGACCTTTTCTGTAGACGTAACACATTTGCACTTAAGGAAAGACACATGTTTCTGCCTTACCCCCTTCCAATGTCTCTCTCTGCCTGAGGGAAGTATATTAACTCAGCCCAGTCACCGGGCCCAGCCTTTTCCCCTTTCTTCCCTTTCTGATTCACCTTTGTTAGTCTTGGCCACCTCTGTTGTCCTCCATTTTGCCCAGGACTTCCAACATTTTTGCCTGAGGAGGGCAGAAATCTCCTATAAAGGGAGAAGGAAAACTTCACTCAGAATCTTTGTTTTCTCAACATCAGTAGCTGAAGTCATTCAGAAGTCACTCAGGAAAGGGAGCGCATGCCCTGAGCTTTTCCCACCCTTCACTTGCAAGCCTTTTCACTAATCTCAGAGAGGAACATCTTTGAGCCATTAGAAATTGGAGCCCCTTATGGACTGGGCTTGAATCCAGTCAAAGTGACCCTCAAATGGGCAGAGGTCTGTCAGGGCCTCCACTGGGTTGATCTTGCAGTTAGAGACCCCAGGAGACTGCTGGACCCTACAGGAACTGAACTAAATCCCTCCAGTCCATTGCCTTCTTAGACTTTGGAAGCAGCATCTTTCTGGGTCCTCAAAGCAGCCCTGCTGAATTGGGTTTTACAGCCTGAAAGAGCCAGGTGGTTTCTCCTGAGCAGCTGATCCAGAATGAGACAAAGAAGCAAGATACTAAGACCCACCCTTTGAAGTGGCCTCAGTCCACAGTTTCAGGAATATCATAGCTTCAAGAAGTCAAGGAGCCCTCTGATCAGGCCCAGTCAAAGAGCACTGACAAGCAGCTCTTGATAGTGAGTTGCTATCACCCTTCCTCTCCAACTACTGGAGGATCCAAGTATCCCTGACTTTTGAAGACCAGAATTGTGTGTACGAGTAATCCAGCAATGAAAAGGAAAGGTGATTATTTTTCCTGCCCTCTCTCTCTTCAATCCACAAACATACTCTCCATTTTGTCCTCTGTTCTGAAGCAAATGTGTACCTGTGCAAAAGGTGCTTCATCATAGCATAGGTGTATGTGAACACTACCTCTTGTACATTTCTCTCCCTTTGCTATGACAGGTAAGCCTCAAAGAAAAAAATAATTCTGTCTTTTTGTTGTGACAAGAGCCTCTATTTTTCTTTTTTGAACTTCTCCTTCTATACCTGAACATTGTATAAAGTGAATCACTTCTTGAAACCTCCCACCATTTCCTTCGCCATCTCTGGACTCCTGCTTCCTCTTTCTCTCACTGAGCTGAACACTATCCTAAATTCTCATATGATTATTAACTGCTTCTTATTTGTCTTCCAGACTCAAATATTCTTTGTGCTAAATTACCCATAAATTGCCAGATGCTTATTGTTTGATTGCCATGAGTACTATTAATCTTAAATATTATTTAATTACATTGAACTGATTGGTTATTAATTATAGTTTCATTTCTGGACTTGTGGAACGCATTCGCACATTTAGAAACTCATTGTGTTAAGGTCCCAACAGAACTGGTGTGTGGGAGGCCGTGGCTGAACATAGTAGCCTCTTCCTACCCTATGTTTGATGACAGGAAAATCTGTAGGGAACCTTCAGCCATCTCCTCTCCACAAGTAGTTTTCAACAAGGGTGAACTTCAAATTTTGTTAGAAAATTATCAGTATTTTACTGCTTCCTATAATTAAGGTTTACCACAGCAATCTTTACATTAGAGAATCCTTATGTTTTATCATTTTTCCAACCAAAACATTTTTTTTTCTGTTTAAATTTCACCATTTTAGAGGTAGGAAATGTGTAAGGTTCGTATGTCCCCAAAGACTTTAGTGCAGGCCCTAGAATTTCCCTTCCCAAAAGCACTGACCATTTCCTGCTAGTTTAGACTTTATAAATTGCAGGTTAATTTATTACAAAATTCACCGGCACCAATGGCCTAACAATTGTTTCCAAATGCACCTAACGACTGTTTTAATTCCCTGGTTTCTAAGGCCCACTTCCCCGCCTTCTATTGACCTTGCAGTTGCTCATTCCAGAGATACCAGATCTGGGCTGCAAATCTCCAGATCTCCAGTAGATGGCAGCAGCACTTCATCGCATCCACTTCCCCCTGCCTGCTTCCTGCAGCGTGAAAATACTCTTAAGAACTTTTGTTTCTGGAAACAGGGAGCTGCAGCAAATAGAGAGAGTAAGCTACTAACATAGAAGGGGCCTCTTATACTGTTATTTGCAAGACAGTTTGTGGCAATTAAAAAAGAAATGGGAAGGCAAGGGAGATTGAATTTCTCAGTACTGGGAAAATAATAATGATGATCATTAATTCTTATTATTGCACACATCAGTTATTTAATGAGGATTTTTGGGGTGGATTGTAAAGGAAAGTAGTCAGTTGTGGAATACATGCATGTAACTTATTTTTGCTGAAGTGTGCAATTAATTGGAAAGAGATGAATAAATGCATTGTCAAGTATATAATTACATTTATAATTATTTAAAATTATTGATAGGTTTACTAATGATTAATTGATGTGACCAACATATACAGATTTACTTCTAGTTCTTCCTGAGTTGCTGTAGAGGTATTAAGGATGCCCTGCCCATTTTCAGTCTAGCCCTGCATCTTTTAGGAGGGCAGATTAAATGTCGTTCTCAATCCAAAGTAGAAGATCTGCTCTTGTGCTATTTAGCCAGGTGTTGGAAGCAAATGACATATTAACAGCCTTAGATGCCTCATGAGAAGGAAGGCCTATAAAAGTGTACTGCTTATTCAAACATGATATTGTTTGTGAAAGAAGGAAAAACAAGGAGGGACTATGTTTTCATTCAAATGACAAAAGGCTGAAAGATAGACAGTGGTTCTCAGGACTTGTATAGACCACAGATACTGTAAGCAACAGTTAGAGGCCCAAGGACTACATTTTGTTCTGTGTAGTGTATCAAGGGCCACAGTCCCCCAAATGGATATGGCTTGAGAAAAGAAGGTAGAGCCAAACAAAATGCTCAAGGAGAAGAAAACTAAATAGGATGCAAATTCATAATGCAATACGTCTACCCAACCAACACTTCATTTCTGGAACAGCACTAGTGCACCAAATAGGGACCTCTGCCCCCTGGACAACGAGAATTAAAGAAACTATTCAAGGGCTTTTTACAAACAGAGTAGAAACTAGAACTTTATAGATCAAGTCCTTGAAAAGGAACAATACATTCACTTTAGAGGTTGTTTGTAGTTCACTTAGGAAGCTGTCATGCTAAATTAGGCCCAATATGTTTTGAAAGTTACATTCACAGTCTATGTAACATCAGGCCAAAGATTTAAATTTAAATCAAGTCAATTTAGGATTGTGTGTGCATGTTTAATGCTTGTTATGTAGTGGAGCAAAAGAGCTGAAGGAGAAAAATACTGAGCAAAGACTTTGTCTTGCAATGACTATTTCAGAGAAAGTACATTTCATGTATGACTTCATCTTAATTCTTTTGGGAAAGCTATAGAAAGTGTTGCTCTACAACTTTGTACTTCAGGGACAACTCCAAAGTCTTACAAATTCAGATGTTTTATAGTTGCATGCAGACCAGTTGTCACCAAACAAATGTGTTCTCTTATCTAAAGTTCCACTACAGTAGACTGATATCAAGGTTATACAGAGCACATTGAAAGGAATATTGCATGTGGGAAGCAGCCATCACAGAGAGCATGTTCATCTGAAAGATTTGAGCCACGTCATAGGTTCAACATCCTTAAACATTTATTTGGAGGTCCTCTTGAGCAGTGGGGGTCAACTTTTGACCCCAGGTTTCACAACTAGTTGCACCACTATTTCTGTCAATCATTCAGAAAGAAAACAAATAACAAGAAAAATCATAATCCAGATTTCAGGCATCTGACCAAGAGGAGAAGGTTAAGTGTTGCATGTCGCAACAAATATTCTGCATTCTTCTTCATCTAAAGGAATATGTGCTTTGGTGAAAGGACATCTATCCATATAGCACCAAGCACTATCTCAGACCCTGCTTTGCCATAGTATGGGGAGAAACCCCATTAAAGTAACAGACAAATTGTGCCTAATTAACACTTCCCCTTCTAATATCTATCAAACCTGAGGTTGATTGGGAAAATACTTTCACGCATCCTTATCAAATTAGGGCAAAAGCATTCCTAATGAGCAAAAATCAATTAGTGCAGCAGTAAAATAGATTTCTTTGTGCTGGTGGTGGAAAGATATTTGCATGGCAGCTTGCATGTGCTGCAGCCCGCAGTTCAGCTAATGAGCAACTTCTGCTAGAGGTGGCACCAAGAAAGGAGGAGAATGGCACCTTGGACGGAGATCTGGGCGAGCACTGATGCCTTCTGTAGCACTGATTGACACTCAAGGCTGGATACGTCAAAGAGGTGTTGGATTTTATGAACTGTAAGTCATCTTAATAACTGAAATAAAAAAGCAAAGGCCTACACGCTTCCTCTTCTGTAAATCTCTAGCCGGGGGGAGGGGGGGCGGTAGTGATGGTGAGAGAGAACTCTCATAATGATACCTCCCCACAACTACATAAAGCATCCTAAATATGTACTTTCTCCACTGATGGAGAGACTGAGTCATAGATGACATCTAGAAATATCTGGGATTATTCATTGAGCAAAATCACCCTAATGCTTCAGCATGATCCTTTTTTGTCTCCCCTCCCCCCCAAAAGTTACCTTGGGGCTAGAAAGTTCTTGTTGGATACAAGCCTGCTCTGTATGAGTGGGAGAAATCATTTCTTTGTATACTGCTTTGCTTCTCCCTTTTCTGTAAGACAGAATTAACATTAAATCTCTCCTTATTCACTCTTGTAGAATGAGCAGGCCCTAAACCAAGTGAAAAATGGGCCTTGCATACTGGCCCTACCCCCTTCATCCTGACATCCTGTCCCTTCTTCTCGCCAGCTTCCTTGCGTTTAGCAGGGAGGTCAGACTTAGAATGGATGTGCGCTTGCTCCGCATGAATACAACACTGCTTAATCATAGTTCCCAGCTGCATTGTAGAACTTGTGTTTGCTTGAACATGAACGCATCTCCTCTTCAGACCTCCTCAGTGAATGTAAAGGAGTTGGGGAGGAGGCGGCACAGGACACAGACACTATAGGGATGGGGCCAGTCCTGACTCCCTACCAAATTTAGCCCTTGTATATTCATTACAATGTATGGCAAGTACCTTAACTGAACAACATTAAAATACTATTATGGCATTAGGGATGGAAGAGAAGTCCCATTAGCACACTTTTTATGCAATTTCCTTTTGTTATATTTTTGTCCCAATACGAATTTATTGTCAGTTACTCTTCAGAATTCTCTCCTCTTGAACTTCGGCATGGCAGTTCTCCAGCTGATACTCATGTAGGAAAATGCATATGTTAAATTTTTAAAATGCATAAAGCTGCGTTACATTAGGGAAAAATGAACAGTTAAAACATTCTCAGACTGTTGCAGAAATGGAATACACCAGCCTTACAGGCAGATTTGTTTCATTTCCCCTGAAGTGTTCAGAGAATTTAATTATGTACAAACAAGTGCTGCTGATGTTATAGAATGCATGATGATGCCATTCAATTTTTATTAACATTTGTGCCAGGATTGAGCAGAATATAGCCTGGGACCCAAATTAGTCACCCTGAACCTTTAAGGGAGTTGTTGGCATACAAATATTCAAATTAACAAAGCTAGTTTCCAATTCCCCAATATTTAACAATAGCAGCAGTAAAGTCACTTCCCACCTGATTATTCTAAATTAATAAGTAAATTACATTGCAAGTGGTTCTTCGTGTGGAAAGCCAAATGAGTTATTAACTTAGTTCAGTTCTGATACTCAAAAGATGTTTTGAGGACTAATTCATTGTTTGTGTTTCCCTTTTACGTCTAGTGTTCTCATGGCCAAGGAAGCTGATTCCAAAAGCCTGCAATTTTCAGTGAGTATGTGCAGTTCACAAAGGGTTAGAGACAAAACATGAGTGAGATTCCACTGCATAATTCATTCAAGCCTTTACTATGATGTATTATTTCTAGAATATACTTTTTCTGCTGGTCATACCAGCTTTCTATCAGGTTATAAGGATGCCTATCTCCTTTACACTCTTTAAGTTACTCTTCTCTGGCAAAATAAATCTGACATAGCTCAATTTATTTAAAGAGCAAAAACATGCAGTTGAGCACCATGTTCCAACACCTCTTTGGTAACTTTATTTTTATCAAAACACTCTTAATTTTGCAAATTGTAGAAGGAAAAGACATATTAAAGCAAGTGAATTTGAAGTTCAAAGAGTACTAAAAAATGAATAGATCAGATACATGAATGCTCTCTCTCAGCCGAAGAGGCATGGGATAGGAATATTATACAGTGACTTGAACACGCAATAACATACATTGGGGTGCATACCATTCTGCTGTGTTCAACAGTAATGATTAATGAAATTACTGAATTACAGGAAACTTATGGGTGAGAATTAGAATTGACTGCACAAACATTTTGTATTTCTTTTTTCTTTTCAGGCTGACTCCTAACTGCTGATTTGCTATGTCAAGGGTACAACTTTTCTTCTACTACAGTATTTCCTTGTCTACCAGCAAATTCTAACTAAGTAATGAGCCTTTCAGGCTCTGTGAAAAAATATTTAATAGAATTAATTTGGGGAGTTTCTGCTAGTGGATGAAAAATGTGACTTTTCTTCCTATGGAAGAACGAATAAATTTACGTATGTGTGGAATTATCCTGGAAAAGTACCTACTTTCTTTTGAATATAGTTTATACAGAAGAAGTTCTATATGATTTATTTATTTATTTATTTTTATATTTCTAATTTGTCACCGCCCATCTCATTGCAGAGCGACTCTGGGTGGTTTATAGTAAATGATGCTGGATTAGCATTCCAAAGCAAGGTTTACAGATGTTTTACATTACAATCTTTCCTTGAACATGTTTTCAAAAAACAAGAACATTCTTGTGGTAAGGCTGTAGCCACACCCTTTGATAACACTATTTTCATATCCATCCTAAGTATGTCTGCATATTCTATTGATTTCTATGGAATTTTCCCCAAGTAATGAGCTCAGTTTGGAGAATTGATGGATTTTTTTTCCTCATCCAATAATATCTCACTGAGACTAGTTTATAAATTATGAATTTCAACTAGGAATGAGCAGAACTGGCGGCCTAGGGTTCAAACAATCTGCTTCCTGTAAGGTCAGCCCTGGATTAACTATCATGCCCTTAACTCTTTCACTGCCACACTTGACTTTAGTTCTCAGCCCTTACTGAGTCTTAATGTCTTGTTGGTTGTTCCGGGGAAGAAATGGTGAACTGAAGACAGCTCCACAAAAAGCGGAACTGACGACCATGATGGAATGAAGAGCCCGTGAGTAGACTGGCTCTTTAATATTTCCTCTCCGGACAAGGAGAGGACTTGAGATTGCCCACAAGTGCTCCAGACAGCTGCTCCTCACGAGGAAGCAGCAAGACAGCAGTCTCCAGAGGGTTTAGAGCTCTGGGAGATGAGGGAATATCCATCTTGCTCAAACCGCAGTCATCTTTGAAAGGACACTAAGTTCACATTCTTCCTTTTCTAATCACTTTTGGAAATAGCTTGTTAACTGTTTTTCAGCTATTAGGAATCTTTGGATCAACAAGTTTTACAGCACCAGGTGAGTGTCTTTCAATCCTTAGTGAAAGAAGTTTTAAATACAAGTTTAAGGATTTAAAAAAAAAATTTTTTTTTTTTTGCAATAAACAGTAAAAGAGTGATTAAAACTTTGATTTTAGAAAGTTACAAATGGACTAAAGGTCCAGATAAATTTGAAATAAGATTTTGGAATTAACTATCAAGAATCCTTCCTATGGGAAAATGCTTTTGTTTTGAATTCCCTAAAAAAAATAAGATAAGACTTTAAAAATTGGACACTAAAAGTAACTAGAAGAAACTAAACATTACAATTAAAGGAGAAGAACACTCAAACTTGACTTACAAATACAGAATGAAGCAAAATATTTTAACATTGGACATATTGAAGGATATTTTTGAACAATGGACCCAGAAGTTAATCTTAAGAGTGTCTGCCTCTGTAGATAGACTATGTTTAAAAGATGCTATTGAAGAGGAACAAGTTCTACCTGACAAGATTAAGACTGATTTGAAAGTGGATTTAAAAATGATAGGCTAGAAGAAATACATGGAAAAAGATGTTACACTGGACATACAAAAGAAACCAGCTGATGTCTTAATAATGAAAGGGGATATATAAATAACAAACCAAGAATGTGACCTGAATAATTTTCCTATATTGGATTTACAAAAGAGGCTTGTTAAAGTTTTGAAGAATTTTGTGAGAAGAGACAAAAAAAAATGAAAAGAAATCAAGTTCTACAACATCATCTGAATGAACTAAAGATCAAGATTGTTAGAAATAAAAGGAAGGAATATAAAGTTAGTTTATTTGATCAAGGTTAAAATAGATAAGTTGTTATTGCTGGTAACTTTAATGGACTTCTGCTGACATTAGGACTGAAATGGCGAAGCTTTATGGATTTGTTTATAGAGAAGGGATGGGATATGGGAAGAAGAGATCATCTGTTATATTTTAAGAGACGGTGGTAGGTTACTAAAATTGTTTATACTTGTGATGAAGGGTAAAGTCACTTCTTTATATATTTCTTTTCTTTTTCTTCACTATATTCTTATTTTTCCTTTTTTATTTTTCTTTCTCTTTTTTCGTTTTTTTTTCTGCACCTATTTTTTCTTTTTGTTCTTTTTTTTCCAGTTTGCATTAGTTTTTACTGTTGTAATTGTAAATAAATTCACTATAAAAATGTCTTGTTTGGTTAAGCAACAGAAGGGCAAAGGGGTACCTTTGTTAACTGCTCTTAGGCAATCAGTTGGCCTTAATCCGGCCCCATATAAAGTCCTTTGTAGTTGTAGGGCTAATGTTTTCTTCACAACCTTTCCAAGAAAAGGAAGATTGAAGACAGGCCTATAATTGTTCAAAATGGCTGTATCAAGTAGAGGCTTCTCGAGTAGGGTACATATCACCACTTTCTTCAGAGGTGACCAAAACACTACCTCACTCAAAAAAGTGTTGCAAACTGCTTGGATCCTACCTCCTGCTACCTCATGCAAGTCCTTAACTAACCATGAAGATCAGAGATCCAACTGAGAACTGGTACAGTGGGCCCTATCCACTTCCTCAGGGCTCATAGACTCAAAATGATCCCAGATCACTTCATCAGACAATGTCCCAACCATCTCCACTGGCACTTTCCAGCTAGAATCTACTTCATCTCAGATCTGAGCAGTTTCATCTGCCAAATGCTGTGAAAATTCTTAACAGTGGCCTTTCAGATGGACTTGGAGAACATCCTTCCCTAAAGGAAATGAGTGATCTTAAAAAGGGCCATTAGCCAGCACTTGGCAAACACAGTAAGGGCAGCAAAGTATTTCTTTTTTTGGTACTCAAATCACCACTGTGTAGGCTCAAGCTTGAGCTTGTGCCAGTGTCTGTTCAGACTCGAGATGGGTCTTCCTCTAGCATGACTTCAGGCATCTCCTTTCACTTCATCTCCTCAGTAAACCAAGGAACTGCAGTGAATCTGTGAATAGGGAGATATCCATATTCCTATATGAAAATTGACAAAATCCATCAGGCATATGGGACAGACCAATCTAATACGTCTTTCCCCAATGCAGAGTGGGGTTGCACTGCAGAGCTCCATGGCAATCAGAGAGTGATCTGTCCATGACAAGGGGTGAAGTTCTGCACTCCCCATTTTCAGTTCACATCATGATTGCCCAAGACTGAAACCAGATCTATATGTCAGGCCCTCAATAAATTGGGTCAGGTCCATGATTGTCATGGTGCCCAATAACTCCTGGGCTCTTCCAGACCTTTCACAGAGGGAAGGCAGGCTGAAGTCAACCAACACCTCAGCAATCAGGTCTAGCACCCCTGATGGGGATTCTGTCATGCAGCAAGGCAAGTGGTACACAGACAGCAGGGCCATTTGGCCCAGATGCACAAATGAGGTATCTTATCTAATTATCTGCAGAATAGCACCTTTTGATGCCAAGAGAGTCTCAGGAATGACAGCAGCAACCCATTCTTCTGCCCAAGGACTGCAGCTGACTCCAAACCTGAAACTCAGTTGGGTAGATTTCTGAGAAGGGAATTCCCCAGTCCTCCTCCACCCAAGTTGCAGTAATACAGATCAGATCTGACCTCTCATCCATAATTAAATGAGAAGGAAAATCTTATTACAGACAGATCTTGCATTAAATAGCAGCAATTGGAGCCCTTATACCCCAAGCGTGTGGAACCCCAGCTCCCAGTATGAGATCTGAGAGATGGAACAGAAGATCACATGAAGGTGTTGAATTCACCTTCCCTGATGTAGAACTCAGAGCTGAAAAGCCTGGGCACTTTTGCAGATGGCTTGAGAAAGGCTGCTGATCTGCTAATATTAATCTTCTTTGTAAGACCTAAACACAGTTTCTCTTGCTTTTATTCTTAGACCAGTTCTTCTCACCTTATCTCTATTCTCCATCAAGTTTTAATCCTTTCCTCTTTCCTTCCTTTCGCAGTATGGCTATTCATTACCTTGCCATATTTCCACCCTGGTTGTTCTTCTTTTTGATGCTTCTACTGGAAGGAAGAAAATGGGGGGTAGGGTTTAATAGGTGAGAATGTGTGTCAGAGAAAGGCTGCTATATGCAGATGGGGCTGGATTAATGTTATAAAGTGAAATGAGGTACCTTATTTTATGGACAATTAATTTTGTGAAGTAGTTGTTAATTCAATTTATTTTTCTTTGCCCAGGCCCTGTCTTTTTAGAATGAGGCTTCTCTCAAGTTGTTATTTGAACACACTTGTATGCACCCATGCTATATGCATGCATTTTGTTGGAAAGGGGAAATCACCAGGTTTAGTTTCAGCTGGAGTAGATAACTAGATTGGGCATTGCACCATCATTTACATGCTGTCTTCTTTCTTTCCTAAGAGTATGATCTTCAATGCAGAATCACATCCCTTCTGACTTACATTTTACCTACCAGCCAATTATTCGTCTCAGTGTCGGTGCGTGCACAGTATGTTGAATGTATCATATCTCTGCTTCCTACATAGCCAATTGTTTAAGACACCATCTGGATGCAGCCTTAAAAACGGGGGGGGGGGGGGGGGGGACCTTTAGCCCATCAACTAAACTTGTTAGTCACCAAGGAATCACACCTCAGTTCAGTAATTTTTATGATGCATTTAGTTTGGGCAAGATTGATTAATGCTGCATTGAAGTGCTACCTTGTGTTTTATCCTGACAGCTGTGAAAACCTTTGAAATAAATACAACCAAGAAAAATTCCAAGTATCAAAAATGCAGAGTGGGATCATCTGACATTGCAAATCTAAGAGAATGGCTTCTCTTGCTTGATTTTTCTTCAGTTCCAAGTGTTAGTAGGGGCTTGTAATTGACATTATTTTACTACTCTGACAGGTCAGCTACCATGTCAGCCGAGTGGGAAGTCTTAAAGTGATGCTTGGAGGTCAATAAGTAATTGAGATTACTATTTAACAGCCATGTGTATAACAGGCAGAAAGCAATAAGGCAGAAAAGAAATGGGTGAGCCACTTATATGAAGCAATATATTCTTACAGAGGAATAAGGGGGTTGGCAAACATCATGCCTTAAGCGTAATGGCTTGGAGCCTACAAGAAAGTAGTCTTAAGAAATGGACTCAAGAAAAATTTTGCGTCACATTCTCTCTGTACATCCCACAAAGCTACTACTAGGAATTGGAAGTCCTCCTAGGAGGAGCAAGGTAAGAGGAAATGGGAAGCTTTTCTTCCAAAAGTAAGCTTTCCCTAGGAGGGATCAGGTCTGATTTTAGGAGGTCTTCTTGTCACTGCACACCTTATTTTTGGAACTCAAAAGATCCAATTGAGAAAAATCAAACCTGGTTCTACTTCTAATGGTATTCCAAATAGAGGGGTGAATAATTCTTTTCATTCCTCTTCACAAGACTCAGAGGAATCTTTGAGGCAGCCTAATAGTTCTGAATTTGATAGGACCCAATTTGCATCATTTTGTCAGATAGAGCTGTTGGAAAATCAGAAGCCAAGGCATTATTTTGTAATCTTTGAATTGATCTAATACAGCAATTGCCTCAAAATGGATTTGGTCAGGGAACCTTTTAAATGTAGCAACACTTTTTGAATAATGTAAAGAAACACAGTATAGTGATACTTGCAGCTCTTACGGGCAAAGCATTCTTTGGATGAGTAGTTTCATTATGACAGCTTGAAATGTAAGGTGTGTAATTTCTTACCTGTTACAACCTGCATACAGGACATTAAACAGGTCTGCAACATCACTGCATCTGTAGGATACAAAGCGGGTGACAAACAGCCAGCTTATCGGGGCTCCAAATCATTTTTATAATTCAGTAATGTGACATTAAGAGTAAAATGAAGATGCAAACCTCTGCAGTAATGCATGGGAACTTGGCCTTGATGTTTCAGAAACATTCAACATATGAGGTTGTTTCAACACAGGATTGTTCCCTTTTTTAAACACTTAAGAGATGCTTACAAGTCTCTGCCCACAGATATTGCTGAATATTTATTTATTTATTTACTTATTTACTTATTAAATTTCTCCCCCGCCCATCTTCCCCCAATGGGGGAATTCTGGGCGACTCACACAAAACATTAAAACCATAAATATATATAAATACATAAAACATCAATTTAAAACATTACTAAAAAAGGAAAAGGAGAGTCCAAGAAGATGAAGAATCTGGGGCTGAAGACAGCAGCCCTCTATGAATATATGCAAGCTGCTGCTTGAGCAGGCCAACATACTACACCATTCTTAATCCTAGGAGATTTTCTGGTGGCCCAGAATAGCTAATATTTTTGTTTTATGCTTCTACATTTATATTTGTTTTTTTAACATCTCTGCTGGTTTGACAAACTATAGGTGGTTCAGTTTTAAAGATGTGCCATTTTTCATCTAAGCACAGGAGCCCTCTCTAACTCAAATTAATTCTAACAAGTTAGTTATGCAGTTCAGAACTTCAAGACCCTCTATCAGATCTTTCTTGTATGCCCCCTACTCAGCAACTAAATGTCTGCTTTATTGAACTGGCACAACCATATATCAAAGACGATGAAATTTGCTGAATTAATTCAACCACAAAAGCAGGCAGCTGAAGATTAACTGCAATATTCCTGATATCCCTTGTTCCATCATAACAATGGCGTGGCTTTTCCCACTTTGTCTCAGAGTTGAAAATGAGAGGAACCAAGATTGAAAATATATTCCTAACACATAAATCCACTAAAGTTACAATGCCATATGTAAAAATGACCCAGGTCTAATGTTACCAACACCTCATTCAGGACCTTCCTGGCAGACACATAGGAAGTAGTATAGAAAAAGTAGGTACTTTCCCAAGGAGAACTTTGTGTCTGGGTTTCAAATTGTACAGCCTAGGCTTTTCCCACCTAAGTACCATGCAATGGTATAGCAATCTTCAGAGGTAATTAACACAAACCACAGCAAATGCCTTGAAGCATGTACCTACTCTGTCTTATTACAGCAAGCTTTGAAATCTGGATGCTAGAGAATTTGGTTCAGATTGCAAAGAAACTTAATTTTACACTTCTTGGACACATAGGCAGATCAGAATGCAAGTCTTTTTCGGACTGCATATAGCTCCAGGCTTTGTGACGTAGACTTCTGTTTGAAAATGCATACCAAATAGGTAATAGAATGGCAAATGAGTATAAAATATATTTCTTTGATAGTTCCTACTGCTGTATGGAATCTGACTTTCCACAACATTTAGTAAATTGGCCTCCCTGTCAAAGCTGAAAAAGCTGGTGGAATGTGGAGATAGATGAGCCCTGTTGTGGGCACTGGGCATTTACAGCATGATGTAACCCAAATCAACCATAGACTTGATTTCAGGAATGTTTCAGGTGGGGGGGACACAAAATTGAAATGCCTTTTCAACAAGTATCATGCCCCAATGCCCCCATTAGTAAAGTTAACATAAAATATACTGTTATTCTCTTTCAGAAAATGTGTGGGATGGAGCTTACCCACTAAGACTACATTATAATCATTTTGTACCATCCCTTTTTTTCCCTAGTGCTACTACTGCATAACTGGCTAACATGGGAATTTATATTTTTAGATAATGAAACATGGAAACTGTACTTCTGTTTGAATTTATGCATTTCTCTGAAGCCTTCCTCCTCCTCCTCTTCCTCCTCCTCCTCCCTCCCCTCTTTCTCTCTTACACACACACACACACACACACACACACACACACTTAACAGTCTAAGATAGACTCTTGATTGGATGTGAGATAATGTTCAGAATATCTAGTGGGGGTCATGCATGGATGTCACACGTAGAGTAAACCACAAGGACATTCAGTTTCTCGACTTTTTAAGGCACAAGGAAATCATGATTTTAAACATTCCTTCCTTGAGCAGTTATCTTTTATTTAATACTTTGAGAATGTTTTGTAATTCTGTACCACATCAAAATGTCAGGTATGACCAAAAGACCAATATATCTTTGTGCAATTTAAATAGTAATCAGCAAGATTTTTTCCTCCCGATTAATATACAGAAAATTGACGGTCCCAGCATGGGACTGATGATGCTAATCTGTCAATGTCCTGATGGCTCTCTGCTTGATTGCTTCAAACCACTGGAGCTGCATAATCACACACAAAAATGCCAAGGATTGTATCAGTACCAGAATGTTCAATCACTTGTGCTTCCATCCCTAAGTTGTTTGCCTCTTGCTCACTTCTGTGTATAATGGTTGATGGGGTCTCAAAAGAGCATCGTAGATGAAAGTGAGAGGCAGGGAAATATGCCCCATATCTATGAGGACCAAATGGCAAACATAGATGTCTTCAAATGAACAGTTCTTAAATTATTCAATAGAAGAACAAAAGATTCTGGAAAAGTACAAGAGCTGTTTGATAGACCATCCATAGTGCCTGATCAGAATAGTAAGAATTTAAGATTACTTGGAAGCGTCTCTCATAGGAAATATAATTTGAGCCCAGGGGTGCATAGTTTTTTTTTGGGGGGGGGGAAGGGCTGCTCTTGGCTTTTGATTTGTGTCCCAGTGCACTTAAAACATGGTGGGTATGGCCAGGTTGAAGATCAAATTAGTTGTTTTCAATGGCATTTAAAAATAATTAAAGTTAAATACTGTAAAATCTTGCAATGGACTTTGCATAGAATCAATTAATTCCCCGCTGTTTAGTGTCATGACATAAATTATGCAAATTGAAGCAAATGATGTAAATGATATAAATGGAACACAAATGATGTAGTTTGTGTCATTCACATGATGATGCTGTTATGCAAATGATGCAAATCACCCTGGGTGATGCTACTGCTCTCCAATTTAACAGATACTAGTTAATAATGGATCCCTGGCTCCCAATTAGCCCATTAGATCAAGATGCTACTGTATAGCTATTATTATTCTCCAGGCATTTATTTAGTACTTTCAGTCTTCAATTATATTAAAAATCCAGTTTGTTAATAGCTTCTGAACTCCTTGGGAGACTGAATTTTAATCTTGTAGGTCCTGGATAAAGTCTCTGGAGTTGCAGGTTATGAACCTCTGTGCTAGACTTAAAAAGGAGAATCCATTTCAGAACATCTATTCCAATGGGATTTTGTTTTCCCAATGTGCCTAGCTGGTAGGTTGATTGTAGGAGCATTGGATGAAATGGGAAAGCATAAGCCCCCTTCCATGTTTTCTAATTCCTGCCCCAAATGTTTCTTCGCTCACGAATAATCATCAAAAACAACTTAAAAGATGAGGCTGCCCATCATCAATTAAGCATCATACTTAGCTATTGTCACATAGGTTCAGCCTTAATGAATGCAGTGGCAATGAAGGAGCATCATGGTGCCATGGTGCTGATAGATGATGACAGTTTTGGAATTCCTGATCTATTGGATGGGCCAGGAGCTCCTTCAGACATTCTAAACTAGACACTCTTTTCTATTTTCCCCCTCTGAGGATTCCAGAGGATGTGGCATTGTTGCTGTGATGTCACTGGAGAAAGCGTGACAGAAATTGTGATCAGGATGGATTTCTTTTTCTAATTTTGGGATCTAGGGGAAGGTGCTTTGTAAATTAGGTGCACTAATCTTATGATAAACTTAATGCAACTTACCACTTCTTTGGTTAAAAAAAACACACAAAAATAAAGGTGCCATTTTCAGTAATTTGATCTGGGGGGATGGGATGAGGGGGCCCAATGCAACAAAGAAAGGGATGGAGAGCCACTCTGCTCAAAAACTACTTCATGTGAACAGATTAGACCAGTAATAGGAAAGCACTGTACTACTTTGAATTTCTTATGCAAAATTGTAAATAACATTCCAACTGTGAATATTTTGTAATCAAAATAATAAAAGTGAGGATAAAATAAAAGAAATTTACTAATGAAATATGTATTGTCCAGCACACAAATGCTTGAGGTTCAAATTTTCTTTGACAGTATGATAAAATGTGAGGATTCCCTGCAGTGCATTTCTAGATCCTCTGGTGTGAAGAAATGAGAAATTTCATGGACTGTCAAACATTGCAAATAGTCTTTGCAGATAAGATTAAGACCCAAATTATTTATTTAGTAATTGAGATTCATTGCGGAAGGAATTCCTGGGGAAATAATCACCGTACTCAACAGCCACTTAACAGTATAGGAGCCTATAAGAGGTATGGAGTAAAAGTTACAGATAAGGAGAATGTGTTGTATAGTGTGTTGAGAAAGTTAGTATATAATAATATATTTGTATAGTGCAGGAAAGTATCATGCAGAAATTTGAGGAACCCTGGAAATTAGGGACAGATATTTATATAAGCAACTTCAAGAACCTGAAGATTGCCCTTAGGAATTCTCCCAATCTTCCATGAGCTTCAGAAAGTTTGGAAAGTTGAAGACAGGACAAGGATTGTGATGGGCCTCAATAATTATGCAGTTCATAGGCTTCTGGTGAGATCTGAACTGAAATCTAAAGTGCTTCCCAATTACGTTTTCCCACTGATGGAAACACTTTTCATCATCAAAACCTGAGAATGAATGGGTCTCACTTTTCTCTGCAGCATCTTACACACCCACAAAATCTACTCCAGTGGATTGGGGGACTCTGCAGAGCAGGTTAGAGGGAATTCTTTATCTCAGGGAAGAAGATAGGAAAATGAAATCTGCTTGGAATTCATCACTAATATTCAAACTCCCATTGTGGTCTTCATCTAATTTTTGTAAAAAGTACAGAGTTGAGATATTCTCCTAAAGATCTACCTAAACATCATTCTATAGAACAGGGTGACTTTGGCAAATTCCTTATTTGGGTAACTGCTTCAGCATTCCATCCTATAAGAGCGCCGTTGGTCTCTCTGGCATTGCAAACCAATTTTTGGTTGAACTCAGCTTTGACATATCCCTCAAAATCATGGAACATTATATAGTTTATCAGCCTGTTCCTGATAAGCACTGAGCTTATGATCAAAGATGCCCAGGACAACTTCAAGATAAAGCAATACAGCTTCTGTTCCTTGTCCTTTATATGTTGGCTGCTTGTTGGGTTTTATTATTTTACTTTATTTATGTTCACATATTTCTACAAGCAGATCGTTTTCCAAGTGGCATGCAAGAAACAAGTCAGTGATAAGAATCACCTATAATCAAAACCAATATTAAGATAAATAAAACATGTTAGCTGTTGCTAAAGTGACCAGTTCTGTCCACATTCATAAATAAATCCCAACTTGTTCAATATAACTTGTTCCCATAAAAGTCCACATAGGATTACTCTCCTTGAAAGCTGTGCAACGGTAAGCATTAAAACTCTGCATAAACAAAATAGTAATTTATGTTCCACCTTTTTTTTGCTCTGATTGTGCTTGCATCCTGTTTAGGACATATTTATTTCCTATATCCAGCCTTTGGCAATCATTAACCCTCTAAAACATTGTCCATCCCCTAAAGTGTTTTTCAATTATTTCACTTGTAGACTACTTCCACTATATATTTGTTTTATCACACATAGTAGTCAGCCTCTTGGCAGTTGTTTTTGTCGTTTGACTGTTTTTATTGCCCTTGTCCTTTTTATCAATCATCATAAGATGTTTTATTTGTCTTTATCCATTCTTGCAAAAAAGCTGGAAAAATGGCCTCTTACGTTTTGTACATCAACCCATGCCACATTAGAAGCAGAATAAGAGTCAATTCAGATGATAATTTAATCAGGGTAATTGCAATTTCACTACAGTTGCATGGTTTTTCCAACACTGAATAAATTTTTAGTGGGCATAGATAGGAAGCTCACAAATGAGCAACTTCTTCCATAATGGTACTCCATGAAAAACCTTATAACAGATCTACAGATTATAACTGTTTCCAAAAGGAAAACAGTCATGTAACAATGACCTGTTCACAGATAACTTACAAGTAATCCCAAAGCTTCATGTATCATGAACTACAGGTATCATGAACTACAACTCCCATAATCCTCAATTAGTACGGCCTGTGGGCTCTTTCAGGGATGCGCCATCTTTATTCTGGTGCTTCCTCAAATACCTATATGGCCATGCCATCTCTAGGCCAACTCAAAGTGCAACCCCGTCTACCCTCATTCAATCTAGCATTCTTTGTAAATCCTTCGGGAGATTCTGGTCTGTTGCAAAATTCTGTTTGGCAGAATGTACACATCCCTAGCCCAGACCCATCTAGAAGGTGCCAGAATGGGAATGGCTGTGATTTTGCAGCAGCATTTTGATACAGGTAGTTTAGACTGACAAAGTGGAAGGCACAGCTATCTTTCAAAGTCCTCTTTTTTATGTGGCTTGCCTCCTTATGATGAATTATCAACTTATGGTGTGATCCATTCTGGCTCACAGGTTTCATAAGATTAAGCTAAGTGGAAGCACTGTAGAACCAATATAATTTTGTTGAATGTTATCAGAGAACTACATGACAATGAACAATGTGTGTTACTCAAAGCTGCTATCCAATGTACAGTTCCTTCTTCAAAGTTCTTTAGCTTGAACCTAATATTAACATTTTGGGGTGGGGGATGTTTTTTTGTTCTCTAAAAGGTGTTTTTCAAAGTGTCAAGGCCCCAAACTCAATACATTTTTGTGAACAGAGGAATACAAAGAATATAGTAGGGATTGTCACATCAACAGGATGACATTCCATATTTCAGCATAGTTCTAACATGCAGCCAGGCATCTCATGGGGTCTTTTCTATATGGCATAGTCCAGAGATGAGTTCACAGAAACACGTTCATCACCTTAACAATCCTCTGAAGTAATGACGTCAAATCCTGAAGAAAGAACTTCCATATCATTCATTTTATTGTCTCATTTAAGTTAATTGCATACTCCCTTTTTGTATTCCAAGCATTAAGGATTGCAGTGCAGTAAATTATTATCTTCAGGAATAAGACTAGAACCAACCCAATGGGACTTGGTGCTGCTTAAGTGTGTGTAGGATTGGAACTATTTATTTATTTAAATTTTAATTTTAAGTGTAAAGAACACTAAAAGAAAAGAGAAATATCATGTACAACAAACACAACACCCCACAGAAAAACCAACAGGGCTCAGCAGCTGCCCTACCACCAGGCCTGGGAGCGAAGCCAAGTTTTCAAAGACTTATGAACACTGTCAGGATGGGAGCCATACAGATCTCAGGGGGAAATGCTGTATCATTTATTATTACGAGTATTTTTCTAACTTACTAAAATAGCACCCCATTACTAGGGCAATATTGTTTTAAAAAATAATTTGCAGAGAGGAAATGCCATCTTAGAAGATTAATTTTCCCCTTTGTGCTGCTACAGAATGAGAGTGGTATAGTAGTTAAGGTGTAGGGCTGGCACCAGGAAGACCCAGGTTCTAGTCCAGCTCTTAGCCACAGGGATTCCCTGGGTGTCTCTCAGCCCAATCTACCTCACAGGGTTGATGGTATAGAGAAAAATGGGAGATGGGAGTGCTGTGTATGCTGTCTTGCATTCCTGAATGAAAGGCAGGAAATAAATCAAATGAATACAAACTAAGAATCTCTCTTCCCAGATAACTCTTGTTGCAACATCTTATGTGCATCATCTAGAAAGTAAAACAAGTTATCCTCTTCATATTCACCATTATATCCAAATGTATTCAAGTTTAATTGTTTATTCGTTCAGATTTGATTTGACTTGATTAATCTTAGAAAAATATTTTAAAGAAGTGGCGATCCTAGTTACATTGCAATACTGTATGTTCATTGTGTAGGAAATTGGACAAGCTCAGAAACTGTCATGTATCTAGAAAAGTGGTTTCAATATCCAGAATACATCCCATCATCCTTAAATCATAAACTTGTCATATGCTGTGTACAACTGATATAGCTAGCATATTTTCCTTCACAGATTTCAACTTGTCGGAATGCTTGGCTAAGATAGGAAGACATTAAAAAGTCATGCGGTTAAGTCAGTGTGCAGAAGAGATCAAACTTATGTGACACAAAAATTCATTATGTATTCCTGTAGGTCATCAATTTGACAGTTTCATAATTGATTATAGGTGTTGTCTTCCATCTTAGAACTCCCAATATAGTAACAGTATGTACTTCTTCTCCAAGTATTTAATCCTAGGGACATGTTCCCCTGACATTCATTATAAAGTCTAACACAGTTAGCTTCCTGGATGGTATGTAAGGTGCCTTCATGGGATTATTTCTACAGAAGCACCTCCATTAATTTCTCGTCAGGAATGATTACACAGCCAACTGTGCAGTACTTGTTAGAAGAAAAGGTGTTTAATGGCCCCATGGAAAGGGAAAATTATGTGCCATTCAGAAGACAAGGTGAGGAGAATTAATTCTGCAAGAAGAACAGTGGCAGCAGCAAAGCACGAGTAAGATTTGTTCAGAATGATGGGTTGGATCCAGACTTTGATCTACGTAAAGTAGACCAACTGAAATCACGGTGATTTAAATTTTTTATGTCACACTGAGTTCTGAGTCTACTAAGTGTGTAGAATATCAAATGGTCCTTACATAAAATGTCTACAATCATCACAAAAGCTAGGCAGGCCTATAAACAATGTGCAGACCCTAGTGGTTTAAAGCTTTTAAAGTTAATACTGAAAATTTAAATCTGGCTCAACAGCATATCTGCTGTCAATACGTTATGTAAATATCTGCAAGATAATCACCATTAAACCTTGTGCATTGTATACAAAATGTATAGTGGTATTCTATTCTTGATGTATTGGCCACAAGTTTTCAATCTGCCTTATCTGACTTTATGGTGCACTCTGTTCATTCATTTTAGTATCTTGTTTAAACATAGAGGACACCCAATGGCACACATACTAATTGCTTATACAATAATTAGATTGTAATAGCTGATGGCTAGAAACAATAGTCCAGATGGATGGACTGAATTATTTAAATGAACATGCTTAAAAATGAAGGCTGCTTTCATAGGTAGCCTAAGGTAGCCTACTCTCTGAGATGGGGAAAATGCCCCATTCTCTGCTAGCACATTATATCCCCACTCTAGATCACTCAGTTAGCTGACTGTACAAGTAGGTGGTGGGAAGAAGAGAGGATGGTGGAAGAATCAGTGCTGCAGTGACAATTGGCTGGATGAGCAAGCTGAGCAGGGAGGCATGCAAAGAAGACGATGGCAGTAGAAAGACTGACTTGGCTCCAATCCACCACCCTTTTGTGTTCCTACCTGATGGCAAGGTCTCTCTCTCTCTCCTCATAAAATAATATGGTATATATATCAAATTCTTTAAAAATGAGCTCTCATCTACCTGATGAACCTCATGAGGTTAAGCCATGCAAAATGGTATGTGGCCAATACCACTGGACAATAATAAACCATAAGCATGTGTTAAAATATGTTCCTTCTTCTGGAATGAAAATGAAGCAGAAGGGTTGTTGCACTTGGGAAAATGTTTTTCTGCAAAATTGCAATGACTTCCTTGGTAGCTGTTTCCAGCGTGACAGAAAACAAGATGCCTCTGTAAGAATTAGAATTATCTCCTGTACTTAGGGCATTAAGCTGAAATCCTACACCGCATCTGTTTACATCACGAGAATAAATCTTACTAAACCCAATAGAGTCTACTTGAGGATATACATGGATATTGTGCACAGTGAGGTTAAAATCCTATGAATAGGTTCTTCCAAGTAGATATGTGCAGCAGTATAGACACATTAAATAAAAGTGCTCTCTTTTATCATGAAACAAATCCTAGCTAACTCGAGTCACGTCATTCATTCTTTTTCAATGTTCTCAGACAATAGAACAGAAGATTATTTATGGCATAGGGATAGCTTTAAAAACTCTGCATCATAGCTGAACATAGGTAAAGAATTGGGGGTCAGGTCTGAGTGTGAATTTCCCATGTTTTTGGTAGGGCAATTAGAATCAGCCTGGCTGAAACCTATACATAACCAGCTCTTCATGTGTCCTCCCCAAGTGCCTTCTCTTTGATTGGGCTTGCACATACTTATGCATAATTAAAATGCGGCTTTGTTAATTATCCCAATTTTCAGTATTTGTGCAACACATTAAATGATAAACTAACACACAAGCTTTGTTCACACCATCCCACTAGGCTAAAATGTGGTTGGCCAGTTCAGGTATAAGGTGAACTCAGGCAAAATCTCAAGGGTAAAGCATATATTTTCAAGTGAAAGTTCAGTTTCTGGCATCGTCTTCAGTTAAAATGCTCTAGTGTACTATGGCCAGAGGAATAAAAATGTTGGTGGTGGATTGGTGGAAGCACCCATGGCTTTCATGGATCACTTCCATTCCTCAAGGAGTCTGAACTGAACTAATCATATCCTGGATAAAAACAGACAACTTTCTTCAAGGTGAATCTGTTTAATTATACAAGATGTACTTGATTCATTGGATTTATACTTATTCTAGAAAAGGTCTGGGCAGCCTGAAGATCTAGAGTCCCTTTAGCCCTGGGCCTAATTTCAAAACCCTTTTATAAATGTCAGATAGAGTTCCCACAAGAGTAACATGTTCTTTCCCTAGTAAGCCTTCAAGAGGATGAAAGAGTGTGAAATAAGAGTTGGAAAAACAGAAAAGGTTGGGTGAACATGAAAAGAGTGCTACCCACTGATGCCATGTGGCTTTCAATGGAAAGCTTTCAATGGAAACCTGGCTACTCCTATTCTCTGCCTGAATCAGAATGACTGTTTATGGGTTTGGGAGAGTTAAATCTTCTGTCCTCTGTAGCCTCTTCATTTCTGAACACCCTCTTCCCTGCTGTTGCAGTAGGTTTTTTTTTCAAAAAAGGAACTAAAGAACCCTGTTTCCATTACTAATTCTGAAAAAAAAACTGATATGATATATATCATATATCATATATGATATGATAAGCAGGGATAAGACTCCAGTCTTCTTGATCGTGATTTACATTAAGGACAACCTTCCCAAAGAGGGCTGTGTGTTTATGATATTTACCCTTTGAGCATGTGGTCAAAACTTGGTTATCCTTGGACTCATTTGAAGCGATTAAAAGTAAAATCCTGTTCATCTGCATTTATTCCTTATAGGATTGAAGGATGCCTTGAGCAGTGAACTGAAAAGCATTTTAAGAGTGAAGCAAATAAAAGCCAAAGTGATCTGAACCAGGATAGAAACCAGGGCACTGTGAGTTCTAGTGCCTCAGGCACAAAGCCAGCTGGGTGACCTTGGGCCAGTCACTCTCTCCTAGCCCTAGGAAGAAGGCAATGGCAAACCACTTCTGAAATCTTGCCAAGAAAACTGCAGGAACTGGTCCGGGCAGTTGCTAAGAGTCAACATAAGGCATGCATGTATAAATAAATCTGAACAACCAAGGATCCCTGATTCCATTTCAGAGTATATCTGCATGTACACATGCACAAAATCTGGTCAACTGAACATGCTTAGGTCACTGGTGTCAGGAGCCAGCATTGTAAGACGAATGCTGAGATCTACACTCCTGCAGGGGATGCCTGTTGATCCCCACAGCCCTTTGCCCATCTGCTTTTCCCCTTGCTATCACTCACTATTTGTTCACCTCATTTTCCAAAACAAGTAGAGGAGTGACAAGAAGAAGGAGAAGGACAATCCATTGTGCTTGCTTGGCTTTTTATTATCCAGCAACGACAGTGGGAAAGGAGGGGACCCCATGTAGAGTGAGCAGCCCATTGACATCATCTTTGCTCTCTCTTCCTAAAATATTGTAGCTAAGCAGGGAACTCATTGGAGTAGATGTCAACTTCAGCCATGTTCAAGGACTGGTCCAATTGTTCAGCATGTTCACAATTTATCAAAGGGAGTCTGTAACACCTAAGGAAAGGATCTTTAGCTCAGAGTCAGAGTGTATAAATGATGAAGTCATAGACACTCTTTCAGTTTCTCACAATAGACATGATAAGGCTTGATGGACCAATAATCTATCTAAGAAGTTAGCATGGTCATAAGTGGAATTGATTACTGGTATTAGTTGTTTGTTATAGCATTCCATCTACTTGCTACTTCTGGTGAATGTTCCAGTTACTGGAATCATTCTACTGTGGAGGAGGGGAGGGGAGGGGAGGGGAGGGGAGGGAAAGGAAAGGAAAGGAAAGGAAAGGAAAGGAAAGGAAAGGAAAGGAAAGGAAAGGAAAGGAAAGGAAAGGAAAGGAAAGGAAAGGAAAGGAAAGGAAAGGAAAGGAAAGGAAACCAGTTTCACTCATTGCTTTCACAATGTTTTCACAATGTTGTATATGTCAACCTTTCCTATGCTGGCAACGAGTGTGAATTAAGTTGTGCTGTGCATGGATTCCTTTGCTGCCCATGAGCCTGACAGTTGAAGAGAATTCACTTTTATAATCCAGGTTTAAAGAGGGAGACAATCCTCCTGATCACTCCCCTTTGATATTTAAGATACAATTTCATGGAACTACATGTGAAAAAATAACTCTGAACTTCTTCATAACATCTGCATCATAAGCATCTGCATCAAAAAAAAGAGGGAGGGAAGTGATGTCATGCAGTTTGCAAGCTTGCATTTGGTACCTTGTTTCATTTTGTTGCTGTAATCGCTCTCAGATGTTGAGATGAATGCTTGCAAATAAAATGCTTAACTTCAGGCACGACTGATCAGTAGCCACCACTGATCTCACACAGCCCAGCTCCTTTTCAAGTGTGCTTCCAAAATGAAAAACTGCAATGTAATCGGTCACCTCCAAAAATCAGAAATTATATTTGAAGCTTCAATCTGGATATTTTAGGAAGGGAAAATGAGGAGATTGCTGCTACCTATGCTCAGGGGCCAGCTTTCTAAAACTCCATAGTTTTACAAAGGCCTTGTAATAATAACTAATGTAAAGGCCTTGTAACTAATTGTAAAAGCCTTGTAACAATTGTAAAGGCCTTGTAACAATAACTAATGATTACTACTAAGCCCCGGAAACTAATAAAGAAGTCACTATACTCTTATTTATTAGTTTCTGGGACACAGTAGTAATAACTAATTGTAAAGGCCTTGTAACAATACCTAATATAATGTAAAGGCCTTGTAATAATAACTAATGTAAAACTAATTGTAAAGTCCTTGTAACAATGATGAATGATTACTACTAAATCCCAGAAACTAATAAAGAAGTCACCACACTCTTATTACTACTAAGTCTCAGAAACTAATAAAGAACTAATTGAAAAGGCCTTGTAACAATAACTAATGTAATGTAAAGGCCTTGTAAGAATAACTAATGTAAAACTAATTGTAAAGGCCTTGTAACAATGACTAATGATTACTACTAAGCCCCAGAAACAATAAAGAAGTCACTATACTCTTATTATTATTAAGTCGCAGAAACTAATAAAGAAGTCACTACACTTTTATGGTGTTTCAACCATGAGCCAGCTATTTTTTTCTCATTGGATTATTATAAGAATAATAATCCAAAAAACAAAAACAAAAAAGTAAAAAAATGGTGTACCCTGCTCTGTGCTCTTGGAGGAAAGTAAGATATAAATCATATTTTTCAATAAATACTGCAGTCAAAATAATAATAAATAATCTAATAGTTTTTTGTTTGTTTTTTTTTGGTCTGCGCTCAGTCATTACTGACCCTGCAGTGACTGCCTGGACGAATCCTTGCAGTTTTCAAGGCAATTGTTTTTCGGAAGTGGTTTGCCAGAGCCTCCTTCCTAGAGCAGAACCCAGCTGGCGAGCGCAGGAGGCGGGGTTTCCGTTGCTTCGCGCCCTTTTCGGGCGAGCGCGGTTTCGCGCTTACCGGCAACTGGTCCCGTCTCTCTGTGCAAGGCGCTGCCAGCATTTTTCCTCCCACCGGAGTGAGAGTACCCATTTATCTACTCACGTGAGTTTTCGACCTGTTGGGTTGACAGGAGCTGGGGGCGGGGGGGGAAAACAGGAGCTACAGTACTGAATTATAAGCTATTGTTCTCAAAGATCTTGTATTCTATTTTAGGCTATAGTCATTTTTCCCAACATGATCCTCTCTGGATACATTGGGAGCTTCTATGGGCCAATACATTAGCAAATAATGCTCATTTGCATAGGATAATTTTATATAGGCTGTTGGTCCATTCTCCCACAGTCTTATTTATATCTGTGTTTTAACTGTTTTAAATTTTTTAATTGTTGTCTTATATTGTTTATTGATTGTTTTATTGTATGCCACAGTAGTCACAGTCAGGTATGTGAGATGGGTGGCTATATAAAATAAATAAATAAATATTCATGGCAGAGTCAATTTACAGTTTGCCTTTTTTTCTGATCTCTCAGACTTGTTCAGACTAATTGCTCCCCAAACACTGAGACTCTAATGGTTAAGATATTGAACTATGGCTGGAGAAATCAAGCTTCTAGTTCATCTGCAGCCACAGAAGCTATCTAGGTGACTTCGGGCCAGTCATAGTCCAACTCACAGGGTTAGTGCAGGGATAAAAATGGGAAGAGGTGTACAGTGCTATGTGACCACCTTGAGCTTCTGAATATAAAGTGGAATGTAAATCTAATAAATAAATGGCTATTCTCATTCATTCATTAATACTAATGAATTTATCAAACAAAATATTTTCTCTGGAAAAGAATCATCTCTGAAAAAATTATCCACCTCTATCCTGGTCCTGCCCTACCAAGCAAGATATTTATAATTCAGCACATTAGTGACATAGCACAAAGCCTTATATGTAGGTCCTTTTCTATATGAACCACATGACTTGTAGCATGCAACCAATCTACTTTACAGTCACAGGAGGCTTATTTCTTGGGGGTTCTCCTACCATAGCACTTTGAGAGGGACATTTCAACAAAGTTCTCATTTATGTATCCCATCCACTGATACATGAGAACTCTGCCACAAAGGAGGTCTACCATATCTTGGCTCCAAAACTTCAGAAAATTTCCACCTGTAGCAAAGAATCAGAGTTTTCTTTGTATCTTTTCTGCCAAATAGTGGTAGCCCAGATTCTTGTAGCCCATACCTCATAGCTGTACCTTAGAAGACGGCTCCTCTCCTACTTCTGGGCTTAAACTAAGGGTGGACTTTTCATCTCCTTCATGGAGCTCTCTGCAGCTGCACTGCTAGATCTTGATTTGCCACTTCACGTCATAAAACACATAAAGCACCACTGCCACTTGGTGTACTCTTAAAATAGGTTTCACGCAATGAAAAAGGAAAAGCTTCCTGGCTCCAAATCCAGACAACCCAGACAGTCATGGGGCAATCCTTATCCATACGCAGCCCCCTATTTTTGGATTATCACCACACCCATTGCAGCACTCATTTTCTTAGACTTTCCCTAAAAGTCAGTGTCTTGTAATCTTCATTAGATGACACAACCTAATCAAACGAAAATCCATCCTGATGTAATCACAAGAAATTAGGAATCCCTGTTGATGGTGGGTAGACAGATAAACTACACTTTTTACAACCAGTTCAATTCCTGCTGTTAAAGCTGTTAATAGTTTTTAAAAAGCTTTAAAGTGTGAAGAAGATTCACTCGCAATAGAAGACATTTGTATCTATTTCCATAATTTTATGACTACCATCCACATTTAAAAGAAAAACAGCACAATTCAAAGGAACCATTAAGGGCTGTGGGAATTTACTAAGTCACTCTTTGTTCTTGCTCAAACGGGTGATTATTTGCAATTGGTTGCTTTCTTTGTTCACCTTTCTAAACCATATATTTTGTATTGTGAAGCACTGTCTCCATCTGGGATTTTTAGAAGCACAAATGTAATATCTGCCTGCTGTTGCATTTTCTGAAAATCCCAAAAAGAGGGAATTAATTTACATCCAGATGAATTTTGTACAAGGCAATGGTTGTGCTACAGCAGTTACCAAGTGTTAGTGGGTAGTGTATTTCTAGAAATACAATGTTTTATTGTAAACTACTCAGACAGCTTCTGCTATTAGGAGGTTTAATTTTTTTTAATGAAATAAATAAATAAATGAAATAGAAATCCACAAAATTCTAAAGGACATGCTTATTTTGAAACTCCACAATAATTAAACCCAACAACCATTACTCTCTCTCTCAGGTTTCAAATGTTTTGTTCACATTGGTGAACTGCTATCATTACCTGTTAAAAGATGAAGGTGGGAGAATATTGCAGTATTTCCCAACTGACTCCTTCTAAATAACCAGAAATAGTCTTCCCAGGAATCTCTATTAGCAATCTGGACATTGTATTACCCATCTGGAGGACCCTAGGGTGGGAGACGACGCCTCATTATATCAATCACAGTGATGCACTGTAAATATGAGTCCTCTTTTAAAATAAGACAAAAGCTATTTTTTATTCTTCAGCTAAGGTATCCTGGAGAGGAATACTACTTGATGCTATTTATTCCCATCCAAAAATTACTCAGAAGACCACTGTGATGCCTTTTCATCCAATTTCTGGGAAATTCATAGGAATTTTGAGCTGCTCATTTTTAAATCTTAAACTGAGTTTGAATTTAAAGTCAACCCCATGCAATTTGTTTATAAGTGGAGTTTTCATTAGCTACATCTGGTTTTTAAATACGGGTATGCACCAGATTCAGCCAAATAGCAAGACAAGGTGGGCTGCTATGGGTCAAATCTATGGCTGTACAAAAGAAATCCAATTGAGTGAAAGAGCAAAATTTGCCTCAGAGAAGGCCTACATCAAAATGGGCCTCTGATTCATTCCAAATTCAAGTCAAAACAGGTTGTTTTCTTAAGTGCCCATATTGGATCCAAAAGCAAAATTATTCAGCACACAACTCTAACTGAGCCTCATTAATCTTGAAAAAGAAAGCAACAGCAACAAAGCAACTTGCTTAGGAAATTTCAGGCCTGTAGGCTAGACCAGGAAGCCAACAAGCATCCAAGAAGACAGCACTGCTAAACTACTTCTGTTCTGATGCCTAGAAAAGTACATGGAGTCTGTGAAGTCCATGAAAATGACCAGCTCAACTCAAAGAACTGAACCTTTCACATTATTGCAAACCTATTCCCTATTCCTTTACATACCAAAATATTTGCCTGCACAGTTTAGAGCTGCATTTGAAAAGGCAGCATTTGCAATATTTTTCCTAATATTTCCTAATAGAACTCTTCATCATGTGTCTCAAACCTAAATAACAGAGAAATGGATCTGGATCTGGTGAGTTGACTGTTACTTGCTTTCCAGAAATGTCATGTCTTTGCTTTATGCTGCTCCATGGTACACCAGCCAACTGGTATAATATATAAGAACAATTGACATGTAGCAACCATAAAGTGTCCTCTGGAGTTTTAGAATTCTGATAGTGATGAATCTCTATGATCCCCTCCTTGCAGCTCCTCTAAATGATCAAGAAGCATCTGGTTCCATATTGGATCTCACTAGGGAGCAATATTCACAATCAGTTACTGCCTAAAATATATAGTAAGGGTTTCATTTATTTGTTTGTTTGTTTGTTAAAACATTTTAAAGCCATTCATCAAATATCAAGTTGATGAAAGAAGAAAATAGTCACAAACACACCAGATGGTACTTGAAACTAAAGTGGACTTTTTTGTAAGTCAATAAATACAGGAAAGACTAGACAATTAAAAAAAAACTGGCATATAAAAGCCTGAACCAGACTCTAGGAAGATTTGTATTGGCCTCCATTTTTTTAAAGAGAAAAAGATAAAAGGAAGCATGTTTTCATACTGTGGATCTTCAAAGCATTATCAGAATGCTAATGGATTGTCCCTATGAGTCTATTCATTGATGTCTGATATTTAAATTACTTTTGGAAAATAAATCATCTATTGAAGCCATGTAGCAGCAAAATGCTTAACTAACAAAACAAGGACAGTCTTGCCTTTTCGTTATATCTGTAGTTCATTTATATCTTGTAAAATCGCAACTCTAGGGACATAAATAAGCAGAATCTCCCTTCCAACTTTAGCATCCAGATTGGCAAGATAAGGACTATAGGACACTGTGCTTTGAGAAATTGGAGAAAGACCCTGATATGCATTCATATTCATCCCAGAATCAAAGATGTCACTTTGACTCCTACTCCTGCCAGGTATTTACATGGTCCTTCACAAGGACATCATTTTATGCCAGGAATTCAATGTGTAATCAGTGTTCCATTGCACCTAGAGAAGAAGGGAGAGAAAAGGGAAATTTCAAATACAAAGAAAAAATCTTTATTGAATTCAACACATTTTAACTAAGATCTTTCTATGAGATAGCATGTAACTTAATTTAAAATATAATCACTTACATTACTTTCTGTCAGCTTGCCTTTTTTATGAGCCCAGTCAATGTAGCTCCTCATGGTGAAAGGCTAGAGGTCTCAAATTCCTCTCCCAAAAGCCTTCTGGGTCTTCATAGCCCTGCCTTCTTTCTGCCTTGGTGTCAGCTCTTCAAGGTAAACCAGACTGGAAAACCAAAGTCATGCAGGCTTACACTACTTTTATTATAAAGTTGTAGTAACAAAATCTTGCAAGTCTGAATGCACTCCCCCTCTCCCTTTGTCTTCATGAGAACTAGGGAGTATCTTGTCTGAGATGCCTTCTCAGGTTACAGTTTTGGCCCAGACTCAGGTTTCTTTTATTTGACCATTGCCTTGACAACTTCTCTTCCTCCTGTCTCTCAAGGCCATTCCCTCTGACCACTACACTTAGGACAGCAGCTTGATAGTTCCCACTGTCACTACCTATCTTCCAGGATACATTTCACCTGTTATTCTCTCCATTGCCCCCCCCCCCCCCCCCCCCGTATGAGAGAAATTGGGCTTTCACAATCTATGATTCCTTTCTGGTGTTTAAAAGGCAAAACATGAAGAGAAGAGAAGAGAAGAGAAGAGAAGAGAAGAGAAGAGAAGAGAAGAGAAGAGAAGAGAAGAGAAGAGGATTGCTATAATGAAATCTCCTGGCCATATCAGCCATTCTTTGTGGGACTGGTCAATCTTACAAGAGATAAACCAAATAAAAACTTTATTTAAAATAAAAGATTTATGAAACCCATTTTACTTTAAAAGAAATGTACAAAGATACATGAAATGTTCCAGACAGACTACAAGATGATGCTACAAATAGTGAAGGTAGGCTAAGGTAGGATCTAGAACGGTGACTGCTTCCAAATTATATTTCAGCTCCCAAGAAGTCAACAAAGAGAAAAATAAATCTTCTTGGACACAGCCCGAGCTAGGGAAAAAGGAGCATTGGTTATCCCTATCTATTAAAGAATTCCCTATCTATTAAAAGAAATATGAACAAAATCAATAAAATTTAACTAGCACCACACAAAAAACTAAATTAAGAATCTAATACAAGTTTCTGATAGCATCTTTACTATCTCTATAAATAGAACAATTTTCTGAAGCAAACACTCCTCTGCTTTTTTACCAGGTCTTCCCCTAGATTCCTGGAAAGTCCAAGCTTTAATCAGAGGCTGTTTGATGGTGTGATAAACCCCTCTTGTCCCAGACCCAGTCCATACTTCTTCCTTGGTTTCCTCAAGTTCCATTCAGTTGTTAAAAGTTTTCTGCCTCCAGATTTTCTGTTTCCAAATAGGAGAAGCTCGAGAAATCAGCCTTTTATGTAAGTGACAGAGGTCATCTCTATTCAGGAGATATATATGCAAACTGAGTTGCTAGATGGCATGTAAACTGAGCTGGCTAGTTGTGAATGTCAAAGTTTGCAGCCTCCACACTTATGACCTTGCACAGTTGGTGGGAAACGACAAATTGAAGTATATAAGGTGTTATTAAATATTCTAAAATTTTGTTTTCTTTTTATACACGAGACAGAATTTTTTTCCCAGAACATATTCTTCATAGTTTTTTCCCCCATGCGCATCTTAAATGTTCTTTCTTTTCAATGAAATAGGGGGGTATGGGGTGGAATACATAATTACTGGTTTTATTTCTTCAGTAACCTAAAACAATACTCAATTTAGGTCTTCACCATGGTTTGCAAGCTTAATAGGGGTGCTGCTCGATGATGAATCATCATTATGTGCAAAACTGAGAAAAAGTTTGCTTCAGTGCTTCCCAAAGTATCTCTGGAGGAAAGATGAAATCAAAAGTCTGTCTTTAAACCACAACTTTGAAAATATAAAAATTATGTCTGTGTGTCCAGACTCCCCGAGGATATATTAAATTTGA
The DNA here is from genome assembly GCA_030867105.1 of Liasis olivaceus. Classification (NCBI taxonomy): domain Eukaryota; kingdom Metazoa; phylum Chordata; class Lepidosauria; order Squamata; family Pythonidae; genus Liasis; species Liasis olivaceus. Next base: position 134,219,567 of record CM061349.1, on the reverse strand, counting down.
CTCCCTGTCACATATAAGTCTCTAGAATATTTAAGCACACTGTCAGTCCCAGTTACCTCTTGGGTCCTTGGATTTTGTTACCCCAGGCCCTCTCCTGTCTAACCATGAGGCCTCAAAGTAGCAAGCATTGGGGCTGACGGAAGAAAATTGAGGGTAGGCCTCACACTTCAGCCTGTAAAATGTCACTCTGTCTCTTTAGATGGGCAACTCGATTGGCTTCCTGAGGCAGATTGTCAGTTTGATTTCTGACTGGTGAGAGCAGTTACATGGAAAGGTCTTCTGAAAGGCAAAGTAAAAAGAGCCTATTTTGCCATTCCACAAACCCTCAAAAATGAGCTCATTCATCCAAATGTGAAGGCTTGCCCTTTGTTACTTTCTCAAAAGCAGTTACAGTCATCCTGCAAATAAAAGATACCAATAACCTCTCCTTGGTTTTAGAAGTTTGGCTCTATGAACTTATCCAGGAGGTGAGAATATGTTCATGTTGAATTTTCATTTGATATCTTAAGAGTGAGTTCATGCAGAATACTGTTCTTCTAGGACAGGATTTGCCAGCCTGGTGACCTCCAGATGAACTGAGATTACCATTCCTAGAATTTCGAGCCAGCAAGCTAGGAATTCTGTGTGGTTTTGCCTCAGCCCTTCTAGAGGGCACTAGCTTAGGGAAACACCATGTTAACACAAGTATCTTCCAACTCCAGACTACTAAAAACATAGAATCAGGTAAAATGGTCTCATACCAGTGTAGGCAGTTTGATGTCCTTGGACTCTGAATATCCCCCAAATTTCCTTTTTTTTTTTGTAGACCTCAGAGTCTTCTCCCACCAGAACTGATAAACATGGACAACATTGTTTCCTGCCAGTTAGAAGTAAAAAAACATATTAACTCTAAGCCCTAAAATCAGCTTAGCTTAATTATAGAAAAAGATAGAAAAAATGTGAATACTCTCTTCCACAAACTCAGGAAGAAAAATAGAAAACCCTGCTCTGATCAAGTAAATTAAACTGTTTGCCCATTTGCATAATTATCCCACCTACTGTGGTGCGTGCCACTCCAGAGTTTTCAATTATAGCCCCTGGCTTGATATATTTTGCAAAAAAAATTGCAGTAGCGTGGCCTAAAACTGTGGTCAAGCCACTGAATATAGTAAGGGGTTATTTGCAGCTTCTTTGTTCAAGCCTTGCTTATCACATTTACTAAGGAGAGGGGTCTGCACCAGTTGAATCCCGAGAATAAATTTTTTCCAGATCTTGTGAAGTGCAGCCCATCTTCTCACAGATGTGCTTCATTGTGGAAATGTGTTCCATTATTAAAGAATTCAAACTGCTCCATCTGGCACCATTTGCATAGCCAGTTATTCATTTCCAGTATTCTCTCTTCCTTCCTGAGCCATGTCCAATAGGGTCGCAGGCAGGTGCTACGGAGTATGGGCAGGCGAAAAAGCAGCAGGAATAGGAGCGACTTACAGCCTCCTGCCAGTTTCTCCATTCACTTTGCTTGTGGGAAGCCGGCATGGAAGGTCACAAATGCCAATCATGTGACCACAGGACACTGCAACCATCTTAATTGCAAGCCAGTTGCCAAGCACCCAAATTGCGAGCATGTGGCCATGGGGACACTGGGACAGCCACAACTTCAAGGACCGGTCATAAGTCCCTTTTGTTCAGTGCCATCATAACTTTGAACAGTTGGTGAACAAGTGGTTGTAACCAAGGACTACCTGTTTTGTTTTTTTTTAATATTTTATTGAGATTTCAAAATTACAAAATTAAAAGTTAGAAATGAAAAAGAAAATGAAAAATACAAATTATAAGGAAAAGGAAAAGAAAACATGAGATAAAGTAAAGAAAAAGAAGAAAGACATGAAAAATAGATAGCTTCCAATCTATCTCTGGTCTTAAGAATAAGAGTGTCATAGGTGCTAGTTTTTAATGCATTAAGTAGGAATAATTCTTTGTCAAAACATATCCCATTACATTTATAATCTAATCTTCAAATCCCCATGTAAGCTTTGCCCCGCCTGCATTTTGCAAATAGTCCATCAATGGTTTCCATTCCTTAAGGTAATAATTATTTGATTTTTCTTTTAATAAACAAGTCAGTTTATCATTTTCTGCCATTTCCATCAGTTTTAGCAACCATTCTTGTATTGTTGGTAGTGTCTGGGTTTTCCAAAATTGTGCATACAAAAGTCTTGCTGCGGTAATTATGTATTGAGTAATTCTGATAAGATGCTTTCCGATTTGAAAGTCCATTATCCCCAACAGGAATAGTTCTGGTTTAAATGGAACCTGTATTTGTAGTATGCTCTGCATCAAAGATTGTATTTGAGTCCAAAATTTCTTTGCAATTTTAGATGTCCACCACATATGGTAGAACGACCCTTCTTGTTGGTCACATTTCAACAAACGTTGGAAATTGTCCCATACAGGGACTGATAATCTTTGGGGTGTCATACATACCATCGATACAACATTTTATAAAAGTTTCTTTCAAATTATAACATAAAGTACATTTTAATCCTTTAGACCACATATTTTCCCATTGCTGCATATGTATATTATGTCCAATATTTTTTGCCCATTTAATCATGCATTCTTTAACTTGTTCTTCAACCATTTCTTCTCTCAACAATATATATAAGAAAGCCATTGAAAAGTATGCCCTTCTGAAACCAATTGCTCTTTTGATTTGATTTTATATTCTCCTTGCTCTTTTTCTAATAAGTCTTTATATCTCATCCATTTATTTTTATCTCTTGTTTCAGTTCTATAATATGCTTCTTGTATAGAAGTCCACATCGGCATCTTAGGGCATAAAAGTGGTCTGCATTTAGTCCAAACTTTTAATAAAGATCTTCTAATATAGTGGTTTTTAAAGTCCACATTAACTTTGACTTTATCATACCACAAATATCCATGCCATCCAAATCTCAAATTATAACCTTCCAAATTTAATAGTTTTTCATTTCTCAAGGTGATCCATTCTTTAAGCCATACTAAACAGCAAGCTACATAGTACAATTTCAAATCAGGAAGACCCAAACCACCTCTTTCTTTCACATCTTGCAAAACTTTATATTTTATTCTTGGTTTTTTCCCTTGCCATATAAACTTAGAAATGTCGCATTGCCATTGTTTAAAGGGTGCTTCTGAAGTCAATATTGGAATTGTCTGGAAAAGATATAAGATTTGCGGCAAAATATTCATTTTAATCACCGATATTCTTCCTAATAATGACAGTTGTAACTTTTCCCATCGGTCTAAGTCTTTTTTAATATCTGTCCAGAGTGGAACATAATTATTCTGAAATAAACCAGCATTCTTAGATGTCAAATATACTCCCAGGTATTTTATTTTTTTCTCTATTGTAAATCCAGTTAGTTCATTCAGTTTCTTCTGTTAATGAAAATCCATATTTTTAGTTAAAACCATTGTTTTTTGTATGTTTACTTTGAACCCTGCTAGCGACCCAAAATCTCTCGATTTTTGCATTAACGATTGTTAACGATTCACTCAGAATGAGCTGAGAATGCCTTCCTAAGGGAATTTGTTTTCAAGGGTCTTTTGTAAGTATATTACTACAATCACATGCCATTGTTCCCTAGCAATAAGGAATTCTAAGAAACCCCAGGTCACATCCTCCATTCATAGTACAAATTATAAGCTTTTTTGTTGTTGTTAATAAAGTATCTATTTTCAACAAAAGCTTTCATCCACAGGAGTTGACTTGAGCAGTATACAAAAAGTCTTTCTAGTCACCTAAGATTTCATCTAACCTTCTTTGTCCCATCTTCTGTCTTTAAAGAGAACAGTTAATTTGTAGACTGACCTCATCCTCAAGACCTTTTATTGAGACACTGATTACAGTTCCTAGTGCAATTTGCAGAGGTGCAAATTAAACTCTTGCCTTCATAATCAATCATATACCAAATGGATGATGTATAATTAATAGTTTAATCACTTTTCATTAAATAGACTCACTGTCCTCAGATATGAAGAGGAGGAGAAAATCAAGAAGCAAAAAACCCATATTGTCCAATGATAGAACATAATTTTCACACATGTGATGCGTGCACTGTCCTCACAATGAAAATTTAAGGCAGGCCAAAAGTGTTTTAAAAATGGAATTGCAACTTTCTTCATTATTCCACATGTTTGTCTTCTGTACTGATATTAGTTAATCTTATGGATTTTTCCTTTCCCTTCCTTCTTGAAAAGAAACAATTCTTGAAAACCTGTTTTCAGAAAGTGGGAGAATAACAGCCACAACTTTATTGATTACACAGACATAAGTATCTGATGTGCATAGGATTTTATGCACAGCCAACCATAGAAATTCTGGGATTGGCACCATGCAGGAACCACTTCACCATGAGCCAATCATGTTTTCCTGTTATCTTGGCCTCGTAGAAGGAACCCACATTCACTTGCCTAGTACAACCACAGATTCTGCCCAATGCCCAAATGTACCTCCTCCCACAAACTGTGACAGAAGGGAAAACCACCTCAAGAAGACCCCTGCTTAAATCAGGTGTTGATGGACCTGAATAAGAGCTGCAGCTTCAGTTCCAGCTATTTCTAGTCCTGCCCTTAGGCAGCTTCCCTTCAACACAACAGGAAATGTTTCCTTTCCCACCTGGGCTCCAAAAAAGACAAGGTGATCCACCTGATCTTACTTCCCTTTATGGTCTAAATTTAGAAGTGTTACATGAGGTTTTTTTTTAAATAAATAAGTTGCTTATTGTTTGTAAAGCACTATACAAATTGATGGTGCTCAGTAAATAAATTAAATAATCATCATTTAACTGTTGGCTTACCAATCTTTAGTCTGCCAATCTAAAAGAACTTCTGTAACTATTCTTTACATTAGGGTTGGGGTGGGGGAAAGATGAATGGGATGCATTCAGCCCTGTGATCATCTTCTGTGTTTGTTTTTCATTTATTTAAACGAACTGGCATCAAAATTAAGTCCAAGTCATATATACCACTGGTGCTGTAGCTGGCTGCTTTTATGTGGTTCTATATTAAACTGTGACAGAAATAGTCCTGAAATATCTTCCACAATGTTTAGGTTGGTATGAATTAGTCCTAAGACTTCTGCAATATCACGGTTCCCATTTCATTCATTTATTCATTCACTCACTACTGTACAAAGTTTGAGATGTATGTACTTAACTGACATCTTTGTCAGTGATTCTGTTAACTGAGGTGTTCTCCTCTTCTTGAACTCAAATCCTTGTTTATTTTTTTAAATGTAAGCAACACCAATGTGACTTCATTTTAAAATAATGAAAAATTCAAATTAAATCTTGTATGTGTGCATGTTTGTGTGTGTGTGTGTGTATAAGATATCTTGTTAAAATATATCATACTTTAAAAGTAGAAATCTATCCAGAGTATGCAATATATCCACAGATAATGCAAATATCAGTTTTATCTCAAGCTTCAATTAACCTTTTGGGAGTGATATTTTGATGAAAGTACTCATCATTGTACATTCTGCACAATTTTGCCCTTAATAATTGCTTTTTCCCCACCTAACACACAAACAAAGTATTTGTATGAAATCAAGCTTCCATTAACCTTTGCTGAGTGACGTTTTGAATAGGCTGCACTTGGATTTCTTTGCATTTTCTTTCCTAATTATTTCTCTTTTTAAACCCAGAACAATTTTCAAGGATACTGCTGAGCACAATTGAAGCCTTTGAGATAGTGAAAAATTAGCTTGACCTTTGTTACCTCAATTAATCAATACTGTTAACTCTGCAGCCTCATCTTCTAAGCTCAGTGGATCTGCAAAACATGAATATAGACTGATTTCTGATGAATATTTACTATCAAGCAGACCATCAATCCGTATTTCTGCTTTGATAAGAGTAGTGAGAGAGGACAACATGTATTCTTTTCTCAGTCTACGTTTTAAGTGACAGAAAATGAAAATTCAGGGATTGTGAATTCTTGTGATTATTGCAGAATATGAGATTAAGCTCTATTAATTAGAACAAAGTAATGTGAATCCATGGCTTCAGCTGGTGGCAACACCTGGCTGACCTTCTTACTTAAAAGTAAGTTGGGTTGGGTCTAGTTAATACTTGGCTGAGAAAACTCTGGAGAACACCACAGATATAGACTAGACTAGGAAGTAAAAAAAAAAATCCTGGGAGAAGGCAAATCACTTCTGTACTGCTGCCGAGAAAACCTCACAAATACATCCACGAAGTCACTATTAATTGAGCTCAACTGTCTTGCATGTGGATCCATAAGTGTAATGGTATGTGGGAATGACCTTGGGAGAGGGGGAAGAGCTGCAGCCTAGCCAACGGTCTGATAAACGAAATCTGAGTCCGAAGGAGGGGTAGGGGTGGAGAAAATGTCTCAGAAGGGACCCTCCTTAGTTTTCAGGAGAGTAAAAGTAAAAGGAAGGAGAGGTACTTTCAGACTTGCAAGATTCTGTTACTGTAACATTACAATAAATGTAGTGTTAGTACACATGGTTGGTGCTTCTTGTTTGGACTACCTCAAAGGGCTGATAATAAGTTATTTCAAATGTTGGTCAAGGCAGAAGTAGGTAAAAGAAAATGAGTGTAGCAAGATCCTATGGATACCGCTGAGTGCTCACTGATGTCCACAGAATGTTGCTGCTTTCATCAGAATGAATTTGTCAGAATTACAGCAAGTTCTATTCCTTTTGGGTGTCCATGCAAAGGGATACAGAGAGAAAGGGGGCAGGACTTGGGTTGCAATGCCACAACACTAGTTTCACCAGGCTGACCATCTTGCTCCCCCCCCCCACCGCCAGCTCCATGTGGGCATCACTGCCACTACTATGGCCCATTTCTGATCCCACCCCAAGAAATTGTTTTTAAGAAGCCACATCTTATTTCAAAGACTTAGCTTTGTCTGATACATACCTGCTAAATCAGAGAGAGAGTATACAGAAACTAAGGCTTCATGTGAGAAACAACCAGAGCAACGTATAAATAATTCATTTACACTATAGATTACCCAAACATACAGGTACAGACATGAATAAGAAAAAGTCATTAATTTAAACCAACACTAAATTAGGGGTATATTTATAATATATAAATACCTCTAGGGAGAAAAATGACATTTCTACAGATGCTGATAGTGAAATCCAGATTAAACAAAAGAAAGGCCATTTATGATTCTATGAGTCATTAAACTATACAGGCTAGGGAGGAAAAGATGGGTTACATGACAGGCAGAATCCCAAGATATTTAATATTACTTGTAATCTTAGTTATACCCACTTATGTTTTGACAGTTATTGTTCATTCATTTTTGTAAAATGAAGGCAAATTTTAGAATTATGTATATCATTTTGATTGGGATAGGCCAACCTCTCCAGTATCATCAGTGTGAACAGCTAGAAAGGCTCAATAGAAGAAGTAAGAACCAAAAAGAGCTATGATACTGTACTGGTGAAGCTGTGATGGATGATTTACTGCAGTATTGATGGTGAACAAATAATGTTCTAAGCAGGTAGCTGACCAATTTAAGATAGTGAAAACCAAGAACAGGTAGAAGGGGGTGACATGTGATAATATAAGTTTTAAAGTGCATTTGGTCTGTAGTTCATGGGTTCCGATAACTTCATACTTAATTCTTCTCGTTTGTCCTCTTGTACAAGATTCTGCTTCTCTCCAATATGTAAGATGTTTTACGTAAATATTAGTAATTTTATTTAACCAAAAGAGGATATGATCCCAAGATGGCACCAAAATACCATGAAACAATTAATCAAAGCATTTAGAAAAAAAGGATTTGGGTGAGGTTTTACATCCTAATCAAGGAAAGATGAGCTATATAAAAGAAGGAAGAAAGAAGACTGCAAAAGAAAAGCAAGGAAAACTGTATCAAACCTGTTAGCCATCACTGCCCCAAACTGAAAACTCTCCAAAACCTTGCATCGAGCAAACTGAGAGTCAGTTTGCTCACTTTCATCTGAAGACCAGAGTACAGGCCATCTTCGATGGCTTCAGTTGCAGTGAGCAATCGTATTTCTGTTGTAATTATTATTCTGCATGCAAGAAGTCTGTAGTGACTTTATAAGCTGTACATTATATGTTGCCTTCTGGATTAATGTATTATAATCAGTAAAATTGAATTATTTCTTTTCTTTTGTGATCTGGATTCTTGGTCCAAAATGCATGGTCTACTGAATCTTGTTAACTAATCACATTAGCCAATATTGGTTCTTATAAAATGCTATTCCTAGCTATATATATATGTTTTATAAACATGTGCTAGACTTTTGCCTTACCAAGCACAAATCAGCTGAATTTCATTAATCTGACATTTCAAATAACAGCTATATGCATCATTTTAATATCACTGAACACACTCATCAGGAGCTTTACCATACATACAAACTGTCATCTTTCTCCCACCATATTTAAACCAGCTACTCAGTCACCTGACTATGGAAATTTACTCCTCATTCTTCATCACATAATCATTCTGCTTGGTCTGACATACCTTAATGAGTTTCTAGCATATTTATCTTTTCATAGAGCATAACATCAACCCAGCAGAACAGTTTTTCAACCCAGCTATGAGTATGATGTTGCCCTTTGCTCCTGGAGGAAATCCCCATGCCTAAAGGGACCAAATCTGGCTCTCAGCCTACTTGGATGCGTACAGATGCTCCATAGTTCCTCCCCCAATACGGAGCACAGCATAAAATTATACCCATATAAAACTCTGTTTACTGAAATGTCAGCCTTTTTGTTCAGCTGGAATTACCCCACATAGGTGAACACAGAATTGTATTGTTTATTTTTGGGTAAGCTGCCTTTATTCTTTTATCTAATTCAGTGGCTGATTGCAACATGCCTCTACCATTCAGTTAACTTTTCCTTGTTTCTGTGCCCATCAAGATTTATTGTCCCCTGAACTAAATAGCTGAGGCAATTGATTGAACATTTGTCTTGGTCATTATTAACCTTGTAGAATAGTGCATTTTATGTCACTATCAATATCTCCTTAACAGGCTGCAGTAACAGTAGAAGTAATCAGTTTGAGTAGCCTGAACACTATCACTGAATGGTCTGGATCAGCCTTCTCCAACCTGGTGTCCTCCAAATGGGTTGAATTTCAATTACTATAGCTCCTATGCTGGCTGGGAATTATTGGAATTGAAGTGAAACACATGTGGAAGGCATTAGGTTGGAGAAGACTGGACTGGAATATAGAAGAGACTTCGGAGAGATGAGATGGACACAGTGATCTGGGATTACATAAAATACAAATGATGCTTTGATTGTTCTTAGAATAGCATCTAAACTGGAAAGCCAAGATTGTGATTAGTCTAGAATTTGTGAAATAATTATGAGGTCTTCCAAGTTAAGGAAGAATCCCTTATATGCCCCAAATATACATTTCCTTAGCATAGTTATTTATGCCACATAGTAAATAGACTAATGCCTAGGCCATCCTTATTATCCCTTTACCATGGGAGTTTGGGGTGGGCAAAGTTCTCAAGGCCCTGGGCTGCATTTAAGATTTAAAGGTACAAGAAATAAATGTACAAGATGAGCAAGAATCAAATATCATTATTCATTATTTACATAACAATATGTAAATTTATTTTATATTTATTATTTCAACTGGGGGAGAGGGAGGGGATGACATTCTTTAAGTTACTTAATCATGGTTCCTAATATATGAGTCTTCCCCAGTGAAATATGCCCTCACCAGTATTGCCTTAGATTAGTTTCCCTGATATTTATCTAGCCCATCTCTCACAGTCAGGAATCGAGGCTGTACAGCAGTTTTCCTCTGCCCCAGGCTTCACCCTACTGTGGACATCTGGGATGTTCTGGGTGTTTTAAAACCATTTGCTGAAGTTCACCCTAAACAGATCTTTTGGTTCTGACACTGAACACTACTGCCTACTCAAAATTTGTGACTACCTAATAAAGTAGCTTCCAGACTCTCCTTTGCCACTAGGCCTAACCTTTATGCCTTTTTCCAGCTAGATTCTCCAAAATATGCTAATTTTTAATATGCAAACATGTTCTGAATCTGCTTCAAGCCACAACCAGTTTTCACCAACCAACTTTCTTCTATTCAGCTTTTTAAACTATCAACTTCAAGCCTACCTATAGTAGCAACTGTATCTAAAGCGGCCTTCCATCTAATACCCAGTAACAATGTCCTGGCTCCATCCATCGACCAAAGAAGGAACAGCTGCAGAGAATTTTCCGTTCCCTCCTAGAAAAATCTGAACCTGCAGAACTGGCTTTGGCTCAGGGGCATCCCTCAGCCAGGAGAAAGGCACTCACATGGAATTATATGATTCCTATACTGAAAAATTCCAATTACATTTGGAATTTGATCTCCTGAGGTTTAGAAATACCTCTAAAACCTCTTTTTTCCCCAAGACCTTTATGAAGCTGGAAGAACCATTCCTTCTGGTTCCAGTACCCAATACTAATTTAAATTATGATGGTGCTGAAGTTAGACAACTTTGAAGAATGTGAATGTGTGATATGTGTATGTATAAAATAGATATATACAGACATACTCACGTACACACACCCCATTGTGATCTTTATTGCTGTCTGCTTGTACTGTGCTTAGAATCAAATCAAATCAAATCAAATCAAAATTTTATTCGGTCACGGACCAACAAATCTGTGCCTAGATATAAGTGGATGCTATTATTTGCACTGGTTACAGATTGCCTAATTCAAGGCATTTATTCTGATCTTTCAAGCTGTAAGTAGCTTAGGGCCTGACTATCCGTAAGACAACTTATCCCATGATATGCCTGAGCACTCAAGGAGACCCCTACTGCCAGAGGCTGATCAAAAAGGGCCTTCTTCTTTGTAGTTCCAAGGCAGTGGAATACACTCCCTAGAACAATGGGCTTGGCCCCCATTCACAGTATTTAGGCAGTGGGTCCGCCAAACTTTTAACAGATAATTTTAATTGCTACTTTAATTCATTTTAATGTTTCACTTTTATCTGCATTTAATTATGCTGTTTCCATTTTGCACTCTTCTACTATTGTAAACTGTCTTGCTTATCAAATTGATAGAAAGGTAGGATATAAACCTAATAAATAAATGTGGTGTCTGTCAATGGATCGTACTGCATTATTACCTATTATCATTATTTATGTGCAATACATAATAATGTTCATTATTACCTATTATTTCCAAGTGTAAATCTGAATAATCACAGATCCATACTTCTCATTATTTTTATTTAAAGTTATTATGGCCATCCACTCCACTCTGGCTGGCTTTTGATCTACTGATTGATTGATCAATATGTACAGAGGCAGCACACAAGAGGATGTCCCCTCATTTTATCCTCACAACTTTTGTTGGACTGAGAGATAGTGAGGAGCCCAAAATTGTCTAGAAGAGATATAAAGCTGGACCTCCACAGTTCCAGATCACCCCCTTAATAATTATACCATAGTTTGTCCCTATTGTGGATACTGGGCAAAGGTCTTACAGCAACAACTTCTCTTTGCTATTGTTTTTAACAGTGAAAATTCAGGATATACATTTTATACACAACTAATAAATATTATACTTCCTTCAGAATGATCACTGTTTCCATCTTGTATATAATAATCGTAGCAGAATTGCTGCCTAAGACAGTACATAGAAAATTATGTGATTTTATTGATTTTACAAGGAAAAGTGTAAGGAACTGTCTGTAGCCTTATAGCTGAGTATAAAATGGAAATCACTAATGGAACATTTGGAGCAGTCAAAAATCATACATAATGTAACATGGTACATGCAACAGAATGTTCATGCATGATAATTTAGTCTTGAGAAAATGGTCTTTGAAGTGGTCCCTTGGGGGTTCCTTCGTTACTCCCAATAGGATCCAGATGCATTCCAAAAATGCACTTTAAAGCCATGATCTGAAATTAGACCCTCGCTTCCAATCATTATAGTTCATTACAATGACATTCTGCAGTTGCAATATTATAAGGAAAAATCACTTCCTCACTGCACCTTTATGTTCAACATTCATCCTGTAATATTTGAACTCTCCATTTAACAATAGTAGGCATTTCAGTACTCTTTACTGCATAACACTGTGAATAATTAAGCTTATCTTTATGACAATTGCCCTGATTTAGCTCAGAATAGAAAGCAAACAGATTATTTTAAATAGGGTCAGATGATGGAGGTTTTTCTTTAAAAACTACTTTTAGGCCATGACTGAAATATGACCAAAAAAAGTAACTTTCTGTTTAGCACAGGTTTCAAGTGAAGTCAAAATAACAACAACAGCAACATCTGCCTATCCCAGGTCCTTGGGAAGGACTCGATAGGTGGATAAAAATGTCAGATCCAGTCTAAATATCTGGCTGACTGTGCGACTAATAATAATAATAATAATAATAATAATAATAGTAATAATAGTAATACATTAAAATTGTATGCTGCCCAACTCTCAACAACTCTGGGTGGATCACAATGATGGCAACTCTGTGTGAGTGTGCATGCACATTTTTTTATAGATATTGGATTAGATGGCAGTTTAGGAGACATAAGGTGCAGAAACAGGAATTTGCGGGTGGAAGGCACCTATGGAAAGGATTGGTAGACGGAAGAAAGGGACATTTGATCTGCTGTTTGTTCCCTGAAACTGGACTTTTGAGTAAGGAACTTTCCTGGAGAAATAACAGTGCAAATATGTGGAAGCAAAGTATTTACAAGCAAAAATTTGTGGATGGGGCAAAGGATTTAGCATTCCCCTCCTGTTTGCAATTCCAACTATTTCTGTCTTTAGGTGCAGAAAGCACCAAAGTAGCCAGATATAGCCTTGATATTATAAACAGTTGATTGAAGCATATTTTTTTAAAAAGCTTGCATTAATTGAGCCCAGTAAATATGAGTGGAACAACCGAACAACCAGGTGCATACCTAAGTTACTTACTCTGGTATTGACACACTGGGCCATCCACCTAATGACTCAGGGATAGGTAGCATGGATTCTCTTCGATTCCTCCTTTGGTGCCTATTAGGCTTTCTGCCTCATCCGACTTTATTCATTTTGCTTTAAAAATTAAATTGAAAGCTGGCACGCTGCAGAGCAAAGCATTAGACTCCAAGCATTATCTTTATTAGCAGAACTGTCTCTGGACCCCACAAAGCTCCTAATAAAATGTTGCTAAAGTACTAAGTTGTCTTCTGATAAATTGGTCTTTTGTGTCAGCCATTTTGTGCATAGACTGGTTTAATAGGGCAGCCATTTTGTGAATGCCATCCAAATGTGCCTCCAGGAGGTTGCCTGTAAGAACCCAATCAAGTAACTTGCCCTGTGTTTCCTTCTCTGCTTCCATACTGTTTTAAAGGGGGATTGAAAAGCACAGAAGAGCAGCACAAAATTTGCAGGTTCAGATGGTGACAGGATTACACTTTGAACATTTCAGAAGAAGGTATTTCTAATTAGTGCTGTGTACCTCACTCTCATAAAATGGAGCAGCACCCTACTTCTAATCAATAGACTCAACCAATGCAGATCAGGCTCACCTCGACCTTTCTTATGGCAAGGCTGATCTGAGTTGGTAGGGTCTGCTTTGCAAAGCACTTTGCCGCATGGAAGAGAAGCAACACACCTCTGCAAGTTGAAGGACTTTGTTGAGGAGGAATCTCTTGGAGGAGCCATTCTGGCTCATGATTCTTCTTTACAGGCTATGGGCTCCTGTTGGCATGTGGCCTGACTGGCATTGCTGTGGCTGTTGACATGAAATGGCTTTGGGGAGAACCAGAGAAAAAGTTGAATGAAGGTTCCTCTGCTACCTAAGCCATTAACAGGAATTAGCCTGGCAGGTCTCTCTGTGGTGAGCCACAGTCACAAGGCAAAGAAAGGGTGGAAAATATTTGCCAGCCCTAACGGTGCCCCATTGGTTTCTAATTGGACACAAAAGAAATAGACGCTTCACAGCCATGAGATAAATGCTGTTCTATTGTTTTACTAAGAGAGTCGTTAGGGTCAGCCTTTATCATATACCAGCTACCTGAAAGTTCAATCTCTTTAATCGGGGATGGGGGGCGGGGGGGGAGCATATATGGGTGGCACACACCTTACCTTTATGGAACAGAGATGCTGAAAAAATTGCAAGGAGAGAAGCTTCACAACTGGTTCCTCTATGTCTACCTATTACAATCCTATTTATCCCAGAACAGGTTATAATTAACTCTCCCCCACTCCCGCCCCCCCCCCCCCCACATTTTCCTTCCAAAGAAAAATGTGAGAACAGAGGCCCAGAATGTATAATGGAGACCTGCAATCTTAACATACCCAAACAGAGCTTGAGAGAAAGCCTTGCTGTCACTTGCTATGCAGCTTCCTATTGTGAGTGTAATTACAGTTTTTATTGGCACTTCAGACTGTCTACCTCCCAGAGAGATAACACTGTTTATTATCAAAAACCTTTCTGGTTACATCATGCTTACCAGCATACACAACGTATTATTTCATGGTCTTTCTCTTTTTTAAATTGGTGTTCACATCAGGTTTTGTTTTTCACATGACCAATAAAAGTTTCCCAGGTATTCAACAACCAGGAAGATTTTTAAATACAGGGTGGTGTTTGCTTTTCTTCCCCCATCTTAAGTATTGCCCATTTTTCTTTGCCATACAGAAATCCAAACCCTGGGAACTTCACTAAGAGAAAATGAAATCAATGCCCCAAAGAAGCCCAAAGGAAGAATTCTAATCATCTGAACAGAAAGATCACAAAGAGTCACTTAAATTAGATAGCAATATCCATATCCATTAAAATATTTAAAGTGTAAGGAAAGAAAAATGTTATTGCTACTACAATTTCATGAAAAAATGTAATTTGTAAATAATGTTAACATTAATAGGAAAGACATAGTAATATCCCCTAACCATATGATTAAATCATAAGACCTCTTTTTTAAGGATTATTTTTTTAAGTATGTTTATTTCATTCTTCATCCACAGTGCTTTAGTGGTGTGTTTGGTTCATCTCTTTTTTATCCTAACAGAGTTTTACAAATAAGATGAGGCTGACATGCTCACCTGGATGAGCAGAGATTTGACACTGAGCCTGCTTAAACTAAGAACTGTGCCACACCTGCTGTGTGTGAGATACTATCTTTTGTACCTGCATTAACAGCCAAAGACAGCATCTTTATAGCTTATCTTCACTCATAAAACCCTGACCCAGATCAGGTCTTCTGTAAATGATTTAGCACCAGGTTCCCTACTTGTGTTGAGGACTGGCTTTCAATAGTTCACAGCGAGAAAGCTGCTCTGATACACACAAAACCCCCACCCAGCTTGTATTTACCCAAAAGGAAGATGACCCTGAATTTTAAACATCACCCCCAAAAGGAACAGTAGACAGGGGGGGAAATGAAGTAGAGACACAAATTCTGTGCAATGTTTCCTTTTCCCCATTGTCAGCCCTTCAAGATAGACCAGATCAGGAAATTCTGTCTCCACAAGACATTACAAGAATTACTCAAACTCTACTTTATTGATGTAGACTATAATAATGGAATCAAGCTGCCTACAGCTGCCCCAGTCCATGCCCTAGGACCCAGCTTAATGGCCAAGAGTGTTGATGGAAATTTATACAAGAGGGGAGTTGCCACAAAACATTGTACTGGGGAATATTCCTGTTTGGGGTGTAAAATAATTAGCAATGCCCCTTTTAGATATTCCATTCTCACGTACAACCTGGGTTCTGGCTCAGTTTGCACTGAGCTGAAGGGAGATTAAATTGGTGTAGGAGGAGCCTTTTTTTATATCTAAGAAGTGGTTTCATAGCTGCTGTTACCTCCATGTTGTGCATAGACATGGGTATACTTGGTATTAAATACATCACCTTCAGCACCGTGGATTATTAGATTTAACAGTAAGTATACTGATCTGTTTTGAAGGATCACAACACCCAGGAGGGAAGGTTTAACTGTCCTTCCTTCCTCTGCTGTAATGATTCTGACAAGGATCCCCTCTCACTGCAATTAGCAAAAGATAAAGGCTCCCATGGGTTCCAATGGGAGTTTTCTCCCCATCACTAATTGCTATATAGTGGTAGGAGTTTTTTTTAATAGGGAAGGGAATAGGGAAAGGTTTTACTCTCCCCTCCACTTGCATTGTGGTCTTGATACAAAATAAACCTTCAATAGTATTGCATTTCTTAAGTCCTCATACATCCTGATTCACTCATTCCAGAATCTTTTCTCTCCAGCGTGTGTATGTGTGTGGCCGGGGAGGGGGGGGGCGGGGGGAAGGTATTATCATCAGCCTGAATCAATCCACTGCAGGATGAAAGCCTCTTCATTAAAGGTTATAGACCATAATCTACCATGCTGGTTCAGAACATATTGGCAGATAGATGTTTTTTGACCTTCCAGTGAGTCAAAGTGAAGACTCACTGGGTCCAGTGACAGTGACTGACTGGTCTAAAATCACCCAACCAGCTTCTGTGCCTAAGAGAGAATCAAAACCTGGGTATCCCCACTCCTAGTCCAGCACCTTAATTACTACATTTTACTGGCTTAGATAGATATAGATATATTCATGTCCATGTCTACATGTGTGTGCATTTTTGTTATAATTATCCTCAAGTTTACCTAAGGGCCCTGAAGGTATATTTTTTCTACTAGTTAGGAAGCTTCTAAGGATGATGGAAGCTGCAGAAAGAGCTGTCAGGTCATAATACCCCATATGATGTATTTGAGTTATATCATCCATAATAGATAATACTATAACTGATGATACACCACATGGAGTGTTGTCATCCCTTCATTGGATATCAACAGAATGCCCTGATATCTTAAACATATTCCCTGTTGCATGGAAGTTTCTTCATCTTCTTATTGATGAGAGACTTTCCCAACTTGGTGCCCTACAGAATACAACTGTAGTCAGTATTAAATTGCTCAATGACATTCAATATTTTGCAGTTCAGTAACATCAGGAATGTTGCAAGGTAGTAAAAGCATTGTCAGAACAGCAACTTTACAAGATTCCTGTTTATTGACAGCATGTCTGAAGCCACTGAAATTAAGTCCTTGGTGTTAAATCTTAAAGTTATAATCCTTTTGCTTTTTTTTCCAATGCCATTTTCTCAATTTTTGAGGTGAGACTCTATCAATCACTGGGGCCAAGAAGATAATACTGCCCTTGAAATGCACTTTTCTGTCTTTGATTGTTGGTTCCACAGAATGTAAGGCCTTGAAATCAATTTTAGCTAGAGACACATCTGGTCTTATGTTATTTCTTCTATATAGTTACATACACAGATACATTCAAGATACTTCTCATAGAAGAATCTGAAAATATCTGAATCAGCTGTTTGCTTCCTCATGAAGCAGGCTGCTATTTTTCAAATGAATTTAAAATGTCAAATTGTCCTGAAAATAAATCAATTCTGTATTAAATAACTGTGAAGTAATTTAGGAAAGAAACATGCTGAATCAAAGTTCAGGGGTTTTTTATCAGGACAATGAACTGCTCACAGTGCAATCTATGGATCTGTAAGAATTAATTCCCATTACATTCAGTGGGACTGATTTCCAAATTATGTGAACAAAGGAGCACAGCCTAAGCAAAGCTAAATCTTAATATATGAAAAATTTAAAAGTAATAGGGCTTCCTAACCATCTGTTTACTATTGAAAAGATTGCAGAGTGAAGATATCTGCCAATGAGTCAAGAACGAAGCTTTTAATCTCTCATTGTGAATGTGCTATTAAAGTAAAATGTCATTACTTGAATGTCATATTTAAATCCACATGTAGAATTGGAGTTCATGATCTTGATGCAATCAATAGTAAAATAACCACTGATTTCAGTGGAACAATTATATAAATATTTTTGTCTATTTCTTTATATATGTTACACAGAGAAATATAAATGCCTCATGTAACAAGAATTAGAAAGAGAGCAGATAAAACTATTTTACCTATTCCTTCTCCAAAAGTATATCAACTCAGCATGAAATTTTTATTACCGTGACTATCTCTCTCCAGTCTGTCATTTCTCTCATTTGTCTCCTTCTATTTACAGGCACAAGAATACAATATACTTTATTGTGTGTTTTACTCTTTCTATTACAGCAATTATGTTCTAAACATATTGTAAAATGGGGTGTCTGTTTCTTGACCTAGAAGGAATTTTTGAGAGAGAAGAAGGAAAAAGCAGCCTGATATATTTTGCTGTCTGAAGCTGAGGAAAATAAAAAAATAAATATATAATGACTGACCTCTCCCCACAAGTCAAAGTACATAGTATCTAAACCTGGTCGAATTGTTGTGGCACCTGAGGCAGAAAATTCAATAAGTAATTCTCCCTTTCTCTGACAGCAAAAATACAATAATAGTAATTTAAAGAACAAGCACTTTTGCTATTCTTCAGTGACATCTGTAATGAGCTGCTTCATTCTCCCTAATGGTATGGATAGATTCTGAACTTTGCCAATTTTTCCAGAACAAGAGACTTAGCTAGCGCAGTCCTAATACTTAATAGCCTTAAGATAGGAAGAATTTAGACAAAACTACATGTTCAGGTTCATTTTCACTTTTTATCAAAATAGCCTTCCATTCCTTTCCATTCATAAATGCTTGTACCCTACAGCCATTTTCATTGCAATGCGTGTAGTCCTGAACTGAACTCTGAGTGGAGACATTACCAGCCAGTGTAAACGTCATGCCGTGTGCTCCGTGGTATCTGATTGGCTGTGCTAGAGCCATGTGATTTAATTAGAATAAAGGCAAGAGAAGGAGTGATGGTTACTGGCAGTTAGAAGCAGGGCTAGCCTATGACCTGTGGGGGCCTTGAGGCAAAGCAACCTGGGGGGGGGGGCTGCCAAATAAAACTTCATCATTAAATTGCACACTGATGTTATGATATGATATTACTATGTTAACCAGCTTTCTGTCTATTTTACCTACCAAAATTAACTTATTTGAAAAGTAAAATGTCTCTGACTCTGTTTGCAAAGTTTAATATCACCTAAGTGCTGGGTAGAATATACAGAAAACAAATACACTTAAACTGCTCACATATCATGGTAATTAAGGAAATAATCTTGCTTATTTTACAGTAATCAGTTAGACAAAAACAAAGCGGATTTATATGCTAGGAAATGGGGGGTGGGGGTGGAGACGTGGACTCATATGCTTGGCTACAAATGCCCAAGGATTGAGTTTACCAAAGAGGGAGAGGGAGAGGCCCGCTAAAGACAATTTTATCTTTGAATAATAGTTCTGTAGAGTATTCAAATTCAAAATTCTTTTTTTTTTCTTTTGAGTGCTGTCTATGTTTGCATTCTTATCAGAGTGGAAAGTGCCAAAATTAGAATAGTTCAAAATTCATGTTTGTCCTGGATTCATAATAAGTTTGAAGTACAGTGAGGTCTTCTGCTAGTGTCTTGTTTGCTGACTCTGAATAGGTATTGTGGACATTGTTGTATTCCTAAACCTTTTTCTCCTTTGCATCATAACATCATAGCAGTGTTAGAATCTTCTAAGGCTTTCTCCACTTGTAGATATAACTGCAGTCTTCCCAGCACCATCCGTCTCACCACTCATCCATGAACTGCCAATATACTGGCCCGTGCATCTGCTCCATAATGCAATGGTTTCAGCAGTAAGGAAGAGGCTTCCAGAGTGGCATGTTTCACTCTCTTCCAAACCCTCCCAGCCCCTTCCTTGCCCTTCTCCCCCTTTTCTGCCTCCACTCAGTCACTGCCACTGAGGTCTTGGCTTTTTCCTATTCTCCCTGCTCCCTAAACCACTTCTGCTCAGAAGACTTACATTTTGGTCTCAGCCTGAACAAACAGTTCTCTTTAATACCTCACTCATTTAGGATTCCTCAATACACCATTAATCAGTTGAGTGTGGTAAACCCAAGGGAAAACTGGATTCTTTGGAAATAATTAATAGCAACTACAGCTGGTTTTACATGGAGAAGTCTATCATGTCTCTAAATGTCTCCCTGACTAGCAGTGGAATGAAAGACATCAATATCTATACTACAAACAATCATTACTTTGCTTTGCCATTTTTTATTCCTTTTGATATCATCATCTGTTTACAGTGTTTGGGCGTTTCCACACAATCTTCTTGATAATGAAGCTCAAGCTCAGATACTTTGGTCACCTAATGCGAAGAGAGGACTCTTTGGAAAAGACCCTGATGCTGGGAAAGATGGAAGGCAAAAGGAGAAGAGGACGGCAGAGGATGAGATGGCTAGATAGCATCACTGAAGCAATGAGCATGAAATTGAGCAAACTGAGGGAGGCAGTGAAAGATAGGAAGGCCTGGCGCAATATGGTTCATGGGGTCACGAAGAGTCGGACACGACTTAACGACTAAACAACAACAACAACAACAACAATCTTCATTTCCACTTCCAATTCCACCAATTTCAACCTACCTGTCATCATCTTCACTTCACCAACCTCAGAATGCTGAGAACATAGCAGCAAACCACATCAATCAATGTTCTTTCAAACTGACCTACAAGTGGCGGCAAAGAACTTTGTTCGGTTAATATCCTCCCCTCTGAGCAATCACCAGCCCAAGAATAATTTTTAAAAAATCTTACCCCCTCTCCAAAAGGATATAAAAGGAAATCGAATTAATTGATTCCCCCCTCCATATTGCTATAAGGAGAGACCACTGGGACACAATTTATAAACATCCAAACCATCTGTGCCACCATTCCTTCTCCACATACCTGGGGGTGGGGTGGGATGGGATGGGGGTAGGGAATAGAGTTCAACAGTCAGAAAGTGAATCTCACCAATGGGACAATTAGCCACTTAAGTTCTAAAAGCTACCAGATTGCAAGAAAATCACCAACTTTTCTCTAGTTTCAAATTCATGGTAAAAACTATAACCCAAGTTCCAGAATCAACTGATCACATGTGATCACACAGGTCCAAAACTAGCACAAAGAGTTTTTGTGGAAGTGCTTTCTATTTTGGAGTTTAAAAAAGGTGACAAATCATCACATTCTGCCGTGACTTGAATTAGACCTAAGCTCCAAAGAACTTTAATAAACGGTCTGAAAGCTTTTTAGACCATTCAGTTAATACTGCTGCCATGGAAATTGGATTTTCTCCTGGACAATCAATTGTGTTGGGATTGTTAATGGTAATTAGGCTTCCAATGCCAACAAGCTTATATTTAGGATAAAGAAATGTTAAAAACTCAGATTGTTGTCATTTTTCATTTAACGCTATGCATGTCAAATGGAAAAGAAGATAAAAAAGAAAAAGAGAGAATGACTGCCTAAAAGCTATTAATTGTAAGAAATAATAACTGTTACATTCATGTTCCACAGTGCATCAATACAGAGAACATCATGTCTAACAGTGCATGTCTATTTCCCCTGGAAATCTAACAGAATTTTAGCTCTGATCCTTTACTGGCAAGAAAAAGGGGAAAAAATGGGAAAAACCTCATATTTTAGCAAAAAAAAAAAAAAGTGGGGAGTTCTTATCTTACTGGTTTTAGCTAGACAATGTGGGATCTTCACAATGACTGCATTCACACAATAATTAAGCCATATTTGGCTTATCCATGATTTACTGAAAAAAACACAATTTGTTAGGTTCACACAACATACTAAACCATAAACCATGGTTAACAAGCCACACTGGCTGCATTCACATACTACTTTAACCCACAATCAAACTACATTTTGACTTAACATATTGTGAGAACAAAACCCTATGGTTCTTTTGTACTGGTTTTGTTTCCAGCATCTATCATGTATCATAGGTGTCTTTTGATGCTAATACTATAAATATACTAGCATTCAGATTTAATGAAGCAAAGGTAAGTCTATTGCCTAAAAGATGGCATTCACATTTCCTATCCAATTCCAGCATAGATATAAGAAATAAGAGGCAAGAGAAAGCCATTCCCATTTCCTGGGTTATAATTACTACTGGTTCTTATCCTGTTAGAAAGTAGTAACAGCAGAATTAGGCAATTAACAGAATTGGGCAATTAATTTTGTTAATTGGCAGGTCAAACATTGTTTTAAAAGCATTTACTTTCTTAAAACAGTAAAAAAAAGAAACCCTAATCATCAACTAGTTTGAGACTGATGCTAATTACAAAAACAAATGAGTTAACTTACTATGAAGCAATAGTATTTTTTTTTATGTAATGAATGATTGTAACTTATAGTAATGTTAACAAGGAACATTGTTCACATAACAAGTAATGTTATTACTTACATTAATACATAACAGGAAGCTCCACAGACAGAAAAATCAGCTCCAAGACTGGCATATTCCTTCCCTCATTCTGGGTTGCATCCAGGACATTGATTCTTTATTTATTTATTTACTTGATTGATTGATAATCCCACCTTTTCTCCAGAAACAAAAGGTGGTATATATGGCAGTCCTTCCTTCTATTTTTCCCACAGCCATAATTTCATGCAGTAGGTTGGGCTGAGAGATAATGCAAATCCAAGGTCACCCAGTTGTCTTCCACAGCTGAAGGTAGAATTGAACTGGGTCTTTCTTCCAATGCTTTAACTGCTACCCCACACTGGCTTTCCCAGGACAGCCAAGAAACCTCTTTGAGAAGACTTCTTTCCTGCAAACTCTTGCATCAGAATTAAATCTGACTCCAGATATCACCGCAGTTATACAAAGAAAGCTAGCCAAAACCTGTTCTCTTGTTCTAAAGTGGACCTCCTCTCTAATTTAAAGGGGGCAGGGTTAAAAAAAATCCATAGCATCCCTGAGGTGATAAATGTGATGTTTTAAATAAAAAGTGAATGTTTCATTGAACAGTTTTTATTCAGGATTTTTGTCCTGCAGAAAAAGAAGAAACCAAGCCAGTTTTAAAAGATGGTTCTACTAAATATAAAAAAAATTCTTCAAGCATAATTACACCCTGGAATACTTAACAATATATAACCCCAGTCAACTGATAGGTGATCAAATGATTTAATAATATTTAATTTATTACATAATTATTAAATTTAATTATGAAATATTTAATAATATTTGACCAATCAACTTGGACATGAATCAAATGACACCCACCTTGATTTCAAAGACCAAACTTATTTTTCTGATTTAGATCAAAAATGCATATTCAGATTTTTACATTAAATTTGCTGACCTCTTGTCTTACTTTAAAAGAAGTAGATATAGAATTAGTCATAGAGTCCAAAGTATCAGACAAACAGACATTCAGCAAAAAGTAATTTTGCTGGAGTGTTTTCAGTGGGCCTGAGCTTATACAGCATAGTGATCAATGTTTGCAATCATTATTTCTTGCCCATCAATTAGCTGGTTTCAGAAAAGGAGGAAAGAAAGAACCAGTTGTGCTTGGTGACTGTTTCCATAGAGACACAGAAATTAACCAATAGAAAAGACCTTCAGCATCATCTAGACCAGTATTTCTCAACCTTGGCAACTTTCAGATGTATGTACTTCAACTCCCACAATTCCCCAGCCAGCATGGGGTTGAAGTCTACATATCTTAAAGTTGCCATGGTTGAGAAACACTGATCTAGACCTTCATCTTCTTGCACAATGCTTCGCATCACTCAAAGCTGATGATGGAATTTCATACCTTAGCCTTTTCCTATTCTGCTTATAAATGATTATTTCTCAGAGACCAAAAGCTGCAGACTTGTTTCCCTCTCAAATTCTTGAGGGTTCCATCATTTGTTTCTAGCAACTGGCTCATGGCTTATGAAGTTAGTGTTTATAGATCCATCTTTTCAGGCTATTTTTACCTGGAAAAACAGGCCGTAAATCTACTCACTAAGAAGTGCAAATAAGTAGTGTAATTAGGCCCTCTTAGGGCTGATTTTGGCTGATCTATCTGGAGACAGTCAAGTAAACCTGAACAACTCCATTCAGCTATGATGGCCAAGAATTGGCAGCATACTTTCCTGTATATTTGACAGGAAAATACATGAAAACTAGAAAGTAACCCCTAAAATTTATTTTTATAAAAATATCTCAAGAAGTAGGAAATTCCTCATTGCAGCCCCTCTACCCCCCGCCCCCACTCCCTATGTTCAGTGTGACCCTCAGATACTAACAGGCTGGAATTCTGTTAGTAGTTGAATTCCTGAATATTCAGCTGAATAGCCATATCTGGTTTCATTGGTATTCAACTTGCTTCACAACTCTTGTTTTTGCTGCAACAGACTAACATGGACAACCCCTGAAAAAACTCTATAGTATCATGTAAGGTATAGATATTTGTTTTCTTATAGGAAAATATTAAGGTGAAACAGTTTCTAATTTAGATAAAGATGTTTTCTTATTTGGGTTACTAGTTAACAGTATGCATTTTCTGGGTACTGTATGCCCTTCTAAGATCAAGACTTAAAACTGTTACATGAACAGTTTAATCTTTTTACAGATTAAAGTTACATTTTTCCTCATTCCTGATTGCTACATTGATTAATAGATGCCAGAAGCAGTGAAGAAAATATCAGTTGGCTTGACTGTTGAGGTCTGGCTCTATTTATAGCTGGCATACCCTTTCTTTCACAATAACCTTTGAGGGCTCCCTACCTCCAAATGGTAGGAAAACATGCTGCCAATTGTAAGCAATTTGTTTAGCAGGAACTGGAGGAAATAAGATTGGGATGGCACCCTTAGCCTTAGAGAAATTACAGAATTTTGGAAGGCACTGAGAGATCAAATGGCAAAGGGAGTCCCAACAATTAAATGCCTTCCTACATATATGTCTCCACTATGTACTACCCTGTCCAATCTGTATGTATAGCTTTCAAACATTTGTTCATACTAAACAGCATTTTTGCACAGGTATGTTGTCCATAAACTGAAGAATTCATATCTAGACTCCGATGTACAAGCCATATTGAAATGAACACTTATTTCTTCTGCAGTGCCTAATCCTGTCTGACCACAGAATGAATAGAGAGAGAGAGAGACACAGAAACACAAAGAGTTCAGCTGCAAAGAAGCCTGTGAACTGGATGCAGGCCAGAAGGTCAGCAGAGCACAGGAATGGATGAGATCACAATATAAAATAGAGAGGATCATTTTTTTAAGTCCCATAGCTGGAGGTGGGCTGTCATTCAGGCTGGGTTTGCGCTAAAAGCTAAGAAACATTCCTCCTGAGTATGCTTCAGAAAAGTTCAACATACATGCTCCAAGTCAAATAGACTACCATATTTTCAGTTCAAGAGAAAGTTTCCCTAGGCTCAGATTAGCCTAGAGGTCACTTGCCTTCCCCTAAAGTGTTTCAGGTCTTTAGTGTAAGGTTCCAATATTTAAATGGTAGACTGTAGAGAACTCTGCCTTCGTGAAGGATTCTGAACTACATTGCTGTCAACTATTCTGTGGTATGTATTTTATTGCATAAGCCATGATGGTTGATTATGAAGAGATGGGCCTTCATTTTGTCTTTGATGTGGTACAATCAACAAGAAACACTTAACCACAGCGCAATCGTGCTTTGGTAACATCAATTTTCCTGCTTGTCCTTATTTCATCTCCAGCCCTTGAGTGAGATAGACTTAAGTCATCCAGTATAAAAGTGGTATTTCCCCCATGTGCCAACACCACCCAAGGAAAGTTTCAAGATTTGTAAAATTTGTATTGCTTAATTGCTTATGATCTTGGAGGTGAGGACAGATGAGCTACTTTGGGTGCGATCAGAGCTGTGTTTAGGGAATGTCAGAAAGTGTGGACATGCCTCCACATTCAGTATCCATAACAACCATTTCCCTTCCAGCCTTTACTTTTCCCATTAGCACTTTGTTTCCTGAATCCTTTTGTCACTTGCCCTCTCCCTCCCCTCCATTTTGGAGACTAACTTCTCTCCAAGCTTCCAATAGAGGAAAGAAGAAGAGAACAGTCCTTCACTATTTCATCTGTACTCATATGCCACTTCCCTGCATTTGTCAGTTTCAATCCCTTCCCTCTCCCCTTCCCTAGAGCTGGTTGCCCCACAACTAGTCAGTTTCTGTTCTCCCCCTCTAAAGGAGCTGGATGGTTGCAGAAGCCTGACATGGTCTACCTCCCTTTTTCTGCCCTGATGTCTTCCTCTACATTTCCTTATTTCACATTTTAGACTTGGGCATATCTAAAAGGAGGGTAGAAAGAAAGGTAGACAAACCAAACTAGAGAATGTGGGCAGAGTTCTGACCAGACTCCCCCCATTCCTGCTGCAGGGCCCTGGTAATGGATGTTTCTCCACCTGACTGCTAATCTAGTGAAAGGAGAGGGCAGACAAGCCAGAGGCAAAACCAATCAGCTGCTTATCAGGACAATACCATTTGGCAGTGATGCAGAAGAGAGGCAGTAGAGGCAAGATGGGGATTGGCAACAGGAACCACATATGTTATCCAGTCAGTATTTTGGGCCAACTCGAGGATGGATTGATAATGCTTTAAGTGATCCATGAGGAAAGATCCTTTATCTAAAATCAGCCTCAGAAGGAACAGGGTGATATACAACCAAGTGCATCTATAATGCATGGACTGCCCTCTCTCTTAAGCTAGTCATTAATAACTAGTGGAAGATTCCTTCTGGCCTGCCACATTGGCTGAAGTTTTGCTATGTGTTCAACCCAGGAGAAGATATTCTTGATACAGTTGTACCAGTTATGTAATCCATCTTAGTAATCACTTTCTTAAATCAGCTCACTGCTCATAAAAAGACTGCCAAAGTTTTGAATCTGCAGGTCTTTTCGTCAGGCAAGATGCTATAAAAAAACAAAGGAGACAATAGCAGGGAAGGGTAGAGTAAAGACTCCCTTGAGTTGAAAATCCACCTCTTTCTCCTTTCCCAGCCTCTCATTAGCAGCTGATTTTTGAAAGATCTGGGAAGGTTGCACATTTTTAATGAAGTGCATCCCTTTATCTGGGTTGGTCTCTTTGGAGGCCCAAGCTCAGCTAGAAACTGGGAGTCCAAGAGTTCTAGTCCTGCTTAGGCACAAAGCCAGCTGGGTAACCTTGGGCTAGTCACTCTCTCTCAGCCCTAGGAAGCAGGCAAGGGCAAACCACTTCTGAAATCTTGCAAAGAAAACTGCAGGGACTTGTCCAGGCACTCACCAGGAATCAACACTGACCTGAAGGCACAATATACTCATATTCTGTCTCTCTCTCTCTCATCTATCTATCTATCTATCTATCTATCTATCTATCTATCTATCTATCTTTCTCACCACCATGCACCCAATCATCCCGACTTCTGGAACAGATTTAAGGGCAGTGGATAGAATACTGCAAGCCCAGCCAAAATCCCACTTCCCCCCATGGGAGCAATCTGTGATGAGCATGGTCCAAGCAAACATCTGAAAAACATGAAGCATTATTACATACATTTTTAGGTAATAAATGAAAAATAAGCTTCATGGGACATCAACAATTTTATTTATTTGTAGCTGAAGTATGTATGTTGTTGTATTGACAAAAACCTGGGAAAATTCCACAAGCATACTGTTTGAAGGGTGGATATGGAAATATTTAATAACTATGGAAATGATTAAAATACGATGGAAAAAAATTAAACTTTGAGGAATTAGGGACATCATTATGTTTAGGAGAATGGCAGGCTTTGAGCCAAACTGCCTCACTATAAATTCTCCAGGAATAGTGATTCATCAAACCCTTACGTCTGCCCAACCAAACCTGCAACATTTACTGCATTCTTAGGATAAGGGGAGAGGTTTTTCAAATGGCTACGCTCCATCACTTCAAATGAGTAAGCTAGCACAGCACCTAGCCAACAACTGCAAAAAAAACCTACTGCTAGTGCTGAACATTTACAGTTAGAATTCAGCAGAACTTTTTTCTTGCTATCAGCTTGAAAGATTCATGTGTGGACATGGCACTACTTTTCAATTAAGCCATCAGCTTGATTATCTAATTGCAATTGTGTTATGGTTCATTCTGTATTACTGAATCCGAATGTAGAGTTCTTTGAGAGAAAGGTAATTCTTGAAAGGAGCAGGTGAAAGTGAAAGGATTCATGTAACAATTACTCTCATGATCACATAGGATAGAAACATTATTTGTAAGGACATTAACTGCCGTTAGTAGTCCTCAACAAATCAAAATTTATACATCAAATTAGTGATGTTTTTGGGTATATAGAATCAGTCTTGAGAATACTCTGGCCAACTATTTTTTCCAGCTCTTGTCATCAGAGTTCAGAAATCTATTCAAAATATCAAAGTAACAGGAAAAATAAAAAAGGGACCCAGTTTCATTTTATAACCCACCCACCTACACCAAAAAATCACCATGAACAAGCATTTCTACGACTTTTGCATTTAACAATATTCTATTTAACTAACTTTCCTTTTATTTTTCTTATCGCATTCCTTTAATTTCTATGGCTATTTCTTATCTGTGTTCTGCACAACATCACTTACCCTGAAATGTGATGGGTATGGATGTATGTATGTGAATTCTGATCAGGATTTTTTTTTTTAATCTGGTGACATATTGAGAAAATTGAGAGGAGAGAGAAAAAACAAAAACCCGTTTTATATAGAACTGTGCATGTGTTCTTCACTGCAACTTCAAAATCACCATAATTTTGTACAATCTTTAATTCTGATTATACCATATGCTGACATCTTTTAACCAGCACTCCCCCTTTTCTTTAAGGCATTTTATTGCATATGTTTTAAACTGGGTTTTATAGCAATCCTATTATTCAAGATATTCCAACTGAGAGCTATAAAGCAGAATGGAAGTAGGCAACTCAATGCCTTTCCCATATGTTTAGAACAGACTTGTGTTCCTATTATCCAAAATTAGCAGAGTCAACAGCAAGGTATCTTGGATTGTAATGTGCACATACCCACATACAACTTAGATCCAGGATTCAAACAACATGTTAAGCCACAAGTATACCCTACCCTTGGTTTCCATTTATTTTCTTGTATTTGTTCCAGATTGCATGTCACTTAAGTCATAAGAACTCCGAACACCTAACAGCAGATTCATACTGAGTAAAAATAGACAAAGCAGTTAAAACAATGCTGTAGAAATGAATTCTTCCCAACCCATATATTTTTTTTATTGGGTATTTATTACATTTGGATTAAGGTGCTTCCTTAACCCTAATATAATAGGGTTAACCTTAGCCTAAAATTTAGAGAAACCAATCTAGAGCTGGATGGCATGGTAACACAAAGTACAAGATAAAACAGCATTTCTATAAATTATTTCTGGGTTCAAACCCACACATCTGTCACACTCACCTGAACTTTGAAGCTTGTCTAGCCAAGTGCTATTTATAACATCAACACTCAGCACTTTCTCCACAAATTGTGGTTCATTTCCAGTTCAACAAACAGGAAAGAATCTTACAAAGGTTTGAATTAGGGTTAGGAAGAGGGAACATGATTCAAGATGTTTGAAGCCAAACTGCAGAAGCTGCCGTAATGAAAGAGTTATTTCCAAATCACAATTAGTAGGAAGAATTAAGGTAGATATTTATTTGGGGGCAGTTTGTGAGAAATGCTCTTTCTTGTTTGCTTACTCAATAAATATCTCCCTCCCCCTGCTTTGGTTCTTCTTCCATGCTCATTTCAGGATGGCAGCAACCATCTTGACCATATTAAATACATCACAGCAGAGTCCTTTCTGCTTCATTTCAAAATCAATGACAGCTGCAGGAAACCAGCACAGCCTTTGCTGAATATCCTCTACAGCAGTGTTTCTTAACCATGGCAACTTTAAGATGAGTGGACTTCAACTCCCAGAATTGGAGTTGAAGTCCACACATCTTAAAGTTGCCAAGGTTGAGAAACACTGTTCTACAGCATTCTCTAAAGTCTAACAACAAAGGACAAATGCATTCCCAAGGAAAGGTGAGGGCGTTTTTTTTCTTTTGTAAGACAGCATAAAGCACGTAGCAGACATGCCTGCCACACTGATGTTCCAGTCTGAATGACCTTTCAAGCTATTGTCTAGTCATCAAACTTTAATAAGGTAATCTGTTCATGCATATGTTAGGAATAGATTCTATTTTAGTCTGACAAATTTTTGCAAAGGACCATCTAAAAAGGGGAAAATACACTCTAAACACTCCATATGACTTGAATTGATGTTACTGCCTTAAACCAAATCACACCATAGTCTCCTATATTCTCTACTAGGGCTAGATGTGACCCCAACCTTCTTCTACAGCCTCTGGAGCATCTTCTGAAGTAGATAGCCAGGTGTCAACAGCATGATTGCCAAAAAATGGTAGCATGGTTTCCTGCTATTTTGAAGTGAAAAACACCCAAACACTCTAAGATAATTTATCAACGGCTTATCATAATAAGGGGGATGTGGGGGTTCATTTGCAGGGCCATGCAGAGGAATTTTCAGAGCATCTGCAGGACAAAGTTGCTCGGATCTGTTGCTCAGATTTGCTCAGACTCCGAGTGTGGGGCAGGGTCTGGGGAGACACCGAGGGACTCTTCTTACCCAATTATCTGGGAACGGTTTGATCCTGTTGCTCCTGAGGAAGCGGACAGGATCCTGGGGACTGTGAAGGCCACTACTTGCCATCTTGACCCATGCCCCTCCTGGCTGGTGAAAGCAGCTCGGGGGGTGACATGTGGTTGGATCCAGGTGATGGTTACTACATCCTTGCAGGAGGGAGTGTTTCCGGCCGCCTTCAAGGAGGCATTGGTGCACCCCCTCCTCAAGAAACCTCCCTGGATCCTACCATACTGGACAATTTTCGTCCAGTCTCCCACCTCCCCTTTTTGGGGAAGGTGGTTGAGAAAGTGGTGGCTTCACAGCTCCAAAGGGTTCTGGAGGAAACAGATTATCTGGACCCTTTTCAGTCAGGTTTCAGGCCCGGTTATGGGACAGAAACGGCATTGGTCGCGCTTATGGATGATCTCTGGCGAGAGCGGGATGGTAGAAGTGCGACCATCCTTGCTGTCCTTGATCTCTCAGCAGCTTTTGATACCATCAACCACGGTATCCTGTTGGGATGGCTCAGGGAATTGGGGGTGAGTGGCACGGTCTTGTGCTGTTTCACCTCCTTTCTCCAGGGCCGATTCCAATCGGTGGTGATAGGGAGCGAGAGGTCCCATCCTTGGCCCCTCCTTTGTGAGGTGCCGCAGGGTTCGGTTCTCTCTCCACTCCTTTTCAACATCTACATGAAACCACTGGGCGAGATCATCCATCATCATGGGGTGAGGTATCATCAGTATGCTGATGATACGCAGCTATACATCTCCATCCCTGGTGAAGTAAGTGATGCCATGGCCACCCTTTCGTGGTGCCTGGAGGCTGTAAGGGTCTGGATGGGGAACAACAGGCTTCGGCTGAACCCTGGTAAGACAGAGTGGCTGTGGGTTAATGGCTCCTCTGTTTCCGGGATTTTGTCATCTTTGGTGCTGGATGGGGTGGTGCTGCCTCAGACAGACCCAGTGCGTAATCTGGAGGTCCTCCTAGACTCACGGCTCCTGCTTGAAAAGCAGGTGGCAGCCATGGCAAGGAGGGCCTTTGCACAACTTCGGGTTGTGCATCAGTTATGCCCTTTCCTGGATTGGGATGCCCTTTGAACAGTCACTCATGCCCTTGTTATCTCCCAGATAGACTACTGCAATGCGCTCCACATGGGGCTACCCTTGAAGAGTATCCAGAAGCTTCAGCTGGTCCAGAATGCAGCCGCGTGGGCTATTGTTGGTGCCCCAAGGAGGGCCCATGTAACGCCTCTGCTTTGCGAGCTGCATTGGGTGCCAGTTTGCTTCTGGGTCCAATTCAAGGTGTTGGTTATCACCTTTAATACATGGCATGGGACCAGGTTACCTAAGGGACCACCTCTCCTCTATGACTTCAACCTGTCCAATCACACAGAGAGGGCATGCTTCAGACCCCCTCAGTGAAAGAACTTTGACTGGCGGGGTCCAGAAGGCGGGCCTTCTCTGCGGTAGCCCCTGCTCTTTGGAACATCCTGCCCCCGGAGGTGTGATTGGCCCCCACACTCCTGGCCTTCCATAAGGCTTTGAAGACCTGGTTCTGCCACCTGGCCTGGGGTGGGGTAAGAATACAAGCATGGGGATGGCTAGCCCCATAGAGGCCTCTGCCTTCAACCTCAGGTTTTTCATCCTCTTGGTCTCTCCTTCTTCTTTTTAGTAATGTATTAATTTAAGGTTTTATGTGTTTATTTATTTTATATTCTAATGTTTGTTGTGAATCACCCAAAGTTCCCCCATTGGGGGGAGATGGGTGGTTGAAAAATTTAATAAATAAATAAATAAAATAATCAAAGGCTAAAGAACAGGGGCAGCAAGGTAAAAGATATTTCAATTAATATGGGGTTTTGGCATGTTGAAATCCAGCATATTAGGGGAGACAATTGTAGTACAGCATGGCTTTTTCTAACACTCATCTGGCAATGTGAGGAATTAAGGGACTGTGCACACAAAGACCACTGCTTATCCTCTCTGCACTGTAAAGCTATATTGTCACTGAGAAGAGTCACAGCAAAGAGCCGTCACACAGCCCACTTGGTTTCTTATACTATCCAAACACTTTGAAGCACAATCACATCATAGACGTCCTCTCTAAATGCTCTTTCTATAGTGACGCAGTGGTTAGATTCATGCATCACGCTATACCATGTTTTTAAACCATGGTCTTTTGCTTAAATCATAATGACTCAGTTCATACATAAGTCTAAGCTACAATGGATGGTGGGCATGAGTTCATAACCTCTGAAACTTAATGAATTCATTTATTATTGGTGGGCAACTTGGGGATCCTGCTGGACTCACAGCTCCTGTTCAAAGAGCAAGTGGTAGTGGGGCCAGGAGGGCCATTGCACAATTATGTCCAGAACAGCCATGGTTTGGTCACCTTGTAGTGGGATTATTACAATGTGGTCTATATGGGGCTGCCCTTGGAAGCTGCAGGTGGTCCAGAAGATAGCAGCACAAGACGTTATGGACACCCCTTGTTATGCCCATGTAAGCTTTCTACTTTGTGAGATGCACTGATTATCAGTGGGCTGCTGGGTGCAATTCAAGGTGCTGGTGGTTGTGTATAAAGCTGTTTGTGGCCAGGGTCTGGATATTTGCAGGATTGCCTAGATCCAATTGTTCTGCTGATCCCATAAAATTGGACAGGATTGGTTTTGTTTTTTGTTTTTTTTCCCTAATCCTCTATCAATTGGCCAGAGTTGACAGTCTAGTCCAGCCATATGTAATGTATGCCCTGATTTTGAATATCACCTTCCACCAGCCTCAGCCATGAGGGCTGGGAGAGGGAGTCTGTGGGTGTCACATCCAAAGCATCTCCAACATCCACAACTTGTGTATTCCTGCCATAATTAGTCTCATTCTCTACGCATTGGACCATATTATTTGCCTCAACCCTCCCATAGGAAAAATGGAATAAAGCAAATATCTCTACTGTGTATCTAGTGTAACCTAACCTAACATTCACTATGCTAGCAAATTCTGTTGGAGGAACAACCCTAAGAGCATCTGACAACTAAAACAGTGAATATATTTGAGAATTGTTATATCCTGCATGTTATAACCTTGCTTATATTATAAATAAATTACATGTCAAGTGACAAACTGATGGCATAGAAATTAAACAAGTGCGATCTAAGCTTTTTCACACTGACAGTATGATAAGACAGATGTAAGTTACAAGAAGTAAATTAAGCTAGTTGTTACCTTGCTATCTTGGATTAGAGATGGAATGGAGATCTCGCTCAATACTAGAAGCCACAGTGGAATTCATCATGATAGGAAAAACGAACTTGTTTGTGTATTATATTATCTTAATTGCATAGCATGACAATTAATGTGCTTGGAATTGTGATAACCAATTAGCAGTCCTCTCCATTCAACTGCTTCTTGTTCAAATGCCTGCTTGAAGCACGTTTTGTTCTTGATCAAAATCCATAGTTAAATTTGCTAATGCCAAGAAAACAGCACTGGGGTGCATCTATAGGCCAATCAAGCCCATAAATTTAACTTTTTATATAACATAAATGACTGGTCATTCATTGCATTCTTAAGTTCACATTAGCAACTTCTAGAATCATCAATCCACATTTGTGCCAAAATAACAGTGATAAGAGCAGTAATGTAATATATAGCCACAACAATGCCATAATTTTCTAGGCAGGATCCTGCCCTTGGTTCTTACAAACTAAATTCAGGCATCTTCATTATGGGTCATTGTGGCATTTATTTATGTATGTATGTATGTATGTATGTATGTATGTATGTATTTATTTAATACATCACATTTATATAGCCGCCCATCTCACAAAGTGGTTCTGGGCAGCGTACAGCACTTAAAATAACGAGTAAATAAAAACAAGCATTACAAAAAGATAAAAAGTTATTATCAGAATAAAAACATGATCACAAATTTTTAAAAAGATTTTTAAAAGGTTTTAAAATATACAACCCCTTCATGGATCACTGCCTTGTCGTGGCGAAGGGGCTTGTGTAACTCAGTGAAGCCATGAGCTATACCGTGCAGGGCCACCCAAGACGGACAGGTCACGACAGAGAGTTCTGACAAAATGTGGTCCACTGGAGAAGGAAATGGCAACCCACTCCAGTATCCTTGCCAAGAAAACCCCATGGACAATGTTAAAAGGCTAAAAGATATGTCGCCGGAAGATGAGCCCCTCAGGTCGGAAGGTGTCCAATATGCTACTGGGGAAGAGCGGAGGGCAATTCCAAGTAGCTCCAGAAAGAGTGAAGCGGCTGGGCCAAAGCCGAAAGGACGTTCAGCTGTGGATGTATCTGGAAGCGAAAAGAAGGTCCGATGCTGTAAAGAACAATATTGTATAGGTACCTGGAATGTAAGATCCATGAACCAAGGCAAGCTGGATGTGGTCAAACATGAGATGACAAGATTGAACGTCGACATCTTGGGAATCAGTGAATTGAAATGGACGGGAATGGGTGAATTTAATTCAGGTGACCATTATATCTACTACTGTGGGCAAGAAACCCTTAGAAGAAATGGAGTTGCACTCATAGTCAATAAGAGAGTGGGAAAGGCAGTAATGGGGTACAACCTCAAAAACGACAGAATGATCTCAGTGCGTATCCAAGGAAAACCATTCAACATCACGGTAATCCAAGTCTATGCCCCAACCACTGATGCCGAAGAAGCTGAAGTTGACCGGTTCTATGAAGACCTACAACACCTTCTAGAACTAGCACCAAAAAAAGATGTCCTTTTCATCATAGGGGATTGGAATGCTAAAGTAGGAAGTCAAGGAGTAATCGGAATAACAGGCAAGTTTGGCCTTGGAGTACAAAATGAAGCAGGGCAAAGGCTAATAGAGTTCTGTCAAGAGAACAAGCTAGTCATAGCAAACACTCTTTTCCAACAACACAAGAGACGACTCTACACATGGACATCACCAGATGGTCAATACTGAAACCAGATTGATTACATACTTTGCAGCCAAAGATGGAGAAGCTCTATGCAGACGGCAAAAACAAGACCAGGAGCTGACTGTGGCTCAGATCATGAGCTTCTTACTGCAAAATTTAGGCTTAAATTGAAGAATGTAGGGAAAACCACTAGACCACTCAGGTATGACTTAGATCATATTCCATGTGAGTACACAGTGAAGGTGATGAATAGATTTAGAGGATTAGATTTGGTAGACAGAGTGCCTGAAGAACTATGGACGGAGGCCTGTAACATTGTACAAGAGGCAGCAACTAAAACCATCCCAAAGAAAAAGAAATGCAAGAAAGCAAAATGGCTGTCTGATGAGGCTTTACAAATAGCTGTGGAAAGAAGGAATGCGAAAAGCAAGGGTGAAAGGGAAAGATATAAGCAACTGAATGCAGATTTCCAGAGAATAGCAAGGAGAGATAAGAAGGCCTTCTTAAATGAACAATGCAAAGAAATTGAAGAAAACAATAGAATGGGGAAGACTAGAGATCTCTTCAAGAAAATTGGAGATATCAAAGGAACGTTTAGTGTAAAGATGGGCATGATAAAGGACAAAAAAGGCAGGGACCTAACAGAAGCAGAAGAGATTAAGAAGAGGTGGCAAGAATACACAGAAGAACTATACAAGAAAGATCTTAATGTCCCTGATGTCCATGCTGGTGTGGTCACTGACCCTGAGCCAGACATCCTAGAGAGTGAAGTCAAGTGGGCCTTAGGAAGCATTGCTAACAACAAAGCTAGTGGAGATGACAGTATTCCAGCTGAGTTATTTAAAATACTTAAAGACGATGCTGACTGCATTCAATATGCCAGCAAGTTTGGAAAACGCAACAGTGGCCACGGGATTGGAAAAGGTCAGTTTATGTTCCAATTCCAAAGAAGGGCAATGCCAAAGAATGCTCAAACTATCGCACAATTGCACTCATTTCACATGCTAGCAAGGTTATGCTCAAAATCCTACAAGCTAGGCTTCAGCAGTACGTGAACCGAGAACTACAAGCTGGGTTTCGAAGAGGCAGAGGAACTAGAGATCAAATTGCCAACATTCGCTGGATCATGGAGAAAGCACGAGAGTTCCAGAAAAGCATCTACTTCTGCTTCATTGACTATGCAAAAGCCTTTGATTGTGTGGATCACAACAAACTGTGGCAAATTCTTAAAGAGATGGGGATACCAGACCACCTTACCTGTCTCCTGAGAAATCTGTATGCGGGCCAAGAAGCAACAGTTAGAACCGGTCATGGAACAACCGATTGGTTCAAAATAGGGAAAGGAGTACGACAAGGCTGTATACTGTCACCCTGCTTATTTAACCTATATGCAGAGTACGTCATGAGAAATGCCAGGCTGGAAGAATCACAAGCCGGAATTAAGATTGCAGGGAGAAACATCAATAACCTCAGATATGCAGATGATACCACCCTAATGGCAGAAAGTGAAGAAGAACTAAAGAGCCTCTTGATGAGGGTGAAAGAGGAGAGTGCGAAAGCCGGCTTGAAACTCAACATTAAAAAAACTAAGATCATGGCATCTGGACCCATCAATCCCTGGCAAATAGAAGGGGTAGAAATGGAAGCAGTAACAGACTTCATTTATTTGGGCTCCAAGATCACCGCAGACGGAGACTGCAGCCATGAACTTAAAAGACGCTTGCTCCTTGGGAGGAAAGCTATGGCAAACCTAGATAGCATATTAAAAAGCAGAGACGTCACCTTGCCGACAAAGATCCGCATAGTCAAAGCTATGGTTTTTCCAGTAGTAATGTATGGCTGTGAGAGCTGGACCATAAAGAAGGCTGAGCGCCGAAGAATTGATGCCTTTGAACTGTGGTGCTGGAGAAGACTCTTAAGAGTCCCCTGGACTGCTAGGAGGTCAAACCAGTCAATCTTAAAGGAAATCAACTCTGATTGCTCATTGGAAGGATTGATAATGAAGCTCAAGCTCAGATACTTTGGTCACCTAATGCGAAGAGAGGACTCTTTGGAAAAGACCCTGATGCTGGGAAAGATGGAAGGCAAAAGGAGAAGAGGACGGCAGAGGATGAGATGGCTAGATAGCATCACTGAAGCAATGAGCATGAAATTGAGCAAACTGAGGGAGGCAGTGAAAGATAGGAAGGCCTGGCGCAATATGGTTCATGGGGTCACGAAGAGTCGGACACGACTTAACGAATGAACAACAAAAAAAATATACAAACCCCATGGAGAGAGCAGAATATCAATTACAGTGGAGCCATCTAAGAACGTCTTCAGTTCATATATGCTTCCTAGTTGGTGGGTTGCCTTGCAAACTAATTTCTAGAGCACAGATCTTAGCTTGGAGAAAGTAGCATGAAGATGTTAGAGGTAAAACTGGGTTTTGGTTCCACTTTTAGCATAGTGGCCAGAACAGCACTGTCCCCTTATCAGTAGCAGGAACGTTACATATAGCATGGAGGTGACTAAGACTGGTAACTTCATCTACACATTCTTTATTTTATTAAAAAGTGTTATGTGAAAGCCTCAAGTGACCAGAATCATTATGGGGGAAGGAGATGGTCAGTGCCTAGGGTACATCTGATGATGACCATGGGATATGACCATTGCAACTGGAACATAGGAACAGTAGTAAATGGTAAAGAATATGAATTAACAAATGCAATTAACCAGGAAGGAAGGAAAGAGAAAGAGAGATTTGCATCCATGAAACTAAGAAAAAGGGGAGGCTGTAATAGATCTGAACGCAGATAGTCAGAACTTGTAGAGTGGAATTGTGAATTTGTGAACATGTTCAGGGAAATGTAGATTTAATTATTAAAGAGTTAAAATGAATTACAGAAAGTATGAATTGGTATCATCTGGGTTGTTGTAGATGTACACAAAAGTAAGAATCTATAGTTTCTTACAAACTATCACTTTTGGTGATAGCTGCATGTTACACTCCGGTGAATGGTGCTAGCAAAAGAACCACAGATGAATCTGGGGGGAAATGTCTTAAGCAGCACTGCTTCAAGGGTCCTGTGATGATCCAGGCAATACAACTGGAATTTTGTCTTTTTATTCCTCCTTGGCCAGTTCAGTAACTCCTGGGATCTTTGTCCTTCTGCTTCACCTTGACCAAATTTTTACTTTGCCTCTTGAAACCTGTTTTTTCTACCATGTTTGTTTCCTGGAATCCTTGATCTTCTGCGTAGCCTTGACTACCTCTTTGCTTTGCCCTTTAAATCCTGTTCATTAGCAGGCATAATGCATTTTGACTAGGACTGAATTAGAGTAACAGCCTACTTGCAAATTAACTGAGATTGCTTTATTAATCTACAATTTGCTGGAATAGAGTAGAAGTCTTAAAATAGGCCTAAGATACTTTTTAAAACAAAGGAAAAAAACAAACTCCTCACAAACCTAAGATTTGGGGGGGGGGGATATCCTGGCCTTCCTATTTTGCATCTTTTCCTCACTTATTGTTGCCCTCAACTTCCTGGCACCCCCAAAGGATACATATAGTCTGGGCCTACTAGTTTCTCCCAATTGCCCACTTAACAGCAGATATTTACACAAAAATGAACATGGAGAGGCATCTATGTGATGAGGGCAACATGCAATAACTGATTCTATTTGTAGGCATTTCTAATGCAAATACAGCTAGAACTGGAGTGCAAGCTAAAGATTTAGGCTGTTTCTACACCAACGGAAGAAGATGGAGTATGAATGAAATCCTACTTCTCTAGGGTATTGTATACAGCTTCTCAACTTTAAAGAGCTTACAATCAAAGCAAAGCATAAAAGGCACTCCAACTGAAATAAGACTGCTTCAGACTCAAGCAGTTAAATTCATTTCAAGCTTTTCTTTTTCAATTTGCTTTATTGATCTTTGCAACCAACTGAAACCTAAATAGAACTGTGCTTATAAATTAGATTACTTTGACCTGCTTCTATTAAAAACAAATAATTAAATATTTACCCTTGAAAATTAAATGTAGTCATTTTTTTTTATTTCTTTATCCACATCAAGGTACTTTACTTTTTTCCATTCATCCCTGACATCTGCCCATGGGCACCTTTTCAGTTTCAGCCAAGGCTGGGTGGAGCATGCTCCCCTTGCTTTCCCACCTCCCCTGCCCACAGTAGTGCAAAGCTTCCCTTCCCTTCCCTTCCCTTCCCTTCCCTTCCTTCCTTCCTTCCTTCCTTCCTTCCTTCCTTCCTTCCTTCCTTCCTTCCTTCCTTCCTTCCTTCCTTCCTTCCTTCCTTCCTTCCTTCCTCTCTCTCTTTCTCTCTCTCTCTTTCTTTCTTTCTTAACATATTTAAATTGCAAGGTAGGAACATTACTACTTTGTTTGTATGAAGCTGACCTATCAGGTCTTCCTTGCCACAAAATTTCCATGGACCTGCAGAGGAACTGAGGAATGAAAGAGCAACCTTTTCCTATTCCATTGATTATTGCAGGGTTGGAGTTACGATGGCACAATAGGGAGAGAAAAGAAAAAGGACAGGTCTGCTTTAGTATCAAAGGAGATAATGTGGGAATTGGGTGTGAAGGCATCCATGTGTGCTGGCCTCTGGGAAAGCCAAGGAAAAGCAAAGGGACTAGTGAGAAGGGAATAATCCCTAAAAGGAAAAGGCAGGTATTAGTAGACCAGTCCACCTAGGAGCCAGCCTGCAAGGCTTTCCTCATTCTCCTGGTGGGAATGACAAAAAGCAGGGGATCAACCAATCAGTCCTATTGCCAACTGACCGCAAGACTGGAATTTCTGAAGTTGGCTTTAAAAACAGCCAGAAGCAGCATGGTAGACAAGCAGCGGAGGCTACAGCATGGAATTGCCCCAAGTTTATCCCCAGAACTTATGAGTATTTTTCCACTCATTGTCTACAGCTTACCCATTGCTATAGGCCTACTGTTCATACTTACATAAGATAAGATGAGAGACAGGGTAAGCACCTGGACCACAACTCTTACAACCTCTTGTCAGTGGCCATGCTGGCTGGAGCTGATTAGAGCTATGTTGCCTGCGTCTCATTAATGTCTAACATAGCTTTGAAATTCTTAGATTCTAACAAGCTTTTTTCAAATAGCCACTTTCATACAGTAGTTTAACTACCCTCAGTCCTTCACCATATCCATGTATTAACACACCCATAACATGCAACCTCTTCTCCTCATTGCCCTCTTCAATTGCCTGCCTTGATGTATTAATATAGACAGCATTATCTTAATCTAATAGTTCCACCATCATTCTTGCTTGTCTTCAAATAACAGAAAGGCTGCAGGCAGCCAAATCTCAAAGTGTCTTCTACTGGCCACTCTCCTATCTGGAGAGCAAAGCAATGGGTTGTTGTGATCCTCTAACTCCATGAGTCAAAGCACAGCAGCTGAAGTGACAAGAATGGCACAGCAGCTGGATCCCAACAGGGAAAATTTGAAAACTATTCACCCACTTCCTTCATGGTATTCAAAGCGAAATCTCCTGCAGACTTTATTGAGCTTGAACAGCCAATTCAGTAATGTATGTTCCAAGCAAATGTCTTGGAATTCTGGAGTTTTTGAGTAGAAGGTTGCTAGTTCTAAACGAAAATAATTAAAGGATTTCTGCCATTATCCTTTCATTTCATAAACTGAAAGTTTAAAATCTTTAACTGCCATAAAATAATAGCAACTAGGTGCCCATTGATTAATCTGCCTTCATGCTTCTGGAAACATATCTCAGCAAAAACTCTGCCAATTTTTACTGAAAAGAGTGCTACTTTTCCAACTTTCTTCAAAGGGATTTGATTACAATAGCCCAGCATATTTCATATCATTTGCTTCTAAGTGAGACTTTTGTGGTATTGTTATCAGCTTCCTGTGTGGGGCATCCAGCTACAAATTGATCGTTTGTGATACAAACAAAGTGATCCTCTGTCCTGCAATGCACAGGGAACTTGTGGTCACTAGGAATTCAATCAATGTATTGGAGTACCTGTGAATTGCTGGAATGAAGCTATGCATTTGACAAAACAGGAACTCATTACTGCTGTGTCCTTAATACCCAGTTCTATGTAAGTGAACTCAAAGGGCCAGAGATCAGATCAGAGGATTGAGAGAGAAATGCAAAACAGGCACTTTACAATTGAACTCTATCCCCTATTACACAAGCAACAGAATTTAGCTTCATTCTTATAATGCCTTTTAGAAAGCAGACTCATTCTCCTCTCACAAAGGTAGCTTTAATGTAGAAATGGACACCCAGTGGTCCTCCAAAAAGCCTGAGACGTGTCCTTCACAACACCACCAAAAGTTGCCACCACACTAAATTCTGTAGTACAACAGAAGGAGAAAATTTAATCATAGTAACTATTAAATTATATACAGGGATATACAATTGGGACCGGCAACGCTGTCACTAAGCGACACAGTCATTAAGTGAGACAGCATGTGACCACAGCAGGCTTATGACCTCACTCCTACCATGGTCATTAACCAACACATCATGTGACCATGACTTTCGATTTTACTGCTGGCTTCTCCATTGACTCTGTTAGAAGCTGGCTGTGAAGCATGAAAATGGTGATCACATGACCATGGGATGATGCGACAGTTGTAAAAATTGGCCAGTTGTGAAACATCTGAATCTCAATCATGTGACCATGGAGATACTGCAACAGTCATAAGTGCAAGGGCTGGTTGTAAAGTGAGTTTTCCAGTGCCATCTTAACTTTGAATGCTTGTTAAACAGGGCAATTGTTGTTGTTGTTGTTGTTCAGTCGTTAAGTCGTGTCCGACTCTTCGTGACCCCATGAACCATATTGCGCCAGGCCTTCCTGTCCTTCACTGCCTCCCTGAGTTTGCTCAATTTCATGCTCATTGCTTCAGTGATGCTATCTAACCATCTC
Source organism: Liasis olivaceus (assembly GCA_030867105.1). Taxonomy (NCBI): domain Eukaryota; kingdom Metazoa; phylum Chordata; class Lepidosauria; order Squamata; family Pythonidae; genus Liasis; species Liasis olivaceus. The sequence goes on along the minus strand of CM061349.1, from coordinate 134,177,296 downwards.
ATCCTCTGCCGTCCTCTTCTCCTTTTGCCTTCAATCTTTCCCAGCATCAGGGTCTTTTCCAAAGAGTCGTCTCTTCGCATTAGGTGACCAAAGTATCTGAGCTTGAGCTTCATTATCAATCCTTCCAATGAGCAATCAGGGTTGATTTCCTTTAAGATTGACTGGTTTGACCTCCTAGCAGTCCAGGGGACTCTTAAGAGTCTTCTCCAGCACCACAGTTCAAAGGCATCAATTCTTCGGCGCTCAGCCTTCTTTATGGTCCAGCTCTCACAGCCATACATTACTACTGGAAAAACCATAGCTTTGACTATGCGGATCTTTGTCGGCAAGGTGACGTCTCTGCTTTTTAATATGCTATCTAGGTTTGCCATAGCTTTCCTCCCAAGGAGCAAGCGTCTCTTAATTTCATGGCTGCAGTCTCCATCTGCGGTGATCTTGGAGCCCAAATAAATGAAGTCTGTTACTGCTTCCATTTCTACCCCTTCTATTTGCCAGGAATTGATGGGCCCAGATGCCATGATCTTAGTTTTTTTAATGTTGAGTTTCAAGCCAGCTTTTGCACTCTCCTCTTTCACCCTCATCAAGAGGCTCTTTAGTTCTTCTTCACTTTCTGCCATTAGGGTGGTATCATCTGCATATCTGAGGTTGTTGATATTTCTCCCTGCAATTTTTATTCCGGCTTTTGATTCTTCCAGCCTGGCATTTCTCATGATGTACTCTGCATATAGGTTAAATAAGCAGGGTGACAGTATACAGCCTTGTCGTACTCCTTTCCCTATTTTGAACCAATCGGTTGTTCCATGACCGGTTCTAACTGTTGCTTCTTGGCCCGCGTACAGATTTCTCAGGAGACAGGTAAGGTGGTCTGATACCCCCATCTCTTTAAGAATTTGCCACAGTTTGTTGTGATCCACACAATCAAAGGCTTTTGCATAGTCAATGAAGCAGAAGTAGATGTTTTTCTGGAACTCTCGTGCTTTCTCCATGATCCAGCGAATGTTGGCAATTTGATCTCTAGTTCCTCTGCCTCTTCGAAACCCAGATTGTACATCCGGTAGTTCTTGGTTCACGTACTGCTGAAGCCTAGCTTGTAGGATTTTGAGCATAACCTTGCTAGCATGTGAAATGAGTGCAATTGTGTGATAGTTTGAGCATTCTTTGGCATTGCCCTTCTTTGGAATTGGAACGTAAACTGACCTTTTCCAATCCTGTGGCCACTGTTGCGTTTTCCAAACTTGCTGGCATATTGAGTGCAGCACTTTAACAGCATCGTCTTTTAGTATTTTAAATAACTCAGCTGGAATACTGTCATCTCCACTAGCTTTGTTGTTAGCAATGCTTCCTAAGGCCCACTTGACTTCACTCTCTAGGATGTCCGGCTCAAGGTCAGTGACCACACCAGTATGGACATCAGGGACATTAAGATCTTTCTTGTATAGTTCTTCTGTGTATTCTTGCCACCTCTTTTTAATCTCTTCTGCTTCTGTTAGGTCCTTGCCTTTTTTGTCCTTTATCATGCCCATCTTTGCATTAAACGTTCCTTTGATATCTCCAATTTTCTTGAAGAGATCTCTAGTCTTTCCCATTCTATTGTTTTCCTCGATTTCTTTGCATTGTTCATTTAAGAAGGCCTTTTTATCTCTTCTTGCTGTTCTCTGGAAATCTGCATTCAGTTGCTTATATCTTTCCCTTTCACCCTTGCTTTTCGCATTCCTTCTTTCCACAGCTATTTGTAAAGCCTCATCAGATAGCCATTTTGCTTTCTTGCATTTCTTTTTCTTTGGGATGGTTTTAGTTGCTGCCTCCTGTACAATGTTACGGACCTCCGTCCATAGTTCTTCAGGCACTCTGTCTACCAAATCTAATCCTCTAAATCTATTCATCACCTTCACTGTATACTCATAAGGAACATGATCTAAGTCATACCTGAGTGGTCTAGTGGTTTTCCCTACGTTCTTCAATTTAAGCCTAAATTTTGCAGTAAGAAGCTCATGATCTGAGCCACAGTCAGCTCCTGGTCTTGTTTTTGCTGTCTGTATAGAGCTTCTCCATCTTTGACTGCAAAGTATATAATCAATCTGGTTTCGGTATTGACCGTCTGGTGATGTCCATGTGTAGAGTCGTCTCTTGTGTTGTTGGAAAAGAGTGTTTGCTATGACTAGTTTGTTCTCTTGACAGAACTCTATTAGCCTTTGCCCTGCTTCATTTTGTACTCCAAGGCCAAACTTGCCTGTTATTCCGATTACTCCTTGACTTCCTACTTTAGCATTCCAATCCCCTATGATGAAAAGGACATCTTTTTTTGGTGCTAGTTCTAGAAGGTGTTGTAGGTCTTCATAGAACTGGTCAACTTCAGCTTCTTTGGCATCAGTGGTTGGGGCATAGACTTGGATTACTGTGATGTTGAATGGTTTGCCCTGGATACGCACTGAGATCATTCTGTCGTTTTTGAGGTTGTAACCCATTACTGCCTTTCCCACTCTCTTATTGACTATGAGTGCAACTCCATTTCTTCTAAGGGTTTCTTGCCCACAGTAGTAGATATAATGGTCACCTGAATTAAATTCACCCATTCCCGTCCATTTCAATTCGCTGATTCCCAAGATGTCGATGTTTAATCTTGTCATCTCATGTTTGACCACATCCAGCTTGCCTTGGTTCATAGATCTTACATTCCAGGTACCTATACAATATTGTTCTTTACAGCATCGGACCTTCTTTTCGCTTCCAGATACATCCACAGCTGAACGTCCTTTCGGCTTTGGCCCAGCCGCTTCACTCTTTCTGGAGCTACTTGGAATTGCCCTCCGCTCTTCCCCAGTAGCATATTGGACACCTTCCGACCTGAGGGGCTCATCTTCCAGCGTCATATCTTTTAGCCTTTTAACATTGTCCATGGGGTTTTCTTGGCAAGAATACTGGAGTGGGTTGCCATTTCCTTCTCCAGTGGACCACATTTTGTCAGAACTCTCTGTCATGACCTGTCCGTCTTGGGTGGCCCTGCACGGTATAGCTCATGGCTTCACTGAGTTACGCAAGCCCCTTCGCCACGACAAGGCAGTGATCCATGAAGGGGGGCAATTGTTAAGTGAAGTTTACCTGTAGGTTCAAATTAAATCTAATTTAACTTTCGCCTTGGCCTCTCTAACTTCTTGGCTGCACCTTACCCACCTTTTGGAGTTCAGCCCATGGCCCCAAAATGGAGCACATCCCCGATTTATCGAGCACTCTTCAAACAGAAGACACACATTCAGTGTCTCCAACTTCCATATATTTATGTAGAATTGCAGCCTCTAGGTTCGTACCATTTTGTTCCTCACTACCTATACAATGGAATGTTCTTTTGACAATAATTTGTGAGAGCTAGAGCGAAAGGGGTTAAGCACGTACTCTTATCCCCTGAACAGAGAGGAAGAGATAAGAGAATGAGACTGGCACTTCCCTAAGGAATGCAGGATGTTTGTGGGGTGACCCTGGGAATTGCTCTCACTCTGAGAAGATTTCTGTAATGGGAGTGAAGCCAATAAACCTTGCTGGATTGAATCTGTACTGTCTCCTGGAGTTTCATGGGCTAATCCTGACATAATTGTTTTCAGTAAAGATCAATGTTTCAAATTCAGTTGTTGCTTAGATCCAAACTGAGTTAAGTTCTGGGAAATTAATGTGAAAAATTTATTTTTAATGATAGCAATGAGAAGCGTGCCATCTTGGGCTGTATCCTGTCCACTCTGATTTCTGATTTTGAGGTAGAAGCCTTCTGCAGCTGCAGAGGTCAAATGTAAAACTAGGAAGTGATGCCTACTCCCTGAACCAAACTTTTCATCAATGTGTTGAAGAACTGAGTAAATAGATGAAAGAAAATGGATCCCTGAAGGTACAATCCACTTAAAGTTTACAATGTTAAGCCTCATTGCAATTCAGCCCAGCTTTAAATGTTTTCCATGCAAATTAATAGGAATTAAAAGTTTGGGCCATTTACTAGATTGTTTTAAATCTTTAATAAAGGAAAAAACTTTTCTCATCCAAATGTTTGTCAATGAAAGAGAAGAAGACAAACAAACAAGCATGGTATCACTGCCCTAATCTTTCAGCAGCAGCTGGTTGAAAGACTTACAAAATACTAACTTGGTCTCCAGAAGTTGAGCTTGACTCAAAGAAGATGAAGCTTAGAAGCAGAGGATACGATTCCTACTTTTGGTTTTAAAAATACAATCATTGTTGATTCCATGACTATTACCATTAAACTCACCAGTTTCAAACACCTATGATGCTGCTTCTATGGAGACCAGATGTTAAGGAATGTTTTCAGGAGAGGGAAATACTTGGGAACAACTCCTGAGATGATTGTCAGCAGAAACAGATGTGGGGTGAGACTTCAATCTGGCCAGTATAGGAAAATTCAGATTTATCTCCCATTAGATTGCTGCCTAACCAGGGACTCATGATGACCAAGAAGGTGGTTTCTCTATCCTAACAATCCACCTGATCGTCCTCTATTTTAAAGATCTAGGACTTAATCTGGAAGAAAATATTGGTCCTGCATCCCACCACTTACCTTGCAGAGTTATTCCTTTGGGATAAAATAAAGGGGAACTCCCATTAAGCCACTCTGAGCTCCAGGAGGAAAAAAAAAAGTATATAAATCTAACACACAATTTGGAGTAATCAAATACTCTATGTAATAAGCGATGCCGTGGATGTCTTATCCCAGTGCCTGGAAGCTGTGAGGGTCTGGATGGGGAACAACAGGCTTCAACTGAACCCTGGCAAAACTAAGTGGCTTTGTGTTTTCGGACCCACCGGTTCTAGGACTATGCCATCTTTGGTGTGAGAGTCAGGACCAGGGGGGTTAAGAATTTACTCTCGTTGCCAGAGCAACGAGGAACTGATAAGAGGATGAGACTGAACCCTCCCTAAAGAATGCAAGGGAGGTTGGGAGGGTGACCCTGGAATTTGCTCTCACTCTGAGAAGATTTCTGTAACGGGAGAAAGGCCATTAAACCTTGCTGGATTAAATCTGTACTGTCTCCTGGAGTTTCCTAGGCTAATCCTGACATTTGGTGCTGGATGGGGTTGCACTGCCCCAAATAGACCCTGTGAGCAATCTGGGGGTTCTCCTAGACTCATGACTCCTGCTTGAGGAGCAGGTGGCAGTTGTGGCTAGGAGGGCCTTTGCTCAACTTCATATGAGGTGTCAGTTGCACCCATTCCTAGATCAAGGGGCTGTACTCAAGGTCACTCATGCCGTAGTCACCTCCTGGTTGGACTACTGTAATGTGCTCTACATGGGGCTGCCCTTGAAGAGTATCCGGAAGCTTCAGCTGGTGCAGAATTCAGTGCAGGCAGTTTTGTCTGTTTCCAGAAATACACATATTACACCTCTGCTTCTCAAGCTGCAGTGGTTACTAGTATGTTTCTGGGTCCAATTCAAGGTGCTGGTTTTGACCTTTAAAGCCCTACATGGCACAGGACTAGGTTATCTGAGGGACCGCCTCTCCCTGATTACATTTGCCCATCCCACCAGATCCAGCAGAGAGGGCATGCTGCGGGTCCTGTCAGCTAGGGAGCTTCGTTTGGTGAGTCCTAGGCAGTGGGCCTTTTCTGCTGTGGCCCCCACTTTATGAACATCCTTCCCCACTGAAGTGAGGCTGACCTCATCCCTTTTAACTTTCCGGAAGTCCCTCAAGACCTAGATGTGTCATCAGGGACTGGCGAAATATTGAGATGGCTCCAGTGTAATTAACAACTGCTCGCCTAATCTCTTTTTTATTCTGTTTTAGTTTCGTCTTTTTATAATTTTAAGCTTTTAATATTCATAACAACATTAATTTGTATATATTGTTTTTAACTTTGTTGCCCACCACCCAGAGTCACTTGATATGATAGATAGATAGATAGATAGATAAATAACCTCTCTGTTTTAAGTGTGTGTTGCTGGATTTGCATACTATATAGGCATGGTATCATCTTTCCCACTGCTTTAAAGTCTGTCTCCTGAGCTGACTGATCTTGAGACTAACATTAGACTATCTCAGGCTTCTTATCTGAGGAATTTCAGTGCCTACACTGAGGCGGGTTCATGGCAACTGTGGTCCTGTTCTGGTTAATCTCTCACCCTATATTTCCAGTGGGAATTTTGTTTGGATGAATCAGTGATCTGAGGGTGGAGGAGCTCTAGGTAAATTCTTCTGTCATGGATAGATCCCTTTCTAAACTCATTATTGGTATGAACCTCCACAGGGGTGGTAGAATAATCAAAATGGTCTGTCCCAAGCATCTGATGCATGCAAATTGGAGCTCAAAGTGGCTTAATGGGACTTCCCTCTTATTTTATTCCAAAGCAATAATCTGTGAGATAAATTAGGCTGAAAGCAGTGACTGGCCAAAGTCATCTAGTGAGCTTCCATGGCTGCATGATGACCTATACCTAAGTCTCACTAGGCTTGATCCAACACACTGGCTTTCAAGTGATTCCTAAATGCACTTTGAGATTCTATTCAACCCCCCCTTCTTTTCACTTTCAGGGAAGGGTTTAAGACCTTTGTCTTCAGCTAGGCATTTTCAATCAGACCTTATGTTCATTTAATATTAAATTTAAATATTTCATAAAAGGTTAAGCATTTGGGGGAGGGGGTTTATACTGTTAGGTTTTTAAAAATCCCTAAAGACAAAAAGGCAGGATAGGATATGAATAGTAAAAGTAAATAAAATGAATTCAAACTAGTTATAAAAGTGTCCCGGAATAATGGCCAGACCAGTCCAGTTCAAGTGTCTTCTCCTTCCAGGAGATTTACCACCATGAGTCTCCATTGTGTCTGCCCCTTGCACATTCTTCATTATTTAGACCAGTCCAGTTGATTCTACTGTACTCCAAGTGGCATCTTCTGCTTTTCTTTCCTTCCACTGTTCTTTCTAGCAAGGTCCTTTGTAAGGAGTTGTATCTGAACATATGATCCCAATATCTCAATTTTCTTTGCTTGATGTTCTTTATGTGCTGTCAAGATTTTATCTGTTGTGACTCCAAGGGCTTCTGGAGATTGTCCTTAAAAGCCACCTTTCAAAGGCGTTCAGCCTGTTCTCAGCCTCAGTTTGCTGCTTATTTCCTATAACACCTAGATGAATTCATCCCACTACATGGAGTCATCGTGCTGGGCATGTTCCTACCTCAGTTCCCTAATAAAGCAAAGAATGTGCTCAGTCAAGCCCAGCAGGTTGACATGATGTCACAAGGGTTAACCAAACCTGAGAGAGCAGAGAGAAAGAAATGTGGAATGACAACAGCTCCACATCTCCAATTACATCTAATTAAAGCTGAAGCAACATTTTCCCTGGATGAGAATCTGGTACTTTTTTATTCCTTGCACTGTTGAAAACAGAGGCCCATGGAGACAAAACACTAATAAAGGTAGCAGCAATTGCAATGCATCTCAGCAACAGAAAATGATCCATTGAACAATCCAATGCTGTTTCCCCTTGTCGTTAGCTTTTTTCCAATGATGTTTCTTTCCTTATGTATTTAGCTATTTTGTAGTGAGAGTTTACAATATAAGCAAACCATTGCTGCCATCTGGTGCAAATGAAAGTTACAGCAGTATAGTGTCATGTTTCAATATTGTAGTTAAAGGATGCCAGAACAGACCTAGTTCACTTGGATTTAAGGGGCTTCTGGAAAAACAGGCTTAGAACTGAAGGAAAGGTACATGCTAAGTAGAGTTTCAGTTCAATGATATATAACATGCAGAAACCTTTTACCTTTCAACTGCCTGCTTAGTCTAGATGGCTTTTTGGCTCCATGCACACATTACACAGACCTCCTAGGCGCTTTGCTAATAAATAGCTATTGTGTCTAAGAAAAAGCCGCTTCTGGTTGCTCCTGAGTCTGGAGTAGAATTTTCCTTTCCATCTTCAGTCTACCTGATACAACCTGCATGAAATGAAGAGACAAAGGGAGACATGTGAAATGCCGGGGGAGAAAGATCAGAAGCGTACCTGATTTGATATGGGTAATTGCTCATAAGAACATAAGCAATGCTCTGCTGGATCTGATCCCTGGCCCAACCAGTCCAGCAGTCTGTTCTCTTAGTGGCCAACCAGCTGCACAAGGAAGCCCACTAGATGGCCTCCAGAGGCAGTCACACTGCCATCAAGACTAATAGCCATTGGTCCCCATGACTTCCATGAATTAGTCTAGCCCTTTTTTGAAGCCAGCCAAGCTGGTAGCCAGCACCCCATCTCGTGGTAGCAAATTCCAAAGTTTGATTACATGTTGTATAAAAAAAAAAATCCTTTTGTCTGTCTTGACTCTTCCAGGATTCAGTTTGATTGGGTGACCTTCGATTCTGGTAGTTTGTGAAGGGGAAAATAGTTTCTCCTTGGCCACTTTATCCATACCATGCATAACTGTTTACCATTACTCCAAAATCTCTTTCTTCATCAGTCACTGCTAGCTCTGATTCCATTAGTTTGTATGAGTAGTTAGGATTTTTGGCACCAATGTGCGTCACTTTACACTTGCTCATGTTGAATGACATCTGCCATTTTGACACCCACTCCCCTGATGTGCAGAGATCTCTTTGAGCTCTTCACAGTCTCTTGCTGTTTTTACCACTCTGAACAATTTAGTGTCAGCAGCAAACCTGGGCATTCCACTAGTTACACCCAATTCCAAATCATTTAAAAATATGTTAAAAACCACCAGTCCTAGGACAGAACCCTGGGGGACACCACTAGCCACATCCCTCCATTGTGAGAAATGTTCATTTACTCCTTCTCTTTGTCTATTCTTTAGGCAGTTGCTTATCCATAACACAGTTGCCCTTTTATTCCACAGGTGTTAAGCTGACTGAGAAGTCTTTGATGAGACTTCTCATTGTTGAGGCTGCACACAGTGATAAGGACAGCAAAGCATCAATACTTCTCTACCTTTGTTGCTTTGGCAGAATGTGCTCCACTGGCTTTGTTTAGGGTGATGTTCCCTTCTGGGGAAAGATGGGCCAGATCTTCCCATCAGCTGCTGTGAGGCATTTGTGCTCAGGTCTAAACTCCACATGGGCAGCATCTGAAGAGGTGAGTGGGAAATGTTTCGGGATGTTACTTGGGATTCATTTCAGCTTGTTGATTCCAATGAAGTAGACAGGGTTCTGGGTATCATGAGCTTCCCTCCTTGTAGATTGGATCCCTGTCCCATCTGACTCACTGGGGCAAGTGGGAGAGGGTGTGGGCAGCTAGAATTGGGAGGGGGACGTGATGATGGCTGCCTTAAAAGTTTTCCCTCTTGAAGTGCCAGTACTCCCCTGAAGGAGCAGGTCTGTGACCTGGGGTTTCGATAGACCTACTTATCTACTGCTGGATGGGGAGGCTAGGGGAGTCTTTGTCTAGTTTCAACTGGTGTTCCAGTTGCAAATTGTCCTGGAATCAGAGCCCTGCCAATCATAACTCTCAATGTCATTACCCAGGGAATGGACATTTATAATGTGTTCTACATGAAAAGGTACCCAGAAACTATAACTGGTGCAAAAGGCGGCTGCCTGCCACTGGTGGGTGAAGGCCACTCTACCATTGTTCTACAGGCTCCTATGAGATTACTGAGTGCAATTCAGAGTACTATTTTATTCTAGAAAATCCTTTGTGGCTTGGCCTGATATGCAGGATCATCTCATTCAAGCAGAACTGACCTCTTTGATCTGCTCCTCTCCAGTATGGATCTTAACTAGTTTGTGGGGAAGAGAAGTGGGGATTACTGTATAGATGCTGGAATGGGTTGAGGGTTTTATATGCATTTAGCAGTTTAATATTTTTGTCTTACAAATAGTTTGAGGCTGTAAATAAATAAAAAAATCTTCTTTTGTAAGGTTCCAAACATATGCTTGTAATCCTGTCCACTTACCATTATTATTTATTATTACCATCCAAGACCAATCCATTCCACTGGATTAACTGGAACTAGGCCACAGGAAATGAGTTTGCTCTTCCACAATCACAGTTGAATCCCATTCTGCTGCAGCCAATCACCTGTCCGCATTTTCCTATGCTTCATTATCCTTTTTTGCCCAGTTACAGATATGGATTTCTGTGTAAGATTTTAATAAGCCAGAGAGACAATTCATTCCTTCTCTTTGGAACAAGAGACTCTAGCAAAATGAATTCATAGTGTAGTTACCACATGTCCTCTTCAACCTTGAATCACAGGTAAATTCACAAAATGCTGGATTCACAAAACAGACAAACCTCTATTTCACTGAACTGTGGTGTATTAAATTAACCACAGTGGCTAATTATATGCAACACAGTAAGCCATAAATTATTATTTACAAATCAGAGTGAGTGGGTTCATACAACATTCAAGTTACAATGTGATCTATTTGGTTCTGGCTTAAGATATTGTATATTCATTTGTTTCCTTAATGGCAGATCCTTCTGTGTTCAAGTGAAATTGGTTCTGTATTCATACATTTAAGATCACAGATTGAGATGATGATGATGATGATGATGATGATGATGATGATGATGATGATAACAATTAATTGATTATCCACTAGGCCATGTCAGAATACAAAATATAAAATACAGAACAATAAAAGATTGTGTTACAAAATAAAGTAAAAGGCATAACTAAAAGACTATGTAATCAGACTAAGACAGATGTTGGGCACCAACTGCTGATTAACATGTAGCTTTTAAGACCTTGTTTCTGATTATATACAGAGCATTTAACTTCCAAGAGCATCTAACATTCCAAACAATTATCAGTCCTCTTGAAAGAGTGATTATTATTAAAAATATATAAATGGACTGATTTCACTGCTGGACAGACAGGAGTGTCACAGAAACAAAATAACAGAAATATTTAAATTTTTCATAAAAGTATTAAAATATTACAATTACTAGTCATTTTTAAAGTTATCTAACTTTGGCTATTTGGGAAGGTACTAGGGCCAGCTTATGGAAATTTAGGAGTTTGCAAACTCCAATAAGATTAATAGGGATGATATTATTATTATGGTTGGCCACACAGTCAGCCAGATATTTAGACTAGATCTGGCATTTTTGTCTACCTATCAAGTCCTTCCCAAGGACCTGGGATAGGCAGATGTGGTTGTTTAATATTAAAGGTATCATTGCAGGTTGTAAGCTGTTCCAAGTAAGCTGCCTTCTGCAGTGATTTTGTCAATATGGATAGTGTTCAAGTATTGTTATTGTCCCCTTCATGGATCACTGCCTTGTCGTGGCGAAGGGGCTTGTGTAACTCAGTGAAGCCATGAGCTATACCGTGCAGGGCCACCCAAGACGGACAGGTCATGACAGAGAGTTCTGACAAAATGTGGTCCACTGGAGAAGGAAATGGCAACCCACTCCAGTATCCTTGCCAAGAAAACCCCATGGACAATGTTAAAAGGCTAAAAGATATGACGCCGGAAGATGAGCCCCTCAGGTCGGAAGGTGTCCAATATGCTACTGGGGAAGAGCGGAGGGCAATTCCAAGTAGCTCCAGAAAGAGTGAAGCGGCTGGGCCAAAGCCGAAAGGACGTTCAGCTGTGGATGTATCTGGAAGCGAAAAGAAGGTCCGATGCTGTAAAGAACAATATTGTATAGGTACGTGGAATGTAAGATCCATGAACCAAGGCAAGCTGGATGTGGTCAAACATGAGATGACAAGATTGAACGTTGACATCTTGGGAATCAGCGAATTGAAATGGACGGGAATGGGTGAATTTAATTCAGGTGACCACTATATCTACTACTGTGGGCAAGAAACCCTTAGAAGAAATGGAGTTGCACTCATAGTCAATAAGAGAGTGGGAAAGGCAGTAATGGGGTACAACCTCAAAAACGACAGAATGATCTCAGTGCGTATCCAAGGAAAACCATTCAACATCACAGTAATCCAAGTCTATGCCCCAACCACTGATGCCGAAGAAGCTGAAGTTGACCGGTTCTATGAAGACCTACAAGACCTTCTAGAACTAGCACCAAAAAAAGATGTCCTTTTCATCATAGGGGATTGGAATGCTAAAGTAGGAAGTCAAGGAGTAATCGGAATAACAGGCAAGTTTGGCCTTGGAGTACAAAATGAAGCAGGGCAAAGGCTAATAGAGTTCTGTCAAGAGAACAAGCTAGTCATAGCAAACACTCTTTTCCAACAACACAAGAGACGACTCTACACATGGACATCACCAGATGGTCAATACCGAAACCAGATTGATTACATACTTTGCAGCCAAAGGTGGAGAAGCTCTATACAGACGGCAAAAACAAGACCAGGAGCTGACTGTGGCTCAGATCATGAGCTTCTTACTGCAAAATTTAGACTTAAATTGAAGAATGTAGGGAAAACCACTAGACCACTCAGGTATGACTTAGATCATATTCCATGTGAGTACACAGTGAAGGTGATGAATAGATTTAGAGGATTAGATTTGGTAGACAGAGTGCCTGAAGAACTATGGACGGAGGTCTGTAACATTGTACAAGAGGCAGCATCTAAAACCATCCCAAAGAAAAAGAAATGCAAGAAAGCAAAATGGCTGTCTGATGAGGCTTTACAAATAGCTGTGGAAAGAAGGAATGCGAAAAGCAAGGGTGAAAGGGAAAGATATAAGCAACTGAATGCAGATTTCCAGAGAATAGCAAGGAGAGATAAGAAGGCCTTCTTAAATGAACAATGCAAAGAAATTGAAGAAAACAATAGAATGGGGAAGACTAGAGATCTCTTCAAGAAAATTGGAGATATCAAAGGAACGTTTAGTGCAAAGATGGGCATGATAAAGGACAAAAAAGGCAGGGACCTAACAGAAGCAGAAGAGATTAAGAAGAGGTGGCAAGAATACACAGAAGAACTATACAAGAAAGATCTTAATGTCCCTGATGTCCATGCTGGTGTGGTCACTGACCCTGAGCCAGACATCCTAGAGAGTGAAGTCAAGTGGGCCTTAGGAAGCATTGCTAACAACAAAGCTAGTGGAGATGACAGTATTCCAGCTGAGTTATTTAAAATACTAAAAGACGATGCTGTTAAAGTGCTGCACTCAATATGCCAGCAAGTTTGGAAAACGCAACAGTGGCCACGGGATTGGAAAAGGTCAGTTTACGTTCCAATTCCAAAGAAGGGCAATGCCAAAGAATGCTCAAACTATCGCACAATTGCACTCATTTCACATGCTAGCAAGGTTATGCTCAAAATCCTACAAGCTAGGCTTCAGCAGTACGTGAACCGAGAACTACCGGATGTACAAGCTGGGTTTCGAAGAGGCAGAGGAACTAGAGATCAAATTGCCAACATTCGCTGGATCATGGAGAAAGCACGAGAGTTCCAGAAAAGCATCTACTTCTGCTTCATTGACTATGCAAAAGCCTTTGATTGTGTGGATCACAACAAACTGTGGCAAATTCTTAAAGAGATGGGGATACCAGACCACCTTACCTGTCTCCTGAGAAATCTGTATGCGGGCCAAGAAGCAACAGTTAGAACCGGTCATGGAACAACCGATTGGTTCAAAATAGGGAAAGGAGTACGACAAGGCTGTATACTGTCCCCCTGCTTATTTAACCTATATGCAGAGTACATCATGAGAAATGCCAGGCTGGAAGAATCACAAGCCGGAATTAAGATTGCAGGGAGAAACATCAATAACCTCAGATATGCAGACGATACCACCCTAATGGCAGAAAGTGAAGAAGAACTAAAGAGCCTCTTGATGAGGGTGAAAGAGGAGAGTGCGAAAGCTGGCTTGAAACTCAACATTAAAAAAACTAAGATCATGGCATCTGGACCCATCAATCCCTGGCAAATAGAAGGGGTAGAAATGGAAGCAGTAACAGACTTCATTTATTTGGGCTCCAAGATCACCGCAGACGGAGACTGCAGCCATGAAATTAAAAGACGCTTGCTCCTTGGGAGGAAAGCTATGGCAAACCTAGATAGCATATTAAAAAGCAGAGACGTCACCTTGCCGACAAAGATCCGCATAGTCAAAGCTATGGTTTTTCCAGTAGTAATGTATGGCTGTGAGAGCTGGACCATAAAGAAGGCTGAACGCCGAAGAATTGATGCCTTTGAACTGTGGTGCTGGAGAAGACTCTTAAGAGTCCCCTGGACTGCTAGGAGGTCAAACCAGTCAATCTTAAAGGAAATCAACTCTGATTGCTCATTGGAAGGATTGATAATGAAGCTCAAGCTCAGATACTTTGGTCACCTAATGCGAAGAGAGGACTCTTTGGAAAAGACCCTGATGCTGGGAAAGATGGAAGGCAAAAGGAGAAGAGGACGGCAGAGGATGAGATGGCTAGATAGCATCACTGAAGCAATGAGCATGAAATTGAGCAAACTCAGGGAGGCAGTGAAAGACAGGAAGGCCTGGCGCAATATGGTTCATGGGGTCACGAAGAGTCGGACACGACTTAACGACTAAACAACAACAACAACAATTGTTATTGTTATTAAAAATCACTCCACTCCAGGACGAAGCTCTCACCATTGAAGGTTATGGACCATAATCTACCACACTGCTCCAGCTGAGAGATACATGCTTTTTTTTACTTCCCAGATCTATGTTTTTTTACTTCCCAGTCTAGGCTGAGAGAGGGTGACTGGCTCAAAGTCACCCAGCCAGTTTCTGTGCCTAAGGGAGGATTAGACCCTGCTCTCCCAGGTCCTAGTCTCGTAACTTAACCACCACTCCACATTGGGTATAACTTCACTGTGAATATAGAAACCTGGTTTCAGTATTATCTCTCATCTTTCCTTCTTAAAGAGTGCCTTTGTCCACAAATCCCGCAATTCTACACTCCGAACGTGACAATAAGTCCTACAGACTTCCACTCCAATTCGTTCTTGGAGGGAGAAGAAAGAAACGCGGGACAATCCATTCACCGGTGCTCGATTTGATTGGCCCGATCCTCTCCAGGCTGTCGTCTCTATCGATAAAGCCGAGCGCGATTAACTTTGCCTTCCTATGATTCGTCATTCTTTCTCGCTCTGCCAACGCAAAGTGGCTCAATTCGTTCCGCCTGCTCCCAATCCGGCGCACAAAAGCAACCGTCTCTTCCCCGACTCTGGATCGATGAGCGCGATAATCGACTGGCTTCCCTTGACTTCCATTTTGCGGGAGGCAACAGACACTGGAAAGGAGGCGGTAAGGCGCCCAGGTGTTGCTCTTTCCCCGGACGCTCCCCCCCCCACCCCGAAATGGGCTTCTCTTCGGCTTTGCTCTCTTCTGCTTGGCTTTTTCACCCCGTCCTCCGGCGGCTCGGCTCGTATTGCCAGCCTGCGAAATGCCCCTTTTAAACTATCGCCGCCCTAAGAAACTTTGCTGCTTCTCACTAGGGACTGGCCGCTTGAGTTCCCAAGCTCGGTCCCACCCGAAATTTGTGTCTCACCCCGGCATATGAGCTCTTCCTC
This sequence comes from Liasis olivaceus, assembly GCA_030867105.1. Lineage (NCBI taxonomy): Eukaryota > Metazoa > Chordata > Lepidosauria > Squamata > Pythonidae > Liasis > Liasis olivaceus. The sequence goes on along the minus strand of CM061349.1, from coordinate 134,161,899 downwards.
TAAACTGGGGAGTTGGGCTCCCCGATTCACCTGAATCATCTGCGAAGCAACCGAAGTCGCGCAGTGCCTGCCTTTGCCGGAGTAACTTCTGGGCGTGTGTTTGTGTGTGTGTGTGTGTCCTTGCTGGGGGTGCGGGTGGTTTAGGGAATGCGTTGCCTAGGAGTAAGGGACCCGAGTTGGTCTCATTTCGGGGGCAGCCGCTTGGGCAACCCCGCGCTTTTCCTCGGAAGGGAGTTGTTGCGCGCCAGCGAGCCCGGCGGAGCATCGCATCCGAGGTCGCGAATGGGGGATGCTCCGGGAGCGGGATGCCTCCAGGGGCGAGTCCCCAGTGGCTGGGGATTAGGAGGGTGCCGACCTGCACGTCCAGAAGGTGGCAGGTCGAGGAGCTTCTGGGCGGTGCGTGGGGCGGCAGCGTCACAGAGCTTGTGCGGAAGGACGGGACGCGGCTCTCCGCGCAGCCTTTCAAAGGGCAGGGGCCGCCGCCTGCGCCGCCTCCGCAGCAGCATGGGACTTTGCGCCAGTTTCAGTCTCCAAGAAGGGCCGCCGTGCTACAAATCCTAACGCAGATGGGAAGTCCGGCGCCGTCCCTGGGTATTCCTTAGCAATGTCCTCAGCAATTAGGTGGGCTCATAAACACCCCCGTCCCGTTCATGTCTGTCTGCCTGATCCTGGCTGTGTTTCACAAAGATGTCAAAGACACTAGCTGTATGAATGCCTGTTTGGTCCACTCCATTAGATACAGGCACACATTGATGGACTGATTATGTGACATCAGGTTGGTGTCAACTCTTAGCAGCCACACAGATAGATTTTCTGGAGGTCATCTCTCCCTAACCTGGTCCTTCTGACCTTCCAACCGATGCACTCATTGCCACTGTAATGGGGACCATCCACGCTGCTGCTGGTCATCCTCTTCTCTTTCCTTCCAACTTTCCCAGCATTAGAGCCTTCTCCAGAGAGCTAGATCTTGGCATACTGTGTCCAAAAGAGACACATATACCTGATTGTGAATGCAACAAAATTGTTAAAGGGAGCAGCGGATGCTTATCTGGTTCTAAATATATTAAGCATTGTGGACCATTTAGTCTGCCTTAGACAGCACTTGGTATTATTAACTTTCTTTTTTGACTACTTTCTTTAATCTGGTGCCCTACAGGCTGGGATTGATTGGAGCACTTATCAGGTACATGCGGAAGGCCTCAGACTGGGGAAGGCCATAGTAAGAGGGAAAAAGGCAGAGAAGGCTGAATACAGATGAACAAAAGATGATTTGAAAAGCAGATAGAAGATACGAAGTGTTGTATCTGGATTCTCTAACTAAGGAACCCCATTTGATTAGCCTGGATGACTTCTTTCTCAGTAATTATGCACATCATCACTCACAATTCACCAACTTAAAATATTTTGTTTGGCCATATAAAGTTTGAAGCCTGTTGTCAGAATATTTAGCATGCTAATGTTGAAAAAGAAGAATAAAAGGGAAACATGTTCCTATTTGTAAGACTTTCAAGGGAATGATGTAATATCTCACAATCACAAGTTCATTCCTGAACTTGTTGAATTGAGTGTGTGTGTGTGTGTGTGTGTGTGTATAAAAGCAGTGTTCTAGCCAAGTACGTCCTATGGATATATCTCTAATAAAGCATATAATGAACTTTAAAACAAGTGGCTTCTATTTTTATAATTCATGTTCAGTCTCCTATGAGTTGGAATTCTCTTTTTTTTCACAACTCATAAAGAGACTGGTTTTAGGAGTCATATCCTGCCCCATTGGATCCAAATGAAATCTTGTGTGCATGCTTCTCTGTTAAAATGGCTGTAAAGTGGACTGCATTCTGATGAATGCTGTTCAGATTTAATCATTTATCAACTGAAGAATTTATTTTTAATATATTACATAATACTATGCCATGATTACTAAATTGCGTTTCAGATCCACTCTTCTGTATGCCTCTGTTTCAGAGTTTCTTTAAACGAAGAAAACCATGGAAATGGCCAGTGTAAGTAATGTAGCTAATTTTTATGATACCAGTCAAATAAATATAGCTGTATGTAAGGGTGTGTTTTTTTTAAATTTTCTGTTGTGAGATCAGTAACAAGGAAAAAGACACAATGCAAAGTGATTATATATATAGGATTGGAACTAGTATGTTTAACCCTATTATAAAAATATTACAAAATGTTTTTGGTTCAGATCTCTCAAGTATAATGAGAAAGCAATGCATAATTCATATGTTTTTAAATAGTGTTATAATAGTTAATACTGTGTATGTTTTCATGATGCATCTACAAATAATTGCAGTTCTTTGTTTTAATATAGCAGCCCACTGTAGATGATGGGAAGAAGTGATTCATGTGTTACTATAACCTTTTTTGTCCTTGATTTAGAAACCCCTACATTACTTTATGTGGCAACCAAGAACATAGCTTGTGTTGCAATCTTCCACCCACATGTTTTAATTAAAAAATAAACTTGACTAAAGTTCCATTGGCAAATGTATAAAGATGGGGGAAATAGTAAGATTAGAATTTTAGTAGATTGTCAGCCAAATGATCATTAGTACAGTGGCTATTATGTTGGCATTTGTCATTATTAGGCTGTACAGTAACCTACACTGAGATGGTACCAGATATCTGAGCCCTATTGATTCAGGCCATGTTCAGGTTAAAGAAGAAAAACAAGCCATGTTTTTATTAGTTTGTGTTCTAATAATTTTCTGGCCTTGTTCTTATCAGACTTTTGAGTTTAGGGGTATGTTTGATAAAGAAATGCATATAATTTTAGGTATTATGATTAAATTTTAGATGTCATCAAATTTTTGTAATTTTAGATGTTATTATATTTTAGGTAAATTGTAGATATTATCTTACTCATATCTTAAACACAGACTGTTTCGTCTGAATTCTACCTATGATTTTGTGCCAGGTTGTCTTATATATGTATCCCAAATATGTATTAAATGTTATCTAAAGATTTCTTAGTTTTATAAGTGAACATAGGTCACTCATGAAGAAACTTCTTGTACTGGTCTAAGACTGTAATAAACTCTAATGATGATGATGATAAAGGAATGCAGGGGGCTAGGTTAAATTTCCTGCCAGTTAAAGAATGGTGAAACACTATGTTCAGCTTATCTTAAACTGGCCTGCCAGCTTTGTAATAAGAAATGTGCTATCTCCAGATAAACTGGTTTAACTAACTTGCCACCCATCCTATTTAATAGCTTTGCCAGAGGAAGAACTGGCATACATATATATTATTTTATCTTTTAATATCCTTTGTAGATATTCCATCATTTTTCATGTACAGATAGTCCTCACTTAGTGACTGCCTCATACAGTGACTGTTCACAGTTACAACAGTGATGAAAAAGTAACTTTGCGACCAATCCTTGCATTTATGACCTTCGCAGGTCTGTAAAGCAAGGGAAAGCTGAAGTAAGATCATAAGCACAGTTGCAGTTTCACCTTGTGACCATTTTGCTTAACGACTGAGCTGGTGGTCCCAATTGTGGTTGCTAAATGAGGACTACCTGTATGTGTTTTAATTTAATCTTAGTATATACTGTTTATTTAGATATAGTACTGTATGATAAATCTTGTGCAAAACTCCAGCATCTAACATTTTGATTTTTTTTCACACATTTCAAAGTATTTTTAAAAACTGCTAATATAGGAAACTGACAAGCAAAATTCAAGGATGGGAATCCTTGTTGTAATGGATTCTTTGGAGGGAAGAGGTGTCCCTTCTTCCCAAAAGTCTGTTAAATCTGAGAAGTCCATCATGGCACTCATTTCCAGCATATGTGTCATGATGTCCCTCATCCAGAGTACTACGGTGGACTTGTCCGTTACTTCAGTGAAATAGCCAGGAGGAAATTTGCTCTACTGCCTCTGTAATCCCATGGGGGGCCATTCAATCAAGGCCTCACTATCATATGTTCCATACCTGCACCAGCTGTTGTGGAACAAGACTCTGTGTTCTAAGTCATTGTTTTCATATGCAACCTGTGCTGCCTTCAATTTTCTTTGTGTCCCCTTTAGGTACTTTGTAACAGAGCTAGACTGGTGACATACCTGCCAGGATTTTATTCTTTGGTTAGAAGGGTTGTAACTCCCAAGGCTTTTTCCACAGCAGGATCATCTGGCTCAGATGAGCCTTCTGTTGCTGCAGCACCTCCTGACATATGTAAGGAAAATTCCAATTTTCTCACCTTAATGAACTTTAAAAAAACATCTCTTTATAGAAAAACATCATACATATTTTCAGTAAGCTGTGTCTTTCGGTACTTATAGCCCAACGTCAAGCATTTACTGAGAACCAACTTCCACTGAGATAAATAGGACACACTTTTTTCAGTTTCTATTGAACGATATGCTTCTACTTCTAAGCAGCAACATTCAAAAAGCAAGATTGTCCTTTACAGCTGAAAACAATTGCGTACGTGTGTGCTTTAAAATGACACTAACTTAACTTTTCTCAGGTCCAAAAACTGTGTGGCCAGATGAAGTAATGGGACCTTTTGGTCCCCAGGACCAAAGATTTCAGCTACCTGGTAACATAGGTTTTGACTGTCATCTAAATGGTGCGGCATTTCAGAAGACAAGAGAAGTTCATAAAAAATTGCCTGATATCTTAATGGAACCCTTGGCAAGTGAAAGGCATGAATTTGTGATGGCTCAGTATGTCAACGAGTTGCAGGTAAGAGTGGAAATATCTTGGAAAGGTGAGACCCAAATCTAGAAATTTGTTCTCCACTTCCATTGGTGCATGGCACAAGAAGTCCTAGGTGCATCTTTACTGTAGACTTCAATTTGCATATTAATTTATCATCCACATAGCAGTTGCTAGGCCAGACATTCCTCACAGAGCACAGATGTAAGTCAAGAGGTTATCTTCTGTGGATTCAGTTTGATCACAATGTATTATTTTGAAGTCTTTCAGCCTTCTTAGTTTCTGAATGTGTCTCATTGGTTAAAATAATCTAGTTTTCCAAATAGTGACTACTTATCTATTCACAAAAACCAACAGAACCCATGATGATCATGTTGCCAACTGGAGGGGAGGAGGGCAGGAAGCCAAAATCCACATGAGTAATTATATTTAATAGTAAATGTAAAAATTATTTATTTTTAGGTAAAAAAACGGTCTCAGCATGGATTTTTCTGATAGAAAATCATTTTCGTAGGTTGTTTTAGAACTTACTGGGGGGGGGGGGGAATCTGAGTAACTGATTGTTAGACCTTGTTTTAGGATATATGCATTCTGTCAGTGCCAAAACTGTTCCCATTCTTTTGGATATACATAATTGCCTTGGTTGATTAAAAAACAAAAATTTAAATCAATTAGGCAGTCCTCACCAATTTGGGATTCCAGATGTTCCCACCAGCTTACTCCTGCTATATAAAATTGTGGCCTAAGTCTACATCTTAGCCAAAATAGGAAACTTGAAATATACAGCTAGCTTTGCTCATTAAGTGCAACACATACCAGAGAGGGCATGTTGCAGACCCCATCAGCGAGAAACTGTCGGCTGGTGGAGCCCAGGAGGAGAGCCTTTTCTGCTGTTGCCCCCACCCTTTGGAATATTCTCCCTCCAGAGGTGCTGCAGGCCCTTACCCTCTCGGCTTTCCGGAAAGGACTAAAGACCTGGCTCTGCTAGCTTTCGTGGGGTGATAAGAGCTCTAATCAATCCTGGGGCTGGCTGGTGCCCTGATGATGCTCCCTCTGCTACTTGCCAATTCCATCATTTCTTGGAATTTATTTATTATTTATTTAAGACTGTTTTTATATTGTACTGTATTTTAATTGATTTTATCTCCCCTGTAAACCGCCTAGAGTTGCTTTTTAATGAGATGGGCAGTGACAAATTTGATAAATAAATAAATAAAGCATAATCAGGACTGGCTAGAGTGACATCACAAATCATTTCATAGAGAGGTGGATTTGCGAAGGGAAGGGAAGAGAAAAGGGGTTATTTTTCTGTTTTCTCCATATCTTTAGATATGTTGGAGGAACATCTAATTTTTCAGTTGATATCATACTTGCTTATAGATAATCAGTTGTTTCCCAACTGCATACTTTGAAAGAACATCTGCCCATTAGGAGCTTAAATATACTGGGGAGGTTTTAAAAGATTTGCTGTAGTTCATTTTGATTTCTGGCATAATCTGTTGACTTTCATTGCTATTCTACCAAAAATCAGTGTTCATCCTAGAATAATCAGCACTCCCTTTATCTGCACATTATAAGTTCAGTTGTGATGAGCAAAGAACCCTTTCAGTATTCTTCCTTTCACTGGGGAATGCATCACAAGTTTTTGAAGCAGAATTTGAAAAATCAGTATTAAACAGTCGCACCAAACACTCACACCAAGAGCAAAAAATGCCTTTATGGTTTGCTTTCTGTTCGTTTGTTTTTTAAATGCTTTAATGACAGAATTGCTGAAGTTACTAAGAGACAACTGTATCTTTGAACCTTGTTTATTTACTTCACAAAACGTATATGCTGCTCCAGTCTTAGAGTCTGAACAGCTAACCATGAAAAAAAAAAAATTACAAAATCACAGAAATGTAAAAATCAGGCATAAAACCTAGCTCGGAATTTTGAAACTAGTACAAATGGACTGTCGCTGGTATGTTACAGTAGTGGCTTGTAGCTTGTCAAGAATTCAAATGTACTTCACATGCTTAGATGTTAAATAATGTATCTCTTTGCTGAATCTTAGAATTCCAAGAACTAAAATAAAATGTTAAAATAAATCAGATACTTTCTAACCAATGGTTTGTATTAAGTTCAAAAGTTACCTCTTTTTGTTTTTTCAGAGCAGTAATGCTGTTCATAAACAAGACATTGCCGATGCCAAAAGTTATTTTGAAACTGCAAAAGTAGAATGTGTGATACAAGCATGCCCAGAACTGTTGCGCAAAGGTATGGGTTTACCCCACATCTTTCCACAATGTTAATTGTTAAAAAAGAGAGTGTATAAAATTGTAGCTTGAAGAAAAACATGCATAAATTTGCAGTTTAAGTAACATTTATAACTAGCATGGTAACTTGGTGAGTTTCCTTGGGGTTTCAGTACATTTGAATTAGTTTTCTTTTGGATTAATTTTCTTTTGCCTTTTTTTTAATCCTAGAGCAATTTTCTACATGAGCAAATATTTAGTGCAGCAGTTAAAGAATAGGCCTTTACAGAGCACATGTGTCTTCCTTGTGCTTGCTAGAGGCTGAGTAATGTTACTGTAATGTTAAGGATTTTTGTACAACTTGGGACAACAGTGTGGAATTAGGCCATTGGGAAAAATTATTTATTTCATCGATACTCTATTTTTTGTAGATTTTGAGTCAATGTTTCCAGACGTCATTTCCACTAACATAACAGTACTGACGGTAACACAGAAAACTCTAAATGATATGACTGCATGGAGTGAAGAGATAGAAGTTGAGCGAGAAGTTCTTATTGAAAATGTAAGTCTCATTGGCTTAGGATGATCAAATGTAATTACTTTCCATTACTGATTCTGTGTGTGTTTTTCGTTCTGTTTTTATAGTTGGGTACTCACATACAGACATACATTCCTAACCCAGTGTGCTCTAAGAATGTAAAGCATTCTTTAAGAATGTAAAGCATACTTGAAAAGAAGGTTATTTTAATAAATTGCATAAGCCAAAAAGAACTACCTAGATATATCCATGATGTCACCAAAAATCAAGTTCAATTCAGAAGAGATGTTACCTTTTTTAACTGTTAGCCAACCTCCTTTATGAAAACGATATGCACACATACACACACACGTATAAACACACCAGTGCCCATACACACATGATTAACCATTTGAATCTTATGTTTGAAAGTCATTACGATTGTTCACAAGAGAGCACTATTCCTAATAATTTTATGCATACTCATTCCTAGCATCACATGATGGCATCTAATGTTTTTCATTTTGTATACTAAATTAAGAGTTTCATCTGAAAGCTTGTTGGTACTTGCTTAAATAAAAGCTACATTTAGCTCTGCCCGTATGCAAAATTGCCACTAGAGGTCATTCTTTTTCAGGGTTCCCTTTTAACCACTTTAGCTTTAAGGAGTCAGTAATTATGTTCCAACAGATGTCAGTGTTTACTGCTGGTATTCTCCATAAAATGTTATTTGCTGAATGTGTCTATTTAAAAGAAATGTTCACATTTTGAGAGTGTTGTTTTCCATTTTTGCTTGAATAATTGTAACAATAGCTTGTAGTTAACTGCTAGAAATAGTTCCTTTAATTTCATTTTAAAGCATTTGGAGCTGTAATTATCTTATTATATGGGAGAATCATTGGAGGGAGAATGAAGCTGCTTCCTGGCTTCTAGATATGGACTCAGAAGAGTGGCTCACTTACGAGCAAGATGCCTGACTGAATGAGTCGCATAGCCTTAGTGTTTATTGATTCCAAATAAGTGAAACAATATTACTTTACTGTATAATTTATAGTTTGGAAGTTGATGAATTAGATATTGTTAGAATGAATTGTGGGAGTTAAGTTTAAAATATTCCATATATGTAGCCTGTGTATGTCTTTGATGAAAAATATTGCTTTCCCTTTGTACAAGCACTGGGTACAACTCATTTTTTTCTACCTTTTTTAAAAATGGTATTGCACTGAATTAATTAAAAGAAAAGTATACGTGCATGCATGCACATATCAGTTAGTGAAATAATGTAACTTCAGACTTAATATTCATAATATTAATAACTTTTAAAGGAAAAATAAAAGGAGCGTGGTGAATTGTGTTCTAAACAGAACAGTTCCAAAATTTTTAACCATTACTGCTTAAAACTCTTCTTTGACTTTTTTTAAAAAAAAAAATACAAGTAGTCCTCGCTTAACGATCATTCGTTTAACAATGGTTCAAAGTTACGTCGGCCTCAGAAAGGGTGCTTTACAGCCCTTAGAACGTTGCACACACCCCTGCATGGCTGCATAAGCGGAGGGGATGTGGCACTGTGCAGGAACAGAGCTCAAATTCTGAAGATTTGAGCTCTGGTCCTCTAGCCCCACCAAGGATTTCCCCTCTGTTTATGGAGGGGAGGGGAAACCCCTTGGCAGTGTGAAGGAATTCCATTCCTTTGCACCGCCAAGGGGTTTCCCCTCCCCACTCAGCAGTGGGTAGAAACAGAGCTCAAATCCTGAAGAAACCATGTGGCAGGCAGCCCTTTCGCTGTCAAACAGGTGCCTGCTGGGAGGATTTCAGCTCTGCACTGAGCTGAAATCCTTCAGCAGACAGCTCTTTTGCTCTCTCTGCTTAACAACCCGGGAGATCGCTTAATGACCGCAACCGGAAGTGTCCAGATTGCGGTCGTTAAGTGAAAGAGTCACATGGGCATCTCGCTTAATAACCGCTCCACTCAACAACCAAGATTCCAGTCCCAATTGTGGTTGTTAGGTGAGGACCACCTGAAGTTCTTATATTGATAGGCAGCTCTTTCCACTATTCTATGATAAACTCTTAGCTAACCCCATGCTTGAAAAAATTCAGAGTTCTTGATAATTTAATAGATTCTAGATACTACAGATAAAACCAAGAAGAACATTCCATCTAACATATAGCAGTTGATTCAAAGTCAGATCATTCATTTTTTTAATCTTGCAATTTGCTTCAGAGTCAGTTTAAATTTATTTTTAACTTAATATGAAGTAATAAGGCAAAGTACAAGTATTGATTCTTTTCAGACACTGCAAAAAGGAGAAGCACTGAAACCAGTTAAGCCTTTACTGGATTAGACAAAACTGGAAATTTTGTTTAGAGATTTGATATGATTTTTTGTAATGCATACATGGGCAAATTGTTCTTATTTGGTTTAATAAACCATTCATATATTTGAAAGCCATCTAGATATTGTCAGCTTTTCCTGAAGTATATGTTCCTTTTATTAGGCTTGATTTTAATTATCATACACCACAGTGCAGAAGTTAATCATCGATGTGTTTGGTAAAACCTTAATAATGTTCTTTACAAATGGCTCAAGCCACTGCTGAATTTTAAAATACTTCTTTTACATTGGATGTTATTTGGGGTTTGGGAGAAGCACTGCTATCTCCTACATACAGTGGTACCTCGGGTTACGAACGCCCCCCCTTACGAATTTTTCACGATACGATCAGCTCCGGCCCCAAAAATTTACCTCGCCGTGCGATCTCCGCCCCGCGCTACGAACGGGATCCGCGGCCATTTGCCCTGCTGCCACGTGGTCGCGGCTTCCTGTGGGCAAGATCGCGGTAGCAAGGAGACGTTCGGTGAGGCTTCTGGTGTGTTTTGTGGCGTTTGGAAGGTTTTTGGTGTGCTTGTCAGCATGGCTCCAAAGAAAATGCAGAGCCGTATGTATTTACATTGAACCTTATGGGGAAATTTGCCTCGCGGCGCGACCAAATTCAGAGGGCGGAACAGATTAACCGTATTTACATTGAACCCTATGGGAAAATTTGCCTCGCGGTGCGACCAAATCGAGTTGCGATCAGAGTCACGGAACAGATTAAGTTCGTAACGCAAGGTACCACTGTAGTTATATGTGCCCTTTGGTTTTGGCTTCTCTCTGAATTGATACACTTGGGGAGTAAGACATTACTTCTGCATGTACTCTGAAATTTATTTAGGGTTAGGGTTTATTTGTTTATTTGGTTTAATTTACTTGATAAAGATTTAGAGAGCATCCCTATCATTGTGGGCCAGATAATTATTTTTATTTTCTGATCAAGGCAAAAGAATAGATTAAATAGATGGTGTGTGGTTATTTAACCTTAATTTTAATTGTTGTGAGATTAAAAGAGCAAAATTAACATCACACTTCAAATGACCAATCAAAGCAATTATATTACTCAGACCCTGTTAAGTATTAATCCTTTATTAACTACCACAAAGATGTCCTCCTAAATCCTAGGTTAATAATTTTAATCCTGTTAGGAAAGTCAAGTCATTCAGTTTGATCAACTGACGTTCTGAGCATTGGCACTTTGATTTTGTACAGGGAAGTGAATGCGTACTTGACACAGAAAGTATATTTTGTATTTTTTGCATTTCTCTCTTCTTAGTTTATCAGCGGTGCCAAGGAAATTTGCTATGCTTTGTGTTCCGAAGGCTATTGGGCAGATTTTATTGACCCAACTTCAGGATTAGCAGTAAGTATTTATGTTGAAATATGGTAAGAAGAGGAAAACCAATCATGTTCAGACTTAGGCAAACTAGCAATAGAGTATAAATCCTCCATCAATTGTTTGTTCTTGCTGGTTGCCCTTAAAGGCGTTAATGGGCTAAATTATTTTTGTTTAATAAGTGTGTTGGTATGGTATTTCCTACCTATCATTGTAGGAGCTCAAACTGGTGCACATAGTTCTTCCTGTTCTACACTTAGTGATATAAGAGCCTTTTGAGGTACAGGTAGTCCTTGATTAACAACCACTCGTTCAGCAACCATTCAAAGTTACAACGGTGCTGAATGAGTGGTACTTACAAGCAGCCCTCAAAGTTCCGGCCACCCCAGCACCCCCGCAGTCATGTGATCGTGATCTGGGTGTTTGGCAACTAGCTCGCACTTACGACAGTTGCAGCGTCCTGCAGTCGTATGATCGCCATTTACATCCTTCTCTGCCAGCTTCCCATAAGTCAATGGGGAAGCTGGCAGCGTGCAAGTCACTCCCACCACTTTTTCTCCTGAGGAGCTCCGCTATGGAGTATGAGATCCCAGGGATCTCATACTCTGTAGCATGCGCTTGGGCTGCAGCACCCCCTCCCCCGCCCAGCCTCACTTGCACCTCACCTAGCAGCACTTTATCCCCAGCCCACATACTCTCAGGCGGCACCGCAACACCCTCTTCCCAGTCCACACACACATGGCGCAGCAGCAGTCCTTCCCCAGCTTGCGCACTCACCATAGCACCCCCCCGCCCCACTTCCCTCCATAGTACTTATCCACCCACCTGCCTGCTTGCAAGCCGCCTGTGACTTGCAACTTTCTGCCAGTTTCTCCGTTGACTTTGCTTGTGGGAAGCCAGCAGGAAGTCACAAGTTGCAGTCACGTTAGATCCTCACTTAATGACCTGCGATCCTTGCTTAACAGCAGCAATGGGGACTGCAGGATTGCCATTGCTAAGCAATGCAGTCATGTGACGTTGCACTTTACAACTGCATCACTTAGTGACAGAAATTCCAGCCCCAATTACCGTTGTTAAACGAGGACTACCTGTATGTTATTGCAAGAGACTAGTAGGCCCCAGTCAGCTAGCAAATGTCATATATGACCTTGGATTTCCCTCACCCTAATCTAGCATTGTGCCACAGCGGCTCTTGCTTGTTTGCATGCATGCTAAATTCATGCTCCTTTTCAGACCAGGCTAGAGATGCATTAGAAGGGCTAGTGTTTGAGATTGTCCTCTGTCATTATTCTTTATATTTTGTTAATTATCATGCAGGATGACGTTTCTGTGTGTAAGGAAAGGAAAAAAAAGACTAGAATATTTTATATTCCTTTACTAGATGTCATATTTTTTCTCCTGTAACTTTTATTAGTGAATGCTGACTGTGTTTAGGCACCCTTTTCTAGAATGGGCTGCAGCAGTCTTTGCAACATATTGTTGATTCATTAAATCTGCTTTGATAATGTGGAAATTAAGAGCATAATATTGCTGATAATAATTGCACATTAACTATTATTTGGCTCATGCAGATAATGTCTCAGAAATAAAGAGTAGTACATGAAGCAGGAATTTAACTAATTAAATCAACTATTATAATACTATGTTTCATTCTTTTTCTCTCCTTTCAGTTCTTTGGCCCTTATACAAACAACACTCTTTTTGAAACTGATGAACGTTATCGCCAGTTAGGATTTCTTATAGAAGACCTGGGCTGCTGTAAAGTTATTCGGCATAATCTCTGGGGAACTCACGTTCTAGTTGGAAGCATATTTACCAATGCTACTCCTGACAGCCCTATCATGAAGAAACTGCGTGGCAATTAATAGCATCTTCTCACTTAAAAGTTGGTTAATAAACATTGTTGGGGATGGATGGATGGATGGATGGATGGATAGATAGATAGTTAGATAGAATACACTGATTTATAAATAGTAAATAGTAAAAGATCTATTATTTATTCTTGGTTTCATAGTATATGGTTTATATACCAATACAACATTTTATTTTTGAGATTTGTATATATAGCCTCTGAAATCCTGATTTACTCATGTAAATGAAACATCCTTGGCAATTTTACTTGAGAATACAAATCCACAGTACTTTCACAGTACTTTGGTTATGCATCTTTGGTTATAACTTTGAAGAAGAAAAATGTGGTTGTACGAGTGTCTCAGTAAAAGAAATAACTATCTCAACTCTTTATTTTACCAGAAACAGTATTATATGTTGCTTGAATATGATCAAAATAGCTCAACTTGATTATTTAAAAATTGTGATCAACTTGGATTTTGTTGTTACTGATGGTAAAACATAAACAAACATAACACTATTGTGTGTAAGCATGCAATATTTGAAGGTGTAATTAATCTCTTGAATCTTCCCTGCCATGTTGTGGCTCTCTCACTGAGTATAGGTATAGACTGAATCCTACTAGCAAATGTAATCTCTTGAGGCATTACAGTAGATCACAGATTGCTATTTTGTTTCTGAGTAGATGGTACACTAAAGTTGCCCAACACGCCAGGTTACATTGAAGATCTCTAGTACCGTGGGCGTCTCAGGTTAACACTCCTCAACTGGATTTGGGTTGTAGTATCAGAATTGTCAGTTGAAGGCAAAAGCTATTCAGTGAACTTCTACAAAAATCCATGATTACATTGATGGCTTGAGATCCGTGTCTCATGTGCAGCTTGGTTGCAGAATGGTGTATAATATCGATCATTTGCATATGTGTGAATGTATGCCTATCATTTGATTTTTTTTCCTATCATTTTGTTTACAATAGTTGAAGATGCTACAAATGAACATATGCTTCTGTTGGCTAAAGCCTGGGTTATGGATGCTGCAGAATAAGGAAAAGGAATAAATGATCTGATTGGGCTGGACATTTTATATTGAAAGGTAGTATTAAAATGTTTTAAATACATCAACAAACTGCAATACCTGTGGAACAACAAGCAGCATCCACTTATGCAGCAGATCTTCTGTCTGACCTCCTGCACGCCTTCAAAGTGTGGGGCTGTGTAGGGGTAGTTTGTTTACAGGCAGAGGCATTTCAATAACGGAGACACCCCTTTGGATTTCTCCCTTATTGGTGAAGAAAACTTGTTTCTTGCGCTCTCTTGGGTAAAGAGAAGAAACAACAAGTAGGAAAATGGAGCTTGTTTCCTTGATGTTCTTACATGGGAAGATTTTAATTTTTTATCCAGCCATTCAAATAGAACAATCTTTTATTACCTCATTCTGCTGGGTGCCTCAACCAACCTCAATTCCTTAGCAAGCAATTGTAATAAAATCTTGTTTCAGATGATGCATTTTGATGAATTGTTACATTATGAATAGTTTGAATAAGTTTGGCATCTTTAAACCACATTCTAAGGCAGGTCTGTATTGTTACTGTAGCATCATGAGAAGCTAATGCTGCTACCTTGGGAACAGTGGTATCGTGCAATTCTGCCCATTTGCCTCTAAGCTGGAAAGGCTCTACTGGAAGGAAGGGTCTGATTTTTTTTTCCTTATTTTTCTTTCTTGTGTATGTGGATAAGATAGACAAAGACTTTTCTTTCTCCAGAGAAAGGAAAGGTGTGATACCTATCAGGTCAGTTACTGGAAGATGGTCAAGACAAAGCAGATCCTTGCCTAAATGAGTTTTCAAAGCTACCCATTTCATAACATAAACTTTTATTTATTTTTATTTTATTTTGCAAATATTGGCAGGCTGCTATTTAGACACCTTCATCAACTGTAAATTTAGGTATAATTTAAAATCATCTGTATGTACACCTATTTTTATACTGAATAAATAAATGCTAGACAAAAAACACATGTAAATACCTATTAATCCTGACATAATTTGTAAGTTGTATATTGGAAGAAATGTAATTGGGAGTAATTTCAGCTCTTGCAAGAAAGTGGGGGTTCAATATTGTGAGCATAATGTAGTTTAGCAGGTTGCTTTCTGTATTTTTAATCCTGCCAGTATGATTGTGATATATGAAAGAAAAGTGACTGAAGTATAAATTGTTGCTATATTTTTCAAGAATAAAACTGTTACTTGTTCAGTACTTAGCTGTCTTATCTTTCCAATCCAAGTATAGGGGCTATTTTATGAACTATTCGTTGCAAGGATGTTACATTTCTAAAAACTTCCTATATAGTAGTGAACTGCTCTTTATAGAGTGAAAGAGGGAATAAATTTACCTCAGTCCTTGTACTTTATCTTTTGCATTGAAAATTCTATATGCAAGCAAGCTCAGTCAGCTACTAGCAGCATAAAGAAGTTTGTTGCTTTCATAAAGGTTGCTGTGCCTCGTGGCTTGATACTTTAAATTCCAATCCAGAAAGTCTCATAATTCAGACTTTAATTCAGCCATGATTTGATCTATGCATACCACTATCACCAAGCATACACTCCAGCATACAGATAATAGCACTCCCAAATTATTATATGATTTGATCAAATGGAATATTTAATAAAGCAGTTTTGAATACTCTAAAGCATTATATGAATTATCAATAGTACTGAACTGAGGTATGTGGAAATTTCAGAAAGGAATTTTGAAGCCCATTATGAGCAAACTATAACCACTTTCAGAAGTTTGGACAGGGCTGACAGAGACCACCTATTCCAACAAATTTAACACTGGAAACTACTGAAGAGGGCCAAATTGCCGGGCAGGAGTGGTGGTTTCAGGTTGGTCCTTAATGACTAAATATGCAAGAATGTTCTGCTCAGGTACACCTGCTACCTACCGTGGCAGCCTTTTCTCCCACTGGTCTCTCACTGGCCTGCCTCCTGGTCAGCTAGCAAGAGACTAAGGTAATCAGCCTCCAGTCTGCCTGGATATTGTGTTATACATGGGGAAATATACATATCTTGTATTGTTGTATAAAAAAGGCAACATAGCAATGTGGCAACACATGACCCACAGTTTCAATTTCCCCCTCACCACAAGGACAGACCCACAACTCTTTTGGTATGTTATAGAACCTTCCCTCCAAGAGGCCGGAGGGGAGGACATTAGAGTGAGCAAGAGTAAAAGCTCTTCTGGTGTTTGGGGGGACAATATTGTAGAGCTAGTGTGCAGGAGCAACACTATTTTGTGGGTTTACTGAATGAATTTACAGTGGAACCTGGCTAAGATCATTTTGCAGGGCCATATCTCTCGTGTGTTGCTTGAAAGATGCTTTGGCCTGATCAAATCCCATTGGAATCAATACATTGGGGAAAATAATTTACAAGGGACATGCACCTAACTTGTGTTTAATTTAGCATTCATTCAACAATGGAAATCAGTTCCAGTATTTTTTTTTTAACTGAATAAATTTCATCTTCTCTGATGTACATTATCATATTCCTCTTGATTGTTTAAGCTCACCTTCCCTAAACTGAGTTCCTCCAAATATTTTACATTACAATTCCCACAATGTCAAGTCACCATTGAGACTTGCTGATATCTGGAGGGACGTACCGAAGGCTAAGCACATGGGGGGGGGGGGATTGAATGCATTTCAGAATTGATTGGAACAAATAAGCTGGTCATTAGGATCATACAGCTTTTAGAAATGTACAGATGCTTTTAGGGGTTTTTTTTCCATGTACTTTTGAAAATAGGAATTAATGAAATACCCTGAGCTAGGTGAAAAAATTATGTACAGTTGCAAACCACAACATCAGATTTATGACACTATCTGCATACTATATTATGGGTAAAGCCAAGCTGCATTAAAAAAAAAAGCACTTGCACATTCCAGGTTCACACAGGATGCTGATAGTTGTCAAATATTTTTCATCTGTTTACTTCAAGGAAGTGTGAACAATTGTTCAAGTAGTTAAAATGTCCTCCTTCATAAGAATGTAAAACTAAAGAATTCTGTAGAGTGCCTGCTATTATTGTGAATAAAATAACCCTCAAAACATGTAAATTCAAAAGAACGGGCACCAATCTCCAACTTCTACCTTTTGCTTTCTCCAAATAATTGAAGTGAGGTCATGTTTAATAAAACTTGAGTGAGCAGATCTGTAATTTTAAACAGCTGACCCAAGGCAAGTAAGTCTTCACCAGCAAGATTTATTACTGTGTCATTGTTCAGAATCTTCGGCAGACTTTAGCAAAGCTAATTAATGCAGTTCACAATCACAGGAGTAGTTGTTAAATGAAATGCATGAATTTTAGCTATACTCTGATATTACACATGAATGCAGTTAGTAACAAGGTCAGTAAAATGTTCATTATGACTAGCCAGTATTCCATCCTACTCTGAACACAATTCCTGCTTGAACTGGATATTCCAAAAAACATTCCTAGAGAAAAGGCTGGGAATTGTTATTTGGGCAGAAATGTCATGTACTTAATTCAATAGTACAGAAAATTCTTATTGAGTTAATATTGCTAAAGCTTGATTATAGCAACAGTTCACACAGGCATAATGGAAGAATGCTCTTTAAAAATGTAAACATCAGTAGCAAGCCCTGTTTGGCTTGACACTGATCAAAATACTCTTTTCAAGACTTGTGAGGCAGATCAACAATGGAAAAACAGCTTATGTTGTTAGTGCTAGTGGTTGGTTGGCTTAGCTCTTTGTTGAAATGTGAAGACAAAATGAATGTTCATTTATTCCTTTGAGGACATAGTTGCTTCTAGGAAATTCCCCTCTGGGTGCCTAGTAAGACATTCATACAAAGAATTTGGTACCTAGATTGTATAGTCTCAAAAAACGGACATACAGGTAGTCCTTTAGCGATTGCCTTGTTTGGTGACTGTTCACAGTTACGACTGTGATGAAAAAGTAACTTTACAACCAGTTGTGATTGCTAAATGAGGACTACCATACATGCTGTTAGTTGAACGTAGGGAATCTTTGCAAATTAGGTTCCCAGAAAACAATAATATAAACTAGATAATGAATGATATAACCATGGTTGTAGGAGGTTGTGAATGGGTTTTTTCCCCCATAATTTAGCTCTGGAACTTTTGGGGGCAGCTCAGATAATTATATCACTTTAACAGTGGCCAGTTCAAAGTGTGATATCATCGGTATGTGGATAATACCCAACTTCATAGCACTACCCAGGGCCTTGACTGTAAGAGATATGCTATTGATGCCCTTTCTTGGTGCCTAGAGGATGTCATGTTCTGGATGGGACAGAACAAGTTCAATCTTGCCCCACACTTGTATAGTTAATTAAAAAAAAAGGCATAGGTTCTTACTATGCCTTGTTCAGTTAACTGCTTTGTTATGAAATGCATCCCATTAACTCATCTAGGCATAAATGGATTTACATTTTCATATGTCATATATTTAGATTATTGGCATATCTCATTCTGGTGAGTTGCCCTTATAAAGAAATATCAATATAGGTTTTTCATTTTCGAACCATGAGGAATCTCACCTTGTTTCACAGTCTTTTCAACATTCGCTTGAACCATCACTCATTCTTGTTCCTGCCTCATTTTTGGGATGCCTGCTGGACCACAGCTAATGAAATACTAATACACTTAACCTTTTGTTAGCTTATTAAATATAGTGATAAATTATAATGCTTTGAACAGAAGTATGCCTTCAAATTAATATATTCTGGGCAATCACACTGGTGTTAGAATTCAGTTCTGCACCTGCTGATATAGTTCATAGTTCCTAATAAGGGCTTAGGTGAGGCAGAAGATAGGTGAGGTTGTCAGATACTGACATTTGTAACTGAAATTTAGAAAAGTCCACCAATTTACTAGTGAATGCCATGAAACATTTTACCCTTCAGTTCGATTAATGTGATTTTAAAAAAAAGTCTGCTAGGACTCCAAAATATAATTTGCATGTCTGTTTTTTTATAGTATAACTAGACCATACTTGCAAAGAATGGATATTGTCAGATACGTTCTAAACACTGTAACACAGGAAAATAAAACACAATTTTACCCGGAAAAGAAGTTTCCTCGGTTGCAAAGTACCCCTAGCCCTATTGCCTCTGAAAGGAAAGATGGTCTGATATGCAGTGTATGCAATGCAACATAAGTTAGGTACCCCTGGATCACAAGGTAATAGCCTGGGCATAGATGGTGGTGTTGCTGTTGCCTTCAAAGAAGATGTCAGAAGGATTAATCATTTTGGATTATTTGATCTACTGGGCAATGCTTCTGTCTATGGTGGTAGTAAGCTAACTATGTTCTAAAATATTGGAGTATCTTTACCATTACTTTATGGAAGGGATCCCTTCAAAGACTATAATGCTCTAAGGGCTAAAGCCAGTGAGGCAGGAACCAGCACTGTTCAGATCAGACAGAACCATTGTGTAGACACTGAAGAATTGTCTCTCAATCTCAAGGCTGAGAAAAGAATGTCCAAGAGTCCATTAACTTGAAAAGGCAGGAGGAAAAGGCCTGAGATTTAAAGCCTGGGGCGGGCAAATACCTAGGGTACAATTTCTAGTTTCTGCAGTGGTTAGATCTTCTGCGTTTGTATGATTTTCTTCTTGCAATTCATCTCTGTGCTGAGCCTGTGAAGATTTTGCAGTTACCTAATTCCTGAATGTAGAATTGAATTTCTAGAAGAGATTTATAGCCATGATTGGCCTGAAGTCTGACAGACGCCCATACAAATGTGTTTTTGA
Source organism: Liasis olivaceus (assembly GCA_030867105.1). Taxonomy (NCBI): domain Eukaryota; kingdom Metazoa; phylum Chordata; class Lepidosauria; order Squamata; family Pythonidae; genus Liasis; species Liasis olivaceus. Next base: position 134,142,113 of record CM061349.1, on the reverse strand, counting down.
CACCATCTGAAAGTCATAAAGTCTTGTACTAATTTCCAGAGGACCAGTTGCCAGCTCATCTTACATCAGGAGCAATTTCTTACTGATCTGCTATAAGTCATCATAACAAAGCAGCAGCTTGTTTTCTCTGTTGCTTCCACTGAATTAACTTTACTGTTATGCAAAGGTATGTGTCTGTATAATGGGAGGGGAAGGGACCTAACAAATTTTAGATCCATTGATTCCAATGGAAAGAGTTGCAAAATCCAATTTTAATGTCGGTTGGGTTATATGCAAAGACTTTATATTTCCAGACTAGAAGAAGAAAAATTGGGGCATTATTTTAAATTTATAAACGTGTAAACTAACTGGTGGTATCTATCTACTGCCCCTCTGCCAATATAAGGCATCTGAAACAGGGACAGAGGGAGCAGACTGGGGATACAGGAGGTTGAAAGAAGGAGGGAAGAATGACTGAGATTCTTCTCCACTCCACTGTGATGATAGATGCCTTTTATGAACAGGGAAAAGCTGAATACCATTCAAAGGTGATGTCATCAAGACAACCCCATGTACATTTAGTGCCCCGAATATTAGAAAATTAACTGAATCATAACTGTAAAATAATTTGAGGAGTAGAAATAATTTGAGGTGTAGAATTTTCCCATATTCTACACATCTAGGAATCCCTAGGCCCTGCATCATTTAAAAGAGAAACCTAGCCTCAAAAGATACTAACTGCTAAATTAATTTTAACAGACTCCCTAAAGGGAGCTGTCATCTTAAATATTTCAAGTTTTTGATGTAAGTTACGCTTCCACTTTTTAATATTTCCTGCTAGAAGCAAAGTCATTGCGTGTTCCAAAAGTTCCATAAGATTAGGACATTTGCCATGCCCAATATATTTTTATACACTACATACTGCATGAAAAAAAAAGGTGTTGAAATAACTGACCCTGTGTTTTTAATTCATTCTGGGTTGCAGTTCATTGGCATTTGTGTTCTCATGGCTGTTAATCCAATTTGCAAATTATTTTGGAGAATCTCTTTGAAATCAATTAGATGCTTCCAGATTATAGGTTTTGAAGCCTATAATTATGTCTCTGTATTTGTATACCTTTTTGAGTTTTACAACCACTATTAAAATAGAATTCAAGATGTGTGGCCCTGCTATGTGCACATACACCAACTTTTCTTAAAGGAAAGGTACTTTAGACTGGATCAGAAGCAGGAAAAATCTGAATTCTAGTCCTGCCTTGGGCACACAAGTCAGCTGGATGACTTTGGGCCAGTCACTCCCTCTGAGCTGCAGGAAGAAGGCAAGGGCAATCTATTTCCAAAAATTCTGCTTAAAACACTGCATGGATTTACACTGCATGGATTTGCCCATGTAGCTGCCAGGAATCAACACTGATTTGAAGGGCACAAGCATCCATTCTGTCTTGCAGTCAGACTGCTGGGTATTACAGCCTGATGTTCAGAAACAAGGTTGCAAAAGCCATACGTAATGTTTTAACATATCTTTCCAAGACATGAACAATCTCTGAGAAAATGTAATGAATTTGACATACTGTGTATTTAAGCACTAATAGGTCGGCCTGAGTCAGCATTATTTTTCCTCACCCCTCCCCAGATGTCTTTCCCAAGTACTAATCTGACCAAGTTTTGTTTGCTTTTGATATGATTTCCGTCAAAGACTGAACACAGAGGTGGTATAGCTTGAGGCTGGAGAGCATATGGAGTTTCTGGAGAAGAATGTGTGTGTGTTGGCTCTTAAAACACCCAATACAATTAAAGCTGAAGCCAAACAGAAGAAAATATTCATGGAGTTTAGCAACACCTAAGATTATACTTCTATAAATCAATCATGCTATGGACTTTGTCTTTTTATCTCTTAGCTTAATGGAGCTGTGGGTCACAAAGCTGGCCTCCAAATGTATTCTGGGTCCCTGCTGGAAAAAGCTAAAAAACCCTGATATAGTCCAAGGGATGGAGAACCTGTGGTCCTTCAAAAGTTGCAGAACTTCATCTCCCAGCCTCCGTCATTGCTGGGCTTGCTGACTTGAGCTGCTAGGCATTGTGGCTGATCAGCATCTCCAAGGCTACAGGTTCTTCCTGCCTGATCTGGCTTACTTTCTTGCATTAATGTAGACATCTCTGTGCCTAAAAATATATTGTACCTTGGCTCATATTCTTGTGGATTTAAAATATTTAATATCAGGCTTTTATAGGGAAAAGGCAGATGACCAACTTACAAGAGGAGAAACAGTAAGTAAGTATGCTACCTGTTTCTTTGATCTCCACTGCAAACCTTTGGGAGCTGAGAGGGCCATAATGTTCTGACTCACGCCTTAAAACTGCTCTAATTAACATCCCAAACAGCATTACTAATATTAATTGCCAATGTTCAAAACCAGCCAATTAGCTTCCTACTATGGGAAAACTACTTTCTTTGGTTCTCTGGAGCCCTTCCCATATATCCTGAAAGCGTGCCATGCTCCATTTCATTTCCATTGAGATGCTTGGCACCATGCCTGCAATAACAATGAGTTTAACTAGCCAAGTCAGTTTTCTTTCCCCTTAGCTGCACTTGAGAAAGCTTGTCCAGCTTGGGTCTTCATCAAGAAACTTGTTATAACAAGGTTCAAGTTTTCCAGCATTTCCTTTCAGTGAAATATCTGTAGCATAGCAAAGTCAACACAGCACAGATGGACCTAACTTATCACAACTGAGCTCATGATGGAGAATTAATAGCAATTTGTTTGGTCTGCTGGGAAACATGCACTTACGCACAATGACTGTTGTATGTGTTTCTGGTCATAGCATCTCTCCATAGATTAGAAAACAGGGTAACCCAGTCATGTGAACTGATTGGAGAGGACAGAAGAATTCAACTGAATTCCCTTTCCCTGGGTGACATTCTCATCTAAAGTTACTAATGATCTGTGGTCTTTCAGGAATTTGATTACATTTGTCCACTAGGGCAAAGGTTTTAATCATCACCATGCTTCATGCCCATGGCTCTTTATATTAATCTTGTTAAAGTATGCACTACACCTGTGGTGGAATGAGATTACGACTCTAAGCATACTCACACCTGGACAACTTTTTCAGCCTTGCCTTAATGCTACATTGCCTTTATCTTTTGTAGCAAACAAAACCACAATTATAACAGGCTGACCCTTGTCGAAATTCAAGACTAGTGTACAGAAAGGAGAAGGGCGGGGAGAGAAGTTGAATGGAAAGCTCACACCGATGAGCTGCCAGAAACAACAAAGCTAAGAATAACATGCTCTGTGTTCAGGCTACACAGGCATTTTGAGATTAGCCTGCCTTGGTTATTTAATCAAATTCCGACTAGAGTTATTAGGGTCTTTTTACTAGAATAGCACATGATCCAGAATAGGGATTTGAAGATAAATTGTATCCATATGTGACCACTGCAGCTGCACAGAGAGCTTTTTTTTATTTCTTTGAAAGACATTGCCTCTTAAGCTGTTTAGCAGAGAAAGGTCTCGAGCTTGCTGTCAGCCACCCTGGTACCAAGTAATTGTACTGAACTCTGCCAAATAATCTGCAGACTAACAGCATCCATTTTGATTTAGATGTTGTTTTGCAAAACATCTAGATGAAGGCATGCATCTGTTCCGCCTGTACCACTGAGCTTTCATGACACAAGTGCTGAATATTGGTGGCAACCTCTGAGTGCCATGAACGCACAAAAATATAGTGTAAAGGTTATTAACTAGACACCCCTTTTTTTAAAAAAAAAAAAGGGCCCTTTTCATATGGACAATATGATCCCACTTCCACCATCACCTACCCACAACGGCTCTTGCTCCCCTCCACCCCCCTCCCAATTAAACTGTGGTTTCCATCTACCAAAAGTTTGCTCACTTCTACTCTAGATGGATGGTGTCTAACATCTAGTCAAAAGATACTGCATAGCTGTTCAGTCTCTTCTGTCTTAATGGATGGTCTGCAATAAGAAAAACAATGGAAGGAAACTCAAGGATAGATAAATGGCATCACCCAGACCCAACTAAATCTTCATGTAGAAGATATCTTCAGCCTGTCCCTTTTTCTTCATCTAGTCATAATGCCTTCCTTTCTTTCAAGGTAACAAGGAAGTTTAGACTACCTACTCATTAGATCCCAGTCAGACATATGAACTCTCAGCATATATGTTGGCTTTATAAAGAAAGGAATCATACTGAATCTAGAACATATTGTGTGTGTGTGTGTGCACGCATGTTTTCTAGTGACAGTGCAGGCTACAACTCTGAGGTATTCAACCTGGGAAAGTCCTGGAACTCTTTAGACTGTCCAAGCACTCTGGAGCATGGGAAGGAAAGGCACTGCATGAAAAAGTGGGCAGAAACTCCCTTTTCCCTTTTTATATTGATGCAAGCACTTAGGGTGACACTTAAACTCACCAGTTTTAAGCAAGCTTGAGTTGACAAAGATAACCACGAGCCTCTTGCAAATCATCTAGTCTTTGTTTTGTTTGGTCGGCAAAGCTAATTCCTGACACTGAGACATTTAATGAGCCACTAATTTAAAAACCACTGCATTGGAAAACATCACTGTGCAATTTAGGGGCATCTATGGAATTTTTTAAAAAATTATTTATTGTACAATATTGACATTCCCTCTACATGTACAGCACATGCAAGGATGGAATACTACTATAATTATATATTGTATTTATATACTGTGTTATGGTTAAAGCCAGTTTAGGTTCTGCAACATCATACATTGTCAAATGCCAAAGCAGATTCAAAAGTCATCATCTGCCTGAAATAAAGTTGGCACATGTTTTATTTCTGGAAAGGGGAAGACAGGTAAGGGGGGGCCACTAATGTAACAAAGCCTGCTATCAACATCAAGTGAACATCTATGTCATACTATGCTTTGTGGCACAAACAGAGTTCTGATTATTAACACAAAAGGTTGTTAAGGTATCCAAGTCGTGTTTTACTTCTTTGTTAAAGGCTGACCCTTAATCATTTTGAAGGTTTACAAATAGAGTTAACAGGATTAATAGAACAACGTTTCTAGTCTGTCATGTCATGTGAAGAAGGAGCATAGTTGTTGGGAACAGAGAGGAAATCTGGGAACGTTACTGTACTTCCCGGTGGGTGTGCTTCACTGTTATTTTGCATTATAATCATGTGTGCTGGTAAATGTTTAAGAACCAGCTTTGCCAGCTCCGCTGCCACTGCCTCACCACACTGCCAACTGCAGAACAGCTGACTGGTGTGCTAGGCATAGTGGCTCGGCTCAGCTCTGCTCTCAACCGGCTCGCAACATTCCAGAAAGTTTAACAGCTGGCTCTTGCAAGCTGGTATGAGCCAGCTCTAGCACGCCACTGATTATAATCTAGAAACTCATTGCCAACATGACTATATGCCTACTTACCTCAAGGGTGGTGCTTTTGCCTTTTTCTGCCACTAGTGGGGCCACTCCTGACTTCGTGGGGAATGACCATGTGGACCTGGAGTGTATTAGTGAGTCCAGACCGGGCAAGGACTGCCATTGAGCTCTGTCAAGATTGACTCTCTTGGATTCCAGGTCCTGCAGAGCTAGGAGGACAAGGCTGGGAATGACCATCAGAGACTTTGGCAATGACCAGAAGCACCACTCCAGAGGTGAATGGATGTCTTGCCTTTGTATAAAGCTGTGCTGTAGGGACAAGTTAGGGCTGCTACTGGTGTACTGTTTACCCATCTGTACTGTTCAGCCTTTCCTAAATAAATGGATCTCATAGCAGGACTGGTAGTGGAGTTTCTTAGCTTTTTAGTGCTGGGAGATTTCAACCTTCATGCCTTGGAGGTGAGATCCCATGAGACTTGGGAATTCATGGCCTCCTTGGCAACTATGGCTCACCCAGGTGATCTCACCTGCCAACTGAGCAGTCACATGCTATAGCTGGCATATATCTCGGAACAGATACCTTGTGATCTGAGAATGGAGGCTGTTACCATCCATCCTTTGGAATGGTTCAATTACTTTCAGGTCACGCTCTGGGTAGTCAGTACCCTGGACCTCTGTGGGGGACTAGTTAAAGTGGCATGTCCCAAATGCCTGACGGATCCAGGTATTTTGAGGATGCTTGGGATTTTCCCTGTGATCTGGCAGGCAGTTCTGTCTCATGCTAGTCTGTTTCTGGAATATGGAAACCCCCAGGTTGCATGGCTGCTCTTCCTCTACGTGCTGCTCACAAAGGGCCTTTTGGTTTATTCAGAACTCTGGGAAATGAAGCAACCAAAGAGACACTTGGAGACAGAATATGATTAAGCACAGGTACATGCACAAGTTCAGATCACCACCAGAGTGGTGAGAATGATAAAGATTGTGTACTTCTCTGCTGTTATTGTTATTTGCAGATTCTCATCCAGCAGCTACGTTCAGGGTGCCCCATACCCTATTAGGGTAGATTGGAGAGGACAATACTCCTGCCATCTGCTATGACATGTTTGCAAGATTCTTTGCAGATAAAGTCTAGCTCAAGGTTGGATGACTCTGTGAATGGTGTCACATTTTGCAATGTGATCTGGGATTCTTTTGATCTTGGGGCATCTGAGGAAATGGGTAAAGCATTCTGTAACATGAGCTCTGCTACCTGTGGGCTGGATTCTACTAGACTCAGAATCCCCACTAGAGCAGCAAGTGGAGGCCATGGCCAGGGAAGGCTTTGTCTGACTTAGACTCCTCTACCAGCTGCAGCCCTTTCTGGAAATCCTGGCCATGATGATTCATGCCCTTATTACTACATATTTAGACTACAGTAATGCACTCTAGTTGGGGCTCCTTTGAAAACAACTTGAAAACTGAAGCTGGCATCGAATACAGCACCCACTTGGTTAGCGGGGGAGACCTGCTACTGCAGCATCACACTTCACTGCACTTGTAGCAAATAACTTTCCAAGTTCAAGCAAGGTGCTGGTTCAACTTATAAAGCCCTACATAGCAGAGGTGCAGATTACCTTAGGAACCATCTTCCCCCCAAACATTCTTCCTGTCCTATGCAATCGTCAGGGGGTGGGTGGGGGGAATGCTTAGGGACGCAGCTCCAAGAGAGGTGAGGGGGGCACTGATTTGAAGGCAGACATTTTCTGTGGTGGTCATAATACTTGGGAACACTCTGGAAATGAGCCTGGTGTCTTCACCAATGAAGAGTGGTGAAGGTGATTAAAACAATCTTGTTCAGGCAAATGTGTAAATTTCACGATGATGCTGGACTGCTGTTTTTGTTTGGGATTTTATCTTGTTGATAATCCAGGTGCTGCTGTGTTCTGCTTTTCAGGGAATTTTATTATATGTTATTATGTTTGAAAACTGCTTGGAATCTTGGGTGAGGGACAGTATTTAAATAAAAGTAATAAATCAATAAACAATAGTACATTTTTTCTCAGGGTATTGCATTCTTCCAGGAATGTTGTGGGGCATGCTGAGTAAACAGTAGCCCACCCAATTCTCTCTTCCATAGCCCCCCTCTTTTTCCCCTTTTCAGTGGCATAATTTTCTCTCTTTGCTTTTCACATTCTTCTGTTCCACACACAGTGGGCTACAGAGCTGGGTTAAGCCTCATCTGAGTAGGGGAACAATTGTCCTCTGTTGTTGTATTGATACCTCCTTCTCATTTTTCTCAAGCTCTGTTTGAGTTCAATCAAATGGAGTCTGCCTTTGCTGGTGTCATCTCCACTAGGTATGCCAGACCAAGAAACCAACTCCACAGGAAGGTTAAAACAACTTTTATTGAGACTGGCTATAATAACAGAATCTTGTGGGTCTGATTGTGTTATACCTCCTCCTCCTTCTTATAATTCAGTGAATTACTGTCAGCCCTTTGAGGTAGTCCAGACCAGGAAACCAAAATCATGAGTACTAACACTACCTTTATTGTAGTGTTAGTACAGAAACAGAATCTTGCAAGTCTGAAAGCACTTTCCCCCTCCCCTGCCTTTACTTTCCAGAGAACTAGGTAGGACCCCTTCTGAGATGCTTTCTCCACCCCCATTCCTTCAGTGGGCTGAGATGTCCCTTATCTGACCATTGCCCTGGCTGTGGCTCTTCCTCCTGTCCCCCAAGGTTATTCTCACAGCCCGTTACAATGTCTGTCTGAGCCACTCCCAAACATTATCTGGATGTTCTGGACTGAAAAAAGGTTTTAGCCCTTGTCGCTTTGGAAATAGTCAAGGTCATCCTGCTTACTCTCTACATCTGGTATCTAGCACATGAGTGTTTTTAGGAATATATGTATTTTACCTGAATACAGGGCCAGACTGTTTCCAGCCTCTGAAAAATCTCACAATAGAGACAAGCTTTGTGGAATGTTGGTTCATTTATTTATTTTTAAATGACTGGAAGTAGAGTTATGCTGGCATCATTATTCCGAACGGATGGGTTTTAAGAGATTGCTTTCTGTTTTACTTTACTGATTTAGATGAACTGAGACTCAAACGTTTTAAAACTGGTGAAAGCAGCCAGGGCTGCTGATGTGCAGCTTCACCTGTGTTACAATATTCACCCTTTCCTATTTGAGGAAACAGAACTTTTCAAGCCCTCAGTGTTATCTTTCCTACTGAAGTGATTAGGAAGCATGCACTGGAGCTGCAGTTTTCTCAAGAAACCACATGAAAATCATGTTTGGAACACCTAGACAGGTAAAAGGGTTGCTGTATTTTTTCTCTCCCTTCCCCCGCCCCCACCGGTTTCATCCTCTTCAATCCTTACAGTTTTAGCATCCACTCTCAGGAAGCACTTAAATGTCACTTTGGGTAAAGTGAGCTATTCTCTGAAGCCAGTCTGGACAGGCAGGCAGGACACAATGCCTTTACATGAAACAAATAATTCTAGTTAAACGAATTGTAATTCATCTTTCAATTAAGAGTCTGCTGGGATATTTATTATCCAGTTCGTGCGGTTTTATAAGTACTGCCCTAATAGTTACTAGCCTGCAGAATACAGCACTCCCTCTCTCATCTGAAAGCCCAGCTACTTGTATAATGAATCCCATCTTGCCTATGGCTAGCAGGCGAGGCTGAATGAGGGTATTCTGGGTGGAAACACAAACAGAGAGTTTTTTTAAATATTGTAGTGCCTTAGCAAAATGCAATCACAGCCCTATTGCTGGTCTTGGTTTAATAATAGGTTAATGTTATATTGTCATGTAGTTACCATCAGTACAACTTTTTTTCCTTCCTATTATCTATCTATCTATCTATCTATCTATCTATCTATCTATCTATCTATCTTCTATCTATCCTTTAAAATATGCATGAGTATTAGTTTCATTTCTTTTCCTTTTTTCTTTTAATAATAATATTAAATAAAAACATTAAACATGTTGCTACCATTATTCTTTTTAGAACCATTCTCATCACTGTTTGGTTTATTTTAGTGTATTGGTACGGCCTGATAAAATGTCAGATTAAAAGCACCGCCTGAAATACAAAATGGCGAGGAAAATAAAACATCAGGAAAGAAAAGCAAGAGTGGGAGTGAAAACATCTTTTCCTTTCCTCCATTATTTTTTGTAATTCTTCAGCGAATGAGCAGGCAGGCAATCGGGGAGCTTCCTAGGTGAGCATTCCACGTGGGCACAAGCATCTCACCCGAGCCTCCAGCTCTGCCTTCACACGGGGGCTGATGGGCGGCAGGTGATCTCTCAAAACGACTCATGTCACTCTGACATCTGGAAACTAGAGCAAACATGAGGTTGGGTGTTTGGCTTGGTGTTTTTAGGCATGACTAAATTCAGTTGGACTAGGACCATAATTCAATTGTGTGCTATTTCATGGTGCCACGGCCATCGCTTTAGTGCATTTTAATGGAAGATTGATTATGCTTACGGAAAATGGGAGGCTGTTCAGAGCCCACATGCCTCTGAAGATGTATGTTCAAACAACATGAATATCCCACATTTTAATTTTAAAAATGGGTGTTTCGACTGAACGTCAAGTATTTTCTCAGATTTATTTTTGAAAAGAATCATAGGCCTTTCTCTTGTGCTTCTCTCTGAAGATGTGTATTTTTGTACACACTTGTTCTAGCATGCACTTTTTTTCAGGGATCTTCCCCATATGTAATCAATTTTAACTTACCATTTTCAAAAATCAATATGTGCTTTTTTAAAATTTAATAGTTGATTTAATACAGACATTTCTCTAAGTTGTCACCTGCCTTGCAAAATGAGGTAGGGAGGCGGCAGGAGAGAAACAAATTTCTGCACATCTATGTGCTCAGATTCATACAGAGGTTCAGGAAGTGTGAATTGGGTATGTTCACATTAATTTCTCCCCCATGCTTTCTCAAGCCAGGGTCCCAAAATAGTTGACAATAAAAATTGGATACAAATACTGTACAGTATTTTAGAGATAGGTTGTAAGGGTGGGGGGGTGTATGACAGTATTCTCGGGTGCCTGGCAGCCATTAACATCATCCAGTTCCCAAGTTCTTCCAACATGACTCAAAGGTTGATGATAAAGATGCAGTCCTCAATTAATTCCCGCATCAGTGGTGGAGGAATAAAACCAGGACTGGGGAAGTGCTGCCTTCAAACCTGCTTTTGCGCTTTTCCTTGTGCATTGTGGGATGCCATACAAGATGGAGTTTTGGTCTGTTCCAGCCAGTTTCTTCTTCACTTTTCCTTAGCCCTCTCCAAAGATCTTTGCACCTGGGAGAAAGATGCAGCATACCCTTGTGGCCAAAAGGTTGCCATCAGAGTTGGCACTGATTGTTTTGTGCATCAGAGGCTGTCAGATCAAAGAAGAAAAAGGCACGGGTGTATGGAATGTAAAGGTTCAGTGCTCCTGAGAAACCAAAACATTTTTACTATTATACATCAAACTGATCTCTTTCTCTTGCCCAGGGCATTAGAGTGAAGGGATCCTCATTTACCAAGCCCTTTCCTAATTCAGTCTGCCTAGCTTCTAGAATGATTCTCCAGCTTCTGATATCTGAGCATATTCTTTTTTTCTGAGACAAACCTGAACACCTGTCATCTCTCTTCCATTCGAAGGAAATCTAACGTCTCTTGTTATTTTAATGTATTATTCAAAAAGCTAATTTTGGTTAATTTAACATATGGCCAAAGGAGAACATTTGTCATTTTTGCACATTGCAATTCCTATTGATCCCTTGGGTAACATCTTACTTGGCTTTACCTGGAGTTAGCAACAATGACTGGAATTTACTTTCAAAGGCATTTGCTTAAAATGGAAACAAAAATGACAGGTGAGAAAGGGGGAGCTTTTCAATCCACACATTTCTGAGAACTCATCAGCATTTCATTAATTTGTTTTGATGGCATAGTTTTTTCCAACGCATGGCTTTGCTGACAACTATATTTACATAGACTGCAGGTTCTGTGTTCTCAGGCTACAGCCAGGGCACTAGACAAGGTAAATAAAGACTGACATTGATAAGTTAAATACATATCAGATTCGCCTGTGAGACCCCATCATTTAAAACATCTGATAAAGCTAATTAGATCATTTCAGTGTGAAAAGGTATTCATGATAGATAAAGCATTCTTCTTCTGGAGCTTTAATGGGATGAATCTTTTCCACATACAGCATAAATATATGTAGATCTTGGCTTGCTCCACCCATTTTCCTACCATCTTTCCCCTAGTTTCATGTTTTGACTGGAACTTCTGATGAATATTCAGTGAATTAGGAGGAGAGCCAGAATGAAACACGTGTTGATAATAACTGATCCAGTGCTAAACATAAATAACTCCTCATTGCTAGACTGGATTTCTCATCCCTTTTATCTTTAAGTACTAGTTGTTTCAGCAGCCATCCAGACCCACCTTCATTTGCTTCGTAAAAACACCTGAAGAAATTTTATAGCCAAATCTACTGCCTGAAAAGAGATTTCCTCCCTGCTGCTCATGGAAAGATGCATGTATGGGAATGCCCACAGCAGCAAGGGGAGGTGCCAAAAATGCATGGTTCCAGCTGTCTTGTACTCTTACCTTTCCAAGAAATTTGTGGTGTGTAAAGGTTGCAGCTATCGCAACCTGGGATAATAAAAGAACTTCCAGATGCTGCTGTTTTCTAGGGGTATAGGTAGAACAAAGCAAATGGAGATGCAAGAAGGGATCGTTTTGAACTCCAAGCAAAGGCAGGTAAGGTGGGGGGATATGACAGACATATGCAAAATCATGCAGTCAGTAGAATATAGGGTAAAGAGAAGGCTGTCACAGTATTAGATTTCTGGAGGCTCGTCACTGAAAGTGAATGTGGAAAAATCAAAGATAAAAATAAGTATTTCTTTACACAATGCACAACTAAATTATGGCACTTGCTTGTGATCAGGTATAATGGAGGACTAGACAACTTTGTGGAGAACGTGATGCTTCCTGCCTATTCATCTTGATATCAATACATTTTATCCAGAATTCCAGACGACATTCCCTAAATACCAATTGCTGGGGGAGCAACAGTAGAAGGGTTTATTTCCCTTTTGTCCAGTTTTTGTCCTTTCTCCAGAAGGTAGGTAGGTAGGTGAATTCCTTCCTTCCTTCCTTCCTTCCTTCCTTCCTTCCTTCCTTCCTTCCTTCCTTCCTTCCTTCCTTCCTTCCTTCCTTCCTTCCTTCCTTCCTTCCTTCCTTCCTTCCTCACCTAAAGCTGATGGATTTACAGTTCATTGGGGACCACTTTGCAGGCTACACAGTAACAAACCCAGGATTGCCACTGAGTGCCCATTAGAGAATAGGGCTGTGACATTTAAAAAGAGATTTGGAAGAAGTGCTTTGGATGCAGCAGTGAAATAATAGCAAGGTCAACATTAGTTACCCCTTTACTAACCTAGGAATGAACTGGCACAACTGAGAAGTTGCATAATGAATAGAGAAGAGAGTTCGAGACAATCCTGTCCCGTAAAACCTGAAACTTAGCCAGGCAAGTATAAAAGTAAGTTATCAGATATATTATCTAACTCCTACGGGTTGCGTTCATGCTTTTAGTTTTTATTTTTAAAAACAAGGTGGTTTCTGAGCATAGGAACTCCAGGCTATCCTCCCGCAAGTCTGCATCATAGAAAAGGGAAGATCAGGAAAGACAGGATTGTACATGGGAATTCCAAAGTGGCAGCGTGTCCCAGTCATCTACAAGCTGAAGTGCTAAAAAGAATTATAGAAAGATTAACACAAGACGATTTGCACAAGGCACAGCTCCTCACCGTCCTCCTACTGTTGCAGATATCTGAGAGTTGGGGGGTGGGGGTGGGGACTCTACCTGCAGGAAGGGGGCAGCTGCTGCAGAAGATAGAAGAAAATGTCTGTTTCATCACTTTCCCTCATTTAATTTGTTAAAATAAACCTATTAAAGGTTTTATCTTTCCACCCTGGGCTGTGTCCAATATGCCCAATCTTGCTCTACTTCCAGAAGGGTTTGTGTATTAAATTTCTATATACCAACAGAGCTCACAACATTTAGTAGTTCACAAAGGTTTTACAGGGGAGGGGGGCAGTATAATGGCAATACATTGAAGGAGAGACAGGAAACACACTCTCTCTGAATGCCTTCATGGTTTCAATTTAGGTCTGCTGTTCTAGCCTAGGTTCCCATGCCAGACACCATTTCTCAGAAAGTCTCCTTCAGCATTTTCCTTGGTAGACACAAGGCTGCCTATGACTTGTGGGAATTTGTCTCCTGTTGTTTGTACTTTGCTATTTTGTTCTAAATTTCAATCTAAAGAGTTTAGAAACATTTTGTTTCTATTATTACAATTATTATTAATTTGGTTGTAGAAAAAATAGGCATTATTGTTGACCATATGAGGTATGATAATTTCCAGTAATATACAATAAGTTAACACAGAGGCTTGGGTGAATTCAGCAAATGGTCCACATTTCACTGTTCTCACATCAACAGAATTGACTGCCTGTTAGTGTGCCAACCCAGTTTCATGCATGAACTGTTTGGAGCCAGGATCTTGGACTGCCCCCACCCTTACAAACCTGTGTAAAGATTAGCATCATCTACAGAATCAGTAAGCAGAACTTTCTTAGAAGTGCTTCTTGTTTGTGGAACTCCTGCACTCATGAGTTACTTTAAGCAGCTGTTTCCCTTGTAGAACAGATTTAAGGTCTCATTTTAAGCCATACAATATTTTTAAAGGGGTGGCTTTTTAAATTGTATGGCTCACACTTTGTGATTTGAAACATTTTACAGGTCAGTTGGGAAGCAAAATATTAAGAAATTATGTCACCTGTAATGGTTAGATCAGTAATCTTGAGCAATAGTCTTGTTTCATAAAAACTACGGCTACATTTAGGCTACAAAAATCCAGATGACCACTAGCTGGCAACAAAGAGATGATGATGATGATGATGATGATGATGATGATGATGATGATGATGATGATTTAAATTTGTATACCGTCCAACCTTCAACAACCCTGAGTGGTTCACAAGTAAACAACATTAAAAGGAATTAAAACAATGTAATAGTAAGCAAGAACAAGAAATAAAAGACAGCAAACCGGACAGGAGCAAAAACAAACCCACACCACCTAAAGGGGCCTTCAATCACCCTTGCCAAAGGCCTGGGCAAAGAGATGCCATCTTGCAGTCTGGATTTTTGCAGTCCAGATGTGGTAGCCCAGATAAACTGCACATCCTCTCTGACAATATTGGGAAAGATAGTAACACAAAAGGTAAGGTACATGTTTAGTTTAATTTTATAGGGCCTGTTCTGTGTTTTTTAGGGGGTGCGTGCACATGCATGGACCATCCATTTCCTTTCAATTTGTGGTTATTTAATAATTTGTCAATCTTGGCTCTGGTGCACCATTAATTAGCCATTCTTTTAGGCTGTGAATGGACCAGCTCTCTGCTTTTTACAATTTTAGCATTGCAATGCTGAATTAAGGCCAACCTGCGGGCAGCCAAGGGCAAGACAATAATCCATTTCACATCTGCTTGCTTTTGGGCATTTTTCATTTACTATGTGTTATGCATTAACTTTACAAGTGAGGGATGGTGACAGTTTGGCAGTGAACATTTTAAGTTGCATGAGTTGTTTTTGAATAGATCTAGAGTCATGCTCTGAATAAAATTCAGAATATATCAATACACCTTGCAAAACCTCAGAACTCTTCCCCCAGAAAAGGCTGCTACTTTCAATACTGTTCTGAAAATTCTCTCCCATCCCTAACTAAAGGTAGCTATCATTCGAGTCCCCCTCTGTTTTTTTTTTCCCACCCAGGATTCTATATGGACATCAGTTTTGGAGTATACATCTATAGCACCTTTGGTTGGATGGATAGCATTAGGATCTAAAAACAATAGAACTCTAGTATCTCTGGAAACAATTATGTCAGTTAGAAAGCTTGTAATGTCTAATAAAAAAAGATTCAATCCCATGTTGAATTGCCTTCATGGGGAAACCCAACATTAAAAATTGGGAAAAAGATGGCAATATGGAAAAATTTGATGGAAGTGGGGATATTAACTTTGAACCAATTGATAGATGAAGATGAATTTTTAACATATCCTGTGTTAAGAGATAAATATAATATATCAAATGTAAACTAATGGCAATATTTACAGCTACAGCATCTATTAACAACACTGTTCGGACCAGCAGCATTTTCAGCTTCTGAGACACCTGAGATACTCGAACAACTTGTTAAATCCTTTAAAACTAAAAAAAAAAAAAAAGATTACTTTTTATAGATATTTGCTACCAATAAATCAATTTGATATGCAGATGCTAAAAGATGAGTGGAATAAAGAATTAGAGGTTTCTATATTGCCTAGACAATGGGAGAGTATTTTAACTTCTATAACAAAAGTGTCAATGGACCTTAAACCTCGACTTATACAACAAAAATATTTAGAATTTATAGGACTCCATTATGTTTGTATAATAAAGGATTGTCTAAGACAGCATTTTTTTGGAGATGTAATAAAGATAGTGCTTCTTTAAAACATGATTTTACAATGTCCTATACTTACCAGGTTTTGGGAGAAAGTAGCGGACCATATAAAAGTGACTGTGACAAAAGCTAAAATTTTCAGTGGATAATCTCCTGAATTACATACCTAGTATATGGAACTTGACAACTAGACAACATAAATGGATTCTCTGTACCCTTACTATGGCTAAAAGACTGATATTGCAGCATTGGGAAGATAAATGTATGGCCCCATTCACTCAATGGATTGAAGACCTGATTACGCTTGCCACCTACGAGAAGATTGCCTATAGACAAAGACTTTGTACGGACACGTATAATGAAATATGGGACTCATTTATGCGAAATACAGTAGATTCAAAAAATGATAGTCATATAAATGTATTAGAAATATATACATACTTGAATATTTGCATAAGTATATATATAATTGTAACTATTTACTGTTATGACATATACTTTTTTCTTTATTGTACTTCTTTCACTTTTTTGTAAAGCACTTGTTTTCTCTTTGACAATGTATCTCCATCATTATCATCACTGTGTTTTGCACTTTTTTCGTTATTAATTAAAAAGCAATAAAAATAAATATATAAGATTCTATATTCACATTATTATTTTCTCCTTTGCTTTTTGTCTATTGAAAGCAGAAGCCAGAGTCATTGAGAGTCAGGCAACATACAAGTTTAATCAATTATTAATTAATTATTAATTAATTAAAATACTTTAATTGGTCTTGGGATTTTATTTTGATGAGTTTTACTGTCATTAATGAAAAGCATAAATCAGTCTGATGATTTCAAATACTAAACTATACTTTTACATACCCCTTCGTAGTTGGTAGGCCAGGGCTAACCACTGCCCATATCCCAAATGCCCTTGCCCACTGGTTAGCTTTGCCTGAGGCAGAATATCTTAAGAGAGTTTATTCCTTCTCAAAATTAAGATACCTCAAGTTTTCCTTTTCCTGTGTGACATGTCTTTCAAACAAATTCACTTCTTTGAAGTAATCCATCACTTCTTTTGCAATCTGTTATATGGTTTTAATCTTGAAATGTGGTTTTTGTGCTTGAGTTCATGTCCCTGCAGTTTTCTTGGCAATATTTCAGAAGTGATTTACCATTGTCTTTTTCCTAGGGCTGAGGGAGAGGGACTGGCCCAAGGTCACCCAACTAGTTTCGCCTAAAGTGAAACTAGAATTCATGGTCTCCTGGTTTGTAGCCTGGTGCCTTAACTGGTACACCAAACTGGCTCTCTAATCTTGAAATACCAAGATAACACTTCATTTACCCTTACACCATCTCAATATCACGGTCCCCCTATCTTGATTTATAGACCACCCCACTCTGTATGACTCTAGGCAGTAACAGCGACTACCTATGTTGCTATGGTTGGTCCCCTTTAACCTATTCTGGCATCCAATCATGATGTTGGTATAGCAGAAGCCAGCAGGCACAGCGTCCTCTCTCATGTCTACACAGAGTGCCTCATACAACACAGCAATCTGAAACTGCTGCTCTGGCACTGAACTTTGCTGTTTGCACATGGAATTTCCCACTGGACAAAAAACTTGGGATTGTAACAGGAGGAAGCTGGGACTATCAACAGCTTGCACGTTTGCCAAGGGAGACAGCTTGCAAGTTCACCATCAACTGGAAGTGGCCCAAAAAATGTAGTGACGGGAAGGGGAAAAAAAGATCATTCAAACCATGAAAATTTTAAGTCATTTATAGAATGTACAAAATTTACAACAACGTTAACAACTGAGATTGTTGTTTACACAGGAAACATTCACAAGAGTACCAAAAACAAAACAAAGACAGAAACAGCAGAATAACCAGGAAATTTGGCACACATTTGGCTTCAGATTACCACGCCCTTATGGTATTCTCACTTTGATAATTAAATGGAATGGAGAAGGGAGAAATAATTTTTCCCATCCTAGACATCTAAATTCATAATGAAACACAAATGCTTGATCTACAAGTTACAACATCATCACACTTGAACTGTAATAATCCAAATTAAGATTGAGAAATATTGCATGTTTGAATTCAACTGTTACTGAGTAACAAACCTGGGCAACGTATGCTACATTCATATAGCTGCAGTTTTAGGACAATTCTTTCATGTTTACTTCTAAACAAGAAATGTTAATCCAAATCGATGTCCAGAGTCACCCGAATATGTTATAGATGACTATATCATGCAAGAAATACCCACCACCTTTCAGAGCATTCACAAGATATACAATACAACGGACTGCATCCAATGGGGTCCCAAACAGGACAGACTCTTCCTCCACGTTTGTGCAGCCATCAAATCTGTTCCAGAGGTTGGGAGACACCCCCTCCGCTGAGCAGACTTGGAGGTATGTGCAAGGGGGAAGATGAATGAAGTTCAATTCCACTGCACAAATGGAAACCTGCTTGTACTACACTAACTATAGCCTGTTCTTTTATGAGGAACAGTTACTGCAAAGAATTCTATTTAGGGCAGATCTACATATCACACAGAGTCAGTAAACTTGACCACATGACATCTTCTCTCACTACAACTTGTAGCAGAGCTAATCACAACTTATTTCCCCGCTACAATTCCAGCCATCTCTCCAAAATGGATGTTGCATTCGTGGAAACATCTCATATGATCTAAACCTACTACATGGGAAGTCACAGCAACACCGTGGGAAGGGTACACAGATGCTGTTTGTAACTCCCTCCATGTGATAGATTGATGAATGAGGTGCAGCAAGAAGTCCTAACTGCTCAACAAACCTCTTTCTTCAATACATGAGATAGAAAAACTGTCTAGATTTCTGGGATAGCATGATTTAAAACAGAGTTATTGAACAAACTTTCCACTTTTGGCACATACAGTAGTTGTGGTATACGGATAATTGCTTTGGTAAATTGAGGGGCAGACTTGGAAACAGGTCCGATGCTACAGCTTGCAGAAGATGGGCATGACTTTTCAGCCAGACTTCTTTTACTTGATGGTAGCTATTTTGAATATACTACAATGCTAGATGGACTGTTCCAATTTTGCTTCCCTTTGCAACCTGAGATTATTCTATAATTTGTTTGTATACCAGATCTCAAGAAAGAATTCTAATGGTTTAATGAGATGAGAGTAATTGAATATTTAATATGTCTTATGATTCCTTGCCATTATTGTTAAAGAAAAACGCCTTTCTAGTAGGCCATCAATACACTTGATCCTACAAAACTCTGAGTGGGAAGAAACATGCAAAAGGCAATTCTCCTGGAAAGGAATGTAGGGGGAGAAATGAGTCAAAGGGGGCAGAGGTCACCTGACTCTAAATATATGCTGAGCATTTAATTTCAATGGCTTCTTAACCCTACAGTAGATGTGGGACTTCAAAAAGTGTTCCCCATTTTATGGAAATAAATTATTAGTTGCATAAATAAATAAATTTAAAAACAGTGGCAGGAGAGGGATCTGTCTCCATCTCCTGTTTTTGAGCACCCCAGAGGCATCTGTAGCAACCTTGAGAAATCAAAAGCTGATCTAAGATGGGCCTGGTCCCATCAAACAAAGCTATTCTTGGATTCTCAAACTGGCTTGAAAATCATTCTCCTTCCCTGATCCTTTTATCAGATTTGCATGAAGAACACAGACATCTAAAATATCCCTTTACTTTTAACTGGGGAGACAGTTGAGATACTTAAAAGAACTAATACATAGCAGGGCTGTGCAAGATTTTTAAATGATTTGGCGGAAGTGTTTTGGACCTTGCGCTAGCATAGCACCTCACAGGTCTTCATTAAAGCAATCTGATTTTCTTCAAGCTTCCACACATAGCTGAAAATAAAGATGTAGCTGCTTTAAAATCACATTGACTTTAACAAGTGGATTCCTTAAAGCAGCCACAACCTTTTTTCAGGCTCTTGCAAAAATGTGAAAAGGGTGGGCTGCTTTATGGCAGACCAGATAGTAATTTGTGAGGTTTTAATAATCATTTCATTCGTATTAGCACAAAATGGCTGGTTTATATATCTTTTAGATTTATATAATATGAGACTAATGGAAGATTGCTTTAATTCTTTAAAAAATCTGTCCAGACCATGTAAAGCTAAATTTTCTTCTTTCTTTCTTCTTCCCATTTCCTCCACAATTTGCAACATGGATCTGTGCTGTGACTTGAGAAAATGCTGGATCTCCACTGATTCATGTTAGCAAATAATTCATAAAATCATAGTAATGTATGATTACATGACTGTACACTGTACATAAAATTATACCATGGTTTAATTTTACCATAAATCACTGATTTCTCCCTTACCAGCCATTCCCCCCCACCCCCCATCCCTTGGCCTTCATTAACAAACGCTCTTGAACATCACTGATCAGAAAGCAGACAGGTCATGGCAGGAACAGCAATAGCAGCACTGCTTGTAGTAACTTAAGACTGGAACTCTGTACAACATGTTAGTAATCCTAATCCTATTATACAAATATAAATACTGTGACCTACTATGTAAAATAAACCATACTGGATGGTACAAGTATTGTTTGGATTAGAAATAGTTCTTTCTTGAATGCAAGCCATTCATCCACAATAAATCTCTATGCCAAAAGTTCTGATCAAGCCTAAATCCTTATTACACTGGTTGCAGGGAACTCTTACTGAAATATGCCTATTTTGGGGTCCATAGGTCCCCAACAAGGTTCCAATGCACACATAGAGCTTCACAAAGGAAATGAGGATGGGCATGCATGCAGAGTAGATAATGAAAGGCAAGCTTCTGTAAGCACATCAGACATAGGGCTGCATCATGCATAGTACTCTCCTAAGCATGTTTATTCAATAGTAAATGGCAGGGACTCCCACAGTAATTACTCCAAGTGTATATGAATGATCTGGCAATCTCACAGAGTGAATTCAATGGGTCTTATTCTCAGCAACTGGGCACAGAATTACAGCCTTATTTTATTAATTGGTTAGATTAAATAACATTTTAAAACTTTTTAATAATCAGCATGATTATTTAAATAGCAAATGGAAAAAAATAGCTCCTTAGGCATTTTAAAAATAAAAATTCTTACCAGATAAAAAAAGGCTGTAAAAACATTTTAGAAAAATCATTTATCATCTTCATACCTCCAAGGCAACAACCAAGTGCCTGCTTACCATGCACGAAAATGACTTTTCTAAAATGGGTATTGATCTTCTATAGTTGATTAAAAGATATGGATTAGATCTAGTCATAGTGTAGGCCCTATTAAAATCATGGAGAGTTTAGCTGTGATTTCAGTATGTCTGTGAAAATATGACTAAATCTAGATCCAATCCAATATAATGATCAAGCTAAGATTGGTTTAATGCTGTAAGGTAATTATCTAGAATCCTTTTTTGCATAGCAGAATAGTGTTATTTTGAAACCCTGGTTTTCAATTGGCATTATTCTAAGTATGCAATTTCTAGAAATACTCCTTTCACAAGAATAGAGAATGATTTAAAAAACAAACACCCATTTTAATGACTACAAAAACCTTCCTTCAGAATATTCAACTTACAACAAAAGTCCCCTTTTTTAAAGACGCAGATCAGAAAGTATGGCTTTTGAACCAGCCAAGGCTAAAAGGAATTCAAAAGGTTGTTTTAAAATGTCACTTAAAAAAAAAAAGCATTGAAAAACATATATTAAATTAAGGTCATGTTTGTGTGCATAAATATTTTCCTCCAACTGCTTTCCTTGATGTTTAATTGGTAATTTATCCAAAAAGGACTACGTAGCAAAGAGCGATAGGAGACATAGCATTATTACTGATGCATCTTGCCAATGTCTCTGTGTATGATTTATAGGCGTTGTTGTTGCAAAAATGGCATCGCTAGAATTTCTGGGTAATGTCAAGTTGCAGATGTTTCCTTCACAGCAAGAAGTGCAAACCTGGAAAAAGAAAAGAGACTTAAATAGTTTCTTTCACAACTGATGGAAACTTCACTATCAGAGGCAAGCTACACATTATACCCCAACGTCCACTGCTGCTATTTAAAACTGCTGTCATATGGAGAAATGTCCTTTTTTGTCTAGACCACGTGGTTCTAAAAGCATAGTTGCTGTAAAGATGAAGGGAATTAGAAAGGAGAACTGGTGAATTAAAAAAAAAAAAAGATTAAGGCCACTTTCCTCATACTATACCTGTAATTTAAATTTGCTTATCCAACCACAAGCAGTTTTAATGGGGGGGAAAAAGAGCTTGGCTACGCATGTTTGATTAGAAGGTACAGTTAACCCTTAACTGATGTATCTTTAGTGAACTATCCCTCACAAGTGGCTACCATGCAGGGCTGGGCAATTAGCCTCCTATTTCATATCATCAAATCATGAATTACAGAGATTATACATTTTAAAGCTTTATGGGGAAAAAGGTAATACATTTACGATAAGATACTAGAGAAGCTACTTGAAATTCAGAATGTCTTTCCCCAAAGCATTAAATGTAGCATTAAAAACACCTCCTTGTTCTGCCCGTCTTTTAATCATCATTTACATTCCTAGAGGAAGAAGGGACATTTTCCCTTCTAATTTATGATCAACTTCTAAATCACAGGAAGGAAAGAAAAAAAGCCTTGACTGTGGAAGAATCCAGACAAAATGAAAGAATGTTAAATTCTGTTCTGATATAAATGTTCTTCTATGAATTTTCTAGCATTGGCTGGAAATCCCAGTTCCCCCTGCAGTGGGTGCCCATTTTGAAATTCAATAACATGCATTTCCATCTTTAGAAAGAGGGGCAAGGGCTCCATAAAATGAACTTCAGAGAAAACAGAATGCTTCAAGAACTCCTGGAAAGTTGCTCTAAGAAATGAACCACGTTATGTGTGTGGAATATTTTATGTGGATTATTCTACCCATGTGGATTATTTCAGATGACTACTCAAAACAGGAACTTACTGCTCTATGCCCACAGCATTGTTAGTAACATCCACTGGGTGACATATATTTGCTGCATCAGCTCTTGAGTTGAGAATTTCCATTTTCTCACATCTCCAAATGATGCCTCTTGGTAGTCATCAGTATTCACTCAGAGTTTTTAGCAAACCTATCTTCGCCATTACATGACTTCAGCATTGCTTATGTACTTTTCTCAATTCAAATGATTTCTTTCATTAAATCTTCCTAATTTTGAGTCAATTACAATGCCAAACAAAGCAACTAACTTCAAGTTATGTTTGCAAATAGTTTCTCACAATGCATGAAAAAGAGCCAGCATATTGGAGTTATACCAATTAATTTCAACTCTTTACCTTCAGTCCTTTGTGCTGGAGAGCTATGCAACCTGTAGTCAAACAATCCTCCAAGGGCACACATCGCTTAGTAACCGATACGCTCTTTCCATTGGCTTCCAGGGTATGTTGCGAATAGCAGTATCTTGTGGCTGGCAAGAGAAATAGAAAGCTTTATTTCTAGTGTAATTAGCTGTGTACAGCAATCCCAGGGCTATAAACTAGATAGGAAAAGAATATCCTGAAAGGTGATAGCAAACCATACTGTAATTAATAAAACTACACCAACATGTCCATGAAGTCATCAGGAATCAAGCTTGATTAACTGTACCTTTAATCCCAGAAAGTGCCTGCACCTAGCTCATCATGGATGAACTCAAAGAAGCCAAGCAGGGTCTGATCTGGCTACTATTTAGCTGGGAAGCCACTAAGAAATCTCAGGGCTGCAGGTTAGAGGAGAAAGTCAAAACCACTACTATTACCAAGAAAATTACATGGATGTGTCCATGAAGGCATCAGGAATCAAGTCTGATTTGTATAACAAGTTGGGAGACAAAGAGAGAGTGAGCGAGCACTACAATCATTCCACAATCATGAGTTCTTCTATTAGGTTTTTATGGATAGGAAGACTTTTTCCATCCCTCTTTTAAAAGCAGCTTCAGCTAAGTTAATTCTGCACTGTAAGTAGGAAAGTTTTGCATTTAGGGCAAGACTAAGTTCTAGTATTAGATGCAAGAAACATTTTTCAATTCATTTTTCTGAAAAGGTTTACATCAGCTTGCATCAACAAAAGCTGCTGTAATTTTAAAAAAACAAACCCTAATACAATTCCCTGGCGATGCAGAGTATATTGAACCATGTATATGTACAGTTGCAAGAAAAAGTATGTGAACCTTTTGGAATTTCATGATGTTCTGCATTAATTTGTCATAAAATGTGATCTGATCGTCATCTAAGTCAAGAGTATTGACAAATATAATGTGCCTAAAATAATAACACAAAAACAATTCTGATCCTTCATGTCTTTATTTAGAACAACCATAAAAACTTCATAGTGCTAGTGGAAAAAGTATGTGAACCCTTGAGTTGACCTCAAAAAAGCTAATTGGAGTCAGGTGTTAGCATACCTGGAGTCTTGTTAAGAAAATGAGTATGGAGCTGTGGACTAGAGCTATGTTAACTGATAAAAACCACTCAAACTTTTTGAGTTTGCTCCGCACAAGAAGAATACACTTATGTGAGCCATGCCTCGCCAAAAAGAGCTTTCAGAGGATCTACAATCAAGAATAGTTGATTTACATAAAGCTGGAAAGAGTTACAAAGTGATTTCAAAGACCTTAGAAATTCACCAGTCTACAGTTAGGCTAACGATTTACAAATGGAGACACTTTGGGACTGTGGCTACTCTACCAAGAAGTGGGTGCCCAGTCAAAATGACCCCAAGAGCACAACAAAGACTCATCAATGAGATAAAGAAACAACCCCGAGTGACAGCCAAAGATTTGAAGGCATCATTGGAACTGGCTAACATCTGTGTTCATGAGTCTACAGTATGTAAAACATTGAACAAGCAGGGTGTCTATGGCAGGACACCATGAAGGAAGCCACTGCTTACTACAAAGAACATTGCTGCATGCCTGAAGTTTGTGAAAGAGCACATTGACACTCCACAGCGGTATTGGCAAAATGTTTTGTGGACTGATGAAACAAAGATTGAACTATTTGGAAAGAACACGCAGCACTACATCTGGCATAAAAAGGGCACTGCATATCATCATGAAAATATCATCCCAACCGTAAAGTATGGCGGAGGAAACATCATGATTTGGGCCTGCTTTGCTGCATCAGGGCCTGGCCAGCTTGCAGTCATTGAGGGGAAGATGAATTCCCAAGTGTATCAAAAAATTCTTCAGGATAATGTGAGAATGTCTGTACGTCAGCTGAAACTTTGTAGATGTCGGGTGATGCAACAGGACAATGACCCAAAACACCAGAGCAAGTCCACAACAGAATGGCTTCAGAAAAACAAAATCCGCCTTTTGGAGTGGCCAAGTCAGAGCCCAGACCTCAACCCAATAGAGTTGCTATGGAATGACTTGAAGAGAGCCATACACGTGAGACGTCCAAAGAATATGACAGAGCTAAAGCAGTTCTGCAAGGAAGAATGGGCTAAAATCCCTCCTGAATGATGTGCAGGTCTGATCCACAGCTACAGGAAGCGCCTGGTTGAGGTTATTGCTGCGGGGGGGTGGGGGGGTCCAACCAGTTATTGATTCCAAGGGTTCACTTACTTTTTCCACTAGCATTTTGAATGTTGAATGAATGTGTTCAATAAAGACGTGAAGGATCAGAATTGTTTTTGTGTTATTATTTTAGGCACATTATATTTGCCAATACTCTTGACTTGGATGATGGTCAGATCACATTTTATGACAAATTAATGCAGAACACCATGAAATTCCAAAAGGTTCACATACTTTTTCTTGCAACTGTATATATATATATGTGTGTGTGTGTGTAGCTGTTGATATAAGATGATTTGGGACCCTCCATGGCAAAGATAAGAAATGAGCAACATTTCCACCTGACCAGTTCTAACTTTCAAATACAATATAAGTACACTATAGCAATCAGGCAATAGCACACTGAAACAGGTTTCTATTTGTAGTATTTTTCGAAGGAGATAAAACAGGAGTTTTAATAAACTCTTAACTATTCAAAGTGTATCTCCACAAGATCAGCAAAAGCAGGCAGCTTCAAAAGCTACATAATGAATTCAAATGAGAAATGAAAACATGAGCTGGAAAAGATACGCTGTCAAGGAAACCTAATCGGTTATTGATATGATCATTGGTATAATACAATATCCCAATCCATCTGTTCTGGAAGTGGGAAAATGTTTTAGGAAAGCAGGGTTCCTGTTAAATGTATTATGTTTACTGAACAGCCCCTTGTTGTATGGTTGCTATCCCTATTGATTTCCCCCCAAATAAAATAAAGGTAAGCAATATTAACATCTAAGGTAAAGGCTTAGGGCAGAATCCAGGCTCATGGAAGATGGTTCATCATCATGCACTAGAACTTCCTCTAATTCCTCTTTCTGATCCATCCTCAAAATCTGCACTGTAGAATAGGGGAAATGAGCATTTCTGAAGCCGCATACACAACGAGGCTGACCAAGCACATCAGACATCTTCTAAAAAGCTGTTCTGTCTTCTCCAAGCTGATGCCTTCAGAATTCTAAAAGAGGCACATCTGGATGGGACCAGGCTGGGGAAAGCAAAAAAGCTCTCCATGCATCAACTTCAATAGTTTAAGAAATCAGGAGGAGTCTGGTAGCATCTTTTCCAACTAACCCCATTTTATTAAAAGGCATCAGCTGCAGCTCCTCCTGCAATGACTATGATGAGAAGCACATGGTTTAAGAAGTAGTCCAAGTGCCTGTAGTAGTTGTTGTTGTTGTTCAGTCGTTAAGTCGTGTCCGACTCTTCGTGACCCCATGAACCATATTGCGCCAGGCCTTCCTATCTTTCACTGCCTCCCTCAGTTTGCTCAATTTCATGCTCATTGCTTCAGTGATGCTATCTAGCCATCTCATCCTCTGCCGTCCTCTTCTCCTTTTGCCTTCCATCTTTCCCAGCATCAGGGTCTTTTCCAAAGAGTCCTCTCTTCGCATTAGGTGACCAAAGTATCTGAGCTTGAGCTTCATTATCAATCCTTCCAATGAGCAATCAGAGTTGATTTCCTTTAAGATTGACTGGTTTGACCTCCTAGCAGTCCAGGGGACTCTTAAGAGTCTTCTCCAGCACCACAGTTCAAAGGCATCAATTCTTCAGCGTTCAGCCTTCTTTATGGTCCAGCTCTCACAGCCTGTAGTTACTTAAATAATTATATGCCTTAAATTAAAGTGCTTTGATAGGCCGTGACATTCTCATCCTAGTCTAAAAAACTATTGTACAAGAATGGCTTTGGTCTCCGTGCCCAGATCATGGTAATGCTGACCAGTGTAAATGCTATTTTGATCCCAAATGGAAGATTGGTGCTGCCAGATTTCAGAAAATCATGTTTGAATAAATCTATAAAATCAAACTAAAATTGTCATGAATTTTAGTAGTATTTTTAAACAATGATTTAACTTGTTGTTGTTAGCCACTTTGAATACTGCTTGAGCAGAACAGTGGAATATAAAACAAACTAGTAAACTCATTTGATTCTAGGATACACACCACAGTTTCAGTGAGCCTACAACACCAGTTCCATAAGGAACTATAGATTTGTGCCCTTCAATATTCTATAAACATCCTCATGCCTTGCTACGTATCAGTGAACAGCAAGTGATTCTTCATGGAACTATGCAACTTACAGTGAAGGAAGCATAGCAACATATCAATGTTCCCAAATATGCAAGGATTATGGCATGTCACCTGCCTAGATAACACTGATATGGGCATAAGGATGTCTATATGGGCAGGGCCATGTGTGTCACAGAACCTTCCTGGGTGGTGGATGAGAGGCTGGGCCAATGCAAAGGATCTGCATGGGACATTTAAAACATCACTAAAGGGGATACATATTTACTGCTTTCATAACAACATAAAGTTGATTTACCTCTTGGACAGTATACATCTGGAGCCCACTGGTTGCATTCATAGTTATCTACTGCTTGTTCACAGGTGAAACATTTGAATCCACCAGGGTATGGAGTTGCTGAAAAATGCAGGTGAAACCATGACATCAATTACAAAGTTAACTGGAATATTTTAAAAAAATATATTACAGGACATATATATCACAGAAATAAAACTCACTGTACAGAACTTTCATATAGCTAAAACAAGTTCAGCATCATTGACAGGAGAATCTGGAATTTCAGTTCAACTCATTTTTCACCAAAACAGTGTGTGTGTGTGTGTGTGTGTGTGTGTGTAGAGAGACAGAGATAGAGTCTAAACAATACTCTTGTTTAGACAGATAAAACATCTAAATCAAGATTCTGAGGAAGAAGTCAACTAAGATTCTCACAGCATACACTCCACCATTTTTTGAAAAAAAAAGACGGTGGGGGGAGCGAATACAGGGAAAAAAATATTTGTTTATAACTTGCTTTTTCTATAGAAACTCAGGGAGCTTACACAAGGATCTTGTTTTATCCCCACAACATTATGAGGCATGTTGGACTAAGAGAGACATGTCACACATTAGTTTTCATGGTTGAGAGAGGACCTGAACATGGATCTACCCAACTATAATCCAGCATATTAACCAGTATACCACACTGGCTCCAAAATGTGGCCTAATGGTCAATCATAGCTTAAGATACTTCATAGCAAACTCATGGCTTATCTTCCACCCTTGCTTGGAGCACAGCTAGTCAACTGGCACAGGAGCTCCAGTAGAAACCAATAACACTCTGCCATTAAGAGGTTTCTTGTAACATTCATCCAAAACCTATACTTTTGTACCTTATATACCCTATGAAAATCTATTCAGACCCTTCCAGATATGAGTCCTAGATATGTCTGAAGACTCCTAACACATTTCCTTTCTAGTCTTTTCCTGGCTATACATCTCCGGTTTTTGTCAACACTTCTACACAAGCCTTATTTTTCAACCCACTGACTGCCTCTGCTTTTTGAAAAACTTGATCCAATCTGCTTACGTTGCCTTCTTGCTATCAGGTGACTAGGACTGGACACCCCCCTCACTGAAAAAAAGACTGGCCACAAACCAATCATAGTAATCTATGCAACAAAACTGTACTGTCACTGCAGTGCAAGACAACGTGGTATCTGTGGATAGCTTCCTTTTTATCCTGTCCTTTTCAAGCTATTTTAACTGAAAAAAAAAGAAAAAACAAATGAGAACCTTGATCGTTGAGAAGCAAAGCACTAGACTCTGGCTTCGTTTTTATTGATCACACTGCCCTTCTGCCCCATATAGCTTGTGTAAGGATTCTTAGAATTTTTTTTTAAAAAACGGTGGGTGGCTGCAGGCCAGTTATTTAAAAGCATCTCCACTTGTCCTGATTGGGGGTGGGGGGAGGTTAACATACAGTGGAATGGTAATGAGTATGCTGGGAGTTGAGAGAGAGTAGAGAAGAGATAATAGATAATCTATTTACCTTCTGGTAAATGGGTGCTTTGTGGAAAGCTTTGATGACCATCTGGATCATTTAGAGGGAAAAGCTACAACATGCTCTGAAAATTCCAAATGGACCCATTGCCCAATAAGCGTCAGTGGATTTAGAGAGAAAACCAACTCTTGATTCAGGGAGAAACTTGAGATCTTGTCAGTGTTAATGTGCAGGACCAAGAAAGAGATATTGCTATCAGCCCTTCAAGGCAACAGATGAAATTTCAAACTCAGAGCACACCTATACCACAGATATACCCTGCACTCCTATGCACAGCTACTCAAACACAAGCAGCACTGGATGAAACAGTGTATCCTTAGCACAGAGTATGCATAACATTAGAGCCTCAAATTTTTATTTTTTATCTTAGAATGGGGAAGAGAGATAGCACAAATATTAGGTATGCATTATGAATTTCTCGGGCACTGTCAGTACCCTCACCAGCTTCAGCTCTCCAAATTCTTTCCATTCCCAGTTTAAAAAGTGCCAACTGATAGTTAATTACATAAATAAAACTAAATAAAGTATCAACAATCAAATCATCAACATCGTTTGAAGGTTAAGATATCCAAGGGTTAAAGATATATCTACAAAGAGTCCTGTGTCAATTTTACCAATTAGGCTAATTCTAGCTATAGCTCAACGGAATGTTTTGTCTTATACTAAGAAAGAAATATTTGAAGACTGGGATTGAAGAATTTGCACAGATGCAATATACAAAGATACTGATCCATAAATTTTTACTAAGATCTCTCAAACATTTTGCTCAACACAAAGCATTTAATCAGTACCTTTTTATACAGAACATAGTACATTACTGTATAGGACAATTGCCAGATTTGGCTGGGCTTGTTTCGTTTTTTATTTCAAAAGGAATTGACTCAAAAGCATGGACGTTGGCTACTCTATTCTACAAAAGCACCACCTGTCTGATTATCTTCTTCCTCATGGGAAAAATGAAAACCTCTTACAGTGATTGTACACTGGCAAGCAGCCTATATCAACTTCATATATTGCTAATAAACAAAGGGTGTCCTGGACCTTAGAAAACTCCTACAATTCAGTCCTACAACCTAAGAATGAACCAGTATCTCCCAAACAAATTATGAAAAGAAGCTGTATGCCCTTATGGCAAAGTGAGGGGGGAACTCTGATGCCTAACTTATCCAATATTTATAAATCTAATGTCAAGGAGCTTGATTCTAGTGCCAAAGTACTTGAACTTTTCCCCCCTCTTAGCTCTGCTAGCAATTCCCCACCATGTTTTCCATCTATATTGCACTTCTTTCTATGTAGATTACTGATGCTGTATGAAGAAAGCATATTCTGCATTACTACCAAGAACTATAAGATGCCCTATAATTTTAAACAGGAACAACTGTGGACAACAGAGGCTTCAGCTATGTTTTTATAGCCCAAAGGGTGGCACTGGAATCTCAAGAATTTTATGGAAAACATGATGGCACAAATACCAGTCTCTTTCCTTCCAGCTCTTCTGCAACAGGAAGTCCCTGATTCCATCTCTCTTGTAATTTCTTCCCACACTGAGCTCGGATTCTTTTATTTAAGGATGGTTTCTGAATGAGACTGAGAGAAAGCCAGGGCGGTGAAGTGGTTAGGTGCTAACTAGCATCAGCACTTCCCTGAGTGACCTTGGGCTAGTCACTATCCCTCAGTTTAGTGTTAGTCACAAGGTTACTGTTGTGGGATAAAAGCTAGAAGAGAGTGCTGGGCATGCCATATGGAGCTCCTGGAGGGAAAGGAAAGGTATGTAAATAAAGTGAGTGGAATATATACTAAATTGCTCCATTTTGATATTGTAAATATAATTTACCAAAATAAAGAAAATACTGTCATGAAGCTAGAGAACAGCGTTTAGGAGGCCCTTTAACTCTCCAGAAATTATTTAATGGGGCTGCAAAGAAAGGAAGAACCATTCCATCAGCAGTGTCCATTCTGCTGCTAGATAGCCACTGTTGAACACAACCCTACACTATTTATGGAATGGCAAGACCTACAGCTAAGGAAGCCAGTACAGGTAGTCCTCAACTTACAACCATTCATTCAGTGACCATCTGAAGTTACAATGGTGCTGAAAAAATGGACATATGATTGGTCCCCAAAGTTATGGCTGTTGCAGCACCCCCACAGTCATGTGATCGAAATTCAGGCATTTGGCAGCCCACCCACACTTATGACCACAGGGGCACTTCAACTTCCCCCACCCACCTATCTCCTCCCATCTCTGCCCTTTTGGCTACCCTGCCTTGCAGGTCAGCAAGCAGCCCCAGAACAATGTGGCTCAGGGGCTTCTTGGCCATGGCTCTGGGACTGCAAGAAGCCCCTGAGCCACAGCACAATGCAAAGCCACAGCCACCCCTGGAAGCCTCGCCCGCCCCAGCCAGCGCCAGCAAGCATTTGTTCACCCAGCTGCCTTCTCTCCCAGTTCCCCACACCAACCTTTTGCCTTTTGCACCCAGCCACCACAGCTGAAGCAGAAGCACTTTGCTGCCTCCTTTTCAGACCCACAGCTGCCATACTCATCCAGGCAAACACTTTCTACATGGGGCTCCCCAGCCCAGCTCAGCAGGGCGGTGCAAATAAGAATGCCAGCCAATGGGGAAGGACGGAAGCAGTTTCGCCCAATGGGAAAGTGCCAGGGCTTGGCTCAGCTTTTCTGGCGCTTTCCCATTGGGGAAAACCTGGCACTTTCCCATTGGGCGAAACTGCTTCCTGCCTTCCTCATTAGCTGGCATTCTTATTTGTGCTGCACTGCTGGACAACAACAACAATAATAATATAATTATTATTGCAAGCTTGCAATAATTATTATACTTAATAATAATTAAACAGAAGCATTCAATAGTAACATTAAGTTATTATTAATAATATTAAATTATTAAATATTCTGTTTAAATAATAACAGAAGCGGTTGCCCAGGGTGGCATGGCTGGTGTGGGTCTGAAAAGGAGACAGCAAAGGCAGTGAAGCGCTTCTGCTTCAGCTGCGATGGTTGGGTGCAAAAGGTCAAAGGTTGGTGTGGGGATCTGGGACAAAAAGCAGCTGGGTGAACAAATGCTTGCTGGGCTGGGCTGGGCTGGGCTGGGCTGGGCTGGGCTGGGCTGGGGAGGCTGAGGCTTCCAGGGGCGGCTGCAGCTTTGCACTGCGCTGCAGCTCAAGAGCTTCTTGCACCCCCAGAGCCATGGCATGCCAAGAAGCCCCTGAGACATGGTGTAGCAAGCAGCCCTAGAGCTGTGCAGTTCTGGGGCTGCTTGCCGCCCCACAAGGCAGGGTGCAGGGTAGCCAAAAGGGCAGAGCTGGGGGGAGATAGGCAGGTGTGGGGAGTTGGAGGCAGTCTTTTACCTTACTGAGGCTTGGGGCTGGGAGGAACCAAGCCAGGAATGGCTGGGATTGGAGTGGGTCCTTGGCTAACAACCGGTGGAATTCGCTTAACAACAGCAACAGGGAGTGCTGGGATTGCCGTTGCTAAGTGATGCAGTCACATGACATCTCGCTTTATGACCACATCACTTAGTGATGGAAATTCCAGTCCCAATTGTGGCCATAAGTTGAGAACTACCTGTAAGTTACAAATTATAAAATATTGGTAGGATTGATATACTGAGCCATGCAGAGTGTCTACCTTAACTAAAGAAGATTGCTTAGGGACCCATCATATGAAAACAAAACAACACAAAATGATGATTTGATAAACAAAAGAATTCAAAATAATTACCTGGCTGCAAATGTAACTGACTTGAATAATGAGAAACATTTAAGAAAAATCAAATTTATTATAAATGTATTATATTTATTATCATACTTTTTTAATAGCTGAATTATTTTATATAGACATTCAGGAATATTTTTATTCCTGATTATTCCACTATCTTATCTTGATGCTCATTTGACAAATGACAAACTAGGTTATTCTGCATTGTATTTAAGGGTTCATTTAAGGGTTTCCTTAAATGAAACGTAAATACTCTAATAAGAGCCACCTTGGTGTAGTGCTTAAGGCACCAGACTAGAAACCGAGAGACCCTGAGTTCTAGTCCTGCCTTGAGCACAAAGCCAGCTGGGTGACTTTGGGACAGTCACTCTATCTCAGCCCTAGGAAGGAGGCAAGGACAAGCCACTTCCAAAGATGCTGCCAAAAAAACCTGTAGAGTTTTGTACAGGCAGTCACCAGGAGTCAACACTGACTTGAAGGCAATATATATATATACATGCACGTGCACACACACAGACATACACTTTAACACAAATAAATAGTTTAGATTATGTGTCTCAGAGGCATGCAGAAACCATATTCCAGGAAATAGAGCATCTGGACTGACAAAATTGCTGCCACAGCTCTTTGTTCATTCGGTACTTTTGAATTAAGTTTGTATCTGAGAACAGAGCTATCATAGCTGCTCCTTTGTATGGAGAGAAGATAGTGCCACAATTACAAATGCCTGATGTTCCATCTTGTACCTACATGTATAAAAGTGCATACATAGAAATAAAAAGAGTATGCAAGTTCCTGAGTGCTTTATACTTTTGTCCCGAAAGAAAGAAAGAAAGAAAGAAAGAAAGAAAGAAAGAAAGAAAGAAAGAAAGAAAGAAAGAAAGAAAGAAAGAAAGAAAGATTCTAATAGTGGCAACTACAGCTGTGAGAGACTCTTGTTTGGCTCATGATTAGAGAATTTAATAAGCCTGATAGGCTGTGGTTTGGGGCAAAAGGGCACAATCCTGTAAAAAGACTATTCTAAAGGAAGAAAAAGAAACGGCCCCTCGGCCAGGAATTGCCTGTAACTGTATCTGGCTATTAACTCCACCGCAGTGCACCTTATAGACCAATTTGTAAGGAGGACAGAAGCAGAGTACTGTTTTTGCTGAAAGAAAGAAATTAAAGTTAGAAACGGAGAAAGTTATTTGTAGATGTGCAGATTTGGAGATGTTTCATTTGTCCATGAAAGCTGGCCTTACACTTGTATGTTTGGTGTCACGGGGGAGACTTAAGGATAGCAACAAAACCATGGGGAGAAATGAGACTTGATGACTAGAGGAAGATAGAAATGATAGTTAATAGCCAAGTAGATGGCATAAATATTACATGCACCATGTATAGTAGATCTGCATGGCAATAACATTTGTTTCCTGTCCCTTATTCTGCCCAATCTTATTCTGCCCAGTTGGAGGACCTGGGACAAGGGCTTTGCCAATCCCACAATAAGGGCCAAACTGCGTGCTGCGTTGTAGCAGGTAACTACATCCGTGCCTTTTCATACCCCAAAATAACATGGAGGATCCAGTCCAACTTGGAAAGGGGTTTAACTCGTTATCCCTTCCTGTGTTTCCCTATGAATTACATTCTCTTACCTGTGATTTCCATTGCAGGGAAAAAAAGTTTCACTTGAACAGAGAGGCTTTTTCCCTGCATAAAAATTCTGGGGCTTCAGCCAACCCTTTCTGATTAATGGGGGAAAAAAGATATAGCTGGGTGCTATACATTAAAAAGAAAAGTTTGGATCTAAGAAAGAATACATGGTTTCTTATTTATTCTCTTCCCTCCTCCCAGGTTTTCTTCTCCACATATATTTCTATGACCTAATAAAGCCTCCTTTTAAATAAGCATTTCCTGACTTTTTTTTTAATTCTCCTGTCCGTCAGAGTACTAAGTTCATGTGCTAAATTTGGAATTAGGTACAACCTGCAAGTGGAAAAAGAATAGCAGAATAATTCCATTGCATACATTAGAGTTCATAGTCAAATTTATATATATTATGTTTCTTATATCTTTTCTACAAAAGTTATTTTGGAATGAAAAGCCAGGTTTAAACACAGTGCTAAATCATACTTTAGCACCACATGAATGAGACTGAGCTGTGAATACTTCCCATTCTCATAGCTACTTTGGCAGGGGCAAGGGGAAGAAGTTTAGTGATATTTGCTACCTAATTTTTATTAAACAGTTCACTATTACTTCCCCCTAAAAGCAGTAAAAAGGGGTTCGTTTAAACAATGGTATATTTAAACAAGCTGAAACCAACCCAAATAAAGCTTGTTTAAATTAACAAGCATTTATAGCTTGGACATACTTATAAATTCCATTTAGCTTACATCAGGAAACCTATCTAGCGGCTAAGAACTGTTCTCCCCCAACGGATTTTTCTGGCAGATGGCCACAATCAATACTGCAGCTCTGCACTTGGGGAAAAAGTGATGTAGCACAAAGTACATCTCCTAATTATACTCTCTCTCAATATTTTAGGAAGCGATTTATTTTCTGCATAGACTAGCTTGTTCTTCAGGGCATTCCCAATCTTCAGCGATGTGCTTTGCTTCAATGAGAGGAGCACTCTCTCAAAGTTGCTTCCCAAAGCAACATGGCCACCTCACTTACATAGGTGAAAGAAAGCAACTGACCAGGTTGCTTACATTGCCCTGCTGCTTTACAGCATTTCAGACCTCCTCGGCAGCACTGGCCAAGCTTTGGCCAATGCTGCTGAAGGAGTTTGCTGAGTTTCTAGAAGCTCTTCAGCCAAAGATATCCTGCCAATCTTCCCCAGACCTCTCACCAAAAGCTTTGGCATGAGGAGATTCCTCTAGATTGCTTGCAAAAATCTGGCAATTGCTGCAGAGGATGTACCATTTCCCTCGTCAGGATTATTTACCAGAGTCTTTAGCAAGTGTGGTAGTGTTACGGGTGGGAGCAACGCAACATTTATTGATGACGAGACTCTCACTGGGTCATTCAGGGAGAAGCTTTATTTGCGCAAAGGTTCAGTTAGGACTTGCAGGTCCCTGCAAAGAACTGAACCCCGAAAAGGAGTTCAGCAAGCCTTTTTATCATTACAAGAGCCGTTTCTCCCCAATCCCCCCCTCAGTGCCCTCCCCATGCCTTCCGTACTCCAAATTTGGTCAATTGCTGGTAGCTAAACCACAAGTCCTTGTCTTCACCGGTTGTACCTTGTTTTGGGTACATTTCGGCCTTGCTGTCTAGAGCATTGCTATCTGAGGAGGGAGGGAGATAAGAGCACTCAGCATCAGCAGAAAGGAAAGTTACAGAGAGTTACATTTAAAATGTAAAACTTCACAAAATACAAGTTTCATACAAAATATAGGATATAACAAAAGACTTCTTCTCATATTTGCTTCCGAGACTTATCACTGCAAAGCCTCTAGCTAAAAAAACACTTCCAGAGAAGAGGTTCACTACTTGGTTACTAGTTAGGACTACATAACCCAAAAATGTAGAATAGGACTACATAACCCAAAAATGTAGGATAAAGATCAGAATGAAGTTACAAATAATTTTCCATTTGTATCCTGCCACCTCAGTAGAGAACAAACTTTGGCAAGCCAAACCAGAGAACATGCCCTCACCACAGCCCAAAGGAGGTTCTGTCTAAGAGCAATACTGGGACACAACCCCCTTTGGCTTTTTCAGTGGATGGGCCAGAGGCAGAAAGAAGCTTCAGTGCAGAACTCAGCACTTCACAGACACAAATCACAGTGCCTTTTTGCTTTATCTCCTCTGTGCTGCAAATCTCTTCACTGCAGCAAATGTGGGTTGCTTTGCACAGCACTCCTATTTGTGCTATCTCCTGATTCTATTCCTTGAGCTTGCCATAGTCCTTATGTAGGGATGAGGCGATTTATTACATTACCCTGCTTCACAGGTCTTACTTGAAGGATGAAGGTACACAATATCTTTCACTGTAAAGTCTCGCGCTCGAGTTCCCTTCAGGCAGTCAGCAATTAAGCTAAGAAAGAGGAGCCAGGCCAGCATAGGCCAGGATTCCATAGCAGAGAGGGTGCCTTAAGCATGCAGATTGCTTGAAAGAAAGTTCTCCTTGTATCCAGAAGGCCCAGGAACCTAAGAAATACACAAGGAAAATAAAACAGGTAATAAATCAACAACTAATTCCACACTTGCATAATTCAAGTTGTACAGTAAGACTGAAAATCAAAGCTGGTCCTCAGACAAAAGTTCTACCAATGTTGGAGGCCAAGGATGTGGGATCTCTTCTATTTTTCATCTTCCAAAACTTGATGGCCAAGAGAAAACAACTGTTTTGTCCCCAACACTTTTTTCCTTTCCCTTTTTTTTTCTTGAAAAAACTTCTTGCCTCTCCAGTTCAAAAAATTCTTGGCTCGCAAAGCTAAAACAGGCATTTCCTCAAGTTTTTCAGCGGCTCTGCAGAAAGGCCAAAGCCAGTATCTAACCTAATTGGCCACACAATTTATTTCTCCCCGCACTTATACATTATCCCACACGATGATTCTGCAGGACAACTTTACACCATGGAGATTCAGCGGGAGTAGTCAGTGGCAACAAGTTCCCAGTGTGCACATATGTGCCCCGGAATATACAGTTTTCCCTGTTCATTATTCATGCACATCTAATCCTCCTGTTTGAAGTATTCCCCAATGCAACATGAATGGGAAGCTGAACTCAACTTCAACTGAAGTGGCACATTCTTTTTTTGCAGAGCAAAACGGCAGTGCTGACTAGTATAACTATTCCTATTCTTTCTGCTGCATTTCAAAATCCACACATCGTAAAAGCCATAATGAGCCCTTCAAACTGAAGCCAAAATCTGTGTCTCAGACACGTATGCCCGCACCACTGGTCAATTATACCCAATCTTTTATTTAATAGTTAGAGTCCTGTAGTCCACTGTGGGCTATTGTTTTAAAAATGCTGGCAATTTTGCTTGAGTTGTTCTTAATCCAAAGAGATTAGTGGCTGGTTGGCAACAAAAGCCAAAGAAGAGGAAGACTTAATGCTCTCATAAACTGTGTGAGTAGTCTTAACCACAATAAAAGTGATTTCTTTTACTTTCAGCAGTCACGTTTAGCACATCAAAGTTATATTTAGTAAGGTAGCATATATGCTTACGTATAAACCCATCCATCCACAGAGAAGCTGGCCCTCAAATTTTTAACAAAAATGCCATGAAGAATGCGCCACCCACAGATAAGCCAACTCTCAAAATTTTTGTACATTTTAGTTTTCACAATTGGCTTAGCTGCGGCTGGCATATTTTTCCCTGGTATTTTGGTTAAATGCTTAATGATAGGATGGAAGCGGTTGTTTAGCACTTCCAATTTGCCCTTCACTGCAAAAAGAAAGAAAATTTTAAATTCTAATCAGATGGGATGTTATCACTTGTAAGCATGCTTACAACAATGCATAGGCCGTAAAAATGATTGTTCTAAATTACAATCACTGAACACTGATGTTGATAATGAAATTCTTCCACCCTTCTTCCATCCTTTTCTAGCCCTGCACATTTTTGCATCTAAAAAGAGAGTAAAGCAATGTGTGAGGCAGACACACAATTTTCAGAGCAAGCTACTTATTATCACACATTTGCTGTTGTTCTAATAACAAAGTTATTTTTCAGACATTTTTCTCTGAGGCAATTAAACTTTTATTAACAATCCACTGCATATTCAATTTAAGCAGGACAGATGAAATTACACGTTATTAATTCTGCCATAATTATGTTCCCACATCAATTAGCAGTCTCAAGAACAGATGCAAAACCAGAGCACGAGATCTCAGAAACTGATCTGAGGCCTTTCTGAAGAGCCAAGTCTTAAAGGAACACTTGAAAGACCATTGAATCAGCATCAAACAGGTCTTTCTGAAGAAGGTACAGTATTTGATCAGGTTGACAGCATAAGACCATGTCATCAAAAGTTCTAGACATGGTTCTGCTTATTTCAGGGATACAATATAAAAGATGTGAATATGGTTCCAACACATGCTTCTATAAAAAGAGCTGAATGGAGTCCAGAAATCCTAGATGTCCTGTTCTACGATACTATAGAGCAGTGTTTCTCAACCTTGGCGACTTTAAGATGGGTGGACTTCAACTCCCAGAATTCCCCAGCCAGCCATGGCTGGCTGGGGAATTCTGGGAGTTGAAGTCCACCCATCTTAAAGTCGCCAAGGTTGAGAAACACTGCTATAGAGGAATGTACTACAATAAAGGAGGCACAATTTTATGAATTAAATGTACTTGCTTCTGAGTTATTATCTAATCCACTGAGCTGATGTCTCTACAGTGATTAAAGCTCAAAGCAAATCACGGAAGTAACTCTAAGAAGCAGCCTAGCTGCCAAGCCTCTACTGACAGTTGTGTTATAAAAGCTCCAAGTACAAAAAATCAGAAACCGGAGCTAAAAGGTAGATCAAAAGACCAAGCAGAAACATCTCAAGAGACAAGAGAGAACAGTGAATATACTAACACTGCCACAGGGCAAAGCTTTTCTAACATACTGCCACAGCCTAAAACGCCAAGCCATCTGGGTTTTAGCCACAGCTGCTATCATAGTGAAGGCACACTGACATATTTAACCATGTTATCTATTT
Source organism: Liasis olivaceus (assembly GCA_030867105.1). Classification (NCBI taxonomy): domain Eukaryota; kingdom Metazoa; phylum Chordata; class Lepidosauria; order Squamata; family Pythonidae; genus Liasis; species Liasis olivaceus. The sequence continues at coordinate 134,102,435 of CM061349.1, read as the reverse complement.
GAAATTCATATATGCAAGGTAGTTCCTTTTATGAAGTAAACAAAGCATGAACAGGTGCAGAGGAATAAATTAGTAAGATACGAGATGCCAGCCCTCGTTCCATATGATAAAGATATTTTGTTCCAGTCTTGCGTGAAAGTCCACCATGAATCCAAATTCACACTGGATTTTAAAAGAAACCCACTAATCCTAGCCATCAAGACTGAAGGAAGAGTGAATTCTTTAGAACTCAAGTGTTTATCATGCTAGTTTTCCATCTAAAATATTCACCGAGTATGGTGTTCTGAATCTTATTTTATTTCCCTACAATTCTGTTTTTGATCTTTTCCATGCTATTTTTCTCTCTTTCAGCCATCTGAGATTGCTCTAATACCTACTTCCAGTTATCCTTTAATTATTTTTTCCCCATACCCCCATGTCTTTATCAAGTTCTATCATTTTCAATACAGCTACCATATCTTCTCTTCTTCAGCCCTTCCAGCCAACCTGTCAACTAGTCAACCTTCTCACAAGTGGAAAATGAAACAGGTGGAAGTGTTCTCTCAAGGAAGTGGGCTTAAAATCATTAAACTTTTATATTTAAAACCAGCATTTTAAATTGAGTTAGGGAACACAAGGACAATCAGTTTAGCTGGTACAATACATGTATCACATAAGCCAGCATCTTATCCCCCAGCAGTATTCAACAGCAATATTCTGCAGCGACCCATGTTCCAGAACCTTCTTCAAAAGGCATTATACTGCCACCCTAGATACCGTTATTGTGTGGACAGCAGAGTTACAGTGACAATGCTCCATATCGGGTACAGCTGGCAGGGCAAGCTGAGCTGCTTAAAAGCAGCTGTGCTACAACTGTAACTTGAGCTTGCCCAGTTAAAGAAGTGCTTGAGAGAATTCCCAAACTGCAAAGAAAACAAAGCAGCTGTTATTTCCAAATCTTTCATTTTCAAAGTATTTTGGATGATAATTCTTAACCAAGGAAAACTCTAAAAAATGGTGGACACTCCAAAACATCTTACTCCTTTTCCATTTAGCATATTTTAGAATGTTTTTTGATAAAGGATTATTATCGGAAAAGTACCAGGAATAAAACTTTAGAACAACAAAGGAAACAATCCATGGTCCCAAGTGTTTTTGAGTCATGCATGGATCATTATGAAAAGTACAGACCTATTACGGACCACTTGCAAAACTTTCAAAAGTAAATTTCACTTCTCTTCAAAGAACTGAGACTTGTTTTGATTCAGTTTCAACTCACCATCCCAAAACAGTCTATAAACATGAGTTCAAAAGTTCCATACCTTCCCTGTAATTAGTAAATGAAAAATAGAATTGAGTATCAACTGTCCAAATCTCTGCATGATTTTATGCAGATGTTGAAATGCACAAGAGTAAGATGGATACAAGCCCAGGAAGGACTATACATGATCTTCTAGATGTTGTTGCATTCCAATTCTCATCAGCCTAAGCCAGCACACCTAGAGGTGATAGATGACAGGCTTTTCAATCTAAAAGCAACCAGAGGGTCACACACTAACCATCTATGGTAAAATTCCTCTTTATTCTCTGCAAAGATAAAATCTCCTTCAAATTAAACACAATTCCTGCTGATTTCATGGGTGTATTATACAACGTTCTTGTCAGCAATACAGAAATAATTTGCCACTATTTCTGTATTGCTAACAAGAAAGTTGTATGATGCACCCATGAAATCAGCAGGAATTATGTTTGATTTGAAGGAGATCTTTATTTTCATCTGGGATTTTTTTTTCAACTTCCCAGTTATCTCATAGCCCTGGTACCTGGTAATTCCCTGGTTCCCATCCAAATATTAATTAGGCTCAACTATGGTTAGCTTCTGAGCCCAGACAAGATTGGCTAGCACTGCCATATGCTAAGATTTATGGGTGCTTTGTATGCACCCATTTTCTCTTGAATTTCCTGTCACTCAACAGCAGCCTCTTCTTCCATTGCTACATTCAAGTAGCTCTTTAAACACATCCTTTTTTCTCCTCAAGTGATTCTTTCTTTTCTCCCCTCCCCAAATACGTTATTTCTTTTGTATAAATCCCATTCCGTTTTTATTTTTTACAGCTTCTTTGCTTCAGGTATGTCACTGTCATCATCATCCACGATGACTTTTGAAACAGAGATTCACCAACAGTCCCAAAGCAACCAGTCATTCTCACTTAATATATGAGGTTAGCTTGTAACTCTGGCCTTCACTTATAATAAGAGAAGAGCTTTCAGATATCTATGTTGTGAATTTATACACCATCACCAAGAAAGACTTTAACACATGGCTTCGAAGCATCATTGAAGATGAAGGTTATTTAGCACATTATAGACAGACAAAGTGTTCTCCGTTCATCCCCCTCCCCCCAACACCTGAATATACTCCATTTCATAGAAAATAGGAAAACAGATGTATCTTCACTCTATTTATATACACGCACGCTGGCAGGGAGAAAGAGAGAAAGAGAGAAAGAGAAAAAGAGAGAGAGAGAATGAGACTAACTCATTCTAGCAAGTAGCAGTACTGGAGAAAATATTCAAAACATCCTGTAGTTTGGGGTTACAGGTACTGTATTTAGATTACCAGCCTACTATTCCTGATGTTCCAGTATGAAAGCCTAGCTGCTCTTGGCAAGCAGCGACACATCTCCCCCCACCTCTGCTTGCAAAAAGATGGCTCCTACCTGGCCTTCTGTTCTGAAACAAATCTAAAATTAGCCCACAAATTTACTAAGCAGCAACACAACTGCTCACTTGTCAGGTCCAATTAAGATGGCAACATGTTGTCCATACTGTCGCCAGACCAAAAGAGGACTGGGGTTAACAAACAATTGTCTGTATGCTGCAAGAGCAACAGCAATAATAATACTTTTAATCCACTTGAATAAAGGACAGGATTTACCGACTCTTGTCCAGTGTCATTGTGCCCCATCTTTAGCAGAGACCCCGATGAGTTTTACATGCAATGGTCCATGGTCCATCAATGAATCTGCAGCTAGCTGAAGATCCTTGTGCAGACACAAGACCATTGTTACTTAAAGACAGAGCAGACCTCTTCATCTCTATTATATAATATTTAAGTAAATATTAAAACTAGATCTTAGTACTGGTAGTATATAAAATCCCATAAATAAATAGATAGTATCACATCCCAATTACATTTCAGCTGCACTGGAAACATCCAAACAGAATTCTGCCTCTTTCCTTTATTATCCTAATGGTGATGATACTAGAGCTACCAGTTGCAAAAAGCCAAATGACCACCAGATGACAGGAAAGATGTTGGGTTTTCTATCTCTCTTTGCTTCCATCTTGTGGTTATTCATCTTTGCAGCCCAAATCTGGTAGCCCTAACAATAATGCATATAGACCTTCCTTTCAACCTGTCTAAAAATACCTTAATGTTAGGGTTCCAAGCAATCATGACGGCAACCCTTGCAATAATGCACCACAACTCTGAAACGTGTACTTTTAAGTTCCCCCCGCCCCCATTTATTTCCCCAATTGTTAACCACAATATAAATATTTGCACTTTACATTGAGAGTTGAAAATTATGGCTAGTATCCGTTTAAGTAATTTCATCCTTTACTTTTAATTGGTCTCATGACTCTTTTCCTTGAAACCAAATCCCAAATGTCTGAATTGGTCTTGCTGTGTAATGGGTAATGTATAAGGAACTATTCTTAAATTTAGTTAAACCTCTATTATGGATATATACGACCAATTTTGCCACTGCTGCATATACTCCAATCTTAGTTTTTAAATCTTGTATTGTCGGCAAAGTATTGTTTTTTTTTTTAATGTTGTGCCAAACTTATTCTTGTAGCTATCAATATGCATCTTAACAAATGGTGGTATTTTTCTTTGTTTACCGGAAATGTATCTAATAAAAATATTTGTGGTTTCAATTCAAATCTGATTTGTAGAATTTTACAAATATTTTTATGTATTTCTTTCCAGTACTTCTAAGTTTTTTACAAGACCACATATGATAGAATACTCCTTCTTTATTGTATCATTTCCAGCATTTGTTGTATATTTTGTCTACCTTGGTAATTACTGGTGGAGTTATATACCATCTATAGAACATTTTTATACCAATTTCCTCTTAAATTTATAGCTTGGAGTAAATTTTATTGATTTTTCCATAGCTCTTCCCATTGTTGTATTGTGATTACTTTGAAGTTTTGCACCTACTTTATCATACCTCTTTGTGTCATATTTCAACAACAATTTATATATACATCCTAAAAGGTGATCCTGATTTTGTATAAGTGTTTCAATTTCTGTCATCTTCAAGGTCCCTTATTCTTTCTTAAGATCGCTTTTTATTCATCCAGCAATTTGTAAATACATCAACCATAGTGAATTTCTACCTTCATTGAGCAGTTCTGGCTGTGTCTTCAGTCTATTTTCTGAGGCTGGATATACCATATAAGCATATTTGATTAAATATTTCTTGCTATATTTATCCCTGAAATACGAAGCATTTGATGATAAGGCTAATGGTGAAATCACCAGACTTATTCTTGTTTTTAAAAGATTCCATATCCTTAACACACTTTGTCTCATAACAAGTCCTTTCAGGTTCTTCTGTTTCTTTGTACAATAAATACCTACGAAGACCATGGACTAGGCCAGCTCCTTCTATGATTGATATTCTGCTATTTGGGGATTTTACCCATTCTGTTATCCATGACAGGCAGTTAGGAGATACAAGTCCGCCTCTTTCTTGCAAAATTTTAAGTTTTATCTTCTGTTTTTTCCTATTCCACATAAATCTGTTGATTAGTTTTTGCCAACATGCATTTTTAATCCAATTCATCTACTAGGAAAGAACATTTGTTGCTGTTGGTTTTTTGAGAGAGGGAAGTGAATTTCATTGTTATGGGGAGGGTGGGAAGACTTTTCTGTGGTATTTTACTTTGCAGAAACACTTCCTTTTGTAAGCTCAATACAGGAAAGTAATTAAATACACTGAAAGTACTATTAGCATAATATATATTTAATTATTAATCTAATTGCCTAAAATTAGCTATCATTATTATATTAATGATACTGATTTTAATGTTTAGTTTTATTTTTAACTGTATTGCTTTATGGTTATGAGATGTGTATGTATACACACATACTCACAAACACAACCCCCCCAATATGGTAAGCCTCCATGAATATTTACACAAACAGAAAGGCAGGGGAGAAATTTAATAAATAAATATTCTTGTGCAATGGTTCTTCCTGTGGTTTATTCTCCCTGTCTTTAGCTGTTTAATGAAAATTACTAGGATTTTCTAGAAATGCTGAGTAGAATGACATATCCAGAAAACACATTTCTACTCAGATATGGAAATTTTGTTGTTGTAGTTGATGATGATTAACTTGCATTTCAGATCCTACTGGGGAAGGTCAAGAAAAGCAGTTTTGAGTGGAAACACAGAGGGTAGAGAAAAGTATTAAGGACTTGCTCTCATCCTCCAACACTTCTTTGCTCAAATTTCCATTCCCAAAAAGGTCAGGATTCAAATTCATCCATTTACTGATAGAACACATAGTTAACTCCAAAGACTTCTGCCTTCTTCAAAAAACCAACGTTAATGGTTGCATACTGGATATTACTGCATTAAAAAAATTAACACTGTATCTATCTTCATATATATCACTAAAAAACTATGGTTTAACATTATGCTCAGGCTATTACTCAAGCTGTCCTCCTTGAAAAAAAGTTGGAAACTTCTGTTTTTTAGAAAAACAATGTAATGTTACATCTGAATCAAGTTTAAAATAAGCAAACATAAACCAGTTTGAAATCAGTTTGATCTTAGCTACAAGTAACTAAAAACCAACACAGCTTTTCAGGGATCTAAACTCACAAGCTGTAGCCCATTTAAGGCAGAAGACTTCCAAAAGGCATGGCAGTTCACCCCAAAGGAGTATGAAAGCCTAAAGCTCACACAGGATCATCTTTATAATGCTAAATCTCAGCCTAGCATCACATTCAAGGGCACCCAGGCTAAGGAATGTTTCAAGTAACTCTGCAGTTCACTTTTTAAACCACTGAAAAATTGTTGCAGTTAAGTAAAAAGGCATCTTCAGACCAAAAAACCAGCGAAAACAAGGACTGAGTTTCACTGTTATTTTCAATTTAATTTTATTTCATGTGCGGGAGTCTGCATTCCTGCGATAAAAGAGTTCTACAAAAGTACTTTCAAGAAGTAAAGTCTAAAGCTGCACAGGCTGGAAAACAAATCATTTGAACCATTTGCTCAAGCAAACTTTTTTTTAAAAAAAAATGCCTTATGTAACTTTAAACTTACTTAAAGTTCAGGGTTGTTTTCTTTTTTTTTCTTTTGACCGCCTAGCTATTCACATAGCCTTTCACAAAGCATCAGCCTTAAGGAACTGATAAAAAGAGACAACTGGGACACAGTTTATCTCCACAAATCTGGTAGTACAAAGCTAGATATTTTTTTCTTTATGACCTCTACATCAATTGTATTGTTCACAAATGGTATATTTAACTGGACATTTCACCTCTTCTAAGATTAATTTGTATTTCCTTCCAGATTCCCAACCAGGTTTCCATCCAACATTCAAATATACCTCCAATATTTGCAACTAAATTGCTTAAAATAAAATACTGTTTCCAGAACTGCTACCCTAAACACATCATAAATCTTATTTTACAAGATTTGTAAAGTAAAAGCTCTGGAAATCACTTGGACAAGATGTACTGTGTAGTAAAGTATGCACTGTGGCACAGTCTCCACCCAGGCCAAATCTCAACATTTAGCCATATTGTTAGGCTACATGTATATTTTGTGTGAATATGTCTGAACGATATTATGAACTTGTAATAATATAATCTAAACAAGATAGAAAGTTCTCGGACTTTGCCCTTACCTTATGATTCCTAGTAAGCATCAGATTGAAATGCAGGATAGACTCTGCAAACCCTAGGCAGGATTAAGGTCATACTTCATTCCTTTGAAGCATGGATGGGAACTTTAGGTACCACTAACTATAATTCCCAGCAATACCAACTAGTATGGCCAGTGGTAAAGGATGCTTGCAGCTGAGCAAAATCAGAATGCCATTGGTTTCCCATCTCTGCTACCAAGAATCAGGCAACTGGCAACTCCATTTTTAATGTACAAAAAATACTCCCTGTACAAAATGAATTGGGACATTACACCTATAAAGTGCTGCAGTGTAAATTCTGCTCAAAGTGAATACCGGCTATGAGTCTTCTCTTTATCCCATCATTTCTCACAGCCTCACCTTTCTGGGTACATGTACTCTGCTTTATAATCACTTTAATGAGAGAAAATACACAGAACAGTTTCACAACACAGAGTTCTTCCTGTTACTGTTACATTTGGAAGCATTTCATTCAATTTCCACCAAAGTAAGAACAAGCACAACAAATTCAGAGAAACAGGCAGGAACACACTGGATTAAATTTGACAAAGGGCAAGACCCCACATCTGCATGAGCAACAACAACTTCTATGCTACTCCTGAGAAATGTCCAATTATTAGGTAGAGGTGTAGAAGAGGATGTGAACACTCAGAGCAGATAGCAAGTTAAACGTGAGAGCTTTTCCAGATGTTTATAGCGTAGTATAAAATATAAGTATTCCAAGAGCTATTTCAATTTAGCATCAGTAACAGATAACCCATTAATTCAGCTGGAGAACCTATATTTGGATCTGTTTTTAACTATATATGTAAATCTTAATGCCTCTTTTTTTAAGATGACCAAATATAATAACTGCTCTATAAATAATTGTTCCCCAGACAGAATGATTTATAGATGCAGTTGGTCACACAGGAGTGAGATAAGAGCCAAGTCTGCTGAAATTCCCATTTCTATCTACCTATTAAAAAATACGCCTTTGCCCTTGCCCTTAGACATCCTTTCTCTGCCTGTCCCTCAGAACAAGAATGGGTAACTAGCAGTCCTCCAGATGCTGTTGGGCTTCTACTACTATTAACTCCACTTACTATGACTAATGGCAGGATTGATGTGAGGGGTACTCCAATATTTGAGGACCGTTAGTTCTCCATCCTTGCATTAAATTAAAAAAGTAAGATGCCACCATTCTGATTTAATGTAGTTGTGACTCACTTGTTGGATACAACAATACCCTGGGTGAAAGCCAATATGTTAACTCAGCATTTCTGAAACTGTGGGAATAGACCTAGCTCTGGATGATTCGTCAAACTTTCCTGCTTTTCCTTTTCCAATTGTCTCCCATTGGATAAAATTGCAGGCAACTGATTTGAAGATACAAGATGAAGTTAGAAAGAGACTAAATGGTTGACATTTTAAATAAATGATAAATAAGAATGTACTTTCCCTTTTAATATCCCTGTTCCCCTGAAAAAAACAAGATTATGTTTCTTTCATGGATAGTTTTTCTGTGCCTTGCTGTCTTCACACTGCCACTATTTCAACATTGCTTGCCTCCATGATTGTCAGACTCTCAACTGGGCCTCTGGGGAGAAGGTTTGAGATCCCTCTGCTTGACTGACAGACAGTCTCATTAGTTGTATTAAATAGTTCAAATTTCTTTTTTAAACATTTATATTTACATTTTGTTGCTTTATCCTTCCTACCGCAATCATGCTCCCTCTTCAGCTGGCTGTTTTGACATTTTGTAAAAGACCAGTGTTTTTTCTCTGCTTCAAGTGTTCTGTCATCTATGAAAATCTCTGTCCCAGACACCTCCTTTCATTTTTACTTTTCTATTTTGCTTCTCTTCCAAGCCTTGGGAAAGGTCAGACATATTCCATCCATTCTGAAGTCTAGGCAAGCTTCATTATATTGCACTATCATCAGTAAGACCCTGAACAGACCCAGAGAAGGAGTTGACCACTCCACCTCAATTACAACATGCAAGCATGGCCAAACAGTCAAGCACAATTAGTGTACTAATTAGTCTCTGAAAAGTGGCCCATCTAGCTTTGCTGCTAATTACAAGTTGCAAACAGAGTTCAGAACTAGAAAAGCCAGACTATTTTTAAAGTACCATGTGAACACAGCTCTTTTTCACTTGCCTGCTCTTCTCTGCAGAAGTGTGCCTACATCTTGCATTTTCAATCTACAGTGACTCAAAGGGGCATATAAAATGTAACACATCTTGAAATAAAATTGCTCATCCAAGTCTGCAGCAAAGCCAACAAATAGTCAAAATAATAATAATGCAAGTTCTGAAGACTATTTTAAAATCTCCCCTCCCCCGTCCCCAGCTGACCATTATTTGGCCCTAAAATAGATCTCAGCTGACATCTCTAAAAAGTACATTCAAAGACACTGTAGCATCATCAAAACGGCTCTATACCAAATTTCATTTACTAAACCAGGGGTTCCTAAACTTTTTGCCATCACCCGTCCCTTTAGTGTAATCTTAATGTATATACCTCCCCTAAAAATCCAAACACCAAAATGAACACAAGTGAACAATGAAAACAATACAGTGAAACTTTATTTTTAATAAAGGCATATAAAAAAGCAAAGTTTGTGCCCCCTCCACCACGTTACTCACTTGAAATTAGCATTTTGGGAAAGGTAGATTTATTGTAACAATGTACAACTAAAAGGTTCTTCACACCTCCCCTGGACTCTGTCTGCACCTCTCCAAGGGAGGGACACAATTTGGGAAACCCTGTGCTAAACAGAAGAATGAATGAATGAATGAATGAACGAATGGGATTTTCCAATCAAGATTTTGCAGTGTTGCCTATACTGGCCCCTTATGTTCGAACCACAGACTTTGTTTGGTAAGACAAACATAGTAAATAAAAGTAAAAAGAAAGTATAATTACAAGCTTTATTCCAAATAAAGAGAGCACAAGTCTCCCTAAACCATTTGCTGTCTGAACAATATTCCAGAACAGCTCTTAAGTAGATTCCAAAAATTCAGGAGAAGTGCAAGAAAGAAAATAACAGGAAGAGAGGCATATTCATTGAGCTCTTGAATGTATCAAACACATGCCATTGTACCTTGAATTAGCAACTATACTCTGCAGGCAATGCTTTTCTTCTTTACATCAAGGTTCAACAACCTGCTTTGTTCCCATTTATCTTTGTGCAATCTGACTCTAGTTCCCCTCACACAGCCCAACACCTTAAAATCTTGCAAGACCACCAAGTTGTTACACAAAACTAACAAAATCTCATGAAAACTATGAAGATTTTAAATTAATCTTCCAGATCTAGTGGCATCTTGATTTTCTGATGTTGCTAAACTTTGATCTACTTGGCAGCAAGTAAGAAACCACACACAGAGATTCAACAACTGTTGGTAGTATTCTTATCGTGTTATCTAATACCCACAATTTGAAATAGGTTTGAAATAAGTAAAGTCTTTCACATTGCTCTTCCACTGTAATGCAAAAGCATATGGGACAGATGGACATTCAAACCAGGCAATTTTTTTTACAGCTATGAAAGGGCAGGAAATCATAGCAGCATGGTTTTGGTCATAATCAAGGGGCCAGGCAGATTATATGTCTAAACCAGGCGTGTAATCACAAGCAGCTTCCTCCAACTTGGTCTCTTCCAAAAGTGTTGGGACTGCACTTCCCAGAATCCTCAAATCCTACCTGGCTTAGAATTCTGGGAACTGTAATCCCATCATGTGTGGAGAAAGCCGGTCAGAAGTATTCAAAAAGAAGAAGCTGCATTGAGAAAAGCACCCTACCGCTTGAAAGTCATTCCCATATCCAAAGCATATTAAGTCAAAATAATTTTCTAATAAAAGAAATAATTGAATCTAACTGTAGCCTCTTCACCAACTATACAGAATAACTTTGTTCCAATTAATATTCAAATATACTAAGTTGCATTTGGCACAAATACTTAGCAGATGATGATACCTCCTGCACAGAGAAGATGCACCGGAGATAAACAAATCAAGTAAACCTTATCAGCCATGAAAGAATTTCCAAATACAAAGTTTGAATAACTAAAACCACTTCTGCCCTTCAGAGGTCAGAAAAAGCATACACTGAAAATGTGGTAGAGTTAAATATGAACATGTAGTTTTACAGATCAAACTCCAGTTCAGGATCAAATATTGGATTATTTATTTTAGTAAAAAAGACATTTTACAAGATAAAATGGCAGTTGAATATTGTTCCATCCCCTGAACCTAGCCTTCCAGGTGCCCTGTGTTCTCATCATTTTAATAACTGAGAGCTTCCTTTTCAGAAAACAAGAATGAAATGAATATTTTATATTTGTTAACCCAGCCCCAGGGCAACAAAGATGGAAAGCCTCACATACTGAAACCATGTCCTTCTGCAGCTAGCAAGTAACATAATTTCAACTTATCTTTCCAGCACTGCTTTTAGACATGTGGGAGGACGAGTTTAAGCTGACATTCCTTCAAACTAGTCCGAGTGACTGAAATATTAAACATGATCACATTGACTGCAACACAAGATAAATCTGAATGCGCATTAGTTGCTGAGAGAAGGCCTGATCCCTTCACTGCAATACAACTTACATAAGCAGTTTGGTCTATGCTAAAGGGACTTATTCAAAATCTACAAAATGAAACCACAACAAGCATGCATACTTGGCTTGAACTATGGGTTAACATATTTTTTGTAATATTCTTCATAAATATGTGCTGCCTTTGCTCAACAGCAATTTTTAAAAGGATGTTTTGATATATGAAAAACCTAGCATCCCCAACAGTTACCTAAATTCACCCAACACAAATGTGTTCAGAATTCTGGGCTAAGGGAAAAGCAGAAAAATAGAGGAGAGAAATTATACATTTAACATCCCTTCCCTACTTGACATTTTCCTTTCTCCTGGCACTGCAACAGTTTGGCTGAGATGAGGGACAAGGAAACTATGGTTCCATCAAACAACTTTGTGCAAACCACCTTCTGCCTCCCCAAATCAGGCTGGTGGTGGCCATACTGCATGTGTTCTGCCATCAGAATTCTTTGTGCTTAGAAATGAAATCAGTGGTGATTCTAGCTAACCAAGATGAATAAAGATAAAACTCACTGGTCGTCATTACATCTATACCAGCATCATGTGCTTTACTAACTTAGGGTTGCTTAATTTCCTAGGTCCAGTTAGACATGGATCAGTGCAGCAGTTTCCACACAGAAAGAGCTGAGGACAAAATGAAAACCATGATAGATCTAAGCCTACAATTTATTAACTTCCACCAAGACAATTTTTGCAGTCAACCATGCCAAGAAACTGGACTCCAGGCTCAAATTTCAACTATAAGCTATTTCTTGTAGATGCCGTAGGATAAATTCATTGAAATGGAACATACTTAGTGCAGCAAATGTGTTTAGAAGGCGTTCTGAATCATTCCTCCTGCAGCATACACCTGCCAATCACCATGTGAGAAACTTCTTCGTATTCCCAGACTGTACCATCTGTGCTGAGATGCTCATTACTAACTGCTTCTGTAGAAGGCTGATCAGCAATCAGTGGGAGGATCTTTATACATACCAGTGACTTCTGTTGAGTGTGTGTGGTGATAGTAATTTAACTGATGCAAGTACAGTCATGCTGCACCAGAACGGCAACTTGCTTGACTACATGCCAATACTGTAGCAAAATCAGTGGGAATAGGCTGCTAGAGACTTCGGCACAGACTTCTATTCACTGTATTGGGCATTTCAGCTGGTGCAGAATGCAACTGCATGGGTGCTGGGAGGTGATCAGCTCATCCACATCTAGGCTACAATTTAGGGGCGCTCTCAATTGTGAAAGACCTAGACCTTTCTTTGAGTCCAGCTTCCTTGACTCCTATCAATATGCCTGCATTTTGCGAGACAGACCCTTTCCACTTGTCTCCTGAAGAAATCCATTCAGAGTGACAAAGACAGAGAGATCACAGCTCTGATTGTTTTAGGGTTTTTCATTATTGTGGTGTAATTTTGTCTTGTGTTCATCGCTGTTATTTTTTGAAGAAGTTTGTTAATGAAAAGCATGCTACCTCATTTTAAAAAAGAATGTATGAACAAGCATAGATCCTTTAAAGTAAAAATGCAATACTTAAAAAAAACAAGATAAATCATACCATCAAAGTGTCTGTTCCATATGTTTTTAGAATAGTGTTTACTCACACATGCTCCCCTGTCACATTTATCAGACATTTGAATACATTTTAAAGCCTCAGATTCAGTCACCAAAGAAATAAAGATCTAGAAGTCTACCTATGGGGCATGATCTAAAATCTTGACATTCCCTCAAATATGACATTCAGTCATAAACAGAAAATAGTCTATGCTTTAATATAAACTGAGTAATCTTAGCCTTCTATCCATTTGTATGACTGTGTAGGAAGATACTAATTTTTCCCTAGAATTTTCTTATATACTTTAATATTAATTTGAAACATATAATCAATCTGCTATTTTTTTTACAAGATTTGGGGACATAAAACAAGCAAATTATGGTATGCCGGGAGCACTCTATTGTCTTTTGTACATTACTTTTAAACGCTGTTTTATTGCTATCTGGACAGCTCTAAAATTTCTCTTTTTCAGAAATAAATGCTTTCATTTTGAATTTTTAAAATGAGTAAGGGGAGGTTATGTTTTATCTTTTCTTATTTTTAAATAAAGTTTAATTTTACTTATCCCTGATAAGATTCATCTAGATTCATCTAGTTTATCTAGTTCCCATCTAGGAAGGGGAGGGCAGAATCATCTACTTGAATACCTCTATGCTAGAGAGTCAGAGGTACACTATTGAAATTATTACATTTTTTATCTTTTAACAGCCAGAAAGAATACATAGGGTGCGAGAGCACCATTTCTCACACACACTGGAGTCAGGAAAAGCATCTCTTGAAAGACAGGCTGTGACAACCGGAACCACAAGCTGCTACCCTAAAGCAAGAGGCAAAACCTGTGTGTGAAAATCCAGAGGGCTCCTGGAGAGGGAGTCTGAGACACTTAGCCTCCCACCCTACAAGCTCAGCCTTCGACTACAACTGCCTTAACATGTAGGTGTAATTACGTCCAGGAAGTCATTGTAGTAAAAAGTGTCACCACATAACATTTGAAATATGGACTGTTTCCTTGACTAATATTGCTTGAGTAAAAATAGCAAAAATTGAAAGTTGAGCTAAGTGATCCATGATAGCTCATAATTCAGCTTCCAATTAAAATGAGCGCTTTCAGAATGCCGTTTCTGAAATTAGGAAAAAAAAATCTATGGAGAAAATAGGAGTTAGTAGTATTAAGTATGTTCACAGCCTTGAGTTAACCAAAATATATAAAAGGCAGGATAAAAATATAATAATAACAACAATAATAGTAATAATGATGATGATGTAAACATACTGGACTTAAGTGCCAAGGCTAAGTTATATACACTATGGCTGATGTTTCCTGTAATTTCTACTATTGAACTTTATATTAAACATAAAATATTTTACACTGTCTCCTACTCATCATTTTCCAACATAACCAACCAATACAATAACTTTGAGCAAACTGGTGAAATTTTAATTATAAGCCAACTGGGATCCCCTTCATAGTCAAAGATAAGAAAGAAGCTGGTGGGTTCTCTCTGCTAGCATAATCCACAGAAATATGAACCCCTTTGCCAAGAAACCTCTATGGTATAGTTATTACATATTACTGCTTACAAGCACACTGAAAGAAATAAAACGTTTGAGCATCACAAAATGAATGCTTGAAGCTGATCCAGCTGAATTAGATCAGGTTGCAACTTCAAGGAGAAAGAAACATTTAGTTCAACCAAGTGTACAATATATTTCAACATAGAAGCCTGGAAACAATCAGAACAGAGCAATCTGACCTTCTCATAAGCAAATGTTAATATAGTACAAATTCAACATTCATAGGAAATAATATGGGTCCTTGAGACAATACTACTGAAAAATAATTTTACCAGTATTTTTCTTTTAAGTTTGCAAATTGGCTGGTAGCAAAATGCTGTTTAAAGACATTATTTTCTAAAAAACCTCAATCATATTCTCTAAACAATTAGCTCACCTTATAAATATATCACATTCATAATTAGAATTTTCATCTTGGAGAAAAACCATGTTGGAAAGAGTATAATGTACTACATTCTAGAACAAAGAAGGAATTTATCATAATCCATGATTATGTGGCGTAAGAATGAGAAGCAATTGGTCCTACTGAGTGGGTGAGGCTGTCTCTATCAATAATAGAAAAATATCAGCCCTGTGTCCAGAATGAAAAGTCTCCCCTTCTCCCTGTCGCTTTCCTATTCCCTTTCCCACTTTCCTGACATCCCTCCCCAGAATTTTAATATATTTTCTTCTTTTAAAATAAAGTTTAGTTTTATTTATTTCTGATGAGATCCATCTGATTTATATAACACAATTTCTATGGGGGATTGTTATCAATAGTGAAGAGCTAGATTTTGGGCAAAGTGCCATTTTGTTGTCAAAAGGAAAGCACTTTTTCCTCTCATCATCTTGGAACCCTAGAGTCCAACCTCTTGTTCAGTGCAGAAGCCTAAATTAAAAGTGTCCCCACCAACTGGCTGTTCAGCCTCCACAAAACAAGGTGCCACTAGATAATGTGACCCTGTAAGGCATTCATGTCTCCCTGGGATGAAGGGCCAGTGCTCCATTACATTTTCAATACCAAAAGGATGCCCAAAGAATGGGATAGAGGAATTGAGGTAGATTAAATGCACTCTAATGCATGAAAGTCTAATTTCTACCTTTATCGATTTTTCATATATATTCTCCGCCAGAGGAAGTGCATTGCCTCCCTCTATGACAAACGCACAGCCTCTTTTCATTATCAAGTAGTAGAATCAAGTTGATCCATATCCTGTCTGCAACAAATGTAACTTGCACTTTTCATGTGAGGAAAAGTACAGTAGTGGTCAACATGAAGCCAGTGCTAGTACAACTGATGATATTCCAAAGGTGCAACTCTGAATTTCAGCTCTAACTCAACACAGAGGCCTCAATAAAGCAGGCTGCAACCGAGCAACCTCCTCTATATAGATGTTTGAACGGTTGGTAAAATTCATTGTGGCCTGTGCGAGATCAAAGGGAAGGCCAACTACAGGGTACTTTTTAGATAATAAAGAAGCCCCAAAGAACAGAGAAGTATATTTAAGTGCAAATATTAAAATGTCCAGCTTTCCACCTACAAAGGACATTTCAGTTAGATTAGTGACTGCAGTTAAAACAGAATGCTACAGAACACTTAACATTTTATGCCAGTTCAAGCAGAATGCAATAGAATCTTATAGAGTTTTGAACATAACACAGTAGAGTCTTACATATTACTGTTAATATGTAGGCATGGGAACCTAAGACTCCTGCTGAACTCCCAGCAGCCTTAGCCAGAATGAAAAAATAGCACATTTTTGCTATCGCACAAATATGCACAAAATTCTTGGTCAGCAGCTACAGGAGGGTCACAGATTCCCCACCTCTGCTTTAAAGTGTAACAGTGTTACTGTGAATCTAGTAATCTGAAGAGTCTGTTGAAAGGAGAAGCTGAAGAAATGACATCCAGTTCCACACTGAATCTAAAGGACTGTCTCTCAGAGATCCTTGCAAAACTTTACAACTTGGCCAGCAATGCCATGCAGATGTGAAACAAAAGGAAGGAAGGAAGGAAAGAAAGAAGAAACTAAGAGAGCTTCACAGTGAAAGGAGTAGCTAGCCCACCTCTTCCTTCTCTACCATTCTTCAAATTCACAAATTCAAATTTATACTATTCAGAAATGGAGTAGTATGACCTGATATCTGTTCCAAAGGCAAATATATCAAGCCAGAACACAGCTGATGGCAGAAAGATGCCTGAATACAGCAAGAGGAAGCTTGTATCTGAAACAATTTAACTGTAAGAACTTTCTCCAGGCAAAAAATTGTAATCCTATTATAAGGCACAATGGAGCAGAGTAGGTCAGAAAACTCCTCACACTTGTATTTAAATGTCAGGGTAGAACTGTGGAACGTGCAAAGTTATGTTAGTTCAAGAAAATTAACGGAAGAAAGCTTCCTTATTTGTTGATGTTTTTCTTTTCCATCTCACTTCATTGAGAAGGGCCCTTATTTGGTGAAGATGTCCAGAGATGCATCTGGGATGGAGGAATGAAGAAATTCTGATTATGAACTTCCTTTAAATTAATTTATCTTCAGAATCAAGCCATTACCAGGGTAATCAAATGAAAACAAACAAAAAAACTTGAGGTGGTTCTTCACTATCCGGAAAGTCTTCATTAAGATCCATTAAAGCCACCATACAATTGGAAGAAATTCTGCTCTCATTTCCTTCTGCTCCTTTGGACTTGCCCTCACCCCTACTTGCTTTTCTTGTAGGCAAGAGAAAAGAAATCCAGCAAGCCTGAACAACAGTGAGTGACTCCACTTAATTGGACTTTCCTCTTTTCTTCTCCAATCCAAACCACTGCAAATTCAAGCCAAGAGATAATTTACAGTTCCAGCCTTCACAAGAAGGAATCTTCAGTAAGAAAACATTAGCCAACTGAAGCTTAGCGCACAGCAAAGTTATATAGCCAAGTTTTTAACTAGGAGGAGAAAGAGGGGAGGAGGACAAAGGATCTGAGAGACATCTTCCTCTCGAAACTAATTTTGATTATCATTAATGACCTAGTGAGAAGGTGGGAAAATCACCATCTCTTCCTCCAATCCCTGTTATGTGGCAATAATAAATATTCACCTGCTCCTCAGGGATTTTGTGATTATTAATTAATGTTCATATAGGCCTTTGAAGACAAACAGTCCCAAGTAATACTGTAATTAAGCATCTGCATTTTTTTTTTTTGGCTCAAATCATAAAGTCTCAACAAATATATGGTAAATTGTCTGGAGGCAACTACACTCCCTATGTTAAGAAAAGCAACATTAACAGCTGGGTAGTTTCAAGGAAAGTGAAACATCAAGAACATCTGTTTAGAAATGAATTTTATCATGGATTGTTCCCCTCCTCATCGAGGCTCATCCAAAGAATCCTAGGAAGGGAAAATTTGGTAGATTGAAAAAAATCCAGTCAGTTCATTTAAGTTTCCTTAAAATGTTTTCTGGAAAATGAACCTAATTCAGAGAAATCACTATGGCTAGCCAGAATAACTTCTAGTTATAATCTATAAAATACATGTTAACAGCTATATCAACCTTGCATATGCACACAGACATACGCAGACACAGCTAAATCCTTACAAATGCATAGGAAATCTGTGTCCCTTCAGCTGTTGTTGAACTACGAGCATCCCTCACCAGTAACAATGCTGGTGGGGAGCTGAAATTCAACAAACTCTGGAATGTCTTTAGTGGCCCACTTCTACTGTATCTCTCTCTTCCTCTAAATGTGCAAGACAAATAAGATCAGCAAACGGAAAATTGGGGGAGCTAGGCTAAATCTGGCTAAAGAGGCTGACACTTCAATGGAAAGCAAATGAAAGCAAGAAAATTTTACCTGCCAAGACTGTGGGGCTAGTCCATGCAGTTTTCCTTCCTTGTGAATAAATCAGCAATGCTATATACTTCTGCAGGTGCAGCTACAGGTCCCCTACATTTGTAAAAGTGCTGCTCAAGTTATGAAAAGAGCTATTAACTTACTTGTAGAAGCTTACAATACTTTTCTATCTACAAGTACACAAAGATGGAACATAATAAAACTGTAGCATTTAAAAATTAAACACACTCAACAATCCAGAAAGGGCCTAAAAACGGAGCATTTGCACAGCAATAACTATACTGACATACTTCGAAAATCCAACCTAGAATTGAAATTTATATTGTTAAAAATCAGTTTAAAGTCCATTAGAACAGAAGAGTTTTAGCCTGGAATCAAATAGACCTCATAAAATAATCTCTCTTACGTATTTCTTCTTTTGAAAGTGTATCTATAATGGAGACAATGTTTATTCTGTATTTGTTGCATTATTTCACCTTTCTTCCAGGAGCTTGCATTTAATATCCCAACCCCAGACACAGAAGGATGCACACACAGATCTTTTGTCCATACAGCAACCCAATGCAGTAGATGAAACTAAGAGAAAGAGACTCCCTCCCTCCCCAACCCTGACAGTGATCTAGCCCTGGTTGAGCACACCCACTGTGGGCAGCCAGGGCTGGGGCCTTGCCAAACTACGCCCCACTCTGCCCAGGCAAGCTCCTGTCTAGGTAAAGTAGAAGCAAGTTCTGGCAACAATACTGCCTCAAGTTCCCCCAAATTTCCATTCACCGTTACATTTGCTTGCACCCCCCAGGAAGTCAAAGCTCACAGTCTGAGCACTCCTGACCTGGGTTCATGGTTCAATAGGTACAGTGGTACCTCAGGTCACGAACGCTTCTATTCCCGACCAATTCGGGTCACGAACAGCACCATTCGCAAAATTTTGCTTCCGTTCGCCAACACCAGATCGGGTGACAAACAGGATCCGCGGCCATTTCTCCTGCCGTGACACGTGGTCGTGGCTTCCTGTAGGGAGGGGGCTCTCCCTCCAAACAATAACCGCCTCCCCACCCACCTTCCTGTCCTCCACGCCTCAAGCAAGGTTAGTGTTCTCTCTCTTCATACTGTACTGTACTGTACTTTGTGTCATATTTTTGTGGTTTAAAAAAAAATACATATGATTCAGAACGGATTAACCGTATTTACATTGAACCTTATGGGACAATTTGATTCGGGTCGCGACCAAAATTGGTTGGCAACCAAATTTGTAGGGGTCAGAACGGATTAACCGTATTTACATTGAATCTTATGGGAAAATTTGATTCGGGTTGCGACCAATTCAGGTCGCGACCAGAGTCATGGAACGAATTAAGTTTGTGACCCGAGGTACCACTGTATTTGCCAAACTGGCCCCCCTCCAAACCCTAAGCCAACAATCTAAGCACCGCTCCACACTGGTTCTTGCTAAAGCAATACTAGTAGCCCAAATGAAATGGAAGACTGAAATATTGTTTAGGTGTTAGCAACAGAGCCGTGCAGCATCTTGAATTCAAAGGCCAAAAGGTACTTTGCAGTGCACAGACATGCAAATGTAGTACCTCTCTGCAACTCCTTAAAGTATCTACACCTTTCCTATAAATCAGACTCTTTTCTATATGCAAATAAACTCTAGAAGCCCATTTTTATATCATTTATTCAAAGATCAAGAGCCAGCAATCTTCTGCACAGAAAACGTTATCTGCTCAAAGTTTCTCCAAGTTAAGTCTTCCTCTGAGATTTCAGGGATGTGTACTGGGCTATACGGTACATTTACTGCCTGCAAGCCTATGGGGAAACCTTATCCCTTTGAATTCCTTTCCAAACTGGGCCACAAAGTTAACAATCTCCGAGTTTAATTAGAGGATAGGTTTCAGTGCCATTGTTCAAAGGCTGGTCATGACCAATCTTTCAGTAAGCAAGAAGAATGCTGTACACGGAGGATAACACAGAGAATGTTAAAAATAGGAAACGATACAGTGTATTGACAAGATGTCTGATTTACACAAGGAATGATTTTAAAAACGGCTCTATGCTTAACAATACTATCCTACTCCCTCTGAAAATAAATAGTGCAGTATTGGGTTGGGACACAATCTCAGCAAAGTCTGTGAATGGAGAGAGAGAGAGCAGCTGACAGTGATGCAGAGCCTTGCAATTTTTGACTTTGACTTTACAGGGGTCCTTTTCAGGATGATTTATTATGTCACCCATTCAAATTGTGATGAGCCAATCTTGCTATCTTCGGTGCCTCACTCACCAGTACCTCACATCCTGCTTTATGGCCCCACTGGTGATTGGCCCAAGTTCAGCCAGTGGATATAATACTAATACTAATTTATTAAATTTAAATGGCGCCCGGCTCCCAGGATTTCATGACTGAGAGATCATTTGCAGCAAGTTAACAATAAGACTACATTGCCCTGGGAGTTAACAATTCAGTCCAAGACAACAACACAAAGGAATCTTGAGGTTTCACACAAGAACTGAAGGCCAAAGATAAACCGGGCATAAGCCATGCATTAACATTGGCCACTTCATAGTTCTCCTCATAGTGCTAACCCTGAAGACCATTCCCTAAGGCCTCACCTGCTTCCTATCCCTTGTTGTCTTTTCCGTGAGAGAGGGCAAATGTTGTCTGCAAGGAAATAACTCATACACTGAAAATCAAATTTATGGCTCTTTACAAACTGTGATCGTTAGAAAGTGTCTGTTGGTTTGCTGAAGAGACATTTCAAATCCTGCAATATACACATGTTAGTTGTAGATAAAGCTACAACTTTCTCCTTACTTGTGCTCATTCTAAGCATGTCTTATTATCTGAAAAGGGCTACAGGCTGCAATGGTTCTCAAAACCAATTTCCATTTACTCCAAGAAAATATGTTAAGAAAAAAAAAACGGGGGGGGGGATTCTGTTATAGTAATCCCCCTCCCAGAGGACTGCATTTAATTTTTCCAGGAAAAATTGGGGGGGGGGAGGCTAGAACTTCAGCAGAAATTTTCTCCATGGAAAACTGTTTATTTTAGAATGAAGGAAACAATTTTAAAGACAAGTTTTTACTCACCCAGCATGTACATTATGATTTGGGGAGGTGGGCAAGGAAACCTGCAGTACAGCAGGACAATAATAATACTCAAAACTGTTACAAAAATACATGAATATGCTCCTATACCTTTATACTGAGACTGTACAAAACTATTTGTCAAATTAATTGACTTTCTCTGACTAAAAATGTTATGTCAATTTTTAATTATTGTTTTTTTCTTCCCAGATGGCAAAAATGAAGGCACGTGTGTCTCAGCAGCACAAGGCAGTGGTATTAAAATCTCTTCCTATTTTCAACTTGATTTGCACATAATTTTAAGGGTTCAGTCTAAAGTAATATTTGTCGAACTTGGCAACTTTAAGATGTGTGGACTTCAACTCCCAGAATTCCCGTCAGCCAGCCAGCCTTTTCCCCATAGAGAATTTATATGATCTCACATAATTATGTGCCAGTTTCAACCACATAAACCCACATTCTACTGAGCTTCCTACTCCCAAGTTGAAGAACCTACGAAGCATATTTACAATCCCCGTCTACACCTTTGAGTGATAATCGTCTTGTTGCTACAGAATCACCTCTGCTCTTGAAAAAGAAAGATGACCAAAAAACAGAACCTTTCCAACCTCTTGAAATGAATCCTCCAGTGAACTCGCTTAAACAAATAAAATCCAACAGGAAATTGTTACGAAAAAGAATAATGGAAAGAAAGGCAAAAAACTAAGAACAGGCATCAGACACACGATCTGCAATTGCTCTGGAACTGCATTATTGTACAGAGAAGGGCCACATAACTAAACATGTTTATCAGCTCCTTTGAATTTTCTTGAAGGATTTTTTAAAGCTGATACTGTAGAAGGAACTTTTAAGTAGAAATGCCATATTGTCATCAATATCAACAGCAACAAAAGGATGTATACCTTGCTCTTTGAAAGGGAGGGAGGAAAGGCAGGCAGGCAGGCTACCAGTTCATGCCGGTTAGGCTAGAGAACAGCGGGACAGCCTTATCTCTTCTGCCTGTCTTTGAAGTGTTATTAAGCATTTTCCTTGCATTGCAGCCACATTATCTTAAGGCCGATAGAGGTAAATGTCGCATTCACATATTATGCTAAGCCACAATGTGATCTCTTTTACTTATCTTACTAAGCCATGGGTTAAAACAAACCATGTCTCAGCCCAGGGTATAGATGCTGACAATAGCTTGGTTCTGGAGCTTCACTAGGTAATGGAGTGATGTTGAGGTCAAGAGACCTAGGCCCATCAAAGTCAATTCCTATTCTGGGCTGTACAGCCCGCAGAACAGTATCAGCAGATTGATACCCATGACCATTTTTAGAGCTGTAATTGGAGCTTCTGTAATCAGAGTGAGGAAGGGGTGCTGCTTCCTAGCCAGGGAACCTGGGAATTTTAGCAGGGAAGTCTATTCCTTGTTGAACAGTTTTTCAGCTAGATGAAAGTTCAGTGCTGGTTTTCTGTTTAAGCCATTTAACATAAACTTATTAAGCAACACAATTAACTGAATGAAATAAAGAGTTCTTAACAATGCTTGTTAAGTAATTGGATGCTTCAGACAGCTAATCAAGTGCAAACTAAAATCTTTAAAAAAATGTGAATCAAAATAATTGTTCCTTACAATTGATGATGGAAAAAGAGGAAGATAATTAATCAAATCGTTCCAATCTGACCTTGTATTTGTGAATGAAGTTCAGAAGAAAGCCAAATTAACAAAACAATCCTTTTTCTGAAATGTGGGAAAACTAGTGTTTTTGTACAATCATTCAGTGTCTTACACACTTCATAACTAAGCCTCTTTGTTCACTTTGCTGGCAACTCTGGAATTAAGAAATGTGTAGAGTTTTCATCTCCGTATCTTAAGTTCTAGTCCAGGTCTCATATAAAGGTGATCTAGGCTAAGTTACTGCTTTCTGTCAATAGAAGACAATGTGCACAATCAGTTGCCAGTACAAACTCTTCTGTACTTTTTTTCACCACCAAGCACACTCAAGTATCCTTTCAAATAGCCCAAAACTGCAGGTTTGCTTCTAGGCCAGCCTTTATTAGTCTCCCAAACTGGGGAATTGTATACACGTTTGCTAAGAGAGTTCAGTCTGACTTGAACATCGGTGTGTACACAGTTGCAGTTTAAAGCTTCAGAACTCCTTTATGTAAGCAAGGTGTTCCAGCGAAAATACAGAATATTTGTGTAACTGTAATAGCTGTTGTTCAAGATTTTTTTTTCCAGCAGGATGCAATGCATTACCAGTGATAGCCATTGTTCCAGGAGCTCCAAAACGATATTTGTTTCTAAGTGTTTGCCAGATGTACTGATTAAGTGTTTGCCACATGAAAAGGACCGGTGTATGTCAACTTCTTAAGTACAACCACTGCTTTAATCTTTACCCATGCCAAAGATTTTGACAATGATGTGCACAAATGCATTTAGAGGAGAACAACTTGGGTCCACTTGTATTAACTCTATTTTATTTAGCCACTTTAAAAAACTCCCTGTGGATTTGAAACAACAGCACAAAAATGTACATATTTTAGTATTTTAAGATTATTCATAGTTGAAGTCAAGACAAATTTTCATTTGTGGCTTTTATGTGGCACTTAATCCCAATTGCTCTGGGCATCTTATACAAATATAAAATTATAATACAATATCTTATATTTTTATAGATTTCTATATATCTTGATAAAACCTGTTCTAAAACCCTAAGAGATCTGAGTGTGTGTATGTGGGTAGGTGTCTAATATATATTCCCTTGAAATGGGGGGGGGGGGAGGAGACTGTAAAAATACACTCCAAAGTTATGCTAATTGACTTGGTCTGATTATATCATAAAGCTTTTAGCAACTTTTATACACTGGGGCAGAGGGGGTAACTCCCATTCATTGCATATAACTGATATGTAATTAATAAAAATTACATGATCTATCCATGGCAGCAAACCACAAGTCTCTTAAATCACTGAACAGTTTGCCTATCAACATTCTTGGCACAATCTAATTTCACTAAGATATGAAGTACAATCAATGAGTCTATAGGGAATTATCCTCTGGTTCTAATTATCTTGGACTTTGATCAAACCAGTAATATATGCTTATTATTAAGCATTCTCTTCTATTTATCTAGAAAGTACCAGGACCCTTAATTAATGATATTATGTCTGAATAATAAGTTTTCTTGAACACTTATCTTTTCAATATTTTCACTTTGCAGTTTCCTTTGTTTTACTTGAATTCCCATTTATTACAAAGTTAATAATAAAAAAAATAAGTTGCAGACAAAAGTTCACTAGATTAAGTGAATCCAAAAGCAAAAAAAGAATTTTTATCACGTTTGAGAATCCTTTAGATATGTTGTGATCCAAACGGAAATTTCTGTGCATCCCAGACATCAAAACAAACAGCTGATATGACACAAGGCTATAGGCCAAGCAGAAATTTGCATTCTTTCTTACGTGGGTGAAAGTATCTTAGGCATGCATGCAGATATCTTGAATTCCAGTCACAGATCAATGCTGAATATGAAATTTAGCAATCCATTACGACGTTATACATGATGGACCTCAAGATTTTTTTTTTGAAAAAATAGCAGCTAGAGGAAATTGGCTAATTACAGAAAGTTGGCCTAGTATTTGATAGCACACCCAGGTTGTTTGTTTTTTTTTTAATTTGGCATACACATGTCTGTGTGACTACTGCTATTAACAATGTGGTTCTAATGACAAAATTCCTCCTATTCTGTTTCCCAAATGCTATACTGGAAAGAGAGTTTTTGGCTTATATGCATAGTTGCCATTAGAAGCATCAAAGATTTAGGCTACTGATAGGAAAATCAATATAGGAGATGAACATCCAAACAGATCAGCCACATATTTCTGGTTTCTGCCAACACTGCTGATGGAATGAGAGAATATATGTGACTACAACTATGCCCACACATTGTAGCACTTTTGTACAACATTCACCCTGCACTGGATTTGGGTGAGGCAACAGGCAAAGGGAGGAAGGGAATTATTTTTGTACAAAAGTACGAAGGAGTCTTTAGCTGAAACAATAACTTTTTTCACATATGTATGCATACTGCCATTGGGCTCCAAACATTTCCATAGCTTGTTAATACCCACTTGACAAAGAAAATGTGATGCTGGTATGTGCAGCTATGAAGCAGAATCACTGAACATAATTTAAAATGCTTCAGTAGCAGCAAAACACAAATTGTACAAATGTTAAGACAAATTTACGGTCTTCTGATCACGATTTTTATATTTATTTATTTATTTATTTATTATTAAATTTATACGCCGCCCATCCCCCCCGAGGGTGACTTTGGGTGGCTTACAATTAAAAACCAAGACAAAAACAATAAAAATATAAATATCCCCCGATTAAACACAAATAATTATGGCATTATGAAATATACATTCTAGAACTCTGCCAGAAAAAATAAAATCTATGGAAAACTTAAAACTATGGAAAGGATAAGGAATCTCAATACTATAGCACAGGGTTCCTCAACCTCAGCAACTTTAAGATGGGTGGACTTCAACTCCCAGAATTCCCCAGCCAGCCATTCTGCTGGCTGGGGAATTCTGGGAGTTGAAGTCCACCCATCTTAAAGTTGCTGAGGTTGAGGAACCCTGCTATAGCAGAAAGGTTAGGATTTCATTCAGCATTGTTTGTAGTCGAGTACTCCTTTACCAACTCTGAAACTTTTTGTAGTCGTGCAAAGGAAATAACAATTGTAGGCAACTATTCAATGACAGTTTGTTAAATAGAGCTATACGTAATTCATACATTTTAACTCAAGATGTCACATTTCTAACTGAGGTGGAAGAAGATGCATTTTGGCAGATACAGGAATCTTAAAGAAAGCTATTCATAGCAGCCACAGTAGGCAGATATTAAGTACTTACAAAGAGACTATGTATTTTAAGCTGGTATATTTTAGTCATTTGTGCCTTGCCTGATACATAATCTATAATTGTGTATAACCCTATAAATTATGCACTGTTCACGTATGAAATCTGACAGGGAAAAGACCAACACAATAGAGATACACCAACTGTTCACAATAAAAGTTAATTGGAGGTAGCCTTGTTGAAATTCCATGTAACCAACCAGCTACAGAGCACTGACTTCATGTGGTAACCATAAGAAACCACCTATAGTTTAAAACCTCTTTTATTGGCTCCATCTTACTACCGGAGCAGATTAGGTTGACAGGAACACAGGACAAGGCCTCTGCTGTGGCCAAACCCTGATCATTGGACTTCTTCCCTAGAGAAGCTACATTGGGTCCTTTCTTGTTTACCTTGATCCAAGCCATTAACGTTCTGCTTGATACTCGAATAATGATTCATTCCATTTTTGTTTTTTGTTTTACTAACATTTGTTTAGCATGTTATTTGGTACAAGATTCTTCAATATATTTTAATCTGCATGAAACCCTGGAGGCCTATTTGGGCTAAATAGTAACTACCTGATGACACAGAGAGCAGGTAGAAAATGGGGCAAAATGTTTTGCATGTAAATTTAATTTACTCTCTGTTCCTCATCAATGGGGTTTTGCAGGGGCTTAGATAATCATGGCTCTCTTCATTATTTTCAGTGGCTAGTCAAGACAAATATTTGGTTTGTTGGTTTTTAAATATATTCCTGGGTGCCTTCAGGAAGCTCACTAGGATAGTGGTGTGTGTCTAGCACCTTAGGCTGAGTATCAAAACAGCTGAGCATCCAAATACATTTTAACACCTTTAGGCCATTTTGCATGGCATTGAACACACCCAGTGAACAAAAAAGATTTAAAAGGATTTAAAATTCTAACCCCATTACTCATCAAAAATACAGAAATGCTCTAAAACTACAGAACTCATTCTTAGGGATGCCAAGAGGATTTATTTAATGAAAATTTAAGAACGTTCACAGTATTATTCTAACTGAATCTGTTTATATGCTGAAGATACCACAACAACTTTCCATTGCTAATGCCAAAATGGCACATAGATAGTATGTTAATGAATAAGAACTACATCCATGATGAAAATTGTCATCATGAGAGCTCTGCCTGGTGAAGTGGGTGTAAAAGTGTACATAGATTTGCACTTAAACCAACTGGATGTAAATGCATGACAAAATTATTTACTGCAAACACACCATATGAAATAATGTATACAGTTTCAATCTCCCTCAAGTGCTGCCTCATCATTGGTTGGGGGGCCTTCCTGGGTGGGATGAATGAAGAACACGGAGAGCGTATGCCAAGAGTATATAATCCCAGCCAGGTCACCCAAGTCACGAAGGTCATCCCAGCTGCCCAGCTAAAGTAAACAGGCATGCATATTCAGCAGCAGCGATTCAGGAAGATGCTGGAGGCAAATGATTACTTTGGAGACAACAGCAAAAGTGTTATTTCATACTGAGGAGAAAGCAATGATAAACCATTCCTGTATTTTACCAAGGAAACCGTATGGATAGGCAATATGAAATGACTGACAATATAGTGCCGGGTGATAGTCCCCTCAGCTAGGATGTGCTCAAAATGCTATCAAGAAAGAGTTGAGGATCTTTCGAAGTACTAATAGTGTTTAGCGCTAGCTAAATTAAAACCTTAGAGAAGTCTAACTGCTGATGTTGCCATGCAGGATAAGAAAATGCAAAGCTGCAAAGACAGAATTACAGTGAGAACATGGAATGTAAAAAGCATGAATAGGGGAAAGCTCAACCACAGTAAAAGGTAAAAATCAAGTACACATTAACCTCTTAGGTATCAATGAATTGAAATGGACTGGAATTGGATATTTCCGGTCAGAAGATCATACTATTTACTACTCAGGATGTGAAAAAGAAAGAAGCAACCATATTGTTTTCGCAGTCAGAAAGGATATAGCGTGGACATCACTTGGGGCATAATGCAATCTATGACAGAACAATATCAGACTTCATGGTCAACCCTTTAGTATCATAATTATCTAGGGTCATCCCCCAACCACTAATACAGAAGAAGAGGAGGCTGATGAGTTCAATCTGAATTCACACAACATGCAAGCGAGATAGGCTGCTTGTGCTTGGAGACTGCCAAAGTTGGGAATATTAAGTAGGAAAATGTAGTTGGACTGTATGATCTAGGAAATAGAAATGAAGGGGAGTGACATATCGATTTCTGCCAATACAATGATTTCTTCTGAAATTACTTTTTCCAGCATCAGAAAGACTGGTTTTTCAATTACAATACTTTTCCAACAATCTTTATTTTCAAGAACATATGCTAATGATAACATAAAACTGATGACAGCAAATTTTTCAAATTTCACCACAGAAATGTATGGTGAGTCATGTGATCTATAGACTGCAGTGATCAGAGATTTGAAGGGGATGGACTGAAGCTGATTGCTGGAATCAGGAAATAAATTAAATAATGTAAATCTAGGCTGTTGATGGACAAGAGAAAGAAAGAAGCATTTACAAGGTCACAATACATGAAAGTTTCAATGGCTACTGTTGTGAAAAGTCCAAAAAATCTTTTTAAAAAAATATGATATGCAAAATACCAGACAATATTTCATTTTAAGGCTATGCCTGCAGGACAGAGGACATGAGGACAAAAAGGAAGACATGTCCTCCTTTTGCCAGGCATCTGGTAACCCTAATAATAATAATAATTTATTATGGAAAGGTAGATACCAGATCTTTATGCTGGCTTTAGAAAATGCTGAGAAACATTATTGCCAATGTATGCTAGAAATTAAGAAAACTAAAGAACACTCAAAAGAAGACATGTGTATCATTGGCTATAAAATGCCCTTTGATCGCATCAAGCATGTCAAGCTGTGGAATGTCCTTAGGAAAATGAGTGTCCCAGAACATCTTACTGCCCTCATGAGAAACCTATACACAGGTCAGGAAGCCACAGTCCAGATGGAACATGGTAAAACAGACTGGCTCCTGGTCAGTAATGAAGCAATGCCAAGGCTGTACTCACTCTCCTTATTTATTCAACTTTTTTGCTGAATATTTATTGAAGGAAGCTGGATTGGAAGATGAGTGTGGTATTAAAACTAGAAGAAGAAACATCAATAACCCACATTATGCTGATAACACTACTCTGATAGCTGAAAATGTAAATGATCTGCAACTAATGAAAGTCAAGGAGCACAGTGAAAAAAACTGGACTAAGATTAAATATAAAGAAGACTAAATTAATGACAACAGGTACAGCAACCAGCCTTAGAATTGATAAGATATTGAAGTGGCGAATAACTTCTGCCTTTTAGAATCAACTATCAACAATAAAGGAATCAGCAGTCCAGAAATACCCTGCAAGTTAGTACTTGGTAGTGAAGTAATGAAGGCCTTGGAAAAGGTACTCAGGTGATGTGGTGCATCTACACTTACCAAGATCAGAATCATGCAAGCAATGGTTTTCCCTGTGACTCTCTATGGAAGTGAAGGTTGGACTTTGAAAAAGTGGGATAGTATATTGATGCTTTTGAAGTTTGGTGTTGGAGAAGGCTATGGATAAGCAAGAAAACAAACAAGTAGATCACCGAATAAATTAATGTTCTCACTTGAGACACAAATGACCAGTCTCAAATTATCATACTTTGGACATAGATATGCACACCTATCTCCTGAGAAATCTATAATGCTGGGACCCTGGAAAGAGAAAAAGAAGACGACCAGCAGCGAGGTGAATGGACTCAATGACAGCAATTAAGAGTGCATCTTTGGAGATCTGAAGGACCAGGATGGGGACAGAGTGTCCTGGAGAAAATCTATTTGTGTAGTTGGTAAGAGTCGACACTGACATGATGGCACGTAATCATAATACAATTTCAATGCCACCATATGAGTGACAGAAACATCTCTGGGAAACAAATGTTCTCTCTTCCTGTCCCTTTTACTGGCTGATCTCACAGGAAGAATTCATAGTCATAATTCTTGTCAAAACATTATAATATAAAGGCTGTGTTAACCTTTAAATGCTTCTTGTGCATTTAATAATTAAATTAAGTACAACCAAGAGACATACAACTAGTGCAAAAAAACAAACCTTAGCATGAAGAAGAAAGCAGTGATTATTTTTGGAACAAAAATCTTCAGAAATCTTACTGTGGAAACTTACAGCAACATCTGTTTCTGTTCTCTTTCTCAAGCCAACTTCTAAAGCTGGGTGCCCTTTCCTAACTTAAAGACTGTCAGCACTGAGGATGGATAATTTTATTTGGTCCATATTCTTAATCAAAACAACCTATTTTGCATCTCATAAACTAATATGTGATCCGAACATAGTAATCCTGCAGACTGCAAATTCAACTTGAAAATCATACAAAAATGGATAAATTAGAGAAAGTCGCATACAAAAAATATGTTGTACTTTAAAAAACAGCTGCAGAGTAGAAATTGGAGGTAATAGAGTCTCAACACATTTCAGATTACATTGTAACATTAAATCGTACACGCTCAAACTGTGACAGATAGCATTAATATTTGACATCCTGCTGTCTTTCAAAGTTAACTGAATAGTTCTCACTAATTTCAATCATGTGGAGTAGCAATAAACTTTAGATTGTGTCCAGTGGTGCCTAAGTGTTAGGAGACTGAATTTATATTTGGCTAAAATGCGTAACTTCTGGTAAGAGGGCGGAGAGAGCAGGAGCCATGGATGGATCGTCCTCTCAGTTGTATGGATGACAGTATGTTTCGATTGGCACTTACTGGGATTAAGGCTGGATTTGGTTTGCTTTGGACCTGGACTGGACCTACTCAGGCTGCCTTTGAGGCTGGAGGAATGGCCTGAGGACAGGCCATGTTTGCTGCCTGGTCGCACTGGCTACCTTTACTGTGTCCGTGGGCCTGGCGCCAGCCATGTTTGTAGGCTTAGAGGCTGGAGAACCAGGCTGGAGGATGGGCTGGAGGATGGGCCACGCTTGCTGCCTGACCACGCCGGCTGCGTTTGCTGCATTTGCCATGCCTATGGGCCTGGCGCCACCGCACTTGGAGGCTTGAGGAGCAGAACAGAGGATGAGCCAGAGGACAGGCCACATTTACTTCCCTGGCCACGCTGGCCACATTTGCTATACCTGTGAGCCTGGCACTGGCCACATTTGCCGTGCCTGTGGGCCTGGCACTGGCTGTGCTGGCCACACTTGCAGAGGCGGCCCTCTGTGTACTATGCTCTCTTGCTGACAGCATTTCTCCCCGGTGATTGTGCGACCCTGATGGCTGCTGCTGGGAGCTGTGCCCTGGCAGCTTTTCATCTGAGAGGTCAACCAGGATTCTGAAACATTGGAGGTATTGGCTGTGGTTAGGCGAGGGGGAATAACAGTAGAGTGGCAGATACTGTGGACCCTCCCCCCCTCGGAGACCATTTTGCCTTCCCTTCTGTTAGTTCCAGAAAGAGAGAAGATGCAGCAATTGTTGACCAATTCAGCGTGATTCCATCTACCAGTTAGGTGCCTATGATTGTGGACTGTGGGTTTCCTACAGAAAACTAATTCCCCCTCTGGGTGAGAGCTGGAGGAGATTGGTTGGGTTAGGTTGAATGGAAGGGAACCCTTGACCAGTTGGTGAGAGCGGCGTGGGGGGGGGGTGTTCCAGTGAATGAGTGTCTGTGTGTTTGTGGGTGGAGTGGGTGGGGGGGGTTGCTGCATACCCTGATGGTGCTAAGAGCTAATGAAGCTGAAATGCCTCGGAGTGCTTGGCTTCCCCTCCCTGGGAAGGATGGAATTGAGAAGTCCTCAGTCTTGGGAATTGGGGGGACCTGGTTTAGGGAATGATGCTGCCTTTGGGAGGATCGGGGTGGGCCAAAGTATTAGGGTGGTGATGGGCATGGGAAGAGACAGGAGCAGGCCATTCTTGGGGAATGCAGGACCAATACTTATACTGGTTTTGCTTTCCAGCTCCTTGGTCTCAGCCCCTGTATCCAGTCTGAAGAACTTCAGAGGCCCAGGCTTTCAGCTACTGCTTCTAAATGTCAGATCAGTCAGTAATAAGGCCTCCCTCTTTTGTGAATTAATTGCTGATGAGAAGGCCAACCTGGCATGTATCACCAAGACCTGGCTGAGTCCGGAAAGAGGGGGGGTAGCCCTTTCGGAGATATGCCCAGCTGCGTTTCAGATGTGGCATCAGCCAAGACCCAGGGGCAGGGGTGGAGGTGTGGTGATTGTCATCCGGGACTTATGTACGCCTTTCAGGGGCGCTGCACCATAGATCACCGATGCAAGACCCTGTTCATTAAGTTGAGCTCTAGGGATCAGCTGGGATTGTTGTTGTACCAGTCTCCCTGCTGCATAGCAACCTCCCTGCCTGAGCAACTTGACTCCATCTCTGGGTTGGCAGTGGAGTTCCTCAGACCTATGGACTTGGGGGACTTCAATCTGCATTCTTTAGGAGTGGGTTTTGAGGCAGCTCAGGAGTTCATGACCACCATGCTGGCCATGGGCCTATCCCAAGTCATCCAGACCCTGACATGGGACAGTGATCACACACTGGATCCTGTGTTCCTGTCAGACAGCAGCTATATGATCTGAAAATGGGGGAGATTTTGGTATCTCCCTTATCATGGTCAGATCATGCCCTGATTACCATAGGATTCTCTTGCACCACCATCCTCTGCACAGAGGCTGGACCCATTAGATCGGTCCACCCCTGGTGACTGATGGACTTGAATGGGTTTCACAGGGAGCTGTGGGTTGTTCCTGATGGTCTGCTGCACAGTCTAGCTGAAGCCTTGGTCTCCACTTGGAATAAGAGGACGACTCAGACTTTGGAGCAGACCACACCTATGCAACCTCTCCCCTCTCATGGATCCCATCACTCCCTATGGTATACGGAAGAGTTGAGGGAGATGAAACAAGATAAGAGATGTCTAGAGCATCACTGGCATTCTACAGGGGACAAACGTGACCAAGCATGGGTTAGAACCCCTATTAAGGCCTACCTTGTGGTGGTAAGGGCTACAAAGCATCAGTACTTCGCCCTTATTGCATCTGCAGATAGCCGTCCTGCAGCCCTGTTTTGGGTGGTACATGCCCTCTTAGGTAGAGGGGGCTCAGAGAACCCCTTACAGGGGTGTGCGGAAGAATTTGTTCAGCATCTGTCAGACAGAGTTGCTCAAATTCAGTCACAGTTGGACACTGGCCTTGTTGCAGGTCTGCGAGAGATGCCTGGGAAAGATTCTTGCCCAGCTATCTGGGAACTGTTTGAACCTGTTGAGCCTGAGGAAATGGACAGGGTCCTTAGGACTGTGAGCTCACCAATCTGCTCTTTAAATCCATGCCCCTCCTGGGTTGTTAAAGTGGCCTGGGCAGTGTTGTGTGAGTGGGTTCTAGTGGTGATGAATTCTTCTTTGAGTGAGGGGGTTGATCCTTTACCTCTCAAGAAGGCCTTGGTTTGCTCTGTCTCAAGAAGCCATCACTAGACTCCACTATACTGGACAAAAATTGTTTTTTGTCCAGTATCTAACCTCCCCTTTTGGGGGAAGGTGGTTGAGAAGGTGGTTGTGCAACAGCTTCAGAGTACCCTGGATGAAGCAGTATCTGGATCCTTTTCAGTCAGGATTCAGACCCAGATATGGGATGGAAATGGCACTGGTAGTGCTTTTGGATGATCTCTGGTGAGGGTCGGATGGGGGTTGCACACCCATCCTTGCCCTACTTGACCTCTCAATGGCTTTCAATACCATCAACCATGGTATCTTTCTGGATCGGCTAGGAGGACAGGGGGTTGGTGGCATGGTGTTGTGCTGGTTTGCCTCCTTTATCTGGGGTTGATTTCAGTCGGTGGTGATTGGGGGGGAAGAAATCGTACTCTCAGCCCCTACTGTGTGGGGTGCTGCAGGGGTAGATGCTATCTCCACTATTTAACATCTACGTGAGGCCATCAGGTGATTTCATCTGTCACCATAGGGTGAAGTATCATCAGTACACTGATGATACCCAATTACACATCTCTGCCCTTTGCAAATTAAGCAATGCCGTGGATGTCTTATTCTGGTCCCTGGAGGCTGTGAGGGTCTGGATGGGGAACAACAGGCTTCAACTGAACCCTGGCAAAACTAAGAAGCTTTGGGTTTTCGGACCCACCGGTTCTAGGACTATGCCATCTTTGGTGCTGGATGGGGTGGCACTGCCCCAAACCGACCCTGTGCACAATCTGGGGGTCCTCCTAGACTCACAACTCCTGCTCAAAGAGCAGATGGCAGTCATGGCTAGGAGGGCCTTTGCACAACTTTGTATTGTGCACCAGTTGCACCTGTTCCTAGATTGAGGGGCTCTGCTCATGATCACTCATGTCCTACTGACCTCTCAGTTGGACTACTGTAATGCACCCTACATGGGGCTGCCCTTGAAGAGTATCTGGAAATTTCAGCTGGTGCAAAATGCAGTGCTGCAGGCAGTTATGTGTGTTTCTAGAACAACATGCATCACACCTCTGCTCCGTGAGCTGCATCGGTTACCAGTCTGTTTCTGGGTCCAATTCAAGGTGCTGGTTTTAAAGCCCTACATGGCACTGGCTGGGGACCACCTCTCCCCGATTACATCTGCCCGTCCCACCAGATCCAGCAGAAGAGCATATTACAGGTCCTGTCAGTTAGAGAGCTACATTTGGTAGGTCCTAGGCAATGGACCTTTTCTGCCATACTGCCCACTTTATGGAATATCCTCCTCCCCAAAATGAGGCTGGCACCACCCTGTTGATTTTCCGGAAGTCCCTCAAAACCTGGTTGTGCCATCAAGCCTGGGGACCCCAGGGGACCAGTGAGATGGTGAGGTGACTCCATTGTTATTAACATCTGCTCTTAGCCTAATATCTGTATTTTTTAGCCTTATATTTTTTAAAGTTTTTAAAAGCTTTTAATAATAATAATAATAATAATAATAATAATATTGTTTTTATATATTGTTTTTACCCTTGTTATATGCTGCCCAGAGTCACTTGTTTGGGAGACGGACAGCCATATAAATTTGACAAATAAATAAATAAATAAAATAACATTCTGG
The DNA here is from genome assembly GCA_030867105.1 of Liasis olivaceus. NCBI lineage: Eukaryota > Metazoa > Chordata > Lepidosauria > Squamata > Pythonidae > Liasis > Liasis olivaceus. Next base: position 134,066,895 of record CM061349.1, on the reverse strand, counting down.
AGATTGCCCTAAATGCAGGACAGATTTTGGGGAGCCATATAAAGCTGCAGGTAGTAGCAAGTTGAAGTGCAAATGATTTTTATTAGCAGAAAAATATACAAAAGAAGGTATGCTATAAGAAGGTGTATGCTCCAGGGTATACACCTGTGGGTCATTTTATATTCCTCAACCGAAACCTTCCCAAACCTTCATTCATTAAAGTTCTAATCTATTTGATAAATGACATATTACATCAACTATGGCACCATAAACTGTAAAGCTATAGTGCTGCAGTCACCGTGTTATATTTTTATAGACTGGTTTTATCGAAAACATTATATTCTTGTACAACATTCAATAATGTCGAATGTTTCCAGCAAGATTGCAAATCACAGAAGCACATCCTCAGACATGATTCTGCAAACATAAATTCAGTTTCCAAGCCCTTGATGAATCCAATTAATGGTGTTCCACCAGCATGATAATCAATTCTAAAGCTGTTCTAAAAATGAATTAGAAATGGATCACTGGACGTTTTGTAACATATTGGCAGGGTTTCTTATGCTGAAATGCTAATCATCAAAAGTCTTTCAGTTCTCTGCCTGCTCCTCTGATCGGCAGTAACTGTTAATATCCTTGATCTGCAGTAACTCATATCTAACTTGGCACAGTGTACATTAAATGGAATGCAATAAGTGAATGGGTTCACCCCCTTAGCCAGAGCTCTTCCCCCAATTCTGTGCCTAGTTCTGATTGTTTATCAGGCTGAAGCAGAATCCACAAGCCAAACGTCTGCCTAAATCTGCCATATACTCAACACGGCATTGCTATTAACCATTATGCTACCCACAAACCTTCCAAGCTAATCAAGTAGACATAATGACTGAGTGTGAATCTCCCTTACTTCATTTGACTTCAAAATATGAATCACCTTCACTGAACAGTACCTTTTTTATATGCTGTCAGATGGTACTGAACAAGTGTTATGATGCCAGATTAGCTCACTTAAATCTGTCAAATGAGAGATGGTAGAGCAGAGTTTTTGAAAAACAATGCTTGAAAATATACCCTCAAAATGTTTTAACAACTCATCTACATGTGTCATGTCACAAAGATGTTCTACTAACTGTTCGTAGAAGATTATGTCATCACATTGCCTCCCTCTCATCACTATGGCAGCTGAAGTCAGTTTCAAGTGTTCTGGGATGAAGTATTTTCCCTCTTATCCCAATGCAGATGTTCCCAAGCAGATAATCTAAAGCACATGGAGGAGAGTCATTTTGGGATGACATGGTCAGGGTTGAGGACCACCTTGGCTCCATTTGGCCTGGCAGAACTGCTATGGGATTGCCCCCATCTGTACAGTCACTGAGCATTGAGCCTCCATGGCCATATAGCTGTGAAAAAGACATTTTGTTTGTCCAACCTACTTCTTTTTGACATTTCTGGAAGACCAAATGCAGACGGACATTCCTGTGAAACTGATTCACAGATGCTACCATCTGCAGGTCATTTGGATTACTGCAGGTTGGAATTCTGATATCTATGAATATGCTTCATGTGTAAGAAGACACACACAGAAAATAGTAAAGCTAAATAAATAAACATTACCTAAGATAATCTAAAAGATACTAAGCTATGATTGTGAATAAGCTTCAATTCTTGTATTTTCAAGGATTTAACTTTAAAAACAAAGATTCATTCTTTTCAGAAAAAAAATACTGTCAGATGCCAAGAGGAACTGCCTTCCCCAAGCTGATATAAAGTCTCACATATATGTATTCTTCTATAATCCTATAAGGAACTGTTCATTTACCAAAAGCATACACCTTTGATGTTTGACTAAACCTCTCATCCAATGCTGATAAATATTTTAAAATGGCAAAATGGAATTCAGGATAGAATTTGCAGCATTACCTAGATTAACATGAGTAATTTCTACAGCAATTAACTTCTACTTAAATCACTAAGGTAGGCCTTTATGAGTAAATGCACATGTAAATAAAGTCTAGTAATACAAGTTTATACAGGTTTAGTCAGAGTGTTCCAAGGTGCTTACTCTCATGTAAGTGTGCAAAAAAATCTACCTATACAATATATGACCCTGCTCTGAATTTTGTGTTTTTGTTTTTCTTATATCAAGGGTTCCCAATCTGTGGCTCAAGAACTGCTAACAGTCCACAATTATACTGCAGATGGTCTCTAATGACAGTGCTCAATATAATAAATAGCCCTAATCTAAATTGGAAGATTTGGGCATTCTCTTTCACATCAGACAAGATTCCAACATTTCACAAACCTCTCACAAGCAGAAACACAAAAATCTCATGAAATGTAGGGTATTTAAACTTTTTTTAATAACAATTTTTAATTTGACATTTCATAGATATCATCTTGGGGGGGGGGGGTATTCACACTGCCAGCTCCTAGCTTATGTAGTGGATCTCAAAGGGTCTGATGATGTTGTGGTCTACATAAAGACTGGGAACTGGTACCTTAAATGATTCATACTGCATGAAACGCTGCTTCTTGCAATACATTTTGGATGGATCTGTTTCTCACTGAGTAAAACAATGCATTAACTCTCAAATATTAAATTCCCTTCCATTAAGCTGTAGAAAGAAGTGATGGAATTCCTAGGAAAAAATATGCACACATTCAAATATTTGAAACAAATCAATTAATGTTGGGTATACACCTGGCTTACTAGAAATAGACACCCCAAAGATGAGTTGCTTAGTTGGTCCTATTAAAATAAGTTAACAAGGTTCTGCAGCCTTAACTAAACGTAGTGCAAAGCTTCCATTAATGACGCACAACTGGCTTAAATCCAAGTACTTCATCTGTGCTGTTGTAAATACCGAGCAGTAAATCTGACAGTCTCTTGCGATTTCCAATGGACTATCAATAAAATCTGACATATATAGGAATACAACGGCGTGTTAGGGACCCACCCTTCTAAACTTTAAAGTTCTGATCTTTTTAAGTTTTCAGACCTTCGCTAATTCCCTATCCAGGTTGTAAAATATTCTGCAGTCACGGGAAAAAAAAGTTTTGCTTTCTTTAACTTTTAAAAGGCTGTGCCGTAAGAGGAAACGGAGAGGAGAATTCCTCCTGCGATGCATCTGCTTATCGGCGGCTCCAAACTTCCCCCGAGAAAGCACGCCTTCTCTTTCCTGACCTCTGAAACTCGCCTGTTTCTTGGTGCTAAAGCCCTCGGGCCATTCCTTGCCAATGACACTATCCAGCATGAAATCAATGCCCAGGAGGGGAGGGGGAGCGCCGCGCTCTTGATCTTAGCCTTGGACGCGCCAGTCATGCCCCCGAAGAAAAGAATCATCTGTTGCTGCAGATCACGCCGGGAACGCAGCGCTCAACAAAGCCTAGTCGGGGTTCGACTCGTATACAACGCGGGCGCCCCATCCTTCACCCTCCTCTGCTCTTATGCTCGTTAAAAAGAAAAAAAGGGGGAGAGAAGCGAAACGAAAAAGAACGAGGGACAGCCGGACAGCAGCCTTTACTCACCGGCTCAACGCCTAAACCCCTCGCCTCCGGCCGGCCGGCCGGCCAGCCACCCCTTCCCACGAGCGCACAATGCAGCGAGGCTGGCGGCGTGCACTGCAGTCCTGCCCGGGAACGCTCAGCCTCCCAGACACTCCAGGCAGCCAATGAGGACGCCCAACTCCACGCTAAATTCTTGGGCTGCTTTGCCATTGGCCAGACAATTAGCGAGGCTTGGCTGAGACGAGCTGCAGGTCTTCTCGCTCTTCGAGGGAAGACCGAGGAGTGGGAAGGCGAAAGTCTGGTTTTACCAGGCGGGCGGTGAGGTTTGGTTAGCTCGGGGCTGGACAGTCGAAGCCGCGTGGGAAGTACGACCGCCTCTGACGCTTGCTGCCGCGGCCCCGAATGTCTGAAAGGGTTCCTTCCTTGGCCATCTGTGGGGCGGGGGGGGGGGGGGAGACGTACCATTCAGACGTTTGCATCCGATGCCCAGCCTACAGACTGCGAATCGCCGCCACCGCTGCTACCGCATATTTTTGTATCTGGCTGATCTCCCGCGCAGCGGTTCTGGGGAGGAAAGCGGGTGGAGGCTTGTCCAAGTCTACGCGAGCCAAACGCTCTCCCGCCGCCACCATGACGACGAGATACGGCTTCATGGGGGCTTGTGCCGAGCTGAGGGGCGCGGAAGGACCTTCGCGCTCCCCAGTCCTTCAAGCTTGGAACAGCGTAGGCAGTGCGGGAATAGCGAGTGGTGTTGGAACAACCTGAAGTTAGCTATCTTTGCTTTAGTATCTTTGGCGTATCATTTCTTACTCTTGTTTGCATAATGTCACTTATCCCGAAAAGGAACTGTGTGAGAAATAGATGTCTGTGCGCTACCGACTGAAGAACGATAAAGAAAGGAAGGCAGGCTGCAGTTCTTTAAACAGCGCTGAGCACATCTGCAAGCCTCTGCCTTGGGGCAATCCAATTGTAGTGACCCGCTAGCTGCTCAAAAACCAGCAGCTGCCATCATTGGCAGAAGGGGCCCTGCCGTCCGGAATAGCAAGCAGGTGAGCAAACAGCAGCTGGTTGCTGTCCCCAGTAGCCAGCTTTCTTCTGGACAGAGCAGCTTGCAGCCGGTCATGCTGCTTGGTCAGTGGTCAGCTGTATTTCCTACCATTCGTTGTGCTTCCTTCTTCCATTGGTCATCCACCGAGCGGTAGGACTACTGCAGAAAGTATCTTCCTCCTGCATTTGTGTCTCTTTTTATTCTAGGAAGCGCAGAGAGGAGGGATTCAAAGGAGAAGCCCCCCCCCCCCCGCTTTGCTGTATTAATTTTGCATCTATACAGGTCAGGTGTGGACTTGTGGGGAAGGTGATACAAAGGTGGAGGACTGGGCCATCAAGAATATGGAACTTTCTGCCTGTCCCTTTGCCGGGCTTAAGCATCATGGCTTGGGGTGGGGTTATTTATGGACCATCGCTCCCCTGCTGTTTCTTCCTGTCCTATCTGGTCAGGCAGAAGGGGCATGCAGACTCCCAGTCTGTCCACCAAGAGGAGAGCCTTTCTTGTCCCCCCTCTGGAATGTAATCCCTCCAGAAGTCAGATTGGCCCTGTCCTCTCGCAGGGTCCTGAAGACTTGGCTCTGTGCTCAAGCCTGGGCCCTGGATGTTGAGTGAGCCCAGAATCATATGTTTGAGATGGGTGGCTATATAAATCTATTAAATAAATAAGTCTCGTTTGAGTCCAGCTTGTTACAGACATGGTTTACTATTAACTTCTTCCAGGATGCGTTTCCAACTTCCCAGTCTGACCCACAACTCTGGAATTCCCTGGTACTGTTTTGTCCAAGCATTAACTGAATCCAACCTTACAAAGTCAGTCAGGTCCATCACCTTCTGATCTATTAATTGGCTGGTTAGACAGGTCTTGCCTCTTGCTGTGGGTGCTTTTTCTTTATTAACAAGAAGGGCAGGGTGGTCTGACTTTTGCTGGGAGGTAAGGAGATTAATCCAATCTTTTTCTCTTCCACTATGATCCTGACAGGTCTCACTACCACTACCACACACACAACTAGTTAGCTAGATGGTAACTTCCACTGCTGCCATGTCTGGTAGAATTCTAGGAAGCTGACTTCTAACGAGTCTGTCTACTTTTCCATCCAGTCCAGAAATGAGGATGTTGAATGGCAGTAACTTTCCAGAATTTGAAGCAGAAGACCTGACTGTTTTCATAGGCATGGGGACCAGGAGAGCAATTGAGCCCACATTATTGAGGAATGGTGTGTTTAGGAGCCATTTTGTGTTGGTTGAGAATGTTTTTTTTTAAATATATGTTGTACTTACATTGTATTTTAATTCCTGTTAGCTACCCAGAGTTGGACTGGTAAGGTAGGCAGCCATATAAAACTAAACGAATAAATACATTTTCCCCAGCCTCACCTGGAGAAACCGGGAGACCTTGAGTTCTAGTCCTGCCTTAGGCACGAAGCCAGCTGGGTGACCTTGGGCCAGTCCCTCTCTCCCAGCCTTAGAAAGCAGACAATGGCAAACCACCTCCAAAAAGCCTTGCCAAGAAAACTACCAGGATTAGTCCAGGCAGTCACCAGGAGTCAACACTGACTCGAAGGCTCGCACACACACACATCCCTGGAGATGCCAGGCATCAAACCTTTGACCCCCTAATACAAAGTGTGTAGTCTACTACAAAGCTGTGCCCCCTCCCTGTAGCCAGATTGTAGAGCTGGTTAAGCTAGCCTGCTTGAAGCAGATCTTTGTGTAACATTAACCAGCATTCAATACTAGCATAATATTTTTATCATCTTCAGAGGGTAAGTGTTTGGATTCAACTTTCAAAATGTCTTCGGCCACATTTCAGTCTTTAAACCAAAGGTGAGCAATCCTCTGCTCCTCAATTGATGTTTGGAGGCTGTCAGATTAGCAAATGATTGAAAAATGGCAAGGCAATTTCCTCCTTCATTTTTTTGAGGAAAAAATGTGCCAGTTTTGTTTTAGACTTAATACATACACACCCAGGCCACGTCCCTACTTTCACCTAACCATGGCATAAACAACATCAGCAACATCTTTTTTTCTCCCATATTGCCATTATATGTTCCTTCATCTTGTCCCCAGCCCATGAGTGAGATAGACTTACGTCCGCCTTAGCTGTAATGGGGTTAAAGTAATGTTTTCGTCCATTAGCTGATACCATCCAAGTACAAAATCTATTACTTAGGATTTGTACCCCTGAGCCGCCTTTGGTAGTGGTCAGTTGTGCCATTCTACTGCTACGCTATTTCAGACTGATGGAACAGAAATATTTCAGAATTGTATGAATAGCCAGCTGTTTTCTCAAGATAGTTCTCCCACTCATGCCTCAACCTTCCTGAGATTCTCCCTAACTGCTTCTCTCTTTCCCTCTCCCTCTCTCTCTCATACACACCTATATACACAAATCAGGGAGCTGCAGGAAGAAAAGCTTCATTGCACAAGCAAACACCCACTTGCATCTCAAAGGATTCATTATAACAGCAATTACTGTTCACATCAAGTTTAATATTTCTCTCACCACAGAGGTGTGCAACTTTTTTCAAGCTGGAAGCTGCCATTGGCCTTGGAATGGTACGGTAGTGCCTCACCCTAAAATGAATAAAAATGAGATTGAACACTATTAAAATTAGCAATATACTTATTATGATTTATTATGATTATTCCTCATATCAAAAGTTACATGTCAGTGGCAACGTTTGGCTTCCCTGAGGGCTGATCCGGAGCAGCTAGGGGACGTGTGTGGCCATTGGGACTCACTGGGCATTCCTCAAGTTCTTTTGTAGCCCATGTTAGTGATTTGAACTTAGCTCAAAACACAAACATTTCAAAACATTTACATTTTCACAAGTATGGACTAGCATTAATTTCCCACCGAACTGGGCCCCAGCACCGCTGTTGCTCAAACTGACTTTTTCCTATTGGATAAGAACTGAGATCCTGTTCATTTTGTTTCAAATATGCATGAATTGCTTTTTGTCAAATCCAGAGACAACTGTGGTTAAACAAAAAATAGTTTAAATCAACTCAGGCAGCAGCTGGTAAAGAAATATGCCCTCGTAGTGACAACATAAAGAATCCAAGGACTGAGGCTGCCCCTCCCCACAAATTAGTTTTCTTTTGTATTTTATAGAAACGAATCCAAAATCTTCAACTTGAAATCCTTACAAGATTTAGTGTAGAAAACAATCAACATGTCCAGTGCTTCCTATTATTTTAACCTTGCCTAGTTTTGTCTACTTTATTTGATATTTATCTTCTCCTTACTGCTTTCTTCTTGATGAATATTCACTTTTGTAAAATGCCCAAGAAAGCAATTTGTTTGACTGGTCACAATTCATACAGCTCTGTGTGCTGATGTGTGTATGTCGCTGTCTTGCAGAAAAATTCTGGTTTTTTTCTCTTTATTTCTCATTCAAGTTGATAAAAGTAAATTTGCTTTTAAATATTCTATCAGAAGAGAAGAAAATGTCAGTGAAATTCTGATAAGTAGAGTGTGGCATTCTTGCACCTATTTATTATGAGGTATTGGATAGTAGATAGCTTTATATAGAAGAAAGAATGTGCTGAGAGAGAAAAACTTAAGGTAGGATTATAAATTTTATAAGAAAGTGTTCTTGAGGCTGGTGCTTGCATGAAAAAAAAATAACCTTTATTTAGAAAGTAAATGGTGATAAGTAAGCCTGAGTAATTTAAGGGCTTACAGTATCTGCATTACCCAGCCTGGCTTTCACCCAACCCAACTGCTGCCTGAGTTGATTTAAACTATTTTTTGTTTAACCACAGTTGTCTCTGGATTTGACAAAAAGCATTTCATGCCAATTTGAAACAAAATGAACAGGATCTCAGTTCTTACCCGATAGGAAAACGCCAGTTTGATCCACCCTCTATTAATCCCCCCTCACCAACAAAATGACCTCAGGGCAGTTTTTTCTGCTCTACTTTCAAAGCACACTTTTCCACATTATGTCACCTTGCATGCACCTAGCCATTTTGGGCAGCGTGTTTCAGTTTATTGCAGGCTAACCCCCGCGGTTTGTTGGCTGTTTCACAGAGGAAGGAATGCCCCTTCAATTGAGTCAATGCTTGCCACAGTCTCTGATAGAACTACCTTTATCATGACTGTTGCAATAGTGTAATGGTTATAACACTTGCCTTGTATACAGATAATTGTTGGTTCAGAACCCAACACAATTTTTTTTTAATTACTTCCCCAACCCCTGGGTTTCTTACTTTTTCCTGGGTGGGTTTTATTTTAAGTAAATAAAATATGGTGCATCGTTTCATCCTTTTTCCAAACACCTGAGGTAGACGGGTTTCACCTTCAACTCTGTTTGAGAGCTAAGGACAAAGGTAATTGGAAAATAATGAAATGGTGCCTCCCTGCCATAGTGTCTTAGCCCAGACAGAATTTTCTTAAGCCAACTTAGAGTCAAGTCAGCGTGAGCACAGGACAGGAACAATTCATTTATTTATATAGGCAGCTCATATAGCCAGCCTCTAAAAAACCACTCAGGGCAGCCTATAATTAAAACAATAAAACATTAAAAAACAAACCACCAATAATTAAATACAGCTTAAATCATTAGTGCAAATATGGCCTAGGTCTATCTACAACCAAGATCCTGTGGTGCACTTTCTTTCATTATGGAAAGAGAGAGTCAAGAAGAATCCAAACTGCACAGTTTAAAAAGAGAATGGAACTGAGGAAGGAAGTGATGAAAACGGTAAGAATGTTGCTCTAGCCAATAAGATCCATATTTCCTAGAGATATGCAAAGTAAAGCTTTTAGACAAGGAATGGAGATCAAATTGCAGAACGATCCTCTGCTAGCTACTCCTACATCTTGCCTCCAGTTATCAATAGGTTCATAAGTGCAGAAAGCTGGTGCATGCAAAGTTGTATTTCAACACAAGGTGGCCATGCATATGAAGGTCTTGTCTTCATGGTACCATCATCTCTCCAGGAGTCTGTAGATTCCATGATTTGTTATGCTTTATATCCCGAGGAAAGATAACATGAGAAAGCTTCTTCCACTGGACTGTTCCAAGTTGGGAAGTGTGGGCAGCTAAGGAAGCCTCAGAGTGACAGAGGGATATATAGCAAAATAATACCACTAGCAATACCCACCAACACCACCTTCAGCAACAAGTTAAGCTCAGAAATATTGCAAAGGAAATTTGAAATAAATTCTCAAGCATGTTCAGAATAAGATAGAAAAATAGGAGCCTCCCTCCCCAGGAAAGAAAACTTGAGAGAGTGCGGTCTTTATTTGTATCCTTTGGCTCATAATTGAAAGCATTTGATTTTCACAGTCCCACTGAACACCAGCTATTCGAGAGGAGTTTTTCACTTAAAATCATTTTGAACTTTAGTTTCCATGAAACTGGAATGATGAATTAGCTGTACTGTAAATCATATTTCACTCAAAAGTTGATTAACTTTCAGTGTATCTCCCAAATGGTGTTGTTTTAAAGTACGGTTCTTTTCAAAGCACTTTCTAAAATAGGCAACAGATAATTTGCTTTTACCTTTCAAGGGTTCTGTCTCCATTTCTGCATAGTTCTGTGCACGTGTATTATGTCCCCATTATGAGTAAATTCCGTCTTAACGTAAGTTTCTGCATGCCCTCACTTCTCCATGACCCTCCTAGCTGCAGACAAGCAGGGCTGAAGTGAGTTTTTTCCATCCTTTTAAGTTAATAATATTTTCCTCCAGGAAATTATTCTCTACTTTTAGCTTCTCCTGATTAGCAAAAGAGCACAAAGCATTTGTTTGGGTTTCTGTGTGGATACATAAACAGCACCAGGGAGCTGGGGCTGAATGCAGGCTGTCACAGGCACTTGAAAGATCTGCTTCCCCTCTTTTTCTTTCTGCTTCTTTTGCTAACCATGGATTATCAAGAAAAGCAGAAGATTTAGTTATTTATTATAATGATATTCCACCTTTTTGTTCAGGAGCTCAAGGCAGCATACCTAGCCCTTCCCTCCTCCTATTTTCCTTTACAAAACATTGTGGCGTAGGTTGGGCTGAGAGAGTGACTGTTCACGTCCTCTAGATCCATTTGCTAAATCCATCACCAGACTGTGGTTAGCAAGTCATGCGGAAGAGCGCTAGGACATGGATTTATTACCAATGGTTTATTGGTTGTGTGAAAACACTGGACTTGTCTCCAAGGGCAAGGACAGGACTTTTCCTGCATGTTGCAGAACGTTTAGATAGCTGATTATAGTTTAAGGACTTGCACATTCAGACTTCAACTACCCCAGTGTACTTTTATCCAGAATTAGGCCCCATTATATTCAAACTGCTTTCAATTACCGTATACAGGATTGCAATAGTGAAACTGAAGCTTCTCTCCACCTTGGGTGGCCAATTCTGGTTGTCTTGCCTTGCTTCATTTCTGTCTGTAACTGGTGCCATGTCTGGGCCTAGGAAGGTTCTCTCCTCAGCTCTGACTTTGTTTCCTTAAATTATGCCCCCTTCTTTTTAATTCCCTCGGTTTCTGGGCCCTTAGACTTTCCCTGTGTTTCATCTCCTCTTGCTAGCTTTCCTCCCCTACAATGAACTTCTTGCTCTGAGCTTTCTTCCCAGGTTATTCTCCTCATCTTCTGCTCCTTGCCAAATTCAAAAGACTTTGATCATATCAAGTTATTATTAAATGTGGGTTCTATTTTCCATGTTGTGCCATTGGGGCTCAACAGTAATAAAAAATTAGAAATTAAAAATAAAACAGATCTATTGTCTTATTCTTATTTAAATCTGAGGATAAAATCTATGGTCATTTCTGTAACCGCTGAAATGTCTCTGGTGAATTATAGCCTAAATAGCATACTTTAGCTTTAATAAATTACTGCTTCATCTACTGACAGATATTGAATCAACAATTGATGTATGTCCATTCTTCAGTCACTAGCCAATTTCAACTCCAAAAAAGGCAAAAGAAAATAAATAGATAGATAGATAGATAGATAGATAGATAGATAGAGGCAGAGGCTGGCCCAGAATCATGTCTTGCCAGATAGCCTGTTCTCAAAATAGACTACAGGTCAGGAAAAAAGAAAAACTTTGTATTCCTGGATCACCGGCACTGCTATGAAAGCATTTTCATTATGACGGAAATATTTAGGAGAATAACATGCTTGGAAACTGTCTTCTCTTCCACATGCAGCTTCATAGACAAAAGATAGCTACAAATGAGTTAACTGGATAGTCTGCCATTAAAACCAAGACAAAGATTTGATCTGAGGCCTGGATACATACATACATACATACGTCATTGTGGCCAGAGGTCAGAAACAGAAGATACCATGAAGGACAATAAAATAAAACATTGAATTATAACTATGGGTAACCTTTGTTGGTGCCTCATTTTCACTGCTGCTGCACAATATTTTGCTACAGCTTGAAATCTGAAAAAAATAAAATCATATGAAAGTTGTTTGTTCTTCCAGGGCACTGATGGAGCAGGGATAAGATATAAGCATTACAGTTTTGATATCTCCAATTTCTCATGGGCAAAGATGTTTCTCAGATAGGATCCCAGAATATCTTCCCTGTAATAATGCAGAGAGCAGGACATTATAACTAGCCGGGGGGGGGGGGGGGGGGAGAGCTTTCCTTAGCTTGGGAAATCTAAGAAAGGTAGAGAGAGAGCTGGCTGCTTTCCAAAAACCCTTTGTCACACAGGTCCTGCTTCCATGTGCCAAACTGTTTACTTATGTCTGAAACTTAATATCATTTAATCTTTGCAGAAGTGCATGTTTGGCATGATCATATCCCAAGGATTGCACGAACCCTGCTGATAACCCCTGTGTCACTAGTTCTTGTTCTATGACATTATTCCAACTTGATGGAAAATCATCGGCCATTATTAGTGGAAGTAAATCTGAGGGGAAAAACTGGAGCTTTAATCAGTAGTTTAATATCAGCCTCCATGCCCTAACCTCAATTTTAGGCATCCCTGTTTCTCATTCAAGAGGGGCATTCACTACTCCTACATCTCTGGGTTGGTATGAACCATCTCAAGAGAGTTCTTCCCAGCATGGGAAGAGTTTTAAGGCAGCCAGTACTAGTTCATCTTCCATAAAAAAGAGTCACTTGATGTCTGTTGCACATCTTGATAGCAACAGGAAGACATAATCATGGTGAGCCGTCCAGTTTTCCTTGGGATGGAAAACTACTGTCAGCCCTATAAGACAGACCAAGCTAAGAAACCAATGCTATATAGATCAAGACTACTTTTATTGTAACAGTTATAGTAACAAAATCTTGCAAGTCTGAATGTGCTTCCCCCCCTCTCATTTTATCTTAGTGTGAACTAGGGAGGGGCTTGTCTGAGGTGTTTACTCAAACTAGTTTCTTGGAATGAGCTCAAGCTGTGCTTGTCTGATTGTTGCCTTGGTAGTGGCACTTCCTCCTGTCCTTCAAGGCTATTCCCTATTCCCTCTACAACTGCCTCCAAATTTTACATATATAGACCTGTTCTATTGGGTCCCCTCTGTATTCCATCTCTGTATTTTGGCCTTTTTGGTGAAGGCCATGACTTCAGAGGCCTGGATGATTTTTCCTTAGGGCCTCCTAGACAAACTTAAGAATGAAATTAGGTTGTATTATCTTTCTTGAATGTTGATAGGAAAAGATGTAATGAGATCATCATATTCATTAATAAAATGCAAAGAAAATTCATGAATCCTAGTGATCTAAAATTTATCTTTATTTTCAACCCTGTATTATTCATGATGGTAGAAGGTCTGCTCTCAACCTTGAACACTACCATATTGACATTGGTTGTAGAATTTACCTTCCAAGCTGTGTGTATATATAAAGTTTGCTTATTTTATGAGCAATTCGGGATATCCAGCTAAGAGTTATTTGATCCATTTGGGGAAAATGGACACCATTCCTTCCAATTTTACTATGTATTAATTAAGCAAAAGGAGAGGGGCATACTGGGAAACACTGAGGCAAAAAATGCTTAAGCACATAACTGCAGTCTAGTAAAATAAAGCTTTTCATACTGTTATCACCTGTGACTAGAACAAATGAAAAATTTCAAAAGAGCTCTGAAAATCTCATTGCAGATGCATTCCCAAGCCAAAATCGTGCTAACTGAAATCAGTTATTTTGTCACTGAATTCCAACAAGGGTTCTGTGGGGATTGCAAATGGGATGCTGGGAGCTACAGATTGACCCCCTTGTGTTGAGCCATTAATTGTGATTTAGAATCCACTGTGGTTTGGTTCACTCAACTCATGAAGCCAAACCCAAACAGACCACCTTGTACCTTAACACTATGCATGGATCCAGCCTTTAATTAGCAGCAGAAGCACCCCACACGGGGAGCCTGCCTGAATGACTGCAATGAAGAAATCATTCCACATAGTGAGAAAAGTACGGGAGATTCCTGTCCTCCCCCAACCCCTGAATGAACTTCAGGAGGTCATAGTATGCTTAGTGAAGCATTGTACAAGTCTACATGTTGAGCTGCTTGCTAACCATCATCTCTTTGCATATATGAACTGTTTTGACTAATAGGGAGGGAAAGGTCTCCACATCTCACATCTGTTTCTCACCTGGTTTATTGTTAGTTACATGAGTCTCTGATTATAAGAGAATGACCTGTTCCTTTCTCTCTTGATTTGTGATTTCTTCTCCTCAGGATGTAGTTCAGATAGAGGAGAGACTTTTTATTTCTTAGGAACTCTAATGAACATCTGTTAGTATTCATGAATATGGTAGATGGGCTATGCCCATATGCCGCATTCAACACAACTATATTATAAGCCTTTTATTTTTTTTCCAGTGGGATGTTCTGCTACTTAATTACTCAGCATTCATTCAGCACTCTGCTTATGTTCAGGAGCACATTTTCTAACAGGAGCTTCTGCTCCAATAGGTTATTGGATCTCCAATAGGTTATTACAAAACCAGTGGTTTCAGCTGCTACTAAACCAAATATAATATGCAGCGGTTTTGTCTTTTTTGCCTTAGCAAAGCTCAGCACACACACACTTGAACCAACTCCCAGCCTCAGAAGGGTACCAAGGTCAATAACAGAACTGTAGAATGGCCTTATCTAACCTTGGGCCCCTAATTATTGTTGGACTATAACTACCATCATGCTTAGCTACTGGTCATAATGGTTAACATTAATGGGAGTAACAGTCCAACAACGTCAGGTTAGAAATTAGATTGATATGGATGTATAAAATATATGCAGAGGAAGGGTAGTTTTTTCCTACAAAGAAACACTTAAGTATTGATTATAATATTGCCAAGGATAGTAATTAAAAATGTGGCATCATTTATGATTGCTATTGTCATTTTTTTTAACCCGAAGTCCTATATGTACTCATGCAAAGAATGCTCAAAATCACAGTAATGAGCAGAGTCTCTTGGAAAATAATAAAATACGCTGTATTCCCAGGTCTACTGAATGTCAGCTCAATATATGGACTATGTTCTATGGATTCTGAATTTTTTAATATGCAGTGAAGACATATTGGAATGAAAACTACTGAACAGAGAGCAGAAAAATGCAGAATTTTGTTAATTAATTTCTTAATTATTGTTTGTGATATGGTTTCATTTCCTGGGTTTACAATTGGTGTAATCATGAGTGTGAAGCATACTTAAGATGAATATGTTTTGCTTTTCCATACTTGAAGAAAACATGCTAAGCAACCTATTTACCTTTAATCTTTTCTTACCTGAAAAATGTTCTGAAAGATTTATTACTTTAAAGGGAAGCAATGCTTCACTTTTCTTTTATATCACAGCTTTCGTGCTCTTTATAGTCTTTATTTCATCAGGCCCCATAATAAATAAATTGCCTCTTCATTGACATAATACAGTTGACAGCAGACTGTCATTCATTTTCTCTTCTCCTTGCTAGAAATTCCATAGATGTTTTACTTCTAGAGTATCACAATCAAAGGCCTCTTTCTGCATTTAAAAGATGTTTTAGGCAATCCTAAGTGAGGCAAACATGCCTCATGCTTTTGGGAGATGGGGAAGGAAAGCCCAAATTAGCAAGGCTGTTGCTGAATCCAACATGATGCATCTTTCACATTCACAGTTATGTTCCAGCAATAGCTGCTCTTTTTCATGTAGATTGTTGGCTTCTCTTAAATGTGCCCATATGCTTAAATATTTGCTGGACCAGGGCCCAGATTGGTTGCCTGGCACAGATGCACCCTTATTAATTGCTTTTGAACAGACTAACAACTAAAAACATTTAAAAATTGTACTGGGATAATAGTTTAGATGAGGAACACTGAATGGAAGCCATGAGTTAGGGAAGTGTTACCATAAGTCTAGAAGGTGTGGAATATTCACAGCTTGGAGGAAACATCATGTGGATTCCACAGAGTGGGAAATGGAAAGGTGAAAGCATGTGGGTGAAATCCATTGCATACCATTCTGAATGGTCTTTAAAACTAATACTGTTCCCTGTAGCAGGATTCTTACTTTCTCCTTATTTCTGAGAAAATGTTTTGTAATCATGGGGGCTCGGCACCTGCGTAGTTACCAGGGTCATTTGATTATTTTCATATTGCCAGTGGGAATATAGTGGCAGTAATTGGGTGTTCTCAAAATTATAGGAACTTTTTACATTAAAGTCATAAAGTCATTTTTTGCAGCAAATTGGTAGTTATTTTCCATGTAATGTACATGGCTGTTTTACCATACTTCTCCCCGCAAGACAAGATAAGGATTTAAAATTCCTAAGTGCTACCATGGATGATGGTATATGGCTGTGGGCAGGTGCTGCATTCATACATGATGCTAAGATATGTTGTCATTTACATATTTGGTCCTGAAGTAGTATGTTGTATGAACACAGTAAGTGGTATTTGTAAACCATACTTTATCATGATGAGTGAATCTAGCCACTCTTGTTTGTTCAGAAAGCCATGACTTAGTGTGTTATGGAAATGCAGGCACAGAGCTAAACTGATGGAGCTATTCAGTTTTTTAAAGGCAGCTTTGAATGCTTCTCAGTGGCCTAGTTGGCAAATGATAGTAACCCAGAGTGATCTGGCTAATACATCACACTAAACCACAATGGCTTCGTTCACATATCACTCTAGGTCAAAAGCCAATAAACCATGTTATAATGTAAATCATGTGTGAATCCAGCCAATATAGGCTAAATTATACTTTTCTTTTAATACTATACTATAGTGTCATATATAATCATTCATATCTATACATATCATGATATATCTGATACAGCAGAAGGAAGAAATCATTTCATTATTTATCACGTAGAATTATGTCTTTGAATTTGTTAATAGCCAGAAATAAAATTGTATCTTTCTCCATTTTTAAAAAACATGCCCTTCAATTTGGTATCATCTCTCTGCTTTAACAGGCAATAAGTAACAATGAGAATATTGAAGCCATCCCAAAGGCAGAACACAGAGCTATTGAACTGTCCGGTCTATCATAGATCCTATCAACTCCAGTGTCTACTGCCGACTTTTTCATTTTCATTTCAAAGGATCCTGGCAGAGCCAAGCAAATTTAACATAATTGCGATGCACTTAAAAGTTCCAGAAAAAGAAACCACATTTCAATGTACTCATTGTACAAAAGCTGAAACAGGCAAGCAGGGAGCCCTTCATTAATCACCATCTAGTAAAATCCTAGCCCATCTGTTACTTGGCTATTTAAAAAATGGACATTGGGAAAAAAGAGAAAGAAACAACGAAACCAGGAAATACGATGTACCATGGAGTTGGTTCACATAGTACTGTATAGCCATTTCACCTATATGGAAGATAGAGGACAAAACATTCAAATTCTCAGTCTGTCTTTGTGAAGCTGCAATCATAAGTTGTATAAAACATGTGATTCTACTTTGTTTCCTTTTTATTTTATTTTATTTTATTTTTTGGCATGAATTGTGTATGAGGATCCATAAAACTAATAGAATTGGACAATTAATTGAAATAAGGGTTTTTTTTTTTAATTTAAGGGTTACTGTGCTTTGTAACCATTTGGACCATTGCTTAAATCAGATCTAGACAGTGGCATCCATGGGGGGTGGGGTGAGGGAAGGAGATCAGACTGATGGAAGCAACACTGCAGCATTCAGCACGAGCCCCACCTCTTTTTTATGTGTGTCACCATGCACACCCAGAAGGAAAAGACATTGTGCCGTGACTCAGATTTCATCAGAATGACAAAAACAGTAAGAACCTGCAGACACTGGGCGCAGACAATCCACAGCCCCTAGATCTATTTTTTGCAACCCCAAAAGATGCCATTTTTGGCATAGCCCAGATTTGGTGCCAGTGGATTCCCCTGAATCTTAGCCCCAGTAAGGGACACAACAGATGCATTCAGTGCCTCCAAATTTCTGATGCCTGCTCCCTGTTCCCCCCAACTGAACAGATCATGTGTCCCTTCTGGAGTCATCATCTGTCATCTCCAAGACAGTCTTACAGTCCTCCAAGATGAAAGCAAAGCAAAGAAAGGAAAGGAATAGCGTGTCTCCCACCCAACAAATTTAAGTCATTAACAGCTAGCGGCTCCTAGCTACTGCATATACACAATGCACATACTTAAGTTGGTGGCTAAAGGCAATGCTTGGCCAGTTTGAATATAGCCATGAAAAAAAGTGCATATGGGAAAGAATTCTGAGTTCTTAAAGTGAGTTGGCAGGAAGAAATGAGCTCAATGTTGTTTTGCCAAATAACACCATGTGGTTACCTGACTTCATATTCAGCTTGAATATTTTTAAAGACACATGAACAGCACATTTCCAATGTCCTCTCTACTCATGGGAACATTGATCCTATACAAAATGCCCCTGTAATTTCCTGCCAGTTTGCAATGTTAGGTGTGCAAAAAATGCAATCTGAACTCTAGCTATGGGTAAGCAAACCTGATTTAGCAATCTGGTTCATCCTTACAGCATTTAGATCAGAGCTCCATGCCTGACAGCTGATATTTCTTTCTATTTCCCAGCCATGATGAGGCCAACCTGGTAAAAGATTAGATCCAATAAAAGGAATTAAGGACCACTGGGAGTGGGGCTTGCTTTTCATTTGTGAATGATAACCTTATGCTCAGACAGGTGATTTCAATACTACAGTGGCAGACATGACTTAAAGATGAATCAAAGTAGTTCATAGAGAGTGTTGAAAAATCCCCAAGATGCTCTCCTTAAAATGCAAGCATCTATTGGGGTTGAATACTTGGATAACAAATAGTATGTTCAAATAGTACAGTATGGAAATTAAGTTCAGTGTAAGAAGATGAAAACCATGCTTATGGTTAGAAAACTGCACACTGAAATCAAGCACTTTTCCTTTAAGTAAGTTTTATTTAAGTCAGTAAGCTGTATTTACAAGTGAGGGTGGAAACTGCAACACTCTCATGAATCTGTCCGTCCTTGAATGAACAAGGCTTCCCAGTGGTCACATTCTTTCTGGGTAAAAGCTGATGCAGCACTGAATCTCATGTCTTCTAGGACTTATATAGAGTTGGAGATCTATTTAAAGTCTTCAATCTTTTTAAAAATCTGTACTTAAAAAAAGACTTTACCATTTTTGCATTTTAATGGTTTAAGCGACATACTGTTTACCCACTCTGAAAGGTTGATTGCATCTTTGTTGTCTACTGATACCAAGGGACATATTATTAAATATTAGAAAAGGATTTTAACATCACTACCTTAAAGTCTGTTTTAGAAGTAATAAAGCAAATTTATATAGCTCTTATATATTAGTTTGAGCTTTATGGGTGGGGTTCAAAGATCTCCTTTAGACATTTGAGGTTTTGGTTTTCAGGGTGTGAGTATGTGTATGTATGTATACACACATACATATATGTATATATGTGCACACACATGTACATACAGACATATAACATGAAATAGCAGGTACCCATTCATTTGTGCTATCACAGGTTAGTAATAGAAGCTTTGCACTAATTAAAGGCATCAGGTAGCAGGTAGTCTAAAGTATCTTTCCTCTTGGAGCACCAGTGTCAGAGTAGATCATATCAGCCTGTCTAGACAGATCTTTTGACTTAGTACAAGACAGGTTCATATATTTAAAAAATGATTTTCATGGAAGGGGCTCCTCATCAAGAAACACAAGTTTCAAAGCTCTCTTTATATTAGCTATTACATTATATTAGAAGTAGCTGCCTGTTGTTGTTTTTTCTGTTTGTTTGATCCCAGCCTGACTAGCCTAATTTTCTTCCTGCTCATAATCACACCATCAGACATCCTTAGTGCACCAGAGTTCAAATAACATCATGCTGATTTTCACTCATTTGTAAGTTTCTGTTTAGAATTATCTTTATCCTTGAGGAAAAAATTGTGACATTCCGTATGTACAGTACTATAACTTGCCCAGTCCCCTAGCATTTGATCATGCTGGTTGGGACTAATGGAAGTTGGATTTCAACAATATTGGAAGGATACCAATGCTCCTGTCTTGATAACATACACATCTTCCAGACCTGGACCATGCCATTTGCCACCTTGAACAAAAAAGTAACTGGCACCCTCCATCCAAAGCCATGGCAATAATGAAAAATTCACAGTCCCCTAGATTGTTTTGGCACATCAAGCAGAAACTCTCACAAGTATCTCCAAATAGAGATAGACAGACAGACGGACGGACGGACAGACATATAGTCCCTCCTCTGGGATTATTTTAAAAAATTAAAACAGGATATACATTTTACAAATAAATACATAGGGTTTATTGTTTTTTCTAAATCTTTCATGATACTGCCTGAATCCCTTAACTCTGCCCAGCAGTAGGACTGGCTCTGCATCACACCTTATTCTACAGACTCTTGGTCAGAAAAAGTGGAATGAAAGTGACACCAGTTTACAAATAAGGCTTTCCTCGCCTGCTGTAAAAGGTGTTGCGTATTAGAGTCATTCAGATGGAACGGAAGCACATTCCTTTTGAGGGTTCTTGTGTAACAATAGTAGTGAGATGCTTTGAGCCAGAGGAGAAGGTAGGCCAGCCTACAAAAGGAGCACATTAAAATGAGTATCAAAAATAAAATGAAGAAGACAGAGGTACACATTTCTTGCCGTTAAAATGATTTGCTTCCCAGTTAAATTAACCACATGTGGGAAATGCAAAGCCTCATGCCAAGAATATGAACATGCAAAGGTTAGGAATCTGAACTGTCCAAACTGTAGAGAAGGGAAAACAGAAGAAAGTGCGGACGCATTTAGTATAAATGGAGGATTCCCATTTTCAATTTAAAATTATGCCATGTGTTCAAAATACTACTTGAAACAATAGGGTTAACATTTGCAGAATTTTATGACCCAAATGGGGCATGGAATTTGTGATTATCCTAAGCATCCCACATCAGCCAGATGGCTGAAGATCATTTACATTTTTGACTGATGTACAGACAGCATGATGCGCACAATACCTGCGTAGAAATGGTGGGAAGGGGACCAGGGACTCGGTCGAGCCATTGCACATTTGCCACTGGCGGTGCTGATCATTTCCTGGCTGCTTGCAACGTCTTTCTTCCAGAAAAGATGCCAACTAATTTCATTTCCTACGTGTCCCATGACATCACGCTGATTTCCAGGACATGACTTTGAAATTGCATTCAGTTCCAGGCTTTATGGCAGGAGATGACGTGAACCCAGAGGCAAAATCAGGCTGACAAAGAAAGTGGCTAGCAGCTGGAGAATGAAGGACAAGCAAAAGCGCCTAAAGAACTAAGGGAGGTAGCTGTGCATTGGTTCAGGATAAAATATTAATACCTGTTTCCTTAAATGAACCTCCCCCCTCCCCCCTTACTATTTTCTATGCCTTGGTTTCTGCATTTTGTTTCCCGTGATCTAGCTTCCAGCATTGAAAACCCAACTTAGTGTCACAAGGAGCACAACACTTGTAATATTACTCATGAAAAAGGTGTTAGGGTCAAATGAACTATAATTCATCATTCAGGAATTCAGTTGTCATGCAGAATTGTAAAATGCAGAAAAGCAGCCACAGGGAGGAGAAGAAACTTAATGCCTCCCTTGATCTATCTGATGCCAGCATCCACTCTGGGAGGGGATCTTCCATAGGTACCAATGGAGGCTTATCTCTCAATCTAAACAGAAACTTTAGAGAGCAAATGTTCATTTAAACTATGATAGAAGGCGGGTGGGGAACTGGGACCTGATCTACAATTTCCAGCAGCCACATTACCATAGATTAAAGGTGCTGGGAGATGCAGGTTAGCAATGTGTTATTTTTCTTTCAACCTCTGTTGTCCCACTGCTGCTCAGCCTCGTACAGCTGCTTCTTGCTCTTTAGCATCCTGATAAATGTGTCTACAAAGTTCCTGTAGAAAAAGAGCCTTTATGCCACAAATGGATTACCTTCATAGCAATCGCATATGCTTGAATTCCAGTCAAGCAAGCCGTAAGAAGTGAATTATGGTGTGTATATCACCAGGTTGATTGGAAAGACTGTGGGCAACTAGAAACTGCACATGTGGTTCTGTTATTGAGCAACAGGACTGCACACTTTAAAATACCAGCTACTCTGCCCATCCCCTAACCCCTGAAGCAGCTGACTGAAGGAATTTTAGCATCTTAGACAAGAGCTTTTTGCCTAATTCCAGGTGCTCTGCAACAGTAGATCAGGAAACAGTATAAATGGAACAAAGAAATTATGGGCAGAGTTCCCAGGACGTATGAGCAGGACTTCCTAGCTTTACTGAGCTGGACATGAATATTTAACATCAGTATACATGGTATTTTACAATGTAACATAAGCAAAATTAAATAACATCACGCTGGATCTTCACTTTCTATGCTCTGACATCAGCTAAATAATATCCTATTAAGGATTTATGATTAATCTTTGTTTTAACCACAGTGACAAAGTAAAATGCTAGGCAGTTAAGAGCGCAACATGTCTAGCTAACAATCTTGCCATGAGAGGTTGGGATGGCAACATTCGGGAACATCTGAGACCCTAACACAGGAGAAGGAGGAAATGATAAATGAGCTCCGTGACAGCTACTTATGCAATGGAGATAGAGCCCACCCAGTAACTAAACCATCCTAACAACAATCCTCCTGAATTTGACCCAGGGATCAAAAGGGAAAGCAATAAAGCTATTTGTTGACAGTAAACATGAAGGAAAATAGCTAGGGTTAAGCTGAAGCTGTATCTTAAAGCAGCATAATATTTCAGCAACTGGTTGTTCAAAAATGGTGATGAGTTCTTTCCTCCATATATAATGAGCTGGAGCTTTGAACGTTGTTGTTTTTTTACAGTGTGTTGAGTAATTTAGGCCATAATTCACAAAAGAAAGAAGCAACTGTACCTAATCTGGCTGATTTAGCCTACAATCATACATTCACTTATTGGAGAGTAAGTAATAACTCCTCAAGGGTAGGATTTACATCTGTGTAGACCTACTGAAGATTGGATTATCCTGAGTTGCAGCAGGTTAATCACGTTGATATAACATACATGCAGGATTTAGAGGGAGGGGATATAGTAGACCTTCAAAGTCTATTTGCTATTATTTGAAAGAAATGGAACCTGCACTTGATAGACATTCTAGCTCTCTTCTCTGAAATTCTCCAAATTACTGTACCTCCTAAAAATAAAAATATTTTTTTCTTCCTAGCATTTTTCCCACAGGTGCAGGGTCTGCTTTTTTCGGATAAACTGAATGTTGATCTGTTAGTTGTGACAGGAATTGACTGACTGGCTTGTCACCTGAGCCTGATGTTGGGGGCTGAGAGAGAAGGACTGGCCCAAGGTCACCCAGCTGGCTTTCATTCCTGAGGCAGGACTAGAATTCTCAGTCTCCTGAGTTCTAGGCTGGAGCTTTAACCACTAGACCAAATTGGCTCTCTTAAAAATAAAAATATATGGTTATTTATTAAGACTACCACTGACCAGGACCTCTGCTCATAATCAATTGAAAGAGATGATCTCCAAGCTCCCTTCCAACCTTTCCCTTTTATGAAACTGCCTTCAAGTCAGAGCACTGGTCCACCTCACAAAATGTTGCCTGCTCTGATTCATATGATCCTTTTATCTTCAGATCTGTGGGATTAAGTCTGGGATATTATCCTGGCAATTATAAAACAGAATAGAATTGATGTCCAAACATCTATAGGCACAGTTACCACAGAACAAATGGGCAAAACAGCACCGAGACATCTCAGAGATAAAGTTCCTGGCTTTGCTGAGTTCAAGGAAAAAATGGGATTGCAATGATTTGGGCCAAAATTACATTTACAGGTTATAGCAGATTGTATAGAATAGCATCAATGCTTCAGGTATGAGGACATGGACTTATATTGTCCATGATCAGACTGTAGCTGTAATTCCTTGCCTGCAACTGGTTACCCTGACTAGAAATATATCTCTTGATCAGACAGACATGCATTAAATTTAATGCCGTACATGTATGCATCAGCCCTGAATGTCATTCCGTTAGAAAATCAGGGAGATTACTTAAATGTTGATTATATTCATTGAGGTCATTTCATACATTACTTTCTTGAATGTAGCCATGGGTGGTAAGGTATGACTGGTTCATGATGATCATTTCTGCTGTATGAAACAGCCCCTTGTCATCTAATCCTACATCAGCCTTCTCAAACTGGAAAACTCCAGTTGTATTGGAGTTCAATTCTCAGAGTATAGAACCTGTTTGGCTGATAAATATGGAAGTCAAAGTTCAATACATCTAGAGGCTGACAAATACTGAGGTTGCCCCCAAATATTTAAATACTTTGACTTCTTGTGGTCTCTTTGTGCAATGTTGGACTTAAACATTTGCTTTTATTGCTGAGCAGTTGGCACTGGCTCCTTTCATTTAGATAAAGCACCCATCTTTCTCTCCTCTGGAGTTGTCTAGACAATATAGTTCACCAACAGTATATTTCCAAACAAGACAATAGCCTGGCATGTACTATGATTTGTTGCTTTGATTTGGCAGCTCTCCCATTGGTTTTGTGCTTTACTTGGCCTTTGCACCTCTGAGTCTTTTGCCCTCAGATGAAGAAGTCTCTGGATGTGTCAGAGAATGCTCTGTTTCCGATGCAATCATCGGTCCTGTAAGATGGACCAAAATGGGTGTCTTGACTGAAGTCCAGACCTGTGCTTTCTACAGACAGATAGAGTTGAAAGATAGTTAATGTATTTTCCAAGTAGCAGAAGTGCAGTGACAAGTTAGAGGGAAGAAGAAAAACAGTAAAAAGGAAGGAAGGAAGGAAGGAAGGAAGGAAGGAAGGAAGGAAGGAAGGAAGGAAGGAAGGCAGGCAGGCAGGCAGGCAGGCAGGCAGGCAGGCAGGCAGGAAGGAAGGAAGGAAGGAAGGAAGGAAGGAAGGAAGGAAGGAAGGAAGGAAGGATCCATAAGTGAGAAAAAGATAATAGAAATTAAGAACCATGTGGAGAAAAAACTGGTTGCTGGCTGGACAATGTACTAACAATTTGCTATCAATTTTATTAGTTATTTATAAAATGTCCATCCCACTTTATTTATTTATTTAATCCCAAGTAAAATTAGCACCAGGGCAGTGAATGGCACCATTTGTTAATTATTGGGGTTGGGTAAATTATAGCTAGAATTCTACCTGAAATCTATATACCAGAGCTATGTTCTTGTAACCAGCTCATGAACTGAACTTGAATATTTTATCATCTTTAAGGTCAGAGAAGAGCATGGAATGGCCTCATGCTTGTCTTGCCTTTCAACAACAGCAAAAAAACCCATTCCATAAACTTTAGATAAAGGTTCATCTTAGAATTAAAAACAAAAACCCAAAATGCTGCTTTTCAGATCAGAATTACAACAGCAGCCTTTTGATGTAACATTCTTAAGGCTTTGTGGAATAATAAGATTTTATGTGGAATTAGAGGGTAAAGAACTCAAAACAGCTAGGGATGTGCTCAAACGTATTTCTCTGGAGGACCATCTGCAGAGCGAGCTGGGTTTTTTCTTCAGCTTTGTCTTCTACTGATCCACATGCTTTGGTCTCAACCTGGCCAGCTTTCATTTTCTCTCCACTTTTAAGCAGTATATTTTCCCTTTAACAGTGTAGATAGCTAGCTTGTTTCTTTGACTAAACTATCATTTTCAACATTTTATTTCTAAATATTTTTCAAAAAAAGAATGAAATGCTGCACAGGATGGACTGATGAATGACACACAACAGCCAGCCACTTAACACAGCCTAGCCAAAATGGAAGGGAAAGGAAGAAGACCGGCTCTCTTTTACAGACTAGCTATTAGAAACAGAAAGAATCTGAGAACTTTCTGAGTCAACACAGATACATCCTGCAAAATATTTACGTCCACAGCTTCTCTTACCTATGACATTTTCTCCTGTTTAATGGGCCATGAAAATAAAGTGAAAATTCCATTTAAAATTATTTCGAAGGTAAATAGTAATTTGCAGTTAAGATAGTTCCTTTTGTATTTTGGATGTAAAATTGGTAGCACATTTTAGAACTCAAATGTATTTGGCATCAGGGACAAATAATAGACCAAAATCTATTTGTTAGATTTTGAAGTTAGGACGTTCACAGAAGGAGCCCAGTTTAGAATTAATCTATAACAGAGCTTCACCCATCACAAGTTTTTTCTTCTCCTCATGTAGGTGTCATTTTCCTTACCCTGAACCTTTTTCATTATGATCTTTCAAGGTTCTGTTACTACAGCCTATATCAATAAAGTATAGCTCCAGTCAGACTGTTTCCTGACCTGGACTATCTCAAAGGGCTGACATCAATCTTGATAGCCTGCCTGTGTTTTCCCTTCCCTCCTTCTCATACTCCAGGTAAACAGGGCAGAGCCAGCGTGTGCTCCTTTTCTTATGCTTTCCTCATTACTTCAGCTTAAAGCACGCTTTTGTAACTGTCTCTGCATAGTTTCTCCACTGTCATCTCTGTGGTTATCTACAGAAACAGGAGCTATGACTAAGCTATGATTTCTTCTATCTGTACATAATGTTAAATAACCACCCATATAGCATTCCTGGGGGATAACCCCACCTTCTCCTAGGAACAATTCTACTTATTCACAAGTAAACAAAATTCTCATTCTGGTTGACCATGACATCAGAATTAAGTATCCCACTCTCGCTAATATAATAGTTAAAAGATGTCAATAAGTTTGCTGGCCTAGATATTATTTATTTATTTATTAAATTTTTATGCCGCCCAACTCCTAACAACCTATGTAAGGTTTTTTCCAATAGAACTGTGGCACATGGCTTTTTATTGGCCTGGTGTGGCTGCAGCTGTGCTGGCGTGAGTCAGCAAATGGAGAGAGAAAAGGGGAGAAGAAGCTCACTTTTGGCCTTGAAGGGCAGCTGTGGTGTCAGGAGGGCTGATGAGCTGACCTGGCTGCTAGCCAGGGCTGTTGTGGGGAGATGTAGAGACAGCAGTCCCACTGGCCCAGCCTGGTATATTGCTGTGGTGGAATAGAGCGCTG
The DNA here is from genome assembly GCA_030867105.1 of Liasis olivaceus. Classification (NCBI taxonomy): domain Eukaryota; kingdom Metazoa; phylum Chordata; class Lepidosauria; order Squamata; family Pythonidae; genus Liasis; species Liasis olivaceus. The sequence goes on along the minus strand of CM061349.1, from coordinate 134,039,919 downwards.
GGTAGACACCACCCCCTCAGTTGCTGGGGATCTTGCTGCTGGTCTGACCCAGAATTAGAGAGAGAGAGAAAATGAGGAGAGAAAAAGACTATAAAATAAAGTGGCCGGGGAAAAAAGTTGGAGACTAAAGTTATGTGAGTGTGTGGAGCAGTTGTTGGTTCCCTGGTCAGAAAGGGAGAAGGAAAGTCCATGGGTGGCTTCCCCAGAGGAAGAGAAGTGAAGTCCCAGAGAGACAGCATCTTCACCAAAGGCCCAAGATGAAAAGGAGGGAGTTGGCTGTCTTTGGTGAAGCCCTGGTCTCTGGGGAAGGAGACAGAGGTTCTTCCCCCAACAGAGGAGATACAGATGGTGATCAGCTGAGCGGATCCAAGAAAAGGAGAAGAGCAGTGGTAAGCACACTCATTTGTAAATCCAGCATGTTCCTTTCTTCTTATTCTCTCTTGATAAGCCCAGAAATAGGGGTGGGAGATGACGTGAAAAAGTTAGCAGGAGAGTTAGAGGGGAAGTCTCTGGGAGAGACACTTAGGAGGAAACCTGGGTAAAAGCTGGGATCTTTCTGTAAATACCTAATATAAATACCTATTGTAAATAGTTTTGGTGTATATAATACAAAAACATAAATGCCTCCACTGTCTTGCTTCTCTTGTGTCAGCTGCCATCCTTGCAAACCAAAATACTGTACACCTACAGTTCTAAAACAATCCAGTCAGACTGTGACAAGAACCACAGAAATAAAGCACATTTCTGTATTTAACCAAAAGGAAGACAACCCTGAATTTAAGATGATCCTTTCCAAACCATATCAAGGGGAAGAAAATAGACAGGAAAAACTTGTCTACCTCCTATATCATATTCTTAAGAAACCTAAGACAGCTTCCTATTCTAAAGATAAACTATTTGGAGAAAAAAACAAATTGTGCATGGAAGCTGTATCGACTTGGATGGGGAAGAATCAGCTTTGGCTCAACCCTGACAAGACGAAGTGGCTGTGGGTTTTAGAGTCCCCTGTATCTGGTTCACCATCTTTAATTCTGATGAGGGGTGACACCCCCCAGTTAGAGCTGGTGCACAATCTGCAGGTTTTCCTAGACTCACAGTGTCTGTTCAAAGAGCAAGTGGCAGCCATGGCCAGGAGGGCCTTTGCACAAGTACATCTTGCACACCAGTTGCGACCTTTCCTAGATCAAGGGTTACTGCTCATGGTCACTCAGGCCTTAGTCACCTCCCAACTGGGCTATTGCAATGTGCTCCACATGGGTCTGCCCTTGAAGAGCATTCAAAAGCTGCAGCTGGACCAGAGTGCAGCCACAAGGGCAGTTGTGGGTGTACTCATGTAACAGCGCGGCTGCATAAGCTGAACTGGCTCCAAGTAGGCTTCTAGGTACAATGCAAGGTGCTGGTTGTCACCTTTATAGCCCTACAATGGCAGATCTGGCAGGGCGGGCATATTCTGGATCTCCTCGGTGAAACAATATCACCTGGTGGGGTCTTAGAAGCACGCCTTCTCTGTTATGGTGCCTGCCTTATGGAACAGCACTCCCCATCACCACCAGAGATATGGATGGCTCCAATATTACAGTATTGGCCTTTAGGAAAACGGTGAAGATTTGGTTTTTGCCCAGGCACTGGGGCCAGGATGTTAATGGTGCTGGCACGGGATGGTTGGTGGATGAATGTGAGACTTACCAGGCTTCAACATTGCTTATTGTTTTAAATTGTCTTTTTAGTGTATTGTGTTTTTATTTTGTTCCCAGCCAAAGTTCTTTCTGCTAGGTAGGGGGCTGTATACATTTGTTAAATAAATAAGCAAGCAAGCAAGCAAGCAATTTTCTCTTCCAGTAAACACAGTGTTGCCTATTTTCCTAAGGGTTGGTGACATAAACTTGAACTTTTATACATCAGGTCTTATATACTGATGAGTAATTAAGTATTTATATAAAATGGATATGGGTGTGAATTAAAAAACACACCCTTCAAAGCATATTTATGCCCCAAAATGTTATCCATGAACAGCAATCTATTCATCAGTAACTTTCTTGGGGTTAACCAGCCCTGTGACACTCTATGTTTATAATTTTAAACACTTTTTAAATTTAAAACAAAAATTAAATGGGAACTGACATGCTGAACAAGAAAGCACCAACAGATTCATCATAATATCCAATTCCTGAATTATAGATAGGTCACATATGGGTTCTTTAGGGCTACCAGATACAGGACTGCAAAAATCCAGATGACTTTTAGATGGAAGCAAGGAACTATAGAAAACTCTGCCCAGATTTTTGTAATTAAGATCTGATAGCCCAGAGGTTCTTGGACAGGGGGACAGAGACTCCAGCTAGTGACCACAGATACAGATAAACTGGGGGTTAATAATGTGTAACTTAGGACCTAGAAAGGATGATGGGGAGTACCTGGTAAATTAGTGTCTTGCAACACACCCATTGGAGCAGCAGTTTTGTGAATAAGTAAGCCCCTTCTGATTGCAGCTATCTTCTTTGAATAGCCACAATATACTCTTAAAATGTAAAGGACACCTACATGTTCAAAAAAGAATCGGGTCTTTTGCTGTAGGAATACAAATAAGTAGTTAATGCTACCTTTCTGTAATGAGGAATCTGAGGAGGTATTTTACTTGCAAGGGAGCAACTCCATCATAATGCCAGACTTATGACTTTTCTAGAGAAGCACCAAACATGTAGGATCTGTAAGTTTTGAAAGACGGAGGGGAGGATAGCATTTTATAAAATATGAAGGAAATATTTTGAGTATGAGAAAGGCCTCTTCAACGCCTGATAGAAAGGCTTTATTTATATTTTCATTTTGGAATGCTAGAGCAATTAGCATAGATTGAGTAATTCACATACAATTATCACTCCCACATTAAATAGCCTTAAAACAAGAGAGAGTCATTCACAACAAGGTAGTGTGTTACTAACATTAGAATGTTATTAAAAGCAACTTTATTTCAGTGGGAATAAATCTGTTTACCTTAGGCTGTCCATGCTTAACTGGTTTGAGGAATCATCTGCAGGAGAATATTTCTTGAGGGGAACTAATTGTTTGAAGCTGATTTCTTGAGATGAGAGTCTCTCCCCCCCACATAGACACACACCCCAGCTAAAGTGGGGAGATATTTGAGAAGGATGGCAAGAAACAGTCTTGTAATAGTGAGAAATGGCAGACAAAACACTGGGCTCTTTCACTTTAAGGACATGAAGTCTCCTTGAGCTGTAGGTACCTCAGCTGAGGGATCTAATGTGGCTTGATGCCTTCCAGGAGTCTGCTGATGCTGTACCTGCATATTTGTAAGAATACTCAAAGTGTGCAGTAACCACATCAGAAAAGAAGACAAACCTGTAATATTTCCTTTATGACTCACCACAGTTCTGGGAACCGAAGAGTATGTAATGCTGCACTGTATTTCTTTAGTTATTCTCATAGGTCTTCAGTGCAGTACTTCACAAACAGGTATGACGCACTCATCATCCTAAATAAACTCTGTACGATATTTTGTGGAGCGTTTGGGCCACAGTAGTCATACAGGAGAGAAAGATACCCCTCCGAAAATGGTGGAAGCTTCAACTTTTCTTGCAACTAAGAAGGGTCCCACAATAAAATTGTGCTATTCTGGGGTGGGTGTTGATGTTACTTGTTCAAACAAGCCAGGCCTGGGTGGCTGTTGACTGATAAAAGGAGCAGAATGTGGTTCTGTTGCTCAGATGCAATTAGTTCCATCACAGGCATGTGGTTTGTATTACTGCTCTTTTAGGGAAAAAATGGTGCTACAGAATTATACATTCCTCATCTCTTCCTCCGAATACTTCAAAATATACACCAAGGCCTAAAAATACAGTAGGTATGCAGAAAATTGTCTTCATTGAAATTTCACACTCATGTTTTGGCACAGGTACCAAATGAAAACTAGAAAACTGGCTTTTTACAAGGCCTCACAGCACCATGGTGTTTATGCATGGGTCACACAAGGCTCAGGATGAAGTAAGTATAGGAATACTGCGTGTGTGTGTGTATATATCAGCTATACCTATGATGAACACATCCAATCCCCTGAAAACTGGCCAAGAAGAAGTTTCACAATCTCTTCCAATCAAAAGCCAAATCTTGTCTTTGAGTGGAGCAGCCCTCAAAATTTGGATGTGATCTAGTGCAGTGCTTCAGATTGGATTCTAAAAAGGTGTTTCAGACCATGATCTCTGTCTAGCCTTTTTCAAGGATCCCATGGTAGCTAGAGATGACAGCTGCCCCATCCTGGGGAAAGACACAACTACTTTAAAGAGTTTCAGCTTGGGGTTGCAAGTACTTGGGACAACACCATCACCTGGCATGTTTGGCCAATGTCTGGAGAAAGTTTGGCAAGTGTCACCAATTAGGAAATTGCTCAGCAGATCACCTGGAGGAGAACTGAGGCTTTGAGAACAGAGAGGAGAAAAAGTCGATTGGAAATCCAATCCAGAAAACTGCTTGTGTGTATGTGTAAACATGCACACAATTGCAGAATCAGATATTGCGGTGAACATCATTGTCAAGGTTGGGGGGGGGGAAGAATTGTTTTGTTTAAATCAGAAATGTACTTTTGAACCATACTGTACCTTTAAGGAGAATGTTCTGTTGGATGCATGGGGGTAAAATAGAGAACAAACTGCTAGCTTTGAGCAACTTCTCAGGACACAAGGAGCTTCATCCTGTAATGTTATTTACATGTATTTGTGGACCTGTATAATAATGCCTGTATATCTGCAAGGTTATTGTTTTTCTAATGCAAGCTGTAAAGTTTTTGTCAGATCATACTTAGAGATTTATATTTTTCTTACTGGATTAGTGGAGGGAAGGGGGAAATTAGCCTCCTAGAGGCTGGAAATCTGGCAGCTGACTTGTTTAAAGTGAATTTGATAGAAACTGGATCCTGCCTGTGTGATGTCATGGGGAATCAGCTTGTCACTTAGGATCAGCTTTATTAAAACAGGAGTCACTCATCTACTAAAGATTTTCCTACTTATCTACTAAATGATAATATGGCAGCAGCTTTTGTAAGGCCTCTAGGAACCTTCCACAAGGCTTTGCAGGGAGGGCTGGACAACCATTTTTGGATCCTTGGCCAAAAAGATGCACTATTCTACTAAATCAAATCATTATTTTGTCTAGCCATGGTCAACCTCTTTCTACCCCAAAAAAGCACACAATCCTGCTGTAGTCCTGTTGGACAGGTATAGCCATTGGTGTTTTCCAGATGTTTTGGTCCCTAACCATTGGCCATATAATCTTGAGTCTATGGCAGCTGTAATTCAAAGCATCTGATGGGCATCAGGTTGTCGATGCTTGCTATGCTTGTGAATAGCCATGCACAGGACACAGCACATTGTGTGTGTAACTGCATGCTGTAAGGAGTGTAAATAATTGTGAAACAGGTATGATAAATGTAAATTATCTAATTCGAGGTCTGCTGAAAATTGCACCTGATAAATTTGTTATATATTTCCATTACTTGATCAATTTGTTATTAAGCGTATTATCATATTTATTTCTGAAAAAGTGGGCTAGACAAGCTTATTACCCACCCCAAGAGAAGGTCAATTGATGTTTATTGTCGACAAAATTTCATGCACTATTTTTTTCTCACACAAGAGCCATCTCAGGAGGTAAACACTCATTAGTAAAATGTTTTGTTGATGAGAAATAATTGTATGAACTTGAGTTTCTGCCAATGTAAACTCATTAATCAAGTATAAACTCTTTCTTTCCTATGCCAAATTATAGTAGCTATAGAAAGTACAGACAAAATTAATTACTATGAAACTAGGAATAACCTTTTGTTCTACTTTGTTGGTAGAAATATTTGGGTAGTAAGATTGCAATTCTGTATCAACATACTAGAAGAAAGCATGATATAGTATTTAGTACAGAGTGAGTAAATAATTTACAATTGGTTATATTCACCTAACATGCTAAGTCATAAACCATAGATTACAAATCCCAGTGGCTGGGTTCACCAAATACAGCAAGCCAAAGCTAAACCAGACCCATTGCAGTTTGGTATAATTTGTGAACTCAATCATTTACTTTCACCACTCACTTATCATCAAGGAGCAAGCTAGACACAATATCTTCCTATTTTTAAATGTTTGGAGACACTTGAAAATAATGCACAAACAATGATTTCAAATCAATTTTCTGCTAAGCTGCATTTTGCAATGTGGGTTTATTTTTGTATAAATCACATCCCTACGCTCAGGACTCTGTATGGATGCCATTAGCATTTATTCAAAATTCAGCTTCTAAAAAAGTTTTTTTTTACTATCTCTGCAAAAGATCAAGGGGTAAGGTATAAGTTTAGAGTTTTCTTTTATCCTTCCGAGGTCATGATGTAAAGGATCTTGGTACAGCTAGCAATGGTTTGTAGGCCCATCATGCCTGCCTCCTCCAAAAGCTGCTTCTGATAAACTTCCTTAAAAAGCATATCAAATAAAAGTGCAATTTGAAAGGGTCAGGATTTATTTTTCTACTATGAACATCATGATTGTTGTACTATATAGCTGATGCTACATGGATCAAATACTTTTAAAGGTAAGATTTAAACTGAAGATTTCAGGAGAAGAATTCCATCCTTGGGGGGCGGGGGGAACCCTTCCATATATAGACAATTCTTCCTAGAAGAGACATTTTTGCCATTTGTGAACAGCACGTTAGGATTTAAGGTTAACCAACTGGAAAACACAAGGTTTTTTTTATTTTTAAATAGTCCACACTATTCAGTATTTACCTGTCCATCTATCAATCATCTAGAAGGGCTGTTTTCACATGAGATCTGAAGCAGTTTTCCTGAGTCATTTTCATATGCACTGAGGCTGCAAGTAGCTTTCTCTTTCAGATGTTCACACAAGCCTGGGGGAGGGAAGAGTGTACCTGCCTCTCCACGGCACCATTTTTGGCTGGTTTATGGGAAGCCTGAAAAAAGCTGGGTTACTTTATGGAGTAGTGGAGAAGGAATGTGCTTCTCTCTGGTCCAAAGGACTTCTTCTAAATCATTTTCAGATATACTATAAATTCTATTAGTTTTGGAAGTGGAAACATTTTTAAATGCCTGATTTCTAGAAGAGTGAAACATACTTTCAGTGATGGGACATTCATTCCAGCAATACTGCAAATAAAGTCCATGCTTTTTTCACAGATTATATCTTCCTACTAGAGCAATACTATTTTCCTGTATGGAAATGATTTATTAGGTTTTGTCTCATCTAGAGGATACACTAGTAAGGAATAGACATCATGGGTCAAATGGACTGTAATGTTTTCTTATTTCCATAGCTTCTTCCCCACCCATCCACCTCATCCGCAAGATTTTCTATAGCTTTATAATTGTACTGTTTCTATGTTCAAGATGCCCTAGAATGTACATGTGTACAGAGATAGTCATGTCCCAGGATCTAATTTGAGAGTGAACAGGCACAGGAAGAGTTTACATGAAAAAGACCATTTTATTTTGCTTAATTTAATATAATGTAAACATATTCTTGAGAGCCAGTTTAGTGTAGTGGTTAAGGTACCAGGCTAGAAGCTGGGAGACCGTGAATTCTAGTTCCACCTTAGGCACAAAGTCAGCTGGGTGACCTTAGGTGATCTTGGGCCATTCCCTCTCTCTCAGCCCTAGGAAGAAGACAAACCACTTCTGAAAAATGTTGCCAAAAAATTGCAGGGACTAGTCCAGGCAGTTGCCAGGAGTCAAGCCTGACTTGAAGGCATGTACACCCACACACAAAACAACCCTCAGTGAAATCTGTTAGTGAAAGAGACCAAAACGACGATCACATTGAAGTCACAGAAACCTACAGCATTGCTTAATTAGCTGCCATGAAACCTTATGCATAATTCTTTTTGGAAATTTTATAGCAGGGAAATTGCATCTCACCTGCCAATGTGGGCATAATTTCCAGTGAGGCAAATAAGAATAAAACATACAGCTTCCTGGAGGCAGGAAACAGGCTACTAAAGAATTAATACACCCTTGATACAAAGCAGCATTAGTTTGGTCCTTCCTTTCACGTGGAAAAAAAAAAGATTTTCATTCCAGTAACGTAAAGAATTCTTTCTGGGGGAGGGGGAGGAATGAAACATCCCAAATAGTTGCAATAAGTTCTGGTAAAGTGAGGAAGGGAATACTTTGCAAATGAGATATTAGGAAGGGAAAAGATCTGTATAAAAATGGGAATGTACAAATTATATCTGCTCTGCTCTATAATAGATATTAGAAAATCCTTGCATGATAATAGACTCTATGGATGAGAAAATGGAAGATTACTCCGTTACTGGAAAAGCAACTGCCACTGTAAAGTGTTCTAATACCTTAGGATGATTTCAGAGTATTCTGCATCTGGCAATCACATCTCAATTAGATTTTCTCTACATTTCTATAATATATCAATACTACAGATTTAGGATGTGGCAAGACTTTGCCTTTTTTGGATTCTATTAAAAGAAAGGACTTAGTTCCATCTTAGAACTGTTGATCCAATGAGTCCTAATACATTTTCTTTTTTCTTTTCTTTTCTTCTTTTCTTTTCTTTTCTTTTCTTTCAAGCCCTACCTTTATGAAGACAACAGAAGTTTTATACAGCAATACCTTCCAGTTTTTAACTTTCTTAGAATATTTCCCCTGGATGTATTTTTAAAAGGCAGAAAAGGAGGAGGTGGAAATATGGTGGAAGGCTCTCACAGAGGCAAGGGAAATATGTCGGCATGAAGAGGGAAACTCATGTTAGAGATTCACTGTGAGAGAAAGTTTAGCAAACAGCAGGAACCTGCAGCCCAGATTTTCAGCAGCATAACCTACCAGAAAGCTACATCTGGGGGGTAGGGAGGAAAGAGATAGTGAGAGCTCAGGTCTCGAAGGAAAAGTGAAGGAAAGGAGCTGGTAGAGCCACGCCAAAGGTGAAGGAAGCATGCCACGACAATTAAGTTCCTCTCCTTTTTGCTGTAGTCTGTCTCCTTCTTTTCTTTCAAGGGGTACTGTAGAAGGAGCCAGGTGTGAAAGAAGAACACCCTTTCATGCTGCATTTGTGGTTAGAGCTGAAGGCAATGGCAGGAGTTTCCACTGAAAAGGTGGCTTCTCACTGTCCCCCATTGCAGAGAAAGAGATCTGACTCTCTTCTGCGTGGACCAGAGACTCAGTGTGTGAATACAGAGTCAGCCCTGAAATTATTGCAAGACTCAGATAAAAGATACAGGCAGTCCCCAGGTTAAGAACGTCCGGGTTACAGATGGCCCACAGTTAAGGACGGAGCCTGTTGTAGCAAAATTCAAGTTAAATACACAATTATTCGAGTTCATTACACAATACTACTTATACAGTATTATACAATAATACCATTCTGGCTTACATACAAATTCAACTTAAGGCCAGACCTTGGGAACAGAATTCGTTCTTAAACTGGGGACTACCTGTACTCTACATTCCTTCCTGCAAGGCTCCTCCTGTCAAAGTACAGGTAGGTCTTGATTAGTGCTGATAATGAATCCCATGAAATGGTCGCATTATTTGAATTCACACTATTCAAAGCGATACGTCTATGGAAAATAGGCTAATTGGTTCCAGCTCGATGGAAATAGACAATGAAAATTTTTAAACATAAATTTTGCATTTGTGGTTAGAGCAGAAGGCAATGGCAGGAGTTTCTTTTTAAAGAATATACTTATAACTTCAATTTATTTTTAACAAAGTCACAGAGTAGTTGTAGAAAGCAAAATAAAAACAAAAACAAAAAATCTAAATATTCCTAAAGGTAAGCTTACACTGACAGAAACATCCTACATAGGTCTGCCCTAGAAGACTGCTCAGAAGGTGTAGGTAATGCAGGAAGTAGTAGCAAGATTGTTACCTAGATCACCCTTCAGTTATTTTTTTTATGTCGTTTTAGTATTTTTTATTGCTTTCTAATGGATTATAACCTGCCATGAGATCATCTAGATAGATCTCACAAATATTTAAAATAAATAAATCAAGTGAACAAAGGACACGTTGGAGGATAAATCCGTATCTAAAATTTACTTGCCTCTTCTTTTTTGAGCTTTTCTCGAATGAACTTTCCTTTTCTCCATTTTGCACACATGAAGATTAGCGGCATCTAAAACCCTGACTGCCGCTGCACATGCATTAGCCTCAATTGCGTGTGTGTTAATCTTGCATTAACAGAATTTTGGCTCACATTAAATGTGACCTGGTATCAATTTATAATTCACACTAAATCGAATATCACACTATTCAGATTTGCATTAACTGCGACCTACCTGTACCAAGCTTTGGTTAAAAGCTATCCATCCATCTGATACCAGGAAATCTGAAGATATGTATGATAGAACAGAAGTAGCAGAATGCAATAGCGTACGGGATGCAAGAATTGTACACCCATCCATGGATATTGTTTAAAGAAAAAATAAAGAGGATCAAAAATATAGGCCACCAAGCCGCTATGTTGGATCAGTTGGAGTGGAAACTTCCAATCTGAGCACAATGTCAGGGAGAAGGTGGAGTGCTTTCACCAGAAAAGAGAGCAGATCTAGTGGACAGAAATCATATAGTTTAATTTACTTTTAAATAAGTAAAAGGTAAAATTACTTCTGTAATCCTAGGCCCTCTAAGATTACAGAAATTAGAGACCTCAGACACGCAGTGCAGCATGCTCATTGTTTTTAAGACCTCCGATCTGTTTTAAAACTCCTTTCCAAAATTTTTCCACCTTCATGATCAGAAGTTGAAAAGAGCTTTTCTTTCCATAAATCACACGTTTAGCCTCAGCCATGCATTAACACTTAATGCCACAGAACATAAATTTCCACGCGGAGAACTCCCACTGCATGATGTCATCTGCAGTGACCTTTGAAGAAACCTTTTGCTTTCAGCAAACCTGAAGATCCAACCAGAGAGAAAACATTTGTAAAGTCCGAACCCTTGTAAAAACTAATCACCGATTCCTTGTCATGGTAATATTGCCTTCCTATGTTTCAGCTGCCCAGATTTGTTTATACCTCCTTAACTTTTGGGGGAGTATCTTCCAGCTTTTGAAGATACTTCAGCAACTGCGGATGTGATCAAGTGAATCAGAAGCAAACCCATGGAAGATGCTGAATCTTAGAGTCTGCTTCAAGACTGACCTGTAGATCAAACAGCACTCTTTTTTTTAATTCCAACTCTGTCTAAACCATAGTCTCTAAAGCAGTCATTCTTAACCAGGGGTTCCCAGAAGGTCCCTGGGTGAGATGTGACACACCTCTCCTACCTATGCATGGGGAAAGAGATGAGAGAGAACAGAGAAGAAGGGCAGAGCAACTAGTCTCTAGTTAAGTGCACTGAAACAGGTCGGCCTGTTAATCAGGGCTTGGTGATAGCATTATAATGGGGAGGAGGTACAAGTGCTGTATAGATTGAAATAATAATTACATAAACATTTCCCCTCTGTGGCTGTCGGGAGATATGTCTCCCCCATGCTGCCTCTATCTAGCACAAACTGGACAGAGGCATGTAGAGTAGGATTTGGGGTTGGCCAGTGAGCATGCGTATTGTGACACTTCCACACTTGACTCCATCAGATTGTGTGCCCTTTTCATTAAGATAACCCTGTAAACACCTGGTATAATGTCAGGGTAAGGAGAGTTTATTTTCTTTTGACCCAGAGGCTAGTCGATGAAATGCAACCACAGATTTCTTCACTAATGAATTAGAATTATTGTTATCCCCATTGCCCTGGTTTTGAGAAGATTTCTTTGTTGTATGAGTTACAGCATTACAGTTATTGTCAACAGTATGACTGCAATTTGTTTACAAGCTTAAAAAAACTTACTGTAACTGCTTAGTATAACTGACAGGGATGTGCTGAAGTTTGGATCCCTGGGTGCTTCAGAGCAGGCATGGATGTGCACACAGGATTTGTCAGGGCCTCTCTAAAGAAGCCAGTCGTCAAACCTGAAATATTTCCACATACATTATTTCAGCCCCAAGACATAATCCACTATGAAACCAAATTCAATAATGCACTCAAGCAAGCAAGGATCACCTGGCTGAACACAGGGATTTTAGTAGTAGCTAAAGCATGCCTCTAATGATATCACCCAATAACTGAGGGAAGAACATTCCAGACTGAATGCCATTGGAGAAAGATTACTTCTAGTTATCCAGATGATAATTTGCAGATCACAACTCAGCCTAAAATCTCCTTTCATGACCTAGCTCTGCATTAGGAAAACTGATCTCAAGAAACAGTAATACTCTAATAAGAGAGTTGTGATAAAATTACAAATAGGTAAGTAAATAATGCATGTGAAGTTCACTGGATCTGTGAAACCACTGCACGTGTTACTATCTCAGTTTAGCTCAATGAATGGTGATCATGAAGGGTTGGAAGATAGTTCAAACTGATATTTTATAAAGAGGAGTACGTATGAGGGGGAGGGAGAAATCTCTGATTTCAAGAATCAGAGATTCAAATTTGTGTAGTTTCTTTAAAAAGAACAATATTTCTCACCACATTTTCTGGTGGTCCAATCCTAGATGACACTGGTGGAGAAGAATATGAGCCAACTGAATGCTGAGGTTCTTCTTTACAGCACAATGTCTCAAATTCAGGAAACTTGCACCAAGGACACGCATCAGACTTAAAAAGTACATGTTTCCATGTCAATAAATCTCCATATATTTACCTCCTGCCTCTCCTGGAGAACTTTATGATAGTATACATGGGTCTTCTCTCATAGAAGGGATAGTGGTAGTACCCGATCCAAAATCACCCACAAAATTTATAGCAGAATGGGAATCTCAGTTCTTAGCTCTAACTACTCTGTGGTGTTAGCTCTATAGTAAATATATTACATGTAATGATATTCTGTCTTGCTATTGAGTGCTGCATAACAGACAGTGAAGGAAAGACAATGTTGTTACTGCTTTAGAGCTGAATTCTCTGTCCAGAGTGGAACAAAAATAAAGGATGGTGATCTGAAATACCAGTGATAAGCACAACAACAGCAGTGCAGAGAGAAACAAAGGAACGCTGTGAGGTGACCTTTTAAACTGCATCCTGTAATAACAGAGATTATGTCCTCTGTGCAAATATATCACCACACTGAGAAGCTCCAGAAAGCGTTTTGCCTAGTTGTTAAATGGGAGGTTTTTAAAAACGGTTCCTGCTGACACTTAAAAGTTTGAAGTGCCTCCCTCTGTTAGTGTGACAATTGGGATTCTCATGCCCTCATTCACTGAGGTTCCTGATGGACCACCCCCATGGTTTTGCTCTGCCAGAAGCAGAAAAGGCAGGGGTGCCATTGCAAAGTGACACCTTATCTGTAGCCTTCAACAACAGGTGAGAATATTTGAACAGTCAGAAGCAGACTTTGATCTAGCACTGCAGTTCATCGCTGTTTAAGGAACATCAACACAATGCCTATCTGCCTAACACATGCTTTCCTTATTAGAGCCTGAGGATCATAAATAGGGGGCCACCGAGAAAGACTTTGTACTAATCAACCCCTAATGGGACAAAGAGTTGACCTAAAAACATATTGAATATTTACGGCTATTAGGTCAGGGGTTCTCCAGCTGTGGGTCAGGACACCAAGGGGGTCATAAGCAGCTTAGAGGGGGACTAACATTTAAAGAAAAATCCTGATCAGGGGAAGCAGCAGCACTGTCCAAACTCTAGGCTTTACACTGGCAGCGGCAGAGTCACAAAGACTGAGAAACCTGTCATACATATGGTAGATAAAATGTTATTGTTAAACATGGTGTATTTATTTGTTGCCCATTTAGAAGGCCAATGCGATCCTTAGCTGTATTTGTGTGTGTGGGGGGGGGGGGTGTTATAATACAAGCTCATTTAGCATTTCAGTGGGATGAGGTATTGCAAAATCACTTTGTATTTTAAGCCCTGGCGCGAAGGGGCAATTCTTAAATTGTAGGAGAGAGAACCTGCAGTATTCATTGCTATATGAAGAGGCATGCCTAACTCACACGGAGTATGTACCCTTTTTGTGGATGATCTGTTCAATTCAAATAGTATCTTATAGTCTACATTTATTTATTTAATATATTTGTTAGACTGTATCCTCCCTTTTCACCAACCATTCAAGGTGGCTTAAATGAAGATCTTCCATTTTATTCCCCAGAAGAGCAAGTAAGTTGGTCTAAGGGAGAGTGGTCCAAAGTCACCCAGGGAGTTTTCATGGTCGAGGGTGGCTCTGACTCTCATCCCCCCGCAGTCCTAGTCCAACATCTCAACCTCTAACACCACGCTGGATGTGAAGAACTGCAAGCTCAGGATAAGTTTGAGTGGATCTATGTTCATGCAGTTATGAGTGGCTATGACAAAAAATTATTCTGCATTCTCATTTAACTTGATGGAAATATTGATGACCATCTTCTGTTTCTCACTGACCATCATCCTTCCCTATGTCTGCAGCTTCCAACTTCAGCTAAATCTCAAGGGCCTTTCAGACTGAGAAGCAGGAACTTTCAAGGAAAAGTGATGGAAAGATGGACAGCAGAAGAAGACAGCACCTCCCCAACTAGAGTGCACTAATCAGTAACTTTGGAAACACTAGTGTCATGCAGGGAAATTATCTTCATCTTTTCATTCGATTTGGTGAATAAGAATTTGCTTTCAGAATTTATTTCAAAGAAAGGTTTAGCAGAATTGTCACTTGGGAGGAAGGAATAGAGGCATCACAAAAGTCAGTGCTGATTGTGCCCATGTGATGAAGCCCCGGCTCTTTGTACATGCATGGAATGTTGACACAGATAGAAAAGGGGCTTCCATCACATGGCACAACTACCATCTTGACTTTTTTGACACCTTCCCCCATGGATGCCACTGGTGTGGAATCCTTGCCCTTATTTAGTGAGAAGGTGTCCAAGCAATTAATGTGAATGTTCTTTCGTTATGCAGTAATCTGTCCTACAGTAAAGTAAGCTCAGAAATATCACCTAGAGAAATTCTAAAGAAATTTTAAAGCAACCTGAGAAATATAATGCTGAAATAAAGCCTCTTTCACAGGGAGAGAAAAAAATCAGGAAATTATAGGATAGGGTTTCAGCACTAGATTAATTTGTGTGGGTGTGTGTCTGGAACAGGGGCAGAATAGGAAGTTAATTTTTATGCAGTTTTGTTTCCAATCTCCCAGTTTCCATTACAGCTTCCAAGAGAAGAGGCAATAAAAACTCTTGAAGCCTCTCCTCAAATGGTATTTTGTGGTTGCCTTTACATTAAATCCTGGGAATTCTTTTATCTGTCTCTATCTGCTCCCCCATTGCCAGTTTATAGTTTTGCATTTCAGGAAAAGGGTAGGAGAGGTAACCTTTAAAGTTCATTTCTTTCCCTAAAAATGTTTTCAGATACCTGTGCCTGTCTTCAATTCCAGGAGATATTCTTGGCTTAATGTTTGGCAACTGCCATTCCTATGTGTAATTGTCAACACCCCCAAATCCTTCTGTATCATCAAGCTCCCTTTTCACCTTCAAGTGTTGCACTGGGCAAAAAAATGAGTTATGTCCCATGCAGTGGTTTTTAGTAATCTGTTATATCAATCATAGCTACCTTATCTACCTTCAGGATATTAAAGGAATAGCATCCTTTGTCTTTTTAATCTCCTTAAAGAGGGGTGTGCTTCTCCCCACCACAGAGGGCTAGAAGAAACAGCCTGCACATCTTTGTGAAACAAGTAGATACAAAAAGAAGTAATTACCTCTGAAGGGGAAATTGCCCATCAGGAATAACAGATACCACGAAGACTAAAAATACACGATGACACATGGAAAGCAGACTGTAGTGTATGAAGGATTCTATGCCACAATAAATAGGTGACTGTTTAAGCTGTCTTAAGCCTTCTTTTTGCTGCAGTAAACTGGCATGATCTCCCCAACAGACATTGTATGCAAATGTGGTTTTCGAGACCAGGGCTGGAGAAAGAGGGGCTGCGTATCAGCGTTCCTTTGGTGGCCCCTTCTGCATACAGGAGGCGGCTCCAAGGACCATCTGACCTCTTAGAAACCCAGGCATCTCCCTCCTCAAATGGGCATTGAACTTATGTCAGCACTTCAACGTAGACCAGACTAGGAAACCAATGCCATATAAGTCAGTACTACTTTTATTGTAAAGCTATAGTAACAGAATCTTGCAAATCTGAAGTCTGTCCCCCCATGCCCTATCTTTGTGTGAATTAGGGAGGTGGTTGTCTGAAATGTTTACTCATGTTACTTTCTTGGCCCAGTCTCAGACCCCTTTTATCTGACCATTGCCTGGGTAGCAGCTCTTCCTCCTGTCCTTCAAGGCCATTCCCTCTGTTCTCTACAACTTACCTACTTTTGAAACATGACTTCTGATTTCCCTCCCAAAACCTGGTGCAGCCCTGAAGCCCAAAGGTATTGCACCTCCCTGGTAGAGATGGATTTTGATGCCTTGTTCAAGTTTACTCACCCAGAAGAAATAGTTCTTCCATCTGAATGGAAGAATTTCCCACTCAGAAATGTGTTGTTGCTACTGAAAGTATGGCCTTAGTCTTATTTTAATTTACTTTAATTTTAATCCAGAGAATTCTGAAGCATGGCCAGAACAAAGGTTGCCTTCAGATACAGCTGTATTTTTCTCACATGTTCTTTGATCAATTCTTTTCATACAATAGCTTCTAATATTGTCTCTTGTACTCAACTCAAACCTCCTAAATGCTGCATGGAGGAGGCACAACTACACTATTTCATACCAAACAAAAGCAATGAATGCCTTTAGGCCAGTCTTTCAACCTAATCTCCTCCACAGGGTTGTTACTGTGGGGATAAAATGAATGGAGGGAAATCCTCCCCATATATATCTTCCCCCCTGAGATGAGATTGGCTTTACCCCTACTGATTTTCCAGAAATCCCTTAAAATGTGGTTTTGTCAGTAGGCTTGGGAATCCCATGGAAGTGGGGAGCCCATGAAATGGCTTTATTGTATGTAAGATCTTGAAGGTATTCTCCTGTGGTTTTAGTTATAGTTATATTTTAATTGTTTAATTTTTAAAGTTTTATTTTTAATTGTTCTGTTTTATTGTATACCACCCAGAATCACATTCGTGAGATGGGTGGTTATATAAATATGATAAATAAGTAAATGCCTCCTTGAACTGTCAGAGGAAACATGGAATAGGAATGCAATCAATCATGCCTGTGTGATCATCCAAAACCTTACAAAACAATGCATAGTCAAATCATTCTGTCATGATTTCTGATCTTCCCAAACAAAAATGAAAAAAGGAACCTGTATCTCCCTTATCCCACTGTGAAATCATCTATAAAAAGCTTTAATAATGCAATCACTTTGCCTGATTTGTGGAATCTCAATCTGTAATTGTGGAATTTCCATTTGCAATTCACTGCCTTCTCTGTTCTTTCTTTTTACCAACAGAAATCCATTCAGGGTGGAAAAAGGGGAAAAGAATGCAACACTTTTTAATGCTAGCAATCTTCCTTTTGGAAACACCCTTTCTCTTCTATTTATTTTGATCCTAACCAATTACTCATTTAAGCCAGTGTTCTATGATCACAGGGCTTTCCAGAAGCAGCCTCACAACCCAAGATCCTGAAGTGGAGAGGGCAGAGGAAGAACCTGGGAATGTTTACATTCCAAATACTTGCTTTATTTCTATGCCATGCATCATGATTCATTTCAATGGTTCTTACCTATTCCAACGTGAATATCTGGTTTCACAAAATATTGTTATATGAAAGCTCTGTTCACAGGCTGCTTCCTCTTTCTGCCCCTCCACAAGGCAATGCTGCCTTCATTACAGTTCAAAGCTCCACCATTGTTATACTTTTGTCCTGTTTAAACAGCTACAGTATATAATAATTTGTGTAGATGTGTTTGTCTTTTTATAAATTTTAATTATGTATTTATTTGTTTTAATTTGATGTAAACCACCCAGAGTCCCCCATTGCGGGGAGATGGGCAGGGATAAGTCTATGTATGTATGAATGTATGAATGAATGAATGAATGAATGAAACATTAAAATGTGAGGGGGAGGGGTTGGTCTAATGTTAAAGATGTTGCACTGCAGGCTCATCTTCAGAATTGCAACCTATAACCAGGAGGCCCTGGCCTTACTTTCAAAAGAGACTTGAAGGAGTCTCTGAAATAGATTTTTCATAAATAGATGGATTGATATGGCCCAGCTAGGTGGAAACATCTGGCAACCTGTCTGGGTTGGGAAGCTAAAGAGGGGTGGCCATGCTTAAAGCTGGCTAGGAGAACTCTAAGAAATACCAGAGTTATAGCTATGGAGGTTGAAGAACATCTTAGGAGAAAGCAATGACAAACCACTTCTCCACTGCAGCCAAGAAAACCACATGGACATATCTATGAAGCAAGAGAATCCTTGGGGACACTGCTGCCATGAAATCACCAAGAGCTGGACTCAATATAAAGGAGACATTACATTTTTAAGACTGATACTTTAGATCACCACTGTAACACTTTCTCTTCTTCACACATTCAAACATGTATTACATTAAATCAATTATGGTTACTCATGATTTGCTGAAGCTAAACAAAGAGAAATGATGGTTTGCAAACCACAATGATTGGGATCACATGTCACACGAATGCAGAATTAAACAAATCACCTTACACCTTAGGGGAATGCCTTACCCAACCATATCCTTCACATGTACACCAAGATTGAGCAGCCGGAACAGGGACAGCGAGATTGCTTTTACTCTGACAGCTTGCTTTCATTTCAGGTTGGTGGGGGTGGGGAGTGGTTTCTTTTTCTCTCTACTCCCCAGGGAAATGCAGCAGACAGAGGGATAGGAATGATTCAATCCTAGGTCAGTTGCTGGCCTGGCTTCTGAACTGGGCAAAGTGAATCTGAGCCAGGACTAAATTGTTGGGTATTTCACCCCCCCGCCCCGAAAAGCTGCTCCAGAAGGAAATGCCAAGGGTAGAGGTGAAAGAAGTTGGTATCTGGAGTAGCCCAGGGCAGACAAGTTATCCTGCATTTTTTTCTACAAGTTTTCAATCAGTTTGATGAAGGACTATGTGATTTTGAAATTTCTTTCAGGAGAAGAGAATTTTGTTTCCTTCCTCTTTGGCAGGGAAGACAACTTTTAAATAACTTCAAGCAGATTTCAGCAGAACATTAATCAAGAAGCCATAGACCAGATAGAAACCCAACACAGGTAGGAACCAGGTTGCCAGTCAGCATTTTCTCACTCTTGCTAACTCTTGCTTCAGCATTATCTCCAAATCATTCCTATAAGATATATTGGACTAGGGAAGAGGGAAAGGAGGACCTAAGTCCCACCAAATAAAATGAAGCAAAACTTTGAATTTGGGTTTCAGGGCTCAGCTGTTAATTTGATGATTGAGTCTGCTGCTTTTTTGAAGCTGTAATGTCCAAGAAAGCTGTTTGTTGATAGCAACATTGTATTTTATTTTTTCAATGAAGATTGAAAGATATATTCTGTTGTGGTTACCTATGGCAAATGTGTGTGCTTATTCTACAATTACAATAATTCATGTCGATCCTGCCTGAAAGCAATGACTATACAAATAGCCTTAATTTCTACTGAATTGGAGCACTAATTGAAAAATAATTTATCATAAGGCCTTTGAGTTTCACTCACTTGATGAGTTCACTGATATAAACAGGTAAAATTGCTTATCAGCAATTAATGTGCCCACATTTAGTGAACTTGCTCAGAAAGAGGAACTGTTGAAAATACTTGCTCTAAAAAGGACAGTAACAGGTAAAGCTATAGTTCAGCTTTTTATAAATCATGCTACAGAAATACTTTTCAAAAATATAAGCTTTCATCTTTCAGCAACAGTAATGGTGGGGAGCATCAATGAGTGTTGTTTACTGCAAAGAAGAGAGCTCTTGTTGGAAAGTTTATTTCATATTACAGTGTTATTTGCCTGGGAAAAATGTATAGTACTATATCATAAATGCATTCACACATACAAACACATGCACACACATTTTCACATAATAACAAAACTATCCAGATGGCTCCTTGCATATAGACTATTTATGGCATGTCAGTGGGATGCTAATGCACAAGCAGAACTATCTTAATTTGCACTTTGAAGATAGGACAAGGAAAATAAATAATTTGGCTATCTCGTAAAGATGTAGGAATCAAGAAGTTCTCTGTTGAATATTTCATGCAGGTTAGCAGACTTAGCTTTCATTTGGATCTGATGCAAAGCTAAATAATTTGCCCATTAAAATGTCCATCAAGAAACTGTACCAAAACAAAAGAAGAAATAGCCTGAGTCAATATATCAAGCTAAATAGTAACATGGTTTGACGTTGGCTTAATATATTATATAAAGTAATCACTGTTGATCAATCATGGTTTACGTTTAATAAATTGAAGCAACTGTAGTTTATTCAATAAGCAATCTCCTATGCATAACCAGGCCACTGAGATGAAAACAATGTACCTCTAAAATGACTTCTTTTTAAAACTCAAATTAAAATCACAACACTTTCTAGAATTTAGTTCATTTGCATTAGTTGCTTTTGTTGAGAGATCCTTGGAAACATCCAAATACTTCTGGACAACATAAGGCTTTCCCTTTCCTTCCTTTTCTTGACTGCAGCTTCTTGTGATGAATAAATTAATGTTCCTGAAGGCTTTGGGATTCAGACACTGGGTTGAGCAAAAGTTCAGAAGTTCCAGAAATCAGTTTGAACTCCCCTGGATTTAATTCAGATATGACTCTAAACCATGGATCAAGAAACATTCAAATAAATATTCCATAATATGCAATTTGCTAGTCACTATAATTTGAAATCAATCTGCAACACAAATTTTTGCTAACTAACAGTGAATCAGAATGACACCTGACCTTACAAATCAAAGTTCTAGGAAGGAACATGGAATATTGCCTTGCACTAACTTAAGACCTCAAGTCTATTTAACTTAGCATTATCTAAATGACTGGCACTGACTCCACAAGAATCTCTAGCCTTAGACCTACATGGAGATGCCAGCCAACAAACCAGGCTTCTTTTCTATGCAAAGCAGCAGCTCTACCACTACATGAAATCCTTTCCCTATACTTTCATTTGGCTTCTAGCTATCGTTAAACTTCAAGGCTACCACACACAGTTGAGACACCCAAGAAACAGAAGACAAAGGCACGCTGCCTATTCCAAGCAATAGTCTGCCTATAGCCTTGCTCCTACATGATGCCAGAAGTGTACTGAGATATCTTGGGCAGATATCTTGAGATGGTGGTAGAAAAAAATAACCCTCAGCTTTGGTACTGCTTAACAGTTTGAGGAAATTGGTACAAGTATAGAAAGAGGTAAAACTAAACTTTTTTTTCCAGATGTTATGATTAAAGGGACATGTAACACTAATTTCCAATTAAAAGTTTTTATTATTATTTTAGTGTGGTATTTATTATCCGTAAAATACATTTGTAAACTTGAATTCCCAAAGACAGATTAAAAAATAGAAATATTTATAAACATACAGGCACACTGCTTATCATCCAAAATGTCTGCAGTGAACAGTCATTCCAGCCTTCTTTATTTGTATGCTTTGTACCAATTCTTATTTATAATTGTTCACATTCTGCTTCCATGAATTTTTCTCAGTTTGTTATTTAAAATGGGTTTAACATACTGCAGTTCACATCTCAATTGTTTTTGAATAGCTTTGAGTCTTACGGAACAGGATGTTCAACTCCACGACCTTTGAAGTTGCCCATATACGCCCTGCACTGGCTGCCACACACAGGCTGGTTCCCTCACAGACTGAGCTACAACCCAATGGTGGTGCACATGAACTTGTCTTGGATCCTTTAGGAAACAAGTTTTTGAATAATACACACTTCAAGCACAGCTGGAAGCTCATTCCTCTGGGTTTGTCTCCCTAACTCCTTCCTTCCTTCCTGTTCATATTTCTCAGTGTTGAGTAAACCAACCAGTTGTGTTTTGGACTCTCTATCTTCCCTAGAGAGTCTGGATAAGTCTTCAGTCCTCCAGCTGGGTGCAACTCTTCAGGAAGAGATAATCCTACAACACTGATAGTGTTTGGAAGTCAAAGCCAGCAAGGGCAATGTGGAGAAAAGGCAGAGTCTTGTTATAGACATTTGAGGTGCAGAGCTAATTGTTCTGCCTATTTTAAGGACTCCTACTATTGACAATTTACTCTTTGCATCAAGCTGAACTCTCATAGTCAGACATCTGCTAATGTCTCGATGCCCAAAAAGGACTATTACCAAACCTTGCCATTTCCATCTCTTTCTCCCTCGATCTGATGATGCTACTACAGTGACTACTGTAGTATCAGAATATAGGAACCCACAGTGGGGACTGTGAAAATTGTAACAGCATCAGAAAACAGTCAAGATTGCAGCTAGGTAGGGATCACTCACAACTAGGAAGAATTTTGATATACAATAAGAGTATTGTATCTCCACTTCAGAAAACATAACATATTATTTCAGCTGAGGAACAATTTTAATACTTCAAAATGGTACAGTAATAACTTGCTACAATAATGTGCCAAAGCACAAACTGTTCTAGGTTCCACACAAAGAATTCTGATATTTCTGATAACTAGTCAAGTTGACATAATATTTGGCCATCCTGCTTAATTTCCTTGGCACCAGTATCTGCAAGTGTCTTCACTACCATGATGTGAGCAGCAGTCTTCAAATACACAGCAGCACTGTGTAAGAGACCTTTTGGAACTCCTTCTTCATCTCCATCAGAGATTGTCTTCATGTAGTTCCAGACAACAAATTCCTTCTGACTGAGAAGAGTCATGTCATAACATGAAAACTATGATGAGTATGACCAGCAAGAGGATACTAATAGTTTGTCTGCTATCTCCTGATGTCCTCCGAGCATGCAGTACTGCAAAAACAGCATTTGTGTGATTTGTTGGTGTATCTACATTGCAGATCATCCCTTCACAGCAGGAAATGCATTCCTGTAAATTGTAATAGATAATGTTATTACATGGAAGTCATGGTGCTTCTTGATTAAAGGAATCAATCAATGAATTGCATCAACTTGCACATGAAAATTACAACCCATTCTGAAGAAAAGAGATGCTCTCTTTTTAGATGCAATGCATTCTCCATTTTAAAACACAGTCTTCAACTAACAGAAAACATCATCTTATGAAATATAATATATCTACCATCCAGCTTTGCATAAATCATTAATAATGTATTAAATAGCCGCTGCTAGATTCCTTGGGAATCTTTTCAAAAATTAATAAAACTTTTAAAATTTAACTGTAATCTACATAACAATTTTGCTAATCAATTGTAATTAAAACACTGGTTACATGCAGCATATTATATTGCTGTATTATCTAACAGTGCCTTTATTCCAGAAAATAAATGCATATTTAAAGAGATTGCTAGTCTTGAAAGAAAGAGAACTGTCACTACCTTTACTATTCAAAGAAATAAGGGAGACTGAAGCTACAAGGACACTTATAACTAAAATATGCAATAAACTATAAAATCCTCCATATGCTGGCACTGCAATTTTATTGTGATCTTGGTTTTCAGATCAGGAAAAAACAAAAAACCACAGGAGGATAACACAGAAAATATTGGAACACCTACAATTGGCAGATTGCTGGATGTTTGTTGCTGTTGTTGAAAAATGAATGAGCAACAGTTGTTTATTCCCAAGAAAAGATCTGATGTGGAAGCAAATCTCAATGCTGCAGCCCAACCAATACTATGCAACATAATTCAATACTATTAACATGCTACATGCTTCCCAGTCTTTAGTTATAATACAGAAGTCTGCATTCCTTTGTGCATAGAAAAAAATATGCATTTGTGAGCAGCAATAAGGAATGTTCTAGTACGCCACATTAGTTTTATTAATTCTACTTCGATGGTCAGGGAAGCAACCATAATTCTCATGTTATGAGAGACAATTTAATCAAGAATGATATTCCAAAAATGGGCAGTGAAGTCTTTGATCCATTGTTAGAGCAGTGCCCAAGCACAGCATCCTGTCCAATTGTCTACACCAATTCCCAGTATTATAGGTGGCTGGTGCCTCTCTCAGACAGAATTCATACATTATCTAGATCAAAATGTATTTAGGCATGTGTAAATATTCTCTTAGCAAACTAATCATACAGCTGCCAGGAAAAAAACACAAAGACTGAGGACCCAGATTATCAGAGCTGTACTTAAAAAAAATATCTAAATTCTATATAGATGAAACTCTGAATCCTGAATTATTTATAATTCAGCAAAGCATATATTCAGCATAATAAATCCTGCTTTTACTGATTATGAAGAACTCATGATAGCCATGTTGAACATTGAAACCTCATTTTGTGCTATGAATCTTAATAATTGTTATTCATCCCTGCCTTGCTTCTGTATTAAGCAATGCCCATATTTCATTATGTGGACTGCTGTAAGCTTAAGGACTAGAAATGTAAAAGAAAAGGAAAAAAGAGGAAAGAAAGTAAAGAGCTTCAGGGTATTAAAGTGTACATTTTTATGTTTGCTCTGCACTTGGATGGAATCATAAAATAGAACCTGCCATACTTGTGCAGGTTGAGGCATAATCAAATTGAGGGAAATCTCTCATTCCTTAGATCTAAAGTTGACATATGTGACATAAGGCAATTCCACACAGCAGCCAAAGCTGCTGGTCTCCCAGGCTGTTCCCAGTGGTTTCTTAAGTTAACTTCAAAAATTTCAGCCTGAATCACAGTGGCTTGGCCACGGGGCTGAGCTGATACTCAGTCTGGCATATGGCTACCGCAAGACCCGATTGCTCATTCGCCTGCTTCTTGCCCTTATTGGCTGGCTTCTGTGGATTAGGCCCTCTCCTTCCAGGGATTATTCCCTTCTCACTAGTCCCCGTGCCTTTTCTTGGCTTTCCCAGAGGTCTGCATCCATGGCTGCCTTCATGTCCCCTTCTCACATTATTTCCTTTGACACTAAATCAGACCTTTTCTCCCCCCAACCCCACCCCTTATGGTACCATTGTGGCTCCCTTGCTACAATAATTAAGGAAATAGAGAACAGGTTGTTCTTTTGATCCTATGTTCCTCTAGAGGTCCACAGAAATGTTATAGCAACAAAGTTCAGCCTCACAGAAACAAAACAGAAGTGTTCCTACAGGTACAACTTAAATATATTTTAAAAGGAAAAGGAAGGGAAGCTTTGCAGTACTGTGTGCAAAGAAGGGGAAAGCAAAGGCATCATGCTTCATCCAGTCTGGGCAGAAACTGAGAGGCTGCTCACTGGGAGACGAAAGGGGTGAATGCAATGTGAACTTCTAGTGGTGAGGTTAGTTCACTGACTTAACATTCCATCACTGGATCACTGCAAGATTATTTAAAAAAATGCAGAGCCCAGCAGTCCAGGATGAAAGCTGGGTGAAACAGACTGGCTCAGGTTGGCAAAGGGGTGCAACAAGGCTGTATACTCTCCCCTTGTTTATTCAATCTATATGCTGAATATATATTAAGGGAAGCTGGATTGGAAGAAGATGAGCATAGTTTTAAAATTGGAGGAAGAAACATCAATAACCTGCACTATGCTGATGATGCTACTTTGATAGCTGAAAATGCAAAGGATCTGCAAGCTCTTGTAATAAAAGGGAGCAAAGTGAAAAACCTGGACTAAAATTAAATATAAAGAAGACCAAACTAATGACAACAGGTACAACAACCAGCCTTAGAATTGGCAATGAAGATAATGTGGTAAATAGCTTCTGTCTTTTAGGATCAAACATCAACAATAAAGGAACAAGCAATCAAGAAATCTGCCACAGACTAGCTCTTGGTAGGGCAGCCATGAAGATCTTGGAAAAGATATTCAAATGCTATGATGTGTTTATACCTACAAAGATCAAATTTGTGCAAGCCATGGTATTCTGTAACACTCTATGGAAGTGAAAGTTTGATTTTGAAGAAGCAGGATAGGAAAAGTATTGATGTCTTCGAACTTTGTTGTTCAAGAAGACTTCTGAAAATACCATGGACAGCCAAGAAAATAAACCAATGGGTCATCGAACCAATCAATCCAGAGTTCTCACTTGAGGTACAAATGACCAAGCTCAAATTATCCTACTTTGAACACATATATGAAGACTTAGTTCTTTGGAAAAGGCTTTAATGCTGGGAAAGGTGGAAGGAAAGAGAAGAGGATGAGCAGCAGCAAGGTAGATGGACTCAGTTACAGTGGCAATGAGTACACCGTTGGAAGACCTGAAAGACCAGGCTAGGGATAGATTGCCATGGAGAAAATCTATCTATGTGGTCACTAGGAATCAGAAACTACTTGATGGCACATTATCTATCTATCATGTCTGTCTGTCTGTCTTAGAATGCAGATCATATTTTTCTTCTTTTTCTGACATCTGTGTATTCAGGGCCACCAAGGTTCTGATACTATTAGATTTTTAACTGATGTAATTGCTTTAATTCAAAATAGAGAAAATGAAGTAGCCATTTTTATTTAAATACAGATTTTAAAAATATATATAATTTCTTGGAGATTTCTGAAGTGGGTCTTGAGTTAGTTATTCTGGGTTTCTCCAAAGTTGCACTTTGAATAGGCATGTTTTATTCAACTCCCAGATCACAAGTCAATAGCATGTTTCTCCCTGTTTTAAACTTACCATACAAGTCAAGGATGCCCTAATTCTACTTTTCTTTCCTTTTTATCTTTGGTTTTAGAACCTCTTGCTTATGCTTGTGCTTGTTAGAACTGTGAAATCAGTAACAGGATTGCAGTAGATAAGAGAATTTCTGTAGTATGTAGATGATGCAGATACTTAGGAAACTTTCTTAGCAGCAATACTGGCAAATATCCTAAATTTTGATCTCCAAGATACAAGAACCTATGCATTGTGGGAGGAAAGCTGTGTTAGTCTATGGCAGCCAAAAATCAGGAGGAATCTGGTAGCACCTTTTCAGACTATCAATTTTATTAAAAGGCATAAGCTTTCATAGGATGCAACTCACTTCATCAGATGCAATGGAGTGGCTAGACATCAATAGGGTTTAAAGTGGAATGGGGAAAGGGGAGGGGAACACAGATGCAGATTACATGTGAGACGCATCTCAAGTACCTTATCAATTAACACATTACAAGTACCTTATCAAATTTAACAATTTGTAATACAGGTGAAACTTGAAAAATTAGAATATCGTGCAAATGTTCATTTATGTCAGTATGGCAACTCAAAAGGTGAAACCAATATATGAGATAGACACATTACATGCAAAGCGAGATATGTCAAGCCTTACTTTAGTATAATTGTGATGATTATGGCATACAGCTTATGAAAACCCCAAATTCACAATCTCAGAAAATTAGAATAGTGTGAAAAGGTTCAATATTCTAGGCTCAAAGTGTCCCACTCTAATCAGCTAATGAATCCATAACACCTGCAAAGGGTTCCTGAGCCTTTAAATAGTCTTTCAGGCTGGTTCAGTAGGAATCACAAGCATGGGAAAGACTGCTGACCTGACAGTTGTGCAGAAAACCATCATTGACACCCTCCATAAGGAGGGAAAGCCCCAGAAGGTAATTGCAAAAGAAGTTGGATGTTCCCAAAGTGCTGTATCAAAGCACATCAATAGAAGGTTATGTGGAAGGGAAAAGTGTGGTAGAAAAAGGTGCACAAGCAGCAGGGATGACTGCAGCCTGGAGAGGATTGTCAGGAAAAGGCCATTCAAAAGTGTTGGGGACTTTCACAAGGAGTGGACTGAGGCTGGAGTTAGTGCATCAAGAGCCACCACACACAGACAGATCCTGGACATGGGCTTCAAATGTCGTATTCCTCTTTCAAGCCGCTCCTGAACAACAAACAACATCAGAAGCGTCTTACCTGGGCTACAGAAAAAAAGAACTGGTCTGTTGCCCAGTGGTCCAAAGTCCTCTTTTCTGATGAGAGCAACTTTTGCATCTCATTTGGGAACCAAGGACCCAGAGTCTGGAGGAAGAATGGAGAGGCACACAATGCACGATGCTTGAAGTCCAGTGTGAAGTTTCCACAGTCTGTGTTGATCTGGGGAGCCATGTCATCTGCTGGTGTTGGTCCACTGTGCTTCATTAAGTCCAGGGTCAACGCAGCCATCTACCAGGAGATTTTGGAGCACTTCATGCTTCCTTCCGCAGACGAGCTTTATGGGGATGCTGACTTCATTTTCCAGCAGGACTTGGCACCTGCCCACACTGCCAAAAGTACCAAAACCTGGTTCAATGACCATGGGATTACTGTGCTTGATTGGCCAGCAAACTCCCCTGACCTGAACCCCATAGAGAATCTATGGGGAATTGCCAAGAGAAAGATGAGGGACGTGAGACCGAACAATGCAGTGGAGCTGAAGGCCGCTATTGAAGCATCCTGGTCTTCCATAACACCTCAGCAGTGCCACAGGCTGATAGCATCCATGCCATGCCGCATTGAGGCAGTCATTGCTGCAAAAGGGGTCCAAACCAAGTACTGAGTACATATGCATGCTTATACTTTGCAGAGGTCCGATATTGTTCTATTTCCAATCCTTGTGTTATTGATGTCATGTAATATTCTAATTTTCTGAGATTGTGAATTTGGGGTTTTCATAAGCTGTATGCCATAATCATCACAATTATACCAAAGTAAGGCTTGACATATCTCGCTTTGCATGTAATGCGTCTATCTCATATATTGGTTTCACCTTTTGAGTTGCCATACTGACATAAATGAACATTTGCACGATATTCTAATTTTTCGAGTTTCACCTGTATGCAAGTATGGGCCTGCCACCCAGTGCCTGAGAAAATGCAGTGTCATCATCAAGTATCGGCTGGGGGTGGGCAGGCTTTGTGCCTTCAAGTTAGTCTTGACTCCTGGCAACTTCCTAGACAAGTTCCTGTCGTTTTCTTGGCAACACTTTTTGGAAGTGGTTTGCCATAATTTTGTTCCCAGGGCTGAGAAAGAGTGACTGGCCCAAAGACACCCAACTAGCTTTGTACCTTAGGCGGGACTAGAACTCATGGTCTCCCAGTTTCTAGCCTGATCTTAACCACTATGCCAAACTGGCTCTCAGTATGGATTGTAGCTTACTAATAATGTATTTAAGTGGCTTTTCTTGAGTTGTTTTCATTTCATTTATGATATGTATTTCTGGGCTTTTCCTTCCCCCTCTTAAGATTTTTGATACCGCATTACATTATTATCACAGTTATACATGTTCATATATTTTGTTGACCTGTTTGATGTAACAAATGTTACTGAAAGAAAGTCATGTTGTTCATTCTGAAGGCTAGTGTTTCACCCTAGAAACTTACTCAATGACTAATATACTTTTGGTTTAAAGAGTCATCCTTGAACCACATGAGAACCAATATTCTAAACAAGTCAAGAAACTACTAAACGAAGAAGCTTTAATTCCATATCTGGAAAGCAATCCATTCCTCCTAACCTCTCTTACATTAAGAGCTATTTTATGGCATATAAAAAACTACTGAGACTGTTCCTGGAGACAGACAGATAAATGCAGGAAGAAACCCAAAACTCAGCTGGATCCATCATGGTTCTCAGGCAGAAACTCAACTTTGTCTTTTGCCATCTGTAGATATTGCCAAGTATTCCATGGGGAGATTCAGTCCACCGAATAGAAAGGGTCTCTGTGTTCTACGTGATAACTTTATACCAAAATGTGATGCTTACTGTATGACTAGTTTCTCTGTGGCGATGGCAGCCAACAAAATGGCATTCTTCCCTGGTAGCACATTTTTTGGTGACAGAGAGGCTCCTTCCATGACTAGTAAAGTGATGGACTGTTAAACAGTACTGAGTGTCTAGACAATAAAGAAAAAGAAAGAGAAAGAAGAAAACAAAAGGCAACATCAGAATTCTTTTACAATTATATTTTATAAGCTCAGTCATGCTGACTTATCTTTCTCACTAAAAATCAAAATCCTAGTAAATAGTTGCCCTAGAATTATTGATAAATAAACCATGTTTTTCTCGACTGGAACATTTAACATATTGTTTTCCTATATTCTCTAACCTTAGGGTGTACATTTGCTGGTCCTTTTTCTTTTTTTAAATGATGAATCTCCAGACATCAACATATGCCCTTGCTTTCCACTAGCTACAGATTTTTCCAAACTGTGGAAAAAATGTACAACCACCCACCATAGTTGCTGATTGGGGATTCTACCACATGATAGCCACTCCATGATTCTCCCTAATGGTTGGAAAATATGCATACTCCACCCTGCCTACACTCTCTTGACAAAAATCCTTCCCACCCAGAAGAGAAAGCAGCTGTGTTGCATCTCCATGCAGCGGGCAGACTGTGGAGGAGAAACCAATGGTCATATTAGCTGGGAATTCTGGGATTGAACTTCTCAAGTTTGGAGGGCATCAGGTTGGGAAGTTTATATTGTATCAATGAAGGAACTGCTTATTAGTGATTGCTGTTTAATGTTGACCTGCTCTGGATCACTTGAGAGAGGATGCAGACTCTTCCTGTAAAACTGATAACAAGAGGAGAAAGGGAACAGCCAGATGAGATGGACACTGGCCATTAAACTTTATAGCAACAGCTCAAAAGGATACTACAGATAAGCACAAAGTCAGCTATAAATGACCATTTTGATCAACACTGTGACAGGTGGAAGTACACTTAGACTTCAACTTTACTGTTAATCTCATGTCCAAGAAAACAGCTATATACTCCAGAAGTCATTAGTCTTTTGGACTGTTAAATCCTGCTTAACCACTGGATGCCCTTAATATGACTGAGTTAATTGGAAAAGCTAAAATAAATGCTTCCCATATACTTACTCTGAGGACACCATTTATCTTCAGCCCATCTGTTACAGTTGTAATTGTCAATAACATTGTCACAAGTAAAGCACTTGAAGCTGCTTGGAAATGGAGTAGCTTTAAAATTAAATGAAAGGGGGGGAAATGTTAAATACTTTATTCTGATGACTCTAAATTCTCCTATTCCCCTCAATTAGTCCCCAAACAGGAGGGAATTATTTGACAATATACTTTGTTAAATTAACATTTTTTTCCTAACACAATCGTAAGCACATTAGAGCTAAGCCCCATTAAGTTCACTTGGATTTACTCTCCAAGTGGATAAACAGAAAAACCTTTTTTAAAAGGAGCAAAATCTGCTTAGCTTGATTTTAAACTTATGTCATGTCAGAAGACTGGTTCAGGTGAACCTAGAACAGATCCACAACTTGAACATTCTCCAGATGTGTAGATTTCAATTCCCAGAATTCTCCAGACAGGAGAGCCACAACTGAACATTCTGGGTTCTGAAGACTACACATCTGGAGAGCAGCCAAGCTGGGAAAGGCTGACTGAGAAAGTAAGTCTGTGGCATGCCCAAATGGTCCCACATTAACAAGCTGCAAGCATCTGATGCAAGGAGAGAGCAGGTACGTCGAATATCTGCTTACTCCATTGTGGGACATCTTTTTTTCCCCTTTGCAGTAAATGATATATGAGACATGTTGCTCTTTTTAACTAGGCACAACTTCCCATATGCCAGTGTGTTGCAGTAAGGTTAAAGTGTTGGACTAGAAACAGGGTTCTAGGCCATTGGCCATGGAAGCTCACCCTGTGTCTTTGAACCAGTCACTCTCTCTCAGCCCAACCTACCTTACAAGCCTGGTATTGGGGGGGGGGAAACAGATCTTGCTTTGCACTTCAATGTCAGTGCATACCGAATAAAAATACTAATACTGCTACCACTATCCATTGCCAATAAATGGATCAGATGCCTGAGAACTTTACTGAAGTAGCATGCACTGGGCTTCTTCTGACACTACCTCCATCAACAGGACAAACATTCAAAACTGCAATGCTCAATTAATGCTGCAGAACTTTTGCAAAGTGTATACACAGCAAAAGTATCAGCAGTACACAG
Source organism: Liasis olivaceus (assembly GCA_030867105.1). Lineage (NCBI taxonomy): Eukaryota > Metazoa > Chordata > Lepidosauria > Squamata > Pythonidae > Liasis > Liasis olivaceus. The sequence goes on along the minus strand of CM061349.1, from coordinate 134,007,978 downwards.
GGAAGGCAATAAAAAGGTATTATAACTTAATCAGATGAACACCCAGGTGTACATTTCAGGCCATTAATCAGGAGTTCCACCTAATAATTAACAATCACTGAAGACAGTCAAATTACTGTTTTGCTTTTAGGCCTATGCATAATTGTAATATAAAATAACCTTTTAAAAAGGTTTGAGGGGCTTAACGTAGAAAATGTGGGAAATGTTTGGAAAATGGTTATTTACTGATGCAAAAGAACTGGAACTGGCTACTTACGGTCTACTGGAAGTCTCACGTTATAGAAGTTGATGTTCTTGGCCAAAATCCAGTTGCCTGAAACTATGAGGATCTGAACAAAAGCTGCAGCCAGCGTGTGACAGAGTAATGGCATACCGTTAATGTACATCAGAGCTTAATGCTCTCATACCTAAAAGAGAGGGGCGAGTGAAAAAAGGAGAGAAATGCCACTTTGTTATAAAAAAAAGAGCAAGAGGACTGGGTATATTTAGCTTAATTTCCACAATATTAGCCTCATAACACTGCTGATGGAATGATAATCAGGAAAATATCAGCCCTGCAAAACTAAGCTGTTCCTGCCTCCTACTGGTGAGGCTTGGGCTGTGCAGGAGAGCAAAATAGGGGCAGGTGAGCTCAATTCTGAGCTTGAATGGATCAAATTAAGATAGTTAGAAGGAAAGTAGAAGACAGTTTGCAGGCAACTTATCCTTCATCAGGTAACATCTCTAATTAAGTAACAGACTTGAAATTTTTATAAACAGGTAACTGTCCCCAAACACATGCTCAGGTCATCATCATGAATAGTAGATACAATCAGAATCCCTTTTCACACAGAAGATGCCCCTGTGCTTCCGAAGCAATTGAAAGCTTAGAAGACATCTTTCGGAGGTATAGATTTTACAAGGAATTGCGCTCCCAACCAATTCAACAGTTGGACTGCCTGGCCATTGGGACCAATGGTATTTAGAGTTTTTTGCTAAAAGAGAATCATCCTGAAATCACCTACGTGATAGTAATTCCCATGCCTAAGCCCAAAGGCTTCACTCTGTTCACAGCTGGCAACAGAAGTAGGTGATTTACTTAATGAGATTTTATTGTATCCTCAAAGCATATTTAGTTGTTTTAACTTTCATAATCTGGTCTTGGACTCTAAGAAAATGTTCATTCCTACTCAGGTCATCTCCTTTTACTCTTGATTAATTAGCCTAAAATAATATGACACTGTGGTTTTTGAACTTCCACCATAAAGGAGACTGACCTACTACTTCATACAAATATATAATTTGGGGAAAGCAAGGCAATGTATTGTTCTAAAATATTTGAATCACTTCAAATAAATAATGGCCTACCTTCAAAATGCTGAGCCCAAGGACATAGGATATATCATTTTAACAGGAGCTCCTAGGCCACCATATGATTCTTAGGCAATGTACCATGTCTCATATTCAACCAAGCTGGGTAAAACTTCTCTGAATATATTGGAATTCCACAAGGAGAACTACAGAGCTCCACAAGCAGATAACACTTTACATTACAAAAGTTATGATCCATTACAGTACATATACCACTTATACTTCAAGTAAATGCAAACATACTCAGACTTTACAGCAGAATGCGTAAGTGTACAAGCAAATACAACTGTTTGCTATGTGTTGTTGTTGCTATCAAGAACACAGGTAGTACAGAACAATATCGCACCAAAGCCTGATGAGATTACACACTCTACACAGAATGCATAGCACCACCCTTCAAAAGCACCACTAGATGGCATGAGATAAGATTAGATCCATAATCCCTAAACAATTCTGGTATCCCAGGATGTGAAATCTAGCCAGTTACTCTTTTCCCACTCAATACGCATATAAAAGAATGGAATTCAAGGTTTATTTCTGAAAAACCTCTAGAGTGGGCACTGCAAACAAATGAAACTGACAAATACAGCACTCTCCTTAATATTACAATTCATTGCATATGATGCCAAGCAATAATTAACCACTTTTAGCAAATTAAATCAAAGTCTAATTCTTTTTAGATGAAACAGAGCAAGCTTATTTCCATACAAATAAAGAATGAAGGATGAAGGAATCTGGGAATTAATAACAATACTCACAGAAGAGCACACACACAAACCACACAACAACGTATATCAACCCAGAACATTTTCCGTTTAGTGACCACAAACACTGAGCCCAGCACTTCTGCAATACTGTTGTGCAATTTCTTTGGAATAATTCCTATTACCAGTATCCATAGATAATGAAAAAAGGAGGGAGAGAGGGAGAGAAACACAGAAAGAAGGATCTTTTCCTAATAACAATCAATCACAGAATTGGAAAGGTCCGTTTAGGTTGCCACGTCCAATGCCCTGCTCAGTGTAGGAGTCCAAATTAAATCATTTCCAGCCAATGTCTAACCAGCTTCTCCTTAACACATCTTAACACAGCTTCCTTGGTACACGATCGTTCTTAGGGAAAAATCATTCTCCAGCTTTTGCTGCTACAAAGGTCTTTTCTTTATATTCCTCCCGTGTCCACCAGAAGACCCTTGCTGCTGAAAGGAAACCCAATCATTTTTGAAGACGTGTTATTCCATGACACCCGCTGCTATAACTCAGAAGACATGACTGAGAATTTCCATCAGGCATACTGTTGGCACAGCTGCACAGGTAAAGATCCTTCATATAGACAGCAGTTTCATGGGAGAAGCACTGCTTCCAGAATACAGTGCCACCATCCTAAAGGCCTTTCACTTTGTATCTGTTTGTCACCAAGCAGAAAGGAATTGGCTGGGCTTGTTTGTGTTTTGCTATGGTGCAATTCTTTTGCGTTAAAGTAGCACAAGGCTATTTGTGTTTATACTCCTCCAAGTCAGTAATTCTACTTTTTTTATTGAACTGAAAATGCTAACCTTGGGTTTGCAAGCATGAAGCTGGCAGGCTACTTGCTTGCTAACTAGCAAGTGGAAAAGTTATTCTGGAAAAGATGAGACAGGTTTCTTCTCTTCCTCTTGAGAAAGACATAATGCAGGAATGAAAGTGTTAATTTTATGGTATGCATCTCTCCAAGTGTAATCCCCTCTCCAGGATACTTATTAAGAGCAATTAGAGACCTGAGTAGGCAATTTCCTCCTTGCTGCCCTTCCCCACATCTGAGTAACACCCCTCCAACTGCTACCTAAATATCTGATACATCCTAAAATCTCAAAAGGTCTTGCTAGATAATTCCTCTATTTGTAGGTTACTTTTAGAGGACCAATTTATAGACTTTAGCCCACGTACAGCATGTCCACACATCAGTCATCACCGTGCACACGCTTCCAACTATCAGAACCACTGTCAGAATGGCCTACAGCTGTAATCACTACAGCTGTTGTGAGAATAGCCAGAGCCAACCAATTAGGGAGCACAGAAATTGGCCTCCAGCAAAAGCCCCCCACCCTTGCTAGGTTAACTTGCATGAAGGGGAAATAAAAGGAAACCAGTCTGACTGGCTGCAAAAAATGAGCCTCAGAGTCCGGCACCAGTATGCAAGGATGTATACTTTACAGTTGGGGGTGAGACTAGCCAAGAAGCCAGAGGCAGGTTTGGGTGGGAATCCCTGTCAATGGAAAAGCTGTCAATCCTCAGGCCCTGCTAGTTCAGCATTTCAGATTACAAATGAAAAGAAAATTGGTTTAGCTGCCCCAGGAGGATGATGTCATGTGATTACTGGGGTATGGGACTGATTTGGGGAATAGTACCAAAGTCCCTTATGGAAAGCCCTTAATGAGTCTTTGGAATGTGTAAAAATGGTAGTTTTTGAGGGTTTTTTTTTTTTTTTGAGTACATCAATTTAACTTGTCGAATATCAGATACTTGACCACTGATTTTTTGATGATGATGATGATAAAAACTCTATGAACTCTATGCACAGTTTCAGTTTTTTGATCTTCAAGTTTTAAAAATGGTTGCTTGCTTACATACATATACCCACCCAGGCAATTTTCTAGGGACTTATTTCAAAATTGTATCCTTTTGCTCACTAGAAACGTTTTGTTCCTCAGCCTAAATACCACAATGTGAATAGCTATTTATCCTTTTCACACAGAGTTCTCAATTTAACATTTTTCAGCCCCAGGTTACATATTAAAAGAGAGATAAGTTAATAAATTCTTTGGTCAAATAAAGCCTCTGCATTTCAAATATTTACCTTGCAAATATCCAAAAGTGAACCAGTCTGGATGTTTCTGAAGATTTTTACCCAACATTCAGAGCTTCATTAATTACGTTTGTATGATGAACTGTGTCCAACAACCTGTGAAATATTTCCTACTAGACTACTTAAACTAATGTACTGTTAATTTTTAAAATTATTTCTGAAATCTAACATTTATTTGAAACCAAAAATTGTAACTTTTCAGTTTCATCTGCTAAATGAAATTTAAAAAAGAAAACTCCGAGTGACTGATATGAAATATACTGTCTTTTTTCTTGTAAAAGGCTGATTATCCATCATACAGAATATACAGCAAAGCAACTCACTGAATGTTTTTTTAGTTATTGCTTATGATTCTTTCTTTATTACAATAATGCAAACTATATCCAAAAAACCAGTAACACTATGTTATCCCAGAGATTAATTTACCTATTCTGGCATGAGACTTTATGAACAAAAGTACTATCAAATATATGAAAAGAGAACTGCATCGGAACCAGCATTCAAATGCAGAAAGCCACCGATTCTACAGCTGTGTTGTTTTTCTATGTATTGTTTCAGCCTTCAATGCTTTATAGTTCACCTGCACAACTTCTGGAATGCAGAGGCTGGTATATCAGCTAAATGCATAGTTATAATAATATTCCCAAATTGTTGATACTAGTTCCATAAGATCTCTATGCTGTCATCTGACAAAGTGAGCTGTAGCTCACAAAAACATATGCCTTTAAATAAAATTTGTTAGTTGGAAAAGACTCCCAAGATCTCTATCAGTAGGTATTTCATCTTTTAATGAATGGTAAATCTTTTGGCAGGGAGAAAGGTAAACATCGTATCCATAGCAGCAGCGGCAACAGGTAAGCCATATTGAGCCTAACACTCAAAGGAGCTCCTTTGGGCATAACACTGCATTCTCAGAGACTTAAAATATAGTTGATAATCATTTGGTGTTGGTCAGTTAATGATCATGGTCAGCTAATGACCTCACAGTAATCAGTTTCACAATCAAGACTCCATGTTCTGTAGAATGCAGACTTCAAGGCATAATGTCTTAGGGTGGATTTCTTCAGACTACAGGCAAGAACTGTCATTACTGAAGATCTCCTTTTTAAAAGCAACAAACCCTGCAAGATGAAAGTTAGTACTGAGAGTGGAAGCTTCTAACTGAGCTGCAAGAAAGCTTTTGACACAAGGCAGTATTCAAATACATCACCCTTCCCCTGTGGTCTGAAGGGGAACGTTCCATCTCTAGGGGGGCAGGGGGGGAAGCAAACCCAAAAAACGAATTCTTTCACAAAGGCAACACTCTATATTACAGAATTACTGCAAATATCTTAAACATTTGAAGTCTTCATAAAACTGAAGCAACTTGCAGAAATGGTAATGCTTTTCTTGCACAGTAATGGAAATTAAATTGTAGAAAAAGATTTCCATAAACAATCAGTGCACCAGTGATTTAAAAACTGGCTTGGGTCAGTTTTTGCATCCACCACTATCTTTTTTTGTTGTCCCAGACCCCTTCAGAGGGGTTGAAGCCATAAATGTTGGCCTTTTGTGCATTTGGGGATGGGGCCATTTAAGGAGCATACCTTACCCCCTCCTTTACCTCAACATTGCCTACTTTGGAAGTGCAGCCTTTGACTTTTTATGAAGACAGGGTGCAGCCCTCAAGCAAGTGAGTTGTATACTCCTGCCATACATGATAGACTCTTATTTTACAGATAGACCTTGGTTAATGACTGCCCTGTTTAGAAACTGTTCGAAGTTATGACAGCGCTGAAAAAATAACTTTGCAACTGGTCCTCACGCTTACAACCGTTGTAGCATCCCCGCAGTCATGTGATCACGATTTGGCACTTCACAACTGGCGGGTGTTTATGACCATTGCAGCATCCCATGGTCATGTGACTACGATTTGTGCACTTCACAGCCAGCTTTTGACAAGCAGAGTCGCTGAAGAAGCCAGCAATAAAATCGCAAGTCACAGTCACGCGATGTCTCACTTAACAACCACATCACTTAGCAACAGAGTTGCTGGTCCCAACTGTGGTTGTTACGTGAGGACTACCTGTACCTCCTTCTGACCCCACAGTCTCAAAGTGCTACATATTTACATCCATCCTACATAATAAATATAAATTCCTATAATTTGTTCTATGGAATGTGCCCAACAGATTAACAAAGCACAGAGTGCAGGGACATCTTGGCCAAACCGAAGATTTTGCATTCTACTCTACACTGTACTACTATTATGCCACTGATTAACAGAGGGTCATAAGATCAACAGGTGAAATTGTCTCTCTGCATGGGAACACATAATGAAAACAAATCTCTTTCTCCCTATTTGCTATTCCATTGGAAGTGAATGCAAAAGCAAGCACCTGCCCTTCAAAAAGACTTCTTTGTTCTCACTCCTTTGCAGCCTGTCTCAAGCATTTCATTCTTCAAGGTAGGTTTATTTTGCATGGTTTTCCCCAACCCCAGCCTTTCATTCCTCCTCCCTTACTTATTTACATTATTCTCCTTCATGGTGGTGGGGAGCTGCATTATACTTTGACAGCTGTGTTCATAATACTACAGTATAAATAATATTTCTCTTTCCAACATGCCACCCATCTCTGTATTGAACTCAACCTTGACATTTCATTAACAACTTCTTCTATAGTGATTAAGAAACTCTCCTCTCATTGGTGATATTGGTCAGCTCTCGGGAAGGAGACGAAATGCAAGTCAACAGCTACCATTCAAATACATTTTCTTTTTTCCTTTCTCTCAAGAACTACCACTTACTTGGGACCCCAGAAGCAACTGCTTCAATACAGGAAGACAAGCAGAAAGAATAGTGAGTGCCACCAAAAGCTTCCCCCAACCAGCAATACAACAAATTGATGGATGCTCCATTCCAGAGTCGCTGTTCCCCACATGTGCTTTTATGCTCTCTTCCCAATGACCCATCCCTACTAAAGGCCCCCCTGCACCTCCCATCAGGAAACAAGGACGACGCTGATGGCCGTCCAGTTTAGCATGGTTATACAGGATAGACAGGCTTATGGCATGAAGCTCTTATGATTCTTTGTGAGTTTTTAATCCAGGAAGGTGGAGTTCAGTAAAGGAGAAGGTATCTCCTCAGGAGAAGCCCTTCAATTCACCACTTCCAAATGGCTGCTGGTCTTTCTTCAGTCCATTACAGCAAGAACTCAGAAGAGTTTGCAAAATGAGGCCTATGACAGCCTCTTTAACAATAACTATCAAGTAACTATCAGCAGTATTAAGCAAACATGGAGGGGTCTGAAAGACATTGTGGAGATTGTATGGGATAACTGAGAACAAATCTTTATTACATGCTCTGGCCAACTACAGGTGAAAATGTGTGAGATCCTGACTATTTCTTTGGGCCTGCTACTGCAGAAAGATCACCGAGAAGAACCTCTCTCTCTGGAATGGCCCCAGATATTATATTAGATGGGACTGCATATAGCTGCCACTATCAAAGTCAAAGTGCATTAATCCCCAAAGCCAGTCAAATAATTCTGGTATGGGCTTCAAATTATGTTCTTGGTCATTCACATGCCAGCTGATACGGTTCCGAATAGGATATGGTTAACAAATGTACATAATACCACCATCCTCCTAGTATTCAGCTCTAGCTAGTACTATGTCACTATTTGGCTCCACTTCCTCCAGAACATTTAAGATACAGAGTTAGATGATCACAGTAAAAATAAACCAACCAGCAGAAGCAAGTCAACTGAGATAGGTCAATGGAAATACCCCTAAGAAGCTTCCCTTCTTTTATATTTGTAGAGCATTCAGCAAAAAATCCCTATGGGGAAAATCTGTGGGTGCTTATACAAGTGAATGGGTGTGCTTCCCAATGTGGTATTTTATCCCCAGTATTCCTTTCACTGAGTTATAAATCAGGAACATTAAAAAAAAAAAAAAAAGTAAAGCCAGGAGAATTCTACTGTGTCTGAAAGCAATTAATTCCCAGTTATATATTGTTCTGTTCACAATATATTTAATTTCCCAACTGGGGCAATTGTTACCTGCAGCAATCATCCAACCTTTGATTTAAAACATTTGGCAAATTAATGTCTAAAGATAAACTGGCAGAAAAGACACTATAATCAGGAGCAATCTTGACTGATCGACTGGTTTATTCATTGTAGGAATCTGTACTTCTGTATTTTTGTTCTATCTAGCCTGTGGCTAATATGGAAATAAGCTAGATAACATCGCAATAGATCATGATGGTGGGTCAAGCCCTTTGGTAGGTATTGTTTGTGCCTTCGAGTCAGTCTTGATTCCTGGTAACTACAGGGGCAAGTCCATGCAGTTTTCTTGGCAACATTTTTGGAATTGCTCTTCAATTCAGGATGCTAAGAGCTTCTACTGAGTTATGTTTTCCTTGGTATTCAGCCCTGTTAAAAGAATAAATGCCTTGGAATACTGATGCTTCACAGGAAGAAGATTCTGCTTTCATGCCCCTAGCCTCTGCCTCTGAATAACTCTTCCCATATGTTCTTCCTCCATCATCACTGTTTTCAAAGCACTATCTGTCAAGCAAGTCCTAAAAGGCTTGACACACAATCTTCTGACTCATACTTGCCTTTTGAAGAGAGTTTCAGTGCCTCTGGAACCCTACACCAATGACCTCAGCTATATTGTAAGAATCCCTGGTTCACAAATGATCACAATCACTATTATTTGTAAGAATCTTACATACATGTTGACCAATCTGTTTATATTGCATCCAAACATATTTAATTAATTTCCTTGATTTGATTTACATCCTGTCTCCCCTTCAGGAGCTCAGGGCAGCATATGTAGGATTCCATTTTCTTCCTCCCATTTTTTCCCCTAACAATGACCCTATTAGGTAGGTTGGTCTGAATGAGAGTAATTGGCCCAAAGTCACCTAGTAAGCTTCTATGGCTGAGGGGGATTTTAACCCAGTTCTCCCTGATGGCCATCCAACACCTTAACCACTATACCACATTAATCAAAATTCTTTCCACACATGTGACATGTCAGGTATTTTCTGGTATTTACAATTGGCCTTTCGAGGTATAGATGTAGCAATAGGGCCATCAAATCATAATCCCAAAATTGGAACATACTTTTAAAGCTGAGAGACCTGCTTCTGAACACATACAAAGGAAACTGATTATTCAGATAAAATGTTATTTGCCCTGTTTTACACCAAGTGTTAAAAATTAAGAGCTTCCCTCTTAAATTCCTTCCTATTATTCTAGGGGAAAAAATGCTATGATTTATTGTAATAACTCCCTCCCCTTCCTCTCTTTCTGCAGTAGTCACTTTTTCTCCCATTCTAGAGATATTTGTTTATTCATTTATTTTATTTTTACAATGTTTTTTCTCCTGAAGGAACCCAGCCCAATGTAAAAGAGAAGAAAGAAAAGGAAAAAAAACACCAATAAAAACTGGATAAAACAATCAATAATAAGTCTAGCATAAAACAAGGCAATATAAGTGCAATAACCAAAACTAAATTTATTTTTTAAAGTTTAGCCAGTGGTTACTCTGGTAAAGAAGCATTTCTTCAATTGTCATTTAAAACTAAATAGTAGGTAGGCCAAGAGAGCCAGTTTAGTGCAGTGGTGAAGGCACCAGGCTAGACACTGGGAGACCAGGAGTTCTGGTCCCGCCTCAGGCACCAAGCCAGCTGGGTGACCCTGGGCCAGTCACTCTCACTCAGCCCTAGGAAGGAGGCAAGGGCAAGCCACTTCCAAAACCTTGCCAAGAAAACTGCAGGGACTTCTCCAGGCAGTCACCAGGAGTCAACACTGACTTGAAGGCACATACACACACACAAATAAAACAGAGGCCAACCAAATTTCCCTCAGAAAATTAAACAAAATAATCCTGCAGCGCCTTAATGTGTTATTATATGCAGAAAATCTTTGGCTTGAATTAAAATGCATCTTTGTACTTTTCTGTAGTTTTTGACTCACAGACATCCAAAACAGCGAAATGTAATTTTCTGCTAGATCTAAAGTCTAGTCTTCCATTTGTTTAAAACTCAGTTGATTGATATTTCAATATGGCACATTTCTGTGATTGCTGCTTAGAGAAATTGGGATGATTTAGGTTTGTATAAGAGATGACATAACATGACTGCTATGTACCAATATCATCATACACAAAATTCTCCCATGCTTCTAAAATCTTTTATGCCAAGAGTCAGCCTGGGGCAAATTTTTATGGGTGAGTTATAGCATTCACTCTTCAAAACAAGGAGGGGTATATAATGGATCTACCTACTGACAAACTATCTTAATTACTACTGTATTTTTTAAAAAAGACAGAAAACTATAAAAGCTCCACATTCAATCTCTAAAAGATTAAATCAGCAAGAATTCCTTAGGTATGAAACTATATTCAAAGAGAAGTCTATACTGTGGCCATAAATCAGATCCCTTTGATCCTTATGTAACCAGAATTATTCAGTGGCTCTAGTTCATACAACACTGTAAACTGCAATACTGTGGTAGGGGCAGACTGTTGACTTGTGGCAAACAAGGGCATAGCATTCCTTCTAAGCCAAAACTTCATGACAGCCTTAAAAAAAGTCATTTTTTCCCCAACACGCCATGAAACAAATCATGTTATTCAAATTCAATTAAAAGAAAAACACATATTCAAATAGCATTTTTCAGCAAACAGAATAATCACTGTTCATGAGAAGGTTTTCTCTGCCTACCGTAGCCACACTCAAGTAATTCCTGTGAATTTTTTCCAAGGGTTGAAGGGCTACTTACAGATAGAATGAAGTAGCATATAACAAATGTCAAATGTTGGATGTATAAGCTTCTGACTAGGACCAGATCCCATCCCTTCCCTTTCCTGATTCCTTTCCTTTCCTACATATTCCCCAAAATATGGGCAGTCCAATTTGATGTCATGATGGCTATAAAAAAAAATCAGTGGGAGAAAAATTGTGCACTCCCAAGACATCTATGAGAGATGAAAGTACCAGTTTTTTTCTTTGCATATTTCATCCCCAAAAGAAGCATCCATTAGAACAATTGTGCCAACACAACAAGCTACTGCCACACTAAATCCCTGCTGGCTTACACAAAAGAGTAGAGCAAAATGACTAGCACTTAAAGAAGCTGAGCATTTAATTCTCGGTTATTAGGCATGTATAATTTCCTGCAATTTAGACAGTGCTGCTAGTTGCTTCTTTGATGTTGCTTTGAAGCTGAGAAAGGACCACCACTAGAAATGGTATCTCAAAAAATATGGCTTCTTTTCTTTGTATTTCTACTTGTTTGCTTACTTCACTGAGGAGCGGGGGGGGGGGGGGGTGAAATTTATTTCCTTACATTTTAAAATTGCTCAAAGGTATGCATCTAGCCAAGTTTGTCCAGCAAATCAGTGGCCACCCATATCATGCCACCTTTTGGCTCTCAGGTACACCATGGACTGCACATCTAGTGCTACAAGTGTCTGTGTACTTGTGCTGCAAAAGAATTTTTGTTGCAGTTGTTCCACATAATGGTTATGTTGTAATGGTTTGCATACGTTTTAAGATGGCTTTGGGCAGTAATGCCACTTGAAGCACAACTTGTATGTATTTCATGCCTCAATCTACCTAAAGGGTTGCTGGGTTTAACTGTGTAATTACCTAAGAAATACTCACTTTGGGAGTGCCACCAATCAGGACTGACTTTGATTAAATCCTATTTCTAATTTTGGTATCTAAAAATAAAGAAACGAAAACCTTGCTCTACCATCTCTGAAAATGCCATCCCTTTTCTCCAAAATAGCCATCAACTTTGGAAACTACATATAGCTCAGTTACTATTTATTTTACCTCACTTGGGCTGAATCAGTCCTATGCAGTTTTGGGAAACAGGCCATAACTCAGAGGCATGGTCGAACAGAGACTTCAGATGGAACAGGTCTCATTTTCCACTATTTATATTGTCAGTTGGAGCTGAGTAGGGATGTAAAATAACTTAATTACAGATGTTTTGCACTTTGAAATACCATGAACTTTCAAAGGAAGCACCACCATGGCATGGACAGTAGCAATTAGCTTGATTACAAAGGTTGGTTAAAGGAAAATTATGTAAATTTGCGTTAAAAATTATGTTAGAACTAAATGGTACTTAAATGAAGTCTCTGTTAGGGAACATTGCCTAGACAACAGCACACATCAGCCTACATCAGTAGACACACAGAAAAAAGTGTGTACTAGGTAAGTTATATAAACTAAAAAATATATAAATTTCAGAAAAATAGACACAAAATCAAATATTTAGGGTTGAAAGGGTTTTAAGAACTGAATACAATTGGCACTAATACAGAAGAATCTATACTGATATGCACATCCTTGAGAAAATTTGCTGTCTGAAACTATAATGACTCACTGCCAGTTAGAAGTAGTAGTAGTAATAGTAATAGTAATAGTAGTAGTAGTAGTAGTAGTAGTAATAATAATAATAATAATAATAATAATAATAATAATAATGAGTTCATGAATAAATATTCTAACCTAGAAGGTATATCTGTGTCAATTATTCCAAACTGGTATTCTGTGTTCACTTCTGGCCAAATTTCATAAAATATGCAACAAATTTCTACTTTTCTGTATGTGTCGCATAAACAATAATAAAGCCATAAAAATCATGCACACATATATTTTCTCTCTCTCTCTCTCGATTTGGCAGGCTAATATAATAACAACATATAATAATAATATAATTTGGGTGAAGGCTCAGCTGCTGCTTCTTTATGGCGTTAAATAAACTTCAAGAACTTGTGATTTTATTCCTTTAGATCCAAATATATTATTCTCTCTTTAAACAGGCCAATAGATTAATGGTAACATGAGACACAGGCAGACCAATGACACCAGTAAACTGCATAACAAAAGAAACTAATAACTAATATCAGGAAAAGTAATGTGATTAAGACAATACAAATGGAGGAAGACACATAATTTTACTTTGTGCTGTCTCACTGTTTTCAAAAAATGCACTGGAAAACTTGACAGGAAAATCTATAGAATCAGATAATGACGAGATATGCAGCCCAGGTTCTTGTTTGGCAGTTTTATGATTATGATACTTAGATTGGCCGCAAAAAAATAATAATAATAATAATAATAATTACAGAACATAAAGTTGCTCACATGTTTAGGAATATAAAAACATATTTTAAATTTAATTTTCATGTACTTAATTAATATGCATCAATTACTCCAATCACCCCAATTCTGAAAAACTAGAAGAATTACTTTACTTAAATGCAAACTTTACTGCAACTTATTGTCCCAGTTTAGTACCATTTCTCCAAAATTGTTGTTGTTGCTATCATAGAAGGAATTTAAATGGGTCAACCAGTTACCGAAAAAAAGTAGCAAGAAAATTCTTATTAAAGCAATCAATCTTTCCTATTGCCATATATTTTGCTTCTGTAATTGTTCAGAACCACTCAAATTGGGCTGTGCTGCCTCACAGTGATTGTGGGAAGGGATATTCCTGGAAGGGATGAGCGAAGAACCTTGGGAGTGTATGCCAAGAGTACATAATCCCAGCAGGGTCACCCAAGACATGAAGGTTATCCCAGCTAAAGCAAACAGGCACCTATATCAGGCAACAGCAATATAGAAAGATGCAGGAGGTAGGTGATCACTTTAATGACAACTTCAGAGGCATCAATTCAAATTGCATGGGAGAAACTATGGTAAACCAATTCTGCACTTTATCAAGGAAATTACATGGACAGACAATATAAAGTGATTGATGATATGGTGACAGGTGATGGGACCCTCAGGTTGGATGGGATCTAATATTCCACTGAGGAAAAGCCGACAATCTTTCAGAGTAGTAACAAAGTTTATGACATGGCTTGATTTGCACTTTCGGGACATCTAACTGCTGATGTTGCCATGCAGGAAAAGAAAACGCAAAGCTGCAAAAACAGAATTACAGTGGGAACAGGGAACGTAAGAAACGTGAACATGGGAAAGTTCAACACAATGAAAGATGAAATGAATTGACTATACATTGACATCTTAGGCATCAGCCAACTAAAATGGACTAGAATTGGACACTTTCAGTCAGAAGATCATACTGATTACTACTCAGGACATGAAAAACAAAGTATTTAAAAGTATTGCTTTTATAGTCAGGAACTATATATTAAAGACACTACTTGGGTATAATGCAATCACTGACTGAATAAGATTAATTGGACTTTGTAGACTTCCTTTAATATGATGGTTGTCCAAGTTTATGTTCCAATCACTGATGATGATGCAGAGGAGTGGGGGGGGGGGGGAGTTGTTGTTTCACAGTCAAGTCCAACCTGAAATCAACAGAATATGTAAGCAAGATAAGCTGCTGTACATGGAAACTGGAATGCCAAAGCTGAAAATAATGAGGAAAATGTAGTTGGACTGTATGGCCTAGGAAAAAGAAACAAAAAGAAACATGTCTGTTTCTTCATTGTTAACACATTCATTGAAATGAACCAATATACATGGACATCACCAGATGGAATATACAGAAATTAGTGGTATGAGGAGGCCATATGAGGAGGGGAGGAACTCAGTTATAACAGCAAAAATGTGACCAGGAAATGATTGTGGAAATGAATTGTTCATGTGCATGTTCCAAGTCAAGCTAAAGTGGATGAACGAAGGTAATCGGTTTCCATAATATGATCTTGAGCCACCATTTTCAAGGAGAACATCAGGAATTACTTTGACATTTGGAAACTCATTGATCAAGAACCAAAGGAAATACGGAATAAAATCAAATAAGTTGTTAAGGATGAATGTGAAAACAGACTGCCAAAAACAAAAAAAACAGACACAAACTAGATATCAGAAGAAACAGTAGAAGCTACAAACAAGAGAAGTGAAAGACAAAGATCTTGGGAAAGCACTTAAAGAATTTAAGAGAGCTGTTAGAAGAAACAAGAGCAATATAACAACATCTGAAATGTCATCAAAGATGGAAACAGACACAGAAAAACAAGAACAATCTTCTAAAAGATTTCTGAACTAAGAAGGAAATTCCGACCTCAAATTGCTATGCTAAAGGACGCCAATAGACCGACAGTAACAGATTCAAAGAAAATCAAACGAAGATGGAAGGAGTACAGGTGAAACTCGAAAAATTAGAATATCGTGCAAATGTTCATTTATGTCAGTATGGCAACTCAAAAGGTGAAACCAATATATGAGATAGATGCATTACATGCAAAGCGAGATATGTCAAGCCTTACTTTGGTATAATTGTGATGATTATGGCGTACAGCTTATGAAAACCCCAAATTCACAATCTCAGAAAATTAGAATATTACATGACATCAATAACACAAGGATTGGAAATAGAACAATATCGGACCTCTGCAAAGTATAAGCATGCATATACTCAGTACTTGGTTTGGGCCCCTTTTGCAGCAATGACTGCCGCAATGCGGCGTGGCATGGATGCTATCAGCCTGTGGCACTGCTGAGGTGTTATGGAAGACCAGGATGCTTCAATAGCGGCCTTCAGCTCCGCTGCATTGTTCGGTCTCATGTCCCTCATCTTTCTCTTGGCAATGTCCCATAGATTCTCTATGGGGTTCAGGTCAGGCGAGTTTGCTGGCCAATCAAGCACAGTAATCCCATGGTCATTGAACCAGGTTTGGGTACTTTTGGCAGTGTGGGCAGGTGCCAAGTCCTGCTGGAAAATGAAGTCAGCATCCCCATAAAGCTCGTCTGCGAAAGGAAGCATGAAGTGCTCCAAAATCTCCTGGTAGACGGCTGCGTTGACCCTGGACTTAATGAAGCACAGTGGACCAACACCAGCAGATGACATAGCTCCCCAAATCAACACAGACTGTGGAAACTTCACACTGGACTTCAAGCATCGTGCATTGTGTGCCTCTCCATTCTTCCTCCAGACTCTGGGTCCTTGGTTCCCAAATGAGATGCAAAAGTTGCTCTCATCAGAAAAGAGGACTTTGGACCACTGGGCAACAGACCAGTTCTTTTTTTCTGTAGCCCAGGTAAGACGCTTCTGACGTTGTTTGTTGTTCAGGAGCGGCTTGACAAGAGGAATATGACATTTGAAGCCCATGTCCAGGATCCGTCTGTGTGTGCTGGCTCTTGATGCACTAACTCCAGCCTCAGTCCACTCCTTGTGAAAGTCCCCAACACTTTTGAATGGCCTTTTCCTGACAATCCTCTGCGGTCATCCCTGCTGCTTGTGCACCTTTTTCTACCACACCTTTCCCTTCCACATAACCTTCTATTGATGTGCTTTGATACAGCACTTTGGGAACATCCAACTTCTTTTGCAATTACCTTCTGGGGCTTTCCCTCCTTATGGAGGGTGTCAATGATGGCTTTCTGCACAACTGTCAGGTCAGCAGTCTTTCCCATGCTTGTGATTCCTACTGAACCAGCCTGAGAGACCATTGAAAGGCTCAGGAACCCTTTGCAGGTGCTATGGATTCATTAGCTGATTAGAGTGGGACACTTTGAGCCTAGAATATTGAACCTTTTCACACTATTCTAATTTTCTGAGATTGTGAATTTGGGGTTTTCATAAACTGTACACCATAATCATCACAATTATACCAAAGTAAGGCTTGACATATCTCGCTTTGCATGTAATGTGTCTCTCTCATATATTGGTTTCACCTTTTGAGTTGCCATACTGACATAAATGAACATTTGCACAATATTCTAATTTTTCGAGTTTCACCTGTATACTGAAGTACTGTACAGTAGAGATATC
Source organism: Liasis olivaceus (assembly GCA_030867105.1). Classification (NCBI taxonomy): domain Eukaryota; kingdom Metazoa; phylum Chordata; class Lepidosauria; order Squamata; family Pythonidae; genus Liasis; species Liasis olivaceus. The sequence goes on along the minus strand of CM061349.1, from coordinate 133,991,017 downwards.
AACACCCAAGATACTATGAAAGATATACAAGAATTTCTAGTACTAGAAAATAAAGTTATAACAATACTTTTGTCATTGGGAGTTGGAAAACTACAGGAAGTGATGGAATACCCACAGAAATATGGCAAGCAACAGAAGGAGAATCTGTAAGGATTATAACCAAGCTATGCCAGCAAATCAGGAGACTGACACAGTGGCCAACAGATTGGAAGAGGCTAGTCCACATACCAATACCAAAGAAAGACTTAACAGAGTGTGCAAACTATCATTCAGTATCCTTACTTTCACATTTTAGCAAAATATTGCTTAGGAACATGCAATACAGATTAGAGCCTTACATAGAAAGGGAGATGCCAGATTTTCAAGCTGATTTTAGAAAAGTCCAAAGAACAAGAAACATTATGTTTTAAAATATGTCTTTAGGGGTGCTGGTCAGTTTGTTTTAATTATATTACTTTAATTTGTATTGATTTTGCTTGTTCATTAACTGCCTTGAGTGCTATTAGTAGAAAGGCTGGATATAAATCTTATAAAGAACTACAGAAATGCTCTTGACATTATCATGACGTTTGTGAAAGTTCCAACCAAAAATAATTTTAAAAGACAAACAGAACTACAGATTTACTCCAACTTTAATACCTTCTTTGTTTATTATGATCAGAATCTAATGAGATATGAAGAGATAGGAAGAACAGCCAACTAAGATGACAGTGGAAACATGTCAGTGTGAAAGAGCTGGGAGAAACAAGGTCTTGGGGGCAGGGTAGGGAAGGGGAGGCGCTATAAGAAAATTAATCTTGTTCATTTGCAAAGATTTCTGTTGCTGGTTTGCTACTTATACAGTTCCAAGATAACAAAGATGTCAGAAACAAGAGATTTCAGAAGACGGCAACTGAAGGATACAGCAATGAAAAAAGAATGGAAGATTAAATCAAATCACTTCCAGTATTTCTTAATTCCCAATCTGAAATAATTGTCAGATAGGATATGGAATGACAAAGGTGATCTGGCTGTGACATCTGTCACTCCACTGATTACCAGGGTTGATAAAATTGTGTAAGGTAGTACTATCTCTGCCATTTCAAATCCTGATGAGGAAGAATAAAAATTTAATGAATAAAAAAAAAATGAGCCTCTCTACGTACTATTCTCCATCTTATTTCTCTGGTGTTTTGTAGTTCCATTATTACATATCTCTTTTGCACATTTATACGCTCAACTATACTTTCTTAGAGCATCTTTCCTTTGTTCTGCCAAAGGAGTCCTCTGCACCATACACAGGCATATTCCAGATTAGATTATACTGATATGCAGTGCAGATTCCATTTTAATTGAGATGGATTTTACTGATACGTTTTTATACTTCATTATAATCGTGTTTTTATCTATACTGCATGATTTAGCTGTCTTGAGCACCAGTAATGGAAGAAAAGCAAGATGTAAATTTAATAGATAAAAAGTACACTTGTCAGTGATGAAACATCGATAGTAGTTTCCTAGCACTAAGTATATACTTGATGACAAATCTGGAGTTATTGCTTTGCAATGTGTGAAAAACAAATGTAAATCTAATAAGAAGCCTCATTATTCGCTAGTACAATTCATTTTTATCTTTGTCAGAATGCTGGTGAAAGCGCTAAACTTCTGCTGGTTCTGTGATCTTTAGTTTCCTGGTACCTCTCACTCAAATTAACAGATTTGAATTTGTGAGCTTTAAAATCATAGAAAGTTATAATAATGAGACCCAACGTGATGCTAAATATCTGGCTGAGAAATAATGTTAAGCTAAGAATATAGTTCCTTAAGCCAGGAACAAGCCAGACTCCTTATAGGCATAAGCAAAGCCATCATTGCTTATTTAGCCAATTCGAGATTTGGTTTCTATTGTACCCAGAAGTAGTAAGCAGTAGATGCAAACAGGTAAGAAATAGACCAGAAATAGACATGACAATCAGGCAGGTTAAACAGCCAACACACATTGGCTTCAAACTCTGGTCTGTGATCAAAAAGACAGAGATTCCTTCTTGGGATGAGTTCCCCTCGTCACACTAAGCCAAAAACTAATATACTACTTTGTGACATAACATTACATGCAAACCTATGAGAACTGTGCTCAAACTGAATTTCTATTAAAAAATTGAAACTCGTCTTCTAATTTCTTTCTCCACTAAAATGTAAGTCGCTGATTATTGTGCACAATGATCTTTAATTTTCAGTCAGCCTTTCTGAAGATAATTGTTTCAGACTATTCAAAGAACTGCAGTCAAGCCACCGCAGTCACATTTTTCTTGTTTAACTTTGCACATATTTAGAAGAGACTGACCTCCTGCCAAATGCTATCTATGAAAACCAACATGGCAAAGGTAAATGTGTCAAATTCAGACACTGTTTGAATTTCCATTTATTCATCCTTTAGCCCGCAGCAGGAATTAGTTCAAACATCCCTGGGTGATTAGAAGCAACTGAAACGATACAGCTGTGGGAGAAACCAGTCATAAACTAAATGACTGTCACCAGCTCATTGTTCAGACTCTTGAAATCAATAGTAAAAAAGAAGCTGTGTCTTGTGGGTTGGGCATAAAATGCAGGATTTGATTGATTGTGGTTAAAGAAAAACAAAAGCTTTTAACAATTATTCCACTATCAGAAAGAGAAAGGAGTGCACTTAGGTCTATATGACTTTGATACTTCATTCCGTGTAATTGTTGCCTCTCATATCTTCTTTAAATGAAAAGATTTTTTCCAAATCCATATTGAATTAGCAGATCCCTCGCTCATTTTTATCTTTCTCCGTGTGTGTGTGTCGCATAAGCACCCCAAAATATTCTGTTGTACCTAGCACTGCATTATAGCAAACATACACACACACACACACACATGTATACAGCATGGAATTATACCACACAGTTTCAAATTACTTTCTTCAAATGTACTGTATGTATGAGACAAGTAATTTGGAAACTATGTGGTATATTTCCATGCTACTTTGGAGCAACTGAATCACTCTGCCTCTTTTGTGCCCTGTCTTTTCATTTGATGTGAGAGAGGGAGAATAGACTCAGGAATGCTGTCTGAGTGACCCCAGGAGTGAAAGCAATACTTTATTCACAATGTTATGCAAGTTGGAAGGAAGTGGGGATTGCTACCACAGCAGACTTATCAGCCGATCAGAGAGTGGCTTTGCAACAAAACCAAGCAATACCAATCAATGATTAAAATACCATATACTACTGCTGCAGAATCATCTTCAATTTAAGTGGAGCAAGCAGGATATAAACTAAGTCAGAGGAGAGGAGAGGGGAAGGGAAGGGACGAGACTTTCCCATCATTCCACATTTCTAAACTGGAGCACTGCTCTGCAAAAACTATTCACCTTTCTTATTCAATGCACACATTTATTTACTTGTTTATTCTAAAAATTTCTGAACCACTTTCCATTTAAAAAAAAAACCTCAAAGTGGTTTTCAGTAGAAAATTGCAATTACAGCTAAAAACATGAAAGCCATCAGTAAAACATATATTAAGACATTTTATAAAATACAATAAAAATCCAAAATAAAATCAACAAGATAAACTGTGAGCCATCTTGTGATGTGAGCAGCATATAAATATTGTAAAAGAAATTAAAACAGCAACAGAAGTGAACGCAGCAACAAATAAAGTTATAAAAAAGTTAAAAGTCACAGCATCTCTTTGGCCCATGTCCTGTAATTTCTTTAAAGGCCTAGTTATATAGGACATCTTATTTGCATCTATCAACTCTAAAAGAAAGTGCTGATTAGAAAATTACTGTATGGGTAGCCATGGGTTATGTGCAGAACTCACTAAAAATTTCTAAGTACGTTAGACAACACCTTCCTAATATGTCTTGCATAAAACCTGTAGAACAAAATCTTGTATTAACCAAATGAAGGCCAAACCATGCCCAGCATTACATGTGCATTTTGCATTTATTCTGCTTTTTTAATGGCCATAATACCCTCTGCAGTTGGAATTGGAGTTACATGGGCGGCAGGGTGGATTTAAGCTTTTACCCTGCACTAGGAGGAAATATCCATAGTCACCAAATTCACTGACTATCTGATGGATGGAGTGCTGAAGGAAACCAATTACTGTAAAATGCTAATAGGATACAGCATTATCAGGGGAATAAGCTTTAATTTTGAGGAGAAAAACCTGAAGAGGTTTACTTTGGGTCTGCAAATGCTCTGCCTACAGTTCAGAGTAAAAGGGAAATGAAACGGATGAAAGAAGTACAAGTGATATAGAATGGAGAAAGAAAACATATATTCACAGCAGTTTTAGCTTCCATGCAGTTTATAGACCCCAAAGAATACTAGAGCAAGTCTCCTAGCCTCCTAAGAAGATGTGTTTTTATATGCTGGTTTAATTTATATTGATCATGTTCATACCAAATATTTAGCCACACTGTGGTTTAATTTACTGGGCTGTCCAAACTAACACCATGGGACAAACCATGGTTCAGGTGGGAGACTTTAACCATGACTATAACCATCGAGCTGCACTGGTTACCACTGAACTGCTGGGTGCAATTCAAGGTGCTAGTTGTCACCTACAAAGTCCTACTTGGCATAGGGCCTGGCTGTGAGGCTGGCAAGGGGGGAAGCAAAAACCAGTTGGATTTCTGGAAAGATCTTGCTAGTTGAGCAATATAGCAGATTCTTGAAAGCCCACCAAAGCAATTCTCTACATCAACTTATACCCAGCATAATTAAGGTGGAGTTACTCTGAATTTCTTTCTCATGCTTCCCCACTCTCTAGGACTCAACAATCTCTTGGACTCAACAATCTCTTCTGCAATGGGCCTGTTTCCTCCTTTAACTGCCTTGCTGCCTCCTCTGTGTTCCCAAAGAATTGTATGTGTTTCTCCTATCATTTTTGCCCATCCTGTAAGATCCAAGAGAGCAGGGGCACTTGGTGTCCCATCCATTAAGCAATATCATCTGATGGGACCTAGGAAGTATACCTTCCCTCTCAAGGTGTCTGTCCTGTGGAATAGCATCCCCCAGAGGTTCAGACTGCCAGGACCTGGCAGGCCTTTTCACAAGCATCTCTGAAAACCTGTTTTTCTCCACAAGCGCTGGGATGAGTCAGAGTGTGCTCATCTGGGGCACAGTGTCTGTTTCACTTAGGGTATGTCTGTCCCTATTTTTTTTTTTAACTTTTTGTTTTGTTTTTAAATACTGTATCTGTTTTTAATCTGTACAGTGCTCAAAGTCAGGGTTGAGTTGGGCAACTTTATAAATCTAAAACAAACAAACAAGGTTTTGATCTGGTTGATCATGGTTATTTTCACAATTAAAAAGAAAAGAAACATGAGCCCAGAAGTCAAGCTAGTGTAAACATGGATGGTATATCTGCTTCAGCAGGAGAAAAATCAGAGGATGCTACTATGGGAGTTACCTTGACCCTACATCACAGAAGGGGTCTTGGAGATCATCTATTCCAACCCACTGCCCCAGTACAGAATCCACTACCACAATATTCCTGATAGGTCACCATCTGTTTTAAACATCTCCAGTGGGGGGGGGGGAACCCCACTATCTCCCAAGGTAGTTTGTTCCTTGTTTCTTGAACAGCTATTACTTTTAGGAGTTTTCTTCTTCAGCACCCAGGATATGATTGAACCAGAACACACACTCACACTTCATAAAAAGCGACCAGAGAAGACATAATTAAATAGAAGTTTGCCTTAATTTTTCAAATGTTCTATGCATAATGTTCTATTTTATTTCAATTACTTTACACGTCCAAAAAAGCTCAAGAGCATATGCTTCTCCTGAAACTGGTCTAAACATTTGCTTAACAAGGAGTATTTAAAAAGTTCACATGGCATTTCAGAGCTTGGTAGATAACAGAAAACTCAACAGACAGCATTATGCTTTAGTCATATCTTTATTGACAAAAGCATGGCTACTGGCAGCTTGTCCATTTGAAGCGAAGTATTTTGCTTCAAAAAATGATGAACACGGGTTTTGAGGGCTCTGCTATCTTAACAAAATTCCTCAGCAGCTAGGAAACCGCTGCGCAGCAATGGTCCTTTCATACAACCAGGAATCAATTCCTCATTATGCTGTCAACAGACCCACCTCTTCCTTTCTCCAAGTGATACCACCCCAGCACAATTATTCTTCCATATCTTCTAGGAACTTTTCCAAGTTGTCACAAAACTAATTCATTCAGTGTTTACTAATGGTGCCTTCAATGCATCCCATTAAAGGCACCTAAGGAAAGTAACCTGTGTTTGTGTACACACACACACTCCTTTGCTTTATTTCAAAAGACATGCTTGCCCAAATGGCTACATCTGTTACCTAGATGCCTTTTCCCAAATCCCAGAGATATAAAAGCTTCTTCTATGGGGAGCAACTAAATGTGACAAGAACATGCACCAAACATGCTGGAAAAAGAATGCCTTTATTTATTATGCCTTCACAAATTTCAAGACTAAGCACAAAACTAAACTAAGCTAGACTATAGTTAGTCTAACTAACTGAACTAAAACTAAGCACTGCTCTGGAATTAAGCTCCAGGAGAGGTGAAAGGTGATGCAGGATCCAGTAACTGCATTTTTACCAATGCCCTGACTCTGCCTGGCACAGAGATAGATGCACTTCAAAGATTTAACATCTGCTCGCCAACGTCAGAATTTCCCCACTCATCTGGGGCTGCTTATTCTACATTTCAGCAGGAGTAGGGGATTGAGTTACTGTATTCTGATCGTCTGGCAGCATGAATGTCCTCTGCATACTACCTCACTCTCTTACACACACTCACACACACACATCCAACACTTTTATACTACCTACTTGTCAGCTCTAGGTGATGTGTTGCCCAGTTGGTTCCCTGCAGTACAAAAGCAGCAGCAAAAGATAGCTGAACTAATGAATTAGGGCTCTTGGCCCAATTCCATTCCTACTATGGAAGAAACAACAGGCTACAAATGCTACATTCACTGGCTCATGCTGAAGGCTGAAGTAGGTGGGGGTGCGGAGGGGGACAAACCGCCAACCGGTACATGCTGTTGCACTTAACCTGGTGTTTTTGTGACAAGACCTGGAGGATGTGTTTGCATAGCATCTCTAAACATTCCTGTAATGTTATTACAAGTAGAGGTAGAAATCAGGTCAACCTTAATGAGATGGCAGATATCTGCTGCTGCCTCTGAAAGCCTAACCAGGCCAGATTTCTGGCTTAGCCTTCCAACAACAGTTTTTGTGTGCACCTGACAGAAAATGAGATGCCTGCATTCTAGCATTAATAGGCCCCTAACAGAAATGATAAAGGATCAGTGCTTCTCTTTCCTTAGAAAGCGTTGGCTTTGTCAAGTCACAGCCATCTAAAGACACTGATGGCTGCTGCACTTTTCTCTCTTAATTTTTAAGTCATTTCCAGTACTAGAAGGGGGGAAGGGGGGGGGTTCTCTGACTTGCTAAACTGAGTGGAAAACAGTGCTGTGTGCCTAATAATGGTGACATAGAGTTAATTAAGCTGGGACGGGCTTAATTTTATCAAATTATAGGCATTTCAGAGGGTTGCAGCTGCGCTGGTTTCCCAAAAGGACAGATGACACACTGTTATTTGTTGACTAGTTGTAACTACAAACAGTAAAGTTGAATAAACACTCATTTACATTTAAATTATATCCAGTTTTCTAATAAGTATGTGGCATTCAATCAGTCTTCTTTCATCTCAAATGTAGCATGAACTTGCCACACCTACACAGGCTGTGCCCCCATTCTCCTATCCTCCCTGGCATTCTTTTTACTGCAGATAAAAGAATGAAATGGGAAAGCGAAATCCAGAGTCCTACAGAGCCTCAAGCTGGGGAAGCTGCACATACTAATACCACATTTTTTGTTTCACCTGCCTCATTACTGATATCATCACTGATATCACTGATTCCTAGTCTAGATGAATATACACCAACTATGAACTCTCGACAGAATCCTAGGTACAAGGTGCAAGGTGATGCTTGCAAGACCAAATTGACCACTGTAAGATATCAACTGGAACAGAACCACTGGGCAGCCAAAGACCTGCAGCTGTATATCTTAACTGTTTGATTTAAATGTTTATAAATTGCCTTTTCTCAATCCAGTTTACCCAAGAAATGAATCAAATATGTATAATATGCCAATGCCTTTCCCCAAAAAGGGTCTGTGCAGGCAAAAAGGAGCCGCACTGACCAGAACAGCAGGAATCCAAAAACCAAAAGCAACTTGATTAGGGTGAGCACGCTCTGTGTGCCCAGAATGCCTCTAGGAGGGGATGAAGTCAAACATAGTGCAGAAGGGCTTGGCAGAAATATTCACACTGTAGTATTATGTTGTAAATCCCATTTATTTAGGCTGATTTTTCAGCTGCAGAGGGAAAATACAGGAGAAGGATCTACACTACAATAAGCATATTATCTGCATATTGAAAAGGGCTTTTATGTTTTATCTGTTCAATGGAGTAGCTTTTGTTTTTAATTAAATTTATGTCATATTTTATAATCATATTGAAATGTGAGGCCCTATTTTAATTTGGGTATGTTTATGTGTGTTGTTGTTTTTGCCTGGTCAGTGGTATGAAGCCAAGTATCTGCAACAGAAGTAAATCTGAAAAAAAGCTGACATGTTTATCAATCTTTTTCTGGAAAACAGCTAACATAATTTTGCCATTTCATATTCATATGTAAGATTATCCACTTAGAAAAAGAACTCAGCATCTGTGTGCATCTGTGTATGTACATACAACTGTACGTTATCCTTACATCTGCATTCCAATTATTTATAAATGCTTCACAGCATTCTAAACATGTATTCTAAGACCCACTGCTGTATGTCATAAAATGAATAAGGAAGCATTGAGTCCATTTGAACAACTAGACTTTTATTTATAAATCATTGGCACACAAATATCTGGATTATGACAGCAGCAGTCCTATGTACACTTACCTGCAAGCACCTCTCATTTAACAAAAGCAACTTTATTCTGAGTGGAAGTCTTTAGATAATAATCACTTTTTCATTGTTAATAGCATCCAGCATGCATAAAAACTGACTTAATGCTATATGCTTCTTGTTCTCCAAACAAAGGGAGAAGAGAAAAAAAGTGACAACTGAAATCAAAGTATATTTAAGATCTTATCTAATTAAAAAATCTATTCCCTGTGCATAAAAGAAGACAAGAAAGATATTTATTTGACTCAACTCAGTATCTTAAAAAGTAGTTGTGATCTGTTAGAAGAAATGAAACTAAGAATGCTAATCAAATTTAGCTTGTTCTAGATGAATTTTTTAAGCTCAAATAGTCCTACATTTCATGTTCAGAATATATGCTGAAGCTTTGAACATTCCATTTCAGTTATGATTAATTACTCTTTCAATAACAAATGCAGTTCTGAAAGGGAAGAATTTCCAAAAGAGAGAATTTAGAAACGCAGGTTAGGACAAGTGGCTGGCAAGGAGGCCATTTTCACAGAAAGCACACCGATCGTAACATAACGATGGAGGCATCACACGTAGGAAAGTTTGCTGGGAGTGGGGTGGGGTAACAAACATTTTTAGGAACGGAAAGCTTGCAAGGTTTAGGTTAAAAGCTTGTATTCTGTAATTTTTGTATTCTGTAATTTGTATTTGTTTAGGTTAAAAGCTTGTATTCTATAATTTTTGGTGGAAATAGCATGCACTTTTCACTGTCTGCTATCAGCTGAGGAAAGAGTGCAAGACTCTAGTGCTCTAATTAGTACTACAGTGGTACCTCGGGTTATGAACTTAATCCGTTCCGTGACTCTGATCGCAACTCCAGTTGGTTGCAACGCGAGGTAAATTTTCCCATAAGGTTTAATGTAAATACGGTTAATCCGTTCCGCCCTCCGAATTTGGTCACACCACGAGGCAAATTTCCCCATAAGGTTCAATGTAAATATGGCTAATCCGCCCTCCGAATTTGGTCGCACCACGAGGCAAATTTCCCCCAAAACACACCACAAGCCTCACCGAACGTCTCCTTGCTACCGCGATCTCGCCCACAGGAAGCTGCGACCGCGTGGCAGCAGGGCAAATGGCCGCGGATCCGGTTTGTAGCTCGAGGCGGAGTTCGCATGTCGAGGTAAATTTTTGGGGCCGGAGCTGGTTGTATCTCGAAAAATTCGTAAGGAGGGGCGTTCGTAACCCGAGGTACCACTGTATATCCATTCAGACACTATTACTGTAGTAACATTAAAAAGTAAACAGCTGCTAAGAGGGATTTCTCCTTCAGTATCAACATGTTCAAATACAGTATTTCCTTTAGAGAAGATGGTTTAAGTCCTACTTGTATCTGGGAAATTCACACCTTGGGGAGTTCAAGTCACATGTAAAGAGAAAAAGAAATTATTGGCCTAAAGAACTAAATTAATATAAAATCTGAGAAAGGGATTACATTTTTAAGATACATAGTAAGAAAGGTAATACCATGTTAAACGAAAAATTAAAGATAGTTTTTCACTTAGTGAAAATGGCATCATAAGATTATAAGTATAGGAGACAGAAAGTTATTTCATAGGTGTCAACACCTATTAGGGTGTTATATTTATAACTAAGATGAATATTCAACAGCACAATTTAAGTGCTAGGTTTAAATGTCTCTTTGGAAAATCTTTTTCAAGCAGCTTTTGATTTCTGGAGACCTAACATTACTATCCATTCCAGCAAGGGGGATAATTAATACAACTAAAATCTTTATCATGACTTTATTAATTACTACAAAGATTGTATGGACTCCAAAATGGGAAAAATTATTCAAAAGTACACATTAACCAAATGGAGTTAAAACAGGAAGAGTATATTTAAATAACTGAATGTTTTTGAAAAATTGGTTGTTTCACTCATTGTTGGGCTATTTTTGTGGATGTTTAATGAATCTATGTTTGCTTTTATTTTTCTATAAGTATAGTTGAAAAATAACATATTCAAATCCAATTCAATTAAAGCACTTCTAAAAGGAATCTCATGGTAGGAGGGTACCATTATATTGCAAAACTGCCAGCTGACAGTCTTAGGCATGACTTTTCAGAGCTAGCTTAGGAAATGATAAAATATAACCCATTTGCTCACACTGATACAACCTGGCACAACGGCCAAGATGATCCATTTGGTTCTGTACCAGAGCTAAGACAGATCCATCACGATCTTCTGGCTCCCATACCTTCTTCCTATATTAGTCCTAGCCTTCCAGCCTCTGCTGGCTCCTGTGTCTGCAGGGTGACCCAGCCTGCTGCTACTTACTCATCTGCTGCTCTTTTTCTGGATTCATGGAACTTCCTCCTGCTTCCTCATTTACTGTACAGTCCTCTTCGAAGCGCACTCTGCCTCTTCTGCTACCCATTAACATATGGATTTTTGGTAACTTTCAATGGGAGGTACAGAAATCTGCAGACATGAAGGTCACAGGGGAATTTGGTAACTAGAAGCCTTTCTCAACAAAGCAGCACTTTAGCTGTAGGCAGAATAGAGGCCAGGATTCAGTTACAGAAATCAAGCTACAAAAGGTAGCAACAAAAACAGTATTCATGTTTCTTTGAAAAAAGCATGCTGGAGTAGCTTTCACAGATAGAGGAGAAAAACAGTGCAAGGATCTGCATGACATAACTTTAGTCTCTTACTGCTGGAAGAGGAATGCTAAATCCAAACTAAAATATGAAGCATATGTGTTCCATTGTAAAACTACTCTGCAAGCGGGGTGGCGGGCGGAATGAATAACTGCAAATTGTGAGCTTTCTGCAAATGCCTACACAGAAATTACATCAGAATTTGTATGTGAAATATATAAATTAAGACTGCTACATGTTTTAAATACAAAGAGACTTGAATAAAAACTGACATAAAAATAAAAACAGTATACCTCTTCTAATTCAGTTAGTGAAATTAATTATTTGAACATTCTTACTACATATTTTGTGAACCTTGTAAATTCCTTTGATTTTGTTGTATTAAAATAATCTTCTTAATGCACTTTTTAAAATTCTGTCCTGCATGCACAGAACAATTATAGCTCTTGCCTCTCCCTAACTCCTCTCATTGCTCTCTTCCCGTTTAGGGTTGTTGCCCAAGCCTCCCCATTCCACATAGTTTCCCATTCCTTCTTGCTAGACCTGGTCACCCCATCCCTCTCCTAATTGAATTACTTGCAGGTAGTGGAAGTAGGAGAGCCAGTTTGGTATAGTAGCTAAGGCACCAGGCTAGAAACCAGGAGACTGAGAGTTCTAGTCCTGTCTTGGGCACCAAGCCAGCTGGGTGACCCTGGGCCAGTCACTCTCTCTCAGCCCTAGGAAGGAGGCAAGGGCAAACCACTTCTGAAAAACCTTGCCAAAAAGTGGGGGGGGGGAGAGTAGAGTTCATTCCTTTTCCTTATAAAGGCTGGGAAATAAATTGTTGGTTTCCAGATGTGCTTGCTGGCACATAATTAGTAACCAGCACTTCGTTCTCAAATGGTTCTGGCCATCCAAAAAAGCATTGTAGAGTTCTATGTAATTCAGCGGCAAGGGTGCTGGACTAGGATCAGAAAAACAGATCAAGTTCACCATCAGCCACAGAGCTCGTGAAAAAGCAGGACAGAAGTTTCTCAGCAGAAACTTCCTCACCAGGTAGGAAATAAAATTGGAGAAGTATGTACCTAGTTTCAGTCTCTAAAGGAAAAGGAAAATATCAAGCTCACAAAGAAGTACACTTAAAAGTAACATAAGTGACAAGTAGCAGCACGTACTTCATGGGTGCAGGTTGAAGTATTTGCAGGCACCAACCTCACGTGAAAAGGTTTTGCAATGTTTCTATTGATGTATGAAGATGTATCCTACTTTACTGCCAATAAAACAAAAAATACATTTTCACAGCTATGAGCCTGGAAAGTGATTTAAGGTATTTCAATATTTCAGAATTTCAATATTCTGGAATTTAAAAAAAGGAATACAAAGTGTGGGTATGTATGTATGTATGTATGTATTTAGTGGACTTGTCCCCGCCCATCTCCCCACAATGGGGGACTCTGGGCGGTTTACATCAAATTAAAATCATAAATACATAATTAAAAGTTATAAAAAGAGAACCACACTTACAGAGATAGAAAAAGATTAAAAGATCCAAGAGGCCAATAGAGGCCACACCAGGCCGCTAAGGGGCTAGCCAACCCCATTTCTGACATCCTCCCTCCCCGCCCCAGGCCAGATGGCAGAGCCAAATCTTCAAATCCCTCTGAAAGGCCTGGAGTGAGGGGGCCTGTCTCACCTCCGGGGGCAAGATGTTCCAATGGGTGGGGGCTACAGCAGAGAAGGCCCGCCTTCTGGACCCCGCTAATCGGGGTTCTTTTGCCGAGGGGGTCCGGATCATGCCCTCTCTGTGAGATCGGGTGGGACGGGTTGAGATCATGGGGGCGAGGCGGTCCCTCAGGGAGCCTGGCCCCATGCCATGTAGGGCTTTAAAGGTGATAACCAACACCTTGAATTGGACCCGGAAGCAAACCGGTACCCAATGCAGCTCACGGAGCAAAGGTGTTATATGGGTCCTTCTTCGGACCCCAAAAATTGCTCGTGCGGCTGCATTCTGGACCAGCTGAAGCTTTCGGATACTCTTCAAGGGTAGCCCCATGTAGAGTGCATTGCAGTAGTCTATCTGGGAGATAACAAGGGCACGAGTGACTGTTGGAAGGGCATCACAATCCAGGAAAGGGTGTAACTGGTGCACAACCTGAAGCTGTGCAAAAGCCCTCCTGGCCGTGGCTGCCACCTGCTCTTCGAGCAGGAGCCGTGAGTCCAGGAGGACCCCTAAATTGCACACTGGGTCTATCTGGGGCAGTGCTACCCCATCCAGCACCAACGATGACAACGTCCCGGACACAGAGGAGCCATTAACCCACAGCCACTCTGTCTTGCCAGGGTTCAGCTGGAGCCTGTTGTTCCCCATCCAGACCCTCACAGCCTCCAGGCACCGCGAGAGGGCAGTCACAGCATCACTTACCTCACCAGGGATGGAGATATATAGTTGAGTATCATCAGCATACTGATGATACCTCATCCCATGATGACGGATGATCTTGCCCAGCGGTTTCATGTAGATGTTGAAAAGGACCGGAGAGAGAACCGAACCCTGCGGCACCCCACAAAGGAGGGGCCGAGGATGGAACCTCTTGCTCCCTATCACCACCAATTGGGATCGGCCCTGGAGAAAGGAGGTGAACCAGCACAAAACTGTGCCACCCACCCCCATATCCCCGAGCCGTCCCAACAGGATACTGTGGTCGATGGTATCAAACGCCGCTGAGAGATCAAGGAGAGCAAGGATGGTCGCACTTCCACCATCCCGCTCCCGCCAGAGATCATCCATAAGTGCGACCAATGCCGTTTCCTTTCCATAGCTGGGCCTGAAACCTGACTGATAAGGGTCCAGATAATCCGTTTCCTCCAGGACCCTTTGGAGCTGCGAAGCCACCACTTTCTCAACCACTTTCCCCAAGAAGGGGAGGTGGGAGACTGGACGAAAATTGTCCAGTATGGTAGGATCCAGGGAGGGCTTCTTGAGGCGGGGGTGCACCAATGCCTCTTTAAAGGGCGCTGGAAACACTCCCTCCTGCAAGGAAGTATTAACCATCGCCTGGATCCACCCACATGTCACCTCCCGAGCTGCTTTCACCAGCCAGGAGGGACATGGGTCCAGATGACAAGTGGTGGCCCTCAGAGTCCGGAGGATCCTGTCCACTTCCTCAGGAACAACAGGATCAAACCGTTCCCAGATAACTGGGCAAGAACGATCCCCTGGTATCTCCCCAGACCCTGCGCCATGCTCGGAGTCCAACTTGGAACAAATCTGAGCGATTTTATCCTGCAGGTGCTCTGCAAATTCCTCCATGCAGCCCTGCAAATGAACCCCCGCATCCCCCTTACCAAGGAGGGACCTGGTGATCCCAAACAGGACCGCTGGGTGGCTCTCTGCAGACGCAATAAGGGCAGAGAAGTATTGATGCTTCACCGCTCTTATCACCACAATGTAGGCCTTAATGGCGGCTCTAACATGTGTTCAGTCGGATTCGGTCCGTGTCTTCCTCCAGCGGTGCTCTAGACGTCTCTTGACCCTCTTCAGCACCCTCAACTCCTCCATAAACCACGGGGAGTGTCAGGGCTGATGTGGCAAGAGAGGCCGCATAGGCGTGATCCTGTCCAAGGCCCCGGCCGCCTCCCTATTCCAGGCAGCAGCCAGCGCCTCTGCTGGACCATGCAGCAGGTCCACGGGAATATCCCCCAGCTCCCTCTGAAACCATGAGGCACCAGGGGCGGGCCAATCGCATGGGTCCTGCCTCCTTGCGGAGGGGGTTGGCATAGGAGAAACTCAGGGTCACCAGGACGTGATCTGACCATGACAGCAGGGAAAGCTGTACATCTCCCCTCAGATCACTTTGCCATTGCTCAGACAAGAAAACTAAATCCGGCATGTGGCCACTGTCTCGGGTTGGGTCCCGCACAATTTGAGAGAGGCCCATGGCTGCCATGGTAGCCATGAACTCCCGAGCTGCCTCCGAGACCGTCCCAGGGATGGCAGGTTGAAGTCCCCCAGAACCATAAGCCTGGGGAACTCCACCGCCAGCCCCAAGATGGCCTCCAGCAGCTCAGGCAGGGAGGCTGCCACGCAGCAGGGAGGCTGGTACAGTAGCAGCACTCCCAACTGTTCGTGGGCACCCAACCTAAGAAACAGTGTCTCACAGCCAGAAACCTGTGGAGCAATGCCCCTGAAGGCCATTAGAGACTCTCAGATGACAACAGCCACCCCTCTTCCCCTGCCCTGGCATCTCGGCTGGTGCCACTCCGTAAACCCAGCTGGGCACATTTCCGAGAGGGGCACCCCCCCTTGGGCCCCAGCCAGGTCTTGGTGATACATGCCAGGTCTGCCCCCTCCTCAGTGATCAAGTCACCTATGATGGGGGCCTTGTTTTTAACTGACCTGGCATTAAGCAGCAGCAGCCGGAGGCCAGGGCCCCTATCAACCTGCTGGTCAGGACCTGGGAGTGAGCAAGGAGGGCCTGAACACGCCACCGGTAGCACACACCGGGGGTGTCTTCCCCGAAGATGGCCCGCCCCCCTGCTCTCGCCATATCGTCCCCTACCCATCACCACCTCGATAATGTATACCAACCCTGTGCTTAACGAACATGTCTAGAAAATAGGAATCAAGGCTATTCCATGATGATCTTAATTACCATAATGGACAACGCCAGAAGCTATATCCCAACAGATATGCTGTAGCTTGCTGCCATTCTTCTTCCTATCTAATAGCACTGAATGCCACCTCCTGCCATAATAGCTTCTTTCTCCCTAGATCTACCTCCATTTACTCCACCTTCTCATCTCAACCTGGAGCCTCATATTTCTTTTTCTTATCATGTTCTTTAATGCTGGGTGATACAAATATATGCTCACCAACACTAAAAGAATCACTGTGGTCTCACAATTCCATTTTTTTAACAGTACAAGTATCACAGTTTGCCTTCCTAGCTACTCAACTGCTAGTTCCCATAAACCATATTGGATGATAGCTTAAAGATTTTTCATCCTCATTACAAAAATGGCTGCCCAATATACACGGACCATATATAATGAAAATGCTCCAATAACTCTTAATTTAAATGACCTTAAAATCACATGAGCATTACAACTTTATAGTGTTAGCCAATATTTCAGTAATTAGGCTGTGTAAAAGATAATAAGCACCCAACTCACTTCTGTTTAACTGAAGTTAAGTTATTGCTCCTAGTTTTGTTTGATGGCAGACAGCCCAAACCTTAGGAATAATGCAAGTTTAGCTTTCATTCTTAAGTTTTGTCAATGTATTAATTGCACACAAAGGAGTTGGGGGAGATGGGAAGAGCCACAGGAACCACAGATATGGTTGAAAGATCTGCCTGCACCCATGACAAATGGGCAGTCTCCTTAAATCTCAGAATGCCCTGGAATTCTTTTCCATGTATTCTTGATTCCTTCCCTTTTGGGATATAGTTCTCTGAGCTTTGTTTCTCATTTTTAGCTTTTCATTAGGTACCTAGATAACATCTTCAGTACTATGATCTTGGAGAAATTAAGTTTGATGGTTAGTTGTATATAATATACCAGCCCTGAATGTGACTGAGTGAAAGGTGCTGTTGGGGGTTGTTGTTTTCTATGTAATTGACATCCTGCTATCTGGTTCTTGTTATGCTGATATAATGAAAATCTTATCTGGTTGTTGGTTAACAGCTGCGTAACGAAGGGAGATGTTGTGGTCTACCCTGTTCTCCTACGTTGGACCCTGAACTACTTCTTTCTAAGGGCAATTTTGTATTATAGCCGAAACTGCTTGCCTCCCATGGTGTTTCGTTTCTTAAGCCAACTTCAGAAACACCAGTCTGGATTGCAGTGGGTTGACCACAGGACTGAGCTGGTGCTCAGTCCAGACTGTAGCTGCTGCAAGACCTGAGTGGCCATTCTCCTGCTTCTGGCCCTTCCAGTCAGTGTACAGAAGGCAAGCCTCGCAGGCTAGCTCCTGTGTGGAGCCCTCTCCCAGTACATGTCTTTTCCTTTTAGGAACTGTCCCTTCCTCACTAGTGCCTGTGTTCCTTCTTTGCTTTTGAAGAGCAATTTAATTTGGCCTTGAGAAGGAGACAAGAGAAAGAAAGCGGTTGCTCAGCGCTGGAAAAGAAGAAAACAGGAGAGACTCAGAACAGACGTCCTTTGATTTTATTATCCTTAAAAGAGGGCAGTGAAGGTTTGGGACAGGCTTTCAAGATTGTTATTTTAACCCAGTGTATTTTGTATAAATGAGTTCCATATTTCATTATACTTGTCCATACAAAGTCTAGGCAATCCACTCATAAGTGGCAAGTGCAATCAGGTCTTCAAGCCATTGAAGACATGGGGCCATTCCTTTATTTTTCCAATTCTGCAATATCAGTCTTTTGGCCATAATAAGGGCATGGAGAATCCATTTACATTGTCTGGTTGTCAAATTCTATGCACTAGGTATATAGTTCAAAAGAATATTATTCTCTGAAAATTTCAGCTTTTGTTGCACAGTCATATTTATATAGTCCACTACTTTCTCCCAAACTTAGTAAGTATAGGACATTTTAGTAAATGTCCTATACTTAGAAAGTATTTTAAAGAAGCATTATCCTTATTATATCTCCAACAAAATGCTGTTTTTGACAAACCTTTTCTATACAGACATAGTGGAGTCCAATAAATTATAAATATTATTTTTTGTTGTATAAGTTGTAATTTGAGGTCCATTGACACTCTTGCTATAGAAGTTAAGACACTCTCCCATTGTCTAGGCAATACAGGTACCTTTGATTCTTTATTCCACTCATCTCTTAGCATCTGCATATCAAACTGATTTATTGATAACAAATCTCTATACAAAGTAATAGTAGGTTTTTTAGTTTTAAAGGATTTAATAAATTGTTCTAGTATCTCAGGTGTCTCAGAAGCAGAAAATGCTGCCAGTCCAAACAATGATGTTAACAAATGTTGTAACTGTAAATATTACCATTGGGTTATATCTGATAGATGATATTTATCTCTTAACACAGAATACTTTAAAAATTCATCTTCATCATCTACCAGTTGATCCAAAGTCAATATCCCTACTTCCATCCAATTTTTTCCATATCACCATCTTTTTCCCAGTGTTTAAAGTTGGGGTTCCCCATAAAGTCAATTTAGCATGGGAAAAAGGGTCAAATCTTTTTTTATTAGACATTATATTCCATAGCTTTCTAACTGACAAAATTGTTTCCAGAGATATTAGAGTTTTAGTGTATTTAGATCCTAATACTGTCCATTTGACCAAAGGTGTTATAGATGTATATTCCAAAGTTGCCCAAGTCAGAAAATTAACACCACTTGTTGGCTTCCAGTATTTAATACCTGACAATAGATAAGCATGATTATATAGCTCCAGATTCGGAAGACCAAATCCTCCCTTATTAATTGATAATTGCATTTTCTGTAAAGATATTCTCAGAACTGAAGAACCCCATAAAAGCATTTCTGTTATCCCTGCTTGGCCTGTTTCTTGATCCAGCCTGACTTCTAGCAGCTTTTCCAGATGTTGACAAACATGGTGGCTCTCATCCCCTTTCCCACATTAACTCCTTTGACACTAAAGCAGATCCTTTTCTTTTTTTCCTTTTACTATACCATAATTGCTCTGATGCTACAGCACTAGGGGAACGGGCTGTTCTTTGGTTCCTGCCTTCTTCTGCAGGTCCATGGAAACATTGCAACAAGAACTGATTTTTTGGTTTCACAGAAAAAAAGCAGCAACATTTCTATCCTAAAGGGAAAGCAAGCTTTGAAGTTCTGTGGATATGGCATGAGAAAGCAAGGAGAGCATGCTTCACCCAGACTGGACAGAAACAGAAAGGATGCCTATTGGCAGATGTAAAGGTTGAACAGAGAATGAACTTCTAAGGTGGAGGACAGTTCATTGACTTAGTGGGCCATCATGGATCAACAGCAAGGCTATTAAAAAATTAGCAGAACATTCCAACCAGCAGCTCAGGATGAAATGGTTTGTATAGGGCAGTAGCCAGTGCTGGAGAGGAAGCAGTGTGCCAGGCACTGCAGCCAAGTGGAACTGGGGCTGCCACTAAAATAGAACAAAGCACTACAGATCATCCACTCTGCGAGGCTTAAGAGAACTCAAAACAACAGTTTTGAATCAAAGCTGGAACATGTAGGTGTTTACAACAGGCTGGAAGTGGGAAGAGGACAGTGTCATCCATTTGTGCACTCAGGAAGTGGTAAGTGGCCCATCTGGATAATGGGCCAAACAGAAAATGTGTACCTGCCCTGTGTGGGTGCCGACTGTGAATTTATCAGAGTGCCAGGCTCCTAAGAATTAATGAACATTCTTTGACTTGGCCTGACTTAAAATTTCAAGAGCTTCTGAGATGGTTGAACCCATCTGCATGCAATGAAATTAATGAAATTTCACTATTTCTCATAACTGCCAACTGGTGCTCATGGGTATATTCTGCTAACCTATCTGTTTGTCCTAGATAATGGTGTTCAAGGTCTATGCATTTTAATTTGTAAATGATTCCTAATCTGTCTTCTTTGGGTACAAAGTTTTTGAATTTGCTTAATTTGCTGGGTGGGATTTTGTTGGTTTGTGCATTGCAGTTATTCCAAGTATTGTAATAGCCTGTTGGAAGTTTCTGAGATACATTCAATGTAAGGGAGAATTATACTTTGTATGGGTTGAATAGGCTTTGCTGCTGTTGAGTGGTTGGATATACAGGTAGTCCTCAGGTTATGACAGCAATTGGGACCGGAATTTCCATTGCTAAGTGATGTGGTTGTTGCCATCATTAAGCAAGGACCTTGCAAATTGTTAAGCAAGGACCTCAAGTGACCATGAAGTGGGAAGGGGCAGGAATCCAGAAGACACTATGTCCCAGGCCAGCAGGCAAGAGCTATGGGTGGGCAGGTGGGTGCTACAGAGTATGAGCGGGCGGATGCCGTGGGGGGGGTACAGAGTACGGGCGGACAGGCACTACAGAGTATGGGTGGGTGGGTGCCGCAGGTGGGTGAGTGCCATGGGTGGGTGCTATGTAGTACAGGCGGGTGCTACAGAGTATGAGATCCCCATGCCGCCAGGGGGCTCCTCAGGAGAAAAAGCAGTGGGAGCAGGAGCAACTTGCAGGAGCAACTTATGACTTCCTGCCAGCTTCTCCATTAACTTTGCTTGTGGGAAGCCAGCAGGGAAGGTAACAAATGACAATCATGTGACCACAGAATGCTGCAACCATCATAATTGTGAGCCAGTTGCCAAGTGCCCAAGTCGCGATCATGTGACAGCAGGGATGCTGTGACGACCACAACTTTTGAGAACTGGTCATAAGTCCCCCTTGTTCAGTGCCATTGTAACTTTGAACAGTTGCTGAACGAGTGTTCGCTAAGTGAGGACTACCTGTACACCTTTTAATGAACTTGCATGGGTATCCATTGGAAGAAGTCATATAGATTTTTTTCCAACTTTCTGGAACTCTGGGATATTGCAAAGACTTTTTGCTCAACTGAATAAAGTTCTTATGGAGTTCCTTTTGTGTGTTGTTGGGTTATTGCTGTTGTAGTTAAGGACTTGACTTGTGTAAGTTGCTTTTTGATAAACCTGAATTTGCAGATTGTCATTATTTTCTCTGCTGATAAGAATTTCTAGAAAGGCTATTATTATTTTCTTCTTTTGGTAATTTGATCCCTCAAATATATTGTGATTAACTTGTGTGCACTCTCTGCTTTTTCTGTTATTGTGACAAATGCATCATCCATGTCACAAATCCATATTTTGGGTTGTATTAGTGGAAAGACTACTGTTTCTAATCTTTGCATTATTGTTTCTACTATGAATCCTGAAATGCAGTTCCCATGGGATTTGTTCATAACTGTACCCGTCAAAATGAAATATGTGGTAAGGCATAGGCCAATGAGTTCCATCAGCTTTGGTATTTTAATTGTGTGATCTGCTAGATTTGGTACATTGTATAGAAATGCTGCAATTGATTATTTTGCCAGTTTTGACTCAACTGATGTGAAGAGTAAGATGGCATCAAATGATACAATGATTTCATTTTCCTCTATTGTAAGGTTTTTTATTTTCTTGAGGCACTGTACTGGTGAACTGACAGAATGAAGCACCTGTCCAGTAGGTATATGACTTATGTTTTTACAAATTATTTAGTACATTGATATCCCATCTTTTTCCATCAGTGAAATCAAGGCAGTATGCATAGAATTTCCAGCAGACTCCCATCCAAGCAGACTTGTTTATCTTCATCATGGTATTTGCATCCATGAGTTTTAGTAGCTAAGGGGTTCAATATGCACAAGAGAAACCCA
The DNA here is from genome assembly GCA_030867105.1 of Liasis olivaceus. NCBI lineage: Eukaryota > Metazoa > Chordata > Lepidosauria > Squamata > Pythonidae > Liasis > Liasis olivaceus. The sequence continues at coordinate 133,969,107 of CM061349.1, read as the reverse complement.
GATTCAGTTCCTCATTCAAGGCTTATTGAAGAGCTTTGGGTGAATCAGCATCTTTCAGCCAATGGGGTTGTAATAGGAAAGAATACTATAAACTCTGCCTCAAATTTTTGAAGGAAAGTTCCAAGACATAAATCTAGCAAACAAATAAACCCTCAGTCCATGATGCAATGTAATATGAATCTGCATAGTTTCTAAGGTTTTTCCCACTCCTGGTCATATTACCTTATATTCACTGATTAGTCTACTCTCCCATTTCCATATTACTTAATGTTTTACAAATATAATTAAAAGTCACATTCCAATATAATTTAAATATCTGCTTGTGAATGTATTTTCTCTTGGTCAAATCATTCATTTCTAAGTGCACCTTGATATTATGAGCCAAGAACTGCGTCACAAATTCAAAGGAATGTTAAATCCACGAAATTCAAAGCAATGTTACATCTGAAAGTTAATTAGTATATGTGTAAATCACACTGGAGATAATCCTAATCCGGAGAGGTGGCAATTTTTTACTCAAAGAGGTTACACTGATTTAACTGTTGTGGTTTCTCCCAAGGACCTGCAGCGGTGTATTTCTGACAATAGAGGAGGAAGGAATGCATACTGCAGAATGTGGTCCATGGTTATAGATCACATAGTTACTGTCTTACCCGGATATAGTAAATTCTGTTTATGGAGATAAATGCGCTGGTTGTTATGGGTGGGTAGGCTGGAAGAAAGAAAACAGAAAGCATGGAAACAAGCATTAAATAGCATGAAACATAATCAGATGATTTACTTTTGTTTGAAGTATTCCATGCTGAGATCGAAATGCAGGAAAACCACCTTAGTAAACGGTATGGCACAAATATCTTGGGGCAAAGAGAAGATTTATTTGCTCTGTGCAAGTGTTTAAAATGCCATTATAACTACAGCCTCAAGGAACTGCCCTTGCATGGCAGATACATAGTTGGCCTTTGTGCTACAGGAAATGAACACCCTGCAGGAAATGAATATCCTGCCAAAGCCACTTCTGTTCAAACCTATCTTGGAAATCCAGGAGATTCTCTAAGCTAGTGATCACAGTGCCATGACAGGACAAGCTTCTCAACAGAAGAGACCTGGATGATTTACAATGAGGGAAAGATTCTGGGTCATCCCATACACATGGCAAATGGGGAAAATTAAACAGGCTTTAAGGGAGGACTGGCATACGGCATTATAGTTTTAATTACATTCTTACATTTTACTGAGTATACCTAAACTTTCCCCACTGAAGCAATGAGCATGAAACTGAGGAAACTCAGGGAGGCAGTGAAGGACAGGAAGGCCTGGCGCGATATGGTTCATGGGGTCACGAAGAGTTGGACACGACTTAACGACTGAACAACAACAAAAAAACTTTCCCAGTATCCACACTTCTCCCCACCCTGTTGTAACAAGTCAAACACCTGCTTGGACACATAATTTTAAAACAGACGTCATAGAATAGTTATTGTAGCGAAATGAGGGATCCTGTCATATAAAACAGGGGTTGCATAACCTATCTGGGCCTCATTCATTTCAATTTACTTTCCCATAACAATTACGTCCAACCAACTTGTCCTCCTGCTTTTCCTTCCACCTGTTTTTTATTCCTGTAACAACTCTAGCGGGCAGCTTCTGGATTCTGGAAGAAAGCGGTCTGCCCACCCTGGGCTACAGGGCAGGATGAAAGGAAAACCCAAACGAAGAAGGGAAAGGTAGACCGGAAGGAAGAGCAAAGGACAGAGGAAACTTTATGCCTTTAGATAAACATTATCAGAGGATGTTTCCTCTAGCTGAAAAAAATCCCCATATAAGTTCACAGACAGCCTAAATTCTTGTTTCTATTGCTTCCAGGCTTATCTGAGGCTCCTTGTCCTAAAGGCCAAGTATCTAGGAGCTCTCAGTCCCCCATTTTATTAAAAGGCCCTTTATCTTTCCTCATTTGGGTCTCTGTTACAATCTTTTCACTGTAGCAGGTTCCCCATGGTTGAGTTTACTAATCAAATGATTGTATTTTATTAGCCTAGACTTTTACACAGCAGTTGGGCCTCTCTAACTAACCACACTGTTGCCCTCACCTCAATTCCTGTTTCTCCCAGCCATTACCGATTATACTCCTGCACTCCATACATACTATAACCTAACTGCTTCTGAAAACCTCCTTAACCCATATCTCTAAAAAGAATGAGGAGAGTAAGAATATGGGTCAACTCCTCTCCTGCATGCTCTCAACTGGTGACTTTTGGAACAGCAGGGATTGAATGAAACAACTGAGATTTTAGCAAACTCTAACCCAGTTCACTGTATTCAATGCAATGAAGAAAGGATGTGGGAATCACTTCTGGGACCATTTCTTCAGAGAAGATATGACAAAGGCAGCAGCTTGAGAGGCTGAGTAATGGAGTAATTTATTATGATTTGTGATACAGAGAAAATGGCCAATTCACTGTTTTGGGACTGTCCACTGACATCTTGAAAACAGAGTATAGGTACTGATATACTTTAATGTATGTGTGCATGGAATATATGGGATATGCACACTTTCCTTCCTTTCCTTGGAGGTATAACTATGAGGATTATCACAGTGAGTTTGTACTCTTCAGTATTTACCATTTAATCTTCTGGCATATAATTGTCAATTGCTCAGTGTCACAATACAGCCGTTGTAATGAGCATGATGAGAGGAATGAGAGAAAAGCACATTAGCAAACTTGTTTCCCTACCTCTCCTATGTTTATACCATAGCACAGTCTACATGGCAGAGTCTCCTTTGGTCTCTTTAAGACCTTTGGTCTTAAAAGTCTCTTCTGTTAAAATCTTGAAATATGTGGATGATACAACTGTCATTGGTCTAATTCGAAATGGAAATGAGTCAGCATATAGACGGGAGGTTCAACAACTGGTCTTGTGGTGTGGTTATAATAACTTGGAATTGAATACACTTAAAACCGTGGAGATGATTGTGGACTTTAGGAAGAATTCTTCTAATACTCCTCCCTTTACCATACTCAATAGCCCAGGATCAGTGGTAGAGTCCTTCAAGTTCCAGGGTTCTATACTTTCCCAAGACCTGAAATGGACGCTTAACATTACAGCCATCATTAAAAAGGCACAGCAAAGGATGTTCTTCCTGTGGCAACTTAGGAAATTTAAATTATCCCAGGAGCTCTTGGTACAGTTTTACAGGGGAATCATTGAGTCTGTTATCTGTTCCTCTATAACTGTCTGGTTTGATTCTGCAACCAAACAGGACAGACTCAGACTCCGACGGATAGTTAAGTCTGCAGAAAGGATAACTGCAACCCGCCTGCCTTCTATAGAAGAACTGTATACTGTGAGGGTCAAAAGGAGGGCAGAGAGGATATCTGCAGACTCTTCCCATCCTGGATATAAACTGTTCCAACTTCTTCCTTCAGGACGGCGCTATAGAGCACCATATATTAAAACATCTAGATATCGGAATAGTTTTTTCCCCTGTGCCATTGCTCTGTTAAATACTACATGACTCGATATGTGCTGGACAGGGGCTTCTCCCTTTGGAAAAGTTATCTTACTGTGTAGTGTTATTGTTACTGATTATTATTTTTCTGTTGCTATCCAAACGCACTGTTGATCTTGCTGTTGTCACTGAAGACAAATTCCTTGTATATATTTTATACTTAGTCATTAAAGTATTTTGTATTTGTATTGTATTGTCTCCACAACCAATATTTTTTCCCACACAGAAATACTGCATGTGTTAATAAATACATTGCAATATCCTATCTTTTTATAATATGATTATGTACCACACAGTGCATAACATTGTTAATTCCATAAAGAAATAGAAGAGATATAAAACATCAAGTCTGTTTTATCATTTGTGCTTAAACAGGAAGCATATGTTATCAGAAAATGTATTTACAAGAGAAGTGGGAGATTGTTTATGTAATTTTTAAAAGACTTTTAAACACACAACATGGCAAGGGCACCTAGCTGACCCTGGCAGACCCAGGAAGCTAATCAAGTTCAGCTCTGGTTAATATTTGGATGGGACACATCCTGGAAAATCACAAGGGCTGAAAGCTAGATGAGAGGTTGAGGGACAAAATATCCTTGAAGAAGCCAGTGGCAATTTTTTTGCCATAATGCTACCAAGAAGACTGGAAGAATGCAGTCACCAGGAGTCAAACAGTCTGCTAATATCTTTATTTAAATGTATGCATATCCATTTCACAATGAACAGCACTGAACAGTTGTGCTGGGATGTAGTGAAAACCATCTGACCCTATGCTCTGCCTGCCAACAGAATTGCTGATCAATAAGGCAACAATCGTTTCAAAATTCCAAATATATCTTATTGTCCAAATAGCAAAGAGCAATCTTAAAAGTTACTATGCTGGGGGGGGGGGGGGGGGAACCTGGATGAAGTTGCCAGTTCATAATTTTAAAAATAAACAAATCATTAGATAAAAAAAGAGGTGGCTATATGGTTTCATTCCATTCCACCAGGCAAAAATATACGTTACTTTGCTCTAACAGTTCTGAAAGTAATGTATAAAGACCTACTTTCCTGATCCCCTGATTCTCCCAGAAGAGGAAACAAGTATACCCATTAGTGGAATTATTATTCTTTTTGCAATGTGATTCTTGAATGACTAATGATGGAGCACAGATGCTAAAGCAGCAGGACCATACAGGAGGCTACCTCCCCAAAAAAAGGTTCCCAAGAAAAGGCAAGCCACTAAAACATCCAGCTGTTGAGCCATCCTTTTAGAGATCACAGAATTACAGTCCTACATTTACAGAGGTATGAATTTCTAAGGGAGAAAATGTGGAATTGAATATTATAGTATTGGAACTACTTTTTTACTATCCATTCCTATCATAGACCTTCCACCCATTTCTGAAATAATTTCTTCTCAAAATTATATTTATATGCAAAATAGGCATGTATTGCACTGAGAATGTATGAAATGACTTTTCAAAACAATATATTCCGAATTTAGCCTGGTAGTTTAAAAAACATTTTATTACTAGATTTATAGGATTTTCCTCCATTCCTGACTCTTTTACCAACTTCTTCATCACTTTATTGCCCTTGTTACTGTCTGCCATATCTTATTTTTGTCCTGTCTCCAGAAATCTTACTTCAAGAGGCTTGGACAGACAAAGCTGTTGTTTAGGACTATCCAGTCTCCTCTATCTGAAATTCATGATTTCCCAAAGAATACCAAAGCTGCCTTCAGGCCACAGCATACGAAATAAGATTAATTACCATGAAATTCAGATAGCCAACTTCCAAGGGATAGTCAAGGAATTTCCTCAAGCAACATTTGCTAGTGAAAATAACATGTTCTAAATCTCATAAATATATATATTTAAATAAACAGAGAAATAAATAGAAGACAGCCTCATGTGGAAGAGGCTAGGTATATGCCTGAAACCAAGCATTGTATTGCTTGTATTTGAGATGAACTAAACTCTAGTTTGTGGATGGCTCAAAATAAATATAAATATAAAATATAAACTCACAAATTACAAATAGATAAATAAAGAACACTGTGCCATCTGATATTGCATAACAACACAAAAAAGAGACTGTAGTCCATGAAAACATAGGCCATAATAAATGTGCTAGTCTCTAAGATATCTCAAGATTTATTATCCCTTAGCTCCAACAGAATAACACAACTATCTCTAGGCAAGCCTTTTGTTGTTGTTGTTTAGTCGTTAAGTCGTGTCCGACTCTTCGTGACCCCATGAACCATATTGCGCCAGGCCTTCCTATCTTTCACTGCCTCCCTGAGTTTGCTCAATTTCATGCTCATTGCTTCAGTGATGCTATCTAGCCATCTCATCCTCTGCTGTCCTCTTCTCCTTTTGCCTTCCATCTTTCCCAGCATCAGGGTCTTTTCCAAAGAGTCCTCTCTTCGCATTAGGTGACCAAAGTATCTGAGCTTGAGCTTCATTATCAATCCTTCCAATGAGCAATCAGAGTTGATTTCCTTTAAGATTGACTGGTTTGACCTCCTAGCAGTCCAGGGGACTCTTAAGAGTCTTCTCCAGCACCACAGTTCAAAGGCATCAATTCTTTGGTGTTCAGCCTTCTTTATGGTCCAGCTCTCACAGCCATACATTACTACTGGAAAAACCATAGCTTTGACTATGCGGATCTTTGTCGGCAAGGTGACGTCTCTGCTTTTTAATATGCTATCTAGGTTTGCCATAGCTTTCCTCCCAAGGAGCAAGCGTCTTTTAATTTCATGGCTGCAGTCTCCGTCTGCGGTGATCTTGGAGCCCAAATAAATGAAGTCTGTTACTGCTTCCATTTCTACCCCTTCTATTTGCCAGGGATTGATGGGTCCAGATGCCATGATCTTAGTTTTTTTAATGTTGAGTTTCAAGCCAGCTTTCGCACTCTCCTCTTTCACCCTCATCAAGAGGCTCTTTAGTTCTTCTTCACTTTCTGCCATTAGGGTGGTATCGTCTGCATATCTGAGGTTATTGATGTTTCTCCCTGCAATCTTAATTCCGGCTTGTGATTCTTCCAGCCTGGCATTTCTCATGATGTACTCTGCATATAGGTTAAATAAGCAGGGTGACAGTATACAGCCTTGTCGTACTCCTTTCCCTATTTTGAACCAATCGGTTGTTCCATGACCGGTTCTAACTGTTGCTTCTTGGCCCGCATACAGATTTCTCAGGAGACAGGCAAGCCTTTAACAATCAGCAATAGGAAAATGAAATTATTACAAGCCTTTCAGAAGTATCAGAATGTCATAGGTCTTAAACCTTTAAAATTATAGAAAAGATCCATTAAAAAAAATTAGAAAAAGATCAGAGCATTAGTCATTAAGGAATTACAGGGGTTTGAGTTGTTTTTGCTGCAAGATATATATGTTCCTCTCTGAAACTTGACTATAATGGAAACCATAATACAGTATAAACTGCAGCTGCTTATTACCTATTTGTGGAAAATGCAAAGCTCCCAAAATGTAACGTCAGACTAGGGAATGAAAATAATCTCCCCTGTATTTTAAACAAGCATGGAACACTGCTGAAAACAAACACTGTATATTTCCTTTATAGTTACTAAAAGCCATGTAGAAAGAGAGCACAGCAGGGCTTGAATATATTCTATTTTTTAAACAGCAGATTTGCAAAGCACAATGATTTGAAAGATCAGGAAATGATGAAGCCACTGTGAGATGTATGTTTTAAAATAGTAATTCCCAATGTATGTTCTACTTTTTGCATGGTTCCAGGTAATACAATTTACTCAAAACAAAGCACAGAAACACCTTCCAATAAGAACAGAGCTGAGATCTTATCTAAAAGGCAGCTAACCACACTGAATGGCTGTGCCTAGGATTTAAAATAAGACCTCTGCTGATAGTGCCAATTCCCATGATCTGGAAGAATGTGTTACAGATGCAAGTGAAATGTTAAAAATTTGGTAGAAGGATTACAGTACGTAGGAACACAGAAAACTGCCCTCTACATTGTCAGAAACTGGTTCTTCAAATCCAGTATTGTCAACATTGGTTGAAAGTAGATCTTCAAAGATGCTATATTTTTCCAGCCCTTCCACTGAGCTGCAGCCTCTCCCTTTACCAAACCATAACAGTTCCCACCACTTTCACTGCCTCTTTAACTATACTTTAGATTTAGGGTGCTTTTTTTCTTAAAGGACAAATCATTTGTCTCTCAGTACTTTCCCTAATTTTATCTTCAGTCAGGTGCAGTTTGCATTTGATGCCTTTTGCCTTCAGCAGACCTTTGTGGTTTGGAGTTTATAATGACGGTGACAATAGGCTTTGCTTAGAATTACTTACCAGAAAGTAAAAGCCTTTTTTACTTCAGAAGAATTAATAATCAAACACAAAATTAGCAGTTACATGAGCTGACAGGGCATTGCAAGCATCTATTGTACAACTAGATCAAATTTCTGTTCCAAATGTACACCTAATTTTGCCAAGCAGTCACGTATCAATTCCACATACCAACTCTTTCATTTTGTCAAACTGATGAAGTAGAAAACCTGGCTCTTTTGACACTTCCCTCTGATTATCTGACTCCATAGTAATTATTAGCCACCCATCCTGGCACCTTCACAGAGGAAATGGAAAGTACCCCCGCCTTCACCTCCACTGTCAGAATTTCTATATTGTGTCATTCTAAATTCCAAATGTTTCAAGAAATCGCAAAACATGTTACGTTTCACTAACAGTCATTCATCTTTGAAAATGGAAAAGGAAATTTACACTTCATCGTTTCAATCTTCTTCTATTAAAAAATATTTCTATAAATTTCAAGATTGATATGCTCCTGATAAAACCCTCCCAAGGCAGATTGTGATAAAATCATATTGGATCATATCAACAAAAGTACATCAGAAAATGCATATTAAAGCAGCAACAATTAAAACAATACATAATGGCATTCATTAAACAAATACGTTTTGATATAAAAATGGTCTCCAAATTGTTAAGGAGCCAATAATATAAAGGGCAAAACTGGATGACTTTGGGCAGTCACTACCTCTCACCGTAAAGGTGTAAGCTTGCCAGGAGCATAAACCTGGAAAAAAGAGAAAAACCCTGCCTGTGAAAAAGGCCTCTCCCTTGTTCTCTATTTTAGAAGTAGACAGAGAAAGATCGTAAAAGCGCTACCAAGCTTGCAAAGTTCCGCTCCATACCAAATTAATGGTAAAGAAGTTTTGGTCAGAGGTCCTACAGCATGGGGACAAGGGAAGAGTCCTATTCCACGCAGTAGCCCAGTTTACATTAGAACCAGACTTGTAATTCAGGACATTCAACTGTATTGCCACTTTTAAAACCACTCCCCACATCACCAAAATAATAATTACCCTAAACACATAGAGCACAGCTAAATTTTATTTAATCTAGTGGGTGGAGATGGAAAAGGAGGCTCATCTGTGCCAACTCAGAACTACCTGTAAGCCTTTTGGATGTTTCCCCCCCTCCGTGCTCTACCCTTCCCCACTCATGAAAGTTATTAAAAAATAGTAATAGAATTCTCCTTTAGGTCGAGCCTGCAACTAATCCAAAAGCTTAGGGAGATTTCCTGGATACAGAAAAGAGATGGAAAACACTTGAATCATCAAGAATGTATTTATTCTCTCCTGCATAAATGCAGAACACTTATCTCTAAATTAAAATCACACTGGGCCTAGAAATACTGTACAAGATACCTAGAATACTGGGCCTAGAAATACTGTGCAAGACCTTGGATAAACCTAAATTCTAGGCACATGTAATCAATACAGTCAGGCTCTGAAATATAGCAATGCTTTTTACACTCCTACTCTTGAGTTTTTCCTCTCATCTGGCTACAACCAGGTAGGAAAAGAAATCAACCTCAATCTGGTATCTCCAGGTTGGTTGGATTATAACTCTCTTCACTGCAGCCAGGTTGGGTGATCTGCTGACAGACAATGCTGGAGTTGCAACCCAATGCATTTGGAGACAGCTTGTTCAGGAAGCTGGTCTAGGAAAATCAGAAGATAAATGGAAGGAGAAGAAGGGCAGGCAATCTAAAAAGCATCTACCATTCCAATAATAACATCAAAATTGAGCACAAAATTAACAAATGTTTTCATGTGTTGGTAAGACATATTTGCCATACAGAAACCTTGTTCTCAAATTCAAAATGCAGGAATCCTTAGTCTGTGCTAGAACACTGAGCATGCAGTTCACTTACCCTCTGGTGCTGTAGAGTATGAATGAGGCTCGTGAAGGTTCTTTGCTTTCCAAGGACTGGACACACCACAGTGTAGCAGATCTGTACGCAATGCTTTACTGCGGCACATACCTTCCCCAACAACAAGCTATTGCTCTGGGTTAACTCCACCTTTCTAGGCCTTGCAAACGGATGTTGCCACATAAATACATTTTTAATACTCAGTCCTTTAATACTCAGTCCAAACAAAAGTCTCAAAGTCTGTAAAGTGGCATGCAACCTTTGCCTCCTTCCAAAAGTTCTTGCACTAGTTGGGATGAGGTGCTGCCTCAGTGTGGCTGCTCCTAGCTCTGTTTTTAAGCAGTGTTGCTTTTGAGCCCTCCAGCTGAGCTCCCAAGCCAAGCTCCAGGCAGGAATCCCATGAGGATATGCTAACTGTAGCTTGTGATCCTGACAGTTGACTGATAGTCCTCTTGCCTACCTGTAATAGCTGTCAATCTCCAGACATTACCTCCGGTTTCCTCACCTGCTTGCTGTTTTCCTATCTCCTTTTCTCCTACACACCCACGCACACACTATCTTAATGTTTGCTTTTGTAAGCTAAGGGCCTGGGTGAGGTGAGGCTATCTCTGGACATCAGCAGGTCCTTGAAAACACCAGGGTGTGGCTCAATTAGCCAGGCAGCTGGAGGCATAGATGCTTGTGAGTAAACTTGTGAGTGAATGAATGCATGCATGCATGCATGCATGCGCCCATCCCTCAGGTTTCGGGGGCTGTAAAAGTTTACAGGGAACCTTTAGGGAAAAGCATGAGAAGTGAGGTGGGAAGCATTTTTACCTGGCTGCAGCTGTTTTTCCCAAGTGCAGACAGCAATCCCTGCTTTACTTCCTCACAAGGGTGAACTGACATTCTATTTACAATCAGAACACCAGTATATGCTTTCTCAGTAAAACAATCCAATAATCTATGTACGCCTATGACACAGAGATAGTTGGCAAAACAGATCTCGCCTCTACATAACCACATCCAAGTCTTCTCCGAAAACTGGGAGTCTTCAAAAATAACATATACGGAGGTCTCGGAGGAAAGGAAGGGGACATTATTTTTATGTATGCGTGTGTGTGTGTGTGTAAGTGAGTGAATAATGTAACTGAAGACAGGAAATAAGTGTGGGCATAAGGCAGTAATCTGCCTTTTTCGGTTATAACAGCTGATTTCTGAGATTCCTTTAGGGCAGTGTTTCTCAACCTTGGCAACTTGAAGATGTATGGACTCCAACTCCCACTGGTCCCATACATCTTCAAGTACCGAGGTTGAGAAACACTGCTTTAGGGCATTCAAAGAATGAATATAAATGGTTGTAATGTTTAGCATTAACATTAATGAGAATTTTCACCATCATGTTTAAAGTTGAGAAGCAGGGGGAAAGCTATTCTTGCTAACTTTGTTAAAACCCATATTCACTGGAACCCACATTTTGAATATTGTTGAAACCCATATTTGCATAAAGATTTCAAGTTCAGTATCACAGAAGACCCAGCCGGGTTCAATGCCCCAGCTTCTCCAGCTGCAAAAAATCCCGGGCTGAAACAATGGACTACTATCAATCACTGTCAGCACAGAAATACAGACATAGACAGTCTCCTAAAGTTCATGTCAAAAAAAATATCTGGAATTCAGGTGACAACAATGAACTTCACAAGACAAAACAAAAGCAGCAGCTCTACCTATTTTTAAATAATCCTTTCATTCTTCCCAGCAAAGCTTCATGGCTCATGCTTTATTGATTTCTCCTGGGGAAATTTTTACAACATTTTTCTTCCTGAGCACAGACCTTTCTACCTGTCACTAACAGCAGAATTCAGGTGTCCTTCAGAAAGATTAAACTCAGCGCATTCAGTTGGCAGACCAATTTAGATAACACCATTTTCCCAAAAGGTAGTTTTTTACTGAGGTGTCAGATTGCCCTGCTCTTGTCACTCATCCTACTTCACAATAAGCATTCACTTCTCAGTCCTCTACTTGATCTTCCCTTGAAGGAAACTCTTCATAAAGCAGCATTAGTATGTATGTATTTATTGTTCTTTTATTAGTAGGTATTGTGTGTACTTAATAGTGCTTGGGGGACAAATGTATAAGAATGTCTTGAATAAAAGTATAGATCTTGGAGTAGTTCCTACTGTGAATATACTCCTGATACAGAAGAATGAGTGACGAAGCATAAAACGCGTACAATGGTCACGTATGTGTGTACTGTTAAACTTTTCAATATAATTTTATATATTTTTCAAATGTGAACTCAATGCACATGTACATATATTTATGGCTATGACTATGCACTAAACACAGGTATGGTAATGATGTCTGTAAGTATACAAGAATATTATATTTTAGGACAGTGATTAAAGAAAAAAAAGATAGCTATGTACACACATAATTGGAACCACTGCAGTCAACAAAATGTCTTTCCGTGTTAAATTTTTGCCGTAAGTATAGTGGCCTAAAATATTGTTTATGCATAACTAGCACGTGATTGCAAACTTCCCAAACTGGGCCCTCTGATATATTAGCCTCATAAAAGGGATGCCAGGATTAGGGCAGGTTGCAATAGACCATACACTGGAAAAGGTCCTAGGAGAATAAATAGTTTATATTTGCACCATCAATTATGTTTGCATTGGATGATGTATTAACTTTATCCAATCCAATACAATTAAACAGCAGTATCCTGACAGGCAAGATTTTAATTAACAATTATATAAAAATATTTTTAGCATGAGAAGGACTCTGTCTAAGTTTGGACCTTACTCGTACTTTTTAAGAGCAGAAGCTTCAGAGCAATTTGTTTGTGGAGGGAAGAAGACTTCCAAATTCCAAATCTCTTGACAGCAAGTTCAGTATATGATAATTTACTACCAAAAGAGCTTTAAGGAAAAAACAGTTTTCGGGGCAAAAAGATTTATGCAGGACAAATATGGATGCCTCAAGAATTACATTCAACTTATGTCCAGAAATCTTCACTCTTGCTTTATGCAAACTTTAAAAAGAGCAATGCATAGAATCTCAGAAATGTTCTTGGCATGGCTAACAGCCTAATGGATTCCTTTCATGTGCCTTTCATTTCTTTCTGCTTGGTGCCCAACTTCTCTACCTGGGGCTTCCCACTTTGTGATGGGAAGCTCAGAAGGATCAATGAACCTGAAAACAATGCTAGTGGGGGTATGACCTTCTTGCAGGATTATCCTTGCGGGTAAAGTCAAAAGATGAGGGATGAAGCTAAGACTTGTCCATAACAGCAGTGAGGGTAGACAGCTGTGAGGGAAGTCAACCTAACTAAAGTAGGAATTCCAAAATAAAACCTAGAAGAACACATGGCAAATCATATTTGTATTATAGCTAGGTTGTGATTAATGCAAATTCAAATAATGCAATATTTGGTTTAGTGCAAATAGTACAATGATACCAGGTTGCATTTAATGCAAACCAAAATTCAGTTAATGTGAAGTTAGTGCATGTGCAACTGCGGTTACTGGGTTACTGTTGGGGTTTCAGACACTGCTACTTCAGTCTGCATTTATCTTCACCTGTGAAAAATGGACAAAAGAAAGATTCCTTCAGATAAAAATTATGAGCGCAAAAAGAAGAGGCTGTTTATTACATGAGAACAAAAATCTGATGTGATTGAACAAGATAAACATGGTCATAGTAACTCTAAAATAAGATAAGATGTTGGAATGCCTGAATCTATAGTATGCAGTATTGTAATATTTAGAATACTTTTGTTTTTATTTTGTTTCCTATAACTATTCTGCAACTTTATTTAAATTTAAATAAATTTATTTAAACTTAAATTTAAATTTAAATTACAAGTATACTCCTTTTATCCTTTACTGTAATATTTTGTTAATAAACATATAAAAACTTATGCTTAAAAGTTTTCATTGCCTATTTCCATCAACCTGGAACCAATTATCATATTTTACATATAAATATAACTTTGAATACTGCAAATTGGAATAATATAACCACTTCACAGGATTCATTATCTGCGCTAATCAAGACCTAGTTGTACTGCCAAGAAAACTACATAAACATGACCCAAACATCTGCATGTCTTTTCTGTGGTTGCCCCTGATCTCTGGAACAATCTCCCCCTGCACCAATATAGGACAGGCCCCATCTCTGCTTGCCTTTAGGAAAGCCATTAAGATCTGGTTTTTCCTCTGGGCATTAGGGGTCAGTTCAGTAGAGTTCCCTTTTGGTTTTGTTATGGGGCTTGATCACCATTTATATTTTGTATTTTATATTTACGGTACATATTTGGTTTGGTTTTTATTCTATTTTTATTGTACTTTATATTGTTTTTATTGTATCTTAATCAATATTTATTGCTGTTTTATTGTGAACCGCCCAGAGTCACTTTTTTGTGAGATGGGCGGTATCTAAATTTGATATATAAATAAATAAAAATAAAATATTGTACATATTCCAATGTTACATTGGGTTTTTTCCCCAGGTTTATTGTTTGTTCTCATGCTGTACACTGCCCTGAGTCACATTGTTTGAGTTGAGCAGCTTTATAAAACGAATGAATGAATGAATGTTTAGATTAGTTTAGATGCCAGATGATGAGGCCACCAGGTTGGAAGCCATTCCTTCAGCTACCAGTGAAGAATGTTGAACTTTTGCAAGTAGAGCTGAGGTAATGATATGGCTGATCTGGTCAGTCTGGTGCCACGAAAAAGTATGGTCAGTCTGGTGCCAATAAGAAAAGAGTAGCTGCTCATTTCACAAAGACTCTGTATAATTGGAACGTGGAATGTGAAAAGCCTGAACCAAGGAAAATTTAAAATCAAAGAAGAAAGAGGAAATGAAATGTGCTAAATTTCATGTTTCAGAAACAGATGAACTTCAATTGATCAAAATAGCCTCTTTAATTCAGGTAATTATGTGTTACACTACTCAAAGCACAAAAGCCTACAAAACACTAGAGTAGTAATGTTCAAAAGGACCATACTAAGTAATGTCTCAGCTATAACCCAATGAACATAATATCTATTAGAATTAATGTTTGGAATTAGTGGAGATAAGTATATGCCCTTATTGCAGACACAAAGATGACAGACACCAAGGATTCTATAGCAAATTGCAAAGCGTGTTAAACGCAATATCTAGAAATATACTACTAACCAAACCTGCAAGAGACAGATTAATAGACTGTCAGGATTAGCCCAGGAAACTCCAGGAGACAGTACAGATTCAATTCAGCATGGTTTATTGGCTTCAGTCCCGTTACAGAAATCTTCTCAGAGTGAAAGCAATTCCCAGAGTCACCCCACAAATATCCTGCATTCCTCAGGGTGGTGCCAGTCTCATTCTCTTATCTCTACCTCTTTGTTCTGGGGATAAGAGTACGCGCTTAACTCTTTCCGCTCTAGTTCTCACATAGACTTTTCCCAAGAATATTCTTTGTTCTTTGCTCATAACCAACACCTGCTTTGTTTTAAGCAACATAAACTCAGATTCTACCCCTGAATATCAGAATCAAATCAACTACATAATAGGAAACAGAAGAGAGAGAAGTGCAATCTAATCAGTCAGAACATTTCCAGGTGCAGACTGTGAAGCAGAGCATAAATTACTGAAGTAAATATAGTTAGAACGGGACTACCAGATCTGGGTTGCAATAGTCTGGATGATCACTAGATGAAAGCAAAGAGCTAGTTTTTGGCATCTCTTTCCTGCCATCTAGTGGTGATCTAGTTTTTTGTAACCCACAGGTAGCTCTCAGAAAATTAACCAGATATGGTGTGCCATTAAGATTTGACCTGAAGAACATCCAGTCAGAATACAGTATACAGTAAGATCAATGTACGTAACAGATTCAGTACACTTAACTCGGGTAAAAAAACACTTCAGGAATTATGACAACATACCAAATGAAAAAAAAAAAATATCCAGAATTTAGAAACCTGTATTCTTTTTCATGGATATATGTTGTTTTCTTTTACATTTCTTTTAAAACTTTAATTGTAAGCTGCTAAGAGTAGTTATGGAGTTGGGCGATCTCAAAACTAAAATAATAATAACAATAAATAAATTCCATGCAAGAAGTTACTTAGGTGGCTTTCAGTACAAGTTGTCATGATAATTAGGAAAAGATGGAGGAAGAAAGCCTTGAGCAACAAGGATGAACGACAGCTGAAGGTAGATTTCAATGTCAAGCAGAAAAGGACAAGAAATCTATCTGAAGACTAAAGTGAAGAATGTTTCTAAGACCAGAGCAATCAAAGGAAAATTTACATCTAAAATAAGATTTCTCAAAGAGTCTGAAAGAGTTCTAATGTGGCATACAAGATTAAAGGGAGAATGGAAAACTACACTGAATTCCAGTAAAAATGGCATTCTGGAATGACAGAAACATTTATATAGAGAGGATGCATTCAGGAACTGACTCCACTAAGACAATAAACCAGTTGTCAACTATAAAAGCACCAAGCAGACATGAACACTGGATTGCAGAAGAGAAGGTTAAAATGCCAACAATTCTTTGTCAACATATAGCAAGACTGTATAACCTAGAGATTGGAAAAGATTGGTATATACACCTACACTGAAGCACCAAAAAATATGCAAATTATTGAACCACTACACCAATTTCTCATACAAATAAAATTTTGCTTGCATTCTTACAAAGAATAGAGCCATATATGGAAAGAGAAATGCCACAGAAAAGGCAGAGGGAGATCAAATCAGATCAGTAATGTACACTTAGAGCAAGCCAGTGTAAAATAGGTTTTACTTTTGCTTTATGGACTACAGCATGAGCTTTAATTGTGTAGATCATGCCAAAACATGGAACATATTCATGTTACCCAGGGTTACTGGATCTGGACTGCAAATCTCCAGACAACTGCTAGATAGAAGCAAAAAGATACAAAGAAACTCTTGCTCTTTGCTGCCATCTAATGGTCACTTGGATTTTTCTCATCCAGATCTGACAGCTTTACCATAAGCTACCGTAAGAACTGAGTTTCAAGAAATACAGTGGTTCAGTATTGGAAAGAGAATGAGACAAGGATGATATTCATTCATTCATTCATTCATTCATTCATTCATTCAGCAAATTTATATAGCCACCCATCTCACAAAACGTGACTCTGGGTGGCATATAATATATAAAAACCATAAAACGCTCAAACATAAATAAAAAGCATAAAAACCCAAGAGAGCAAGAGAGCAACCATCACTTGACATCACACTTTGCCAGCTCCCCAGGGTTAATGGAAAAACCAAGTTTTGAGGGCTTTCCTTCCTATTAGTTTAACATACAGCAAATAAGAATGGCAGTAATAGAAGAGATAACAGCATACTGTATATTCGCCCAGAAAAAGTACTTTCTTCTATGTATATCCACATAAATCTGAGAATTTATTTTTGGTTTTGGTCTCATGAAAAATTCTTTGCTCAGCTGATACAAAAAAGGAACAAGACAAGGTTGTCCACTGTCCCCTCTCGAGTTTATTTTAGTTTTGGAAATATTGAATAAGACAAGATGAGAGGATTATGGGCGTAAAGATTAAAAAAGAGACTTATAAACTAAGAGCCTTGTAGATAATTTGATAGATAACTTGGTGTTGGTTTTAGAAGACGCTTTAAAGGGAACTGAAATACTGATGTGAAAACTAAAAGAATTTGGTGCATTAGCAGGTTTCAAGATTAATAAATAGAAGACAAAGATGTTAAAAAATATGGAGACACAACATCAAATAGAACTGATGAATAGAACGGGTTTTAAGGTTGAGAAGAAGGTAAAATACTTGGGTATTAACATGACAAATATGAATTGTATGTTATTTCAAAACAACTACGTTAAGACTTGGAAAGAAATTAAAAAAGGTATGTTAAGATGGGAGAAAACACAATTGTCATTGTTCGGGAGAATTTCTGTGATTAAGATGAATGTTTTGCCCAGAATGTTATTCTTGTTTCAGACTATACCATTTTGACATCTGATGTACCATTTAAACAATGGCAGAAAGATGTATCTAAATTTGTGTGGCAGGGGAAAAAACTATGAATTACATATAAAGTGTTACAAGATGCAAAGGAAAGAGGAGGATTGAGTCTTCCTGATTTGAAATTATATTTTGCAGCCTATAGTTTACTTTGGATGAAAGAATGGATGTTGTTGAGAAACAGAAGGCTTTGGAGTTAGAAGAGCATGACTTGAGATTTGGGTGGCATGGATATTTCTGGTACAACAAAGCTAAGGTTAATGTAGATAGACTTCAAAAATAATTTTGTTAGACGTGCCATGTTGAGAATATGGAACAGGTATAAACCCAGACTCTGTCCGAAAATAGCACTGTGACTCTCACCACAAAAAGCATCTTATAGAAGAGGTCATTAAGTAAATCATCATGTGACCAGACCCAATTTTATGACTTTTTTTGCAGCAGTCATTAAGCAAATCACATGGTTCCCCATTGATTTTCCTTGCTGGAAGCTGGCTGGGAAGGTCACAAATGGTGATCACGTGACCCTGGGATGCTGCAACTGTTGTAAGCGTGAGCTGGTTGCCAAGCACCCAGATCACAATCATGTCTCTGTGGGGGCACTACGACAGACATAACTTCAGGCATTGGTCTTAAGTCACTTTTTTAGCATCATTGTAACTTTGCTAAACGAACTGTCATTAAGCGAGGACTACCTGTAAACATAAATGGTTAACTTTTCCTGATATACTAGAATTTTCTCAAGGAGAATGCAAAATAAAATCAAGAGAAGAGTTGGAGACAGTATGTACAAATATTACAAAGATTTAAAGTAGACAAAATAACTTTTGGTTTTGTATATTGTAAGGCTGAATTTGAAATAGAACTGTATACAAATGATGAACATATTATTGCTAAAATGTATAAACTTTTCCCCTTCATGGATCACTGCCTTGTCGTGGCGAAGGGGCTTGTGTAACTCAGTGAAGCCATGAGCTATACCGTGCAGGGCCACCCAAGACGGACGGGTCATGACAGAGAGTTCTGACAAAATGTGGTCCACTGGAGAAGGAAATGGCAACCCACTCCAGTATCCTTGCCAAGAAAACCCCATGGACAATGTTAAAAGGCTAAAAGATATGACGCCGGAAGATGAGCCCCTCAGGTCGGAAGGTGTCCAATATGCTACTGGGGAAGAGCGGAGGGCAATTCCAAGTAGCTCCAGAAAGAGTGAAGCGGCTGGGCCAAAGCCGAAAGGACGTTCAGCTGTGGATGTATCTGGAAGCGAAAAGAAGGTCCGATGCTGTAAAGAACAATATTGTATAGGTACCTGGAATGTAAGATCCATGAACCAAGGCAAGCTGGATGTGGTCAAACATGAGATGACAAGATTGAACGTCGACATCTTGGGAATCAGTGAATTGAAATGGACGGGAATGGGTGAATTTAATTCAGGTGACCATTATATCTACTACTGTGGGCAAGAAACCCTTAGAAGAAATGGAGTTGCACTCATAGTCAATAAGAGAGTGGGAAAGGCAATAATGGGGTACAACCTCAAAAACGACAGAATGATCTCAATGCGTATCCAATGAAAACCATTCAACATCACGGTAATCCAAGTCTATGCCCCAACCACTGATGCCGAAGAAGCTGAAGTTGACCGGTTCTATGAAGACCTACAACACCTTCTAGAACTAGCACCAAAAAAAGATGTCCTTTTCATCATAGGGGATTGGAATGCTAAAGTAGGAAGTCAAGAAGTAATCGGAATAACAGGCAAGTTTGGCCTTGGAGTACAAAATGAAGCAGGGCAAAGGCTAATAGAGTTCTGTCAAGAGAACAAGCTAGTCATAGCAAACACTCTTTTCCAACAACACAAGAGACGACTCTACACATGGACATCACCAGATGGTCAATACCGAAACCAGATAGATTACATACTTTGCAGCCAAAGATGGAGAAGCTCTATACAGACGGCAAAAACAAGACCAGGAGCTGACTGTGGCTCAGATCATGAGCTTCTTACTGCAAAATTTAGGCTTAAATTGAAGAATGTAGGGAAAACCACTAGACCACTCAGGTATGACTTAGATCATATTCCATGTGAGTACACAGTGAAGGTGATGAATAGATTTAGAGGATTAGATTTGGTAGACAGAGTGCCTGAAGAACTATGGACGGAGGTCTGTAACATTGTACAAGAGGCAGCAACTAAAACCATCCCAAAGAAAAAGAAATGCAAGAAAGCAAAATGGCTGTCTGATGAGGCTTTACAAATAGCTGTGGAAAGAAGGAATGTGAAAAGCAAGGGTGAAAGGGAAAGATATAAGAAACTGAATGCAGATTTCCAGAGAATAGCAAGGAGAGATAAGAAGGCCTTCTTAAATGAACAATGCAAAGAAATTGAAGAAAACAATAGAATGGGGAAGACTAGAGATCTCTTCAAGAAAATTGGAGATATCAAAGGAACGTTTAGTGCAAAGATGGGCATGATAAAGGACAAAAAAGGCAGGGACCTAACAGAAGCAGAAGAGATTAAGAAGAGGTGGCAAGAATACACAGAAGAACTATACAAGAAAGATCTTAATGTCCCTGATGTCCATGCTGGTGTGGTCACTGACCCTGAGCCAGACATCCTAGAGAGTGAAGTCAAGTGGGCCTTAGGAAGCATTGCTAACAACAAAGCTAGTGGAGATGACAGTATTCCAGCTGAGTTATTTAAAATACTAAAAGACAATGCTGTTAAAGTGCTGCACTCAATATGCCAGCAAGTTTGGAAAACGCAACAGTGGCCACGGGATTGGAAAAGGTCAGTTTAAGTTCCAATTCCAAAGAAGGGCAATGCCAAAGATTGCTCAAACTATCGCACAATTGCACTCATTTCACATGCTAGCAAGGTTATGCTCAAAATCCTACAAGCTAGGCTTCAGCAGTACGTGAACCAAGAACTACCGGATGTACAAGCTGGGTTTCGAAGAGGCAGAGGAACTAGAGATCAAATTGCCAACATTCGCTGGATCATGGAGAAAGCACGAGAGTTCCAGAAAAGCATCTACTTCTGCTTCATTGACTATGCAAAAGCCTTTGATTGTGTGGATCACAACAAACTGTGGCAAATTCTTAAAGAGATGGGGATACCAGACCACCTTACCTGTCTCCTGAGAAATCTGTATGCGGGCCAAGAAGCAACAGTTAGAACCGGTCATGGAACAACCGATTGGTTCAAAATAGGGAAAGGAGTACGACAAGGCTGTATACTGTCACCCTGCTTATTTAACCTATATGCAGAGTACATCATGAGAAATGCCGGGCTGGAAGAATCACAAGCCGGAATTAAGATTGCAGGGAGAAACATCAATAACCTCAGATATGCAGACGATACCACCCTAATGGCAGAAAGTGAAGAAGAACTAAAGAGCCTCTTGATGAGGGTGAAAGAGGAGAGTGCGAAAGCTGGCTTGAAACTCAACATTAAAAAAACTAAGATCATGGCATCTGGACCCATCAATCCCTGGCAGATAGAAGGGGTAGAAATGGAAGCAGTAACAGACTTCATTTATTTGGGCTCCAAGATCACCGCAGACGGAGACTGCAGCCATGAAATTAAAAGACGCTTGCTCCTTGGGAGGAAAGCTATGGCAAACCTAGATAGCATATGAAAAAGCAGAGACGTCACCTTACCAACAAAAATCCGCATAGTCAAAGCTATGGTTTTTCCAGAAGTAATGTATGGCTGTGAGAGCTGGACCATAAAGAAGGCTGAACGCCGAAGAATTGATGCCTTTGAACTGTGGTGCTGGAGAAGACTCTTAAGAGTCCCCTGGACTGCTAGGAGGTCAAACCAGTCAATCTTAAAGGAAATCAACTCTGATTGCTCATTGGAAGGATTGATAATGAAGCTCAAGCTCAGATACTTTGGTCACCTAATGCGAAGAGAGGACTCTTTGGAAAAGACCCTGATGCTGGGAAAGATTGAAGGCAAAAGGAGAAGAGGACGGCAGAGGATGAGATGGCTAGATAACATTACTGAAGCAATGAGCATGAAATTGAGCAAACTCAGGGAGGCAGTGAAAGATAGGAAGGCCTGGCGCAATATGGTTCATGGGGTCACGAAGAGTCGGACACGACTTAACGACTAAACAACAACAACAAAATAAACTTTTACTGAAATTTGAAACAGAAGAACAAGTCAAAGAATGCATGATAAAAAGGGCCAAAAATTTTGATTACAATATATAAATGGAGCAGTGGGACAATATGTTGCTGAAAGGTTGAAATTTACATTATGTTATAATCTTAAAGAGAATTTTTATAAAATGACACAAGGCTGGTATATGTCACTGGAAAAACTGTCTAGAATGTGTAAAGATACTTCAAATTTAAGTTGGAAATGTAAACAACAAGAGGGGATATTTTATCATACTTGGTAGACATGGAAAAAAGCAAGAAAATTTTGGAATCAAATACATATATTAATATAGAAGATTTTAAAGATTAATACACAATGAAAACCAGAAGCTTTTCTTTTGGGACTGATAAACAATTAGGGAAAAAACCATGGAACTTTGTTTTTATATATGATAGCTGCAGCGAGATTATTATATGCACATAGGTGGAAAGATTTGATACTATCCACAATAGAGGAATAGATGGTGAAGATGATGGAACTTGCTGAGATGGCCAAATTGATGGCTTTGATTAGAGAAAAATCTTTGCCTAAGTTTAATGCTGACTGGAAACCCATTATTGACTTTTTTCAAGAAACACAAAAAAATGAAATTATGGTATATAGTTTTGATGATTAATAAAAAAACATGATAGAAAAAAGTAAGTCATGTTGCAACCATAGAGTAAGAGGCTAATTTACATTTATTCTTATATGCTGTAAAAGAAAATTGGAAATCATTTCTTCATACTTTTTTTCTTTTTCTTTTCTTTTTCTAGCACTTTTGGTTTTGTCTTTTCCTATCTCTTTCTCGTTCTTTATTCTAAATATTAGTTCTTGTTAGATTTCATTTCTGATTCTTAAATTTTTAATAAAGTTACTGTAAAGAAAAAAACTGTTCACTCAGCCTAACCACCAGCTTTTGCTTTGTTCGTATTCTGGGCTTTTGGTTTCCAGACACTTCTGCACACACACCCACACACCCCCTCCATAGTCGTGTATTTCTACCATCCTGTCTCTTAATCTTACCAGTGAGTAAATTCCCTGAACAGGCCACTGCTTTCTCCAGCTGACCAATGCTCTGCATCCTTGATCTTCCCTTGCTGTGTTTGTTTCTAAACTGGGGATGACTGGATGGGTAGATAAATAAATTCCCCTCTCTACTAATTAGTGGCAAAGCCATCCTTCCCATGGTTGGAGGTATGAATCCGGTGGCACTGGCTCTCCAGCTCCTCGTGACAACAAGGGAGCAGTAGGATGTACAGGGAGAGTTAAAGATGTACTATTTCCTCTTTGTCTATCATTTTGCTTGGTCACTGTCTTAAGTAATTGCTAATCACAAGTCAAGAGTGCCAGTTTGGTATAGTAGTTACGGCATCAGGCTAAGAACTGGGAGACCATGAGTTCTAGTTCTGCCTTTGGGCCAGTCACTCTCTCTCAGCCCTTGGAAAGAACAGGCAAGGGCAAACCACTTCCGAAAAACCTTGCCAAGAAAACTGCAGGGACTTGTCCAGGCAGCTCCCAGGAGTCAACACTGACTTGAAGGCAAACAAACAAACAAACAAACAAACAAACTCACAATTCACATCCTTTTGCCTTCTTCCCAGACACATAATCACATAGCACATGCTCTTTGATTCTGTTCTTCTCCTACTAGACGTAGTTAGCTAGGTGCTAGCTTTGCATATCCCAATACTGTATGTTCTGAAAATAAATCTCCTTGTTTTAAATCTGCTTCACTGATCATTATTCAGGCCAGATGCAGCAGCACTCATGCACACACACAGAACACTTCAATCTTCAACACAGGTACACTAAAAAGAATGGCAGTTGTAATAAAATGGCACCTTGACGTTAGGAGAGAGGGGGGAACCTGGAGTAGTAACCAGGAAATAAAAGAAGGTGGGAGTTTTTCCCACTGGAAGAACTATCTGCCCTATCGCTTTAGAGGAAACACTTGCAAAACAATCTTTGCAGCATTTCCTCTGGAGCACCAGCTGAGCCAAAAGCTGATCAGTGCAGCTTGCAAAGACTTCTGCAAGCCCCAAGAAATGGTGTAGATACAGGGGTGCAACGCCAGTTTCAGCTGGCTCAGGCCTTGTGTGTGAAACTAGGCTCTGTTTCCCTAATGAAAGTTACATGTGCAAAGACAGCAGCATAGAGAGGCTAATTCTTGCTGTGGTTATGCAGCGGAGGGATATATAGTTGTAAACGTTTTATATTTGGAGTTGTGAAGGTTTATTGGCTACAGCTAATAAAGTAGATTTTCTAAAATAAAGTTTCTTAAATAAAGCTGCCAGTTGGCAACTGGAGAGATGGTTGCAGCTACACTAACACCTGGAAAGCTTCACTTTTGTAGTATAGTGACACATTTCCTATTCAGATACAAATTTTTGAATTGCCTAGGTGGTATGGGAGCAAGCTAAACAGAGAGGATCTCTTTGTTATCCAACAGGTGATTAAATATTTGCTTCTATCCATCCTGGAAGACCTCAAAAAAAGTTCTTACCAAAGGGTGTGAAACACATTCTGATCAAATCTAACATCTACATAACAGAAAACAGCCATTCCTATGACAAATAGTCACGTACAGTGTAAACAGGCAAGATTTTGCAAGCCTGAACAGCAGGATGTGATGTGAACTAATTCAAAAAGTTGAATGTAGACTTCAGGAATGATATTTTTTAGATAATACACATATCACATACAGAAGTGTTGTCAATGTGTTAAAACTCAGATTTGTACAGGCAGTCCTTGCTTACTGACTGCCTCATTTAGCAACCATTTGAAACGGTATAAAACAGAACAGCTTTGCAACCAATCTTCGCATTTACAACCATTGCAGCATCCTGCTATCACATGATCGCCATTTAGGCACTTCACCACTGGCTTACAACAAGCAGAGTTAATGGAGAATGCAGAAGTAAAATCGCAAGTTGCAGTCACATGTCTCGCTTAATGACCATGCTGACTCACTTAACAACTGAATGGGAAGTGATATCCTAAGTCCGTTGCAGTCACATGATTTTCCACCTAGCAACTGCAGCGCTTAGCAATGGAGTTGCTGGTCCCAATTGTGGTCACTAAGCGAGGACTACCTGTATTTTAAAGAAAATGTTCATAAATAAGTATCTTTGCATTACAGGTAGTCCTCGACTTTCGACAGCAATTGGGACTGGAATTTCCATCGCTCAGTGATACAGTCATAAAACATAACCACATCGCTAAGCAACAGCAATCCCTGCAGTCCCAGTTGCTGTTGTTAACCACATCCCACGGTCATTAGGCAAGGCAACTTCCTACCAGCTTCCCAAAACCAAAGTCTGTGTGGAAGCCGGCAGGAAGTTGCAAGTCCCAGGCCTACAACTGCTGCTGGGTGGGGGAGGGAGTGAGGTACGGGGAGGGTCGGGGAGGGTGCACGAGAGGCATGGTGTGATGTGGGGAGGGTACACAAGGATGCAAGGAAGGGTCAGGGAGCTTGCACAAGGATGCAAGGGTGTGCAACAGGTGCCATGAGGGTCAGGGAGGATGTGCGAGAGGTACCGCACAGGTCAGAGAGGGTCAAGGGGGTGTGCAAGAGGCACCACACGGGTTGGGGAGGGTGCATGAGGGTGCAAGGGGTGTGCAACAGGTGCTGCACAGATCAGGGAGTGTGCGAGGGGGTGCACAAGAGGCACCATGTGGGTCAGGGAGTGTGTGTGAGGGTGTGGGGGGTTCAAGGGAGGGTTGGGGAGAGTGCAAGAGGGTGCAATGGGTGCACAAGAGGTGCCACGTGGGTTGGGGAGATTGTGCAAGGGTGTGAGGGCATGCATGAGGGTGTGAGGTAGCCACAATGAGGGTGCATGGGAGTGAGCGAGAGGTGCCGCATGGGTCGGGGAGGGTGTGCGAAGATGCACAAGGGTGTGGGGCAGGCATGGCAAGGATGCGCAAGGATGTGCAAATGACTGGCATGGCATGAGCACAGAGGGTCTGGGGGAGGGTATGCAGGTGGGGAAGATTTACCCCAGCGACTTGTGACCTTCCCTGCGAGCTTCCCCACTGACTTACTGGGGAGGCTGGCAGGGAAGGTTGCAAATGGCAATCACATGACCATGGGGGTGCTGGGACGGCCGGAACTCCGAGGACCAGTCATAAACACAATTTGTTCAGCACCATTATAACTTGGAATGGTCGCTGACCAAATGGTTGTAGGTCGAGGACTACATATACAGAAATGATAACGAAATTCCAGATTTTCAGTTACTGTTTAATATGCTTTACTAACTGCAGTAGGATTAATGCTAAACACACATATAAGAACAGACTCTTAAGATGCATATTTATTGCAATGTATTAGAAAACTTAAAATGATTCTCAAAATAGAGGGATATACTACATGAGCTCTGGATATTTGTGTTTTGCTGTAGCATTAATTCATAATGTGCCATGCTACTATTCGTTGTACATGCATGCATAGATAAAAAGCACAAAAAACACAGATGATGTAGTTGCCCATGAAAATTCAAATTACAGATGAATATGTATGCAACATAATTAGCTTTGATCTAAATTTTTACTGCAGGGAAATTGTATTGAAAAACTTTGTTAAATAATTATTGATTTATTATTCTGTCCAATAACAAGATTCCGTGAGTGGATTATAAAAATACCTAAAGAATTTTAAAAAAATAAAGAGTACAATAATAAATATCACAAGATATATAAAAATGCCTAGAGAAAAGTAACATTTTGTTTATAATCAGAAACATAGCTGTGTGGGCAACAGGAATGTTTGCCTGGGGACATCATTCCATAAATGGTGCCCCACCGTTGAGAAAGACTTCTCCCTTGAAGGCATCTGTTTAACTTTGTTTGGCGGGGTGCCTCAAGGAGAACCTTCAAAGAGATTGAAGCGTTCAGGAAAAATGCACTGTAAAACTACGACTTCAACTGAGACAACCAGACCAAAAGGATATCATTATATCATAAGTCACTAAAGTCTAAGAGAATTTAAAAAAACTTGCATTCCCTTTTCTCTCATTTAGCAAAGGTCATCTCCCAGGGTTATCAAGGCAGTTCTGCTCCAAAATCAGGTACAAAGCTCCCAAAAATGAACTGTATCCAAAAGTGCCTACAGCTGGTTAGCAACCATTCTTATTCAAGAACATGGTTATTAACAGTTATCCTATAGTCATCCATTACTTTTGAGTCCAAGTGAAGTTTCTTCAGAGTTGGCTTAATTACTCCCTTTTTCAAAGAGGCTTTTTTTTTTTTTTAGCAAAAAGGAGAGAATAATCCTCATACTATTTTGAGATTTATGATACATTATACACTTCATGTAATTTATCAGAAATACTATAACTGTATACAGAAGGATCCCTATATGGTATTTTTAAAAGTCTTGTTTTTCTCTCTGCTCCCCCTCTTATGGACCTACAGGCCTGGCCCCTAACACTGTGCCTGGCTGTTTCAGGAAATGGGAGATGTGTCACTCAGTCCTTTTAATGATTGAGTGTATCAGAGATATTTTATGGAAGGAGGATGAGCAGAAATCAGGACTTTGTAATGCCATGTTGAGATTATTTGGATGTTGCCCTTGTGATGGGTCAAACCCAAAATCTTTGTGACAACTCTCACAGCCTGTATACATTTTCACCTGTGCCCTTTACTTTTGGCATTTTATCCAAGTCTGTTTGCAAATAAATTGTTTATATAAAATTATTTCAGGAAACTGATAGCACAAATGTGTGTAACTGTTGTTGGCATGAAGGACAGATGTTCTATGGCATGTTGAAGGCCACCTTCTGTAAGTGGGCAGAGCCTTGGCTTATTTTTGTGGGGTTCGAAAGGGCTTTACAGGGAAGAAGAAGAGCGCCTTGAGCATCTGCAAGGTTGAAGGCATTCATTTTGCTCCTTAAGTATCAACAAAATCCTCCAAAAAAGGGAGGCTGAACTACTTAATGCTACCTACTCTGGGGGCTGCTGAAGGGATACTGGTGAGCTGTATGCAATCCTTTAGGTGACCTTTTGTGCACCTCTTTTGCATAAACTTTTATTTATGAAATTATGGTCAAAGAGCAAATTAACACCCAGATGTTAAACTCTTTCCTTTTCACACTTATGTGAGCCTGGAAACATCAAGGAAAGGAGAAATAGGAGTTAACAGAAGTTACTTACCAACATTCATTTTGTATTCCTTGTGTAACAAAAGCATACAATTCATTTGATTAGCAATATGTTTTAAGTCCCTGAAACTGAGAACAATGCAACTAAAGTGATACTTTATTTTATTTTTATTTATTTATCAAATCTGTCACCACCCATCTCGTTGAAACGACTCTGGGTGGTTTACAGCAGAGATAAAATTCATTAAAATGCAATATAGAACAGTCCTAATAATAAATATCTTCTAAGAAAAATGGAATGTTGGCAGGTAATTCAAGGGAGCATCGTCAGGGCACTAATGGGACATTTCAATCCATATGAGACTTTCAAAAGAGACTCAGATGAATTTCCAGTGTTAATTATAATTGGATCATTCTGTTTTATTAATATACTAAGTCAAGTCTCCTTATAAAATTTCTGTGTGCCTCCCTTTGCCATCAGATGGTCAGTTTCCTATTATTTATGAGTGTCAAATTATACTTAATATTTTCTGAACAAAGTGATTACACCAACTTTAAGCAACGTCTTTATATTTTGGCTTGCTTAAAAGCTATTACCCCTATTTACAATCATATATAAGATGGGAAACAATAGTTAAATGAAATGTCCTGATGTGCAACAAGGTAACAGCTGCATTAAGACTGCAGTGCTTCTTGAAATCTCAGGCTACTCAACTAATATATCTTTGTCAGAATGTTATTGCTGAGGTTTTGTGTAAATTATCCATTTGTGTGTACATAATCAAATATATAATAACACATATCAGAGAAGCCAGACACAAACCAATTCTATGAGCAGAATTCCAATCTGCCAAATTGTTGCCAAACATATTTTTTATCACAATCTTTTTTAAATTTAATACTCACAACAATTAGACTTTCACAGTTAAATAATTTTAAAATGAAAAGCTGCACCAGAATCATACACACACACACACACGTATGTATGTATGTATGTATATATATACAGGTGAAACTCGAAAAATTAGAATATCATGCAAATGTTCATTTATGTCAGTATGGCAACTCAAAAGGGGAAACCAATATATGAGATAGACGCATTACGTGCAAAGAGAGATATGTCAAGCCTTACTTTGGTATAATTGTGATGATTATGGCGTACAGCTTATGAAAACCCCAAATTCACAATCTCAGAAAATTAGAATATTACATGACATCAGTAACACAAGGATTGGAAATAGAACAATATCGGACCTCTGCAAAATATAAGCATGTATAAGCAAGTATAAGCAAGCAAGTATAAGCATACTCAGTACTTGGTTTGGGCCCCTTTTGCAGCAATGACTGCCGCAATGCGGCGTGGCATGGATGCTATCAGCCTGTGGCACTGCTGAGGTGTTATGGAAGACCAGGATGCTTCAATAGCGGCCTTCAGCTCCGCTGCATTGTTCGGTCTCATGTCCCTCATCTTTCTCTTGGCAATGCCCCATAGATTCTCTATGGGGTTCAGGTCAGGTGAGTTTGCTGGCCAATCAAGCACAGTAATCCCATGGTCATTGAACCAGGTTTTGGTACTTTTGGCAGTGTGGGCAGGTGCCAAGTCCTGCTGGAAAATGAAGTCAGCATCCCCATAAAGCTCGTCTGCGGAAGGAAGCATGAAGTGCTCCAAAATCTCCTGGTAGACAACTGTGTTGACTCTGGACTTAATGAAGCACAGTGGACCAACACCAGCAGATGACATGGCTCCCCAAATCAACACAGACTGTGGAAACTTCACACTGGACTTCAAGCATCGTGCATTGTGTGCCTCTCCATTCTTCCTCCAGACTCTGGGTCCTTGGTTCCCAAATGAGATGCAAAAGTTGCTCTCATCAGAAAAGAGGACTTTGGACCACTGGGCAACAGACCAGTTCTTTTTTTCTGTAGCCCAGGTAAGACGCTTCTGACGTTGTTTGTTGTTCAGGAGCAGCTTGACAAGAGGAATATGACATTTGAAGCCCATGTCCAGGATCCGTCTGTGTGTGCTGGCTCTTGATGCACTAACTCCAGCCTCAGTCCACTCCTTGTGAAAATCCCCAACACTTTTGAATGGCCTTTTCCTGACAATCCTCTCCAGGCTGAGGTCATCCCTGCTGCTTGTGCACCTTTTTCTACCACACTTTTCCCTTCCACATAACCTTCTATTGATATGCTTTGATACAGCACTTTGGGAACATCCAACTTCTTTTGCAATTACCTTTTGGGGCTTTCCCTCCTTATGGCGGGTGTCAATGATGGTTTTCTGCACAACTGTCAAGTCAGCAGTCTTTCCCATGCTTGTGATTCCTACTGAACCAGCCTGAGAGACTATTTAAAGACTCAGGAACCCTTTGCAGGTGTTATGGATTCATTAGCTGATTAGAAGGGAACACTCTGAGCCTAGAATACTGAACCTTTTCACACTATTCTAATTTTCTGAGATTGTGAATTTGGGGTTTTCATAAGCTGTATGCCATAATCATCACAATTATACCAAAGTAAGGCTTGACATATCTCGCTTTGCATGTAATGCGTCTATCTCATATATTGGTTTCACCTTTTGAGTTGCCATACTGACATAAATGAACATTTGCACGATATTCTAATTTTTCGAGTTTCACCTGTATGTGTGTGTGTGTGTATGTATATATATATATATATACACACACACACACACACACACATACATATATATACATACATACACACACACATACATACATATATATACATACATACATACATATATACAGTATGAATGAATGAATGAATGAATGAATGAATGAATGAATGAATGAAATAGTGGCTGGATAACATAGTGGTTGGCATGAAGGAGTCTGGGGTTCAAATCCCGGCTGGTACCTACCATACCAGTAAGGGTCCTCAGGCAAAGACCTCCTAACGCTTCACCCGCCTATATCGGATATGACAGTGACATGAACTAAGAGAGTCATGCCGGTTCGGACGTCGCCTAGATTAACAAGCTTGATATTAGATGTTGGGGAACGAGGACAATCAGAAGGTAAGAGGGCTACTGGAACAAACCATAGATGGACAAGACAAGAGAACCTGGAACTGATGAAATGCTAGTACAACAGTAGACCTGAAAGGGGATATATGAAATGTATGAGGGAACTATGGATGGACAGAAGACCTACATCCACACTAAATGAGAAACAGCTAGTTACCCAATGCTTCAACATAGTGAAGAGGAAGCTGCTCTCACAACTTGAGAAGGACCAACTACACATTACATCCCGGACTCAAGAAGACCTGGAAGAACAACTGGATATGCAGCCAACACCTGAAACTGGAACATCACTGCCACCCCCTCCATTACAAAGTACAGCAGCTAATATGAGGCATAAGATCATGGATAAACTAGCTACAGTCAACCCTTGAGACCAATTACCAAGGCTCAGTGGAGAAGTACCATCAGATAGTATGCTGTTGTTGTTCAGTCGTTAAGTCGTGCCCGACTCTTCAGGACTCCATGAACCATATCATGCCAGGCCTTCCTGTCCTTTACTGCCTCCCACAGTTTGCTCAATTTCATGTTCATTGCTTCGGTGATGCTACCTAACCATCTCATCCTCTGCCGTTCCCTTCTCCTTTTGCCTTCCATCTTTCCCAGCATCAGGGTCTTTTCCAAAGAGTCCTCTCTTCGCATTAGGTGGCCAAAATATCTGAGCTTGAGCTTCAGTATCAATCCTTCCAATGAGCAATCAGGGTTGATTTCCTTTAGGATTGACTGGTTTGACCTTCTAGCAGTCCAGGGGACTCAAGAATCTTCTCCAGCACCACAATTCAAAGGCATCAATTCTCTGGTGCTCAGCCTTCCTTATGGTCCAGCTCTCACAGCCATACATTGCTACTAGAAAAACCATAGCTCTGATTATGCAGATCTTTGTTGGCAAGGTGATGTTTCTGCTTTTTAATATGCTGTCTAGGTCTGCCATAGCTTTCCTCCCAAGGAGCAAGCGTCTTTAATTTCATGGCTGCAGTCTCTGTCTGCGGTGATCTTGGAGCCCAAATAAATGAAGTCTGTTACTGCTTCCATTTCTACCCCTTCTATTTGCCAGGAATTGACGGGTCCAGATGCCATGATCTTAGTTTTTTTAATGTTGAGTTTCAAGCCAGGTTTTACACTCTCCTCTTTCACCCTCATCAAGAGGCTCTTCAGTTCTTCTTCACTTTCTGCCATTAAGGTGGTATCGTCTGCATATCTGAGGTTGTTGATATTTCTCTCTGCAATCTTAATTGCAGCTTGTGATTCTTCCAGCCTGGCATTTCTCATGATGTACTCTGCATATAAGTTAAATAAGTAGGATGACAGTATACAGCCTTGCCGTACTCCTTTCCCTATTTTGAACCAATCAGTTGTTCCATGACTGGTTCTAACTGCTGCTTCTTGGCCCGCATACAGATTTCTCATGAGACAGGTAAGGTGGTCTGGTACCCCCATCTCTTTAAGAATTTGCCACAGTTTGTTGCGATCCACACAATTGAAGGCTTTTGCATAGTCAATGAATAAGAAGTAGATGTTTTTCTGGAATTCTTGTGCTTTCTCCATGATCCAGTGGATGTTGGCAATTTGATCTCTAGTTCCTCTGCCTCTTCGAAACGCAGCTTCTACATCTGGTAGTTCTCGGTTCACATACTGCTGAAGCCTAGCTTGTAGGATTTTGAGCATAACCTTGCTGGCATGTGAAATAAGCGCAATTGTGCAGTAGTTTGAGCATTCTTTGGCATTGCCCTTCTTTGGAATTGGAACATAAGCTGAACTTTTCCAATCCTGTGGCCACTGCTGAGTTTTCCAAATTTATTGACATACTGAATGCAGCACTTTAACAGCATCATCTTTTAGTATTTTATATAGCTCAGCTGGAATACTGTCATCTCCACTAGCTTTGTTGTTAGTAATGCTTCCTAAGGCCCACTTGACTTCGCTCTCTAGGGTGTCCAGCTCAGGGTCAGTGACCACACCAGCGTGGACATCAGGGACATTAAGATCTTTCTTGTAGAGTTCTGTGTATTCTTGCCACCTCTTCTTAATCTCTTCTGCTTCTGTTAGGTCCCTGCCTTTTTTGTCCTTTATCATACCCATCTTTGCACAAAACATTCCCTTGGTATCTCCAATTTTCTTGAAGACATCTCTAGTCTTCCCCATTCTATTGTTTTCCTCAATTTCTTTGCACTGGTCATTTAAGAAGGCCTTCTTATCTCTCCTTGCTATTCTCTGGAAATCTGCATTCAGTTGCTTATATCTTTCCCTTTCACCCTTGCTTTTCACATTCCTTCTTTCCACAGCTATTTGTAAAGCCTCATCAGATAGCCATTTTGCTTTCTTGCATTTCTTTTTCTTTGGGATGGCTTTAGTTGCTGCCTCCTGTACAATGTTACGAACCTCGGTCCATAGTTCTTCAGGCACTCTGTCTACCAAATCTAATCTCCTAAATCTATTCATCACTGTGTACTCACAAGGAATATGATCTGAGTCATACCTGAGTGGTCTAGTGGTTTTCCCTACGTTCTTCAATTTAAGCCTAAATTTTGCAATAAGAAGCTCATGATCAGAGCCACAGTCAGCTCCCGGTCTTGTTTTTACTAACTGTATAGAGCTTCTCCATTTTTGGCTGCAAAATACATAATCAATCTGGTTTCGGTATTGACCATCTGGTGATGGCCATGTGTAGAGTCGTCTCTTGTGTTATTGGAAAAGAGTGTTTGCTATGACCAGCTTGTTCTCTTGAAAAAACTCTATTAGCCTTTGCCCTGCTTCATTTTGTACTCCAAGGCCAAACTTGCCTGTTATTCCGATTATTTATTGACTTCCTACTTTAGCATTCCAATCCCCTATGATGAAAAGTGTTTTTTTGGTGTTATGTCTAGAAGATGTTGTAGGTCTTCATAGAACTGGTCAACTTCAGCTTCTTCCGTATCAGTGGTTGGGGCACAGACTTGGATTACTGTGCTGCTGAATGGTTTGCCTTGGATTCGCACTGAGGTTTCTGAGGTTGTACCCCATTACTGCCTTTCCCACTCTCTTACTATGAGGGCTACTCCATTTCTTCTAAGGGTTTCTTGCCCACAGTAGTAGATATAATGGTCACCTGAATTAAATTCACCCATTCCCATCCATTTTAATTCACTGGTTCCCAAGATGTCGATGTTCAGTCTTGTTACCTCATGTTTGACCACATCCAGCTTGCCTTGATTCATAGATCTTACATTCCAGGTTCCTATGCAATATTGTTCTTTAAAGCATCGGACCTTCTTTTCACTTCCAGATACATCCACAACTGAGCATCCTTTCAGCTTTGGCTGAGCCGCTTCACTCTTTCTGGAGCTACTTGGAATTGCCCTCTGCTCTTCCCCAGTAGCATACTGGACACCTTCTGACCTGACGGGCTCATCTTCTGGCATAATATCTTTTAGCCTTTTGATATTGTCCATGGGGTTTTCTTGGCAAGGGTACTGGAGTGGGTTGCCATTTCCATCTCCAGTGGATCACGTTTTGTCAGAACTCTCTGCTACCACCTGTCCATCTTGGGTGGTCCTGCATAGCTCATGGCTTCATTGAGTTACACAAGCCCCTTCGCCACAACACGGCAGTGATCCATGAAGGGGGATAGTATGCTAGAAGATGCCAATAGAGCCCTCACAACAATCCCCACTACCACAACTCAAACCAATAAATTTAGTATGTAAAGGTTAAGACAGGCCCTGAAGAGCCAGCTCCATGGGAAGAACAAGATCCATGCCATCAACACATATGTCCTGCCAGTCATCAGATACCTTGCCGGTATAGTGAGCTGGCCAAAGGAGAATATGAAGGCTGCTGATGTGAAGACCCAGAAGCTCCTCACAATGTACAGAGGTTTCC
This sequence comes from Liasis olivaceus, assembly GCA_030867105.1. NCBI lineage: Eukaryota > Metazoa > Chordata > Lepidosauria > Squamata > Pythonidae > Liasis > Liasis olivaceus. The sequence continues at coordinate 133,934,241 of CM061349.1, read as the reverse complement.
ATCCCAAATCCAACACCCAGAGACAGTACACCAGCCAGAAAGAGAGCGGGTGGGGTCTGATGAGTGTCAAAGCCACTGTCCTGGATGAAACCCAGAGCATCTAGGAGTACATCAGCAAGATGACACACAAAGATGAGCTGCTGAGAGAATGCCTAAGGCAGCAGCAGACATGGGAAGAAGTTCAAGTGGAGGAAGTGCCATGGCAAGATAAGACCATGCATGGGATGTACCATCAACAGTTAGCTGAGGTGGCTGACATTGGGAAATCTAACCAGTGTCTGGAAAGGGCTGGACTAAAAGACAGCACTGAGTCACTGATCATAGCAGCACAAGAACAGGCACTAAGCACCAGATCATAGAAGCAGGGGTCTACTACATTAGACAGAACCCAAAGTGCAGGTAGTGCAAAGAGGCCTCAGAGACAGTCCAACACATAGTGGCCAGGTGTAAGATGCAGGCAGGAACAGCATATACTGAATGACACAACCAAGTAGCTGGCATTGTGTACAGGAACATCTGCACAGTGTATGGACTAGACCCTCCTAAGTCCAGATGGGAGATTCCACAGAAGGTTGTGGAGAATAACAGAGCTAAGATCCTGTGGGACTTCCAGATCCAGACAGACAGACAGGAACTGGCCAATCAGCCAGACATCGTGATAGTAGACAAGGACCAGAAGACAGCAGTAGTGATAGATGTAGTGGTGCCAAGTGAAAGCACCATTGGGAAGGAGTATGAGAAGCTGGAGAAGTACCAGGGCCTGAAGGAAGAACTAGAGAGGATGTGGAAAGTAAAGGCCAAAGTGGTTCCAGTGGTGGTAGGAGTACTCGAGGCTGTGACTCCTAAACTGGGAGCATGGCTCCAACAGATCCCAGGAACAACATCAGAGCTCTCTTCCAGAAGAGTGCAGGGCTAGGAACAGCTAACATACTGCACAGAACCCCCAAACTACCAGGCCTTTGGCAGAGGACCCAAGCTTGAGGAAAACACATACCACTCATAGAGGTGAGAGGGGATTTTTTTTTTTTTATCTTACATAGGGCAGCTGACAGATGATATTTGTGAATGGAAAGATGGTGTAAAACTGTTAAACACAGAGGTATATTTATTTTGTTGTGTCCCTGAAAAGCTCAGGTGAAAGCATTCTTCTGGTCATTTATTGAAACAAGTATATTAATACCTACCAAAATCTAGACTAGACCTAAGCATGGTTTAATAATATGATGAAATATTATAGACTAAATTTATTTGACCTCCACTCCCACAGAATTTGGAAAATCTGTAAAAGCACATATCTTTCATTATTAAATTATTTTTGTGGCTATTTTATTCTTAATTTCAAATTATGTTTTTGTTTTTTTTAATTTTGTCAACCACCTTGAATAGTTGGAGACAAAAAGCAGCATATAAATCAAATTTTAAAATATATTAGGCCAGACCCTGCTAAATATATGCTAATTCCTTTGATAACACTAACCCACATGATAGTATTGCTAATAACTACATGTTACAATTATAATCAAAAGTAATTATGGTTGTGCCAAGATATGATCTGTGTAAAGATTTAATTTCACATGCTAATAAAATAATGCTCAGGATCACCCAACACAGATTAGAGGCCTACATGGAAAGGGAGACACCAGATGTTCAAGCTGGTTTTAGAATAGGCCAAGGAACAAAAGAAATTACTGTTGATGCACACTACATAATTGAGAAAGCCAAAGAACACCAAAAATAAGTCAGTATGTGCTTCACTGATTACACAAAGGCCTTTGATTGGATCAACCATGGCAAGCTGTGGAATATTGAGAAATGGGAATCCCAGATTATCTCATTGTCCTCATGCAAAACCTACACACAGGACAGGAAGCCATAGTCCACACTGGCTCCAAGTCAGGAAAGGTGTGAGAGAAGGCTGAATGTGCTCTCCTTATTCATTCAATTTATATACAGTACTGCATATTTACTGAGGAAAGCTGATTGAAAGAAGAGGAGTGTGGTTTTAAAACTGGAGGAAGAAACAAAGATAATCTGCACTATGTGGATGACACTAATTTGACAACCAAAAATGCAAGTGGTCTGGAAGCTCCAATATTGTAAGTCAAGGAGCATAATGAAAAAGGGGACTAAGATTAAATATAAATATGATCAAACTAACAAGAGTTTGACAAGTAGTCCAGCAATCAGACTTAGATTGACAATGAAGATACTAAAGTAGTAGACAGCTTCTGCCTTTTAAAATCAACTATCAACAGTCAAGAAATACCCTGCAAAGTAGCACTTGGTAGAGCAGCCATGAAGGCCTTGGAAAAGATATTCAGATGCCAAGTTGTGTCTATACCTACAAAGTCTAGAATCATGCAGGCAATGGTTTTCCTTGTGACCCTCTATGGAAGTGAAAGTTGAACTCTGAAGAAGTAGGACAGAAAGAGCACTGACGCTTTTGAACCTTGGCGATGGAGAAAAGGAATGAGAATACCCATGGATAGCTAAGAAAGCAAAGGATCACAGAACAAATCAATACACAGTTCTCACTTGAGGCACAATGACCAGGTTGAAATTATCATATTTGGCTATGAGGACCCAATTCCTTTGAGAAGTCCATAATGCTGGGAAGGGCAGAAGGAAAGAGAAGACAAGACCAACAGCAAGGTGGAAGGATTTGATTACAGCAGCAATGGGTGCCCTGTTGGAAGACTTGAAGTGTGAGGCTAAGGAGAGATCATTCTAGAGAAGGTCTATCTATGTGCTTGCTAAGAGTCAATATTCACCTGAGGGCACTTAAATCAAATCAAATCAAATCAAACCAAATATTTGATAGGGCACTACACTTCGATTTAAGCAAATAGACACTCAGCACTTATCCAAGACTCAGTCCAGCCAAGACTCACTAAAACAATTTCTAGTGCCTTTACTACATACCTGCACTTCACTGGCATTTCTGTTTTTTGTTTTTGAGTAAAAGTTCTGCATTGAATTGTTCCTTTGATCTAACATGGTGAGGCTCTAAAAAGTGGTGCTGCTTCACAAAGACCTAATATTAATTACATACCCAGGTACAAGGGTTACACCCAAGAGATAAACTATGCACGCACTTCTAATGAAGGCTTGGATTCAAATCGTTACTTTTGGCACAAAGTTTTGCATGTGCCTTAGGGAAATTTTAAATATTCTTCTCTGACATCACTTCATCTCTTTTTCACACACAAATATATTCCCTATCATAATTTCTAAAACTCCAGTTTCAATGGCAATTTCCATGTGGCACTGGGAAGGAGGTATGTGGAAATACATAGTTTCTGAATCCTGGGCAAAGCATAATATCCACTGAACTAGAGCAAATGCATGAGTTTGTTTAATCATATTTCCTCATGGGAATCAACAAGGAACCTATTTTCAGAAGGTTTGACTTAGAGATAAATATTTCTCCAGTACTGTATAAAGATGCTTGAAATGCTTCTTCCCACATCCAGATGTTACCTTGTTCATCTATCATATTTAATTTATAGTTTGCCTTCAGGACTTTTGTTTCAAAATATAATGATCCTCTTAATGAGTGTATGAGTCACTTTCAAATGCAGAGACAATCCACTCCCTCCTACAAGCCTAAATTCATGTTAGTCTGAATTTCATGTGAACGTCTGATAAAGCTGGTCCTTTCCAGGTTTTCATGCTCCCAGAAGGAATGTTAACATTTCCTTTTCATTAACAAGAAGATTTACATCTAATCTGTCACTTTGAAGTAACTTCTGCTTTGATTTATGCAGAGCAGATGCTACTGTGGAGCGTTTAAAAAAATCACTGAGCTTGAAAGACTAATGGGGTAGACATCTGTAAGAGAGCTTATTCCACCAACATATATGCCTTCAAAGATAGTGCAAATAACGAAGTCAAGGATCATATGATTTCAGGAATCACAGTAGTCAAGACATATCATAAATTGGTGTGATTTTGTTTTGTTTTTTTATTATAATGGCCAATTTATTTGGTTTTAATGTAAACCGTGGCTAGCATGATGCATAAACCAGCCAATTCCAGAAGCTGTGTTCTACAGGCTTTCTCTGCCTTCTTTCTTGAGGCATCCTCTGACAGGACACTATTTGCCTCCACTGGTTTTTGTCCAATACCCCATTAATTGGGAGTGTGAGGGGAAAATGAACACACTCCATTTTTAACTTTTGCTATTATATTTAACTGCATTTAAAAATGGTCCAGCTTGTTATTTCAAACACTAAATTATTATCAGATGGGGCCTTCCTTCCTTATAAAAAGGCTCTACTTAGTAGGATACGTGATTCTTCCCTGTATCAGATAAAATTGATAAAGAGAAGGCAAAAAGGATAACAGATCTTTGAAGGGATCAACTTAATACTGCTGACAATTTTCTCAGAGATTCAGTGGAATCTTCCAGTACAGTTCCTTACATACACCAAAAAGTCTCTGCTTCAGTCATTGGCACTAAAAAAACAAGGATAGGCTTTGTGGAGGAACAGGGGACCATTCTTTTTTATGTACATCCTTCAGTGCTAGGTTGAACATAACTACAGTTTATATTGCTTTTTCCTTCTTGTTCAAGTAACCAAATGTAATAGTTTGGGGGGGGGGTTCCCCCTGAATAAGACATTAGTGCTAAAATGACAGTTTTAAATCTAAATTTGCTTCATCATCGCAGACCAGTATTTGGCCAAGAGACTGAGTAAATCAGATTCTTTACCTATCTTTGGAAATTCCAGAATCCATTTATGGAAGCCTCTTTAGGAAAGTTCTGGAATTGCAGCATAACCCCTAAGAATGCTCTGCCCTAAGCCCATACTAGAATCACTTCATTAATCAGGGAGAATCCAGAATAAAATCTTACTTTCAGGTGTATAACATCAAGAGCTTTATATGGGAGATGATGCTCCTAAAGAAAAACAGGCCCAGGGCATTTTATAATTTAGCTATCATTCTGAGAACCGGAATTATTCTCTTGAACCAGAAAATGTGTGCCAAACAATATCTTGGGTTAAAGGCACAGGGATAAAGACACTTGTCTTCTCTACGGCTACCCCAGTTTGCCCCCCTCCCTGTATTCAGGAGGGTTTCATTTGCCCAAGTAAATAAATGTAACAGGGATCCCCCCCTCCCATTCTATTCTCTAGATAGCCATGCTGGCTAAGGAATTCTGGGAGCTGAAGTCCACACATCTTAAAATTGCTGAGGTTGAGAAACACTGCACTGGACCATTTATAAAGGTGATGAATAGCACTGAGCTAAGGATGGAACCATGGGGTCCCCCTTATTTCCATCCAGAACCATTTATGAGTGGCTATTCATTAAAATGTGAATACAACAGACCACAGTACTCTCTTCTTCACAAAGATATCATGGGAGACCTTACCAATACTTTACTGAGATCAAGATTCGCTACATTCACAGAATCGTAGTTTGGTCTGTGAACTAGTCACTCTGTCAAGCAAAGAGATAAGATTAGTCTGAACTGACTTGTTCTTGGCAAACCTGTGTTGGCTCCAGTTAACAGTGACATTCTTTTCTAAGTGTTTGCAGACATACTACTTGCTAATTCATTCTAGCACCTGGCCCACTAAAAGAGTTAAACTCACTGGCCGATAGTTTTGCAGGTTTGTCATTTTCCTCTTCCTCAATACTGGGATTAAGTTTACATTTCTCCCATCTTCCAGCATTCACTGGAAACAACATCAAAAGAATTTCACAACTATACGGTATAAAAATCAAAACATAGAATACTTAATTGTCTCATAATTCATATGGCTTTATAGCTAACTATAAGACATTCCAGAATCAAAGTCTACATTAACAGGCATTCACTGGCAAATCTTACGAGTAAGATTTCTGGTCCAGAATTTTGAACTATAGAAAAGAAAAAAAGAACAAAAGCTCCAGAATATTTTTTCACTGTTTTTTTTCTAAAACTAAAAGCAATAAAAAGTTAGTTTGACATTATGAGTCTAAATTCCTATTTGCCTTTATACTCCTACAATTCCAGAGTTTAATAAACATCTCATCAATTTTTAATGGTAGCCCTCAAAGCTAATTCCAATAAAATCCCAGGTAAAAACTGCAACTTCCTAACACATTCCATTTTGCCCCCACTTGAAGCTTCTAAATATTGCACATTATTAGTGGTCTTTGAGTTGTCCTAATAAAATTTGGAAATTATTTTGAATTTGAACCCACTCTATTCAAATAAGACTCTCTTTGAAATATGGCTACCCTGTTAATTCATTGGCAAGGCTCCTCTATTTTTTTACACTTACACACACAAGCGAATTATGGGTAGGCCTTTTCTGGAAATGAAGTGCAATCATGGGATCAGCTTCACCTACTGAATTCCAACCTACTGTGCAGGTGTTAAAGGCACTAGAGGCTAAACTAAGCATTCTCTACATTGAACAGTTGTAACCAATAGTTGTTCACCACAATTATCTAAGCTGCATCTCTTTCTAAAGAACCTTGCAACAAATAAGACAGCCATCGGTTTCACATCATTGACTATCACTGTGATTCTGGCTGTGTTCACACTGAGTCATTGTTTACTTAACCACACTTCATCAAATAACTGGCTGCATTCATATAACAAGTCAAAACCAAATATCACATTAAACCTTGGTGTTGTGTGAACCTATCTTGTGAATATATGACAAGACTAAATTAGATTTCCTCAACCTGACGTTCTCCAGATGGGCTGGCCTAACTCTATAGTTAAGGGGGAAATGGAACACATCTAAGAGGGCAACAGATTGAAGAAGACTGAACTAGAGATGAACTTTGCTCAAAACTAACATGAAGACAAGCCTTGCATTATAGAAAAGTAAGCTTTTCCTGCCCCAATAGTTCAGGATAAAGCTACCTGGTACAGATGCCAGATGAAGAATTAAGAGGAACAAAGAAGGTGAGGACAGACACTTAGCCTAGCTAGTAAAAATGATATTGACACACCTTCTCCACCCCGAAGATGGAATGCAATTCAGTGGATGTGCATTAAAAAATTATTTCCACCACACTCTACAAACCCTCTTCTTACACACACTCAGAATTACCACAGCAAAAGGAACAAGAGTCACATCTCTCCCCCTGACCACACCTAGCCCTTCTCCAATGACCTGTGTTTTGCAGATACCGTAGTAGCATGGGCCAGGCTTTCCAAAACTAGCTGCGAAGGGAGCATTGGCTTGTGGGAGTTGGGGTCTGTTATATCTGGAGAGGACCAGGGTGGGGACAGCAGAGCTGTTTAATAGCATCAACTCTACACCAGCTTATACAGTAATTGGAAAGGGAGGCCTACTCTGCCCAGGCTGCCTGCCCATTAAATCAAAATGCCGAGTGTCCGGCTAGGCAGCGGCTCTCTCCGGGCTGATCCTTTCAAACTGGAGATGCCAGAGGACTGGACCTGGCACGTGCCTCCTGCCAAGCAGCTTCCGATCCCTAAAGTGCTCGGCCTTCCTTTATGCATCAGCTCCCCGGAGGAACTTCATAAAAGTTCGGGAGAGGGGCGAGCACCTTTCCCTATTTCAAGAGTTTGCCAAAAGATTTCTGCTCCCCCGCCCCCCGACAAAGCCAACGGGGCTCGGGAATGCGGAGCCCGTTACAGTCAAACTCGGGACGGCCGACGGCTCCTTTCAGGCCGTGGAGCCCAAGAGCCCCTGCCCCAAAACAGTTCAGGCAGGCGGCTTTCCTTGTTCGCGCCCGGAGTCCGCCCTACCCGCCAGCCCCGCTCACCAGCGCTCGCTCCTCTCGCTTTCGGTGCCTCTCCGCAACCAAGACCCCGCCCGCAGTGCGGGATCGCAAACCCTCAGCCAACAGGGAGCGCCAAGCCCTGAGGACCATTGAGCGCGCTCGCCTCGCGCGCTGCTGGGGCGGGGTTTTACCTGCCGGGGAGCAAAACCTGCAAGGCGGGTCGCCTCCCTAGCGCCGCGGGAGCGAAAGGAGAAGTCCGCGAGGAAGCACTGAAGGAACGGTAGGGGGCGCCCCAACCACACCACACCCTCCTTGAGCTCGTCCTGGTCCCAGTCTTGACCCGGCTCTTAAGGTGTTGGGCGGCATCGCCTCGCTTTTTGTCTCAATAAGCTATTCGGTGAAGCACGAAGGAGCGCGGCAGGGGCGGTACATGGCATCTGAAAGCCAAGGGGGGTTGAAGGGGCAGCCACCAGCCGCCTGGGGCACGGAGAGAGGCGGCCGTGCTTCGCTCCGTTGAGCGGGAGAAGCCAGGAGCCCTGACTCTCTTTGCTTGCAGCGTCTCGGCGAAATGAATCGGGTTCAGGTACTTCGGCTGTTCAGGCGGAGGCTCGAAACGAAAATAAAAGAAACACAGAAGTAGGCTTTAAAATAATAGCAGCCGACGCTAATCGCCAGGAGCTAAACGGGGCCGGACCCGAGCTCGACCCAAAGTTGCAATTCCCAACCAATTGAAAGCAGACGAAAAAGTGCACAGCTGCTGGATGGCGTTACAAGACAGCAGAACGAGCTCAGAGTGAAGAACAGCAAGACTCAAAGTTGCTGGGCGGGAGAGACGTTCGTGCCCAACTCCAGCTGGTACAGCGGTTAGGGAAGCTGCGTGGCTTCAGATCAGCACACCTGACAGGATCTTTTGAGCCCTTCCCTCCAGTAGCTTCTACCAAACGTGAAAATGGTTTGACAGAAATGGGCCTAGTTGGAAGTTGCACCCTTCTATCCTCGACCAGAGAAATATATTTTTAGATGCTTAGACCATTTAATCCACTCCATTTTTTTTTTTTAATATTTGCTACTGTTTAAAGTGCTGTTTTTCTGGGGTTCCCCCCCCCCCATTTTTAATTGGTTGTTACCTGCATCTGAAGAATATTGATAATAAAGTAGTTTATCAATACTTTTAAAAAATGAAGTGGAGGGAAATCTCATCATACTACAGCTCTTCAGTGAGAATGCAAGGGATATAGGGTTTTATACATGGATATGTGCATTTGTATACATAATAGAAACAATCAGCGTGGAGAAATAGTAGCACAACAGTTAATTTTAAACATATATGTATACATACAGGTACACAGAAAGAATGCAGGAAAGCAGAGTCAGAAATTGCATGTTGTTTCAGCTATGGGAAATTAAGGTGTATTTTAGCAGAAGTATACAGCTACAATAGTTCATAGGTTGAATTTTCTTAAGGGACTTTCCCTAATCCAAATGTTAATCCCAAAACATTTGGATTAAATTGTCAGCAGCTGCCACCTAGTGGAAATGAAACTCTCTGTATAGAGCACTAGAAAGTACAGGGCAAAAGTGGGCTAATAAACGTTGAATGGGGGGCTGGGGAGGGTGTTCTAAAACACCTGCTCTTTACATACAGGGAGTCCCCGGGTTAAGAACATCCAGTTTAAGGACGACCCCTAGTTAAGAACGAAACCTGTTGTAGCAAAATTCAAGTTCAATACACTATGGTTCAAGTTAACTACACTACTTCTTATACAGTACTATACAATAATACTGTTCTGGCTTACATAAAAATTCAACATAAAGACAGAACTTGGGAATGAACTCGTTCTTAAACTCGGGACTACCTGTATCTTTACTGCTAACATTCCTATAGAAAAGGCCTCTGCTTGAATATTGGAGGGTGGTATATTTAAATCTGAAAGACTTGGGTAGGCTTCCAATGGTCTCACATTTAACATAAAGTGAATTGGAGGAGAGAAGTTCTGGGCAAGCCAGTACTCAGAGTTGCTTGCTTCTAAACTTCACTCTAAAATTTAAGTCTCCAGTCCTTATTCATGCTCAGTTAAGTGAACAAGGTTAGACGTTTGCTCAGCTAATGTGAAAAAAACTTCTATAAAAACTGTCCTTTTAGTGTTGTGTTGCCTAAGATATGAGTGTATACAGCCAGCAACAATCAGTGTAAAAATATCTAACTATCTTCTTAGTTATTCCTTTCCTTTCTCAGCATCACAAGAGGATGTTGCTGAATGCAGAACTTGCCATTTTTGCTTCGGCCGGGAACACACCTTCAAGACCCTAGTGTTAGAACCAGTAGAACCAACCACGAGTGACGTGGTTAGTTCTACTGGATATGAAAACTGTATCCACAGTACTGAGACCTGCTTAAATACAGTAGTGTCTCATTTAACCGACCTTCGCTTATCCGACATTCCATCTTATCCGACGCCCCTAAAAAAACAACATGCATAAATCGGCGATGAGAAAAGTATGCTGCTTGTTTGTGAGCGTGAGTGTACTCTTTCTTGTTGCTCCTGACGGTGCGGTGCCACAATGCAAAAATCGATTGCAGCAGGTGCGCGTGTCTAGCCTATGACTCATGCGTCGGTCATGTCTCGCCTTTCCTAATGGTCGCTCAGTGCAGTTTGTTATTGTATTATTATATTATCTGACATTTTCGCTTATCCGACGTTCTGCTGGCCCATTTATGTCGGATAAGCAAGACTCTACTGTACAGGGCTGCGCTCTGCAGGAGGGTTGTAACCTGGGCACAGCTTGAACTGTGAAGCTAAAAGATTTCCATAGAACACAACAAGAACACAGGGTTCAGAAGGAAAAGATACCAAAATCATGACTGCTGCTAAACACAGGCCACAAAAAAGTTTACTTCAATTTTATTTCTACTTAAACAGGTTTTGGATGATACATCATGCAGTCTGCCAGTGTATCCATACAGTTTGATAGATAGTACTTTAGAACCAAGATCCAAAGACTTAACTATAGAGAAGGGAGGGGAGATTTAGGTTTGCTGTTATAGAGCTTAACTCATTATAGCATCTCTTATATAATAGTGGAAATTTCCCCACAGATTGTAACCATCAGAAAAAGGATCCACATTTCATTTTCCCCTAAAACAAGCTATTGTACAGATACATAGGTCCCAGAGAATACACATCTGGAATACACACTACACACTTTACAAACTAGACATGTATACTTCTACAGAATGCCTCAATCCCTATTGTTCCTTCACATCTTCCACTATTAAAAGAAGTGTTTCAAAAATGACAGACATAAGTATTTAGGTGTAAGACACAATCTCAGAAATGATTTTATATGGGTGCCTAAAAATACAATTATCCAGTGTGTTCTTGGTTCAAAAAGGCATTAAATGAAACTATAACAGATCGCTTTCCAATAAGGCATTATCCCACAATTTTGCCGTGAACAGATTCTTCCCATTTCAAAAATGTTTTCAGATTCTTGCCTCAGACTATAAAGGCTCAGGGGCCAATCCATCAGCAGTAAACTGTGGCTTGCACTGCACAACCTACGATGTGGGTAGAGAGAGACACAGAGAATCCACAAAAATTACAGTAATCCTTGTTGGCATATACCTAATATCCAGGTATGTATTTGCTATATAAAAGGTAAGGTTTGGGGCTGTGTTGTTTTTTAAGAAATGAAGCACTTTCATTTATAAATCAAGTAACAAAATATGTTTTTGTGTGCTTTTTTTTCATTCATTGACTAGGTGAAGAGATTTTTTAAAAAGCCAGCTTTTAGATATTAATATAGTTTACATTATTTCAAGCTAATTGATTCAGAATAATCCATTATTAACTTTGCTCAGCAAAATACAATTTTAGCAAGTGTGGTCAGAATCTTTCCATTGTCTCAGTAGCAGAAGGCTAAATTAAAAAGTTAGCCCAAGGGTATACATAAATAAAAACTGACTGTAAAGAAAGTACAACTGAAATTAGAAACAAGCTTCACTTTCACTCAGAAAATTGTCTAAGTAACATGGTTTTTGGGTTTTCATGAATTAAACTCAAAACATTATTCCTATCATTTAAAGAATTTCAGTCAAACTATATAAAAGAAGCGAAGAAAAAAAATACTTTTTAAAGAGTAAATCAAATCTCTGGCATTTTTGGAGCAATACAAACATACTGTAAAATTAGTACCGAAAACTGAAAAGAATGTCTTAGAAATATCACACAAAACAATTCTAGCAGCAGTGCGACAGTAACATAATAAAAATGTGTGGCTCATTTTCAAAATACAACCCTAAGCATTACAATATACTGTGTCTTTTGTGTCCCAGTTCAGAAGACAATCTGCCATCTTTGACCCAAAGCAGAAAAATTAGTTCTGAGGCCTCAGTCAAGGAGAGATTTAAGCTAGAAGAACTGACTGGTTGATCAGCAACTAGCTGTTCCAGAAAGGTATCAGAAGTCTGATATCTTTGTTCTGGGGCACCAAAGCTAACTTCTCCTTAAAGCTTAACATAAGCACCCTATTATGCAAAACCTCACAATTTTTAATTTCAAAAGTGCTTAATGTCAAATCACAGTACCTAGTTCTCATTCATATCAGTGGGGATTGCTCAGGCATAGTGCTTGCATTCACAGTATCAAAACATCTTAAACAGTATTATTTAAATGCACAAAAGGGATCATTCAAAGTTACGTTTTAAAGTAAAACCTCATTAATTGTGCATTCTAAGAGCTCATTTGCCTGTTAAAATAGCTATAGTAAGATGGCTTGAAACAGCCTCCATGTTACAGATTCTAGTTGGGATATTTAGAATATGTCCTGTTTGGATGCCCTCACTGAAATCTCCTCAAACATTGCTCTACAGGGGTTTTTTTTTTTTTTTTTTACTAATTAGGAGCTGTGTGTGTGTGTGTGTGTGTGTGTGTAACTTGGTGTTCAACAATTTGCAACTAAAAGTTGGCCCCATTAATCCCAGAAAAAGAATTGAATATGGCAAATTCACACTTCAAGTTGTGGACAGTGTATATACATGTGTAATAATTTTTAAACACACAAACATTTACAAAAAATTAACAAAATAATGCAAAATAAGGTATTTCATTAGGCATGTAACAAAAGTCTCTCCCTTCCCTCATAAATAGTGCAATCCTTAATAAATTAAATAAGATCCAATAATCCTTGCTACAGCTGAGAATGCCTAACCTATATCATGATAAAATATCTGATAACCATCTTTCTAAGGGCTTTATAGTGGATTAGCTTCTTATTTTAAGTCTATCCCTCACCCCAAAAAATCAGCAGCCTCATATTTACTGTTAATTTTAGAGAAAGCCACAATGACTGAATGATATGAATGTAAAATGAAGTTCGGTCATTTTGAATCTCATATTCTTTTAAGATAATACATATTTGTATGCCTGATTCTCAGTGTGTATGTGAAATATATGTAGCATCTAAAAGAAATATAACTGACATATTAAATTGCAGATTTAACACTTGTTCACTTATCTACCTTTTCTATGATTATCTATGTCTTCCACTTAAAATACAATTTAATACTTCATGTCTGTCATTAAGAGAGAATCCAATGAGGCCTACACCATCCTCTTAGGCAGACTTCCATATGGTTCAATTCCAGCATCCACTGTTATAAATGCTCAGGATCTTGTATAATGAAAAGATTACTTCAATCATTCTTTCTTTTTTTACTCTGCATTCTACACATGCATACCTATTCCTAATCAACCATTTGGATAACATTTTATCCTGTTAGAGCAGAATTTTCCCCATGTTTCTGGCTTCTGGTAGGATCTCTGAAAATCAAGGAGAAATTGGGCTTTCACCTGCTCTTCTAAATTTATTTTAACGTTCATATTCATCAAAAGCATTGTTTCTGCATAATCGCCTCAAGATCCAACCAATGTAAGGGACATTATAGATCAAATCCTAAACTTTGAGATTATGATGCACCCATATGACCACTGGATTTTAAGACCTAAAACTATGCTAACCAGTTCTGCATCCCTCTATACCCTAGAGTTACCTGATCTCTACCAAGTAACTATACTCATAACTTAGCTTTTCCTCCCTACCCTTTTAATATAAATTCAATATTTCACCAGGATAATAAAAATGCATTATTTGAGGTACTTTACTTTTTGAACGCAAATTGGGGGGTATTTTTAAACTATATAACTGCACCCTGTCATTTTCTAAAAATATAAAATGATACACATATTAAACAGAAAATCAAAAATTCATGATGGAATCCAATCATCTGGTTCGATGCTATGGTTGTTCGATGGCTAATTCTTTATGTCACGTTTTTACTGATGCACCAGAGTACTTAGAACAGAACAAACAAGCATCAGTGCAAGCACAGAATCTTCCACGTAAGTGACACAGAGGGGTAAAATGCAGTCAGTCAATGACAGCGACTGAGCAGCAGACTCAGTGTGTTATTAGCCTAGGACAATGTGTTAGATACACTGTACAAGGTTTTGAAAGAAAAGGTGTATTGGACACACTTCTGTACACATGGAGATTTGACAAAGCTGAAACATTTGAAACCAGTGCATTGCAGATGGCTATAGAACATGTACAATTAACAGAAGTACAGTTCCAGTTCCCCGTAAAAAAAGTAGTAGTGAGTTGATGACAACTTTCCACATGCCAAATACCACCTGGTCTTCCTGGAAGAAAAACAGATACACATAAAATGTGTTAGTGCATATCATACAAAGGTTACATTCATGAGCAGAATATCCCTTGGAGCATTAATTTATGTATAGAAAACACATAATAATTATATGGTGCTGCAGAAGAGAAACCGTAGCACAGGATGGAATTGGGTGAGAGGGGAAAACAATCTTTGGAAACTGTTCTATGTGTTTTATTTTTAAAAAGCCTCTAGACGTATAATTCAATCAAAAAGAGTTTTCAAGGTATTCTTTTCTTACAAAAAATAACTCAAAATCTAACAATCCAACAGTAGTCCAGCCATGAACAACTGACAGAGCCAAGACTGGAGATGCAACATGAGAACGTATTAAGCTCAGTCAAATGTGTGGCAGAACAAATCAGTTTTCAGTAATGGGGGGAGGAGAGGAATACCAGAAATTGTACCAAGCAGTGGATATGGGACTGCTGCAGAGAAAGGTTTGTTCTGTATAGCTACCAAGTGGGTACCCCAAAACATGAGGCAAAAGTTCCTTAAGATCACAAGGGGGAAGACAACTGTTCTAATATGACTTTGACCTGAACCGTCTCAAGCTTTATAAGAGCGATTTTTTTTTTCATTTTGAATTGCACTCAGAAACTGACTAGCACATTAGGGTGATATCAAAATAAGGATGTTGATTTAGAACTAACAAAGATTAAGCTCAGATTCATTTTCAGTCATGATATTCAGTGGATTGCCTTGGAAAAGTAATTGTATCTCAATTTCTTACTCAATTACTTTTTCTTAATTACCTTGGAAAAAAATGTGAATAGAAATGGAATAGCCACCATTGGTTTTCCCTTGTTTTCAACAGTGTTATTCAAGTATGCCTTGCAGTACTCTTTTCACAGAATGTTAGATGTTCCAAAAATTGCAGTGAAATTATCAAATTTTTAATTTTTTTTCCCAGAATATGTTTGTCTTCACACCTTGCCATTACATAGACTCCATCAACAGGACAAATTCTGAATTATATTAAATGTACATGTAGACCTCGTTTAGCGACCACAATTGGGACCAGCAACTCGGTCCTTAAGCGAAGCAATTGCTAAGTGAAACTGCAACAGTGCTTACTATCTTACTTCAGTTTTCCTGTGCTTTACAGAGCTGCAAAGGTTGTAAATGCGAGGATTTATTGTACAGTAAAGTTACTTTTTTATCACCATCATAACTGCAAATGGTCTCTAAACAAGGCAGTTGCTAAACAAGGACTACCTGTAATTAACTTCTTGGGCTAATGTCAATACTTGAACTATCCAAAGAAATCTTTTAGAGTAAAGACCAGCAATGTAAGGATATTGCTAAGAATGCCTCTTTTCAGGATACAGAAGATACCTTTTTGGGCAATGAACATAATGGCTACTTCTGAAACAATATACCTGGATAAATGTATTACTAAGGAGGGTGTTTTTGCAGCACAAACAGCCTTTTCCATTTTTTTTAAGGGCTGGTGAAAGACACAGACATTCCAGCATTGCACTGAAAAAGTGTGAGAAACAATGCTGTTAAAATGGCAGGTCATGGCCATTATCCTATTGGCAATGTAGCTGTCACAAAACAATGGCAGGTCTTGACTCATGCAAGATGCATTTTGTTTAACTTGCTGCATATACTCTGAAAAGTTCCTTTCCATTATGAACAATATGGATTGTTCTCCTACATTTCTGAAATATCATCTATGGGAACTGTTTTAGCCTCAGAACCAGAAGGCCTTCAATGATTCAGGTGAATAAAAGGGGCCACAGGTACAGCAATCATAGCATTGCCCACTAATGTAGTTAAAACAACAAAAACAACATGACTTGATCCAATAGTTTAGAGAGAGATGCATGTCTGCTTGGGCATACAGTACAAATATACAAAATTATTCCCAGATCAAGCTGAGCTATTTGCAAGCCTTACGCTGTGCAGGCTGGTCTTCAATCCGGCTGTTCTTATCTCACCAAATCACTCTTCAAGCCTTCCAGGGTTGGTGAACGGCAGCTTCCTATTATGTTTGAACTACTAAACCATTCTGAACCAGGTATTTGCCTGGCATTTGTGGACTGTAAGTACATACAGTAACTTACAAATGGCCATGAGCTTACCTGTTATTTATTTCATGTTTTGGTAATATGCACCACCTCCACGAATGGCATGAATGGCTGTTGGAGAAGATGCTGGATAATGACCAGGGCGAATAGGTTTGGCTGCAAAGAGAAAAGGCAAAGCCAAGGGAAAATTCTGTTTTAAGCCATAGTGTGCACTACTCTTCACTGAAATAATCATATCCTATTTTTCCTGTCTGGAAAGCCTAAAGTACTAATACCACACATACCCCAAACAATAATATAGAATTCATACATTCTTTCCCACTGAAAATACAATAGATTCCTTTCTTTTTGTTCTCAAATTGATTTTTTCTTTTCATCTGCCTCAGAATGTTGGGTGTTCCCATCTCTTGGCTTCTGGAGTTAGAGGAACTGGAATGAGATACATGAATTCTCTTCATTAGAAATGACTTTAAAAGTCCCTGTAAATCAACAATTGCCCCCCACCCCAAGCTGGTTTAACTTGGAAAGGAACAATCAGTTATATGAACTTCCCTCTGCCATTGAAGTACTATAACATAACTACAAGTGTACTAACCAATAGTGAAAACTAAGCTTTCAACACAGCAATTAATATCATCAAGGTGATAGAATACATAAGTTAATAGATATTGGGAATAATCAATTCCAAATTGATCAATTCTATGTGGGGTGCCACAGGGGTCAGTGCTCTCTCCTCTCCTATTTAACATCTACATGAGATCACTGGGTGAGCTCATCCGTCACCATGGGGTGAAGTATCATCAGTATGCTGATGATATTCAATTGCAGATATTAATCTGCCCCTGGTGAATTAAGTAATGCTGTGGCTGTCCTATCCCGGTTTCTGGAGGCTGTGAGGGTCTGGATGGGGAACAACAGGCTTCAACTGAACCCTGGCAAGACTGAATGGCTTTGGGTTTTGAGCCCTTCTGGTTCTAGGACTTTACCATCTTTGGTACTGGATGGGGTCGCACTGCCCAAACAGACCCTGTGCACAATCTGGGGGTCCTCCTGGACTCACGACTCCTGCTTGATGAACAGGTGGCAGTCGTGTCTAGGAGGGCCTTCACATACCTTTATACTGTGTGCTAGTTGTGCCTGTTCCTGGATCAAGGGGACCTACTCATGGTCACTCATGCCCTGGTCATCTCCCGGTTAGACTACTGCAATGTGCTCCAAGTGGGGCTGTCCTTGAAGAGTATCCAGAAAGTTCAACTGGTGCAAAATGCAGCGGCACAACCAGTTATGTGTGTTTCTGGTACAACACACGTTACATCTCTGCTTCGCAAGCTGCACTGGTTACCAGTTTGTTTCTGGGTCCAATTCAAGGTGCTGGTATTGACCTTTAAAACCCTTCATAGCATGGGACTGGGTTATTTGAGGAACCACCTCTCCCTGATCTCATCTGCCCGTCCAGCAGAGAGGGCATATTACTGGTTCCATCGCCTAGGGAGCTACATCTGGCGGGCCCTAGGCAGTAGGCTTTTTCTGCTGTGGCGCCTGCGCTGTGGAATCTTCTCCCCCCTGAGGTGAGGTTGGCTTTGTCACTGTTGAGCTTCCAGAGTCCCTCAAGATCTGATTATGCCACCAGGCCCAGGGACCCAAAGGGACGGGTGAGCTAGTGAGGTGGCTCTGTTATTTTTAACATCCTTTCCTGTTTTTTGTTTGTTTGTTTGTTTGCCCCACAGAAACTGCTTGGTTAGATATATATGGACAAATTATAGGAAAAATATATTTTGGGCTCAGGGTAGGTGCAAAGGTATTAAAGGTGTCATGTTTGGTAGTTAATGCTGCCATAACAGTATAAAGAAGTAGTAGTGGGTATGTTTCGTCTATGAATAAAAAATTAAAAACCTAGTGAAGTGAGACATATCTTCTGTTGCTCCTTTTTATCTATAAATGGAAGATACAATAACAAGTTGAGGGTTCTGCAAAGCATTTGAACATAATGCTTCACAATGTGTGGGACTGAGAACCAAACACCTCTCTATGAATCACTAAAGCAGCCACATATTTCTGCAAGTCTCACTAAGCTGCTTCAAAAGTTGTTGCATTTATGTACATTCATCCTCACGTTGCAAAATACTATGTTCAGTTGCTTTGCTTAGCCCTAATTAATACATGCAAACTAGTAAGGCTGCTGAAATCACAGTTCAGGAATGTCCTTCTAAAATCCACTGCTGCATATACCTAAAAATAGAAGTATTTTCTGCAGGAAAAGTCTATGAATCCATAGTATTTGCTGAATTTATTGTGAACTTTGAGCATTTTATTAGGAACCAGAATCCATACCAATCTGAGCAGAGTGTGCTCGTCTTGCCATGTTCTTGGCTCTCACAGCCTCTTTAATGCGGTCTACTTCTTGCTGGTACCGCTTTCGATCCCGCATGGCATTCTCCTTGGCTTCTTTCAAAGCACTTTCCAAGGCCTTCACTCTCTCTGCTGTAGCTCGAAGTCGTTTTTCCAGCTTTGGAAGCTCACAGCGAAGATCGGCATTATCACGTACCAACTGCAAAAGATGGAAAAACTTGGAAGCTGATTACAACATTATACAAATAAGACGCTAAAGGGACAGTGCATGTTTTCAATAAGTAAATAATATTTTAAAAGATACAGAGCCTCTTTGGGTGGTGTTTCCTGGGGAAACATTCCAACGACGTAGATTTTGCAATTTTCTTCAGTTTTGAAGTGGCATGGAAAACACAAGGCATGTGAACCATACTGATAAACAATACGTACAAGTTTATAAAGAAATGAATATGTCATCCCATCTTCCCTATTTTTAGCACTGTTTGCACACTGTGGATTTTACTCGTGGACAGTCTTATTCAGTTCTGTAATTTCATCAGGAAGCAAAGAAGAGGGAAAAGAAAAGAAAGAAAAGTGGCATGAAGAGAGGAAAAGCACTAATTTAAAGTTTGCAATTTACATATGGGGCTTCCATAAGACAAAAAGAGCAGTAATATTTGGTCCAATAAATTGCTGCTTATTAAGAGCAGGTAATGTGATAACTTCTAGATCAGTCTAGACCTCTAGATTAATGGGAGATCATTTCTGAAACTGCAGGAAGGCTCCAAGCTGATAGCTCCACTGTGCATACTCAATATCACACCTATGGCAAAAGAATTTCAAATTGTCCACTTACCACCCAAAGCTTCATCACACAGAATATTTTGGCAATTTCTATGCAAGGGATATAACATTGACAGTCAGTGATGTAAGCTAACCAGTACCCTATTTTTCACACTGAGTACTGTCTATCAATGCATGCCCCATCTCAATCACCCAAAGGCTAAAATAGAATAAGGAACTTGGGGCTCTCCAGATGTTACTAAAATTCAATTCCCAAAGCCTCAGCTAACATGGTTGACAGTCAGGGACGCTGAGAGCTGCAGCTCAACAACATCTGAAGAACCACATGCTAATCAATCCTGATACTAATTAACAGGCACAGTGCTCCATTTGTCTGTGTTCTCCAAGGTAGAAACACTGCCAATACATGCTAAAAATCCAATTTGAAGTAAAAGAAAGCTGAAGATCCCTGGTGTAAAATTGAGAATTCCACACTCCCAGAACGTGTGAACTGCTTTTTTTCCTCCCCTTACCACATTTCCAGCAGCCTCCTTTTGCCTCATCTGGGAAGGGTTCTATAAACTGGTTGAAAATCCACTTTTATATTAAACAACTCTGTTCAAACTTCTCCATGAAAGAGCTGTAGGCAACTCAACTGCAGTGAGACTTTTAAGGCAACTTCATGCAATTAATTAAGGTTTATTTATTCCATCTCCTTATTCTACAGCTGTTGAATTTAGACAAATCAGGAAAACCACAAAGTAGCAATGACTTACATAATAATAATCCTACCTGTTTGTGAACTTTTGTAAGTTGTTCCAGGTTGTTTTCCAAAAAGGAGATTTTCTGCTTCTGGGCAGCACTTCCACCTCCATCATCACTGTCCAGTTCAACACTCTGTGCAGAGTAAACAAATTACAATGCAGAAATTAAATGGTGGTTGAGAACAGTAACAAAAAACTATCTTGTATAGAAATACATTACAGTCAAGCATAAAATGTAATTCTGTGCCTGCTGAAGTTAAACTTGGAATAATACTAAGCATGAAGCATTCAACCTGACTGATTTCTGAACATAACTCACTTTGATGCTGTTATAACATGCATGGTTCAAGTCAACAAGGAAAACTTTTTTTAAAAAGTTACACAATCCCCAATATTTCTAAATTAATCCTTTAAAATGATTCAACATATAATTTTTAAACCTTTCACATTCATCAGTCCTCCTCTGCTCCCTATTCCAACAGAAGTCTTGACTCAATAAGAGTACTTGCAAAGACATGAGGGAAGATTTGGGGAGTTATAGCTGAGGTCAAATAAGTAGACATTATGAATTTTTCCATACTAATGTAATCTCTACTACACATCAGACTGGCAAACCAATGGCTAGTTTTTTAATACTTATTGAAATAGTGCTTTTAACTACTTTCAAAATGTTCCTCAAGCAAATGTTTTCACATTATGAAATAATTGTTATCTATTCCTCACCCATAATACATATCTTTTTTTATGGAAGTTAAAAATATAGTGAAAAGCATTGCAAATAAATTTATTTATTTATTTATTTATTTATTTGATTTGTCCCCACCCATCTCCCCTACAACGGGGGACTCTGGGCGGCTTACAATCACTAAAATCAAAATACATCAATAAATTATAAAAGGTTTAAAAATTATAAAAGTTATAAAAACTAGAAATTTACAAAAATAAGATAGAGATAAAAAGCTAAAAACTCCAAGAGGCAATAGGGCCACACCAGGCCGCTAAGGGGCCAGCCAACCCCATTTCTGGTATCCTCCCTCCCCGCCCCAGGCCAGATGGCAGAGCCAGGTCTTCAAATCCCTCTGAAAGGCCTGGAGTGAGGGGGCCTGTCTCACCCCCGGGGGCAAGATGTTCCAAAGGACGGGGGCTACAGCAGAGAAGGCCCGCCTTCTGGACCCCGCTAGTCGAAGTTCTTTTACTGCGGGGATCCGGAGCATGCCCTCTCTGTGAGATCAGGTGGGATGGGTTGAAATCGTGGGGGCGAGGCGGTCCTTCAGGTAACCTGGCCCCATGCCATGTAGGGCTTTAAAGGTGATAACCAACACCTTGAATTGGACCCGGAAGCAAACCGGTACCCAATGCAGCTCACGGAGCAAAGATGTTATATGGGTCCTTCTTCGGGCCCCAAAAATTGCTCGCGCGGCCGCATTCTGGACCAGCTGAAGCTTCCGGATACTCTTCAAGGGTAGCCCCATGTAGAGCGCATTGCAGTAGTCTATCTGGGAGATAACAAGGGCATGAGTGACTGTACGCAGGGCATCCCGATCCAGGGAAGGGCGTAACTGGTGCACAACCCGAAGCTGTGCAAAAGCCCTCCTGGCCACGGCTGCCACCTGCTCTTTGAGCAGGAGCCGTGAGTCCAGGAGGACCCCCAAATTACGCACTGGGTCTGTCTGGGGCAGTGCCACCCCATCCAGAACCAACGATGACAACATCCCGGATACAGAGGAGCCATTAACCCACAGCCACTCCGTCTTGCCAGGGTTCAGCCGGAGCCTGTTGTTCCCCATCCAGACCCTCACAGCCTCCAGGCACCGAGAAAGGGCGGTCACGGCATCACTTACCTCACCAGGGATGGAGATATATAGTTGAGTATCATCAGCAACAAAATGGAAACATTCATGCAAAGACTATTTCACAGTGAAGATTGTAAGATTTTATTTAATTTAAAATTAATTTCACTCTATGGCCTTATGGCTGAAGTATTACATCAGTGATTTTAATACTGTGTTTCAGTATGAGCCACCCTTTCTTTAATGCTGCTTGCTCCACTCTTTCATAACCATAGGAAATATAGTCCAAAATACAGCCACAAGTTATATTGGTTGAACCAGCAGTATGAAGTAAAATAAAAATTATTCTAGAGAGGTGATGTTAGATTTTCTTCATCCGCTGTATTAATTTTAATTGCTTCAGCAGAGGCAAAAACGTACAATTTTGGTTCACAGTCATCACAACTTCCCCTGGAAATACACCTTTAGAATTGTTATTATTTTCATCTTGGTATCAAAATATATTTAAAAGTACACTGTGACTGCACTTAGACTGCACTTAATGAATAAATGAATTACAGCAATATGCCCGTTTGAAAAGCTACTATTATACAGTCCCCTCTAGTTATGTTTACTATTCAAGCTTTTGGAATTAGCTGATCATAATATTTAGTCTATCTATGCATGCAATTATCCTCAAGAATTCAAACGCAATCAAGATACATTAACAAAGAATTTCAATGGAGTGCCAGATAGCATGGCAAATATTTTGACCAAAACAAAGATGATGTTTTTGCCACAATTCAAAACTTTCAGTTTAAGGTTTTATCTTACTTTTTTTACTCTGGTGGTGAGGTCTTGAACGAAGAGTTTACGTAAGTTATGAAGGGTCTGAAGTTCTCGAGCCTGTAAATAGACACACACACACATTTGAAAACATACAATCTTAACATCAGAGGCCTTCACAGAATCTGACAGTTCCATCGGAATGATGTAATGATTGTTGTAACATCGACATGCCAGCATCTGGGCAAAGTCACAGTGTATGTCCAAAAGTAGCAGAGCTTGCATCATGATGGCATGATCTAATTTTTTCATTTGTCCCTCCTTGCCTCCTACCCTGGACACCTTGGCTTAACATGGACTATTTTAAACTAAGACACACAAAGGCAAAGTTATCCCAATACAGTATTACTAATAACAATATTTTAAATCAACTACTGAGGTTTTACGGCAGCCAAAATGAAGCAAAATAATTATTATCCCTCAACTGGTTAACAGGTATCTATCAATAACTGACAAATTCAATCTTAGATTTTTAATATATTAATTGCACTTTCCTGCACCCTGTATAAGATAAATAAACAAAATGTTTTAACTGCTTTCTAAGAGATGATGAGGATGAGGGCCACCTGGATCTTGGTAGGTGGAGCTTGTTTCATGGGGTCAGGGCAGGAATGAAGAACTGTTTTCTTGGCTCCCACCTCTTCACC
This sequence comes from Liasis olivaceus, assembly GCA_030867105.1. Taxonomy (NCBI): domain Eukaryota; kingdom Metazoa; phylum Chordata; class Lepidosauria; order Squamata; family Pythonidae; genus Liasis; species Liasis olivaceus. Next base: position 133,910,643 of record CM061349.1, on the reverse strand, counting down.
TCTAGATCCCCTAACCCCCATAGGCAATTGAGGAAGATACCACAATCTATGGTATCAAAATCAGCTGAGAGCTCTAACAGGAAAAGAAGAGCTACACTCCTACCATCCTCCAAGCATCAATGCAGGTCATCCACAAGAGTGACCTATGCCATTTCTTTCCTGTACCTGGGTCTAAATCCTGACTGAAATAGACCTATATAATCTGCTTCCTCCAGTATTCTTTCCAGCTGAAGTCCAATCATTTTCTCCAGGATCTTTATTTAAAAGAGAAGGGCAAATGTTGTCCAACTAATACTGTGGGATTAAGAGATGGCCACTTCAAGGCAATTGCTGTCTTCCAGGTTCCAGTCCTTCCTTCAAATAAGCATTTACCACTTCCCAAACCCATTCTCTCAACCCCACCTTAGCTAACAGAGCCAGGGGGTAGGGTACAGAAATCCAGCTCACAGTTCATAGTTCAAATGATCAAGAATCCTGTCCTTATAGTCAACAAGAGCAAAAGAATCCTAGTTAACCTTGTAAGATATTACCGCATTTACCTCTTGGGCTCCACAACTAACAGCAAAATGCCTTGCAAACCTGTAACACAGCCCAAAGGGAGATCTACTAACCTGACCTGTCTAAACAGGTTGTGGCCTTAAACAAGGCTGTTGGATGGTATTCCACTGATGCAATGAAAGCAAACAAATGTTGTTGTATCACCACAGTGAAAGCCCAAACATGGGATCGTATCTATGCTTGATCATATTTTCTACTTGTTTTTCAACACAAACATTCCACCATTTTTTCTTCTACTTCATATCCCAAAGTATAAACCAAAGAACCCCCAGAATCTGTAATCAGGAATAAGCCACATTTTTTTCTCCAAAACAAATAAATTTTGTTTATTTCCTTTGGAACAAAGGAATTTTGGAGTCAATCATTTGGGAGCTTCTAACATGCAAGGACTTTTTATAAAACATGGAGCCAAACAGAAAAAGGAATACAACACCCAGAAATCACAATTGGAAGGGAAAAGAAGAGAATTAGAACAGATTCACAAGACTAACCCCAAAAGGCAAGTGATGAAAGAAGTGCAACAATCAGATTTGCTTGGAATGGTAGAATTACAAAAGAATATAAAATTTGCCAAACAAAATCATTTTGAGAATGCCAACAAACTAGGGAAATGATTGGCATACCAGATGAGAAAAGAGGAAGATGGACAATATTGGCAATAAAGAAAGGAAATAAATTGCTGTACATGAGGTTGGAAATTACAGAAGAACTTGTAGAATTTTTCAAGAAATTATATGCTATTGATGAAACAAGTATGACTAAAGAAATTGAGGACTCTGCACTCAATATTATAAAGAACTAGAGGATGAACTTCTAGAACTGCTGACAAAAACAACAAATGAAATCACGCAGACAAAGAAAATATCACAAACATGGGAAGAAGCAGATCAAACAAGTTATATTCCCAAGAGAAAATCAAGGACAAGAGTAGATTTGTAACAAATACAACAGAGTACATCAATAAGAAGGGGGGAGGATAGTTTTTTTGGATGCAGAAAAAGGTTTTGACAATTTGGAATGGCTATTTCTACTTGCAGCATTGAATAAAATAAATCCTGGAGAAGAATTCAAAGCATATATCAACAGCAAACAGCAAAGATCATAGACAATGGAATATTTTGTATAAATTTTTTAATCAGTAAATATATCAAAGACGTCCACTTTCTCCTTTACTATTTGTAATCACTTTAAAAGTATTAGCTAATAAGGTTCAAAGAGATAAACAAATATCAGGCATTAGGATTCAAGAAGAGAAATATAAATTAAAATGCTATGCAGATGATATAGTAGTAACCATTATGCAACCTCAAAATGCAATAAGACAGCTGATGAAAACAATTACAGAGTTTGGTGAATTCTCAGGATATAAAATTAATGTACAGAAAGCAAAGATAATAATGAGATACTTAACCCAAGAAGAAGAAAGTTTTGTCGAGAAGGAGTTGGGTTGCCAGTCAACAAAAGACCCAGTGAAATTTTTGGGAATGCATTTGACAGGCAGTAACAGAGATATATTTCGAAATAATTACAACACATTATCAAAAGAAATTAAAAGACATTTAGAAAGGTGGAAAAAAATAAAACTACAGTGGTACCTCGTGTTACAAATTTAATCCGTTCCGTGACTCTGATCGCAACTCGATTTGGTCGCACCGCAAGGCAAATTTTCCCATAAGGTTCAATGTAAATACGGTTAATCCGTTCCGCCCTCTGAATTTGGTCGCGCCGCGAGGCAAATTTCCCCATAAGGTTCAATGTAAATACATACAGCTCTGCATTTTCTTTGGAGCCATGCTGACAAGCACACCAAAAACCTTCCAAACGCCACAAAACACACCAGAAGCCTCACCGAACGTCTCCTTGCTACCGCGATCTCGCCCACAGGAAGCCGCGACCACGTGGCAGCAGGGCAAATGGCCGCGGATCCGGTTCGTAGCGCGGGGCGAAGGTCGCACAGCGAGGTAAATTTTTGGGGCCGGAGCTGATCGTATCGCAAAAAATTCGTAAGGAGGGGCGTTCGTAACCCGAGGTACCACTGTATCCTGGTTAGGATCAATTGCAACTGTTAAAATGAATATATTACCTAAGATAATTTTTTTATTTCAAATGGCATCAATCTTAATCCCAGAAAAAAAATTGCAAGATTGGCAAAGAATAGCTAACAAATTTATTGGAAAGGAAAAAAAAATCTAGAGTAAATTAATAAAAAGAAAATATTACAAAATTCAAAAGATAGAGGTGGACTTACTCTCCCAAATTTTAAATTACGTTATCGTGTAAGCTGTTGGTTATAGTTGAATGGATAAAATCCCTGAATAGCAGAATGTCAATATTAGAAGGTGACAGTTTAGACTTCACAGATATATATGGTATAACGATACAAAAGAAGATAAAAACATAAAAACCTTTTATAAGACAAAGCTCAGTAAGAACATGGAATTCCACAAAATAAGTTCCAATAGAAGAGAATATCTATAGCTCAAGGTTGAACTGTGGAGTCCTTGGTGCTCTCTGAGCTTGGTTGTTTGCTTGCAGACGTTTCATTACCCGACTGGGTAACATCATCAGCGCTGATGATGAAACGTCTGCAAGCAAACAACCAAGCTCAGAGAGCACCAAGGACTCCACAATAATAAGTCCAGCAATCTCACCTTTAGTTTCACCCTCAAATGCCTTCTATTCTAGAGATAATTATAGAAAAGAAAAATACAATAACATATATGGATATGATACATCCAGACTCTAGAAATAGACTAATAATACAGGAAGAAGTATTTGGCAAAGGCCAAAATTTACAATGGCTGATGTATTTACAGATTGCTGGAAGAATAAAAAGCAACCTCAAGAAAGGAGGGTTTTTAAAACAAATGACAGAATTTGAAACACTTATACAGAATCAAGACCACCTATTAGGACCTATACATAAATTGTTATTAAAATTTGACATGGAGAAAGAACAAGTAAAAGAATGTATGATAAAGTAGATACAGAATTTTAAAGAAATAATTACATTAAAACAATGAGAGGACTTACAGAAAAACTCAGTAAAATTTACCCCAAGCTATAACTTAAGGAAAAATTGGTACAAATGTTTTACAGATGGTGCATAACTCCATCCATAACTGCAACAGTAGATAAATATATAATAATTAATGATGGAAATGTTCTGATACAGAAGGAGCATTTTATCATTTGAGTTGGCATGTAAAAAAATTTCAAAAGTACTAGAAAGAAATATAAAGTATTATTCAAAAAATTTTTAAAACAATGCTTGAATTGAAACATCTGGTTTTTTTCTACTGGGAATCTTTCCAGAATAAATATTTTTTTAAAAAATCACAATTTGTTAAGATATATGTTGACAGCTATGGGGACAAATTTAGTCCAACACTGGAAAAGAGGTATTTTGCTGACAATATCAGACTGGAAAACCAAACTTGGGGAATAGGCTACAAAGGCAAAATTAACAGTATACATCCAGAATAGAAGTTTGACTAAATTTAAGCAAGAATGGCTTCCTTATATATTATATGTCACACAAAAAAGCAAACTTAGATACTCAGAGTACAGTTTTTAAGGGGGAAATATTTGATGTAATGATAGTAATCAGCAGCAATTTTAATGTTTATAAATGATTTTTATATATGCATTTTAATTGCTTTTTAATTAATGTTTATAAATAATTTGATGTAATCACCAGTCAGGTATAGTACACGTAGTCCTCAGTTAACAACTGCCCTGTTTAGTGACTGTTCAAACTTATGACAGCACTGAAGAAGTATTTTACAACTGGTCCTCAAACTTACGATGGTCACAGCATTCCCACAGTCATGTGATTTGGGCGCTTCACAATCAGCATGCATTTACAACAGTTGCTGTATCCCACAGTCACATGATCACCATTTGCAAGCTTCACAGCTGGCTTCCAACAAGTAAAGTCAATGAGAAGCCGGCAATAAAATCACAAGTCATGGTCACGTGATGTCTTGCTTAACAACCATAGGTGATATGCTTAATGACTACCGAACTGACATCGTAAGTCCAGCATGGTCACATGATGTTTCACTTAATGACCTCACTGCTCAGCAACAGTGTTGCTGGTCCCAATTGTGGCTGTTAAGTGAGGACTACCTGTATTGTTTTTACTGATTGTTTTTAGATTTTTTTTTTTCATAAGACTATGCACATTTGTTTCACATGATGATAAATACTGGTGACATCATAAATATTACTGTTTAGAGTTTTGTAGTGATCTACAATTATTTCTCCAGATGATACAATCATTTAATTTTATATGTTCAATTAATTATTTAATCAATGGAATAAGGAATTCTAAATTTTATGACAAAAAAAAAAAATGCAAGGGCCATTTATTTCCAAAGTATCCTCCCATTATTTTAGCTTGTAACAAAAAAAAGAAAAGAAAAGAAAAAGGAATAAGCAACAAGGGTACAATCTTGTCCAGTGCCCTAGCTGCATCTGCATTGTGGATGCTCACTAGACACATGGAAAATCTCCCTACCATGTCACTGGAAAGTTCCCCAAGCAACTGTTGGACTCTGAGTGAATTATCCTAATTGAAGTATACTCAGAAACCTATTGTTAACCAATGCAGGGCCCACAAGATAGGTATAATGTGATTGTACTGACTAATGCAAGTCAACAAGTGAGTTGCTGAAGTTTGGACCAACTGTAGCAGCTTGAATCACTAGTTCTTGTGAGATACAAACAAAACATAAGAAATATAGTGAATAAAAGTGTAAAACATAGGAAAAAAGTAGTGATATATCATGATGACTGGCAATGGGAATTTCCTAGGGCACTTTTCAGACACAATGCCCTCCTCCCTCAAATTATGGTATCTTTTCTGGAAAGCTGTTTCAGAAATACAACTATGATTTGATTAATACATACCACAGTTTCTTCCAGTCCCTTAAGATCTTCCCTTGCTTGTTCCCTTTTATCATTGAGCAATCTAGGCAAAAGAGAAAAACAATGGCACAACTCGAAAAATACAAATATATAATTGACACTCCCAAATGTGCAGAACAGGAAGCCACATTCTCATATCTGATGGATCTTTTAACATTGGCAACTAAGCATTTTAACAAACTCAGCCAGAGCTTCACGATTATAGTAAGTTCATGTACGAATCAGTTTACTATGTAACCATAGCATTCAAGAAATAAAACATTCAAAAATGTCTCTGAACATTCATGGTCCTTCATCATTTATGGAAGTGTTTATCTTCTTTATCTTGGAGGGGGGGAATGAGGGCTAGGATCCAAATGAGGAAAGTAATATTTTCCTCTATGAAGACCATGTTGACTTCTCAAATGAAGGAGAGGTCACACCTGAGGATTATTCTGGCACAGTGGAAAATCCAAGGTCTAATTTGTTCAACCTATATACTGAATATTGAGGGAGGTTGGATTGGAAGACAAGCATGGATCTAAAACTGGAGGATGAAACTTGAATAACCTGCACTATGCTGATGACCCTCCTCTGAGAACTGAAAATGCAAATTATCTGGAAGCTCTAATAATGAAAGTCAAGAAGCACAGTAAAAAAAGAAATAAATGGGACTAAATTTAAATATAAATAAAACCAAACTAGTAAAAACAGGGACAGCAACCAGCCTTAAAATTGACAGTGAAAATAACTGAAGTGGTAGATAGCTTATGACTTTTAGGATTGACTATCAACAGTAAAGGAACCAGCAGTCAAGAATTACAATATAGATTAGCACTTGGAAGGATAGCAATGAAGACCTTGCAAAAGATATTCAGATGCCATGATGTGTCTGTGAGATCAGAATTGTGCAGGCAATGATTTTCTCTCTAACACTCTATAGAAGTAAAAGTTAGAACTTGAAGAAGCAGGGTAGATATTGACTCTTTTGAAATTTGGTGTTGCAGAAGAATCCTGAGAATATCATGGATAGCCAAGAAAACAAACAAACGGATCATAAGATAAATCACTTGAGGCATTACAGTATCATATTTTGGTCACATTATGCAAAGACCTAGGTCCTTGGGAACTGTATAATGCTGGGAAAGTGGAAGGAAAGACAAGAAGAAAATGACCAGCAGCAAAGTGGATAGACTTGATGATAGCAGCAATGGTAGACCTGAAGGGCCAGATTGGGGACAGATCATCCCAGAGAAAGTCTATCTGTATGGTTGCTAAGAGCCAACACCAACTTGATACCACATAATTATTAAAAAAAATCCATTTAGTTTACTAAGTTGATAATCATTAAAATAACTTTTAGGTTTACTGCTTTAAGGGGAGCAGCATTACGGGTCTCAAAGAGGGCCTTGTAAGATTTCTTAGAGTAAGCGGAATCTCCAAGGTTGCAAATCTGTGTGTTGGTAAGGATAGTTAAAATTCTGTTCTAGTGAACCTCCAGACTTGAGACTGGAGCACTAACAGAATCCTGCCAATGTCCCCAAGAATGCACAAAACTCTCTTCACAATATTGGCTTAAGACATGCTAAGATTCTTTTAGGCAGTTTAAAATATTAAGACTTCAGTAAATTATAACTATCCAGTTGCTGGTGCCATCTTTGGAAGGATTGTTAAGTGCATATACACATACTGGACCACTCATCTGATGTTTTAACAACAACCCTGTCCTTAAAAGTATTAAGAACTATCCTAAAATTGGAAGGGAGTGGGATGGGGTATAATCAAGACCATGATCTTATAGAGCTGTTACTTCATTTGTGTTCTAGAACCTGAAGAGTATTTCTGGGATGAGAAATTAAACCTCCAGGAAGTTCAAAGCTGATAGAATGTCTCATTTTTTAAGCATTTGCTATAAGTTTCAATCAAAATATATTTTACCATATTTAGATTCACAATCAAGCAAGTGCTCGTTTTTGGGGAGGTTGAATTGTGAAAATGATCAAAGGACCTTTTGATAACATCAGAAAAAATGGAGAATCGTCAGCTTGTAAAATGTTAATAATATCCAGATGTTGAGAAATGCCAATTTGTAAGTTTTAGCATTAGCCATGCTAATAGGGTCTGATAGATATTACATTCTAAGAACATCTGGATGGCCAGAGTTTCCTGTTCTTGATCAGGATGGCATCCTGCGTACATTATTTTAGGAATATAAACATTTATTCATAACAGGGAGGGCAATCCAGTTAACTTACATAAGATTTTCCAACTTCTTTTCCCGTTCTTGATCTTCTGCTTTTAATTTTTCATAGTCCGAACTCAGTTTTTCTTGTTCCAGCTGTAACTTCTGATTCATACTGAAGAAAATAAAATAACCTAATTAAAAATGGTACAGCAGGGAGAGAAATTCACGCCATCATGCATTTTATTTGTTTTAAGATAATTATACAGTATACTGTACCTTCATTTCATACTTTTAGAGAATTTTATCTTATGATCATCTTAAAGCTCTGATCAAATATTGTTTGAGATACAGATGTGACCTCATTCTATGTAATATCGTTGGATGGTTTATATTGATTGAAGAGAAATGGGATATTATCCCACTCCATTTCAAGCATTGGATTCCACTTCCTCAAGAGAACCTGGAAACTGTTGTTGCCATCAAGCAATACTGATCTCTCATTATTATTATTATATAATTTATCTGTAGTAGCTGCTGAAACAGTTTATCATAAACAGTGCTCTAAATGCATCCCAAGGTATTGATAATTATTTTCTTTAATATCACGTTGTATTTCTGATGATGATAAATATTTCAAATTCCAGAGTTACATATATGCCTTGGACATAAACATGATAGTTTTTCTAGTGTATTTTATCATTATTTTGAAGCAGGAACACTTTATGGGTCTTGTATCCAAAACAGTTTTCTTTGTTCTTTGTTCAAATCAGTACAAGAAAATTCTAGAAAGACACATCCAGAGCAATACTCATCTGGTTTTCTTCATGAGAGTTTTGCCAATAAATATAAACAATACATCATCAAATATAGATCAAATAAGACATCAGCAATAGTCCATGTATGGATATATATACACCTACAAAATTATTCAAAAGCTGTGCTGGGGAATGTGAATATGAACTTACTCTCTGATCTCATCAATAATTTTTTGTTTCTCCTCAATCTCGTCTCGCAACCGAGAGAGCTGCTTCTGATGAGCTTCCCTGTGACTCTCCATCTGCTGCTCCAATGTCTTCTGTTCACAGAAGAAATAAATAAATTACAATAATTTACTTTTTCATTCATTGTTTTTTTTTCTGTTATTACATCAAACATGTCCTGCATAACTCAAAATTGCTGAGATTCTTGTATATACCATTTTCTTCATAGGAAACTAAGCTAAGAATATGAGTATCAGTTTGCCCAATCATATCCCAGCAATTCTGCCTTCTGAACTAGTCCACATATATGTGCAATGGGCCTCTCATAGATCAAAAGGTCTGTTAGGATGTACAAGAAGAAACTAATGTTCTTGTGTTGGGATGTGTAAGGAATTGACTAAAACTTTGATAGCCGTTTCTTTGTGCCACTAATATAGTACACAACGTCAGAGAATCACATTATAAAGGTGGTGATTCAAAAGTTAAGGCCTAATTTTTAGACCTAAAGTAGATTTTTCTCTTTTCTAGCAGGATAGTTCTCCATCTCAGAACTCAAACTATATGGACTAAATGTCATAGCACCTATTCAATAATTCCTGCAATCTGATAACCTCCATTCCATTCATACTCCACTGGGACATGATATAACTTTAAAAATGGTTGCTGTATTTTCCACTGAGCGCTATGTCAGTCTTTCATACATACTCAGTATATGCGTGCACGCACACGTGCGCACACACACACACGCACACTATGTAACATACCACCTATATATCATCATCTAACATCTAGTTATAAAACAAAAAATTCCCAATAAAGCAATTCCCTTATGCTGCAGATCTGTTTTATTTGTTATGTCAGCATGGGTTTTATGGATGGATTAAGTTAGTATGAAATACCCTGGAAATATATTTTTACAAATACATGTAATATTTCTTAACACACCAAATACCTCTGAATATAGTTTAAAATATAGAATAATGTTAGATTTGACTTGAAGACATAACTTGACCTTGATCATCACTTTGAAAAATACTTGTAGTTAAGAACTGGTATCACAACTGCCAATGTATAGGGAAGATTAAATACGTGGAATCAAAAAGATGAAAGTTATCTTTGAGGTCATCTAAAATTACCTTCATTTCCTCTGCATCCTGCAGCAAAGTCAGATGTTCCTTCTCTTTATCTTTGAAGCTGACTTCATACATTTTTTCTGTTCAAATGAAGAAGATAGTTGAGCAACTTTTTAATGTGGTATAGTTTAAGAAGATACTAATCAGGTTCTTAAACAGCCTTCTTTATGCAAAAGGTATCTTTCTACTTTTATTATCCTACAGTGACAAAAAAAACATTAACAGGTGCTTCAGCAGAACAATTTGTGAAGCTACTTTTAGCCCAAGTTTTCCAGAGATACCTTCTTCAAACGAAAGCCAATTCCATTTGTCCTACTAAAAATATCACATTCCATGTGTGACACACTTTCCCCCATGTGTTATGCCAGCTGTAATCTTTAAAGCCCATCTCTGGGACCAAATCAGAACATCAGAAGCCTCAGTTAAGTGGGCTTGCAGCAGTTTCAGCATGTGAACACCAATTGCCCTTGTACAGCAAAACATGCCAATCAACGTGAGTTGAGTTTTGATTCAAGCCGTACTGCAGCTAATAAAGTATGTTTATGCAACACAGTTATTTTCCTGTGTAAAACTGGTAGATCAGATTGACATAATAAATGTCTCCCTCCCAATTAAGACAGCATTAACTAGTTTGAAAGGACTTGGTGAATCCCTATCTCAGAAAGGAAGATGACAATGGAAAGAAGCTAACTACTAGACAAAATCAACACATGTTAGAAAAATAAAATAAAATCCAAGGCAGCTATTAATGGCCCAGAGCAGGAGATATGTAAAGCCTTTAATCCCTGAAATTATAGTACCTTGAGCCCGCAATTTGGCCAGCTCTTCATTAAGGGAATCCTGCAATTCTTCCAACTGCCTTCGCTTCTGCTCCATATTCTGCATATAGTCTGTAAGAGACTTGATCTTTGCTTCATGCTTTGAAAGTTGAAAAGAAAGCAAACAGAAAATTGCATGTTTAATGCACACCAAAAACTATGAAAAACTGAATGAAGAGAAAATAACAAAGAAACAGCTTAATAACCTGAGAGATGAGGAGCTGACAGGCAGCAAGTTCCCTCTCATTGGCATTCATTTTTCTATTAGAATCTATCTGGGCACTCTCCAGCTGCTTACTACGGTTCACCAGAGATTTCACTTCAGACTTCATTTTACTGATGTACAGCCGTGCCATGGTGAACTCTTCTTCAATCACACCATTCACATCAGCTAACTGAACACACAAAATAGTTGCATCATTAACATTTTATGGGCAAATTCCATTTCTCACTATCTTGACAGAGATGTAGATTTCTGTACTTGTTACTGAAATTGGCATGATGTATACTGTTCTTCCCTAGCATCTCTGACACTTATGGATCTCCATCCCCCCAAAATCTCACTGGCCATTTACTTGTGGGTAGAAATAGAGATTAAATTGTTATTACAGGTTTTTAATTCTGAGTATTGCATTTTAGCATTCATTATAGCTTTACATTCCTTGCTTGTCTGCACTGTGACGTCATAACTCTACACCTTTATTGCACCATGAGTTCTCAAGACTAGGAACCCACCAAATGGTGAAAGTATTTTTATTTACTATGTAAAAGATACATGGAAGTTCTTTATACAGTCATGACTACTGGTTCTACTGTACACAATTTCAGTATTTTTCTCCCTCCCTACAACTCATTGGCTCAAGTCCCATAAAAGCCTAACCTGCAATAAACTTGCCAGCCTTCAATGCCAACAGTGCCTCTTATTTCCAATAAAGAGGGTTTATTCAGAAAGAGAATGCAATAATAAAAATAAAAATTATTGCACTGACCAAATAGTGGCTGTATTGATCAAGTGCATTCCATATAACCTGCTCATCCCACACTGGGACCAAATCTGTCAGCTTTATACATATATCTTGGTTTAGTTGTAAGGACTGGGATCTGCATAATATGTAACAGTCTTCTCCAGCCTTTGAATCTTGCTGGTATGTGGACTTCCCAGAATTCTCAGCCAGCATGGTCACTGCTGAGTACACATCTGGGAGATGCACAACTAATGAATAACAGCTATAAAATATCAAATACACAAACTCAATGCATGCACAAAAAGGATGGGGCTTAGATCATGATGCTACAACCATCATCTTGTTATTTTCATCCCTTCCCCTGTGGACACTGGGTGTCCCACTTGCTGGGTGTCTCAATACATAAAAGCCTTATAAAGACATACAGACATTTCAACGTGGTTTACTATCCTTAAGGGCTACTTTTAATTTAGTAATCACTTTTAAAGCTAACATAATTCTCTCTTGAACCACTGCATTCTTTCCTGCAATACAAGCAACTTACTGTTTTCACATCATTAGTACCAATGATTCCACCAATCTCTCCCAGGTCCTTAAGCAATAAATTCAGTATTTCAGTAGCTCTCTTTTTCTGATGATTACTAAGCTCTTGCAACTGTCCCAGCTCTCTTTGTGTAGTTGACAGAGCAGACTGCAAAATAACAACAACAGCTTACCAACTGATCTTAACTATGTTGAAAAGCATATTGAAAATATCTTGTTTTCTGAGATTATGCTGTGTTTTCTACATAAGATGTGTTTGGACAGGCACAGTTTCCTAAAAGGGATATGAATCAAACACCCACAGCTTACTTATGTAAAGAAGCCTCAATCTGAGCATCACATTTCACTTGGGATATAAACAATAACTGAGCTCTTTACCATAGTACAGAATACATTCAGCTTTTGTTACATTCATTGATGTTGTTATATTCATTCATATTTGCTCTCATTAAATTAAGGACAACCCAAGGATTCTAGATCAGGTAGCTGGCTTTATATTTAAGCTCAACTATTTATTTGAATCTATTTCATATTTTATGGAAGTTTGGCAGAGACGAAGTGTTCAGAACTATGCCCTTATTCTATGCTCCAGTTTCCGGTAGGCATTAAAGAGCATGAAAAACCCATAACCTAGCTGTTATGTGATAGAGAAATAATCTCCAATAACACCTTCTGGAAACTCACTAATTCCAGAAGGTAGAATCAGTGGAAAGTAGAAATAGCTTCCATTTAAAAACTTGCACAGAGGTGTGCATGTGAAAATTGCTAGTCTGCCTAAGCGGTAGCTAAAGCAGATCAAGCCACTGGAGAAAACCAGCATGCTATTTCTGCTACCGTATTCTTTTGCTGTTAAATGCTCAGTATGCAATAGGAAATAAGGTAATAATAGCATCTTCTCATTTATTTTCCAGCAGAAAATGATTATACTGGACATATTTTAAAGATGGACACACCATTTCAGCATTCAGTGCAACAACAGTATGGTAAATATTAACTGAAATGATAACAATTTTTCACAAAACTGTGCATAGCAGTTTGCTAAAGAAAATCCACTTTTTCCTTTAATGTACACTTCAAACAGCTGAATTTCTCTGGGGCATTTAATGAGCTTTTAGTTGGGATTCATAGAAGACATATACAAATTAGTATAAATGTATCTAGGAATGAAGATTAATGAGGACTGTTCCTACTGTTTTCAGTGCAAGTTCATCTGCCAGCTGTTCATTAGCTCTCATCTTGTCCTCCACTTCTTGTGATTTCTGGTCATAATTAACAGCTAGTTCTTCCAAAGCCTGAAGAACTTCTTTAACTTCCTCTTTTGCAGCTTCATTTTCAATTTGAAGACGAGTGAGTTCCTCTTGGATCTTCTCGTAATCTCTCCTGGTGGAAGCCAACAGCTGAAACAGAGAGAGAGAGAGAGAGAGAGAGAGAGAGAGAGAGAGAGAGAGAGAGAGAGAGATTATGTAGCTAAAACAGTGCACAAAAATAAAATGATTCAAAAGTATTATATTCAGTTTTATTCCAAATTAGGAAGGATGTAATAAAAATGCTAAATGATTTTTTTAAAAAGATTTTCCAATAATCAGACAGGTAATCAAGTAAAATACATCTAATTGGAAAAGGATTGTGTTAGAAGCTGAAAAACAGTCCCTGATAAGTTTTCTATATTACATTAACCAAATAAATATACCCAACATTTAGCCTTCATAATATAGCAATTAATTTAGCAACTGAATTCATAATTAAGCAATTACATTCTGAAGGAAGTCAGATTCAAGATTTGTTGTTGTTCAGTCGTTAAGTCGTGTCCGACTCTTCGTGACCCCATGAACCATATTGCGCCAGGCCTTCCTGTCCTTCACTGCCTCCCTGAGTTTGCTCAGTTTCATGCTCATTGCTTCAGTGATGCTATCTAACCATCTCATCCTCTGCCGTCCTCTTCTCCTTTTGCCTTCAATCTTTCCCAGCATCAGGGTCTTTTCCAAAGAGTCCTCTCTTCGCATTAGGTGACCAAAGTATCTGAGCTTGAGCTTCATTATCAATCCTTCCAATGAGCAATCAGGGTTGATTTCCTTTAAGATTGACTGGTTTGACCTCCTAGCAGTCCAGGGGACTCTTAAGAGTCTTCTCCAGCACCACAGTTCAAAGGCATCAATTCTTCGGCGTTCAGCCTTCTTTATGGTCCAGCTCTCACAGCCATACATTACTACTGGAAAAACCATAGCTTTGACTATGCGGATCTTTGTCGGCAAGGTGACGTCTCTGCTTTTTAATATGCTATCTAGGTTTGCCATAGCTTTACTCCCAAGCAGCAAGCGTCTTTTAATTTCATGGCTGCAGTCTCCGTCTGCACTGATCTTGGAGCCCAAATAAATGAAGTCTGTTACTGCTTCCATTTCTACCCCTTCTATTTGCCAGGAATTGATGGGCCCAGATGCCATGATCTTAGTTTTTTTAATGTTGAGTTTCAAGCCAGCTTTTGCACTCTCCTCTTTCACCCTCATCAAGAGGCTCTTTAGTTCTTCTTCACTTTCTGCCATTAGGGTGGTATCATCTGCATATCTGAGGTTGTTGATATTTCTCCCTGCAATCTTTATTCCGGCTTTTGATTCTTCCAGCCTGGCATTTCTCATGATGTACTCTGCATATAGGTTAAATAAGCAGGGTGACAGTATACAGCCTTGTCGTACTCCTTTCCCTATTTTGAACCAATCGGTTGTTCCATGACCGGTTCTAACTGTTGCTTCTTGGCCCGCGTACAGATTTCTCAGGAGACAGGTAAGGTGGTCTGGTACCCCCATCTCTTTAAGAATTTGCCACAGTTTGTTGTGATCCACACAATCAAAGGCTTTTGCATAGTCAATGAAGCAGAAGTAGATGTTTTTCTGGAACTCTCGTGCTTTCTCCATGATCCAGCGAATGTTGGCAATTTGATCTCTAGTTCCTCTGCCTCTTCGAAACCCAGCTTGTACATCCGGTAGTTCTTGGTTCACGTACTGCTGAAGCCTAGCTTGTAGGATTTTGAGCATAACCTTGCTAGCATGTGAAATGAGTGCAATTGTGCGATAGTTTGAGCATTCTTTGGCATTGCCCTTCTTTGGAATTGGAACATAAACTGACCTTTTCCAATCCTGTGGCCACTGTTGCGTTTTCCAAACTTGCTGGCATATTGAGTGCAGCACTTTAACAGCATCGTCTTTTAGTATTTTAAATAACTCAGCTGGAATACTGTCATCTCCGCTAGCTTTGTTGTTAGCAATGCTTCCTAAGGCCCACTTGACTTCACTCTCTAGGATGTCCGGCTCAAGGTCAGTGACCACACCAGTATGGACATCAGGGACTTTAAGATCTTTCTTGTATAGTTCTTCTGTGTATTCTTGCCACCTCTTTTTAATCTCTTCTGCTTCTGTTAGGTCCCTGCCTTTTTTGTCCTTTATCATGCCCATCTTTGCACTAAACGTTCCTTTGATATCTCCAATTTTCTTGAAGAGATCTCTAGTCTTTCCCATTCTATTGTTTTCCTCGATTTCTTTGCATTGTTCATTTAAGAAGGCCTTTTTATCTCTTCTTGCTGTTCTCTGGAAATCTGCATTCAGTTGCTTATATCTTTCCCTTTCACCCTTGCTTTTCGCATTCCTTCTTTCCACAGCTATTTGTAAAGCCTCATCAGATAGCCATTTTGCTTTCTTGCATTTCTTTTTCTTTGGGATGGTTTTAGTTGCTGCCTCCTGTACAATGTTACGGACCTCCGTCCATAGTTCTTCAGGCACTCTGTCTACCAAATCTAATCCTCTAAATCTATTCATCACCTTCACTGTATACTCATAAGGAACATGATCTAAGTCATACCTGAGTGGTCTAGTGGTTTTCCCTACGTTCTTCAATTTAAGCCTAAATTTTGCAGTAAGAAGCTCATGATCTGAGCCACAGTCAGCTCCTGGTCTTGTTTTTGCTGTCTGTATAGAGCTTCTCCATCTTTGACTGCAAAGTATATAATCAATCTGGTTTCGGTATTGACCGTCTGGTGATGTCCATGTGTAGAGTCGTCTCTTGTGTTGTTGGAAAAGAGTGTTTGCTATGACTAGTTTGTTCTCTTGACAGAACTCTGTTAGCCTTTGCCCTGCTTCATTTTGTACTCCAAGGCCAAACTTGCCTGTTATTCCGATTACTCCTTGACTTCCTACTTTAGCATTCCAATCCCCTATGATGAAAAGGACATCTTTTTTTGGTGCTAGTTCTAGAAGGTGTTGTAGGTCTTCATAGAACTGGTCAACTTCAGCTTCTTTGGCATCAGTGGTTGGGGCATAGACTTGGATTACTGTGATGTTGAATGGTTTGCCCTGGATACGCACTGAGATCATTCTGTCGTTTTTGAGGTTGTAACCCATTACTGCCTTTCCCACTCTCTTATTGACTATGAGTGCAACTCCATTTCTTCTAAGGGTTTCTTGCCCACAGTAGTAGATATAATGGTCACCTGAATTAAATTCACCCATTCCCGTCCATTTCAATTCGCTGATTCCCAAGATGTCGATGTTTAATCTTGTCATCTCATGTTTGACCACATCCAGCTTGCCTTGGTTCATGGATCTTACATTCCAGGTACCTATACAATATTGTTCTTTACAGCATCGGACCTTCTTTTCGCTTCCAGATACATCCACAGCTGAACGTCCTTTCGGCTTTGGCCCAGCCGCTTCACTCTTTCTGGAGCTACTTGGAATTGCCCTCCGCTCTTCCCCAGTAGCATATTGGACACCTTCCGACCTGAGGGGCTCATCTTCCGGCGTCATATCTTTTAGCCTTTTAACAATGTCCATGGGGTTTTCTTGGCAAGAATACTGGAGTGGGTTGCCATTTCCTTCTCCAGTGGACCACATTTTGTCAGAACTCTCTGTCATGACCTGTCCGTCTTGGGTGGCCCTGCACGGTATAGCTCATGGCTTCACTGAGTTATGCAAGCCCCTTCGCCACGACAAGGCAGTGATCCATGAAGGGGCAGATTCAAGATACCATGTACTTAATCCTGGCAAATGGTGGGATAAGACCCACAAGAAAATTCATCCATGATAAAGACTTAAGGATACTAGAACAACCTGTTTCCTCTCTCTAATGCTTACATTGGCTACACATTGGCTGATTTCATTAGCCAGAAATAAATACCAGGCCTAATTAAGAAACACATTATGGCTAGCTTCTTAGATCAATCCATCAGTGAACTCATCAAACAATTGTACAGAACAAAAGAGAACAGCCAATCTTTATATAAAATGTGATAAAAGTGTTAATGTTATGGTCTTTAGCAAGTTTTCATAGATGACTATTTTGTTTGGTGAGCTGGTATCTTGAAGCTTACTCCTAAAAGAATTATGTCAACAAGTTCTATTTTACCATAAATACCATACCATTATGACTCCTTTCCCTCTCAGCAGACAACTGGGATTTAGAGTTGACATCTCTCAGATGCTGCATTTATCATATGGACTCCAGCTGCTGTTTTATACTAATGGCATTGTATCGGTCTGAGCACGGTTGTCTTTAGAAAATTCAAGAATGAATTTCCGTAAATTATTAACAATAATCAAGATAGTCTGTACTCAATTTTCCAGTCTACAGGTGAAACTCGAAAAATTAGAATATCGTGCAAATGTTCATTTATGTCAGTATGGCAACTCAAAAGGTGAAACCAATATATGAGATAGGCGCATTACATGCAAAGCGAGATATGTCAAGCCTTACTTTGGTATAATTGTGATGATTATGGCGTACAGCTTATGAAAACCCCAATTCACAATCTCAGAAAATTAGAATATTACATGACATCAATAACACAAGGATTGGAAATAGAACAATATCAGACCTCTGCAAAGGAACGTTTAGTGCAAAGATGGGCATGATAAAGGACAAAAAAGGCAGGGACCTAACAGAAGCAGAAGAGATTAAGAAGAGGTGGCAAGAATACACAGAAGAACTATACAAGAAAGATCTTAATGTCCCTGATGTCCATGCTGGTGTGGTCACTGACCCTGAGCCAGACATCCTAGAGAGTGAAGTCAAGTGGGCCTTAGGAAGCATTGCTAACAACAAAGCTAGTGGAGATGACAGTATTCCAGCTGAGTTATTTAAAATACTAAAAGACGATGCTGTTAAAGTGCTGCACTCAATATGCCAGCAAGTTTGGAAAACGCAACAGTGGCCACGGGATTGGAAAAGGTCAGTTTACGTTCCAATTCCAAAGAAGGGCAATGCCAAAGAATGCTCAAACTATCGCACAATTGCACTCATTTCACATGCTAGCAAGGTTATGCTCAAAATCCTACAAGCTAGGCTTCAGCAGTACGTGAACCGAGAACTACCGGATGTACAAGCTGGGTTTCGAAGAGGCAGAGGAACTAGAGATCAAATTGCCAACATTCGCTGGATCATGGAGAAAGCACGAGAGTTCCAGAAAAGCATCTACTTCTGCTTCATTGACTATGCAAAAGCCTTTGATTGTGTGGATCACAACAAACTGTGGCAAATTCTTAAAGAGATGGGGATACCAGACCACCTTACCTGTCTCCTGAGAAATCTGTATGCGGGCCAAGAAGCAACAGTTAGAACCGGTCATGGAACAACCGATTGGTTCAAAATAGGGAAAGGAGTACGACAAGGCTGTATACTGTCCCCCTGCTTATTTAACCTATATGCAGAGTACATCATGAGAAATGCCAGGCTGGAAGAATCACAAGCCGGAATTAAGATTGCAGGGAGAAACATCAATAACCTCAGATATGCAGACGATACCACCCTAATGGCAGAAAGTGAAGAAGAACTAAAGAGCCTCTTGATGAGGGTGAAAGAGGAGAGTGCGAAAGCTGGCTTGAAACTCAACATTAAAAAAACTAAGATCATGGCATCTGGACCCATCAATCCCTGGCAAATAGAAGGGGTAGAAATGGAAGCAGTAACAGACTTCATTTATTTGGGCTCCAAGATCACCGCAGACGGAGACTGCAGCCATGAAATTAAAAGACGCTTGCTCCTTGGGAGGAAAGCTATGGCAAACCTAGATAGCATATTAAAAAGCAGAGACGTCACCTTGCCGACAAAGATCCGCATAGTCAAAGCTATGGTTTTTCCAGTAGTAATGTATGGCTGTGAGAGCTGGACCATAAAGAAGGCTGAACGCCGAAGAATTGATGCCTTTGAACTGTGGTGCTGGAGAAGACTCTTAAGAGTCCCCTGGACTGCTAGGAGGTCAAACCAGTCAATCTTAAAGGAAATCAACTCTGATTGCTCATTGGAAGGATTGATAATGAAGCTCAAGCTCAGATACTTTGGTCACCTAATGCGAAGAGAGGACTCTTTGGAAAAGACCCTGATGCTGGGAAAGATGGAAGGCAAAAGGAGAAGAGGACGGCAGAGGATGAGATGGCTAGATAGCATCACTGAAGCAATGAGCATGAAATTGAGCAAACTCAGGGAGGCAGTGAAAGACAGGAAGGCCTGGCGCAATATGGTTCATGGGGTCACGAAGAGTCGGACACGACTTAACGACTAAACAACAACAACAACAAAATGTACTCAGTACTTGGTTTGGGCCCCTTTTGCAGCAATGACTGCCGCAATGCGGTGTGGCATGGATGCTATCAGCCTGTGGCACTGCTGAGGTGTTATGGAAGACCAGGATGCTTCAATAGCGGCCTTCAGCTCCGCTGCATTGTTCGGTCTCATGTCCCTCATCTTTCTCTTGGCAATGCCCCATAGATTCTCTATGGGGTTCAGGTCAGGCGAGTTTGCTGGCCAATCAAGCACAGTAATCCCATGGTCATTGAACCAGGTTTTAGTACTTTTGGCAGTGTGGGCAGGTGCCAAGTCCTGCTGGAAAATGAAGTCAGCATCCCCATAAAGCTCGTCTGCGGAAGGAAGCATGAAGTGCTCCAAAATCTCCTGGTAGACGGCTGCGTTGACCCTGGACTTAATGAAGCACAGTGGACCAACACCAGCAGATGACATGGCTCCCCAAATCAACACAGACTGTGGAAACTTCACACTGGACTTCAAGCATCGTGCATTGTGTGCCTCTCCATTCTTCCTCCAGACTCTGGGTCCTTGGTTCCCAAATGAGATGCAAAAGTTGCTCTCATCAGAAAAGAGGACTTTGGACCACTGGGCAACAGACCAGTTCTTTTTTTCTGTAGCCCAGGTAAGACGCTTCTGACGTTGTTTGTTGTTCAGGAGCAGCTTGACAAGAGGAATATGACATTTGAAGCCCATGTCCAGGATCCGTCTGTGTGTGCTGGCTCTTGATGCACTAACTCCAGCCTCAGTCCACTCCTTGTGAAAATCCCCAACACTTTTGAATGGCCTTTTCCTGACAATCCTCTCCAGGCTGAGGTCATCCCTGCTGCTTGTGCACCTTTTTCTACCACACTTTTCCCTTCCACATAACCTTCTATTGATGTGCTTTGATACAGCACTTTGGGAACATCCAACTTCTTTTGCAATTACCTTTTGGGGCTTTCCCTCCTTATGGCGGGTGTCAATGATGGTTTTCTGCACAACTGTCAAGTCAGCAGTCTTTCCCATGCTTGTGATTCCTACTGAACCAGCCTGAGAGACTATTTAAAGGCTCAGGAACCCTTTGCAGGTGTTATGGATTCATTAGCTGATTAGAAGGGAACACTCTGAGCCTAGAATACTGAACCTTTTCACACTATTCTAATTTTCTGAGATTGTGAATTTGGGGTTTTCATAAGCTGTACGCCGTAATCATCACAATTATACCAAAGTAAGGCTTGACATATCTCGCTTTGCATGTAATGCGTCTATCTCATATATTGGTTTCACCTTTTGAGTTGCCATACTGACATAAATGAACATTTGCACAATATTCTAATTTTTCGAGTTTCACCTGTATACAGCAAATTAAACTGAGCCAGGACTGAGTGCCTCTTTTTTTTTCCCCATACCATTCTCAGCAATAAACCTAGGTTTTAAACCTGAATGCTGAGACAACAAAAGTAGGTAATGAATGCTTGCTTTGTTGTAGCATTTCTGCAAATGCATGACCATTTCATTAGTTTGACATTTTGAAATTAACTAAACCCATCTGCATTTCCTGCAATAAGAAGTTATGGATAAGAATCAGTTACTGTTTTTATTTGTTCTTATCCTGAACTTACAATATAGGTGTCTGATCTAAGAAGTGAATAATAGTGAAATGTATATAAAATATGTTATATTAGGATAAGGGGTGTGTGTATATATATATATGAAAATGTTTTATATAGAAATGGTATGAAATGGATATAGGAGCACATATGAAACTTGACACAGACTAGAAATTGATATATGTATCTTTCCATAACTACTACTATTAAGCAAAATAATAAATTGTTCAAACTAATACTTACTTCCCCCTTTATCTGATCCCCTCTCCAATTGGCCCCCAGTTTGCAATCAGAAATCCACAAACTAATTTCTCAACTAAAAAAATGGTAAAGCTCCAGGTAAAGATATAGTTTTGCCAGAACTACTGAAAATAAATTCTGAATGGTGGGCCTCTGTGGTAGCCCCCCTGTTTACTACCATTAATAATTCTTTATTGTTCCCCAGAGAGTGGTTTAATTCTATCACTCTCCCAATATACAAGAAGGGTAATAGGCAAAGTCCTGCTAATTACCCCCCAGTTAATTTATTGTCAGTAATGAACAAATGTTATGTCTCATTCCTATAGTATAAGCTTCGAGAATGGATGTATTCAGACAATATCTTGGCCTCTGAACAAACAGGTTTTAGATCAGGATATTCTACTATTTAGCTGCAAATTATTCTAGCCCTTCCAAAAACGCCCTTTATGTTGCCTTTATTGACAGGGGCAGATTTTGGTTCAATTCCTCGTGAGAGACTATGGAGGAAATGAACTGCAACATCCACTAAGAGTCACCTTCTCAGGTTGATAATTTTGTTACATCAAAATTCTACAGTGCAGATTAGAGGCAATTATAATGGTGATCTAAAGAGTTAACAGGGCTATATTCTTGCCCCTTTATTGTTCAATTTCTATATAAATGACATCATTGCAGGCAAATGATTAACCAGATTAGGTTAAAGACTTCAAATAGCTAGGCATTCACTTCCAACCTTCCACCCATTGGAATTTAACTCAAATTTTGCTCCAGTAGGTTCTGTTCTTAACTATGGGTGGTCTGTAACCCGGGCATTCTTAAGCCAAGGACTACCTGTAATCAAATGAGTGAGTTTTCTATCAGAGCTCAAATCCTTAAATATGCAATCCTTAAATATGCTAGTCATCAAGATAATAATTACTGTATGTCCTTACAGCAATTAAACAATATAAAGCAAAAGTTGGGCTCGCTGTCACATGGTCCACACCTCTACCTTAGAAGCTGTTTGATCTAAGTTTCTAAAGGCCATTCTTTGTGTCCCTTGCTCAACTTCAAACTCCCTTACTTGGTTAGAGCTTAGTTACCTTTCTCTTGGGGCCTACCTGAGACTTTGCCATCACAGATTTTTACCATCAAACAAATTTGGGGGAGTTTGTCCTTGGTTTACCTCACCCTGCTAAATAGGTTTTCTTCATCCTCGAGGAGGCAAATTGACTCCGATCTGGCATCTTGTGTCTTCTCGCGCTTGGCAATATCATCACTCAGACCAGATAAAGCATTAACCAAATTTAAAAAGAGGACTGGGATTTAGACCTACAAAATGATAGGGCTAAAATCACCACCCTTATTATGATATAATTGCAGGGTCTCCATGGACAATTCCTAGTTATCTCTATAACATCCTGCATGTTCCACATTGGAGATTTTTTACATTGGCTCAAATTGGTGCACTATCTATTATGGAGACTAGAGGCAAATATATTAGTCTACTAGTATGTGTATGCTCAGATACAGAGTTTGAATCAGTAACCCAAGTACTGTCGCATTACCCATTGTACCACCCATGGTATCTGGCACTCATAAACTTGATTGTTAGAAATATTATTTGTCTTAATGATCAAGAGGTTACAATCTTCTTTCTGCAAAATCTAACTTGGGCAACCACTATAAAGGTTGCCAAGATGCTAGCAATAGTTATGGTTTGCAGAAGTCACTGATGCTTTCTTTTTATTAATTGTTTTAGGTGTTTTTGGTTTTGTTTTGTATTTTAAATTTTGTATTTGTGTTGTATTAGTCTAGGATAATGCATAAATAAATAGATAAATAAATAAAATACTTACTTCATCTTGATCCAACATCTGTTGTTTTAGTTTCTCAGCCAACTGACTCTGTTGGTTAATTTCATCATCCTGCAACGGACAGAAAAAAATATTTCTTTTTCGATTTCTACCATTTCTATACCTTGAAATTGGCTAGATTTCATACTAGGCATGGCAGTAAATCTTGACTTTCCAGATACTTTACCCCATATTCAGGAACTTGCTTCTAGCAGAAACTCACGTATAAAACTCAGCTACTTCAGTTGCATTATTGCAGACTACAGAAAACCAACAGATATGCAGAACATAGAAATCAAGCTATTTCTTTTCATCTCCCTCTCCTCCAGGGATTAAATGCTAGGCCTTTTTTCAAGCCAATGGAAATTTGGCCATTCTTTTCCTAGCTTTGAGATGGGGACAAATATCTTCAGTGTTTACATAACAGTTATACAGTGGTACCTCGGTTCACGAACTTAATTCATTCCACGACTCTGGTCGCGAACCGAATTGGTCGTGAATCGAATCAAATTTTCCCATAAGGTTCAATGTAAATACGGTTAATCCGTTCTGACCCCTACGAATTTGGTCGCCAACCGATTTTTGGTCGCGTCCCAAATCAAATTTCCTATAAGGTTCAATGTAATTATGGTTAATCCATTCTGAACCATATGTTGTTTTTTTTTAAACTGCAAAAATATGACACAAAGTGTAGTACGAAGAGAGAGAAAGCTAACCTTGCTCGACGCGACCTCTGGAGTGGAGGACAGGAAGGCGGGTGGGGAGGCGGTTACTGCTTGGAGGGAGAGTCCCCCTCCCTACAGGAAGCCGCGACCACGTGTCACAGGAGGGAAAATGGCCACGGATCCTGTTCATAACCCGATGCAGAGTTCGCGAACGGAGGCAAAATTTTGCAACCGGAGCTGTTCGTGAACCGAATTGTTCATGAACAGAAGCGTTCGTGAACCGAGGTACCACTGTATCTATCCTGAGAACTTCTGATTCCCACCTCACCATCTCTTATACCACAAATATAAAAGTGGATGCAATATTCCCCCCCCCCCCCATTTTAAATTCTGTGGAAACTGAATGTACCATTGTTGCACAGCAGGAAAATAAACCATTAAACATAATTTGCAGAGTATAAAACTTTGTTCCAACTTTGTTTTAGTGATAAAAACATATCACTCTTAACAGATGCAACCAAGTAGAATCATAAATCAATCTTATATGGTCCTCAATTTAAAGAATGTGAGACTAATTCTACAGAACACAGAAATATCTTTCAAAGCTTGACATCACAATGGTTTCATCTGGCTTTCATTATATCACCTGTACAATACTGAGAGTAAATAGTATTTTAAATCAGCAGTTGGTTCTAAAGACATCTCAATTCTATCTTCTTTCCTTACAAAATCATACATTTTACATATAAATACACTACAATTTTATTACCAAGAGTTCCTTATTTTCCTTGTGAAAATTCATATAATGAAACCTTTAGTGATGTAAAACTATACCATCCTTTAACATAAAGATATAAAATGTGTTATGTTTCATTTGCTGCAAAATCAAAACTTTCCCACCTTAAGGGATTATAGTCACTGCCTATGAAGACCACTCAGAAACTACAGCTGTTCCAGAATGCAGCAACCTGAATAACAGCTTGGTTTCCCCATATAACACCACTACTTTGAGTCACTGGTTGGTTTATGGGTGCTGAATGAACAGCTCAGGACCAGGATTGTTGTGGGACTAGCTGTTTCCAATAGTTCCTGCTCACCCAGGTTCCCTCCTTTAAAACCTGTCATGTACAAGGTTCTTGGTGGCAAGTCTTCTCATTAGCCCTCCCCCCCAGAACAGTATCCCCACATGCAGACTTTGACCCTGACATTATTAGGATACAGGAAGGCAATCAAAACCTGACTATTTTGGTAGGCTTTTGATGGGGAGATGAAGAGTGAGATTACTGTTGTGTGAGAATAGATTATTATATAGGTTATGATTCCTCTGCATAAGAATGCTTTATTATGTAATGTCATTTATTTGATTATGTTCCCATTTTAATGTTATCTGTGGTAGGATTGTAATATGCTCAAAGCTGGTTGGCAATTAGAGCAACACTGATTGTTTATGTGCCACCAAATCATTTTCAACTCCTAGCCATCACACAGATTTTCTCTATCGTAGAGCAGCATACAAGCCTCATAAAATAAATATGGTTGGTGGAAGCAAAATGCCCAGATTTCCCTATAATACCTGTGCATAAATCTGAAGGCAAACAAATTATATAGGCATAGATCATTTAATGTAATAAATAATCATCCCACTTGCATATCTTATTAATATAGCCACTATGTATGTTTATGAATGCATATATCACTTCATTAAAGTTTCAGATCCAAAATATAAGCATATAGTAGACAAGAGTCTCTATATGGAGGCAATTAATTCTGATCACACATAGGGGGTGCCTCCAAATAACTATGAGTGACTTTGTAAGGTGCAGAGGTGCTCAATTTGCAGTCCTCCAATATTTTGGTTATGGCATCCAAAGACCCTGCAAAATTTTTAATGTTGTAGAATAGGAAAATTATTCTACATATACATTAAACTATATTTAATGTAGGCCAACTGCATTTACATAGCCTATATCAGCTACCGGAATCATTGTTGATTTCCAAAATGTAAGCAGGTTTGGATGGATGACTATTAAGAAATTTCAAGGTTGCAGACCAGGTGACAAGCTGATAAACTTCCCAAAGAAAACAATGGCGAATCATATCCCCATTGTTGCCAAGATATAGACAAGTGCATGAGGTCAACAGGGATCAAGCTTGACCTGAAGGAGATACTTTACTGTACATTTATATATAAATTAAATTATATATAGCTTTTGTCCTTGCTCTCTTACTTCTTTGACCTGACCCTGCCTAGTTTTTACTACACATCCACTCTTCTGAGCATTACTCTAATCCTAAAAAAGATCATGTACCACTGTTTTAAAGCCTCCATACTAAATCAAAGGAGCTATTTCAGCTATCAATATCACAGCCAACATTAAATGAAATTAAATAACTATTAAGTTTTTGTTAAGTGAAATTAAAGAACTACCATAGAAATTTTTAAATGTCTGTTAGCATGGGTTTAGAATATTAGGAAGACTGTGAATGACTGTCTCCTTATTCATTTCTCATATTCAATTTACTATAAGATTTTTTGATTTCCTTACATTTTAATCCTATACTAGAAGGCAAGGAAGAGATAAAACACTTGACATTATTACTGAGTCAAGTAATGCCTGAAAGTAACAACTGCATCTTATAATCACAAACATGAATCCCAAAGATTGGAATTGTCATCAAGTAAGGAATCTCTCTTCATTTTTAAATCTTATTTTTAAAAAGGACATTACTGCAACACATAGACATTTATCATTAAAGTCAGTCACCTAAATATAATTGTGCTGCTTCACTGTATATGCAGGGACTTCCATGATGAAATATTCTCACAAGGAAGTAGGAAAGAGAAACATCTGTAAATAAAGGAAACTGGAAAGCTGAGCTGGAACCCTTCCATAAGATGCTTAATATTCTACAGACTTCTGATATGTGGTATGATTTAATTACACAATCTAGATGTAGTTTTATTACATTAGGAAAAACCAAACCTCAGATCTATAACCCACCAAAGTTGCTGGTTTCCCTACATATTACTGCAATCTTTATGTTTATCTATCACTCAACTTTGGGTATACATACAAACAAAAGTTTTGCTTTCAGTAAGGAAAACATGCATTTATAGTAGTGAAGCTTCTATATTTTTCTTGTCTTTCAGTAAGAATTTGTTTGATAATTTGACTGATTATTTGGGATTAAAAAGAAACTATTTAAATTCATCAATTTCAGCAGAACTGAACAGACTGCTTGTGAGAATGAAAATACTAGTGGTTTTATATTTTGTATAGTTTGAAGCACACATTGGTTTTAGATATGATGAAAATTTTCCTTAGAAATAATCAGTAATAATTTATGACAAGAAACAATTGGAAGGAAATTATTAATGGACCTTATCATCCAACTGTCTGTAGAGACTAGTAACCTCTTCTTCGTATTTCCGCTTTTCCTCAGTTGAGATACTGGCAACAACAGGAACAATGTTATCAATGATAGGCGTGTTGTCACATGGCTCCAAGTTCTTCTGGTCTTTTGCACTGATCTGCTCTTCCTCTGGAACAGCCTCTCCTGAAGGTACAACAGATCCCAAGAGAGTAAGCCTAAATCTTTACCATTTTTACCTTTAGGTCACCATACCTGTTGGTACTTATAATTTTTAAGGAATTCAGCTGTGCAGTCAGAACAGTCAGACAACTGGAACTATGAATAAATAAATACAACTGAAGCTGGATTATTGAAAGACATCATTTGTTCCCCTACAGCATGTTTCTAAGTAGACTACTTTTTGTGGGGGGGGGGGGGGGGGAGAGATCTGATCATTATTAAGAGACAATTAAACTCTTTGGATTGGATCCAGATGTACCTAACAGCATGTTGCCTGAGTTAGAGGAAGGGACTGGGATGATTTTTGTAGGGTCCCATTTCTCCCTACAGACACAAAACCACTTCTAGTATTCTGAAGAGCTACCAAATCATTCAGCAATGCGGTGGCATTAATTACAGGAAACTGCTACCTTGTGCATGTCTCAATAGAAAGCTCTTGGACTCTGCACCTACCAAAGGAGCTGTTTCATTGCATCTGTATGGAAATGAGACTCCCCTGGGACCAACTTTTTCTCTTACAATTCATGGTAACTGCAGCTTTATTGTGGTAACTTTATAAGCACTTCTGCTAGGACTTCACATAGTATATAATCCATTGATTTATTTTAGAAGATTATAGCGAGATACCCAACTATGCAGAAATATTAAAACTCTGCAGATGAAATAGTCATAAGATAAACTGGGAATTCATGACACACCAGATATTCTAGTTGTGTTTTCCTTCAAATGATTGGCCATCACGGGATTTTTCACGATGCCAATAAAGAAAAACTTTAATAAAGTTTTTTAAAATTTATTTAAAATAAAACAATAAAGAAAGACTCAGACAGGTATGTCAGATAAAGCTGCGTGCTTCCAGCTCTGCTAAGGAATAAGTCTCCAGTGGTGATCACAGATTTAGACATAGTTATTAGGAGTCAGCTGCCCATAACTTAAGAGGAAAAAATAGGCAGGAAAAGAAAGGTAATATATTTAACTTCAGTAGCAAGACTATCAATTAAAATAAGTGTGACAATAATCAGTACCAAAGGAACTAATTTGGCAGCAGTCCATCTTTTGTTTCTAAAAACCAACTTCAAAGACTAGTGATAAATCACTGACACACCATAACTAAGCTTGAAGTGTCTGCCACAGTGCAGGTAGTCCTCAGATTAAGAACGCCAGTTTTAAGGACGGCCCATAGTTAAGAACAGAGCCTACTGTAGCAAAATTCAAGTTAAATACACAATGATTTGAGTTAAATACACAATGGTTCAAGTTCATTACATAATACTACTCATACAGTATTATAAATAATACTGTTCTGGCTTACATACAAATTCAACTTAAGGACAGACCTTGGGAATGGAACTCGTTCTTAAACTGACCTTTACATGTTTATCTGGCATTAAGCCCTATTCAAAACCTGAGCATATGAATAAGATCTCACTTTAAACACTATTAACTCAATGAAAAGCTTTAAAAACATACTGAAGGTGATTTTTAAGTGATGCATAAGAATGCATTTTCCAGCATATATGGAAAATGTAGATAATAGTTGAATGAGTTTCATTATGGGCTCAAAGTTGTTATTCAATATCTTTAAACTCCTGGCACGTTTTTGGTTCCAATTATACTAAAAATCTTATGATGCTTCCAGCACTTAATAAAGCCTGACATATTTGAGCCTTACTGGTGGAAATTAAAATTTTAGAACTCATGAGAGATTGGCACCTTGGAATTATTCTTATTTAAAAATAGCTGGAAAGGAGGAGGTAGAAATTGTAGGCTGAAAAGGAGATAATTACTCTTAACCAGAAAATATATAAAGATGCTGCTAAAACCTCTGTAAAATTAAAAAAGAAATATAATTTACCCCAAATTGCTGAATGCAATATATATGTTACAACATTAGTTATGTTCCTTATTTGACCCTGATATTTTAAGTAGCCTCTAAAATTCCAGAAGTTTTAACTACATGGGTTAACATTTTTATTAAGGGTGAACCTACTGCTCAATAGTCTCAAAAACTAAGAAATATTATGCATATGAACTTGAACAGCATACAAGTAATTTAGAACACTGTACTGAATCAAAGTATCCTCCAAATGTCATCTTCATCTTTAAAAAAGGAAAGGAGGAAGACCCAGGGAACTACAGACATGGCAGCTTTACATCTATACTGGGCAAAGTCCTTGAACAGATCATTAAACAGCATGCTTGTGAGCACTCAGATAAGCATGTTACAATTTACAGAAGCTAGCAGGAGTTTATCCCAAGCCAATCATGCTAAACCAACCTTATCTCCTTCTTTGACAGAGTAAATGCCTTAGCAGATCAGGCCCAATTCTGTTTCTGGGTTTTGCATTCTATATCTCTGTAGCAACACAAATCAAGAATTTCTTGCAGTGTAGCTAAATTCTGTGCTAACATCCATTCCACACCTAGCATGTTGTCAAGGGCAAACTAATAGCCAATAAAGGGTGACAGGCTAGCAGGTTCTTAGACTGTAGGTGTCCTTTAGTGAAGGAAAAGTTCAACATATTTAGCTTTTGAGCCACAGCTTTTTAATCATGAAATTATATTTTATGAACATGCATTCATAACTTGTATTCTTCTTACCTATCATATTAAAATTACTAAAGGATACTAACTTCATACACTATGGCTTATGAACCCAGAAGCAGCATTGGGCCTTTACTATCACACAGTGCATTTGGTATGGAGAGTGCCTTTATCTAAACCTTGAGTCCCAAACTCTCTCTGCTTTGAAGCTAATGAAAAACTAAAATATAATTCCTGCCTTACAATTCTAATTTATGAACCAAGGCTTTTCTATGACTAAAACTCTTGTTTAATCCAAGCCTAGATCTCTGCACTGAAACTATCATGCAAGAAGAGGATTGTGCAGATCCAACCCTTGTTCTACCTTTTGCAGTTAATGAAGAAAGCAGCGCTATAACAGAACTGGGTCTCTGACTAGGAATGAGCTATATTGATATATTTCCAGACATATAAAGGGAAAAGAACATTATAATTGTTTCAGCACTGCAAACATTTGGCAAACTCTTTTTTTTTTTTTAACATAGGTTCTCAACAGTAACTCACCATTCCGCCACCTATTCAGTTCCATCTCCAGATGCTGGATAACATTTTTTAATGTTTTATTTTTTTCCTTCTCTTTTTCATATTTCTTCTTCCATTCCTCAGCAGTCAACTCAAGATTCACGGAAACTGTATTCTTAATCGTTTTTGCTCTGTCCCAAAAACAAACCGAACCAGGTACCCACAGTTTTAGCTAATACACTCTGTTTAATAGGTAAATATTCAAATGTAAACTAATGCTGCAACTACAGTACAAACTTGTCTTTGGGTTCAGTAATTAGTATGGTGGTTTCATATTTCATCCTTTATTTTATATCGTTTCCCCATTTATCTCCTAGTAACTGATGCTGAATGCTCTGATCCCCACAGGGCTAATACAAGTGTTGACAATGCAGCATCTGGAGTTGCATATCAACCTATTTGGCCTTTCCTCTGTCCTTCCTCCAGTGAGCAAGGCTCACAGGAAACACTGCCCAGGTCACTTATGTTGGCTGAAATATTCAATCTGCTGTAAGAGATGTGTGGCATTTTTCTCTATTATGCTAATTGTGATGCATTTTATTGGAGAACTAGAAATATCAAAGAGCAATGTTTCACTTCATTTTTTGGATTTATAATCTGTTATATGTGAGATTTTACTCTCAGTTCCATCAAAGCCATTGAAACAAATTTCACTAAGTTTCTAACAGTGCTATTGTGGTTTGATGCTGGCCTGAAGATTAGAATAGAAGTCTTTATGTTTTTATAGATTTTAGAGAATGTTAGCTACACTCACATATCTGATTTATGGTAGAAATAGCTATTCATATCAACATAATTGCTAGAAAATCAATACAGTCACATCAGACCTTGAGCCAGCAAAGCATTGATGCATAAAATTAAATCACAAAGAAAATTCTTTTGCTGCATGCGCAATTTTATTCTTGACCACTTTCTCAGAACTATCAGAATATCACTGCTGTTTGTTGGTGGAAGTTCTCAGGTCCATCAATATTTTCATATTCAACTTTAACTAATATAATTTCAGCTGAGAAATCTTCCTGCATTCCTCTTGTATTTCTCAGTACATTTTACTAAATAATACAACATATAATTAAATAGCAATCAGTTATTAAATTATTGTCTTCCTTTAAAAGAATTAGAGCAAGTGTGTGTGTGTGTGTGTTTGTGTGTGTGTAGATACTGATTTGACTTTCTTAAGGCATAAAACACAACTCATTTGTATTTGTATTCATACAACACATGGCACCGTTTTATTCAAGTTTATACTTCAAATAATCTCAGTTTTTAGTTAGTTTGCTTTTTAATCTAACTCTTTTGGTAAAGGCCAATAATAAAAGCCATAATGTTTTTCAAAAGACATATATGTTTGCTCACCTTTGTCCAAACATTAGAGTAGACTTGGTTTCTGCTTCATTGAAAATGGATGGGGAACAGCAAATGACAATGGTGGTTCTACAGTTACCACCTAAGGAGTCTTGGAGAATTCGGGTCATTTTGCTGTCTCGATACGGGACGTGTGTTTTCTAATTAAGAAGGATAAGAGGTTGAAACACACAGCAAAAAACCCCCAAGAAGCTGTTGTTGACATTTGTTGAAGATGCTATAATTTGGATTTCTGCACATAAATGCCTTCCAAACTATGAATTATGTATCTTGGTATATATGTGGAAGTGTGGATGCAATATATTTTCAGTGTATTTTTAATTGATACAGTAATAATTTAAAAAAAACAACATATTTAATTGCTCAATATTCTTTTCTTTCAACTTTTCGGTTGAGAAAAAAGGGCTTTTTGTGTTTTCTCAGTTTTCCCCCCATGCTTTAATCTCTCTGTTCAGTTGCATCTTCTGTTTGTTCATATTTTTCATTTGTACAACCTGATAGGTGTCTGCATATACCACAACCCATGCATAAATAATTCCATATAATAAGCCATTTGCTCAGACTAGCTATCCTAGTAGCATCAACTATAACGATATGATGCAAACGTATCGGGTTACCTTAGGGACCGTCTTTTCTCAGTTGTTTCTACCTGTCCAATCCAGTCCAGCAGGATGGGCATGCTCTGGCTCCCGTCAGCCAAGGAATGTCGGCTGGCCGGGACCAGGAGACGTGCCTTTTCTGCTGTGGCGCCTGCCCTCTGGAACATCCTCTCTCCTGAGATTTGGATGGCCCCGACCCTTTTGGCTTTTCAGAAGGCCTTGAAGACCTGGCTTTATACCTGGGCCTGGGGCCCCATGTGTGCGAAGGGCCCCGTTTCATGGTTGTGTTGTGCTGATACCAACTGTTTTTAAAATCTCTTGGCTATATTTATATTTATATTTAATTTTCTGTATTGTTTTAAGTGTTTGACTGTTTTTATTACTGTTAGCTGCCCAGAGTCACTGGTCTGAGATAGGCGGCTATATAAATTGAACGAATGAATAAATAAATAAATATGTACGTATGCTGGGCTGGTTGCCAGTCCTGGTTATTTCTTCTATCTATTTTAAGCTTAATTGCAAGGATGTGTTTACACTGAGGGAGGGAGGGAGGGAGGGAGGGAGGGAGGGAGGGAGGGAGGGAGGGAAGGAAGGAAGGAAGGAAGGAAGGAAGGAAGGAAGGAAGGAAGGAAGGAAGGAAGGAAGGAAGGAAGGAAGGAAGGAAGGAAGGAAGTTACTTACAGTTCCTTCTGCCAATGCCGAAATCACATTACCAAGTGCAGACAAAGACTTGTTAATATTTTTAGCTTCATCAAGAACAGAACCCTCAGCTCCAGTTTTGCTGACCTATCAAAAAAAACAGGCTATTCAAAGTGAACTGAGTTCATACTCTGAAAAGATAGGTAAAGGCAATGATAATGTTACATTTGAAAGAAACACATAATACTACCTGTTATATCAGAAACATCTACAGCATTTTCAGTTCATTCAAAACAGCATTATTAAGTTATTTGTATTTCTTTTTCTATCAATAACACACAGCAGAAACTTATTTCGTTTACATTTCCAATTTCCATAAAAGCAGCTCAGAAGGCCAAATCTATCTCATTGCAGCTAAACATTGGCACGCATCCTCAGATCATTCTCTCAATTTTGCAGATTCTTATACAATAAAACCTCAATTTTCCAGACCTCCATTCAGCAGATTTTGCTTCAGGCTTCATTCCCAATTGACTGTGTCCATTGTTTCCGAAGCAGTTTGGACAATTGATGTAATATTTGCTATTTGCATCCATTTACATCATTAGTTTAAATATGTAATTGTTTTCATGTCATGTAAATCTATTGCATCAATTTACATTATCTGCAAATAACATGAATAGAGCAAATGAAGTAAAATGTAAATGATGTGAATTCAGTTAAATTGAGATATTACTGTGTACAATAGTACCCAATAATAACTTTATATATCTGAAGATTAAATTTTAAATCCTGAGTGATACATGTCCAACACTTTTCAGGAGGATTTTAAGTTAGATAAATACTAGATAATGCAAATATACTGATGTACCAGCAACAAAAATTCCACTAGACAAGTGGACCTGGGAAAAAAGTGAAAAAGCAAGGAACAATGATGCAACAGCAACAACAAAGAAAATAATGACCTTTATGATTTAAAGATCGTCCAACACATTTGGAGGCTATCTTGTTCAGGAACATTCGGAGACAGAAATTATTTTTTAAAAAAATAAATTTAAAAACCACAATTCACAGATATGTTTCAGGTATCCTGACTGAAAAGACTTTTCAAAATGAGTAATTTTGCAGCAACAGCTGAAGTCTACTCCCTCTCATTTTCTGCTGGATATTGTCTCTTTTTCTTGCATGCAAGATGTTTAGGAATGGCCTATCTCCTATCTCAACACACGATGAAACGTTTGAATTGGCACAAATTATATCCAAGGCTATCTATTTACTTGCAGGACAATCACGTAAACTTATCCCTTATACATTACAAATGCATTTTATTATACTAAGTCATGAATTCCAAAAGTTCCTACCTTGTAGTCAAGAATTTTAAGTATAGTAGTAACGGGATCATTACCTTTTCACTCCCAGCAAGATCTACTAGATAAAGCTTCCCACTGAGTTTTTTTTCAGTCTCCACATTCTCTTGTTTGATATTAATTAGGAAGATACTATGACTTCTAGAACTGTGTTCATTCATGTCTATGAAGAGAAAATTCAGTAAGCTAATGATACAATTTAAGGAGGTTTTTTATCTATCTCTTCTAAATTCCATTAACCCATCATCCTCTTTTCCTTGTTTCCATCAGCAAAGACTAGAACTGTTCCTTACCTATGACTGCAATCTTTCAAGTGGTCATTTCTGAATTCACATTGGTGCTGAACCCATTTATATCCTTCTGAGAGTTTACTGAATTGTCTGACAGGAGCCCTGCTCCCCATGCATACAGCATAATCAAGCCCATATTCACAGAGCAAAATTGTTTCCACTTATGATGGCAGGACCAGCACAGAGTGTAGCATCCCATTAGTGCGCAAGAACAAAGTTAAGATTTGTGGCTGTCCACATTAATGAAACTGAAAACGAGAAATTAAATGAAGCCTAAAGCAATGTTAGCTTTACACCCTAAAAGAGCTCTGATAGCTCTTTAATGTGATAAAACTTAGAGTGGTGATAAAATTTCAGGAAACCCACACCATTCAACTCTTTCCTCAGCATTTTCCATATATGGAAATATGCAGAATATTTGTATTGTCTGTAATAACCCCAGAAGCAGCAGAAAAAATATCCATTCTCAGAGGTACTTGGAAGGGATACAAAATACTTTACAACCTGATTCAGTTTGCTGCTTTGAAACTATTCTCTTTTTCAGTTCATGAACCTGCTTTGGTGTGAATCAACTGAAACTTTGTCAAATCAAAGCAAACTTTGGCACATCCTAGTAAACAAACATCTCTTCTCCAAGCTTTTAATAGTTAAATGATTTTATTACTTATTGTTTCATTGATATAAACAAGAATATAGATTAAAATTATGATTTTGTTTTTTAAATTTTGCTAGCCATGGGATACAACTCAAAGAAATGTATATAACAATGTTATAAAAACTATAACTATTCAGCTATACCCAGGTTAAAATGCATACTGTTCCGGCATCGATCCATGATGGAATCCATTCTGTCCATCTTCTCAGGGGGAGAATTACCAGTTTACTCTCTGCTTCCTGTTGTTGTTTTTCTAATCAGCTGCCAATCCATCAGAACATCTGCCCTCTTCACCAGGGACAGCTCTGCTTGCTCACTGTATTGAGAAGCTTTGGCAAAAGCTGTTTGAAAATCCAAGTGTAGTGGAAGAGCTGAACTAACCTGTTGGGTTTTGGCAGGAAGAGGGTTTGTTTTTTGGTTTGTTTGTTTTTGGTGAGGTGGCTGGAGTCCTGGATGAGGAGGGTTACCTCAGGCAAGGTTGGAAAATGAGTTGCTTTTGTTGTTTTCAAATTCAGACAGCCATTTGGATACTAGATTAAAGCGTAGAACCCATGTCTAATCTGGAACATAAGGCTAGATTCGTGTTAGGGGGTTTGTATTTTATCTCTTTTTTACTGTTCAGTGTTCAGTGTGTGGAGCCCTATCTACCTTTGTCACCTTTAATAAAGTTGACTTATTTTGAATGAATCCTGGAGTTGACTGGTTGTCTTCTAACACCTGCCTCAACTTGGCTGAGCTATCAACTAGTAATCTATTTAATTGCTATGTAACAGAGATAATTGAAGACGCTAATGAATTTGACAAGGCAAATGTACATTTTCTTAACTGTTGTAAAATTATTGTAATTTTAGTGTGACAGTAATTGAAATTATGCTTTTAGAATGTAATTGCAGACTTAGAAATGTACAAATGCTTACTTGTAACAGCTACATGACGGTTTGTTTTCCCTTCATCAATGACATCCATAACTTCTTCAGGACTAGACACAAATCTCTCTGTACAGCCCTAGAAATGTGAAATTCAACATATTTCAGGTGAAGGGTTGGATGGAAATAAACCTATACCAGTAATTGTAGCTTCTCAAAAACCAGAGGCAAAACGCAATATATAAGCCTATATTCAAAACAACTCAAAACTTCAGATAACAACTGAGAAGCAGCTGCAGAAGAATATAAGATGACCAAGTATGGCCAATACATTTGTTGGTCATACTTAGCCTACAACCAATCTGAAAAGTCTGCATGATTGATCTTAGACTTGCTCTTTGTGCAGGCAGGGACCCTTTAAACAATTCCTAGCTGTGCAGATGATTTGTCTTATTATATCCAAGTATTCTCGTGTGGAACCTTTAGACTTTCACCATTTGAGAGAATGAGCACCATTTCATCATGTGATTGGGAAACTATATTATATACCCTATTGACACATAGACTGTTTTGGGTATTTATGCATGGTTCTAACGTATTCTGAAGCTTATACTAATAACAAACAGGAAAAAATTATCTATATTTTATTTCATATTCATTATGTATTAATGGAACTGATACATTTCAAAGGAACAATTCACATAATGAAACCATTTAAAAAGAAAACAAAAAGTTAAAATTTTGTGATAAAGGAAGTACTACCTACACAATTTGGATGAGAATATTAGGGAAGAAAAATGAAGAAAATCTCCCAGAAAAAGCATTTAGCCACAAGCCAATACAGGTGGTCCTCAATTTACTATGGCAATTGGGATCAGAATTTCCATCGCTAAACGATGCAGTTGTAAAGCATGACCACATCGCTTACTGATGGCAATCTCTGCAGTCCCGGTTGCCATTATTAACTGAATCCTATGGTTGTTAGGCGAGGCAACTTCCTGCCGGTTTCCCACAACCAAAGTCAGGAAGTTGAAAGTCCCAGGCCAGCAGGCAGGTAAGTGGCTGCTGCCAGGTGGGGGAGGAAGCGAGAGGGTGTGCAGGAGGGCCAGGGAGGGTCAGGGAGAGTGTGTGTGGGTGAAAGGCATGGGTTGGGGAGGTGCGCAAGGGGATGAGGGAATGTGCAAGAGGCATGGTGAGGGTCAGGGAGGGTGCATGAGAATGCAAGAGTGTGTGTGAGAGGCACGGCGTGGGGAGGGTACATGAGGGGGCAAGGGGGAGCATGAGGGAGGTGTGGTGAGGATGCACAGGGGTGCGTGACTGGCTGCCATGACATGAGCGCAGAGGGGCTGGGGAAGGGCATGCCGGTAGGGGACACTTACCCCAACAACTTGCAACCTTCCCTGCCAGCTTCCCTACTGACTTTCTGGGGAAGGCGGCAGAGAAGTTTGCAAATGGCAATCATGCGACTGCGAGGTGCTGCAACCAGTCATAAGTGCAAACTGGTTGCCAAGTGCCCAGATCACAATCACATGACCACAGGGGTGCTGAAATGGTCAGAACTCCAAGGACCAGTCATAACCACTTGTTCAGCACCATCATAACTTTGAATGGTCGCTGAACAAATGGTCGTAGGTGAAGGACTACCTGTAAATGAAAAAGATTCTGGGAAGAAGAAGGCAACAGCTGGAAGACAAGCGCACTTTACTTACCTAACTCAGACCTGAGAATCTAAGGACATCATCTCAGTGGAACTCAGAATCAGGAATGACAATAAAAGAGAAGTAACAAATGCCTTGATCATGTTAGATAGGCAGACCTTCTCAAGAATGATAGAAATGTTGCTAAATAAGATACTATACAGATTTTGGAGTATGATTTTACCCATCAAACTCTGTCTCAGGAGTATAGATGGAGATGTTTTGACATTAGAAAATTTTATGATTTGGGAGACAAGTTGTTATTTCAGGTTATCTGCTCATAATTATCTCACAAATATGAGATATGAACAAATAAGTAAACATGACATTAGCTAAAGAATAAAAGAAGAACCTATTGCAGCTTTCCAAAGCTCAGATTCTTTTTTTTTTTTTTGGTCTGCGCTCAGTCATTACTGACCCTGCAGTGACTGCCTGGACGAATCCTTGCAGTTTTCAAGGCAATTGTTTTTCGGAAGTTGTTTGCCAGAGCCTCCTTCCTAGAGCATAGCCCAGCTGGCGAGCGCAGGAGGCGGGATTTCCGTTGCTTCGCGCCCTTTTCGGGCAAGCGCGGTTTCGTGCTTACCGGCAACTGGTCCCGTCTCTCTGTGCAAGGCGCTGCCAGCATTTTTTCTCCCACCGGAGTGAGAGTCCCCATTTATCTACTCACGTGAGTTTTCAACCTGTTGGGTTGACAGGAGCTAGGGAGGAAACAGGAGCTCACCCTGTTAACGCGAAGGCTGGACTCGAACCGCCGAAGCGTCAGCCATTTCTGGCCAGCAACTTTCAGCGTCATTAAGCTGCTGCGCCACCGCGTCCCCCAGATTCTTATTTATATCTAATTCAAATAGTCCTGCTAAGCACTTTACTTTACAAGCCTCAATTGTATTAATTATTTGACTCGTGAATGCTATGCCAGGCTAAGCTAACTCAGTAATCTTTTGATATGATTTTCAACATTTTAACTTCCAATAGAATTGTTTTAATTTAAAAAACACTTTTTGTTTCAGAAAATGCTCTAAGATAAAACACTGTGCAGTACAGACCCTGAAAAATTAATCTCAAAGAATGTTTGGCAGTATGCTCCAAAAAAAAAGGGGGGGGAGGCGGAAAGCCTTAATTATGTCCAGTAACTCTTAAGTAATAATTTTGATGAAACAATTAAAGCAACCTGATTTGCTTCAATGAAGAACAGAAGCCACCCAGTTCACTCAACAAGCTGTGCTTGGCTGACATGCTTATGGGCTGGGTGGCTTCAGAATCAGGATAAGGGGACTGGCACGAAAGCAGCTTTTCCACACTGCTGACTTCTCACAACCACTGACCTACTGGTGAGTTATTGTGACAGCCCAGCAATGTGAAAAGAGTTTTTCTGCATTGCTGGACTCTTTTATCAACTGGTCAGCAATGGGGAGAATGCCAGCAGCACAAAAGGCAAGTCATTTTAGATCACTGTCTTCTTTCAACTGCTTGTCAAAACACTTGGAGATAGATTTTTTTTTCCAGAGCTAGCCAGTGTGGGAGATGTCTTGGTCTGTAGAGAGTTGGTTTTGGGTTGGCTACCCCCAGTGCGCGCTGTAGGATACTCCCCACAGAAGTGATCAACTTGGGTGTCCCCTTGACTATCAGGGTAAAAAACACTTTCCTCAGCCTTTTTCCATAGCAGGGACCCTGTTGCTTCAGGAAGCAGTTTCAAGGGGGTACTTCATTTGAAGATGTCTTCAAAATGAAGACCTCTTTGAAGCCACAATTCAGAGTACTGTTCACAGTCCATTAATATTTCAGACAAACAACTGTTTAAACAGAAGGAATAATGGACTTCTCAGAGCCTGGGAAGGAGGATTGTGGTTTGCAAAATATTACTGAGCTGTCATATCTGCCCTTTCCTCCCATCTCAGAGTCAAAAGTAGCAACTTCATGCTGCTTTCAAAAGTGGTCAGCAAGAAGATCAAAGAATCCCTGCTCTAACAAACTTATTGATAAATGGGGTGCTAAAATACATATAAGTGATGCTAAGGATTCTATAGCCTAACTCCTTTTTTTTAGCTAGCTAGCTAAGACGACCTTGAGAATCTAGCTTGTTTTTGTGAGCTTGACAGAATGATTATTACAGTACAGATTTCCCAGTTGATTAAAACAAACGACTCCATCCCATCATCTAGAGTCAAGTATGACTTACTGATGTTTTGTTAGAGATATTCAGAGTAATAGAAATATTCTGGTAGAAAAAAAATTATGCCCTTAACCTTTAAGAGGTAGAGATCTCTAAGCTTAATTAGTATGCTTATCCATTTACTTTATTTTGTATAATATTTTGACTTGTGCTTTGGCAATTTTATCATGGAATTATTGGTTTTATGGCTTTCTCTTCTATTATTTGGGGTCTTTTAATCTATTTGACATTGAGCATACTTTACAGTTTATATTCTATGACTACCTTGAGTTCTTAGTGTCAGGTCTGCCTGGTTGTACTTGCAGAAAGAAAGTAAATATGATCACAAACTAAATTCAAAGAGCATTTGAATTAAATAATTTTTTAAAAATCCATTATAGGTAGAAGTGCTTTTACCTTGACATATGGGACTCTGTTCTTGTCTTCATGTACTGCAAGATTTGTTTTTGAAACTGAAAGAAACATAAGGGACCATCAATTAATGAAGTATACAAATTGGATGACTGGCAAGAATAGTCTGAATGTATTACAATTCAAACAGGCCCTTCCGCATAAATCACCGATAGAATTTTAGTCTAGGATTTGCGTATCTTAAAGCAAATTGATTTTACCCTGTTAGCTGGTTTAGGTACAAAAAAACAACAGGAATGATTCACTAAGGCAGTGTTTGGCATATTTACAACACAGCCAGGCTCAGGAGCATGAAGTAGAAATAAGTTAAGCTAAATGTAAAATGGCCACACGTTTATTTGTTATGACTCATAGAGTTGTGTATCACATAAAGCAAAAGCAAGGTATAGGCCAGTTCAACTATTGATTAGAATCATGCCAGTCTGCATATCAGGGTAATACAGACACGATTATAGGAATGCCAGACACAGTGCAAAGCAAGCTAATCCTGTGGTCTTTTTTCAGACAATGGTGCCTTTTATATCCTATTCAGATGTTTCATTCTCAGCCCAAACACTTCCATGTTTATGTTTGTCCTCTGAGAAATCTTCTGGTTTGTTAAGCCAAAGCTTGCTATATCATACAAACAGAAAATATGGATGAAACAGTGCTTTATAGAAAATGGTTAAGTCAAGTTTTTCCAGCGTGGTTGTTCTGGGAAACAATCATTTAAAAAACATCCATAAAGCAGAATGCAAAACTGGAAATTGGAGGAACGGAGGAACACAGCATCTTGTCACTCATGTCCATGATCACGAATCGTCTTGAACAAGGAACTGGGATTTAAAATAGAAAAACAACAACAACAAAACCAAGAGAGATTTCTTCAACTATGCCATTTTTAAATTTAAATTTTTAATTATTTAAATTAAATTTTAAAAAATTAAATTTTACATTTAAATTCAACTTTTAAATGGCTACTCCAACTCCTGGCTGACAGTTATATAAAGCTATAAAATGCTTCTTAAGTAATACATTTAAAGCAAAATAATTATGAAGATCACTCTCAATAATATACATACAGTAGAAATATATATAGAAGAAAAGTCTCTAGATTAGAGATCCTAGTTTCCACTGGAAAAACTGTAAAACTGGCCTGTAGTTGCACACTTCTGACATAGTAACCCAAAACTGCCAAAACTGACTAATATTGCCCTTATCGTTAGCTAGGAATGTGGCACACGGTACAGGTTTCACTAAGGCTAGTAACACAGTCTACATATTCTCTATCTTACTAAAAAGTGTCATGTGAAAGTCTCAGTTGACCAAAGCCAAGCACGATGGCTGAGGTCAATATCCATTGATCCATCCAGTGACAAGTAGGGCATAGGAAAGACTGCACTTTGGAGGGGCCCTTCAATGAAGAATCTCATAATCAAGCTTGCTCACTGATGTCTCCCTCCTTTGGAACAGATACTCCCGATATCCAGACTACCTGGTGTATTGTAAACTGCTCAGTCTGCAGGGAGGGATGGATGGATGGATGGATGGATGGATGGATGGATGGATGGAAGGAAGGAAGGAAGGAAGGAAGGAAGGAAGGAAGGAAGGAAGGAAGGAAATATATGCATGAATTTATATTGAGCATTTGGTAAAAAAATGTGTTGAAGGAAATGAAACATAGATATTGGATTGTACAATTAAGAGAAAGTGGAAGGACAGAATAGTTTTGTATAAAGCTAATCTGATCTTATGGTGTGGATTTGATAAAACATACAGGTGAAGGTGTAAATTTAATTATGAACAAAAGGGCTAAAATGTGTGATAGAAAGTATGAATTGTTGACATTTAGGTTGCTATGGATGCCAGTAGGAATCCATGGATTGAGATCGCTCCCCCCCCCCCCCCCCCACACACACACTCTCAAGATGGCATAGGGTGGAAGGCTTATCCAGATGGGTCTCCCAACCATGTGTGCTTTTTGCTTTTTTATTTGTTGTCATGGATCCAAATGGTTTCTAAAGGGGATCTGGGGAATTTCACAGCTTTCTGGCAGGCAACAGGGTGCTAAACAGAATTGCCACTGCTGTCTATACTGTCTCCTGCCCAGACCACCTATTTTCCCTGCTACCCATCCTGGCTATTACAGGGAGCAGATGGAGAAGTAATCACTTGGACCAGAAAGAATGTCAATACCCCCTCAGCGGAAAAGGAATTACCAATAGTCTTGAAATAGTGTAGGGCACCCCCTTCTAATAGGGACTTACATGGATCCAGGGGTTTTAAATAACTATAATCTGGTCTCCAGCCTCCCTTTTTAAATGCAGATTATCACGTTGAGATTCATCAGACTCAGGTACAGGACAAAGATGGAATTTCTCACTATCTTGGGTGGTCTATATGGGAGTTGGATGGGGATAATTCATCCCTCCTGAACATGTTGGACTTCTTGGTGGCTTTTAATGCCACCAGCCCTGGTACCTTATTGGATCATCTTCAGGGGCTGGGGACTGGGGACACTGTCTTGCAGTAGTACTGCTCTTTCCTCAGTGGGTAGTTTCAATCTCTGGTAGCGGGGGATTAGAGAACATCCTGGTAGTCTCCGCAATGTGGGGTGCTGCAGGGATCAGGCCTCTCACTCCTGCTCTTCAACATCTATATTAAACTGCTGGGAGAGGTCGTCCAATGATTTGGGTATTATATTATCAGTATGCTGATGGTACCCAACTTTATATCACTACCACAAGCTGTTGGGAAAATGCTATTAATGTCCTATCTTGAGGCCTGGAGGTCTAGATGGGAGAGAACAGACTGAAGCTGAACCCAAGTAAGATGGAGTTGCTGTTTATACATTAAGGACCTCTGTCGACACCAGTGTTATCTCTGGATGGACAAGCACTACCTATGAAAAAACACATTTGTGAGTTGGGGTCCTTCTGAGTTCATGGCTCCTGCTTGAAGAATAAGTGCAGGCTGTGGCTAGAGAGGTCTTTGCCAAGCTTTGGCTGATGCATCCATTGCAACCTTACCTGGCTACAATAACTCACACCCTCATCACCATCCAGTTGGGCTACTGCAGTGTGCTTTACGTGGGATTGCCCTCAAAGACTACTCAGAAACTGCAATTAGTCCAGAATGCAGTAGCCCATGTCCTCACTGGCTCCTGGTGCAGGAAGCACATAACCCCAATTCTGCCAGTCCTGCATTGGTTGCTAGTTGGTTTCTGGGTATAATTTAAAGTGCTGTCATTCACCTATAAAGCCCTTTAAGGCTTGGCACCTGCAGATCTGCCTGGTCCAACTGGAATTTAGCCAATCCACTAGATCTTTTAGTGAGAAACTACTTATAGTCCCACACTTCTGAGAGATGGGGGATAGAGCTAGAAGAGACTGCTTCTCCATTGCTTTGGAATAGCCTCCTAATGCAGATCAAGCTGGCCCCCTTCTTGTTGACCTTCAAAATAAATGGAGTTATTTTGAAGATCAGTCTCCTAGTTTAAGAACTGTGCTATATTTTATTCATTTATTTTTGCTTTCTCATTTGCCATAATGTTGTTTTAATTTTATGGTTTTATGATATTGTCTTTTAGTCAAACCACATATGTTCTTCTTTTTTTTTGCTTTATTAAATACTACAGAAGCTGCTGAGAGTCATAGCTTCCAGCACTATGTAAGTCAATAAATAAATAAATGCATGTAATATTCCAGGAAATTATGATAATGGAAGAACCAAATATGAGTGTCAGGGAAAACAGTACTACACCCTGAATAAATGTGGTCCACAGGGAAAAGTTATTCTGCTAGATAAAATGAATGGATGGGTGGGAATGAGATGAGAGAGTACAGAATAAATTATTGGACCATTGGGAGATCCAAGAAAAATTACAATAGGATTGACTGGTGACTATCTACTTAAAATGACTTGTCTCTTTCAAATAAGTGGTTTAAACATAAGTTTTTTCATACATATATAGTACTGTGCAAAAGTTTAGGCAGGTGTGAAAAAATGCTGTAAAGTAAGAATGCTTTCAAAAATATATATTGTAATTGTTTATGTTTATCAATTTATAAAATGCAAAATGAGTGAACAGAAGAAAAACCCAAATCAAATCAATATTTGGTGTGACCACCCTTTGCCTTCAAAACAGCATCAATTCTTCTAAGTACACTTGCACACGGTTTTTGAAAGAACTCGGCAGGTAGGTTGTTCCAAACAT
The DNA here is from genome assembly GCA_030867105.1 of Liasis olivaceus. Classification (NCBI taxonomy): domain Eukaryota; kingdom Metazoa; phylum Chordata; class Lepidosauria; order Squamata; family Pythonidae; genus Liasis; species Liasis olivaceus. Next base: position 133,865,702 of record CM061349.1, on the reverse strand, counting down.
CTTGGAGAACTAACCACAGATCTCCTGTGGATGTAGGCTGCCTCACATCCTTCTGCCTCTTCATGGAATCCCAGACAGACTCGATGATGTTGAGATCAGGGCTCTGTGTGGGCCAAACCATCACTACCAGGACTCCTTGTTCTTCTTTACGCTGAAGATAGTCCTTAATGACATTGGCTGTATGTTTGGGGTCATTGTCCTGCTGCAGAATAAATTTGGGGCCAAACACACGACTCCCTGATGGTATGGCATGATGGATAAGGATCTGCCTGTATTTCTCAGCATTGAAGACACCATTGATCCTGACCAAATCTCCAAATCCATTTGCAGAAATGCAGCCCCAAATTTGCAAGGAACCTCCACCATGCTTCACTGTTGCCTGCAGACACTCATTATTGTACCGCTCTCCAGCCCTTCGGCAAACAAACTGCCTCCTGCTATAGCCAAATATTTCAAATTTTGACTCATCAGTCCAGAGCACCTGCTGCCATTTTTCTGCACCCCAGTTCCTATGTTTCCATGCATACCTGGGTTGCTTAGCCTTGTTTCCACATCGGAGGTATGGCTTTTTGGCCCCAATTCTTCCATGAAGACCACTTCTGGCCAGACTTCTCCAGACAGTAGATGGGTATACCTGGCTCCCACTGGTTTCCGCCAGTTCTGTGCTGATGGCACTGCTGGACATCTTCCCATGTCAAAGGGAAGCAAGCATGATGTGTCTTCCATCTGCTGCATTAAGTTTCCTTGGCCGACCACTGCATCTACAGTCCTCAGCATTGCCCATTTCTTTGTGCTTCTTCAAAAGAGCTTGAACAGCACATCTTGAAACCCCAGTCTGCTTTGAAATTGTTGCCTGGGAGAGACCTTGCTGATGCAGTATAATTATCTTGTGTCTTGTTGCTGTGCTCAGTCTTGGCATGGTGTATGACCTGTGACATGAAACTGTTTCTCACAGCCTCACCTTAGTAGCAGAGTTTGGCTGTTCCTCACCCAGTTTTACGCCTCCTACACAGCTGTTTCTGTTTCAGTTAATGACTGTGTTTCAACCTGCATATGAAATTGATCATCATTAGCACCTGCTTGGTATAATTGGTTAATCATACACCTGACTCTAATCCTACAAGATCCCTGACTTTGTGCAAGTGTGCAAAGTGTGCAGGTGTAAGGATTGATGCTGGTTTGAAGCCAAAGGGTAGTCACACCAAATATTGATTTCTCTTCTGTTTGCTCACTTTGCATTTTGTAAATTGATAAACATAAACAATTACAATATATATTTCTGAAAACATTCTTACTTTACAGCATTTTTTCACACCTGCCTAAAATTTTTGCACAGTACTATATATATCCATTTTTGTTGATTATGATGACTGATTGAGAGACTTAATGAAGACTACAAGGTTGATGACAGATTCTGAATTTGAGACAGACTATTTTTGTTATTACTCTGAGCGATCTTGGAGAAAAGTGGGTGGAAAAGGAAACAAAAGTAAAATGACTGCAGGTATGAAGGCGTATTAATCTCCTAACAGTAGGAACAGAAAGTGTTTAGAAAAAGAGAGGAGCTGGAAGCTGCTCCAAGTAGAATGAAATTAATTATATTACAGAGTGCTGTAAAAGTCTGTGGAATTACCCTAACGGGAAGTATGAAAAGGATGGCTGGGAGAATGCCAGAATGAAAGAGGCTGTAGATGAGAAAAATACCCTTGAGAATGACTCCTGCAAAAAATGAGAATGAGAGAAAGACATGGAAGTGAAAATAACGTCTGCATCTGACAAGCAAAAGCAAAAGAATGCTGTTATTTCCCCCTGTATAAAGGGGAAAGGCAGAACCTTAGGAGGATGAGATGAAGTGCGCCTAGGACAGTATTTGACAGAATTCTTAATGAAAGGTACAAGAGGTTGCAATGAGCATAATTTGGGATGTGTAGTGGGTCTCTAGGACAGATTTTTATTCTTCAGCCAGGTCATTGAGAAATGTATATGTGTGAGAAAAAAAGTCATTGTGCATTTATTGGTTTAGAGAACGTGTGACGAAGTAAAGAAGCTTGGCTTATGGAAGAAGAAATATGGAGAAGGACAAGTGATCTGCTCTTTGTTGTTTAATGAATATATAAAGAATGCTCATGGGGGTGTTCGTTATGCATTGGTTGAGGATATGAATGTACTGTATATGTAATTTTGTATTAATTGCAATAATAAGGGTTGGAAAGTAATTCTAGATACAAATGCAGCTTTTTCCCCTCTCCACAGAAAATGTCATCCATCTATAATGTGCCACTTGGCCCACACTGCTGTGAAAGGATGTCTATTTACAGAAGTCTTTTTGTAATAGCTTCTGATGGTCCCAGTGAGAGGTATGGGTATCCAAGCAGCCCTGTTTTCTGGATTCAGATAGCCCATTTTAAGGAGGGTCTCCAGTCTTCAGGGATTACAATAATCCTAAAATGTTCAGTATGGGAGAAGTGGCAATTTCTGTGTGAATATACAAGGGACAGGTTTAGTATAGGTGTCAATATTTTAGAAAACAAAACAAAAAATTAAACTATTATAGACAACTGTTAATGGATGCATTAAAAAATTAAAATCCTGCTTTACTTACCATCCAGTAAGTCCCTTATTTTGTCCAAGTAAATCTCAAAGTAGGAAACCTAATTATGAAAGCATACCAATATTACACATACATTTGAAAAAAATAAAACAAAAACTATCAAATAGATTCTTAAAGTTCTTTGAAAACATATGGGACATGTGTACTCAGCAGTTTCACTCAAGCTAAAAGAAAAGATTGGGTAAAATGTTTTTGTTGATTTCTTCCCTGCACTGGATACATTATCCGCATCCACCCAAATGTTTCTTTAACGGGGCCAAATAGAAGAGGGATCACCTGCTGTCATAATTTCCATCTCTTCTCTGCTGCTGTTACAATCATAAAAGGATTAAGGCTGGAACCACTAAAAGCCACTTTCTTGGGGACTATCCATGCTGATTACCCACAGTATTGTTTCCAGTGACTCTGGAAAGTTTGGTGTCCTTTGGATAGAGCTAGAGACACACAGATAATGTAAATTCTTGTCTGTTGTTCATGTCTTTCTCTCTGCTTTTTGCTGCCATTTAACCTATTTTTGCCAGTTTACTGTTTTTGTGTTTGCTGATGTTTAATAAATAAACATCAAGCTGAACTGAGCAGCAAATATGCTTGCTGTGAGCAGGTTACAGGGACTAAATGGGAGCGTGCTGGACACAAACTAATCTGGACATTACCTACAATAATTTTCCAACCCCCAACAAGCTAAAAGAATGGAATTACTCCCCCCACCCCTGAGAACCAATATAAGTGGTGGAACTGGGACTGCTGGGGCAAGACAAGGATTGAATTTGACACCCTACCACTTCCACTATCAGTACACCTTCATTGGTTCCTTCAGTGAAAAACAGGATCTGATCTATTCACAAACAGCAAGTTCATATCATATTTTTCATTATGATCCTACCAAGATTGGATATACTAATTACATTTTGATATGAATTTGATTACTGTAAGTGTCAAAGTTGAAATGGGAGAAAGTTTTTAAAAAAGCATTATCCTAGGTTGGCTAAATAAGAACTGAATAAATTATTTGTAGTATTGCCAAAGCCATTGCTCTCCTTTTAAAATAATAGCTTCAACGGTGTGTGGGTAGCTGTAAAGTAATTATGAAATAAAACTAAAGCTTCAGAAAGGAGTAACTGGGAAAATTCATTTTTAAAGGAAATTGCAGATCTTAATGGGATTGACTTGGTAAGAGTTCAAACCATAATTGCAACCTAATTGTATGTTCCTCCTGTAAGATTCACATAATGTCCTACTGCAAGGAAGAGGAAAAGAAGGCATATCAGGACCTCATGCTTTCCCCTGTGAATGAGCAAGCAAGGATACATGATGTAGAGTGCATAGAGATTATTGGGAGGCTACAAGCCTACACTGCATATACTGCTGCTGGAGATAATAGCAAAGGCTGACCCCACAAGTACTTTTTTTATGTGCTTGGGAAAAGATCACATCCCTATATTCCTGTCCATTATGCATGTATTAAAAGGTACAGGATGCTCCACCAGAAGAAAATGTTCACTGTCCTAAGATACAGTGACTGAGTCAATATCCATCAGGACTTTACCTTATTAAATAGTTCCTTCTGCTGTGGGATTCAGGACTGCAGCATTAGGAAGGCACAGCAATACAAAGAGTGTCTTTAAACATACACAGCATGCTTCCCCTCATTAAACCACAAGTTCCCCAACATAACTGTGATTAGGAACAATCACGTTGGAAGACTTGAATCCCAGCACCACTTATTTCAAGCACTAAACACATTTGGCATCAGAAGAGGAATATTATAGGTTGCTTTGCTAGTTGAAGGAAAGGATTCTAAGAAGAGTGCAGCTAAAGTCTAGGGAGTTGGGAGGACAGCAGTACGAGCAGGACCAGCTATGAGAAAAAGGGCACAGCGTCCCACACCAATAACATTTAGAATCCTACCAAATAAGGTAAGGAGAATTCAACACATCAATATGGAAAGATCAGGAAGAGTGGAAGTACAAAGAGAAGGGTAAAAAAACACTCCAAAAACTGGGAAATAAAGCACTCTTTTTATATTGCAAAAAAGCCCCACCCTGTGGCCCCGTAGACAAATACTTTGGAAAAAATCTCCAAGAGAACTTCCAATAGGTCAGTTCAATGAAACTACCCAAAATACTAATAATCAATCCCCCCAAACAAACAAAAAGAGTCAATTCCCCAATAGTCATTCCCCGCAAACAAAGGGTGAGATTGTATCAAGAATGGCTGTCAAAGATCACAGCTGTCATTTAAAATCTTCTTTCCAACATACAGAATACGATTTGTAACCAGTACAGAGCGAATTGGAAAAGGTTTTGCAAAGTCGAGGAATTAGATAAGAATCTAGCAATGTGGTCATTACTCCTTGGTTTATTGAAAATAAATTTATTGTGTTCAGTGAAGCTTACTTACTCATAAGTAAGCACACACATAATTGTAGCTTGAGCATTTGGCTCAGGTGCTTTTATGGGCTATATTGCAAAAAACAAAACAGGGAATGACTCATAAACTGTACTGGTTCTAGAAAAAAAATATTGGCATCTTGTACAGATCAGACTGAAAAGCAATCTTACTGCATTCTTTAAAAACATTTTCCTGTATAAATTATTAACAAGCATAACAGTGACTGATTTCTTGTCTAACTTGGAATTTCTCCAAAGTGTTTGCATTTTTAAGCTTGCCTACAGGTCTAGTATCATCACTTTGTACTTCATTTTTGGGTTTCTGCCAGTTGTGTACTGCTGCCAGGAATTCATAGCTAGCAAGGCAATGTAATCATTTTGTCTACAGCTCTCCACCCCTTTCCTAAAGCAGGGAACTATGTAAATAGCATAGGGTTTTTTATATATAATACTCAAATTTTTTTGACAGCTATATGGACAAAATGCTGATTTAGGATTCAGATATTGGTATCAGTATGGCAGCCTCATAGCGTTTTTAACAGAGCATTCACACCACAAAATCTGATTTAATTAAGGTTTCTTTTTCAGGTAATTAAGGAAGAAGAGGTGATCCTTTTTAAAAAGATATGATCTATCTTAAATCATCCCCATATGAGTATTTCAAGAAATTCTCCCATAACTATAAGTCCACCATTTTTTTTAAAGGTTACTAATTGTTTAAAATACTTTCATGAAATAAATTCTTTGTTTAGAAAATTTCTATGGAGTTCTTCGATTCCAAGAATATATTTACAGAAAATACAATTACCAATTAATGAGGGAGGATTCAGTCTTCCGAATCTGGAGCTATATCAACAGTCTTACCTATTGCCAAGTATTAAATACCAGAAGCCAACAAGTGGTGTTAATTTTCTAATTTCTGCAACTTTGGAATACACATCTATAACACCTTTGGTCAGATGGACAGTATTAGGATCTAAATACAAAAGAACTCTAGTATCTCTGGAAACAATTATGTCAGTTCAAAAGCTATGGAATGGAATGTCTAATAAAAAAAGATTCAATCCTTTTTCCCATGCTAAACTGACTTTATGGGAAAACCCAACATTAAAAATTGGGGAAAAGATGGTGATCTTGGATGGAAGCAGAGATATTGACTTTGGACCAACTGATAGATGATGATGTATTTTTAACATACATTGTGTTAAGAGATAAATATCATCTGCAATCCAATGGCCATATTTTCAGCTACATTTGTTAACAATGTTGTTTGGACCAGCAGCATTCTCAGCTTCTGAGACACCTGAGATACTAGAACAACTTGTTAAATCTTTTAAAACTAAAAAAATTACTATTAGTTTTTATAGATATCTGTTATCAATAAATCAATTTAATATGCAGATGCTAAGAAATGAGTGGAATAAAGAATTAGAGGTTCCTATATTGCCTAGACTATGGGAGACTGTCTTAACTTCTATAGCAAGCATGTCAATGGACCTCAAATTACGACTTATACAACAAAAAATATTATTTAGAATTTATTATATTCCACTACATCTGTATAGAAAAGGATGGTCAAAAACAGCATTTGTTGGAAATGTAATAAAGATAATGCTTCTTTAAAACACATATTTTTACAATGTCCTATACTTACTAAGTTTTGGGAGAAAATAGTGGACTATATAAACGTGACTGTGCAACAAAAGCTAAAATTTTCAGAGGATAATATTCTCTTGAATTGCATACTTAGTACATGTAACTTGACAACTAGACAATGTAAATGGATTCTGTGCCCTTACTATGGCTAAAAGACTGATATTGCAGCATTGGAAAGATAAATGTGTGGCCCCATTGATAGACTTTGTATGGACAAGTATAATGAAATATGGAACTCGTTTATACAAAATACAGTAGGTTAAAAAAAAAAAAGAATGATAGTTAGGGTTATATGAATGTAGTAGAAATTAATATATACATACTTGAATATTATTTACATTAGATAAGTATATATAGAACTGTTAATTGTTATAACAATATACTTTCATTTTTTCTTTTTTCTGTTGTATTTTTTCACTTTTTTAAAGCACTTTTTATGCATATTTTTTTCTCTGAAAATGTATATATTTGCATTATAATTATCTTTTTATTTTTTTCTTTTATTATTTTAAAAGCAATAAAAAATAAATTTAAAAAGGTTACTAATTGTTTAAAAAGTATGAGAGAGAAACTAAACCTATCACTTTTTTCCCCTGAGAAAAATGTGAAGGTAAGAGGATGTTTGGGAAATAGAAATCAAACCACAAATAAGAGAGAAGTGAAGAAATTTTTAATTTTTGACACAGTAGAATAAATATGAATATTTATAAATATGTATCATATATAAATATCTCTCATATATAAATATGAGACAGCTAGTTTGGTGTAGTGGTTAAGGCATCAGGCTAGAAACTGGGAGACCATGAGTTCTAGTCCCACCTAGGCACAAAGCCAGCTGGGTGACCTTTGGCCAGTCATTCTCTCTCAGTCCTAGGAAGGAGGCAATGGCAAACCACTTCCAAAAAACCTTGCCAAGAAAACTGCAGGGACTTGTCCAGGCAGTCTTCGAGAATCGACATGACTGAATGGATAAAGAGAAAAAAGGATAAATATATTGTTCACACACAACTTATTTGAAATTAGGTTCTTTGCCTTCTCCATTTTTGATTGTGTAAGGATAACTGATATGTGTCTGAATCAGTTCTTATTCATTTATTTTCTTTTTAAAGAGCAATGTTTCAACAGTGACATTTTATCCAGAAAAGCATGTATTATTCGTTTCAGAGCCAAAACATTTATGTTTTCAAATGACTCTTCTCTTGTATATTCAGATTGCCCAGTTACTGATTACTGTTAATTTATATTTGCTGTCCCAGCAATATGAAGCTGTCAATTTTATTATATGACCTCACTTAGGATAAATTTAAGAAAATCTGAACAGCCTAATTAGAAATACATTTCTGTTCTATTTTTGTACTTAAGAGGTTATGGAAAACGTAGTGGGGTGTTCTGTTTAATATCCAGAAAGTTAAAAAAAAAAAAAGAGGCTAGTGCATATAAAAAAATTATTACAGTCAATGACTACCTTGCAAAAGATTTGTTTCTTTAAAATCAAAAATCTAATCAGTGGCTCCAATCCATCAAGGACTATGCATATAAGGAACTAAATCTCTGTCATACTTGTGAAAATCCTATCCATAAGTAGGTTCAACTGTGAGATGGCTTTTTTACATGCTTTTTAAGAACAATTTATGCAGCACTGGAGAGCCAACTACATAAAAGATTTCTGTGAGTATTAAAGTCAGAACTGTGCAAGCTGCTTCAGTTTAAATCCAATGGCCTGGTAAGCTACTAATCTAAACAGTTAACATTATCTAAATGTAAATCAACAAACCTTACAATAAAAGCTAATGGCGATTAGCGTTCATCATAATAAGGAGAACAATAACGTTGCAATAAATCAACCAAAGGAAAAGGAAGCCCCACCTAAACAGAGAGGTAGTACTGTGAATTATCTCAAAGATAATATACGGAAGAAAGAGGCCGCTTGGATGCATTGCTTCAGATGAAACCTGAAACATCTGCACCAAGCCAATAAATTAGGCAAATCTGTATGTTTCTGTAACTCTTTATCAAGGAATTAAATTCATTTTTCAAATTATTTTCCTTCTCAGAAAAGTAGACGTCACCAACTCATTCACTGATGGTTAATGCAGTGCTTCATTTCTGCATACAAGCTTCTAGAATTAAGGACTGGCTCCGTTTGAGTCTTCCTCTGCACATTCATTAGGCACATCCCAAGAACTATTTCACATCTCTTTATGAAGTTAGGAAGGCAGCCCCAGCTCTGCTATTCTTATAAATTGTTATCAGACTCATTTGCATGCGTTGTTTGATACGGCAATAGCTAATCATGTCATCCAGAAGTAATAATGTGGCATGTGCTTAGATTAAGTGCTTAACCAGCGCAAGCATGGACAAGTATTTTGGAAGCAACTCCGGTTGTTTCCAGAAAGAAGTGTTGCACACAGGACCTTAGTGTGTGCATTTACTACTGAACTATTAAAAAATTAAGCTTGACATATGAATGTAGTCCTTATGGTTATTTATTAGTGTGTGTTGGGGGGTAATTTTAAAAAAATTATTGCTGAATATTGCTCTCTAAAAATACACCTAGAATAAATTTTTAAAATAAATGGCTAATACAAATAAAAGGTTGACTAATCTTACTGATGAGAGAATTATTTTTCTAGCTAAGCAATAAAAAGTGTGGTGCAATCCAAATAACTGCTAGTGGATAAAGAATACTCTTTAAAAAAAAACAACTGCTTTTTTGTTGTTGTAATTGTGCTTGCTATTTTACTACTGAGTGTGGCACCTGATTAATTCAAAGTTACAGTACTGTTCAAAGTCTTATGCAGGTATGAAAAAATACTGTAAAGTAAGAATGCTTTCAAAAATATATATTGTAATTGTTTATGTTTATCAATTTACACAATGCAAAGTGAGCAAACAGAAGAGAAATCTAAAGCCAATCAATATTTGGTATGACTACCCTTTGGCTTCAAACCAGCATCAATTCTTACACCTGCACACTTTGTACACTTGCACAAAGTCAGGGATCTTGTAGGATTAGAGTCAAGTGTATGATTAACCAATTATACCAAGCAGTTGCTAATGATCATCAATTTCATATGTAGGTTGAAACAGTCATTAACTGAAACAGAAACAGCTGTGTAGGAGGCGTAAAACTGGGTGAGGAACAGCCAAACTCTGCTACTATGGTGAGGTTGTGGAAGACAGTTTCATGTCACAGGTTATACACCATGCCAAGACTGAGCACAGCAACAAGACACAAGATAGTTATACTGCATCAGCAAGGTCTCTCCCAGGCAACAATTTCAAAGCAGACTGGGGTTTCAAGATGTGCTGTTCAAGCTCTTTTGAAGAAGCACAAAGAAATGGGTAATGCTGAGGACCATACATGCAATGGTTGGCCAAGGAAACTTAATGCAGCATATGGAAGACACATCATGCTTATTTCCCTTTGACATGGGAAGATGTCCAGCAGTGCCATCAGCACAGAACTGGCGGAAACCAGTGGGAGCCAGGTACACCCATCTACTGTCTGGAGAAGTCTGGCCAGAAGTGGTCTTCATGGAAGAATTGGGGCCAAAAAGCCATACCTCCGATGTGGAAACAAGGCTAAGCAACCCAGGTATGCATGGAAACATAGGAACTGGGGTGCAGAAAAATGGCAGCAGGTGCTCTGGACTGATGAGTCAAAATTTGAAATATTTGGCTGTAGCAGGAGGCAGTTTGTTTGCCGAAGGGCTGGAGAGTGGTACAATAATGAGTGTCTGCAGGCAACAGTGAAGCATGGTGGAGGTTCCTTGCAAGTATGGGGCTGCATTTCTGCAAATGGATTTGGAGATTTGGTCAGGATCAATGGTGTCTTCAATGCTGAGAAATACAGGCAGATCCTTATCCATCATGCCATACCATCAGGGAGTCGTGTGTTTGGCCCCAAATTTATTCTGCAGCAGGACAACGACCCCAAACATACAGCCAATGTCATTAAGAACTATCATCAGTGTAAAGAAGAACAAGGAGTCCTGGAAGTGATGGTTTGGCCCACACAGAGCCCTGATCTCAACATCATCGAGTCTGTCTGGGATTCCATGAAGAGGCAGAAGGATGTGAGGCAGCCTACATCCACAGGAGATCTGTGGTTAGTTCTCCAAGATGTTTGGAACAACCTACCTGCCGAGTTCTTTCAAAAACTGTGTGCAAGTGTACCTAGAAGAATTGATGCTGTTTTGAAGGCAAAGGGTGGTCACACCAAATATTGATTTGATTTGGATTTCTCTTCTGTTTGCTCACTTTGCATCTTGTAAATTGATAAACATAAACAATTACAATATATATTTTTGAAACATTCTTACTTTACAGCATTTTTTCACACCTGCCTAAAATTTTTGCCCAGTACTGTATACCAATAAAAAAATCTTTATCTGCATGGTACAATGGTAATTCTATCAATTAAGCTCAATGTCTCATTCCAGGATTATCCAACAGCTTGTTGAAAGGTAAAACGTACTAAACTCCTAAATTTCAATCATATGTTCAGCAGTGATATGTAACTACTTCCTCTCCATAGCAAAATACAGACTGAACTTGCTCCAAATATGTTGCTTATGCTTACAGGTAGTCCTCAACTTACGACCATTCGTTTAGCAACCATTCGAAATTACGACAGCACTGAAAAAAGTGATTTATGACCAGTCTTCACACTTACGACTGTTGCAGCATCCCACATGATTAAAATTCGGGCACTTGGCAACTGGCACATATTTACCATGGTTGCAGCATCCTGGGGTCATGTGATTGCCATCTGCAACCTTCCCAGGGGGCTTCTAACAAGCAAAATCAGTGGGGATCTGTGTGATTCCCTTAACAACCGCAGTGATATGCTTAAGAACTGCCACAAAAAAATGTAGCAAAATTGGGTGCGTCATGTGATGCCTCGCTTAACAACTACACCGCTTAATAACAAATTTTTCCAGTCCCTATTATGGTTGTATGTTGAGGACTACCTGTATTATACTCCAAAAAAGGGTAGAACCTGAGTTACTAGAGTTATTATGTCAAGATACTGCACTGATTTAGATTCTTTAATCTCACTGTCTGCTTTAAATTTCTTGAAGCTACATTTGATGAAATTAATTTCTCCTCTCAACATGCAGATACAAAAGGTCACTAGTCCAAAAATGAATGGTTGGGAGGGCAGAATCTTTTCTTTATTACTGTGTGGTGACAAATATTAAATCCAAATTTATTCTCTGAGGAACAGAAATGTACATATGTGGAGAACAGTGAATGTCATGGAAGGAGAATACCACATTCAGACTGTTGTTGTTGATTTTTTTTATTCTGATCAATACATGATGTTACCTTTATATGAAATTCTAGATTTTCATCCATGGAATAGATGTGATCAAAGATGTCATGTGCAATTCTTGGAATTATGCCCATTAACTGTGGGTCATGCAGTTTCCCCTAAGGATGGAAAGAGAAAAGGAAGTTAACTATATTATTTTCTGCAAATCAAAGTACTCATCTGCTACTTAGGGAAATCATAAATAAGATTGCTAATTTATATTAATGTTATACAGAAGTATTAAACAGCGCCACAGAATTTCTAAGATGGAGTCCAATATCAACCCACATCTTACAGATTCACCTCCAGCTGTAGCAAAGACAAAAACAAATCATTAATTTGTAACACAGAGTAATAACATCCAATATGCTATTATAAACAAATAAAAGAAGAGAGACTTCCAGCTTAAATACTAGAAACTGAACTACCATGTAGCAAGAAATTAATGGGAAATGGAAGAAGGGAAGATGGAACTGTAATAAATCTGCTGGTTGTTTTGTTAGGCACAATGCCAGCAGTGTCTGCCTCACCAATAATACTTAAGCCTGCACAATCAGCTTCCCTTGCTTTATTCACACCTTTAAAGAAAAAAAGACAAAAACTTCTTTTTCTTGACTACATGCCTTTTTTCCTTTTTCTCCTAGAAACAGAAATTAGCCAGTACTATGATAATGAAACTGTACTTGGTGTTAGTAGTTGAAATATAACGAAAACATATAATGTGAAAATAAGAACCGGAGAACATAGTTTGTCCTCTCACCACCTCGTGACTTTACGGGACAGCATCATGTCCAGTCTGGCTGAAATACTGGGCTCTCAATCTGAAAACACTGTCCAGGGATGTAGGTGTAGACAAAATGCTTTCAAGAATAAAGGACATCATAGAAATGCTCCCCCCGAAATGAAAAAGGCTGCAAACATCAGAACCTAATAAGATATTTTTCATCACACACATGGAATTTAAAACTGAAAAGATATAAAAGTCTACTGACTTATTACACTGCAGGACTGTGAACAGATACTCACACACGTTCAGGCAGCACAGAGATTCAGGTGTACCAAAGCAGACCAAAATACTTTGCACAAGAGTGCTTGATAATAAAGAACATAAGAGAAAATGAATGGAGACAAATAGTGGGATACAATCATTTCAGGATATAAACTCTGACACTCTAAGGATTTGTGTCAGATTTCAAAAGGAGCAGACTAACCAATTTTCAGATATTTCTCTCTCAATTCCTCACATTACAGTCCAATGTGAGGAATTCAATATGCATTTATTGGGATCCAAAATTAAAAATATGAAGTAGAAAATTGGTTGAATTATTGGATGTCAGAGGAACTGAAAAAGAATCATGACAAGAAATGAAGTATCCGGGTTATCTAGATAACCTGCAATTTCCTGAAATTCTAAGGTGGTGTTGGTTTTCCACTGTAAAAAAGTAAGCTTTTTTATTATCCCCTGTGAACAATATTGTTTTTCATGCGCACATAAAATTCCAACATTTTTGCATATGACTCAAAATTGCATTCAAACCAAATTACTCTTCCCCAAACCTAATTAATCAGCTTGCATACTTAAACCAAAATGGAAGAATAGCAAGACAATCCCATATCATATGACTAAGTGCCCCCTCCATTATTTTATCATTCCAGTAAAATGACATTGACAGCTCTATTAAAATATAATCTAAGATGGTCCAAAAACATGAAAAAAATAACATTCAGTTACTCTCATATTGAGAGCCTAGAAACATGTTTAATCTTCTTTAAGAGCTTAACCATTGGATTGTTAATATGGGATAGCCCATATTTTTATTCCAAAGTTATTGCAAATAATATCTACCCTGACAATACAATGTATTTGCCTATATAAAATACTGTAGATTTAGAATTATTCCGAACACAATTTAACATTGATTGTAATTTGGGAGTTTTAGATGCTACTAATGCATCTGGATCAAATTGTAAATCAAAATATGTTTTAATTGGATGTACTACCTTTCTGCAGTTTTAGAGATTCCAGATTCCTCTTACCATAGCTCAAACCATTTAAAAACTTCACTGACAGTAGCCTGATCTAAAGTATCAATACCCTTAATAGCCATTCATGTTTACAACATTTATAACATGCATATATTTTGATTTTTAACCATTTATTTATATCATTATTAGGCAACATATCTAAAATGGTTATTCTATAAAGAAAGTTACTTGGAATATTAATTCCAAAGTATTTAAAATAATTCAAACACCAAAGAAGCTACAATTTTTACAGATTTCCATAAATAGGTATACATGGAAACCTATGCTGTGACTTTATTTGGAATACTAAAAGATATGCAGAGCTGCTAAATGTGCAAAAAAACATCAACACAGATAAACAAAGGACAGAAGTTACATCATTTGAAACAGGTTAATCACTGAGCTGAATACAGGGCAAGTCAGTCAAAAAGTACTGATAATTACAAAGGTGTTTAGGGAGGCCAAATTAAGAATAAAAAAAGGTGGACTCCAATTTTCCTATTCTCTAGATTAACTCTAGAATGGCCTGCTGCCACATATAACTGCATTCTGTTGTTATTATTTTGAACTACTTTGGAAACTTTTTTTGATCCAATGCATTGCTTTAGACGGAGAAGCATGCCAATACACGAACAGTATAATATTCCTAACTCCTTATACCATTTCACAAAAAATCTAGCAAATCAATCACTTTTCACTACAGTTCTCAGCTGTAGCTCTTTTTGCATGACTGCCAGAGAATTTGAACCTAAAAAATTAAGTTATTCAGAAGAAAATGAAAAATAGACTATGTAATAACAGCCTGACTCTGGCACTGTCTTCTAAATTATCTGTGCTGTATCTGCCAGTAACATGCGGGAAGCAAAAAATTTTAAAGGAAAGGTTATTCCAATAACAGACACCATTCCTCTAACAAGATATATGACTGTGATGACATCATATATTACATTATAATATATGCTTTGATGTGAAGAATTGATTTAACTACTATTTACAAAGTTGTTAAGACTAAATGACTCATTGTTGACTAAATCCATTTGAGAATTTCTAAAGAGGGCCAAATTTAGAAGATTAGTGCATAATTTACCGATGGTCATTTTATAATACTTCAACCTTCATAGGCAGGAAAATAAGAGATTGTCAGATTTACTTTTATGTTATTATAGCCTTTTAGGAGGACATGGCAAGCAAATCCCCGTATGCTATTTATTGCTTGAAAGTCTTGAAGGATTAACGTTTTAAATATAAAGTCTTTCATCATAAAGGTTTTAACTTGAGGAATCAGTAATTTCCCATCCTTACAAAGACTTCCCCCCTGAAAAGTATGCTTTATATTACATAAGAAGGATTAAATTAAAAAGAGGATTTAAAAGCATCTACCATATGATGAATCTAAATCCTTGTAATGAGGAGACACATATAAAAAGAGGTTGCTTTTGCCTCTCTCATTTTTTCCTTATTGTAATCTGAGCCTGTAACTGTCAACACGAACTTGGCAGATGTGTGTGTCAGTTCCCTATAGAGAACTAGAGGACAGATGCTACTCCCAAATCTGTCCCTTGAAAGGTTACAAGGAAAGGTGGCATTTATGCTGTCCTTTAAGTGGGAAGGCTGAAATTCTATTGAGGAAATCAATTATTTCATAAAAAGCAAAAGATTACTGCTGGCTGTCCCTCTTATGGCAAACAGAACATCTATTTAATGTGATTTTATCTCACCTATCTCTCAGATAATTATGATTAATTTAACAAAGGTTAACTTCTTTCTCAAACTACTGATGTAAAATATTTATTTATTTATTTATTTATTAAATTTGCATGCCATCCATCTCCCCCAGTGAGAGATATACAAATACAAACAAATCACCAAAAACACAGTTTAAAAACAGGTGGGTAACTTGTAGCCCCAGGACCACAGGAAACTCCCTCACATCCTAAGACTGGGTCACTGCAATTTGGTGGCAAAATGGCCCATTTTGGGCAGCACAGCAGGAGTGGGAGGTTAACATTCCCCAGAAATCCAGAAAAACCACACTCACATGACAACAATCCAATTATTTTGATACTGAAAGTCTGCTGCCTGATTTCAGCCCCTTTGGTAGGGCGTAAAGGTAGGTATAGAAATTGTCTCCCAGAGGCCTCCCACCCCTATTTTTCCCTTTAAAACCTCCCAAGTGTGAAAGGGCTACCCAAAATTGCCCCCCCCCCCTTTTGGTGACATTATCATGGCCTCCTACAGCTATCCAAGTCAGGAGACAGGTTTATAACCTCTGACTGATCAAATATTGATCACTTTTGCTTTAAAACAAAAATATAAGCAGTATCAGTTGAGGACGACTATTATACATATATCCTAAGAAAATATGCTTTAACATTTGCAAACTCATTATCATCACTAGATTTTAGTGTTCACCCTGGGAGAAGACTATATGAAATGACAACTTTGCAAAGTCATTATTTCTACCCAAGCCTCAATTTGGAAGAGATTTGATATCCAGGATATTTCATTTTTTACACAGTTCACAGACAAAGGCAACAGCGCACTCTTGTCTTCATTAACTGAGCCATAAAAGCCAAATTTGCCTACTGTTTCTAATAGACACTAATACAAAATTCTGCGAATATCACATAATGTATAAATTACATTAGAACGCAAAATGAATACAAGATTAGTGTTCAGCTATATTAATTTTGACCAATTTAATGAAAGAATAGATCCAGATTATGGGAAGACTGAACTCCTCTCAGAATGAATATAATAAGAATCACAAAAATGTTGAGTTAGGAAACCAGCTGACCAGCTTTAAACCAATTAGGTTCCTCAATCACATGAGGATACCTAAATAGCACAGATCCTGCACTTCGACATCTTTCTCTCAACAGATGCCAAAGGATTTCTTGCTTAATTGTATACATTACTATACTGTACACTTCACAGAGTCCTACAATAGGATGATAATCATTAAAGCTTTTGCCAGGCCACTAAGCAAATTTTGTTAGGTTTTTTTTTTTTTCCTGAACAGGACTTTAAAATAATGCTTAATGTAGCCAAACTTTCTGGAATTCCTTTTGAAATTCATCGGCATTTAACAGCTAATTAATTTTTCCTTCATGGCAGCCATACTATCTGTCTACAGAATGGCATTATATATTATGAATGTAAATTTGTTTGGTATCCATTTTTAATATTTATCTCATTTCTTTCAATTGTACTGTTGTACTTTGCTATTTATTAAATTTTATATGTCATAGGTTAGGGACCTTAATAAAGAAATAAAATGGCAGCTAATTTTAAGACAGTTCTTTGAAATCATCTGTTGTTTATGGTTTTTAACTAAGTTTTTCAAGTATTAACTGCTAATTGGCACCTGAACTATTTTACTGTCAAACGTTTTATTTAAAAACACTTACGTTTAATAAGATTGTACAATATTACTTCCCATGATATTGCATGGTTTTGTGTATAAGACATCTTGAAATGGCTACAATCTTGAAAAATAGATTAAGAAAGGGGTTAAAATCAGTCGGGTGTAGCGTTTAGACTGTTAGTCTGAGACTGGGAGAGAATGCAAATCTTCTTCCTGAGGTGAAGCTCACTGGGTGACTGGGTCAATCACTTTCTTTTAGCCCAACATAACAGAAAGAGTGGACGGAATAGGTGGGAGGACAATGCACCCTGCCTTAAAAAGCAAGATAATGTGTACAACAAATAGAACCTCCTGTTTTGCCAGCAATAGTGGTAATTGGTAAAACAGGGCAGCTCTTCTATGTGGGCAGCTATATAAATTGAACAAATAAATAAATATGCTCTTCGTGCTGCTGAATAGCACTGGCCTATAAAAATGACCAAAAAAATGTAATGTTAATGCAAATTCAAATGACATTCATTTTTAAGAGCTATCTATCACAGCTTGAAAGTCATTAATTGAAGGTTAATGAAGAAAACTAACCTGACTTTTGTATCTTATGGCTTGCAATATTTTTTTTCTTTTCTGGTTTGGTATTTTTTAACAAGTTTTAAATAATATTATATGTCATCAAGCTTAGCCGCTGATGAAAGTTTGATGTTCAACAATCGGACGTAGTTTTCGGCAAATACAGCATTTCTCAGCATTCTACTAAATAAAGATAAAGACACCTAGAATTCTTTGCCTTGCTGATTAGAATCAAAAACAATTGTTTGGGACTTTTACAGATCTCTTGAGGTTGGTCACCTATGTCACCTACAGAATCAGCATGATAGGAAGACAATAGTTGACAGATGATATACCAAAGGAAAAGATGGTGTGAAAGCTAAGAATGTTATTAGAAAAGTCAGATTACCATCACTGTTAATATTCATTGCATGGTTGATATATGTACTATTAAAAAATTGGTTAGGATTATGTAACAGTCCACTACTTGCACATTCTGTAGCATATTTTTCTTTGACTTGAGTATAAAGAAGAATTTGCTTGACTTTTTCTTATCTGTGACTACCAAATGTCTACAAATACCATCATGTAAAATACTATTCTTGGAACAAGCAGAAAAGCTAAATATATTTATTACTAACCAGCAGCAAGCTAAAACTATGAACAGTATGGTACTTGTTTTACCATCTGCTATTTGCTGAAAGCACCCTGCTTTGCAGGGCTGTGCATCTATTGCATCTCTTTAAAGCAACTGCACCTTTTCCCAGGAAAAGCACAACAGCAATGGAAGGGAGCCACACAACCCCAGGTGACAGCTGCTTGAAGCGGAAGCAGTTGTTACATTTGTGTCCACACATATTCTAAAGCACCTTTTAAAAATTGAATTCAAAGTGCTACATAGCCCTTTTCTTTTACAGCAAAACATGTTTACTAGGCATATAAAGAGTGCATTTTACTCCAGCAGAGCAAATAATAAAGATTTTCTATTTTTGTGAATTACACATAGAGCTTCACCTACTGAAAAGTACCCTGATAGATCTAACAAACTGAAACAACAAACTTCTTAACTAATAAAAACTGATTAGCTACCTAGTCCAGACATGATTTAGGGACTCCTGGCCATTTTTTTTTTTTTTTTACTCCAGAAGCCTTGAAATTTGAATTTGAGAATTTGAGAATTTGAAAATTTGAAAATTCAGAAAATTCAGAAAATTCAGAAAATTCAGAAAATTCAGAAAATTCAGAAAATTCAGAAAATTCAGAATTTGAAAATTCTCAGAATGTGTCTTTAGAACAGCAAAGTTATCTTCTGATAAACCAATCTCTGCCTTCTCTGCTGTGGCCCCTGCCCTTTGGAACATCTTGCCCCTGGAGGTGAGACTGGCCCCCTCATTCCCGGAGGGACTTGAAGACCTGGCTCTGCCATCTGGCCTGGGGTGGGGAGGGAGGTCATCAGGTATGGGGTTCACTAGCCCCCTAGAGGCCTGGTGTTGCTTCCATCGGCCTCCTGGAGTTTTCCTCTTCCTTTTATTTTGTATAAATGTGGTTTTTTAATAAATTTTAACTATATATTTATTTATTGTTTTAATCTGTTGTAAACCACCCAGAGTCCCCCACTGGGGGGAGATGGGCGGGGATAAGTTTGATAAATAAATAAATAAATATCTTATATTCTACCTGAAATAGATGTTTATCCAGTGTAGCTTAAGTTATAAATAATCACCCTGTAATTTAATTCTAGCAAAATCACAAATTATTAAATGATTACCTAGATTAATTGGGGAAAAAACCTTCCCCTTTTTAGTTTTAATGTGCTCTTGACTTTATCTCCTTCTGCATGGACTCAAGACATATATTTTCCCACTTCAACTTTGGGCTAGGTAGCTGGATTTTACTTTAATGAATGCTATTACAGACACTCAGTTATATGTACCAGAGCTCTTATAAATGTCTCCACTAAAGAAAGCAAATGTCAAAGAAAAATAAATAATGAATTTTCACCTAAATGTTTATTTTTGATTGTGTAAAATCTAGTGTACAATTCAACAACAAATGTGCATAAGTATATATACAAGTATGTGTATGAATATCTATGTCCAGACTACAATATTAGCAAATTTCAAAGCTTATGGATAATCATATACATATATACCCTGAGCCCAATTCAAACTATTGATTTGTTTATTTTAACATATTAATGTAGTCCAGCTGTTTCAAGCTATTATCGCCAATCAACTTTAAAAATCAATCTTACCTCCATAGTATGTGTTTTTCCTGAAGACGTTTGACCATATGCAAAAATAGTTCCATTATAGCCTTCAAGAACATCTGTTAAAAAAACCAACAGAATCTCTTAGTGTTATGGAGTACTATCAGTCACCAAGGGAAAAAACATTGCATGGGTTAGTTATTATTTAATAAGAAAAGAGGAAAGAATTAAGAAGTCAATTAAAGAAATCTAGTGGAAAATGTACCCTGTTGCCAGGGAACGTAAACATAAATAAATGTTTCTCAACATCCAGATCTAATTTAGACAGTAATATCCTTTATGCTTTCCTAATGCTTTCCTGAATAAAGATCCTTTCAATAATGCTTAGTGTCCATATTTCACCTTTGCCTACAATACTATTCTCCATTTAGGATTACTGTATATATTTCAATCTCCTTGTCATTTTAAATGCTGATCTACAATTCATAA
Organism: Liasis olivaceus; assembly: GCA_030867105.1. NCBI lineage: Eukaryota > Metazoa > Chordata > Lepidosauria > Squamata > Pythonidae > Liasis > Liasis olivaceus. The sequence continues at coordinate 133,845,089 of CM061349.1, read as the reverse complement.
ATCTATGCTGAGTTTTATATTTACCTTTCTGCTGAATATGTTTAATTATAAATAAGAAATAAAATAATATCCCAAATTATTCTTATCTATTTTTGAAAAGGCAACGAACTGTCTAGTAGTAAGATATACTGGTTTGTATTTAAATTTCTGAGAAATGCAATTCAGTAATGAAGTTCATTATATCCAAACACCTCAGGACATTTTAAAATCAAAATATAAATAAACAAAAATGTGTTTTGGCCTATTAAACAGTTTTGCTAGTCTGCTAGATACTTTGATTTCACAATCTGTTAGTATCTTTACTGAAATAAAATATGTTCACTATATCAATTTCGGCATAAATTGACTAACAGGTGTGTTTTACAAAACCAGTGATAGTTTGGGGATAACTGTAACACTACTATTAAATAATGATTTAGTGTACTTAAAGAAGAGATTTCTACTCATGGAGCTGTCCAAAGGCATGGTGCTGACTCTCTCAAACTAAAATGCGTTGAAGAGACATGCTTTTAGGATCTTAGATATTTCTCATCTTCAGCAGAGCTTCTTCGTTCATTCATAGAGACACACAGTACACATATAGGCATATTCTTACTCTGTGTAAATGTAATTGCTCTAAGCACCATCTTATGATAACACAGGAAGAAAGAAAACATGTAAGAGGGGACAGGATGAAATACAATCTATAGCACTATGCCTGCTGAGCAATGCAGCCTCTAAGGTTAGCAAGATTATTTTCTGTTCATCCCACAGCCATGGATTTTTACACAGACAGAATAGCAATAGTTTGTACAGAGATGTCAAACTAACAACTTTTCAAACTCTAGAGTATGATCTTCAAAACTCTTCCAAGCTACAGCCAAACTGAAATTTTAATGTGACAAAGAAATAAAATTATCAAATACTTGGAGATTAATCACAATAGTTAAAATAAACTAATAACATTTCAATTTAATTAATTAGTCTTTGTTCTAGTCTCACTCATTTTTCCTGATCCTACCCATGCAGTGGATTACAGCTCTTGGAATTCTTTTCAGCCATATACAGCCCTTAAGCCCCAAAAGGTTAGGCATCCAAAGCAGGAGAAAGATAGGTGGCAATGTTGAGAAGAAACTGGTCACTTGTCAAAAGTTTTCTAACCAATTGCTCCTTTCTCCACTGTCTTTTACAAACGAAAGTATATTGCTTCATGTATCTATAGAGCACTGCAGGTACAATTTAAGGAATTTGGAAACTCAATGCAGCACCAGGTTTTGGGTCCCCTACTCCCAAAAAAACCATAGCCCTGGATTAACATTGCAGATGCATAATTTTGTGAAATATTTGAAACTATGAATTCAAAATTACATATCCATTAACCTGAATGAAACATTAAAAATGTATCTAGAAGAAACACCACAGATACAAAAATCATCATGCAGTAAAGCCCTGCTTAGGGGATCACCCCACCAGCCTGATCTACTCCTACATACAACCCTGTTGGTCCCATCTACCCACTGACTAACACAGAGCTGTGACAGCCTCCTCTGGAACAACTAATAATAATTTAATCCTTTTTTAGTTTTATAAAAGATTATATTTTATACAGGAAGATACAGCTAATGAGCAGACATTTTTAACGAAATAAATCTTCTAGAGATTTTAGATGTACAGCCCGTTGAGTTGGCTGCACTCCTAACATTACAGAAAATCTATTATACTACTGATATGATGAAATCTCCGGATCAGATGATATAACCATGGTATAAAAAAATGCAAGGAGAAGTAGTTCCTATACTTCCAAAGATATTCCAGGTATATTATGGAAATGCCATCTTCATACTATGAAGTTTACATCATCATAATTTTGAAGTCTGGTAATGATCTTACAAGTGTACATGCTACTGTCTAACATCTCTCTTAAATGTTGATGCTAAGATTTTAACAGCTACATTGAGGAGAAATTTACACAAGATATTGTCTTTAATGTACACAGAATATTGACATTATGAGAAACAATATTTTAAAAATAGCTAATTTGAAGAGGAAAACATAAATTCATAAGGGGGCCATTACTATTAAGTAATTGTACTTCTAAAACTGTTGATATTTTACCAAAGGAGTACAATTTACTTACAAAGGCTGATTGGCAATATATACAGTTCAGACATGCTATATATATTGTCACAATGACTCTGCAGCCTCTAAAAGTCCCATAGCATTTGAATGTATTGGAGAAGGCCCTTACTGAAACTAAACTGTTATTACTAAATTTGAACAAGACATAGAAAGAGAGAATTGGAATATTCTGTATTGTCCAATCAATGGCTTCAGGCTTTAAGGAATCTTCTTAAGATATAAAAGCTCATTTAGTTTACAAAAAAATCTTTGTAATGTCTGTTGAACTCCTCAAAGAACATTTTAGAAAGGTTAGCTTTTATTCTTTCTATGTGGCAGGTGTGATAAATCTGAAAGAACATATATGTGTTACAGGCATGTCAATTTGTAATTCCTTATTGGCTAGATATTATAACTATGGTGAATCAAGTTCTTGGCAGGCATTAAGGGCATTAGGCATTAGTAACTTTAATGTTCTATTAACTATATTCCCAAAATATGGAATATTTCAGTTTATTAAGAACTTTGGATATATCAAAGTGTGACTGTTGCAAAAAAGAAAAGTGTTTATGTCCTTGTGGAAGAATATTTGTATTCATAAGTTGTTTTATATCACACCCATTTAAAGAACAGAAAAAATAGATCAAGCTATTAAAATTATGTTAACTTTCTTCAATTTGAAGATTATAGTGCAAATCAAACTGTTATTGTTGTGTTATTGTTGCTGCATGAAGAAACTTAGACTGGAGCTATTCCAGTAGGACAAAATTGGGAAACACAGCTGCACACTGTATCGGGGCTGGGCTAAAAGTTTGGCTTTGAATAATTTGAGTGCTGCTAAGATTTATTTACGATCTCTTGTCCTCAAGAACTTGAAAACAGCAGTGGAGCTCCTCTGCACAATGTTCTGTTAAGTTGGCTTAACAAAATTAATCAATCCACAGCCTCTGAATTTGCTTTGTATCAAAGAAGAGGGGAGACTAGACAATATGATTCTATTGTCCAGTCTAGGCTTAATTCATTGTTTCAATATTGCATTATAACATTGAAGAAAGTTAAATAATTTTAATAGCCTGATATCTTTTTTCTGTTCTTTAAAAATATTTTACACACACACACACTTAAAATTAATTATTATTCGGAAGTGTAATTGTCGAATAGTTATTTTTATTTTATAAAAAACAAGTTTGCTTTGGCTGCTGATTTTCTACAGGTCCTTTTTTGTCTTTGTTTTCTCCCTAGGAAATTTTGTATAGGGTTTTTCCTTTTCTTTCTCTCTCATTATATAGTTCTTTTAATTTTTTTTTACATATAATATATTAGGGTTTTTTTTCAAACTTCATAGTCTTCTATTCCACAGTAATATAATTCTTATAGTTATATTCATATTTAATTTATATATAATGTCAGGAACGAACTAAAGTTTAATTTTAAAAAATGGAGCTGTGTTAGCCTGGCTGGACTTGCCCACTTAAAATCCCCATTGGACCAAGACAAACAGGAGACACCATCTCAGGGGAGGAACAAAAGGGGCAGGCAACTGTAGCCCCACTGCTTTTGCAGGCTTGCTTCTGATCCCTCAATTTTTCTCTAATGCCCATTTTTGGAACTGGTGGGCTGGCTGCCCATTTCCTAATCAACTGAGGAAAGCACAGGAGCCTGCTAAGGCTTTCCCAACTGCCTCCTGAATCCTTATCAGCGCATGAACGTTCCATTATACCTGGATAGCTGTATACTATACTCAGAGCAATAATTAGAAGTCATGGAAACAATTTGGAAAAAAATTAGCTTATTTTTAAAAAAAACATTATTTACACTTTCTTAGGTCTGAGTCCAGATTCTTTTTCTTTATGTCTTTATAAAGCAGCAGATATATTACTGTTTATCATATATACTCACAGATAAGCCGAGAATTTTAGGTGCCAAAATTTTTGTTACAGCCAAAAAATGTGTTAAAACTTATTCGCAGATGGGCTTACTCTTGAGTATATATGGGAATACTTCTTTAAAGTACTCATATATCCCATATATGCTTGCATATAAGCCATCATCCATGGCTAAGCAGAGCCTCAATTTTTTAACCATGAAAATGCCATGAAAAATGGGGGTCAGCTTATCTGCAGATGGCACTTTTTCATGGTATTTTGGTTAAAAATTTGAGGGTCAGTTTACCCGCAGATGGGCTTCTACATAAGTATATACAGTAACTAATATCTATTACAAAATAAAATAAATTTTGATCTTAAGCCTAGATTTAGGACAGTACTATACTTGGACATTAGGAAGGTATATACACACCTTAAATCCAGATATGTTCAATTTCCACCCTCACATACAATCACAAATCTGAAGTAAATCTGCAATTCAACAGAGTTAGCTATGGAAATAATTTATATAGGGTAGTTAATAGTTTATTCACTGAGACTGAGAAGAATCCAGTAAGCAATTACAGCAATAAATTTGTAAAAATTTGTAAAATTTCTTTAATTAAGATTGCAGGATGTGATCTATAAAGAGTTATAACCAAAAGGTAAAATGCCATCAGCTGAAGCATACTGGTGATTTCTTATTTCTATGAACTTCAGTCATGATGTCCAGTAATCATGATGCTTAATTCTCTTCCACTACCAGCATTCAGCAGATAGGACAGCCATTTCCCTGCACAGAAAATGGACTATTCTCTAAAAAGCCAGAGAGACAGAAGAAAAAAGAAGGGGAATGCATTTGTAGGAGATGGCTATTTGAAGCCTCACTAGCAGGATTAATACAATGTTAACAGTGTTAAACATCCACACAGTTCTAAGGTTTTTAGTGTTCTGTCATCCTGATCTTTCCTCTTACAAATGTACCCAAAATAGTTATATTAGGAGGAATTAAAGAAATACTTGCAGTGTCATAACTGAGAAAAAGAAAGCAAATAATGTCCTTGTACTTTTCTGGTATGAAGACTAACATTCCAATCTGCATGTCAGTAAGATAATACTATAGGTGTAATTTTAAATGAGCATTCCAGTTACTGAACAAAATGACAGTTTCTATAATGAGCTTAACTTTTAAAAGTGTCACCGGATTCACACCAATACCACAAGAATGGACCCAAGAGACTAGTCTGCCCCTGAGAATATGAGAAAATCATAAATTATTCATGGAGAAAAAAAGGAAAGGCTATTAACCGTACTCTCTTAAGTTTTCAAGCAGTTCTGAAAAATTGCAGATGTAAGTCTCACATTTGAACAAACTAAAGCTTATAAAGATTCTAAACGTCAGCAGCATTTAGCAATGATCAATACTTACAAATGTCTCATCTTACCAGAAATCTTAAAAGTTGCTCTTTGACACATGTCACAATCACAGCCATTACACAAATAGTAATGCTTGCTTATTTGAAATAATGTAGTGAGAGAAATGCTCCTGTAAAGAACCGTATTTTGAACCTTGAGGGAGAGGGAATACTTTTTTCTCAGTGAAGTGCACTGATTGAGCTCACTAATTTTGTGCTAATTACTTGATGGATGACAATTAGAATCAAATGAGTATTTTTAATCAGTCAACTTAATAAACCATTCACATCAAACAGAATAGATGGCTATCTAAAATAGGCTATACACCCATAATTGCTTGCATCCTAACTTTAAATTACATGCACTGAACTGAATTCCAGCTCACAAAGGAAGAGTTCCATTTCCAGAATGTTTTTTTTTTCGATGATTGGAAATAGTCCTTCCTGAGTGCAACTTTCCTTTGGTGAAGTGAAGCACCTTCTATTCACAGGACAGAGCTATGAAAAATGTTTTCTCCTCTACCAGCACTGGCAGGGCAAGCTACTATATATAAAAAGGGAGCAAACCCCACACTCACCAGCACTGATGATGTTACCTAGCTGGGTAATGAAATATCTGCAAGCAAACAACCAAGCTCAGAGAGCACCAAATGCTCCACAGTTCAACCTCCAGCTACATATGTTCTCCTCTACGGAACAATGAAAAATGTTTGACATCTGCAGTATAAATAGCTAAGGGATAAAACTATAGTCATGTCAACAACATAATGGAGAACTTACAGTAAATCACTTTAAACGGAGAGCGTTAACCAATTGTCTCAAAAGCTGCATATATCTGCAAGTTAATGTACAACATACTGCTTCAATTACTTTCTGATCACTGCTACACAAAATATTCTTGTTAATTATATGAATTAAAGAAGGTGACAAGAAGGTAATCTGTGTAATTAACAGAAGGCTCAGGGACACCCAGTAAGATTAAGATTAGAACAAACTTAATATATTCAGCCATTAAACTTCATGGTTTTAAGTACTACTGCAATCTCACAGGAGGATCAACACCAGAGACTCCTGGTTTTGTGTAAATTAATCAGCATTCTCTAGAACATGGCCTTTACTTGAGATCTTGTGCCCAGAGTAGATAATAGCAAGCAAAACAAATGATGGTTTGTTAACTCAGTTTTTTTAAAGAGAACAGAGAATGCAACAGTGTTACAAGTGAACCCTGATGAAAACCAGCATGCTCATCCATTTATTCTGTGCAAATAGTCACTTGCGTTGCCTGCTCCTGATCTTTTGAACTGGAGGTGTTTAGGGACTAGACGTGACTTCAAAAAGGAGTGTCAATGTTCAAATTATTTGCATGACTTTTCATTTCTTCTATCCTATCACATAGCAAAGAGGAGGCTCATCAGTCCTTGTTAACATCCATGATCTTCCAAAGGATTCTAGATTTCATTTTTAAAAATATTTATATAAATTTATATACTCATGTATTGGGAGAAACAAAAAAGTAGCAATCCATCTGCCCATCCCTTTTACATGGGCTTACTACACAGTCCCTACTCCTGATCAGCACCAACTTCTCTAGCACAAAAGTAGTTGTTAAAAAACCTCTTACCTTTAACAATTTGCTTGGCACAGGCATTATAAACTTGTTCCTGGGATGTATTGGGAGGCAGTACTCTATCAAAAACATAGGGTTTCCCTTGCTGAAATGAAAAAAATAGGCATTTTCAATTAAAAAACAACAACAACAAAGCAAAACAAAAGTATGGTTAAAAATTCAACAGACATCCATATGAAACAAACACATACTCAGTGGTAGATTATAGATTACGAAGAAATATACTAAAGACGGCTAACAGTACATGTAACTTTTATGAAATATCTTATTTGGAGCAGTTAGTGAATATTATTTGGAATTCAGCATTTCTAGGCGACTTATCAGGCTCAGCACTGTATGCAAGAAACACCAGACAGCAATAAGCAGAAATATTGATACTGCTTTTCAAATGACCTTGCTCCTCCTTTCAAAACTTAAATTTGAAGAGGTGGCTCAATCAAAATATTAAAAATCTCTTTTGTACAGTTCCAAATTTCCAGTAACATCTATTTAAGGTTCTTCTCAAGAGCTGATGCAGTTGTAAGACATTTAAGAAATGTGAGGGTGCGTTAAGTCATATGATTTGGTTATGTCTCGTTTTGGTTTCTTTTTGGAAGAATATTGTATATGAGTAGATGTCTGGGTAAAAGTTTTCATGTAAAAGATGTCAATGTTGTTTTAAATTATATTCCAAAACTGTGGAACCTAACAATTTTTGAGAAGTACTGGTTTACAGCCAAGACAACTGAGAGACTGGAAAGATACTATTACCCCAGATATTGAAGGCTGGATTCAAGAAATGTGTAATTTATCCATTTTTGAAAAGGCTATTTTTTTCTACTAATCAAAAAAATGACACAATTGGTTTCCCTTTGGCATAGATTCTGTAATATTTTACAAGAACAGAAAAATAGGTATGTACAATTTGATACATTGTTATTACATGATTAAATGAATACATAACATACTTGGGTGATTCATATTAGTTTTGTATGTTAATTTTTTACAGATTTTTATATTTGTTTAATTTCTATGTTTCTCTCTTTTTTCAAGTGCTAGCAATTTCAAATTCAGTAAGAAAATTAAATGATGGATAGCTGGTATATGTATTTCTATTAGTCCATGAAATGAATATTTAAAAATTCCTTTCCCATTAAGCAAAAAACTCCAAACAAACAAAATGTAACTCTATCTAATATTATTCTAATAGTGTTCAATTTCAGAAAGAAGTTAGACAGTTAGGGTCAGCTTTTGTGGAAGTGGAAATGAACAACTTCCTATCATATTGTTTCAGAGATAATGTTATGGACAAAAAATTAAGCAATTAAATGGCTAAGGAAACGTTGGAAAAAAGCTAAACGTAGACAGGTTTTCCAAACCAAGCAATATATTTCACAAAAAGGAAAAGCAGATATTTAAGGGAAGGTGAGACAAAACATCTGGCAATCAATCCAATTCCCAAGGCTCCATCAGTCTCTCAGCAAAGCCACCAATTAGAGGATGCACAAGGAACCACACACTGTTCACTTTAAGTGCTCTGAAGCAAACAGTCTGCTATTTGGGTAGTCCACAGGAAAGTACTCAAGATGTGATGATACCTGTCGCATTTTAAATGTATCGGTCTCCAACAACTGCCAGGAATAAGACTCACTTATTCCCAAACATGCTGCCGAGTTATGTTACAGCTATACTTTATGCAGACTGGGTTGACATTCACATTAAGCAATTATTTGTTTATTCATAGTCTACTGAATAAATCATAATTGCCTGCATTCATGTCAGAAGTTAAGTCTAAACTGAACAAGCACTATTATGGACTAAGATAATGCCAAAAATAGCCTTCAATGGAACCAATTTTGGTCGAATATATTGGTTCCATCAAGAGCTATTTCTGTCAGTTCTATGGTAACTACAAATGCTACCTTTAACTTAATCTCTGCTTGGTAGGAATCTCAAGGCACGTTCAACACTTAGCTACTCTTAATTCAATCCCCCCAAAAAGCTACACAACAAAAGGCCAAATAATAAAGACTACAGCACTAACTTCCATGGAAGTGAACTGTACTCAGTTTTTCATCCTCATCTGCACTCCATCATTTTGATTTCTCTATAAAGAATCGTATAAAACTGCCAACTACTTAACATACAATTCTGATAAAGTGTTAGCAAAAATGTGTGCAACAGCAACATTCAAAGGCAGCATTTTTCCATAATATTTACTTTAAAACTGTTTAGCACTACTGTATGTTATGTTTCAAGAACAAAAGGGATATTGTTAACTATAAATTACCCTTTTTATCAAAATAGTTTATAATTTACAATGAACAGTACTGAGAAACTAAAAACACATCCTGGTAGAAGAGAATGGAAAATCACTATTTTTTTAATTTACTAAGAGAATGTCCAGACTGCTGCAATCAGAGCGCTGTACTGTATATCAATATTGTCAAAAAAAGAATTCCTCTTCCACTACAAGAGTAACCAACCCATCAACACAACATATATCAAAGGTGGTAGTCCAAAATTATCGCCTGAGAAGTGTTTAGAATTTAAAAAATGTACTATTTCAATACAAAGAGACAACTGTTTTTCAAATAGTTTAAGAAAACTCATTACATTGTCAGCATACATACAAAAAATTACTGGAGATACATTCATGTTCTTTTGTCTTCTTACTATTCCCTAATAATAGCATTATTGTTGCTTGTTACTCTTATAATTGTGACAGAGGGCCACACTGAGAAACACTTTAAGCCTCATATAAGGTCCACCAACAGAAAAAAAGGTGCCATTTTTGATGTGTGTAAATGCATCATTTCGTAAACCACTCTTTATCTGGAAAGTTCCAATATAGTCACCTACATTCCCTCCAGCTTTAAAAGGCATTTTAAACTGCATTTATTTCAGTTAAGACATCCTTGAATTTAAAATTGATTTCTGCCCTGGATAATTTTCTCTCTTCCTTATAATTATTTCACTACAAAAATTTGGGTAGTTTTTTTTTTTTAAACTAAGTTTTGATGACTTGGAACTTTTAATGGAAAACAGATAGCTGGAACAGAGAAATAACATCAGTACCGAAACTAGGAATTATAGGTGGGAAATAAACAAGAAGACTATGTACAGTATATAAAATTTCTCTTAGTTTTCCTCACCCTCTTTCTTCCTCCTTTGTTCTTTTCCATCCCAATAAGTTATTCTGAAGGCCCATACATGAAAGTATTACTGAAGAAACATAAATAAGTACAGATTTATTATAAGAAAAATGTGCAGACAACCAGAATTGTGATCTACTAAGAGCACTTGAGCTTTTGAATTGTGAGATAGTGGGGTTTGCACAACAAAGCTCATTGTGTCTCAGGAATACAGGAAGCTACCTTACACTTGACAGATCATTGGCCTTCTATCTCTGAGTTTTTCAGCCAAGATTCCCACAGGGATTGAACTTCAGATTCTTTCCTTGGAATTCTGACGCAGTCATTGGAGGCATATATTGAGCTGAGGCTAGAATGGCAATTGCAAACCCTTTCAATATTGTTGCCAATAAAATTATGTGGATATATCCACTAATTCATCATGAGTCAAGCTGACTTGGAGATTTCACCTTTATAATTTGCTTTAATCACAATTTGCTCAATTAGCTGCAATGGCTACATTAATATATTGTGCTAAAACATGCATGATGTACAACCACATTGGATTCACAGAGTACATTAAGCCAAAAGAAACCACATTATGGCTTTGTACAATATGTGAATTCAGTCAGTAGGACTAGGATCGAATCCTTATTCAGTCATTAGCTTTTTAAGTAAATGTTGGCCTTGTTATTGAGGCTAGTTAGGCTTCAGCTTTGTACTATGGATGAACCCTGCTATGATTCTTAAACTATGGTTTATGGCTTAGAGTTATATGTGAACCAAGCCTACAGAATTATGGTTTTTCAATAAAATTTGGTTTTGCTTGATATGGGAACACAGTTCTTAGTCTAATCTATTCCACCAGACTGTTTTTGAGAATACCAAAGGATGGAGAGCCATCTATTCTTAGATGATGAAATGATGAAATGTAATATGCTAATTAAAAAACTAACTAAAATTCTGGACTAGATTAAGGATTGCTTCCTGAATTAAATAGGTCAGTTGCTGCAAGGAAAAACATCATGTTAACCTTTCATGTTATTCAAGATGATTGATGCTGTAAAGATAAAACATAATTCCTCAAGCAGTTTTCACCAAGTTAATGGCATCAGTTGTTAAGCCACACTCAAGTCTCCTTCAGGGTTTTCACATATTAGGTTGTCATTAAAACTGTGTCACCTCTTAGACACAGTTCCCTCCCTGGAGGCTGTGATGAGCTGAAAATATTCATTTAATGGATGCTTACACACTACTCTGCAAATGTAAATTATAAGAATTTCATAATCATAAATTGTTATCTACCACTCCCTCTTCTTTTCCTCAAGGCTAAGACAAAGGATAAAAATCAAATACATTAAACAAAAGCCGTATTATAACCAGCTATAGTTGCTACCAGCAACCTTTTACTGTTATTTATCATTAGTGTATAAAATTACATCTCAAGAAACATATTTTTGACAGAAATGTATGAAAATGTATTTGTCAGATTTAATCTGCTACAACAGGGAATCATTTAAAAGGCTTGTCTTTAAAAAGAAATACTACTGAAAGAAAGAAAAAAACTAATTCCACTGCCTGTAGAGCAGCTCTTACTGTATTGTTTATATTATTAATTCTCCACCATCAGTGAAGGATAGGAACTTTTGTATCATATGTCAAAACACCCTTGCCAGGCCATCAAATGTAGAAATAATTTAATTCCAAATCTTGTGGAAGATCCAACTGTAATAAATGTATCTGTTTTCTTATCTTTTAATTTTCACTGCCAGGGTAGGAATTTTTTTTTTTTAAATTTAGCATTCAGCAGGGGGGACAATTTAATTATTTAATTAATTTATAGGATGCCAAATGACTCTATCGAAAAGACTTTTCAGCAACAAGGAGCATCTGTAGGAACACAGAGGTAGACTGGCGTGCAGGCTTGGCATGTATCTTCCAACTCAGAAACAAACAGGTGAAAGAACATTCCGTACCTTGTCTGACAAACATGGAACAATTCTCATCACGCGTATTCTGGGGATGGAATCATTGGGAATGGCAGGGATGGATGTGCGCAAGATAACAAGCTGTTGGCCACAAGGTGCCAGAAAGCCATATTGTGGATGGAGTTTGGGATGTGTAGAGGAAAAGAACTTTCAGGAGAGCCTGAGTTACTGAATTACAATACAGCTTAGCTTCTTAAAACACAATCTATGCTTATCCAGAATAATATTTTGGTTGTCACAGATTATTTAGATGTATTTCTAGTTTGGGCTTAGGGAAAGAGTTTTGGCACAGTTCCAACAGAATGTGTTAGGGGAAGTGCAAAAAAGACTGTTATGTGTAGCATCACTGTGGGGATATGGGAAGATAGAGGCCAGAGTCGGGGAGTGAAAAATACTCTTTCGTCTCCTGAGCCGCGAGGGAGAGATAAGAGGATGAGGCTGGCACCTCCCTGAGGAATGCAAGCGGTATTTACTGATTGACCCTGGGAACTATTTCCAGTCTGGGAAGATTTTGTATAGAGGTTGCAGCTAATAAACCTTGCTGGATTGAATCTGCATGGTCTCCTGGAGTTCCCTGGGCTAAACCTGACAATCACCACATCCATGTTCCTATTTCTGATTCAGATATGTTATTAGGTGTGCTGTACAAAACGATTAAACTCTTATTCCCTTGATCAAGCAATCAAGTAGCAGAATTAAAGCAAGAGGTTGACAACTTTCTAGTAGTCATTAGAATCTACTGATTGACCCGTCCTGTTTTAGGTCAAAATAACTATGGCATAGGGGGATAATTTAGACAAGATGCACCATGTAATTTATTAAATATATACACCATAGGTTACTTCATTTAATAGGGAAAATTACATATTTCTCAAAATATTTATCAGAGGCTGCTGGGAGCAAGAAAGCTTCTCAGCAGTCTCTGACAGGGTATTATTAATGTTTCTTCTCACAATGATAAGAAATTATTATTTCATTTCACACTTCTGTGGAAGTCTCTCTTGCTGTTTCTTATCATACCCAAGCCTAGTACAAACCTTGACTTGTGAGAAGAGGAATCTTCTCAAATGCACAGGTTTAGACTCATTACAAAGCTGTTCTCTTAGACTCCCTGTGTTTCAGAATAAAAGAAATCTTCCAACACCTCCCTGAAGTCCTCTGCATATTCCAGGGTACACTGGGTGAAAGAAGCAAGATTTGGACTTAAAATAAGAAGTGAGGACAAATAAAAAGTACTTTAAAAAGTCAAACTTTGTAGGCGTCTAGAATTTTCTTTGTCCTGGAAACAATGGTCAGATGAATACACTGACGAATGGATGTGACAAGTGTTTTTTTTTTTTTTTACCTAAACAGTAGAATACACAAACACACATACACACTCACCCCTGCTCAGGACTTGGCCCTCTGTTCTAAAACATGTATATGTATAGATGGGGAATGCTCTTCAAGACACATGGCTTTCATGCAATTAACTCTTTTATGGTTTTGATTTAAAGCCATTTTTTTACATTTTAATCTTGCACTGTATGAACCCAATCCATTTAGTGCATAGGACCCAGAGTGGTAGAACTGCAGCCTGCAGCATTTTACACATAGCGTAAAATTAGGGAAGAAAGGGCATTGCCAGGACAGAATATGCAATTTTGTGTGTTTCTTCACTAGTAACAGGAAGATCAGAATTGACTTCACATCCTCTATTCTTCAATAATCAATCACAGAAAGCTTAAGTAAGTTTAGAAGCATGACTGATTCTGTCATGAATAATGTAGATGTTGTTTTTCTATAAGCTATGGTTATGCAAGTTCACTTATGTCGTAGCCTTTTTTCTCCCATAGCAAGCCCTGTCTATTATATACCTTTTGCTTAAAAGATTTATTTTTCATCTGACCCCCTCCTATTGTGCTTGGATTTTATGTTTTTTTCAAGTCCCCATCAACTATTGTTTCTGCTCATTGATTTCTTTTGTTATTTCTTCCCATTTTATTCTAATCCCAACCACTGAGATTCACTCTTCCCTCCTGCTATGTCATTTTCAGCCTTCAGCCAATTCTCTCATTTAGGGAAAAGAAAATCAATATTCTAAATAGGGAGAAAGCAGCAGCAACCCAGCTGAGAGGCACAAAGCACTGTCAGCACCAGCTAAATACTGAGCCAAGTCACTGGTGGTTTGAATTTTTAAAAAAAGAAAAAAAAAACCTAGTCAGCAGGCTACCTGCTTTGAAAGAGAAAGCAATCATCATCACCATCATCATCCATTTATAAAACCAGAGCTAGTAAACTTCCAAATTCATTTTAAAATGTAAATTTGGCACAACTCAAAGCTTTAATCTATATTCACATCACCTTCTCAAATATGCAAGCTTTTGACAGTGAATACGCCCTGTGCCAAGACCAGGGATACGGGTCTGGAAAAAGATTAAAACTCTCTCCTCTATTTCCCATAGGGGGTCTTCTATTATCCAATCTTGACAGTCTCACAAAAGCTAGCAGTCAACTGAATTTTGTCATCTGTGATTTAAAATACTTACAGCTATATGAACAATTCCTGAACATGTTCACAAAAGTCTGCTTTTTCTTTTTAGCAATGAACACTTCACAAACTTTATTTGTGTACTTAAAATATTTTCTGTAACTAAATTATTATGTGGAGGATAATTTTTTTTTATTAGGAATAAAAAGTAATCTCCCAGAGTTCCCCCATTGGGGGGAGATGGGTGGTTGAAAATTTAATAAGTAAGTAAGTAAGTAAATAAATTGCTCCCTAATCAACTTTTATGAACACTACTTTCTTTACTACTTCCCAAATTAGTCACCTTGTATTGCCAGCCATCTCATAGCAATGACTCTGGGCGGCAGTCATGAATTAAAATGAGTAATAATTTGAAGAACAATCCAAGCTAATGTTGCAATCCAACACTGACAAACTGTATTTATTTTTATTTGTTTAAGTTTAGGAAGATATGTTAGAGTTTTCTCATTTGGAGGCAGTTTTTGAATTGTGTTATAACATTGCCCCTTCTTCTCCCTTTAAACAGAAGTTGACTCTTGCTGTATCAAGGGAAGTCTGCATTCTACAGTTGTAGTCCAGTTATGGGGAGCTTCTAATGGTGTTTAATTTGAAAACTGCACTTCTATAATTTTTCAAAGAAGACACTTTTAAAAAGTCTTCAGAAAGCCTTGGAATTCAACTGCTATAGTTGGTAATCTCAGAGTAACTTGTATAGCAATAGATTCTCTCATGCTTGCTCTGGATCCAGCAAATAAGAACTACCTCTCTACTTATCGGTTACTCTCAGCAGCTTATATCACAGCACCAAATGACACAAGTTGCCTAATGCATCAATGCATTGTGAAGAGGAAATGCTACTTTCATGTAAGATGGGGTTGAACAATCTTTTTGACATGAAGGACAACAGGGAGTGCCAGACTGTAGACTGAGAGGCTATATATGTGGCTATATACATACCACCTTCAGTGAAGATGATGCACAAGGCAACGCATTCTCGTTGGCTTTCTTAATTAGGCCAGACACTTTGCCACTAAAACTACAGCACTGCCATTAGAAGTACACACAGACTATTGTTAGAGGATCCCTGGGTACTATTCTGTTTTAAAAAGTCAATTAAAATAAGGACTTGATATTTTTCAAGGGATATGCAGATAGAGGAAAGGCTTGAGGATTTAAAGTTTTACTTCTTAAAAACAAACCCTCAATGGTTTTATTTTTAATCCTAAATAAATGTAAGCTACACTTTGTAGTACTACAAAATATCCATTTATTTCAGTAGGAGTACTGAAGATGGATTTAAATCATTCCTATTGTAGTGGGATAGCAAAGGGGTGACTCTTGAGACCAAATTTCAAGGCTGCCAAAATTACCACTGAGAGAGTAGCATGTGATAGAGATGGGCCTGGATCTGTCAAGCCAACATAGCTCACCACAGCATCTTTTTTTTTCCTTTATTGTTTTTGAAAACATTATAAAATCGGTACATTCAGCAAGGTATGCATATAACTACAGAAATTTACTCCACTATTTTGGTGCATGCTGCTCTTTTAAAAAAGCCAGTTTGGTGCAGTGGTTCAGGCATCAGGCTAGAGACTGTGAGTTCTAATCCCACTTTAGGTACAAAGTGAGCTTTGTAACCATGGTGTTGCATGCCACATCTGTTGCACAGAAGCAGCTTCAAAGCATAGAATGCTGTATGTGAAAGAAGAGAAATATTAAAAGCATGTTTCACAACTGAAATTAACATATAAGGTCAGCTAATTATAAGCCCTGTAAGGTAAGTCCAGACCTAAAATTGCTAAGCTACACCATTGCTTATTACTAGCAAGTGTTCTGCTTTGGCTGGAGCATGCCTTCTATTTTCTCATGCAGACAAAAGACTTGTCATAGTGATACAAGACCCCTGGAGTGCATTTTTTTCATTGTGTCTACACTTGCCCTACTAACAACAGCTGTAGGGCTGAAGAGAGCTGAAAAATGTATCCTTCTTAAACTACCAGAGGGGTGTATTTTGTATCTTGGTTATGTACTATTGGCCCAATCTCAGCCCTGCAGAATGATAACATACTAAAGCAATGTATTGTAAAGACTTTTCTTTAAAATATTGCCCAAGTTTTCTATTTTCCTTTTGGTCTGAAAGGGATTATACAATCAGGGGAAACTGGTGTCTCAATTCCAGGATCAAGGACCAGCATATTGTTGCACAGCACTGGACAAAAGCAGACTTGTAGTTGTGGAACTATAACATCTCTGTACATACATCAGAAAAAAACAGAAGTTATTTTCTGCTCTACTAACAAGTGAATCTTTCCCTGAACTATGCAATATTAGGTAGGTAAAGTACATACTATTACAATTATGACAAGGCCATTTCATATAATTTTTCCAACAGAGAGTGCTTAACTTGCCTGTAAAAATAAAATGCTGAAGGAAGTAGAAGAAAGAAAATTATAATGCAGTGTTCATAGATATATAGCATTAAGAAAAAATATCTATTTTTAATAGTAATTTTGTTAAGTACTTAAATGAGGGAGACAAGGAATGCCTAGACTGGGTGGTTAGAACAGTTGAACTTCAACATATCCAGAGGATACCAGATTTGGGAAGACTGTATAAACAGCCAACATCAGATAGATGCATCACAGAGTTCCAAAACACAGTGGTCCTTGCTTAAAGACCACTCGTTCAGCGACTGTTTGAATTTATGACAGCACTGAACGAGTGGTACTTATGACCAGTCCTCAAAGTTCCAGCCATCACAGCATCCCTGTGGTCACAATCTGGGTGCTTGGCACAATTATGACATTGCTGCATCTTGTGATCACCATTTGCAAACTTCACTGCCAGTTTCCAACAAGCAAAGTCAATGGGGAAGCTGACAGGAGGCCACAAATAGTGGCCACATGACATTGTGCTTAACAATGGCATGGGATTCATTTAACGGCAACTAGAAGTGCTGAAACTGCCATCGCTAAGTGATACAAACACGTAACATCAACTTTATGACCACATCACTTAACAATGGAAATTCCAGCCCCTGTTGCATCATTAATCGAAGACTATTTCTATTTGTCTTAGTTTTTGTGCCATCTTGTTGAGATCTATTACCCAAAGTCATCCTAGAAGTTCCCGTTAAATCCTGAGAATCTCACACATGTACTTAAGGCCAATTCTAGCCTTCATCAAATGTGCTATGGTTTTGGTTAAATGAAGTTTTAATAGTTGCAAGACAAATCTAAAAATGTGAAACTCTTATAATTTGCTATTACTTAGAATCACAGAATATAAAGGTTGCAAGGGACCTTGGAGATCACCTAATCCAACCATTTGCTCAGTGCAGGAATTCACTACAGCAGCATTGTACTGAGTTATTAGAGATCATTGCTTCTTGATTATCTAGTTGGGTAAATTAATGTCAAGTCAATGTTGATGGTAGGACAAATAGAGATCAGCCTGATATATGAGAACAGGAAAAGAGATCACTTTCAATGCAAGGAGATCCAATAACTTTTCTGGTCTTTTCCTTTTTGTTCATATGCATGTCTGACAAAGCAAAGAAGCAAATCCTAAAGACAGCTTAAAAAGCCAGGAGAGCAAGACATCACACACAACTATTAGAATGCACAGTTTCCAAATGAATAGCTATTGCAGCAAAAACATCAAAGTCTTGTGGCACCTTAAAGACAAATGAATATTACATAAACTCAATGGCGTCAGTACAACATTTTGTGACTATCTCCTATCTTCAGGTAGCTTTGTGTGAGAGTCAGTTCCTACATGGTCAAGGGAAAACAGCCACTGTCCATTGCCAAAAAAGAGAGGAATGAAAACCATGCCACCCATTCAAAAGAAAGGGCTGTCTAGTCCATTGCACGGCTCAGGCAGGAGAAAGAGATACAGAAATATTAACCTTGATTTCACTATAAATAGGATTTGCTTGCGGTGTAATGGCCTCTTTGCTTTTCTTCAGTAAATTATTTAACAGAAGTTCCTAGATTATTGTGTGCTTACTTAATTGGTAATAGCCCAGCTGTGCCAAGGAAAATCTGATACCAGGACTATCTCCAACAGTTATATTGCATTTCCTCAGACGCTACTTTTTTATTCTCCTCTGTCCTCAATAACAGTACGTTTAAGGAGACAGAGTCTACACCATAAGACATTTGTTAGTTTTTAATGTGTTTGCACTAATATGTGGGTTTTTAAGGCTTGGATTTCATATTATAAAATGTATTTCTTACTAATTCCAAAGAGTTTTTTTCTCTCTCTGAGATTGCTTCCAAATATGTAAAATTATTTCTTTTGTAAAGCCAATGATGTAGAAGTACAATGTTTCAACATACAAAGTTTTACATTCCCATCTTGCATGGGTATCCTTTCAAAGCTTAAATTATAAATTATAAAATTCACAACTGTGGTAAAAAGTTAATAAAACCACCAAAATTCCAAACCATGCCAACAACAGCAGCAAAATCAGACAAGAATCAAAGTAAGGTGTAGCAGTGTAATTATATATTCATTCATCCATATAGACCAATCCCATATATGTTTACGGTATCTGAATTATCACTTATAGTACAACCCTAAATATGTATATTCAGAAATCTGACTAGCTTCAGCAAGAGTTCCTCTTATGTCACAACAGTTAGTCTGCAATATTGGATGTTCCAAGATAATTATTGGATACAATGAGAGCAGTATTACTGGGAATTCTTTTTTTTTTTTTTTTTGCATCCACTGTAAAACAAAACAAAAGTTACAAAAAGCAAAGGAATTTGAAAGTATAGACTGCATCCAGAGTATTTACACTTAATTTTTTAGGTTTATAATAATGACTACCCTCAAAAGAGATATCTCCATGTACTTTCCTTTAATATGTTAAAACTTCAAATTTTAATCTCTATTGTTCAGCTGGATGTTTAATGAGAAAATACAACTGCTCCTGTGATCAGTTTCTCCAATGACAACTGTTGAGAATTACAACATAATTCTAAAACTTAGTAATTCTAAAATACTGTATTCTAAGGCAAAACCAAATGCAATTTAAGAAGTAAAGACTTCCTCAAGTTGAGGAAGTGACTTCATGGAAACTTCCGGGGAGGGGGGATTCTTGGCAAGAGTATAAAAGTGGCTTGCTATTACCTCCTTCCAGGATACTGTTATGAGTTTCCAGACTAGCCAACAGATGGTGTCCCATTCAACCAAGTCTGAGCCTGCTTAGCCTTTTTACTGTCAACTAATGTTGGCTAGGTGCTGCCAGAGTAACATAGTGCCAAACTAATTTCATAACTGGTGGACATGCAACACAAAATGAAAGCAGTTAATCAACAATTACTCACAAGCTTGAGTAAAAAAAAATAATGAACAATCTATAAAAGCTTATTTCAATCATGGCAAATTAGCACAGAATCTTACAATCTCACAACCATTATTTGATGATAGAAGGTAAATAGTACAAAGGTCTATCTCCATTTTAATGCTGTTGATAAGCAAGGAATAGTCTGGTATATTCACTGTTTAGGTCAGTATTGAGGTAGCTTTCTAGGTCTCATTTTTGTCTTAGACTCTTTACCAGGCACAGTTTATAGGACTATTTCAGCAAGTATTCCAGTGAGTGCTTATTACAGAATATAAGAGAAATGGAGCCTCAACACAAAAGGGTTCGAATAACCACACAGACTGTCTTTTCCTTTCACAATTGACAGTCTTAAAAAAAAAAAAAACTAGGTCACTTACTGGAACTGACTGGAAGCTTTTAACTTCTACAGTGTAGCACCTAATTCACCCTAACACAAATTGCCACAAAATAATGGTATGAAAAGCAACCATATCTGACATAGCCAGAATTCAGAATTATACAATTCTGTAAGAAAAAAAAAGATAATTATATATAAACAGGATATAGATTAAGCAGGCAAGGGCATAGTTACATCTTTAACTGGAGGTAACTGCAAGTGAAATGTAATGTCAAAGAAAGAAAAGGCAGCAATACATGCTAGATAAAGATGCAGGGATAACTGGATCAGAAAAAGGAGTCAAATATAAATGACATGTGGTTCCAATGCAAGCAAACAACCAAGCTCAGAGAGCACCAAGGATTCCACATAAATGACATGTTCCTAAATACAGCATGACAAGGCTGCTTGGAAGGCTAGAGGTGGAAAGGTGGCTAAAACAAATGGTGCAAAATAAAATCCAAACACTATTATCTACACCATGAAGAGGAAGAAATAAATTCTTTTATCCCACAGAAGTTGAACCTAAGAGAGGAAGAAATGGTGGACTGAAGACACCTCAGCGAAAAGCGGAGCCGACAACTGCAGCAAAGAACGAAGAGCCAGTGAGTAGACTGGCTCTTTAGAACCTCTTCAGACAAGGAGAGGATGGGAGATTGCCCACATGAGCTCCAAACAGTTGGTCCTCACAAGGAAAGATTTTAGTTATAAGAGACAAAAACACCTGATTAATAACTAATTAACTGGGATGTATAAAATGATGCAAAACATTATAACATTGAAAATACTGAAGGACATTTTTGAAAAATGGAATCAGAAGTTAGTATCAACAATGTCAATAGCGATGATTGCTTCTATGGATAGACTGTGTCCAAAAGATGTTATGAAAGAAAGGGCAGATGAAGAACAAGTTTTATTTGATAAGACAGAGATGGCATCAAAAGTGGATCTACAAATGACAGGCTACAAGAATGACATGGAAAAGGATGTTTCACAGACATACCAAAGAAACCAATTGATGTTTTAAAAATCAACAGGGAAATACAAATAATAAACCAAGAGAGTGATCTGGATAATTTTTTAATATTGGGTTTACAAAAGAGACTTGGTAAAGCTTTGAAGAATCTTGTGAGAAGGGACAAAGAAGAAATGAAAAGAAATCAAATTCTATGACATTATTTGAATGGACTAAAGATTAAGACTGTTAGAAGTAAAAGGAAGGAATATAAAGTTGGTTTATTTGATCATGGTTAAAACAAGATATGTTGTTATTTCTGGTAACCCTTAATGGACTTTTGCTGACAATAGGACTGAAAAGATTATGCTTTTTGGATTTGTCTATAAATAAGAGATGGGATATGGGTTGAAGAGATCATTGGATATAAACTAAGAGGGGGTGAAGAGTTACAAAAATTTAAACTCATTGTGATGAAGGTTGGAGGTCATTTCATATATTTTCTTTCTTTCTTTACTATATTCTTACTTTTTCTTTCCTTCTATTTTCTACATTTTTTCTTCTCCTTTCCACCTTTCACTCTTTCTATTCTTTCTTTCTTTTAGTTTGTATTAGATTTTACTATTGTAATATATATATTTGAACTGAAGAGATTTTCAAGACACTAGAGATATTTCTTTGTATCAAGGAGAACAGCTTACATATAACCTTTCTGGATTCTGTAAATCACATAACAAAGAGAATTGTCTTGAGCAAATGCTTGGAAGGCAGAACAGAAGGCTACCTCTTATACTAGTTATCCAGTGGAATGGAATATAAAATAAAATAACAAAGAAGTAGGAAATAAACTCTAACTTGAGAGAAACACAAACCACACCTGAACTGGACAGACAGTTTAAAAAGAGCCTCTAAATGAGGGTTGGAAATAGGTTTTCATATCATAAGGTTAAGCAAAAAACTTTACTGCGCACATTATTCACTGACTCATGGCAAACATACCTCAGTAGGACTATCTAACAGCCCATTCAAACATATGGACCTTGGGTTGTCTATGGGTAGGCAATAAGAGATTAAGAGCACATGAAGCTGGGTCATGTCAAAAGCCTATTTAGATTCACTCAGAAGCAAGCCACCTCAGTCTCCGGAACTCATGAATGGATGGAAAAGTGATAAATCCTCTTCCACAGATGAACCCTAACAACTGTTATTTAAGGTATGCAAGTTATCAAAATTTCCAGTGATAGATAAATTTATCTTCCATTCATTTCTTTAGTCCCTTGTTAAAACTGTCTAAATTGGCAGCTGTCACCACATGTAAAGGCAGTTTAATTATATTTTGTATAAAGAAATGCTTCAGTTATTAGTCCAAAGTCTTCCCAAATTTATAGCTACAGTGAATGTCTCCAGATTCTACTTTGGGAGACAAGGACATTTTTTCCTTTTATTTAAATCAGCCCTAGTTTTTTGAATAAGAGTTTGCCAACGGATACAACAAAACTGTGATAGGCGCAGCCATTACTTTTAACAGTCCCTGAATGAGAATACTTCTGATGCCCTTGAAAGAACATTTTAAAACTATCCCTCACTATATCATTGTGGTTTACTGTAAATCTACAATGTTGCTTTGAGATGAGAGGTTAAATGTTGGATACAAATTCTAAATTACTAATGGTTGAAGAACAAGCAAACTTCATCCAGGTTAAAATGAAGTTGTAAAACACTGGCTGTGAAACCAATCTAAGGACTGTCCAGCATATACTGTAATGCATTAAGAGAGCACTCATTTTCTTATGCACATATGCCTATGCATTACCGGGAACACAGGCAAGCTATCTTTCCAAAAAGTAGCCTTTCCATTACTAACCATCTCATTCAAACTTGAAGGGAGACTTATAGTTGTTATTCATTCATAACAGCACATTAAGCCATTCATGCAACAAGAAGAAAGCCCAAATCTCCCTATTAGGAGTCAATTCTAAAAAATAAAATGAAAAATCAAAATTACATTCTTCCAGCATATTTCAGACAAATTAACACCATTAGCCAAGGCTATTATTAATACAAATTATGTAAGCTGATAAGAAGTAAAACTTTTCTTAACAAAAGGCAATTCTCCATTCATCGTGCAGCAAGACAAGGAAATGAACATAGCAGACAACTGAAGACTTTCACTGGATAGAATATATACATTCTGTTCTCATCTGCAGTGACTGCAGCTTGGCAAGCTTTTAACTGAAGTCAGTGCTGATCAAACACAAGCCACCAGATCAAGCTGAAATAGCAGAAGGGTGGATAGGAAGGTGAGAAGGAGGGAATTATTCTATCTCTGTAATTTGCTTAGCGATTTCTTGCAACCTGCCAATCCATCAAATACGTCAGGGAACAAGCAAATGAGCATGCCCCGTGTTCCAGATGACATCAGCTTGATCAATGCTCAGGATTGGAAGACTGCAGTAGCAATGAGGGAAGGCAGATGAAAGAGTGGATTGAGGCTGACTCCATTCAGTTCCCCACCATTGCTTTTGCTGCAGTTCTGAAAACAGGAAATTCAGCCAAGCAGGACCTTTCAAGGAAGGCTCCCCCCTGCAGAAGACATCCAAATCAGGCAGGTATAGAATATATCAATGTGACACACTTTGCCTTAGCACCTTAGCATTAACACTGTTGTCTACCAATGCAATCCAATGCATGTCTTGTCATAAGTATGCCTTAAAGAGTTCAGTGGAACTCATTCTGGCCTTTATTGAAACAATAAATAATTCAATGAAGCATACCAAGGAAATTAACATTAGAAACTTGCATTTCGTGTGATACATTTCCCCACTGATATCCATCTCTATCTATGTAGCAACTGAGGAGAATACTTTGTGCATCTACCACTGTGGTTTCTAGACTAAATACTTCTGCCACAATAAAGATTATTCTTTATACCACATGACTCTTTGTTGTGTCTCTCATCCTATGCTCACATCAAAACAAGGAAACTTTGCACGCATACAGAACACTGAAGTTATTTAATATTACACCACAAACTGATTTGTTTAGAGCATGTGTGATATACCCCTCTTCTTATCCTACGCTTTCATTCCTACTATGGAAAAGAGGAAGAGTTATTTTCCTTTGCCAGTTCAACCCAATCTCCAAGTTTGGGGGGGGGGGGGGGGCCATGCAGCGCAGAGAGTTTTTCCCATTCTCAATTTCCCTTCCTTAGCCAGATTTGGAGCTCAAGGTGAAAGAAGCCTTGGAGAACTTCCAACCTACACACACACACACACACACACACACACACACACACCATAGCAGCTAATGTTGGGAACAATGGACGGAGGAAGGAGTACAATGCGGTGCAACGGCACGCCATTCTGGGGGCCCAGAGTAATACTAAGGGACGGGGGAAGATAAATTTGTCAGGTCTCTCACTAGCAATACCGAACGAAAAGAGTTCTGAGTCGAGCAAAGAAAAACAACGGAACAACTCCGCTGAATAAAATGAAATGAAAAGCCGGCAAGGAGACTTACCCCAACGACGACCGTGTCCTCTCCTTTGAATTTGGGAATGAATTTGTCCCCGCGAAGGATCTCCGCCTCGTTGAGGGGTCGGAACCGGCACATCACTTTGATGCTGCATTCGGCTGGGTCCGCCATCTCGATGAGAAGCGGGGCGGATCGGAGTCGCCGGACCGATGGCGCGTGGCTGGCTGGGCGAGGCGGCGGAGACCCTTCCCACCTTGGGGGGAAAAAAACACCTTTGGGCGGTGGGCGGTAGCTATTTTAGCGGGGGCAGGTCATGGGCCAAAGAAGGGAGCCGAGTCCAGTCAGAGGAGAAGGCGGCGGCGCCGAGGCATTCCCGGCTCCTCACGACCCCCAGGCTCGGAGGAGGGCGAGCGAGCGAGTCTCCGGACGAGGGCGAGCTCTTGCGCAAAGAGAACGGGGAGAGGCCGCGGCCCCGGCGCTTCAGCTGGCTCGTCCAGAGACCTGCCGCTGCTTCGAAGCTTTGGGGATTACCAAGTGAAGCCAGGTTTTATTTAGCTACCCCTCAAGCCTCTCCAGAGCGCCTCGTCGGCGCGGCAGGCTCTTCTGCTATTGCCGCCACCATCCTGTATCTCTCCCCCTTCGCTCTCTTCCCCATCCCCAAGGGCTTTGTGACTTCACTGCATTACATCAACTCTCCCCCAGCTCACTGGCTTGAGGGGAGAAATCACTGGCGCATCCTGGGAGCTGTAGTTCTGGAAACGCCAGGTAGGGACTTGGGAAAAAAGGGAGGGGCGACGAGACGAAGAAGGCTGGCACTCGCAGCAGCGCATCTTGTTGGGGGTTGGAAACGTTTGTCTGTGGATGCTGAGCGAAAATGGGGTTAACGTATGAGTAGAAACACACGAGGAGAGTTGAATAGCCCAACACAGTTTGTTCTGGACTAGCCAATGTAGCACTGTGGGCAGAGCGTTCCAGGTAACTTCTTCCTTGGGACCTAGTGCTCTTCTTTGTTTTTCAAAAATAGTTTTTATTAAAAAAAATAAAATAGGAGTAGGTGTGCTGCACTACAAAGCACCCAGCCTCTAACTTTTTTACTTACCAAAAATGTGTCTGGGCATTTCCAGAGATGTTCTTCGAAAATAAAAATAGTGCCCGTGACTATGTTCCAGTGCTTTGTTTGGAAATGGGCTCCCCAGTACAGCCAAAAGGTAACACTAAACAGGGTTAATGAGGAGCTTACCTTGTAGTAATAAGATGTTTTATGACTTGCTACACTTACTGTGGTGACCGTTTTTTATGTATTTATTTACTTATTTATTTGGTGCCTTCAAGACTCCTGGTGATTTCAGAAGTGGTTTGCCATTGCCTCCTTCCTAGGGCTGAGAGAGAGCGACTGGCCCAAGGGCACCCAGCTGGCTTCCTGCCTAAGGTGTGACTAGAAGTCTCAGCCTCCTGGTTTCTAGCCGCTGCCTAAACCATTACACCAAATTGGCTCATGGCGGCTATTACCAGAGGTTAATTTAGCCATGGTTTACTTAACTTACCCAATTATCTAGGTTTGCACAACACACTGGATCATCAGTTAACCATATGGCTGGATTTGCACAATATTAAAAGCAGAAATGGGACTGGCTAGCTTAGAATTCCGTTTGCTGCTCCTATGCAGCTCCAATGATTAAATCCCAGGAAAGAAGGCATATAGGTAAAGTCACCCACAAGCTGAGCTTGACTCCCAGTGGCTGTGTAGTTTTAGTTTTCTTGGTACTCTTATGTAAGTGGATTGCCATGGTCTTCTTCAAAGTTTTCTTTATTTCTCAGAATTAATCAATGGTCCTTGAATTCCCATCCAGTCTCTCATCCAAATACTAACTAAATTAACTCAGCTTAGCTTCTGTGGTCCGCTGAAGTTGGCTGGGTACTGCCACTTCCCGAGGCAAGTAATGTATAGGATTGGCTGAGTTCACACATTGTGCTAATCAATACATTATGTTTACAGAAGATGCTGAATGAAATCACAAACCAGAGCATCAGTGTCATCCATGTGGGTTGGAAGGTTTTGTTTTGCTTTGCTTTGCTTTTTTTGCTTAGTATGTTGGGTAAACTTAACAAATTGTGATATATTCTGTTAACTATGATAAAATAAACCAGGCCTTAGAAGCTTTAGGTCAGGTGCCCACAACCCACTAAGGCAGGTCATTGACAATTTCAGTGGATAAAATGGGGTGAAGGTGAAATGTGTTCATGACACCTTGTTTTGAAATTTGCCACTGGGTTACTTACCTTTTTCTGGGTGATCTGTTTCATCTGAAACTGGGAGAGGATTGCTTTGAGATTAATGTGCCTTGTAGCCTCTGGACACCAAGATGAGAGACTGGATCAGATATGAAATGAAGTTGCTCCAGTATACCATATCTGTTTCTTTCCTTTTTAACACTCCATCACATGGGGAGAAAAGAGGGAGAGCAAAAGCTCGCTCTAACCTCCCACTGCATTGGCTCCAGTTCCAGAAAAGTCACTGTGATCTCTAGCCATTCAAAGGTGGCCAGGATGATACCAGCCTGTGTGGTTAGTTTATGCTTCAATATGTCATACAAACTCAGAAAACTGGGTTAAGCTATAATTTATAGCTATGCTTGTTTTTTCTGATGTAAGTTATAGTTCAACAAGCTTGCAAACTAGAACTTACACCATTATGTCTATTATAAAAACAGTAAGAAAAAAAGTAATTTCAAATTAACTTTTATCCCCTACCCTCATTGTGTATTCAATTTTTACAGTGCAAACTTTTACTAATTTGTTCATAATATGGGGCCATTGAGATCAGTGGAGTTTTCTGATAGGAAAGTGAGTATTGGGTGGTTACCAACGTGTAATGCAAATTCTGTACAGTAGGTACTTATTTCTTTAGAGAACAAAAAATGTACTCAGAATTCTTAAAACTCTAAATTGGGTAAATATGGAGAAATAATAAAAGCAATTTATTTTGCAATGTATCAGTAGTCTTATCACTGATAGCATACACTTTTTTTCAATATCGTTACCTTCTTGTTTTTTTAAGTATCATACAAGATACTGTGATAACACAGGTAGTAAAGGGGAAATCTGATCCTATCATGCCTTTTCTTCCTCCTGACTTTGAACTGAACTTTGAACTTTAGTAGGCTACAGTTCAGGTATGCAGTCCTAGGCTTATTTAGCTATGAGCTAGCTCCATTGAACTCCATAGGCTTTACTTTTAAATAGCTGATAGGATTGAAGATTCTGCCACTTCCATTTCCCTGGCTTGATCTTTTGCTCAGCTTTTAACTGCTGCCACTTTAAAAGCAGATTAAATTAATGTGCTTTCCTCCTCTTGAATTTGTTTTGGGTTTGATGGGGATGGACAAAGTTTTGGAATTAAGGATCACAAACTTCCTTGAAGGCAAATTTTCCGGTGTTCAATGAAGCTTATTCCTAGCTAGGCTATTAGTGAACTATATGCAGATAACACATTAATTCATAGTTAGCTGAATTAACCTAATTGCTTGGGTTCCCACAACATAATGAACCATAAATTAGCCAGCCATACTGTAGCCTAGAGTGTTGTTCTAACCCAGCAGGCTTGATTGAACTTTACTCATACTGCAAAAAGCTATAAATATTGTTTCTAGCAATCAGACCACAAAATCCCTATCTTGCTCACCTAAACATTACTTAATACTGTATTCATACATTACAATAAACCACTGTATACTTAACCATGATTTATAGTACAATTGACAATTCATATAGTATACTAAATCATAAAACATGGTTTATAAGCCATTAATGACTTTGTTCCTATGACATGCTAAGATACAAATAACCATGTTATGACTTATCATGATGTATGAATCCAGCCTCAGGGGCGAAAAGTAATAGTTTATATATTTCAACATATATATAACAACATAACAATTCAAGAGATAATTAAAAGATTAGAACATGAAAGGCAACCAATCGTTACAAATAATCACCAAATAAACCTGCAAATGCTCAATAACAAATTAAAGCCAATTATTTAGTATTAATTAAACAAAACTATTGAAGATACATGGAATCCCATATCCTAGCAAATAGCCAGTAAAATAATCTGAATGATTAAAAATCCATAAAAATAAAAATGTAAAAGTCCAGATTTCACTTGCCTTGTTTAGGGCCAGATTTTACAACATTACCTACCTGTGGTCAGCTTCTGCTATACTCAGACTGAAATAAATACATTTTTCAACCCTTATTCAAGATGTTATAATTGACTGTTGTCCAAAGAGAACTCATTCCACAGTCAAGAAGCAGGTTCTGGAAGGCCCCAAGCCATGAAGGCCTGTAGTGGCAATGCAGAAGATCATGGTTATTTCGAGGAGTTTAGGTGAGATAGTTTGGTTTCTCCTGCACATATTAAGAAAGCTCACTTTGAATCATAATAATGTTTAGCTGACTTGTTTTTCACTTTTACTTAGAAGTGGGGAGGGGGGAAATCCTCAGGATTGTTTACCTTAAGCACTAGCTTATCTATATAGTTCTCAGGCTCTGGAATCTTTTGATGAGCAGGTATAAGGTCTGGTCAAGGTCACTTTCAGAGTCCTGACTTTCAGAGTCCTGTCAGAGCCCTGACAGAGTCATGGGATTGCAGTGCCAGACTTTAATAAAAAGCCCTGGCATTGCCCCTGGAATTTGGAGCGTGAACACAGGCCTTGGGACTATCTAAACCATCTTGGAGTCTCTCCGCTGTCGCTTTATGGTAGCTGCTGACAGTAGGGGAAGAGTTCTATCATCTTGCTTGGTATGTTATGTTTTTATACTGTGCTCTTGTATTCCTGTTTAAATCTGTTTGCTAGAGTTAACAATAAAGTTTAAAATCTCCTCACCTGCTGGTGTGTTCATTGTCTCTGGATCAAAAAGGACTAAAAGAACCAATTGTCTCGGCACCTGATCACTGCCTTGACAATTGCCAAAACAAGGCCTCAGCCCAAAGCACCAGTGAGGCTCCCTGAACCACCTGAGAATGCTATATCAAGAAATAAGAGAAGGAAGAGACGATGCAGGATTGTGTCATAAGATCCTTAAAAATAAAATCAAGCATTTGTGTGTGTTGGGCCTTTGCTCTTATAGGAAGCCAATGAATGGAATATGTTTCTAAGAAAAAGGTGCCAGAAATCTCTCAACCAATTGCAGCAACATCACTTGCTTTAGGCAAAATTAATTGTCCTTTTTTTCCCCTTCTGCCTGGGCTTTTTTTGGGGGGGAGGGGAGTAATTTTTAACCTGGTTAAGGGAACTGGAGATCACAAAAGTTTTTTCAGAATTTTATCCATCATTCAGTGCCTGATACAGCCTGATTGTACTTTTGAGAATAATTCTGTGGTGGTTCTAAGTTCATTGAGTATGTCCTTTGCTCATTTCTCATTTGCTTACTATGTTTTGCCACATGTTGGAGCTGTTGGATGGGGAGGTTTCTGGTGATGCACATTCATGTAACATTATTTCATCACTCGGATATATATCTGTCCCAACTATGGGGAATTAATTTGGGCTATGCCTCGTGATGGGAGCTCATCTGGGTAGCAGCAGCTAGCCAATCTTAGCTAATCTGGAAAGAGTTGGACCCAGTTAGTACTTGGATGGAAGCTAGTAGGAAATTCCAGGATTATTAGTTAGATTGGGAAGTCCAGAAACATCCCAGAAGAAAACAGTGATGAATCTCCATATTTTTGCAAAGAAAACTACATGGACCTGCCCATGAGACTGCCACAAGTTGAGGTCTACTCAAGGGGACTTTATCTTTACCATAGTGGGAAATACTCATATTTCTATATTGTAATCAGGGGAATCATAAAAAGCTACCTTGTGAGGGGCATTCTTTTAACAGTAAAAGGTTAACTTCATTTAACCTACTTACTGCTCTTTCTGCTGAGTAAAGCTTTGGGCTCCTATACAAAAGTCTTGCCCAATTTAAAAGTAGTATATTCCATGACTCTGCTATCAACATATAGGTTTAATGTTATCACCACTGTACCATGTGGTCATTATAATAATTATTGCTTGATCTTGGTTTATTGAACAACTGGCTGGATTCTCAGAATATGCTAAATCATAATCTATGTTTTACAAATCGCAATGGCTGGATTCTTGCTAAAACAAAACATTGTCTGGTTTATTAAAATGTGTTCTAGCTTAGTCATTCTGTTGTTACACTATCCTACATTGCAAGACAATGTCATATTACACTCAAGCTTTTGGATTGCACAATGGACAATTCTGGGACCAAATACTTCCAAATAAGCAACTTTTGCTTGATAAATATTAGGACTTTTGTGACCACATGCATGAAGCAAGAATCAGAACATGAAGCAAGAATTGTAGTGATTATTGTCTCCTATTTGGCCAATTTTGACTGCATATTAAATGCATTGATCCTTAGACTCTTAAATGTGTTTAGATCCCTTTTAACTCAGTGAAGTTTAGTTTTAAGTAGATCAGCAGAGAATCAGGCTAAAAGTTTCATATATCAGTTTTTGTGACACACACACACACACACACACACACACAGAGTATATGTGGTCATTTTAATTTGTTTGGTGTTTATGTGATTTTCCCCTGCCTCAGTTCAGAAGGGATTGAAGGTTATCAGTAGGTCTTACCAGTATTTCTATTACTCAAGGATAATTAGCAAAAAATGTTGTCTTGATACTTATCATTCATATCAACTTGGCCCTTGATGTTTAGCTTACCTACCAGTATTGTCCTTTCTACAAGTTAATTTTGGGGAAGAAAGGAGGCAGTTTATATCTCTCCAATATGATGTGAAACGTGTAGTTTTCTTAATAAAATTTAATTAAGTCCTCCTTGATTAACAGGGATGCTAAACCTCAAGGTATGCATGAAACCCACCTTTGAACTGGAAGTTCTGCTCAGTACCTAAGAGAGACAATCTCGTTTTGACAGCCTAAATCATACAGAAAAATAATGAACTCTGTGTTGTGAGAAATGGTAGCTCCCAGTGTGTCCCACCATTAAATAAATTATGATTAGAGTACTGCCTAAAATGTTATACTGTTCTAACTATGAAACCAAAGGATACTTTATAACTCACCCAGAACAAACAGGCATATTCTATGTTCAATATTCTTGGTTAATCTGAAAAACAATTACTTAATCTCATTACCATTGGATATATAATCCAACTTTTTGGTTACCTACAGATATTATCTGTATGTGTAGGCACTTTAAAGAGGAAACAGTGTACAACCTGTGTATGTATGATCATGTAACTTCTGCCTTTAAAGGAAAGAAAAACCATTGGGAATTGTAACAAGCAAACCCATGGTTTGCTGGTACAATTTCAAACAACAAAGTCAACATAAAACCAGACTGGCTTCCTACATAAACCACTCTATTGCTATTATACTACTGCATCAGTT
Organism: Liasis olivaceus; assembly: GCA_030867105.1. Lineage (NCBI taxonomy): Eukaryota > Metazoa > Chordata > Lepidosauria > Squamata > Pythonidae > Liasis > Liasis olivaceus. The sequence continues at coordinate 133,812,873 of CM061349.1, read as the reverse complement.
TGAATGTCAGTTTGTAGATTGTATTTATCAGATTGTTTTAAGTATGCAAATGACATCATGTTTAAAAGTTCAGTTTGTTGTTGGGCAAATCTAAAAGGCAAATATTTTGTTATGCCTACCTTCCCCATGATAATTTATAGCTGCTAAAGAACAAGACACTTTGTTCTGATCATATTATACAGGTTGTTTTAAATTATTCTGGAATTTGTTGACATCTTGTCCATTTGTTAATTAATTCTCAGAATATTACACAGCATCATGATTGACTGTACTGTATTTACTCCTCAATTATTTGCTAAGGTACGATCTTCACTGCTATTCAGAATTGGCATCTACTTACTGCATTAAATCTCAGATGGAAAGAACTGTTGCAGTTTCATACTCACAGTATTTCCTATGGTGGTGACTTTTGAGGCTAAATGCAAAATAAAGTTTTCCAAAAATAATGAAATGGTTCATACTCAGACACTTCCTAAGTTTTTAAATTACAGAATGCTTCTAAATTGCAAGCCATATCAAAGTATTTTAAAAAAAACTTTGGATCTACATGGCATGCTGAGGACTTAGAGGCAATATATTTTTAGATAAAGTAAAATTGTTAATTATTATTGGTTAATTAATTACTAATAATTATTGATACTGTAAATTATTAATTTATATTAATTAACTAAAATTTTGGAAGGACAACTTCCAGGTTTGTAAAAATAGAAACTTTATTGCTGCTATCCTTTCTACAGTTGTGATACTGCTACATAAAAACAGCTATGCTAAAATGATTAATTAGAAAAATAAATGATTATGTTTGGAAAGGTTGAAGGAAGGAGAAGACAACAAATAGGGTAGATGGATGGGATCAAAGGGATTGGATTGTATCCGTGGAAGAACTCTGTGTTATTAAGACAGGTCAAGTTGATAAGTATATGTCCACACAATCACCAGGAATTAAACTCGACTTGTTGACACCTAACTAAAATATTCCTTGCTGAAGGGACAGGGGAGGACCAGATGACAGAAAGACATTAGCCAAATGCAGATACTCAGCATGCTGACATAAAATCTGAAAGATATGTGAGCAAATGCCAAATTCCTGACTCCATCCATTAAATCTTCAGTCTTCTTGGGTCTGCACTAATTAGAGCAGAAGCCTTTACTTGATCAGAAACTCTGCCTAATTTGGGCTTCTGACTGTGAGCCTATTTCATTAAGCAAACATAGAATTCCACTTCAGATGTCCCTGCTCAATATGGATAAGCCATGCTCCTCCAAAGTGTTTCACTATGTCTCATTCAATTCTAAGCTGAGGAATTACAGAACGAACAAATCTGGATGGGACTAAGAGAGGCAGGCAGTCTGTCTTAGAGACTAGAAATATAAAATATAACTATTTGTACCAATAGTTCTATTTTATAAATTACCAAATTACTGATTCTGGCTCCAAATTCACATGAATCTTTATTACTGATAGTGGCCCCAAATTCTTTATAGCTGCCCTGTCCTGAACTTACATTGCCCTATTCTAATGCTCCGGCAATTGGAATGTTTCTTCTATTACAATGTCTGTAGCACCCAAAGTCATTTATCATCATATTTTGGCATTAAATAAACATAGAAAATTGAATTATACCAAAACACAACCAATGGTTCATCTGAACCAATGCCTTGTCTAAACTACTGTTTTCAAAGATGATCAATAGTTATCTGAGATGACAAGAATTGAAGTAAATCCTTAATATGCATTAACTATAGCCCTTCATCAATACCATTGATACTTTTATTAGCAAATTCAAAAGCCTGAAACTAGTTTTAAAAATTGGCTGTCCTGATGAAAATATTGCCTCTGGGAAATTTTAATGTTGAGTGTCCTCACAGCCAACACAACTATCACTGTATATTGTTTGGACAATATTGATTTTAGCTGTTCAATAATGAGATTTTTGCATAGGAAAAGGGAGGATATTACATAATCTTTGCTGGGACTCTCACTAGATACAGTATGTCTAGACACATCCTATACTTGACAAGGAAAAAAAGAGTTGTTTCTTTGTCCACCTGTAATAAAAATAAAAATCTCTGGAAAGCTAGAGTCTGCCTCTCAAAATAAAAGGCAATGAAAAGCCAGCACCATCATACAAAGCCAGTAAGCCAGTGTTGTCCAAACTTGGCCACTTTAAGATGAGCGGACTTCAACTCCCAGAATTCTCCAGCCAGCCATGCTGGCTGGGGAATTCTGAGAGTTGAAGTCCACTCATCTTAAAGTGGCTAAGTTTGGACAACACTGCAGTAAGCATTATCTAAAAGTGAGTGCACCACACACACATTCCAGGGAGGAATGGAGAGAACAAGCAGATGCCCAAGAAGTGAGGAAACTGGTCAAAGAGAGGAACAAACAAGTGGCAATTAATCTAGTAGCATTGTGCAGAAATGTCCTGGAATGCCTGACTGGGCATAAGCTATTTGTTACATTGGAGAAATATGTGTTTGATCTTCCCCAGCTGGACTATTTGGGTTATCAGATCTCTAAGAAGGAATACAAATGGATCCTGCAAAGTTCAATCTGTTCTCACTGGGCAAGCACCTAGAAATGAGAAAGATACCCTGTGTTTTCTGGGCTTAGACAATTTGTACCTAATTTTTTCAGGAGTTGACCACTCGGCTTATGAAAAAGAGTACACATTTAAATGTTTACCCAAGAACAAGCCACCTTTCAGGACCTGAAAGATTTCTTTTCCATGGTGAGATTTTGCCCAGCATCACAAATTGTAAATGCTCTGAAAAGAGAAAGGGCAAGCTTCCTGTTCTCTTGCAGAAGTGCTTGGCCAGTTTTGGGAGGGAGAGATAACTGTGAGTGAGAGTGTCTGCAAGTGTGTGGGCTCCTATCTTGTTAAACTAATAAAGCTTTATTGTTGTTAGAGCTCAGTGTTCTCATGACTCATTGCAAGATCCTCCTACCTGTCTTTTACTTGGAAATCTCAGCAAAAGTTAAGGACAGATATCTCGCTGAGCAGTGTATGCATTTTGCCCTGAATAAATGCTCTTGGTTGACACCTAGCGATGTCAAGACACCTGAATTTAGCCACTTGCAAACTATAGATCAAAGCAAGCGGGAAGAGCTGGGAAGCACATGCCTCAACAGGAAGGATAGAGAACAACTGACCATAAGGGAGTTATATAAAAATACAAGGGACAGTTAGGTTTTGGAAAATTTGTAACACACCACAGAATAATAGTCTTCAGGGAATTATACAAATAACAGAAAGATCTGATGGTCCTGGAACTCGCATGGTGGTTAACTGGAAGCTTTTAGATTGCATTCCCCAGGTGAGGGCTGGGGATTGCTGATGAGATTTCCCATCCCTACTCACCTGTGGTGGGAAAACAGAGAAGGTTGGGAGATGTTTGGGGACATTCTTGGTTGTGGGGCCTTGGAACCTTGAATGCTTCCTGAGGGATGGGTACACAGGTAAAGTTGGCTTAGAGCAGAGAGAATGTGAGGGAGTGAGAATATTGCTGAATAATTGGTGAGTGCTTGGACTGGGCTAGCTCACAAAAGTGTCCTCACATAGCAGTTGATGCTGGCGGCATGTATGTCAGGCAATGGGAAGGGGGACAGAAAAGAGGGATGAGCAATTGATTTCCTCTGGGGGTGCTATGTTGGAGATGAAACAGAGATTGTGATGAAACAGGGAAGGTATGGCAGGAGATGCTGGTTAGGCCATTACAAGAGAAGAGTACCTGCATGTTGGTACAAATTCCTTTTTCTAAGCCAGAAGCCATAGAACTGAGCCCGAGTGGCCAAACACCATGGCCTCCAGCTATTGCTGGTAAGTATCAGGTCAGCAAAGAATAAGACTGCATCCATTTACAGCAGGGGTCCCCAAACTCTTCAGCTCAACCCCTCCATGAAGTTTCAGATTTTTCATAGACCCCCAAACATTTGTTATATGAAAATAATTTAATAAATACCACTGTAACTAATAGTACTACAAATAACAACAACAACATCAACCCCTTGGATAGTACCATCCAAGGGAGTCAATATTGGGGGTCAATATTGACCACTTTGGGCAACCTTGATCTACAGTATGCTGGTGGATGAATGCCCTGAACTAGCGTGTATCGTTGAGATTTGGTTGGGCAACAGTGATAATGTAGCCCTGTTGGAAATGTGCCCAGTCAAGTTTCAGGTCCTGCACAACTGTAACACCTTGGTCAGGGAGGAGGGATGGCTGTGATAGAATGCAAGTAATTTGCACAGCCTCAGAGATGAAAGGTGTGAGTACCGGTACATGGAACTGGGCTGCAGGGGTAAGCTGGGGCCACTCTTGGTATATTGACTGCCTAGCTGCCCAGCAATAGCCTTCCAGGAGATGGTATCTCAGGAGTAATATTGGAGCTCCCAAGACTGATAGTCTTAAGGGACTTCTGTCTCTGTGTGCTGAGAAAGGGATCTAGTGCAGCTCATGAGTTCATGGCCTCAATAGCTGCCTTGGGCCTCTCCTAGGTAATCTCAGTACTGACACATTCGAGTGAGTACATGCTAGATCTGGTCTTTACATGGACAGATGATTTGGACATGGACAACACTGGCATCTGTCTTCTGCTGTGGTCAGGTCACTTCCTTAAAGTGTGCCTTACAGTCAGCCAGGATGTCTACAAGGGCCTTTTGCTTGATCTGACCAGAAGCATGACAGATTCTAATGGATTCTGAGAGTGCTTGGGCATTTTCACAACACTTCAGCAAGCAGTTCTATCTCATCCCTGGTTGATCTCTGGATTATGAAGATGCCCAGAGCCCTAGATGAGATTACTTCTGCAAGTTCTCTGGTCAACTCCAATCCCATACAGCTCCTTGGTTTACTGAGGTGGTGAGAGAAATGAAATGACTGAAAAGATGCCTAGAAAGATGGCGATGGAAAATCTGGAGTAGATGCAATTAAGCGCTGGTAAGAGCTCATCTTCCATCCTACATATTGCTGAGAAGAACAATGATGTGTTATTTTTTTTCTATGCTTATTGCATCTACAGAATCCCACCAGGCAGCCCTGTTCAGAATTACCTGGACTTTTTTTTAGCAAGAATGGGATAAGGCACTGCTGGCTTGCCGGATTATTTTTAAAGTTTCTTGATGGACCCCTGACAACACTCCCTGGGTTATTTGCCAATTCTCCATCACTCTTGGAATTTATTCATTATTAAGATTGGTTTTATATTGTATTTTAATTGATGTTATCTCTGCTGTAAACTGCCCAGAATCATTTCAACAAGATGGGTGGTGACAAATTTGATACAGTATATAAATAATATAAATAAATAAATAATGTAGCTGATATCCATTCTGGGCTAGATGTCAGTGGACAGAATCCACTGTGATGAGCAAAGCAGGGTCTTGTGTTTTTATCTGGGATTTGTTTGAGCTTACTGAGCCTGAGAATACACTAGGATCCTCTGTGATGCTACCTTGTAGTTTAGCTATGTCCTTTGTGCCTTCCTTGGACAGCCAGACAGTGTGTAAGTGATCAGGAAAATGTCAAGTGCTTCTTTGAGAGAATTATCCCATCTATTTTGAAAGAGGCAATTGTACACCTTTTCTGAACAAAGTTCTCCATTGGAACAGCTGTTTTTGACCATTTTTGCTTGGTGTCCAACCTTTCCTGCTGGCTTAGCTACAGATGATCCTAGATAGAAATGGATTATCTACCATGAGACAGAAACAGCACTGGTTCCCCAGGGGATGCCCTTGTCTGGACCCCTGATGGGGAACCGCACCTCATTGCTCCTATTAGATCTCTCTGTGGTATTTGTTACTATTGGCATGTGATACCTTGCCTGGCTGCTATCAGAGGTACTGTGTTCTGGGGTTACGCTCCTGAGGCCATTCCAGTCTGCAATCATGGCAACACTTGAAGCAGCAGTTGCTCTAATGCAGGGTACCGTGGGATTTGGTGCCGCCCCCATGCTATTGAACGTCTATATGAAGTCCCTGGGAGGGGGTCAGGTCAGGCCAGACCAAGGATGCCATAGAAAGCTTGGTGTCTGGGTGCTGCCAGGGTTTGGATGCGGCAAAATAATGTTAGGCTGAATCCAAGGCCAAATTGCTTTTCTGTAATAAACATTCAGGAACATTGCCTCCTGGTAATTACTCTGGATAGGATAGGATGACACTCCCTCTGAAGGGGCTGGTTCATGATCTTGATTTGTAGCAGCAAGTGAAGGCTATGGGGCTTTTTGCCAAGCTTTGCCTGGCATGCCAATTACAATCCTACCTGAACCACGTAACTCACACTTTGATCATCACTGAATTGGAATGCTGTAACATGCCTCATGTAGGTCAGCCTTTTGAGATTACCTAGAAGCTGCAGCTGGTCCAAAATGCAGTGGCTAGATTGCCAACAGTACAACTCTGCTATAGTGAAATAACACTACTGCTAAAGTTGCTCCAAGGTTACTAGTTGGGCTTTCAAACTCAATTCAGAATACTGGTGATGACTTCAGAACTCACTGGGGTATAGGATCAGGTGTCAGCTTGCCAAGGTTGAATGTGTCCATCCTGCAAAAAGATGAGCATATTGGAGTCCCCACTAGGTAAAGTGAGAGGGACATAGTCCAGGTAGCAGGCGTTTTCTGTTGTGGTCCTGTACTTTGTAACTCATTGCCTCTAGAAATTTTATCAGCCTCTCCCCTTGTGCTATTTCACAGAGCTATTAAAACAATACTATTCCACTGTACCTTTAACAAGGATTAAATTTTCTGATGGGTATCTAGGGGATTTCTCTCTCTCCCCCCCACCCTTTTCTTATTTATTTATTCTCTTTTTACTGTGTTGTATGCTGCCTAAAATCTGTAGATTGGAGATTACAAAAAATGTATCTCCAATGTAGACTTTGGGCAGCATACAAAAGAGTAAAAATAGAGAATAAATAACCAGTTTACCCCAAGTTACTCTATTGCAGCATTATCAATTTGCAGCTGTTACATTGTGTTACTTCTCAATACAACCCAACAGTACAAAGTCACTTTTGCAAACTCCTCAGTTTTTCAAGTGTCCACATATTTTATAATAAAACTTGATTTTAACTATGGCTAGTATTAAAGCATACTAGAATGGTATGCAAATACAATCATTAACTCCTTGACTTCTTTTTAACATTCACATCCTGAAAAACAGGGAAGGAGCATGCTTACATGATGTGCAAATGCAGCCATTATGGTTTGTATGTTTAGTATTCTTTGAGCTATGATTTAATAATGATTTGTGGAACACATGATCTAGTTCACAAATAAAGCTAAACCAGAAAATAGTGGTTTACAAACCATGACAGTTGTATTTATACATCATCCTAAATTAAAATCAAACCACATGATGGCTTAGTGTAATGTATGAACCCACACAAATAAGAATACTGAAAAAAATATTGTGAAGCTAATTGAGTCTGCTTTCCTCTCTGAACTTTTAAAATCTTCATGGAGCAAAACATTCACTAGCTGATATTCTCTGGCTATTCTTTCTTTACCTTCTGAAAACCCTGATAGCCAACAAGCAAAAAGGCTCAATCCATTTTACTTTAAAAGAGGTATAGATTTTTATATAACGACCAATGGAAGTATTAATAACATGGAATACACACATGATTTATATCTTTGTAAAAGAGGCACAACATAAAAATCGGTAATAGAATTAAACTGAACCTAAAGAAGCCAAATTAATATGTTTCTCTTTACTTTAAATATGTTCAGACTCACTTCAAAAATATAACTCGAGGAAGATAGATTAAAATTAGTGAAGCATCATTGTTATGATTCCTTTGCCACTTACATAATCAAATAGTAAATTTCCATTCAGATAATTATGCAAAAGCATGTACAGCAGAAATTACAGCTATGAGGTAGCGATTCTATGTGCAATATGCACTAATGTACATCAAGTACAAATGAAGGAAAACTCAACCTTTTAAACAGTTTCAAGTCCCAATCCAGAAACTGACACATGCAACGTGTGCTGCCCATAGAGTTCTGTACATGCCTCACACTCACCACATAGAAAGCAGTGTCACTTTGTTCCATGGTGTCTACAAGTCACTGGTCTCAATGCTGGGAATCACACATGCAGCTCAAGTGCTGGATAAAAAATCCAGCTCCACACATCACGTTTTTGGACGTGCACTTCCTGATCCAGCAGGTTACGTGCCTGCAGAAGATTCTACAGTCACCATTCTAGTGGGATGGTGCTGAAACTATACATACCAAATCGCTGGTGTCTCAGTTTGGTAACTACTGGCTTCCAAAAATTACAAACTGTTCTCCATGTTGTGAAATAAACACGTATGCAAGGTGCCCATGTTTTGATATGTATTTTTATTTCCCTGCAGTTTTCACTTATCAAGAACAAGTAACAGGGAAAGTTGTCTGAACTAGTGCATAAACAAACATTCTGAAACACCACTACACGTATCTAATTTACAAGAACCGTATAAAAAAAGTCACTAAAACACTACACTACGAAGGTGTCCAACGCTTACAGTCAGACTTTTTCCAACCCGTTACTTGCCTTGTAGCCACAGGAAAACTTTCCAAAATTGAAAGACAATCTGCCATGACCCTCCCCCCTCCCCCATTACCTGGGATGGCTCGATATCTAGACATCCAATAATTATTGCAATGATATATAATGCAATACATACCTGGTAAAATATCATTTATGTGGTGTGTTACAGTTAAAAGCCGGTTAAATTATGCAGACTTCAGATAAAATATAATCAGTTGAAAATTTTCTTCATATCTGCACAGTTTAATATGTGCTAGATGCATAATTTGTACTAGTCAGGTTTTCTGTGTAATTATTTTTTATAAATTGGTATTATAAATAGAAATATACATTCAAAATATATGGAAAAGTGGGTTACTACATTAAATTTGCATGTATCGATCCATCCCTTTCCCCTGCACAGTAATAGAAAATACTATTTTGCCTTGAACTTCATATTTGACAGTGAAATGCCACTAAAGTATTTACCAAAAAGTCCATCTAAAATTGTGAAACAAAATGAACCAAGTGAAAACTTTACATTTCCTTTAGAAAAAAATTACAAGAATTTTTCCTAGCTATGAATCTTTAACTTTTTTTTAGACACAAAGTTGGATTTATTTTTTACAAGATACAAAATGTAAACATGGCAAAATAAATAGTTAAAACAAGTGATGCAGGATCCCATTTCATGCTCATGATCCCATTTAAAGAATTATTTTTAAATCCATTCAGTTGCAAATTCAAGTGCAAAAGCATGATGATGAATATCTACTATTCAAGTAACAGAAATAATATTGATGATACAAATAAACTATTTTACAAGGTAGTGATTTTCCCAATTTTACAAAATGTACATTATATATCGACTTAATATACGATATGATAGTCCGTTTAGGTCCATTTTAGTCCCCTGTGATCCACAGAGTTTTGTTTTGCATTCAGCTGGAATATAAATGACACCATCAGCACACATGGAGTTACTGCTTTAGGTTATGTCACCTCCATTGCTACTGTTGTCTCTGCTATTCCATTCAAACCCAATCTTTCTGGCTCATGGTTCTCTCTGAAAATGAAAAAGAGAGAGAAAGGCAAATAAATAATTTTAAGTAGTAATTCCATGTTTAATTTCTTAATATTTGACATTATGTTAACTCAGTATCGTAAGAGATAATAAATTAGAATAAATATGAGAATCTGAGAAATGCTAAAAACACAGCAAAGCTAAAACTTTACTGGGAAGAAAATGACAACATTTATGCAATATTTCCCAGAATCATCTCTTCTCACACTTCTTCTCAAACAGCATTTGAAAAATAGTCCATTGCACAGCATGCAGAATGGGAATAAAAATTATCAGAGAATCTTAATCTTCATTAGAAGGATAAAATAATTTATAAACAAATGCCATACATCATCTATGGAATTTCAGATTTTTCCTGAAATTTGTAATATAAAATCATTGGCTGAATTAGCCTTCTAGTTATGAGGGTGAATCTTTCGTCATTATAGCTTCTTGTGCTTTCCCATGGCTAGCAAAATCATTAAAAATTATGCACACATTTTTTTCCCAACAAGATACACAAATCAAATATAGCTATTACATAATTCAGTCTTTCTTGGGTTATGATTTGCTGATACAATCCACTTTTCTTTTAATTAATAAATAAACAAACAAACAAACAGGCACGCCCATGTGGACACCCTGTTGCATTCATGTCCAACAGACACACACCTTGCTATGCTGCTGATGGCACTGCTTGGAGTCACCTTTGGCACTCTATCCATACTGGCAGCAACTGTGGCAAGTTTTAAGGCGGTTGGCGATGGTGCTGAAGTCCTTGCATTGATATGTACATTGACTGGAGAAACAACACTGACATTGTTGAGGTGCACTGCATTGGTGAGACAAGAATTGTTCATGGGAAGTGTTTGAGAGCTGTTTGTGCACAATGCTGGGATTAAATGGTTTGTGGTGGTGTGACCGACTGTCCTTACAAGTTGTACAGCTGAGATCCCTGGGCTAGATGACAGAGCCATATTGGTGGAATACAGAGTTTTTGATGTTGCTGTTCAAAACAAAACAGATATACTCAATAAGGTTTCAGATAAAATAAAATACATTAAATAAAACCAAGACCACCCACCCCACCTTAATGCCTTCTAGATATGGCATATTCTATATGTTGGGCTAAGGGTGATGCAAGTTGTAGTGCAACACATGTGGAGGACACCAGAATGAGGCAAGCTGTGAAGCAATAATGAAAGTGACCCATGTCCAAACATTAGGACTCATCTCTAAAATTCAAAGACTTACCAAAGTACTTTCAATGTATATAAGAATTTGCAGATGCCCAACAAGAATTGTGCCATGTAAGTAATAAAAAGGATCAAAATCTTCCATACTGTAACTCAATTAAAAAAAAAATCCATCAAGGGCATGAGCTTCAAATTTATTCTCTGCTATACAGGGATTTATTCATTTCCTAATTTTATTCCCCTATCAAGCATTTTCTCAGATTGATCTTAACTAAAAAGTAAGCATTAGCAACAGCTTGTTACAAACTAACATGAAAATAATACAACAAAGTAAAACATACCTGTTGGCTGAACAACACCGTTGATATTGTGGCTGGCACTCTGTTCCTTTGTCACCTCACTCCGATTTGGAGCAGGTGCACTCACCACTGCAGATGCAGCAAAATGGGCACTAGCCGAGTCAAGCGTTTTTGACATGCAGTCAGAAGTGCTTGAGCCCTGGGAAATGTGCACAACAGTTTTCATAATTACAGACTATTTGTAAGATACTGTCAAATTAACTATTGATATAAACAGTGAACATAATGATCCAGACCCAAGCGGTGTCTTCCCAATGACAGAACTGCTTCCAACTCCTATATAATATCTGCAAGTATCTGTATGGCTGCAGGGGAGGAAAGGGCTGCTTTGAGTGAACAAGCAGGCTTTCACTAGCTCCAGATTAGGTTCTGTCTACTAAATAGTCAAAGGTCTTTGCTTTCTACTTTTTACCTTTCCCATTTAAAAATCTGTTGTCCAGTGCTGACAAGAGCACCTTTTTAAAAAATGTAAACGTCTCCATATCCCTTCCTAAAAGGATAAATTTTATTTACGTATATAGGGTAAAGAAACACAGATAAGTATAAGTAAAGACACTGAACAACATGCTATATTGCAACCGCTAATGAGATGTAAAAATATCAAAACACTCAAAATAATTTCCATTGTGTTCAGACATTAATAGTGTCATAATTTTCAAGAAAAGGCATTATTTCATACTATTAGAGGGGGGTTTATTTAGATTTTTATCTCACCTTTATTAATTTTATAAATAACTCAAGGCAGTGAACATACTAATACTCCTTCCACCTCCTATTTTCGTCACCCGGCCAGCATTTAAGTAATGTTTATTTAGGTAATGTTGAACCAACACTACTAAGGAGGTGGGGGGAAACTGATTCAGAAATGAATGTCAAATTCTAAATATTAATAAAAAATCACTAACGTTTTGTATTATATTATAAATTAGCTGATTTCTTTTATTTGCAGAAGCTTTTTTGACCACAGATTGTAGCCCAAGAAAACTCATGGCTTAAAGAATAACACTGTGAATATGCTACTCTTTAAGGTGCCCTCAGACTCCAGGTTTTTTTGCTGTCACAGACTCTAGTATAATGGTTACCATTTGGAAAAATTATGAGGCTACTTGTATGAGTTAGAAGAAAATTGATTTTTCTAGAACAGATAAGATAGGCACACAAGCACTTACAGTATTGGGTTATAATAAAAAATGCACTAAAGTTTATGGACTATAATCAATGGACAGACATGACTGTGGCAGTCCTTTTTTTTTAAATTGCCATAATCATAGAAATTGCATTTATCTACCCATTTAGGTTACATGTTAAGTTTTCCTGTATATATTAGAGATTGGTCTATTTGGAATAGATATGAGGACAAAAAATGGAGTCATGGGAATGAGTCTTAAGGGTGAACTAGTCTTAGAACTTTATCCAGAGGTGATGGGTGGGGAGAGAGAATCTAGGAAGCAGAAGAACTGGTTCTACATTTGTTCCTGGAATATGAGAAAAATAATTTTAAAGAAAAGTGTTTGTTACCTGTGCTTTTGGATACGTCTGTTGGGACTGATGCTGAGACTGCTGTTTCTGCTGGAGCTGAGCAAGTTGCTGCCTTTGCATTTGAACTAACTGCTGTTGATGTGTCTGAAATTGTTCTTCTGTAATACCCCCAGTTACTGTAGAAAGGAAGGAGACTATGCTTGAATTTAAGGGTTCAATGTCCTATAAGTCACTGCAAACTTACATGGATTGTGAAGCAGAGCAAGTTTTAAATAGCTACATTACATAGTGCAATGAATCTCTATGGAATTATCATTTTAAACTTGTAAATGGACACTGCTTTGGTTAGTTAATTGTCTACTTCTTATAAATTAAACAGCTGATGCTGTCTCAAAAAAGCGGAATGTACAGTTTAAGAAAACTAACTGAAAAGAGTTTATATTATTTATTATGAAAAACTACCAAAAAGAAAACAAGCAGTTTCAACTGCAATTACATTCTCAATCATTAACTGATTTATTATGTCTGTAGTATTCCAAATATCAATGAGTTTCTTGAGTAACCTTGAATATTTTGCTGTGATTTGAAAAGCATGGATATACTATTAGATGTAATAATTGCTAGAGTAAATGAGTTGGTGGCCAGCAAAATAATAGGGTAGTTTCAAAATGAAAATATTTAATGAGACAAAGGAGATCAAGTCATTCACATGCCATATCAATAGGCCTGTTTGCACATTACATCTACCTATAGTTAAGTATCTTGTACCTCCTGGCTTCTTCAGTCCTCCCCTCCCCACCACTCCATACTATAGCTAGCAAATGGCAACAGATGGTTAGTTCAAGGTTTAGCATATAGCCTGAATGTAGGCTCATGCTACTTCTAATCTCAATGAAATGGAAAATGTGGCTATAAGCAAGCCTATCACAAATAATGGAAATCTAACAACTATTCATATTTTTCTTGTATCAATTACCTCAGTTAATGATTTAAATGTAGATTTTCCATTTAAATAGCTTATGATTCATACTGTATAAACGTACAAGGAAGTTAACCAAGGAGCAAAATGCTATGCACCCAAATCACATATTTAAGCACCTGCCTGGTTAAGAAATTAATACCTACAACACATGAACTTCTTAATGCACACAGCTACTCCATCAGAAGTTGATTGTATCATTTGCCCTTTTTTGTGTCTAACAACTGACACATCATGCAAACTCCCACTTATACTGATAAGAGAAGAATTTCCGTAGTCTTTCACTTCATTTTCACTTATACTATTCCAATTTAGCATTTCCAGAAAACCACAAGCATAATCGAGTCTGGAAATAATCTTTGGATGGTCAATTAAATCGGCTTGTGCATTCCAACCAAAGTTGGCTTATTTAGGAACTGACAGGCTTTGTTAGTCAGTTATGTTTATATAATTTTTTTATGAGAAACATTATTCCAGATGTCACCACAGGTTTCTAAATAATTACTCAAATCGATGAAAAGAAGCTAGAACTGAACTAATGAGGCTAAAACCTGATCAGAAGTGTTTATGGTCATGATGAAATTAGACGATAACATACAGTATATTTGTACCTATAATACAGAAGGGATAGAAAAGTTTTCAACTATTTCAGTTCCATTTGAGTTTTCAACTGCATTTACAACACAAGAAAAATCTCAGATATTTTGCAACTCCAGACCCTGTTTCTTCACATATAAAGAAATTATTTTATGTAAGCACCAGGGGCAAAGAAGCTCTCAACCATGCTATGGTATAAAACATTTATTTCATATAATGAGAAGGGCTTAAGACTAAAATCAGAAAAAGCCATGCTTTGATATAAACTGCATTAACATTCTCTCTTCTTAGGTCAGGGTTGGGCAATCTTTTAGTAAGCAGAGCTGCACATAATACTTTTAGGAGAGCAAGATGAGCCAAAGTAGGCAAAGTCATTTTATACACACAGATAGGGCCAGGATTTTCTGTATTTTCATGAGTTGGAGGGAGAATGTTCCAGGATTTCTTTGTTGCAACTTATACTGTGAGTGCATTTTAGAGTTCATATTACAGTTTGTAGCTACTGTAATTACAGGAGATTCTGTGTACCATAAAAACTCTGGGGCTTCAGCTTACTCATTCCTGTAGTAAATATTGCTTATCTCACCAATACTCTTTCCTCCAAACTCTATTAAAACTTGTGATTTTTAAAAAATGGGAATGGGGAAGGGGAGCTCAGTACACTCTTCCACCCTGATAATGCCCCCTTGAAGGGAAAGATTTCAAGAGAAGTTGGAAAAACAGGACAGTTGCAACTCAATTGAATATATGTAACCTTTGTTCAGATCTTCACATTTAACCTAGGAAGGTTGAGAATGAAGAAAAGGGGCAAAATGCATATCCTCGCATTTCTATCATTGTTACAATTATCCAGTGCCTGAAGAGAGATCTACAGTTTATCCTGAGGTCGAACATGATAATGTGCATAATATTCAAGACTACGTCAAAGTTTTATTGTTTCAGTCAGTTCATTTCCCCACCACCCCAAATTGATATGTTACTGCATGTATGATGCAGTAAAAGCTGTTGCAAACGGTTCATCTGTAATACAGTGCATCATTTAATCTTTTTCTCTCTTTAAAAAAATCACCACATATAGAAAATCTAGGGAGCTATAGCTAGTTTAGCTAGTTGACTCTCTCTTTCTAAAATAGCAAGTTGATCAATTACAGAAAATGTTAATCGGCCATTGGATTTCAGCTTCTATTAGTCACAGCAGACATGGAAAGTAGCAAGGTAGTATGGCAGTTATAATCCAAAAATTTAGACATATTAGGTTGCCTTCTCTTGGTCTGGAGATTTACAAAAGGGAAGACATAAAACTGGGCTTGTGTTAAAGAACTTTTCACATCTCTTTCAAAAAGAGGAGGGTCACTTTCAGAAATACTGCTCTGGAATACATGCACAGGAACATTTCAGCAATGCAGACTCTTCATTAAGAAGATGCCAGAAAACCTTTTTAGCAGAACTTACTATTAGTGTTTTTTATACCGTATCATCAATTCACAATGTTGCCCTCAGACTAATTTCAAACATCCTATGCAAAAATTCAATTAAGACATTGAGAGTTATCAGCCCTATCAGCCCTTTTCTTGAAGCTTACTGCTTGGAACAGAAATAAAATGTTTAGCTTTGGTCCTAACCCTGCAGCCCTCAACAGAAAAAAATGGCCGTCTACTCCAAAATTAAAGCATTTGTTATCATAACATGCACATTTCCTCACAAACCAACATATATTTGAATTAGCAGAATCTATAGCGATCAAGAATGCAATCCAATCAAGATGGCGTAAGACTTACTCCTGAAAAAGTGTCCATAAGTAGGGGACATCACCAACATTTCTGATTGTACAAAGCCATCAAAATCCATATTTTGAGAGACAGAGATCTGTTAATGGCATTGCACTTAACTTCCAATTATAAATTCTGTTTTAGAGTTTTCTGCACAAAACATGTGACGTACTCTTATCTCTTTAGGATTATTGTTTTTTGGAGGAATAGATTAGGTTTTCATATCTAATGTTGCTATTTTTGTTCCCCAAATATAATTAATGATATTTTGGCTGTTGTGTAGAATATGGTTCATCAGTTTTAAAAGTAGTATCTTTGGGTTCTATTAGTAATTATCACAATTCTATCTAGTAACCATTTTGCAAAACCTAATCAATGTATTGTTTGGATACTAGATCATGGTCAGATTTAAAACACTATCTGCTAACTAATAGCCTCTCCTTTCAATATGGAACATATGTTGTGTTTCTGGCATCAAATATACATTGCAAAAAGCATAAAATACATTTAGGCCATGTTTTGTTTTTATGAAGACTGTGGACTGCTTTCACATATTCTTCTTGCAGACATTTCACTACCAGCCTAGGTAACATCAGTGCGTAAGGGAGTGAAGTTTGCTGACTGTTTATATGTGGTAGCTTGTCTTACCAGCTTTGACTGGGGTACTGTTTCTTCCTTGATTGCATTTTGGATGGCTTATTTTTTTTCTTTGATTGTTCTTGTTTGTTTGGTGCTGGTTCCTGCTTATCTGGATGCTGGTTAATAGGTATGTGATGAGGAATAATGTGTTTAGGTCTGTTCACCCCTTTCCTTGACCTTCTGTTGTTTCCTTTCTTGAATCGTTTGTAGATGGATCTTATCTTAATGTGTCTATTAATGGCTAGTAGTTGGCTATGGCAATTTATCTGTTAATGGCTAGGGGCAGACCATGGCAACTATAGAGTAGATCTACTGAAATGAATGAAATTTATGTTATAATTAACAAGGATGACTCAGTTCAACCCAACTTAATCATCCTTATTTATGTCAACAGCAAAATTTCTACCCTTCATAAAATTTGTTCTTGAAAATGCAACACAAAACTATATGTACAGTTCTGGCAATAACAGTTGCGCTGTCAGATGTAACTGATGTTAACATAAGAACATCAATCCTTCACTTTGACAACTGATAAAATGTTAGGGCTGATTGTGCTTTTAGCAAACCTAAGGGGAAGTTTTGACAAATTTATGGGCTTAAGGGCCTACGATATTTGAATGGCACCAAAATATGTTACTTTATATAGGAATCAGACTTGCTAATGATGATATATAAAACAACCAAGCCATTTTTGTTTACCATGCTTAGAGAGTACATGAAGAATAGCCAAGAAGCAAGTTGCTAAAGTAACTATACTTAAAATATTATTGAATTATGGCCAAGTTCATATCACTGGATTGTAAAACAGAACACTATATATGCTACAATTCCATGAAAGCACATTTTGGGGACGAGCCCTCCTCCATCTCCTTTAAGCTTGTTTAGAAAGGCAGAAGAAGCCCAGCCAGGTAACCCAAGCTATCTGTTCTTGAAGGTATTACCAAAAGCTTATTTTTTATTGTTTAGTTTTAATTTCAGCATTAAATCACCTTGGCTGCCTTTGCATGAAGAAAGTATATAAAGACTTAAGTCAGAGTAGCAAAGTAATACAGCACAGGACCAACATTCCTTTTCCAGCTTCTATAACATGTAGAACCAGAGGTTTTGCACTTTTTTGGGTTTTGAGGGTTTTTTTTTTTTTTACGTTTAAGGGATAAACTGAATACCTTAACTTGTACCCTCTTTTCATACCTTAAACAGCCTGAATCCTCCCAAAACAACAGTTCTACCTACCTTTAGAGTACAGCTCTCAAAATTTTGTACAAGGTTTACTGGGGCCCTCAAGCCTATGGAAGTTGCTCTCTCCATCAATAAATGCAGGTGCTCAAAAAACACTGAACACTGCAGGAGGGGATAACTAGAGCTACCAATCATTTTATAATTCTGTATGAATAGGGTTTATGAACAATGACTAGAAAGTTTATGAACAATGACTACAGAAATCTTAGATTCAATGAGTAAGCTTAGTCAAAAGTAATTCCTACCAGGTGACTGCAGTCCTACACACCAACCTAATTCTCTTTGCTCCATAGCTTGGGAAAATCAGCTACTGTCCATCATTAGGAGCTAAGTCTCATTTCACTCAATGGAACTTCTGAGCAGATTGTCCTGTAAGGGATTTATACTTTTGAGGCTACAATCATACACATATCTGGGAATAAGCTCCATTAACAGAGTAGGTTTATTTTTGAGTCAGTAATCATATAGTAATTTTTAAGCCACCATGGGAGTGTTTCTACTATATAAAGCTGTCAAAAATATTTAAAGAAAACAAAAATGTTTTGTGATATTGGATTTCCTTCATTTCCTTCTCCCTGATGACCTTCCAAATCTACAATAGGGGCATAAATGTAGAAGGCAGAATTCTACCAGCTGACAGACATATCAGGATGTAACCAGTGTTGCTAAAGCTATAAATAAGTTTCAATGAAATTTGAAAACAAACTATTGTATACTGTATTCTTTGCCTACCATACTACCTACCTACCTACCCATCCATCCATCACACTATTTCCTTTCGGGATAAGCAACATTAAGCAAAATGCAGAAAAATTGAATTGAGGCACAATATAAGAAAAAGAGAAGGAAACATAGCCAAACTGAATTTTCATCAACGCCATTCACTATACTTCATACTCTTCTATCCTTGCAAGCCATCTTTGCTCCTATCATCTCCATACACTGTTTCATACATAACTCTTGAGGAGCTCATCAACTCCATCTAGTTGCAACATTATTGGTCTTGCAGTTCAATCCTCATTCTCTCTGACAAAAACCACTTATTTTATACTGGACACATGCAGTTCTGTACTGACACCAGTTTCATTCAGCACCCATTCATACTTGACTCAATCTCTTCTTGTTTTACTGCACACATTTCTTAAGTACATCAAACCTACTGTGTTTAACTTATTTTTCTGTTTCTCCTGACCAACTGTTGTATTATGTGAAAGAAGATTAATATTTTCCCCAAATAAAACAGGTGTGATATCTTAAACTCATGAACCATACAGCAATGGAGGCTACTTGATCACTGTGCACAATTATTTACATTTACTGAAAATATTTCTGTTTTTTCAAGCTTTGCAGTTTTTTTCTGGGGAGAAAATCTTTATGACTGAATTTTCTCTAATACAGAAACAGTGCACCATATGTAAATTCATTTATTATCCTCAGTTTTAGCTGTTCATTACAGGATGGTATGAGAACAGATGAATACTCCAGGAGTTGTTCAGAGCTGGTTGGTGTAAAAAATTAATAAAATAAAGTAAAATAAAAAAAATAAATAAAAATACAATGTTAAGGACTAGATTGAAAGAGACAGTATTGCTAATTCAGTTTCAATAACAGAAAACTGAAAGAGGGAATGTAGAAACTTCTTGTAATACTTGGTTGGCCAGCATAACCTTAGTATTTTTTGCACAGTAGTGGGCTGAAACTGACTCTTATGAAAACATTATTAGGACTGTACTTTTTTCCTATGCTTAATAGTATACTTTAATATTAATTTTATATGCCTGAGTACAGCTTTGCATAGTGATAGTAGTTATTTTTCTGTAACCCCACCATTACAGCTGTAATAGACATACACACCACTGACAGACTCTTTAGCCAGGATTCAAATGAAAGATAAAAAATGTATTTAAAGGTTAATATTGTAAATCTTTGCCTACCTGATATCCCATTCTTGCTGGTATTCAATAAAGCTACAGAAGGTGCAGAAACTCTTTTATTATTCACAGCCTGCCCTGGTTTCCTTGAGGTACATTCTTCACTATCACTGTCCTGTACGTTTAGTAGCCTTGGTTGGAAACACTGCAGTCGACATGACCTGATATTGCTTAATATTTCAGAAAGGGAAAGTTTATTTCCACAATGTTTATTGGAAGCATTGGTCCGTGAAAAATTAGAAGAAATGTCTATATTTTGGGAAGAGCTTGAATAACAATTTAGCATATCTGGATCAATCTGCTTCAGGACAGGATCATTTTCTGTGGCTATCCGGTCCATCAATACCCTAATTTTAAAAGAAATAAAAAATAAACGTTACTAACTATATAAAATACTAAATACTTGCACCAAATATCCAACAAGAGAAGCCAACAAGAGGAAAATATCTTATTTTACCTTCCACCTCTCCCAACTCGTCTTCTTGCAAATCCTATACATCTTCTTGGAACTGTAAGAGTTGTAAGGCAATGCCTATATCTTAGCTTATCCAATTCTGCCAGTTCTGAATTTTCATGAGAATAATTGGTTTGGTCCAAATGAGCCTAGAAAAGAATGAATTGAAGATTGAATGATGATTAAAGACTTATATGGCTGCCCATCTTAAGAAACACAGCTCTGGGTGACTCACAACAGCAATAAAAATAAAAAAACAATAAAAGCAGAAAAGCAAAAACCTGGCACCTCAGCCATCCTCCTCTGATGCATCCAACAAAACTATCCCCAGGCTCCAAACTCACATAGGACAAGGTTCTTTATGGCCTTCCAGAAGACTATGAGAGTGAAGGCCTGCTGAATCCTGGGGGGAAGGGTCTTCCACAGGGTAGGGGCTACTACAGAAAAGGCACACTTCTTAGGTCCCACTAGAGGGCAACATTTAAGGGAAGGGATCTGGAATGTGCCCACGCTCTATTTGACCTGGTAGAATGTGCAGATATCCTCTGTGAGAGGTGGTACTGCAAATAAGCTGGCTTGTGCCATGTAGAACTTTAAAGATGATAAACAGTATCTTGAATTCCACCTGGAAAGAGACTGGGAGCCAGTGCAGCTCACACAACAGTGGTATAATATAAATGAACGGAGAAACTACCAACACTGTGCATGCCACCACATTCTGGATCAGTTCACTTCTAGGTGGTCTTCAAGAGCAGCCCCATATAAACTGCATTGCAGTAGTCCAACCAGGAAGTGAGCATGAGTGACTGTGAGCAATGCCTTCCAGTCCAAGAATGGGAGCAACAGTATCCTTACAGGGAAAGAGTCACTAGCTCCACTGATCCATTAACATCAGGACTGTTATAAAGGTCATTGCAATGGAATTCATTCCTATAGTAGATGCTAACAAATACGATAAATCTAGTGTAGTAATAACAGTTAGGCCATCTTTGGAATTTAAGCACTTCAAATTTCATCTCCCTTCCATTTCTTAAAATAGACGGGAATATTAGGGGCTTCCTGGTCTGATACTTGGCTTTTCTCCTCCTCAGACATGCATTCACTGTTTTTTTATAAGAACATAGGTGAGCAGAACATGTGTTCAATTCAGAATGGAAGACTGCTTCCAAAATTCTATTTAATTATGACAGCCAGAAAAGCATTGTTGGTAAAGGTAAGATATATACTTCTGGAAATTAATAGATGAAATAACTGAAGTAACAGTTGTGTCTGAATTCTGAATATGCCTAATGTGGCATTTAAGTCTAGAAGGAGACTGAGCATATGAAGCCCATATTAAGACCGGATTAAGAGTTCAGAGCATCAGTCATCAGTTACTGAAATGGAGGAAAGCAGATATAGCCATTTACATTGTAGAGCCCAAGATATAATTCAGTTACAGTCTTGTAATTCAGTTAAGGCCATATCAGTAATTAAAAGCAACACAACAATTTTGTCCTCTAGTATACTGTATCTTGAAATACTTCAACAACATATACAGGTCCACAACTTGTCAAATTTAATAGCCTTCGCTAATAACACTGCAACTAACATGATCTGGTACAATTTCATTTATAAACAAAAACCTTTCTAAAATACCTGGAGTAAAAAGGAAGTAGAGAAAGAAGGAGAATTTTAACACAGAAATGATTCAAAATATTTTTTGTTCTGACTAAAAATCAGTCTTTTGTGCCAAAGGAATTAAGGTTTAAAAAAAACAAAAGAAGTAAAAAATCCTTACAGCATAATATTGGCATCCTGCTCTTCTTCTAAATGCACAGGCTCCATCAGGATCATTTTCTTCTTCTGGCTCAGATAGTGGTGAGGATACCTAGAAGCCAAATAAAACTAATTTAAAAACAAGGTTAGTTTATCACTCCTGGTGAATATTTCCTCAGCTAGCTTTAAGTCATTTTCACAAACCTAACCTGTTCTTTGGATTCCAAGTTACTATTAATATACTGTATGGTATTTTAACCAAACATCATACCTTTAGTCATAAATCCTCTTTTTTTTTAATTTTAGAAAAAAACCTTTCAAATTCACATTGCTGCCCCCCCACCCCATTTTTATCCAAATATAAATCAGGATTCTTCCACTTACATATAAAAAAGATCTGCATTATAATGTGGCTGACATGTATTACCTGGGGGAATTCATCTTCATCTGAACTGTGGAAGTCATATTGTTTGATATCACTTTTACTGATCACAGGCAAAGGCTCAGTAGTAGACTGCTGAGGATTTATTACACTCTCAATTTTAGGCTTCTTTGGATACTTCTTCTTTTGACGGACAACATCGGACACTTCCTCTTTTAGAGATGAATGGTGAGCATGCTGTTTGTATATAGTAAATTGTGGACAAACCCCCCCACATTGTTAATAATTACCTTGTTTTCATCAGATAGTAAACAACTTATTCTCTAATCGCCCCCCCCCCCCACATACATACATATGAAGCACTCTATCGTTCAGCTCTAACAGGTTGTTAAATAATTTTATTTACAAAACTCTGAATAAGTTGTACTCAGAGCATGTACTATTCAAACATTCAGACATAATATTTATTGTATCTATCTTGTAACCCACACTAAAATTTTAAACACCTAGTATTTCTAAATAATTTGTATTTAGTATACATTGTTTCTCCTCAGTGAAAAACATAAGGTTCTTAAAATGGTCTTTCTCCTGTCTCAAATGCTGTTTAATTATTGGAGAAACAACAGATTTTTCCCCAAACTCATTTTAACTGTATACAATTCAACAACAGCTAAAGCAATCATTATGTTTTTAAGATTTACATGATCTTAGCATCCAAAACAAGAATGGGCCAAATAAAGAGTGATAAGTGCCTACAATCTAATAGCCACTAGATGTCATCAAAGTTAAATAATAAAGAGAAACATTTAAACAAATCTAATTTTTTAAAAAAATTTGAAAGTTTTCAAAAATCATTTAATGATATTTACTACAAATAATGAAAACCTAAATGCTGGCAAGCATGGTCATCTCTGAAATAAATACAATTCTACTATTACATGGGTAGTGACTACTGTGTTAGAAGATGTTATTAAAAAAATAAATCATCAAATAATTAGCATGTATTGAAAACGCCTTTTTTCTGGTCATAAAACTGTCACAAACATATTAATACCTTGCTGATTTTTTTAAAAGAATCCTAATGATACATGGTCTTAATAGAGATTTAGAAGACGGTGTATCATTAGGATTCTTTAAAAAATCAATGACATTAATAAGTTTACGACAATTTTATGACCAGAAAAAAGGCGTTTTCAATACACTGTCTTAATAGAGATTTAGAAGCACTTCTCGGAAAGCAATGGCAGACTGAAGACAGCTCCACAAAGAGCGGAGCCAACGACCATGGTGGAAAGAGGAGCCGGTGAATGGATCAGCTCCTTGGAACTCCTCTCTGGATTAAGGAGAGGACTAAACTATCATCCATAAGTTTGCTCCATACAGAGGCTATCTGCAAAATGATCATAAAATAGCAGTCTCTGGCAGGTTTTAGAGCTCTGGGAGCCGGGGGGGGGGGGGCAGGATCCTGGGTTTGCCCACTTCCTCTCTTAATCCCCTTAGGAAATTGTTATTGATTTTTTTGGACGTTAAGAACCTTCAAAAGGGCAAGTTTCATTAGGCCGGGAGAGTTTCCTTCTATCCTTGATTAAAGAAGTTTTGTGTAAATTTAGGGATTAAAAGGGAAAAAAAACACTTTTGAAAAACAGCAAAAGGGGGACTAGAATGTTGATTTTGGAAAATTAAGGGGCCAGATGGACATGAAAGAATATTTCCTGTGGGCTGTTTAAAATTTTATAAAAATATATATGAAGATTTTGAAATTAACTGTAAGAAATCCTCCTATGGGAAAGTTTTGTTGATTGGGAAAAAAATATAAGAGGGGGCTTAGGTTGATTAGAGGGAACCAGAGAAAATAAAGATTACAAATAAAGGAGAAGAGACCCCATTAATACAATAGAGCAATACTGTTTGACTATAGAAGAAATCAAGGATATTTGGTAACAATGTACTCAGAAATTACTCTTAAGATTGTCTGCCACTATAAAAATGGACTTAACAGAGGCTACAGAAGAGGAACAGATTTTACTGGACAAAATAGAGACGAGGGCTGATCTGAACGTGGATCTGAAAATGGATTTAGAATTGCCAGACTACAAATGATATGAAAAAAGATGCCACATTGGATTTACAAATGAAACTGGCTGATGACGTACAAATAATAAATCAGAAGAGCTTTCGTAACTTGTATTTACAAAAGAGACATGTTAAACTAGTGAAGAAGTTTCTGAGAGGAGACAAAGAGAAACTGATAAGAAGTCAACTTGTGGGACATTATTTGAAGGGATTAAAGATCAAGCTTTTTAAATGTAAATGGAAGGAATATAAAGTGGATTTATTTGACCAGGGTTAAATATATATATGTTTTGGTTTCTGGTAGCTATTAATGGAACTTTTTTTTTTTTTTAACCAGGACTGAATGACGAGGCTTTATAGACTTGTTTATAGATAACAGATAAGATATGAGGAGAGATTTCTTTTGCTTTATTTTTCAGAGAAAGTGGTAAGTTGGAATACAAAATGGATTTATTTGATTAAAGTGAAAATATGTATTATCTAATATATGTTCAATTTAGATTGATTTTTATTTTGCTTTGATTCCTTTAATTGAAATAAACATAACAGGATGGGAGAAAAGAATTGTTACTGTATATTTGAAAAGCCTCTCATACTTCCCACATTACATAGCTAAAACATCCTTCTAATTAAGCAATAAATATAACTACTAAAGTCATTTACCTTAACTTTACATTCTTGAACTTTGTGGTGATTTCCATTATGAAGAACTGCAGGAGTGGTGTTCATCTCTTTCTCAGCTGAATTAAGCTTAACTTCATTGAGTATTTCACCTCCATAATCACCCAAATGATATCTTTTAAAAAGTGAGAGAACAGTTTATAGATCATGGATATAGCATAATAAATGAATCTTTTAAAAAATGTATCTATTTTACAGAAATCTTGCAAGATGTTCTGATCAACTTTTAAATGGAGAACAGCAGATGAGAAATATTATTTTGCTTAAGGTCGTTTTACGGCTGATGAAAGATGGAGTAATACTCTACCCAAGGTGCTATATTTGTTAATTAAGGCAACTGCATATTACAGCTTAAACATACTACTATTTGGAATGCAAGATGAACTTCCTTGATATGAACGATTAACTTGAATAAAGTTTTACCTTTTCTCCACAACTTCTAATGTCAAATGTAGCAACTCTCGTTTTGTTTTCTCTCGTCTCTTAATCATCTCTAAAATTGTTATGGCTCTACTGAACTCTCGTCTTAGTTTCAGCATCTTCTCATAAGAGGCTTCATCATTTTTTCGATTCTGTTAGAAAGAAGATATCTGAATAAAAAACGTATCTTGAAGATGTAGTCTGAGTTTAAACTGGACTTTATTTAGCTTTTACTAATAATGAGTATTTGGAGGGGCGAAGCCAAAATCATTTCAAGTAGAACTATCACCCTTCATTGCAGCTTCTGGGACAACCAAAATCTGCTCAAGGGCTAGAATACCATGCAGAATGGGAAGTGCCAGTCTGGGAAGGAAGGGAAGAATCTCCAGAATTCAGGAGAATCATCTTGCTTATGAGAAAAATATTTTCTGTTTCTGAACCAGATTTTTGGATCCAATCTTTAATGAACAAATATGTAAAAATTACCTGTTTGATGAACTGAAATATTAAATAAAGACACAGAATTGTGTCTGCTTGTGTCAGGGTGTCTTTTTTCACAAGCTCTATAGATTTCTGTGTCACATATATATTGTACTTGCCATTTTTGAGAAAGGAAATTTATTTTTAAAATTCTGCTTTAAAATTAAATATCCCAAGCATCGCATGAATTCATACAATGACCCACACATATCCAAATCCTCTAATATCTCCAAAATCATGAAAATATAAAATATACACAGAGAAAGAGAGATTTCAGCACTGTAATGCAATATCTAATGAGATCCCACAATCTTACAAGATTTGGGCAATTAAAGAAAATGGCATAGGTACAGCAACACCCATGGCTATCACAATACAGCCCTCTTGCATGACTTCCCACAAATTCCATTCAACAAAAGCATATGTTAAACAGCTAGCCTACTTAAATTCTCTGTACATATTCTTAGAATTCACACACATGTGTATGTTAGTAGAATGTATGTGCATACAATAACTTAATGAACTCATGCCTTAATTAATTCATATGCCTTTCAAAGAAAAGATAAAGTAGCATTGCACCTTAAACTGTGGTTTAGATATAAAGTTGCCTTCTGAATAGAATACACAAATGTTTCTGTGTAGCCTGAGCTGCCAGAAAAATGTGAGGGGAATGTCCCACAACTAAATCAACTAAAGGGAACTGGAACTCTCATAGCAGCTCTCTGCAACAACCCATGTGTTGAGAAAGCAGTGAATGATTTTCTAGGGAACTATTAATTGTGTTATTTATTCATTTGGATACATATCACACATCTTTTAGTAAGAGATATGTTTTCAGAATGGATAGAGATCCGAATTATGTAAGCAGCATTAAAATAGTGTATACGCACACACACAAAGCAGTTGTATTTAAACAGCAAAAAGGTAACAAAAAGCAGCACAAAATTATTCAGAATCAAATTAACTAAACAAACATGCAACTTTTCTGTGAAAAAACTGCCCGCTAAATTCAATAACTGGTTGCACCACATTTAGCTGCAATAAATTGCAACCAAATGCTTCCTGTAGTTTGCAATCAGTTTTTCACACTGCTATGTAGAAGTTTCAGGCCATTCGTTAATAGTGACATACTAGAAAACTACTGAATTGAGATACCTTTCTGGTCTGCATTTTCTCAGTTCTTCTCCGAAAAGCCACATACGGATCATTGTTGGTAGAACCATCTCTTTTCTCTTGTTTGATTTGGGGGATGAGGGATGGCCCTCGGCAGTTCTTACGTTTTCTTACCCAGTAGTCATAGACAGCCTTAATAAGATAATCATCCTCATTTAGCAGCAACTTAGCTTCCTGAAGTGTTACAAGCTGGAAAAGAATAAAAACATATTTCTATAACAATCTCATTAAAGATTTTAGTAGTTATTCTTTACAATAATTCAAGATGTGAATTCTGTATGAAGAAATGTAGAGAAAACATGTTGTACATATAGAAACACAGTTAACACAATACATTTATCCATAATTTCTTCATTTTTCCATGAAAAATTCATTTCTCCATCATATCTCTGGACACAGCCCCTGTATTTCTTGCAGGTCAAAATTTTAAGGAAAAAAATGGCACAAGAAAATTGCTCACACTTCTGGTAGCAAATACTACTTTAATCACTGGACTGATGCAAATGAATATAACATTATATTTACCATCATCATCAAGCTTATAAATTATCAAGAACTAAAACCAACATGTTGTTTATAATTTTAAATATTGACCAAATAACTGTAATTTTATCTATCAACTTTTCAAGTACTTAAATTAAGGTGTTAAGCTTTCCTCATGTCAAAGAAAGGTTTTCAAAAGTTATTTCATATTTTCATATTTTAATCTTTTTCAGGAGCTTAGCAAGTAGTTGAAAATACTCTTTAAAAACCAGGATCTAGCTACTTCTAGTCAGTATGAGATCTGTCCTGAGTTCTACACACACAAATGCTTCAGTTAATATTCTTTCCCTTTAAACACAGAATAGTCCAGAACATTCAGACTATTTTTAAAATCTATTTTTTTCCACAGTAGCTAAGTCATTTTCTCTTTCTGTTGAAGAAGGAAAAACAAACTGGAAAATGTCAATCCTTCATTTTTACATAGGTATATTATTGCATTTTAGGGCTGTAGTATTTAAACTAAACTTTTTTCATTATACAATGATTACAAGGATACTCATGATATTCATGATTAGATTGTGCTCATGCTGAGATAT
The DNA here is from genome assembly GCA_030867105.1 of Liasis olivaceus. Lineage (NCBI taxonomy): Eukaryota > Metazoa > Chordata > Lepidosauria > Squamata > Pythonidae > Liasis > Liasis olivaceus. Next base: position 133,784,601 of record CM061349.1, on the reverse strand, counting down.
AGAAACAAAACACTGAAAGAAAGAAGTACTACATTATCATGGAGAATAAAAAAAAAAAAGCATGCAGGAGAAATAGTCTCTAAGAAGCTTTTCTGCTACGGCCAAAATGGAAGACACACCTAGTGGCCCTGATCAAACTAAAATTAGTCCTTTCTAATTCCCATTTAAGTACAAGGGATTTCAGTTAGTTACAACCCATTTACCTCACTGATTTAAATGGGACTTGAATGTAATTAACTTTATTTAGATTGGAGCAATTTACTGAGAAAACCTTTCAAACCAATTACCTAGCAACTCTTAGTCTTTCTTTCTAAAGACTATCTTATCTATTCCCAAAGTCAGATTTCTGAGGGGATATGAATTATTACTTACATTCATCCTCCTGCAATAGTTTCTAAATATGACTTGGTAATCTATTTCAAGAAATATATTTCTTGGATAAAGTAAAATAATTTGATCTGCTTGCTTTTGTTATCACTTTTCTTTTTATCAAGCACCCAAAAATACACATCATGAATTCTGAAGGTGACAGCTCTTATATGTAAAAATAAATTGTATGAATTGGTTCTTAATTTACGGTTGGCTGGTTCATTGATTTTAAGTGTCTTACACCACAAGGTCTATTAAACAGTTCAACTCCCACCCCTGAAAAATTATGTATGTACTGGTATGCATCCAAGGTCATAACCACAAACAATTATTTCTTTCAAATGTAAACTGATCAATTAATGAAAATTCATTTCTTAGTTGAAAGACCAGACTTTTCACTTTATAACAGCAATGTACATTTTACTGTACTTATTTCTAAAATAGCCAAAATCATATTACACATTCTTTATTTGTCAAAATTTTAAAAAGCCTAGCTAAGACGCTTTATAAGGCTTCAATAGGCTTCAACTATAAGGGCTTCAAAAGCTTCATTAATTTGATGGCAGCAAACAAATATTTCCAAATTGCTAAAACCCATATAATGAAATAGTACTGGTGCTTCAAAATAATGTCAAAATTTTCAGCTCATACATTAGGTATGTCTTATATTTGGTTCAATGAGGTCTGGATAAGTTCATGCTCTCTAAATCATAGTCAAGCTTTTGAATTAGTGGGTCCAGAGGTTGAACAATTTCTAATTTCAGTGAAAATTTTGAAATCTCACCATTTGACAGCATAAAGAAGCTGAGGATGCATGTGTCTAAACTGTAATCTGAATTAAAGTTCATGTTTTAAAGCAGAATAACAGCTAATAGCACTTTTAACTTAATAAAGGGTATGTTGAGTCTTTTTCTAGATCAACGTATTTAAAATAATTATCAGACTTTCTGCATTCTGGAGTAATTCAAGTAATTCAAGACAGTTTAGATACAGGTGTTTGAAATTAGGTGACGTATGGTTCATACTGGAGAAATGTACATGTATTGATCAAAGAAGGAAATAACATGTGGAATAATGTTTCCCCAATACTTCAAATACAGCATTTGTGGAAATGATTGCTTTCTCATTGCATTTAGCACAGCTGCAACAGGAGCAGGGCCATAGTAGCCTCAATCACTACCTGCCTAAATCATCTTGTCTTCTTGCCCGAGACAGTTACTATGTATTATAGGAAATAGCTCTCAAGATGAAACAACTTCCACGCAAGGCCTCTAAATATTATGGGAGAGGTATACACAAAGTGGAAAGGAGTGAGCAGCAAAGAAAGCCACAGGAAAGGGAACAATGTAAATAAGTACTCCTTGAATAATTTATGTCATAACATTTCTTCTTAATTTCTTTATATATCATTAAGGATATATGTTCAGCATTTCCTCACACTATGCTTAAGAAATTACTCATGAATTATAAATAAAGACATTCACATTTAGGAAATCTTATGAAAATTGATTTTTATTTGCAACATCTATAACGAAGGGTTTGGGGGGTTTTTCAATTCATGATACCTGATTAGAACTAGCTTTTTCAAGCCTGTCTATCATAATTTCAAATTGCAGTGGTTTGATTTCCATCTTCCGATTAAGCCTATTTAATAACGTTTCATCTTCTGAGTCCATATCATAATCAGGTTGCTCATTGTCCAGATTAAAGGCTGAAACACACAGAAAAAATATTTTAATTTAAATATTAAATATTTATTTACATAAGAATGCTAATGGACTATACACCAGGAAAAAAAATTAAAGGCTACCTAGTTCAAGCACTGGACCCAAAAGATTTTTTCCATTAGTCAAGCCCCTCCCTGCAACCACTGAGAATGAGTTAAACAAGATTACATGTGTCAGAGGCAGAAAGCACCTGAATAGCAGAAAGATACCTACAATAGATGACTAAGGCAAAATAATACTTTTACTAAAGAAACAAGTTTTAGGGTGAATACAATGGAAAAACTTTACAATAAACCAAGTTGTGAGACATTGTATCCCCAGACTGTTGTAAGCACATTTTCAAAACAGTAGAATAAATTAGAAAGGAGAATATAGAAAATCCTCCCATAATTTTAACTCAACCATGACCCTTTTAATGATCGCTTTATTTATTTCTTCTTTACTGGCATTTAGCAAGGCTGATTTTAACAATTCATATTTATTACTGAACTTATATCCTGCCTTTCTTTTTATACAAATTCAGAATATAAAACAATAAAAATCAATGCAATTAAAATCAAAATAAATTAAAATAAATTTCATTAAATTAACAAAGGCTTTGGGGAAAAGATGCATTTCGGACACTTTCCTAAAGTTTGGGATATGTGAAAGCAAATACTTCTTGCAAAGTGCATGCCATAGCCTGGGCAACACATGTGAAGGACATCTCTGAGATACAGGATAGCAGAGCTTCTGGCAGCAGAGGAACCTGGGAAGTTTTTGTGGGACAGGCTATGATTTAAGGTTTAGAGCAAGAGATGGTATCCTTTCAACAGCTAGTGGCTATCCACCCCATCTAGTGTTGAGAACCCCGAGTTTACAAAGTTTTTCCATTTTTTTAAATGAAAAAAAAAAGCCTATTTTAAGGCTTAAAATATTAAAATAATGAACAGACAGCTTTATCATTAATTCTCTATGAACACTTTTATAACAATGCTTTTCCAATTTAAAAATAATACAAAATATTTCATGATCTCCCCTCCCCCCCTTTTCCAATGGGGGGCAAAAAAGGCATCAAGGGAAAAAAATCAGAATGTTCTATTTGCTCCCCAAAAATTATATTCGTTGTCTCTACACCTTTATCTCTTCTCAGGATTATAAAAATGGGCTTTCAGATGGCCACACATGACCCACCTTTGTAGTCAACTATGTGAATGAAATAACAAAGATGTTTCAGTTTTATGAAGACACGCTATATCTTATTTCCTTTATGTTAATAAGCCATTGTTTTCTCAGACATGTTTATTTTACATTAACCCTTCACATCATGTATAATCCATTCACTTGTCCATAAATTCAATGTTTTGCAACACACTAGTAGCCAACCCCAATCTTGAAGTTACAAAAACAAAAGAAAACAAAAGAACACCAGCCATTAGACAAGCACTGTTAAGAGACAAATATCCAGAAAGATGTGCATTTCAAGCACTAACTGGTGTTCAGTGGAGTAATTCTGCACAAAAACAAACTTGCTTTCTATCTGCTTCAGTTCTAAAATAAAAATATAATGGATGATTCTGCATTAAAAATGCCGAAAGAAGCTTTCATGTAAAAAATAAGCTCACAGAAACATTACAATTGTCTTCCATGATCAGCAAAGTATCTAACTATTCTAGCATCCAAAAAAGACAAATTAATTTATGAATTTGCCTGGAAACTCATGGAAAAGTTTTAATGAAAACTGAGGGTCTGTTCATATATCTATCTGTCAATGAGGGACAGAAATCCTCTGAATAAGTTACATTTTAATCATCATACTTACATTATGATAAAATCTATCCTTAACACGTTTTCTAAACACAAACACAGTCCCAAATACAGAAGAATGCAAATTACATTCTTGAGAAAGTAAATTTAAAACTCAGTATTTACTTTCCCCCACTTAAGGATTAAAATTTAGATTCAGGCTTCCCATCTTTCCCAAATGGATGGTTTACAATGTCAAAACTGATAAAAGATAGGCAGACAAGGAATACGCTGTTTTTACACAACATTAATATGTACACATATTATTCATATACTGCTTGTTCATGATCCTTGGCATTTTGAATTCTTTTAAAACAATAACACAAAACATAATAGGCAGGATAATATACAAATGACAGCAGAGCAAAAATGTCAGCATTAAAACAGGAGTATTGAAGGGAGAGTAGACTAGAAGCCAGGTAAATTTTCTTAAACACCTACTCCTGATTCCTACTTGCCTTGTAACAAGACAGGAAACCTGCAAAAGGCCTTTAACTTAAACAAGTTATCTTATACATCTCTTTGGTTCAAGCCAATATCAATAACACAAACCAATTCTCTGAATATTAGAACATAAAATTACAATTTGGTGTGTAGTACTTTAGTCCACAAAAATAAGAAAACAGACTGTTCCTTTACCATGTAAGTTTAATGACAACTTCCTTTTCAAGACAAACACCCAAGTCTCTCTCAAAATACCTTCCTTCCCATTCTGTAGTTTTGACAGCCAATTCAAAAAACAAACAGCAGTAAACACTGAACTTACGTTGAATATGAATGAACTGCTTTGGCTGTTTAAATTCTCCTTTGTACAGACGACTGTAATAGTTGACATTGCTTTCTGCTTCAGGAACTGGAATAACCATATTCTCTTTCTTTTCTCTGAAGACTTGCTGTGCTGAGATTGCTCTTTGCAAATGGTGTTCCTAAAAAATAAAAGCATATTTTTTATAACAGCAACATCCTGGTTTATCAAATAGAAAAAATCTAAATTTAGGGAATGTTTCCTTTCAGGACAACACGATAAACTGCTTGTCCTTAAATTTATAAGGACAATTCTGGAGAAAAAAAATCTTCCTCTAATTTCTTCACTGAGTATAGCTGTGGAGGGGGGAGGGGGGATCCAAACAATATAAAGCAAATGCTTGACCTAAGCTTTTGATTATTTCTTTAAATAAGAATATCTTTCAGATAAAAGTCTGGGAAACCTATTCACCCACCTTTCTAAAACCACAAATAAATAACATAAATATGTGTGGGCAGGCATGGTAGTAAGCAACTTTGTGAGCAACGGACTATTGTAGGTTATTTTTCACAAGACAGCTGTAGTGAGAAGATACTTGGCAAAGAACAATACATAAATTTTATGAAGTTCTTTTAAGATGTGTGAAGAATGTGGAAAGCAGAGCAAAGGCTGATGCTCATTTTCTACAACGCAACACAGAAATATCAAAGCAGACAAACTCTTGCAGAACTAATAGCTCAAGCAGCACATCTAATAATCAAAGAAGTTGAAAATTTTAAATATTTTAAAATATTATTAAGGACCAGATCTCTCTAACTCTTTTTCTTTATATAATACACAAACTAACTTATTCCATATCAAGCTAAAAAAAGAGATAAATATATGAATTCCAAGGTTTATTTTTAAAACAAAACCCTTTCACCCACTTCATCAGACATGAACTCTAATATCACAAGTAATAAATCCCTATCTGTGCAAAGACAGAGAGTTTTCAGTTTCTCAAGCGACCTGAAATAATTTATTTTGAATCTTTTGTACACATTTTACAATATGATTTGGACTGCCTCATACAAAATTCCTAAATAGATAATTGTTGTTTTTTTTTAAAATACACATGAAGACACACAGAGGATTCCCAGAGGCATATATACAGAAAGATAGGCATATGTGTTATATACAGTGTATTCGGAAGGTATTCAGACCCCCTTCACTTTTTTCAATTTAGTTATGTTACAGACTGATAGTACAATCGTTCAAATTCATTTTTTTTCTCCCTAATCTACACTCAGTACCCCATAATGACAAAGTGAAAACATAATTTTAGAAATGTCTGTACATTTATTAAAAAGGAAAAACTGAAATATCACATTGGCATAAATATTCAGACCCTTTGCAGCGACACTTGAAATTTAGCTCAGGTACCTCCCATTTCTCTTGACCACTGCTGAGCTGTTTCTACACCTTGACTGGAGTCCACCTGTAGTAAATTAAATTGATTGGACATGATTAGGAAAGGCACACACCTCTCCATAGAAGGCCTCACAGCTGACAATGCATACTGAATCAGAGCAAAAGCCATGAGGTCAAAGGAACTGCCTGCAGAGCTCAGAGGCAGGATTATTGCAAGGCACAGATCTGGGGAAGGCTACAAAAAAATTTCTGCTACACTGAAGGTTCCTAAGAGCACAGTGGCCTCCATATTTCTCAAATGGAAGAAGTTTGGCACAACCAGGACTCTTCCAAGAGCTGGTTGCCCGGCCAAACTGAGCAATCGGGGGAGAAGAGCCATAGTAAGAGAGGTGACCAAGAACTCAATGGTCACTCTGATTGAGCTCCAGAGGTCCTGTGTGGAGATGGGACAGTTCCAGACGAACAACCATCACTGCAGCCCTCCACTGATCTGGGCTTTCTGGCAGAGTGGCTAGACGGAAGCTTCTCCTCAGTGCAAAACACATCAAAGTCCGCTTGGAGTTTGCAAAAAAGCACCTGAAGGACTCTCAGACTGTGAGGAACAAGATTCTCTGGTCTGATGAAACCAAGATTGAACTGTCTGGCCTCAATTCTAAATGTTATATCTGGAGGAAACCAAGCACCGTTCATCACCTGCCCAATACCATCCCAACAGTGAAGCACGGTGGTGGCAGCATCATGCTGTGGGGGTGTTTTTCAGCAGCAGGGACTGAGAGACTGGTCAGGGTTGAGGGAAAGCTGAATGGAGCATAGGACAGAGGTCTCCTCAAAGAAAACCTGTTCCACAGTGCTCAGGACCTCAGACTAGGCCAAAGGTTCACCTTCCAACATGACAATGATCCTAAGCACGCAGCCAAGACAGCACAGCAATGGCTTAGGGACAACTCTGTGAATGTCCTAGAGTGGCCAAGCCAGAGCCCTGACTTGAACCCTACTGAACATCTCTGGAGAGACCTGGAAATGGCTGTCCACTGACGGTCCCCATCCAACCTGATTGAGCTTGGGAGGATTTGCAAAGAAGAATGGCAGAAAATCCCCCAATCCAGGTGTGCAAAGCTTGTTGCGTCATACCGAAAAAGACTCAAGGCTGTAATTGCTGCCAAAGGTGCTTCAACAAAGTACTGAGTAAAGGGTCTGAATACTTATGCCAATGTGATATTTCAGTTTTTCCTTTTTAATACATTTATAGACATTTCTAAAATTCTGTTTTCACTTTGTCATTATGGGGTACTGAATGTAGATTAATGAGAAAAAAATGAATTTGAACAATTGTACTATCAGTCTGCAACATAACAAAATTGAAAAAAGTGAAGGGGGTCTGAATACTTTCCAAATGCACTGTATAATCTATATTTTGTAGAACATGTATCTTCTATGAGACAATTGAAAGTAAAACCCTCAAGGAAATTAGCAGTTTTTAAAGTACAGGTAGTCCCTGGGTTAAGAATGCCTGATTTAAGGATGCCCATAGTTAAGAATGGAGCCTACTGTAGCAAAATGTGAGTTAAATACACAATGGTTCGAGTTAATATACAATACTACTTAATGCAGTATTATATAATAATACTGTTCCGGCTTACATACAAATTCAGTTTAAGGACAGATCTTGGGAACCGAACTTGTTTTTAAACTGGGGACTACCTGTAACTTAGAAATGAGTAACTTAGATTACATAATTAAGCCAGGGATTAAATCCATGATTTTCAAAAGATATAAGACATGTATTGTTCCAAACTATTATTATTAACCTCTTTTAGGATATATACCAACTGCATTAGCAACTCACAGAAAATCATCCTATAATCAATTTCTGAGCTATTTCAAGGAATAACATAATTCAAGGTATCTCATCAGTACTATTTTCAACTCTCCCCTATTAGTATAACAGTTTCATAATAAAGCAGACTTTGTTGAATTACATATAGTTCTTTTTCTATCAAATTGTAAACAATTAAGGCAGAAGAGACAGAATATATATAGAAGTCAAATTCAGTGACATCAATTTTATTCACCTGAAACATTAAGCTTAGCCTTCAATTAAAAGAGAATTAGATCTCAGAGCTGGGTTTAACATCTATTCTCCTATACCCTTGCTATATCACCAGTATTGCCCTATTAACTCCTTAAGACCTCTGCTGAGAATTTGTCTCAGCAGAATCCCAGAACAGCCAAGATGTTCCAGGTTTTAGTCTGGCTGAATCACAACTCACATTTATCTGAACTTCTGGGCTACCATGTAGGATATTTTTGTGCACACCTCTAGAATATAAATATTAGTAATAATTTTAAATGAATACTTATGTCCTTACACTTTACTTTTCATATTTCAAAAAATGTATAAAATACTTCATCACATTCATTATAAAATACAGACAAACCTAAAAGTCTATCCACAAACTACACTTAAGTCTTGAGGCACTGAAATCTATGTACCCTGCCTAGTCAATAATCAATTATAATAATATATTTTATTTTTTAAAAGTAAAACAGTTTTTATTACCAGTTATTACCCAATTATTAGATTTGTACTGAACTGTATTCAGTTGTAATCTTCTGTACTACTAACATACAAATGAATTTTATCTTATTCATGAATAATCTTGCAAACAAGTGGCCTCTCACAATATCATCACAATGTTTTTCAGTTCTTTTCTGATGCACTACAAAGTGCTGGCTTTAACCAATGAACTCCTGCATAGTAACTTTAGTTACTATGACAATGTTTGATTATTTATATATCCTCATAAGATAATTGTTGTAGAACTCCATATTTGTTTTAATTTTCGGTTTGGAATGTCATCATAGTATTTTTATATTTGTAATCTGACATTTTTACATTGTCTAAGTTAATATGCATCTAAGAACTGTAAATAAATCATTATCATGAAGAAAAGCAAGTATGAACAGCTTTTATTTTATTTATTTAATTTATATGCCGGCTATCTCCCCCAGAGTATAAAAATGTAAAAAATGTACCATATTTTTCCGACTATAAGACGATACTTTTTTCTAAAATCCTTACCCTAAAAATTGAAGGGCGTCTTATTCAAGGAAGTCAGACGAGGAGAGAATTGTGCGGTGGCAAAACTGCCCATACCTTGTCTCTGCGAATGGGCTTCCTCCTATTGCTAGCCTCCAATCACGAGTGAAATAGCTTGTCTCCCAAACAGACTTCCTCCAATCACGAGCCTGATGTAACTGATGTCAGCTGATGCTGAACAAACCAATTAGAGGAAGGCTGTCTGCAGAGAGAAGCTATCAGCAGTTTCACTCGTGCTTGAGTGTAATCAGTTATGCAAAAGAGCATGGAAATAGAGCTGCAGAGAGACGGTTTGGACCTCCTCCCACCGAGTGTATCAGGTAAATGTTAACTAATTACTAAATAAAAATGTGTTCTGCACTATCTTTAAAATATTGATTTCTTAATTTGGGGTTGGAAAAATGGGGGTTGTCTTGTATATGGGGGCGTCTTATTGTCGGAAAAATACGGTATTTTATTACTTATAGCAATCTCCCTGCATACTCCAAATCCTGAGAACACAGTCTCAATTTTAGTATCATTCTAGAACCAAAAATACCTTTCTCTACTTCCCTCTGAATATCTCAAACAGCAGACTCCAAGGTTTACTAATCTACCTTGTAACTGAGAAAGAATCAAATAAGTAAATAAAAGTTTAGTTTACTTATTGTGGCCAATAATAATATGTTTTAGTTTAGCATATTTTATGAAAACAGTCCTATTCTTGCTTATGAGCCAATAGCTCACACTCATCTAATGAAATTAGAACCTAACTTTCCCCAGACCTCATCCAACCATCTAAGCATTATACACAGCTTTGACTGAAAATGTAGGCTAAGAATATTATTTCCAAAACTAGCTCTGAACCTAAATAGGATTCAACATTCTTAGAAAGTGAAAATAATTGGTGACTGCGGCACAGCATTTCATATGAAAGTGTTCCTAGCTTCTCAGAAGAAAAATAAATTAAGGCAATTAAAATAGGAATTTCATGGTCAACTAGATGGGGAAATAGATTCGAAGCATTTTACTTTTGTTATGAGAATACTGTGCTTTAAGTAAACAGGAATGTTAAACTAGTTTTTGGTGTGGCTTTTTGCTTGCATTTTATATGGGGGGGAGGGGGGAAGAGTGTTAGTTGTTTTCCACAATATCCATGTCTTGTTTGTGGCCTGTATGTGCATGTTCATGTGTTTCTATAAGCATTATCTGATTAATTTCAGTAAAATAGATGTCTTGTTCTGCTTGTGAGACCTAATATGCCCCTTTTTTTGGTCAATATTTTGGCTATGTTTCTTCTTCATGCACCTTAAAAATTTGCATTTATAACCTGCATATCTATCATAGCAGTCATTTGTGAAAGCCATAACCACACATTAAAAAGATTGTAAAGATGCAGCTCTGAACAACATAAACTAATCCGGGAAACTGACATCTCTATGTCTCTATCCAACCTGAGTTCACTATATACTCTGAGACAGATATATCCCTCTTTACAAACAGTAATATACACCTTCTCTGTGGTAAAACTCAAATAGAGGAACAAAACAAACATCAAGGGAGAGAGATAGCTAATTTAAAAATAATGATTTTATGAATACGAAAATAAAATGAAAGGCTAAAATAAAAAGAGTTAGACGGAGACTCAGCCCTCCTTTTGTTCATGAAATAAGCTGAGTTCAGTGAGAAGTCTATGATGCAGCCAAAGCTATTTGCTGATGGAAAGATGTGTTTGCCAATCTGCATTCTCCCAGTAACTTTCCCATACTATTCTAAGAGAGAATCTATTAGGGTTGGTACAGTGATCCAGATTCAAAAGGATAAAGGTGATTTGGAGTACTGTTGATGTACATGCTGTATTTGTTGACATCTCCTTAAACCAAACACCTTTTTCTGGGATCCACTGTGCAAACCCAGAAAAAGATGTAGCTTCTTAAGGAGTTTCCAACAGGTGCAATGTGACTACCCACATGGTGTTCTTAATCATGTTTTCACCTTCAAATCTAAATTGCTGCACAACTCTAGACCCTGTAAGAAAATTAATGACTACTCAGATCTCCTTATTTCTAATGAAGACTCTTAGTCAAAGTAGAACATTGGGTAAGAAGCCATCGTTACTGTCTTTCTGAATGTACAACTAATGAACAAACCTTGCTCTATTGTATTTACACAAATTTATATTACTGTATGTTTTATTTCAAGGTCTTAATTAAGTGTTCTTTTTTGATGCCTATCAAAATTGTAAAGTTTAAATAGGTCCAAAATGGCAGAACAGACTAAAAGGTGCTTAATTCTGAAAAAAAAATTTGTAACACAGATCAATCTTCACTATAATTATATTGTAAAGTATTAGTTAAGCAAATTATCATAAAGGTCAAAACATATATTAATCACACAATAAGATATTGTCTAATTTGTGCAAACTCCTGTTTGCAACTTCAGGAAAAATAAAATTGTAATCTGAATTATTTTTAACAAACCAAGAATTTGTCAATATATTATACAGCATTATTATATATTCCAAGCACTAACATTTCACAAGGAAAGCATATACAGGTAGAGAATTTTAGATTGAGAGGATAGTCATGTTCACAATCCTAAATGGATACTACATGGAAACATATCCATGGAAACTGGATATGTTTATCCAGTGTTCAATGTATTAAACATGATAGCGATATCACTGTTTTACCAAAATAAATGTTCTTTAAGGTATGATAATTCCTTCAAATACAGGAAATTAACTTGCTCAACCTGCTTCATCATCCAATACCAATGCTCGTGCTGTAACAGGAACTCTTAATAAATCTATTTGGCTAGAGTCATTTATCTACCACACTGATCTAGCTAGACTCCTGATATGGGACTTCCTTTGCTTTTATTATTGTGAATTTCATACTTCCTTCACTGCCCTATTTTTTTTTCAATAAATCGTAGTTTTTGCCTTTCAAGTTGGCTTCGTTTCCTTTGATGTCATTAAGGAAATATGTACCCCTATGCACCTAGATTTCTAAAACCTTATTTTCTGAGCTATAAAGGGAAGGAATATGAGGTAGGCTAATCATACCCCAGAGATTTCTTGGTATGCAATTAACTATGCATGCGCATGCACAGCCACTTCAGTTTGCATGAGAAGCACTTCAGGAGCAGCTTCCTAAGCAGATGTGCAACCCTACAAATAACTGCTTTAAAAATTCAAGAAAAGGTCCTTAGTCTATGCACCAGTACATTGTGAAGCATCCCTTTTGAATGTTTTCCACAGCCCTACCAACCTTCTCTGTCACATATATAAGCCACTGTCAGACGCATGCATGGACCTACCCTTTCTTCAAGCAGAGGTAACAAAAAGAAAATAACAGAACAGAGATGAGGTAAAAGAAATGGACAGTGGGCTGGATGGAAAGACAAAGCTGGGAACAAAACAGGATGGAGATGAGGTGATAGAAAGAGGGAACCAGATAAGAAAAGAGACAAGAGAAAGGTCTGTTTAAAAATAATAAAAAGAATTAAATTAAGTGACTAAGCAATCCTTCCCAAGTCATGGCTAACCTTTAAAAACATCCCTGCTTTTTAGCAGCAATGCCTGCAGTTCTTTGTAGCTCCATCTTTTCAACTGCTTCTTCTGTTCTTCTTAGGAATGTAAGATGACCCGTTCCATCCAATTAACAGCAACCATAAAAAAAAAAACCTCCAACACAAGCTTACACTTGTAAGTAAGTACCACTGAGTAAGTTCCACTGAGTTCAGTGTCTCTTATTCCCAGGTAAGTATATATAAGTTGCTGCTATACAGGGGATGGATCTGTTTAATCCAGCTTGTTCCATGTGAATTGGTTTAGAACCTGGAAAGAAATCCTAGACTATTCAGCCAGTTTCTCCTGTTTGCAAAGAATGGTTGACAGAGTTTTTAGTGTTTTTAATGAGTTGCTAGTACAAGGAAATGTATGCATGCCTATTTGTATTAAAACCCATTAAGTACAGAATAACTCCTAGGGAAATAAGCTAATGAATTCTAGACCCTTCATGAATAGAGGAAACTTTCTACTGTAAAAATTCACCTTCTACATGTGGAGAGAAGATTTAACAGAGGATAACAGCAACAGCATCTCCCAATCCCCCGTCTCCTTTTCTTTTATCTTAAAAAAAAAAGCAAACAAGCAAAAAGAAAGAAAAAAAATTGATGCAAAGATATAATATCAATAAATGGACAAAGAAGTTAACAGAAATTGAACAGTTAGTGTTCATTATACCATTGATAAATTAACCATAAGTTATTTTTAACATAAGGAGAAGGATTTTAGAGATCTTTTTTGAATTTCTGAGCTGAGTGCTAGTTTGTTAAAGATACTATTAAAGGGAGGGGGGGAGAGAAGAAAAACTATTAAAAACATTATAAATAAATATTTGGTTTCTAACTTCCCCTTTATTTTACTCCAACTGATATACAATATTTATTTCTGTATTTCTGATTTCAAATCTTTGGTCAATTCTTTCCCCCCTAAAATTTAAATGCTTACATTTGCCTTGCTGTGTACTATGTAACATATATGGAAGCCATTCTTGCTTAAATTTGAATATATGCGGTTAATTTTGCCATTACTGCATATTCTCCAAATTTAAGTTCCCAGATTGGTAATGTATCTCTTTTCCAGTGTTGTGCTAAGTTTATCCTTGTGGCCATGAACATGTATCTTAATAAATTATATATTTTTTGTTATGTCTTGCAATTAGGCATAGTTAAAAAAAAAGAGATATTTCATTTCAAATTTGATTTCTAAAATTCTCTAAATAGTGCTTCTTTCCAGTACTTTTTGGTTTTTTGACATTTCTATCACATATGGTAAAATGCTACTTATGTCTCATGACATTTCCAGCACCTATTATTATATGATTTGTTTATTTTGGCAATTATTGAAGGGGTTGTATATCATCTAGAAAACATTTTATACCAGTTTTCTCTTAAGTTATAACTTGGGGTAAATTTTATAGATTTGTTGCATCTTGTTGTATTGTGACTGTTTCTTTGAAGTTTTGTATCCATTTATCACACAGTTTTTAAAAATTTGTTCTGTCTGCACGTCACATCTAAGTAATAGGTTATATATGTACTTCAATAGGTGGTCTTGTACTGTATGAGCATTTCAAATTCTATCATCTTTCTAGAAGCCCTTCCTCATTTTGGCGGTCAGTTTTTATTTTTCCAACAATCTGCAGGTATATTTTGGGCTCTACCAAGTAATTCTTGCTGTGCCTTTAGTTTATTCATGGGATCTGAATAAACAAAGTGCATTTGTAATTGCACTTTTCTTATTATAGTTATCTACAGGATAAAAAACATTTAAAGAAGATGGTGGTGGTGAAATTGTTGAAATTATGGAATTGTCATAAGTTTCCATACTTTTATCAAACTTTGTCTTATAATATGCTCTTTTTAAATTTTTGTCCTCTTTTGTGCCCCCATACCATAAACATCTATGTCTCCTTTTCAGCCATTTTGCTCCTCCTACCCAATCATCATCTTTCAATAGTGTCTTCCTCTATTATAGTATATTCAGTTAATATAAGCCAAAACCCCTTCTCCAATTCACAAGTAACTATTTTTGGAGGGGGAATTAATTTTCCATTTCGGTAAATGCACTGCCTTATCTAAGTGAATTACTTAGTGAACTGGTAACAAAAAGATGTTCATAATTTATAACAAGTCCACTGCCAGTCTAAAGGCAATGAAACAGTTTCTGATCATTACAGATCAAGATCTGCACTTTTATAATGTCAGATATATTTTGGAGAATAAAATCTTATTAAATTTTATTTAGTAAATAAAGACTACAGAAAGACTCATAGTTCAGTTTTTGCATGCAAAACAAATATAATATCTACTAATATGCAAAGACTAACACCAAAGTATAGTAAAAGTACAGAGTTTTTATAGTTCACTATAGCATCCAAAGGTAGCTAATATTTATGCTTCAGAAAAATGACAAATTCTGTATCCTGTATATGCAACACAGAAATAGCATGAAAAAACTGTGAAGGGTAAACTCTAAGCCTGCACAAAGCAGTTAAAGGGGTAATTCAGAAAACATGCTGGTGTGAATGAACTACTATATCCCTCTTTCAATCAGGGAAGAAAATTTTTTTGACAGTTTCCCCAGGTCAACTCCACCTGCATGAGTATACACAGCTGTTTTACTTTCTCAGTAAATCTGGCAAAAGTGCTGTCTGTGCATGCACGTGCAAATGCAGATAACCTAGGAACCCTGAAGCAGCTGCAGTGAACCTTCTGAAGAAGGGATGCTTTGCCTGCCTCAACATTTTAAGGAAGAGTGCTTTACTTGCACCAACATGCTTCTTAAAGCATTCCTTTTAATGCTTTACAAGACCTAGTAAATCCCACATAAAAAACAGGTGTAGAATGATGCCAAAGACTCTGGATCTTTGACCTTTGTAGCGTCTCTAACAAAAATTAAGTTTTATAACAAAACCATTAAGAAGGTCAAAGAAAATATAGGGATCCTAAAAACAATTATGGAGAATGGTTAGCAGGAAATTTCCTTCCTATTTACAGGCCTCCTCCAAACAGAATCTGCTGTTGCACAGGGAGTTGAAAAGGAAAATCACCAAAACAGGAGACAATTTACCATGATTTGTGCCAATTCTTACTTCAGACACAGCCAGTTTTCAGAGGATCCTCACAACTCTCAGGAAAAGTCTTTTGGAATCTCTAAACTACAGCATTGGGTTTGCAGCCAACCAGAGCCTCAGATACTATTCAAGGAACAGTGTTGTGTTTATATATATTGTGGTTCTTGTCACTTATATATATAGTTAACCTAACAGTAAAATATGATAAGAAACACTAAGGAAACAACTACGACTGAACTGTAACTGTTTTCACTTCAGGTTAAACCACTAAGAATTTCTGGAAGGGAAAGTAGCATGTACAAATGTTTTTTTAAAAAATAGAAATAAAAGCCCAGTGTATTGTTGTTAGCAATCAGAGGTTCACTACAATTATGTTTTACCACCAGCAGATAAAGGAACAAATACAAAAGAATATAGGAAGAGTGGTTAGAATATATATACAAAAGGGAATTTGCATTACAACACATTTCATTACTTGCTCTCCTTTGCCCCTCTTTTGTGGATGTCCATGCCAACTACAAGGCCCAAATTTTGGACTCTTTTTTGAAGGGGTATTAAGGGGCAAAACAGATGCCTTACGCCCCCAAAACTGAAAATTCTGCCCACATCCACTCAGTGACATCATTACATTACTGCCTCTGCAACTCTTACAGGACATTTCTATCTTTAAAAAAGTATAGCTCCTAGCTACAAGAAAGTTGCTCACTTCATTCTTATGGAAGTGGTATCTTCCATACTCTACCAATAGCTTGCACGGCTACATTTTATTCTGTCTTCTCTCTTAATTTCCAAGATAATACTAATATAAAATTTCAAATATCTATATATGGCATTCATATATCTATATCCATAATCTAAATAATAGATCTTTGTTAAAAGCACCCTGTAATATAGCAATGCTGATTTAGGACTCAACATTCAAATTTAAAAGAATATAGCTCATTTTCCCCAAAATGCTATGAAGTATTTGTTATAATTTTAAAAGTGGTAGAAATAATAGTGGTATAAAAGGAGCTCAGGAAAGAGAAATCATAATGAAAGCACACAAAATATTTGTGTATGCAAGTTACTATGGCAGATGTCCTTAAAGTATTAGAATAAGCTTGCCTAAAGTAAGAGAGAAAACCTTACAAAATATATTTGTGTAACTAATTTTTTTTTTTTTTTTTTTTGAGGGGGCAGTTTGTGGGTACAGTTGCCAAAGAAAAGTATATAATGCTGTGCAGAGCATTTTCATTTTCTTAAAACATGGGTGGATGGGTAAGGTACTATATCTCAAGACATCCTGACATGTCTCCTAGGCGGGGGGGGGGGGGGACATACTGGTCTATCTACAACGTAAACATGTTTGGCTTAATGTGATTATATATATGTACTGAAACTCATGTAGGCATTATATAGAAATCTCCCATAGGCATTTAATTGTGACAATGCAAAGGGAACACTTTCCTTTGTATAAATCACAGTAGATCTATTCAATGGTATATTTGCTATCAGAAAGTATTTTAATCCAATGAACCTTTCTTTCAGTAGAACAAGAGAGATAATTTTCATGAATTCTGCTTGTTCTTACACTCCTCAAATCTACTTTTAACCAATACAGGAGGTACACTACAGGGCAAATTCGTAATTTTTGTTAATTACTTCTTGTTCCACTGATGGAAGCTTCCCATCACCAAACAACTTCATGAGATACAACCTCCCCCCTCCCTTTTATCACCAAAGTCTGATCTTCTATATACTCACTTGAAGAGTATTATCAATTTAGATGTTCCATATATTGCACTGGCTTTGTAACTATTTCCTATTTCATGCCATGCAAAGGTTTTATTTTCTTAATTATTTGGGAACTAGGAATTTGAGGCTCAACCAAGTCAACACAGATTGAGTTTGTCATAGAAGAGTTAACATACTAATATTATACATCAAGGGTTTGGGCTGTAAACAAAGGCTATTAGTAATATGTAAAAACTAGGGATTATGGCTAAGAAAACACATCTCCTGTACATTCACAATTTTAAAGAGAGCCTGGATGAGAACTGAAATACAGAGAGGGAGCGTTCATCAAGATGCATTTCTGCAACATGTGAGCAAGACCTCTCTTTCCAAATTAAAATATTTATCTTCAGCGATTTACTCAACTTGTTTTGAGGGGGTGTACTTTCATTTGTTTGTTGTCCACTTTAATTACACTTGGTTTGTCAGAACTACCTCCTTCCCAAATCCCTTTCACCAGACTTTGAGACAAAAAATCCTTCTGAAATTAAAATGAGACTTCAGTCTTCCAGAATTGCTTCATTTCCACCTGTTATATTTGATAGTACTACAGTCAATGTATCCAAAAAGTATGACATTTAACAATTTGCAGCAGATCCTAACAATATTAAATTGCAATCTGAAAATTGTATTACATTTTTCAGCTTTTCTTATTTTAATAGACATACAGTATCTTTAATCATCTGCAAATTGCTGTAGGAGTAACTTCCACTATACTCAGTGGTACTTACTCCTGTGAAAATATGCACATAAATTTGACAGTAATTATACCACTGTTATTTTCTATAGAAATTGTACATTAAATTCATCTATGTTAAATGTTAGCTCTTTCTTCTGTTCAGGCTGAAGATGAAAATCTTTTAACCTAATCCACTGAAATGACTGAACTGAGTCATTGGAACTGCATTTCCATTAGACTGGAATGTTGACTTAAGGTTATATTAGATGCACCAAAATCTTCCATGATATACAATCCCTGTAAGAGAGGCAACCTCTGACCTAATACAGACAGATTGGATGATGTCACATTCCAGCAAAATTGTATACTGTAAATGTTGCTGATAGTAAAAAAAGTGAGGGCATACCCACATAATGTTCTATGGGAAACAGTGTGCTGGTATCTAAGCCAGGTCAAATATAACTTCTTTATTTGGTCTGTGTTCATATACGACACAGTGCTGGCAACTGCCCTTCTTTCTTACCCATGGTAAACTTAACCATGATTTACTCAATCCTATTTTCTGAATCAGCAACATATTGTATAGGCTAGGCTGGTACAACACATTAGCTCAAGCGTGATTGGCTGGGTTATGGTTCAGTGTGTTGTACAAACACATTCATTTTATGGAATGTTTTAGACTGAACTCATTTAATTTAGCTAAAATGGAAACTAAAATTTAAATTCAAAGCGGGTATACACCTTTTTGCTGGCTTAGCTAATTGGGTCAGGTATCATCAGTATAAGGCAATCAAAATAAAACAGAGGATCAGACTATAACTTTTGGTTTTCTTGTTCATTTTCTTCAATGTAAAAAAGAGAAAAATGGTTAATGCATTGCAAAGGCTTCCGAGGAAATGTTCAATAAGTATATAACGTATTTTATAAATCTGTGGGTTTTACATTCTGTCTAAAATAGGTCAACATATGCTTTTGACTGAAACAAATGCATATGTCTATATGTTATATTCAAACTCCAAGTAATTTTAATAAAACTTTAATAAATCTTAAACTAGTGTTAAATGTGGAGCTCCAATTCTAGTTATGAAGATAACCCTGATTAGCTGTGGTACAAATGTAACATATTATCCTGGTTAAAACGAACAATGGAAGAAAGGGAAAAACCGAATATTTTATTATATCTCACTGAATGCCTTTAACAGATACTGAAATTAGAAAAGCTTTATTTCTATCTGTGCCTGGGGGCAAGAAGCTTGCCTTCTTTTCCATATCATAATAATTCATTTTGGGCAGCTAGGAAGTAATTAAGGATGGGATAATGAGTACCATGGATCTGCAGCTCTCATATGAGTCCATTTCTCAATTGGAAGGAATTCATGACTGGGATCTGGTGACTGCTATATAGGGGTTCAGCAATTTAACAAAAGCTCTACAATAATTATCTTCCCATATTGTATGACATATAATCACTTCTACATTTTAAGAGCTCAATATATGAATGTACAGGAAACAAGCATTTCTATATTTGCTAGTTAATAAATCATCTTGTCTAATCCTCTAATTGTGTCAATATAAGCAGAGACACTGATATTTTTGCACAAAACCTTTTATTATATCAAATTATTGGGATAGTCAAGTGGCAGTAATTTACAGTTTTATGTGTATCTTACACTGCAACAGCACTACAGATTTACTATTCCATTTCATATTTTTATTTTGTATTTATTTATGACTTCATATTGGTTATATCCCACTTTTCCTACAGGATCTCAAGTTGCCATACATGAAATCCTTACAAAGGTATATTCACCCTGTAATTTTATGCTCATAATATTCCTTTTTGATAAATGGATTTACAATGTAATGGGAAACTGAACTTGGGTCGCTTTAAGAATTACACTTTATTAGCTAGATTCACACATCACATTAAATCACAATGTGCTGAATAAGTTACAATTAGTGCATTCAAATAACTTTCTAACCAAATAATTTTTGGTTACAAAATGTGTGATTATGACCACTGATTTTCACCAGCAAGGTAGATTACTAAAACAAACAAATGTATGGCAACCACTTTTAACTTTTTTAGGATAATGGGTTGGCAACACACCATCTTTTGATAAAAGCTCCAAACTACAGGTAGTCCTGTAACTGGGACTGACAATTCCAATATGCTACTGTCATTAGGCAAATCCCACATGGTTGCAGTGTCCCACGGTCACATGACCGCCATTTGCAACCTCTTGCTGGCTTCCCCATTGACTTTGCTTGTTGGAAGCAGGCAGTGAAGACCGCAAATGGCAATCACATGATCAAGGGATACTGTGACTGCTATAATTGTGAGCTGGCTGCCAAGTGCCCAGATTGCAATCAAGCAACTGTGGGGATGCTGCAATGGCCACAACTACAAGGAACAGTTGTAAGTCCCCTCACTCAGTGCCATCATAACTTCAGATTTTGGTGAACGAGGACTACCTTTATAGTCAGATTAATCAGTAAAATAGTAAATTAGATAATATCTGAAATATACCCTCCCCGTCTAAATACAGCCAGTTGCAGAATTCATTTATCAACAAAAATGAGGTGTTTTACTTGTCAATTTTTCTTTTTAAAAAAAGAATCCATCTAGTACTAACAAAAATCTTAAACCAGAGCCTCAAAATCTTAAAACACAACTAAAATATTATAGAAAAAAACAGAACAGGGACTAGTTTGGAGTTATGTAGATCCTACTTAAATCTAATTGGGAGTGTAATCCATAGCCGGGATCAATCTGGAGACAACCAATCCAAATCAGTGCCTGGATTTGCCAAAGAAAAAAAAGTATTGTTTTCTTATTGTTTAGCAAGGAAAAAAGACACGATTGTAACTATTTTTAAGGATGTGAAGCATTTCATAAGAAAAGGCTGAACTTTTAAAGCTATGATCCTATAAAAACTGACTTAACACCTGTAGTTTTATTATTTTGAGTAATACTCTGATCAAATTTGCCAAGATATAATGTCTACACTGGGAAAGATCAATGTTAAATTTCAGACAGATAGTTGAGAGATACTTGTGCAAAAGGAAGCAGTGTTCAAAAAAGTGTATATGGCCCTCCTAAAAGAAGTGGAGCTTTGGGAATGTGAGGGTTTAGCTAAACTATTATTTATTTTTTGATTTTTGTTTTCCACCAAATCATTCAGTCAGTAGACTAGATCATCTAACTAATGCAGTTCACAAAACACTGTTAGGGTTATACAAGCACTCACAATGAGAGACTGAACAACAAAGTGGAATGAGTCATAAAACTAAAGATCTTAAATTTCCAAGATGCTGTGGAGAACTAACTAGATAACAGATCAAGGTCACTTTGATTTGAAAGCAGGTGTCAGTCACAAAATCCAGTATTCATCTCTTTTCCCATTATAGCATTATTTAAAGAAAAGGGGGAAGTCTTCTTCTGAAACACATCTAGATTCTACAAAAGCAGATGGTTTCCTGAGTTCTGTGAAGGTTCAAAATCAGAAAACAGTGGGTTCAAATCCATTCACCCTACTCTGACTAAATAAAATATTCCAACTTGCGATCTGGGCTTCATTAAATTCAATGCCACATTCCCAGTTACTGCATTTATAACCTTGTTTCATATTCTCCCTACTGCCAGACCTACATGTACTCTGTACATAAGATACACCATACATTTTTTTTCAAATAACAAAAAGAGCAAAACAACTCAGTGGAATATAATCAAGCATAACACATGTAAGTTGTATAGAAATCTAAAATTATATCCCTTCATTTACTGTTGCCATACCTAGGATAATCTGCAATCCAGAAATGAGGCTCTGTTTGCCATAATTATGACACCAGTTTTATTTGGTCATATTTTCATTAATTGAGAGCTATTTACAGTGAATCAGATGTTTTAAGAATCACCCAGCTGAAAAAGCTACACCGAAAACCTTTCCAATCATGCATTCTGTCCTCCACAAGGATCACTTGGACACCCTTGCAAAGTCCAGAGGTAGGACATGAAAGTTATAATAACCACTCAGATTCCCTACAAACTGGTACTGAAAGGCAGACTGCTTCTGATAGCAGAGATAATATATAAGCCATTATGACCAAAATATAAAGTTTGACCCTCCCAGAATCTATCTGGACAACACCCCACTTAAATCTATAGCCCAGCAGAGTAGACTTCTTTTCCTTGTAATTTACCATCTGATCCTGGTTCTTTTTTGACAACTACTTGCAGTGGAATAGGCAGAATACAGGTTAAGAACTCAGTCGTGTCTGGAGAAACTTTCAATGAGAATAAACAAACATGACTGACTCAGTATTTATTTACTTTATATAATCTGCTTAGTAAGTTCATAGACTATTTAAAAACAAAGAACAAAACAAATAAACTAAAATACTTCAAAATAAATCCCATATACTTTGGGACTACTTCTTAGTAAATATAAATAGAACTGACTATAATTTTCCAAATTCTGTTCCTGACTTGGAAGTATTTTCCAATAAAATTAATGGATTTTTTTTTAAAGTATTGTGATGGAAATGACAGCAGTGCTTTGTATGCATTTCAAAATAACAAAAACTGTTTGCATATAATATGGCAATTTTATTTAAAATAGTTTTATTAAAACTACATGCTTAGATAGATCACATTTTATATCCAGTTTAAGAGGATACTGTTATCTTTAACACAAATTTAGACTAGCTATTTAGACAATTTCCCTTTTTGCAAATTGATAGTTTACTTAAATTATAAATAATTTTACATTGGAGTGATGTTAAATCTTTTGTTTTTAACTAATCTGCACAATGAAAAACAAAACCAACAAAATGTGCAAATATTACAGTTAGCTTTAAAAATACACAAGCATATTAACTGACTTCTAACAAAAGGCTAGTAATGAAATAGCAACATTAAAGTACCACTTTAAAATTCATAATAAAAAAGAAAACACAGTTAGGACATAACCGCAAGTTACCAATCAAAGACTACAAAGCTATCTGTTTTAAAAGTCAAATGAGAAAGCCAATCATAAAGATGTGCAGCCTTTGTAGTTGTTGACAACCCCAACCTCTGAAATCCAATCAAATACAATGTGGGCTGGCAACGAGGCGGAGATATCTTTTCATTGAAAAAATTCCTAAGGACATTCACTATGAATTCTGTATGCAAACATAGCCATATTATAAACAATTTATGTATAGTAAGCAAAAAATAAAAAAAAAGAATATATAAACTCCAGTTTTTAGGGAAAAGAATGCACTGTTTAGCCAAGCAAGAGTACAGACAGCAGATATTTTCTTTATAGAGATATTTAACTATCTCTTGAGACACAAACATTGCATAACAGAGACCATGGAAAATTACACATACAGCTTTAAAATTAAATTCACAATTGGATAAAAATGTGACCTATAGAAAACTAGCACCATGTGTTTGCAGCAAATTACAGATGCAGTCACTACAAACAAGTATCTTTATGTAAGGAAAAGATTCATTTCCATCTGTCAGTGACATCAGACAGCCAGGTCCCCTGCTAACTGATCTCAAGTTATAATTCTATGAATATATATTGTCCTTTAAAGTAAACCTCACTGAACTTTACAGGACTGTGCAATCCTACTCATAAATAAGTTCATCGGAGCTCCACAGTGGTTTACTCTCATGTAAGCATAAAGAGTACAGATTTCTAGATGCCTATGGAAAGAACTGCATTAGAACTCGTTTCAGAAGTGAAAATAGAACCCAGACATGTTAACAGACATAAGACTACATCGAAATTCAAGATGTTTACTCTGCATGTCCTACACATTAGCCAAAGCAACTGACAGCTTAAGCCCATTTCCCTAAAGCTTGGCTTGGAAAGCATAAGATACAGACTAAAAAAAGTGCTTAAGCCCCAAGAAAAAGGGCACAGCGTTATTTCATTAAAATATAACGGGCTCAAGACTTTGCTCGCTTTCCCCAAACGTACGTTTGCCACTTATACAGACGAAGAGCTACCCCCACTGGCTGCTAAAGGAGCCGCCAGCTTCAAAGTGATCCGAAAAAAGGCAAAGTCCGTCTTATAAAGAATTGATCCTTTGAAACAAGGACGCTCCCTCAATGGAGAGTTAGGAACTCTAGCAGCTGCCGTCCTCCAGTCCAAGTCGCAGAGGCATAGCTCAAAATCGAAAACCGACAGCGGCGCAAGACAAGCTCCTGCAACAGCACACAAGACAAGCTCCGGCAATAGCGCCTGGCGCGCACACTCTTCCATTCAGGGACGCCTTTTGCGCTTCCCTCCACTTACGCCAGCGTAAGGGCTTCCCCCTCGTCCCCCCCCCCCCGCTAATCAAAACACTTCGCGAGTCCTGGGCAAGCAAGAAGATGGCGGAGCAAGGCCCCGCTTACGGCGACGGAGGATAGTTTACGCTGCGCTCTTTACGTAGGCCCCATCGGGAACGTGCGCCGCTGCGGCGGGAAGCGTGCGTAGTGGCGCTTGGTGAATGCCAATGGCCTATTTCCCGTGAGGGGAGGGGGATGTCTGATAAACAATGGTGGGCCCCCCCTGCGCGGCTCCCTTACCGATTCCTCCTCCTTTTCCATGCCCGTGGGCATCTGCGGAACGGCACGGTTGATGGAGACGCAGTCATTGAGATCGGGCATGTCCTTGCCGCGGTAGATAGGCAGCGGTTTGGCGGCGTCTAGCGCCCGGGCTCGGAAGGAGAGTTTGCTCATTGTCTCCCCCTCACAATAACACCCCGGGGCCGGGCTGGGGGAGCTGGGGGGGCGAGGGGGACCCTCACTACGGCCTCGCCGCCGCCTCCCAGCCGCTCCCGACCCCGGCCCGACACACCATGGAGAGCCCCGCCGCCCCGGAACAGCTCCCTCGAAGAGCCGCCCGCAGCCCTAGATCCGCGCCGGGGTCGCTCGATCCGCTCCCTGCGCCATGGCAAACATGGCGGACATTAACCAAAGCGGCCAGCGATCCCGGCAACCAACGCGAGAGCAGGGAAGGGGGGAGAAGAGGAGGGAGGGAGGGAGAGCGAGCAGGCAGGCAGGCGGACGGGAGGGGGGCGGTGGAGCGAGCAGAGGGGAGGGAGAGAAGGAAGGAGCCGAGGCGGTTGCGTGCGCAGTCCCAGCCGGCAACCAGCCCCGAGCGGCGAGCGAGACGTCTCCCTCTCTCGCGCCCCCCTTGCTTGGCTGCGGAGGCGAGAGCGTCTCCCGGACCGTCTTGCGCCTTGAGCCGCTGAAACGGGAAGGGGCCGTGTCGGTGCCTCCCTTCGCGAGCTAGCGTTCCCCCCCCCCCACGAGGGTCTTTTAGAAATACGGCTCAGCTGTACACCTTGCCCTGTGGATATGGTTGGGGCAGGCTACCGCTCCCCCCCGCCCCCGTGTACACTCCTGAGGTAGCGGTCGGCAAGTGTTTGGGCTCCTACAATCGCTGCGTAACCTGGACTTGTGGCTGAATAATGCTGGAATGGGACTAGCGACTCGGCTTTTAGAGGATGGAGTTCCCCCTGGTTTGCGGTAGCTGTATAAAAAGGAGGCTTGGGAAAAATATGTTTATCCTGTCCTAGATGCTAGTTACTCCTCTGCTGCACTTCTTTTTTCTTCAGAGTGTTGATAAACTAGCTAAGCCCCCAATTCTAAATTTGCTAGCTATAATTCTTTAGGTGGATTTAGAAATCTATATAAATTTATAGGGCAGTGACAATGGAGATATTGGCTGGGTTCACAGTTCATATTGAACTATAATATGATTTTAGGGGCTGTGGTGGGAACCTGGCCAATTATAGCTTATTCAGTAAAATATAAGGTAGCAAAAAGTTTGAGACCACAGTGGATGTGCCCCAATTGCATGTTGACAAAAAGGATACTGTATAGCAGGTGGCAGTACCTGGCTGAACTTGCCAAGGTCCTAAAGCTAAACCAGGTCAGACCTAATTGAGACTTGGATGGGAGACCATCTGGTAACACCAAAGCCATAGGCTAGATTGTGAAGTTGAAAAACTTCATAAGAAATGAGTGACAAATCACTTGTGCGCTGTTGCCAAGAAGTGTCTTTAAGAGAAGGAGCAGCAATCAGTAAGTAAACAAGAAGTTGAGCAAGCCATCCCCTGCACATGAGAAAAGATTACAACAATGAAGCTTTCAAGGTGGGGGGGGGGGATGTGAGGGAATAAAAGGGGTAGAAACTTGGCGTGGGGTGGAGATAGCAGTCAGGGAGATATTTGTAACATTAGAGCCCAACAAACAAAAGAAAGTACTTTTTCACACAGTGCATAGAATTGGCTACAAAAGATAGGAGTGATGCCACCAACATAGAAAGCTTTAGAAAATGATTAGATAAATTCCTGAAGGTTGAGGTTATCAGTGGTAACACATTACACCAATGGTAACACACTACACCAATATCAGAAGCAATATTCCACTGAATACGAGTGACTAAGTTATTAAGCTTCCTGGAGGCCCCCACGCTATGCAGGCAGGGTAAAAATACTAGTTGCCTGTGCAAGGCCTCCACAATTCTTGATTCATAATCCTCATTTGGCAGCTAAAAGGAGATGACAAGTTGTGTGAATAAATATATGATAAAATTAAAACTATTAATGATTATTAGT
Source organism: Liasis olivaceus (assembly GCA_030867105.1). Classification (NCBI taxonomy): domain Eukaryota; kingdom Metazoa; phylum Chordata; class Lepidosauria; order Squamata; family Pythonidae; genus Liasis; species Liasis olivaceus. Next base: position 133,757,777 of record CM061349.1, on the reverse strand, counting down.
TTGCATTTATTTAGCAGATATTTAAAAATCACATACATTATATATCTTGTATCTACATATATGTGTGGCTGGCAAGAGCACAATCAGTTACTTAGTGAGCAGGTGTGATGTGAATGGGCATTGTGTTCTGTTTTATAAAAATTCCCAATGTATTCAGTAGATACTGGATAGATATCTCCATCGTGTATGTTTACTATTGGGAAAACTCTTTAAACATGTACAGTGTAAAAGTAAAAGCTATGTTAGTTAGAATGTGCACCAACTTTAACACTCTCTCCAGCATTTCCCTTGGTGGTAACAGACATTATTAAGTAAGCTCATAGGTAATTTAAATATCACAGGTGAACATGCATTTGGTTATTTTGCTATAGGATATCTTGTATGGCATATTCCTACTCAAACATTTACATCAGATTGGGCAAAACATAAACTGAGACATTGACAGACAACTAGTCAAATTTGGTTACATGACTTTATATCTGATTGCAAATCCTAGGGCTACCAGATCTGGGCTGCAAAGCAGTAGATGACCTGCAAAGAATTAAACTTTTCCATATCTCTCTGCTGTCATCCAGAGGTTATCCAGGTTCTCACAGTCCTAGCAAATCCACAAATTAATTTGAATTAATACCTTAACTAGATAGAGATGCACACTTTTATATTTAAATTAACACACATCAGTGGTCAGTGAGGATTCTTTTTAAAAAAAATAATGTAATCCACATAATGGAAGACAGAGAAGCATCGCTGTAACATCGTGATGGATTGTTCCATATCTGCTTAGTTTTTGTACTGGTATGGTATGGAATTGGTATGGAATTCGTGACATAGGGCTTGGTTATCTGAGGGACATTGTCTCTTCCATTGTTTCTGTCCTCCCAGAAGGGACCTGAAGGGAAGATGCTCTCCAGGTCCCTTCTATTAAAGTTGCCATCCTGTGGGACTCTGGAAGTGTGCTTTCTCTGTTGTGGCTGCCATGCTCTGCAACAGTATCTCCCCAGAGATACCAACAGCACCCTCTCTCCTGGGGTTCCAAAAAGCTCTTAAAACCTGGCTTTGGTCCCAGGCATGGGGTTTATGTGCTTGGGGTGGGCCCTGTTGTGCTGTGTTTTATTGGCTATTTTTAGTCTGGGTTGTCTTACTTTCTTTTTAATAGTGTTATCTTGTATTGGATTTTGTAAGCCGCCCACAGTCTATTGGAGTGGGTGGCTATTATAAATTCAATGAAATAATAAAATACTGTAAAATAATAAATAAATAAATAAATAAACAAACAATGTTTATTGAAAATCATACTCTCTATAGGAACATGTATAGAACCAGCATAAATACAGAATCATATTAAAGTTTGTATCTTGAATCGTATAATAATGCATACACCTTCTCTACAGATGTGCAGAAGTGGACTCTGTAATATGAAAAGCAGCAACTCCTTTTATAAAAAATTATGACATACACTTATATCTGACAAAGTGCACCAAGAGGACTAGACCAGTACAGATATGGATATGCCTGTATACATGCAGAGAGCTTATCTTGCACACTTTTCTTTGTGACAGAAAAATGGGAAAAACACCTTCTCACCTGCAGAGAACTGTTAACCTTTCAGTTTTTATCACCATCCTGCACACATATTCCAAAGGGAAGACTGTCTTATTGCTCCTCGGAGCAGAAGCTAACGAGATACATTGCATTCTAGTGGGACAGTCCTTTTTATGCCACAGATCTCCTTTGGGCTCATAATTCTTGTACCAGTTTTCCTTGCTACAGCTCTGAATTATTTAAATTATAGGAGGACACTACATCATGTCTAATATGGTGATTTAATGAGTGTGAAAATGTCTGGAAGCAAGATTGTACAATGTGATCATATAGTATCAATCTAATAGTTATACATTAGATACTAAGTCTAATATTCGTATTTTCAGATTACAATAGTATAATATAATTACATAGAACCATGTCAAAAAAAATAACAGTAATCTAGGACGAGTAGTAAAAGATATTGTCCAGCAGCAAAAAGATTCAACCAGTTTCATTATACTAATGAATTCCTTTCTTTATTAGACAAAAAATACGTGTTATATATCAAAAACCTTGCATCTTTATTCTATTGCACAAGCCAGTATGGCAACCAATCCAGAACAGATTGCTAAATAACTAAATTAACAGAATATTGAAATGTAAGTGACATCACATTTATGTTCATAAATAATTTGTTATTTTATTATATTCCAGCCATTTCCTATTAGAATCACTATGTTTTGACACACATTCATGATTTCTTTAAAATTTCCTAAATTATACTTAATGGACATGCAGCATGACCGAGATTTATATGAATATATGAGAATCAAAATAATATTCTCAGACAAGACCTATGCAAAAGTTATCAACATATTACTTGAGCAGTGGTGGCTCATTATTCAGGTTCTGTTAAGTATTGCAAAAGTGCATTCAATTTTAAAAAGCTTACAATATTACCTATAACTGCACAGCATACAACAATGTATGTGGACAACACTTAGCACAGAATCCTGCACATATTGTATAATCATTGCCTAGATTTTGCCACAGGCATTGCTCCGGGAGGCAAAGCATGGTAAATACATGTTTGATTAACATTCATCTTGGCAAATCAATTAGACTGCAGTCTTCAGAATGAAATGTTGGTATAGATAAACCTTATACTGTACTGTGGACTTACTCAATAGCCTGTGGCAAGTTAGCTGTCTCTAGGAATAGGACTATAATAGTGAACTCTACAGGCAAGGAAAAATGAACTATAAAGCATCCTGTACTGACCATTTGGATCTGTTTTAGAATAAGATTTATAGAGCCTTTGATTTAAATTCTCAACAAACACAATAAGAAAATTAGCTTTTTAACATTCACAGCAGGTGATACCCGCACAGTCTTTTGAGAACCACATTATTCTTGCTTTGTCATACACTATGCTTTTTAACATGGCAGATTTCATAATTGGTTTCATTTTTTCTAATACTTTCTAATACACAATAAAATAAAATAGATGATTAAATATCAGAGGAGCATCACAAAAGGCAATCACTCCAAAATGAAGTTTTCAGTGATTGTGAGCAAACATAGAGTGGGGAATGAGGAGGGATGCGGGAAGAGAAACCAGAATATGTGAGTTCTTGGAGCAATATTTTTCACATCAAGATGAACAATGGGTTCTGCTGAAGTCCACAGCTGACAGCTGTTTCGGAATATGGAAGTACCATATAGAATGGCGACTTTAATATAGAATCTTAATATTGGAAAGGATCATTTAGACCATCAAACTGCTGCTCATACAAGAATCCAGTCTAAAGCATCCTTGGTAGATGATTCTCCAGTCTCTGCTTTAATATATCCAGGGATGCTGAGCTCTCTAACTACTGAATGCAATTCATTCAACTGTCAAACTACTACTCATTTTTTTTATTGATTATTTGCCATCAAATCAATGTCAATTCTTAACAACCACATAGATAGATTTTCTTCATAACAATCTGTCCCTAACCTGGTCTTCCAAAAATGCACCCATTGCCACTATAACTGAACCATCCTCCTTGCTGATCATCCTCTTCTTCTCTTTCCTTCCACCTTTCCTAGCATTAGTGTCTTTTCCAGAGAGAGCTGGGCCTTTGCATAATGTGTCCAAAGTAGAAGTAATTTGAGACTGGTCATTTGTGCCTCTAATGAGGACTCTGGGTTGATTTGTTTGATGATCCATTTGTTTGTTTTCTTGGCTGTTCATGGTATTCCCAGGAGTGTTCTCCAACACCAAAGTTCGAAAGCATCAATATACTTCCTAAACTGCTTCTTCAAAGTCCAACGCATATCATTTGAAAGTTTTTTTTCCTGCCAAGTTGTACTCGGTTGTACAAAAATCCAAGAAAAGCAAATTATGATTATTTATGTATTCAAATGTGGTTGTCATTATTAAGCAAATGAGACTGAGTGGGAAAGCACCTATGCGGCTAATTACTACTAATGACAAATATGTTAAACATTTGAGGGAAGGACTCAGAATTCTGTCTTGATTTATTTTAAGCTCAATGGAACTAAAGAAGGCATTTCAAAGGCAAAGTGATCAGTGTTCCTGTTATTGACCATCAGAGACATTATAGATAAGATGTTCCAGGAGGCAGCTAACAGCAGAGCTATAAGGTGCCAATATAGTAAAGAAAAGAAGTTGGAATATTCATGTTTTGCATAAAGTATTTTAGCAAATGTATGATAGGAAAGTATAGCCAGTTTTGGATGGCTGGATATTATGAGAATTATTGTCCAATATAGTTAAATGGCATTCAGTTGAGTAAGGAGGTCTAGATTCTTTGATTATCTTTCTGGAAATAAATCACTTAAAAATCACAAGAATGACTGACTGATGGGCAGACTGAATTTGTTATGAAGCCACAGTAAATATAATAGACATCCTGAGAGCCAGATAAGTATCAAATCCACCCTTCCTTTTGGAATCTCTGGTAACAATGGCCAATTCGTTTAAGGTTAAGAGATAGTGCTTACCTGAAATGAGCTTTCTGGAAATAGTAGAAGAGATGGACAATGCCAACAGTAATTTCAGTGTTAATGTAACAGCTTAAGTTCTATGAAAAAATTTTTTTACGTTATACACACACACACACACACACACACACATACATATGTAAAATCTTTTTTTATAGAACGTAAGCGGTTTTTCTTTAATGTTTAATCTTGTTAGATAGATAGATAGATAGATAGATAGATAGATAGATAGATAATGAACTAGCTATACTTATAGATGAAATCAGGCACATCCTAAGTAAAAAACACTTCAAAAGCATCCATTCATCTCTTAGGTCTGCCTATGTAATTCACATTAAAGACCTATATTTATTGAAATGTGCAGTTGATTTACTCCTTTTAACATAGTATTTCATAGTAATGACCTGACAAAGTAGACAAGAGTCCACAAAAGTTTATTAGATTATATCTTTGTTAGGTTTTCAGCTTACTCAGATAGGGGATATTCCTGATTAACATTTCTTAGCATTATTGTCAATGTCCTATTAAAAAAATAGGTTTTAGCAGTGACTTCCAGAATTATTTTAATCCTGAAAAAAATCACAACAATACCCTAATACATACTTCAGCTACAATACCAAAGCAGTCCTAACAGTTAAACCCATGTGATGCATTCAGTTCATTGTTACTAAGGTTGTAGATTGCCACAAGCAACCAGGCTGAAAACAACCCAAATTAGCAACTAAAAACAGCACTAACAAATCCACCACCCTGAAGTAATTCTTGCAACAAAATTAAATTCCAGGAAGAAAATACTGAATAGAATACCATTCATTCCTTTGGAAGATCGATTTCTGAATCTTCTGTTCCCTCCAATAATGAACAGGGATTAAGTCAGCACTCTTGAGATTCAATGACATAAGAAAGAAGACAACTGTATTCTACAAGGCATCTGAAATCTTTGGGTTCTTTTCGAGGACAGTTTTAGAACATTAGAGTAGATTTAGCTCCCAGATTACTGGACCAAGTATTACCAATATATTCCCTAGTTAATACATTTTAAGTATCATTTTTACAAGATCTTTAGAGCATGCTAAATCCTTACCTTGAATTCTGTAAGTATTGGAGCAAGACTGGAGAAGCTACAATTCTCCCATAATTGTTGACCCCAGCTACAAGCAGCACCAGCCAGCTAGGCCAATGTGAGGGGCTGTGGGAGTCATATTTCAGCAATATCTGAAAGGCACAGTTTGTCATCTCTGTCCTGGGGATCTTCTCTGGCAAAAAAGGATCTCCCTATCAGCTGTGAATTTATCACTGTCCTCAGTAAATTGCAAAGATTCTGGCTAAGTTCTAGGATGCATATTCAGTTCATATGAAATTCTGTCTAGGTCTGTTGGCCTTACTACATGATCTGAAAATGACAATATCAGAGGTGACCAGTTTGCATATTCTTGAGGAGAGTCTATTCTGCAGCCCAAGGATTGGCCATCTAGTATTTTCCAGATATTCGACTCTACATCTCTCATAGTCCAGTGACACTGGCCATTTTGACTGTGAGTGATGGAAGGACATCTGGAAACTATCAAGTTGCCTAATTCTGCTTCAGACACTACTTCAAAGACCAAAATGAATTTTTATACATTTTTTACTAAGATAGCTTGAATAATTTATCTAGAAAGATGCCTTCCAATCCAGTCTTTTTCAAATGCAGGAAATCTGTTGCAACAGCACCCTTAGGAGATGGTTAGACAGATTCTGCTTAAAAACTCTTATACTGGAATATCTACTATCTTCCAGGCAATTTCATTCCATTTTCCAACAGTTTGTCCCATCTGAAAGTTCTTCATAATGTCTAAAAAAATAAATAGTAGCAGATAATCTGGTTTGCAAAAAAGGATTTTGAGGAGTACATATCTTAAAAAATTAAAATCAAGAAAAAACATAAATAGCAAATTACTAGGAAGGGGTGAGCTTGAGTCATTAGATAATGAAAGAGTTAAAGGAAAGCTAAAAGAAGATAAGTTGATTGCAGAGATGATAGAATATTTTATTCTGCCTTCACTATAGAAGACATGAATTGATATATTTATTGGGTGAGAATCTGAAGAACTAAAGCAACTGATTGTGACAAGAGATGAAGTTGCAGAGATCTTACTCAAAATTAAAAATAAACCATTTCTCCCATCATATAATGCTAGATTCTGAAGCCATCCATTTAAGATGAACAATGGGAAATTCAGGGCAGCCAAAAGGAAGTGTTTCCTCTTATAGTACATTATTAATCTGAAACTTTTAGGTGAATGAAGGACTAAAAAATTTGGATGTACCTGTACTATCATTATTTTTGTTATTTGTTGGAGTTAGGTACTTCTCTGTTAGAATGGAAGTATATAGTGCTATTTATTTATTTATTTATTTATTTATTTATTTATTTATTTATTTATTTATTTATGGACATTAGTGAGAGTCTCAAATACAGTTATGAGAATTTTAAATTATTCCTCCCAAAATGAAACTGTTAGCAATATTTTAGCCACTTCCTGACTTTTCACAGTCTATGCTAATAGGAAGTTCATGCATGATACATATCTAGAACTTAACTGATCAAGAGGCTACCAACTGTAGAAAATATAAAGTGAGGCAGCTTGTTTTGAAACCAATGCACTAATCCTGCTGAAATTTATACTGGCTTGCATGCTCTGGTTTAAAACAGAGTCTTTGTATGCTTTAATATAAATACATCTTTCTTTGTCATGTGTTTAGAGAAGTGGAAAATACTCAGCTTTACAAAGTGTACAAAGTGCAACCTCCTTATAATTGATTCCAGGATCTTCAAACTTTTTATTTTGAAAATGAGAAATAATGTATTCACTGGCTAAGAATTCTGTTTAGCAACTTATTTTGAATTGATGCTCTTTAGCGTATTGTTTACATAAAGAGTATAGGTAATTTTTAACTATCCTGCTTGCATTCTTAACAGCATTATCCTAAATAATGTAGGCGGGTGGGAGGTTTGATCCTAGGCATTTGGTTACATGCACACAAAGCTCCATTGTTTTGTGTTGTGGCGATAAAGCATGGTAGAGTTGGTAGTGATGCAGAAAGTTTATGAACATCTCAGATGTACTTGACATAAAGTTGAAAACAGCATAATGTTTATGATAAAACTTTTGAGAGAGAAGCAAAAGTTGTTAGGAACAATTTTTTTCTGAGGCAGCATCTGGGCTTTTTCTGCCTTCAGCTGCTTGACTGCTCTGCATAAACCAACTGGAAATGAAACCTGCTTAAGAAATGCCATTCCAGATCTCGATAACTTCCTCCACTTTGGCCACAGTGATGACCTCATATTCTGCCTGGACCATGTTTACTATGGTACCTGATTGATGGATTCCTCTCTTGTTTTATCCCTCCCATCCATGCCAAGAAAGCAAGCTTTTCTTTCCATGGGCAATTCTTTGAGGACACATGATTTCCACTGATAAACCTTTTGTCTATTTATTTATTTATTCATTTATTTATTCATTCAGTTTGGATGCCGCCTGACTTCACCCAACTCTGGGCAGCTCACAACAATATGTATCATAAAATAGCAGAATACAATAATAATAATAATAATAATAATAATAATAATAATAATAATAATAATAATTCAAAATAACTACAAACTTATCATAAGATGGCAATCCAACAACAAAGCAAACATAAAACATCACAAACAGGGGAGTCCCATTCACCCTGTCCCACGGCCTGGGTAAATAGCCAAGTCTTTAAGGCTTTCCAGGCTGTCATTGGCTGAATGAGCCTCGGGGGGACCTCGTTCCAGAGAGCAGGTGCTGCTAAACAGAAGGTGTGCTTCCTGGGTCCTGAAAGATGACACATTTTAACTGAGGGGACCCAGAGCATACCCACTTTGCCAGATCATACCAGACGGGCAGAAACCATGGAAGACAGGCAGTCCTGCAAATAGCCAGACCCTATGCCATGTAGAGTTTTATAGGCAGGAGGACCCAAAGCAAATAATCAAGGCTCACTGCAGTGTTTGTTATAAAAACAGTACATACTGGAGGGGACCCCATCAAAAGGATAGTGAGACCTCCCCCTCCAAACAAAAGAGATGCACTGATATTTATACATTTCAGAAAAGGGAAAAATGATGCATACATACATATTCATAAGCAATAGATCTCGGTTACTTCCTGCCCTTCTGTTATCTACTATCTTCAAAGAAAACAATTGTCTTAGAAGAAAGAGGTCAAAAAGTGGGGGCAATTTAGGGTGCCAAATGCCAGAAAGAGGACATCCTTTATTGGCATCTTGTAGACTGATTCATGGATTGCCATGGGAATGTTCTGATAAGATTTACAATAGACTGGTGTGAACTAGATGATAAGTCAGCTCCAAGGCTATTGCAAATTCCTTATGTTTCAATTTGATTTAAACGATCCCATTCATCTGAAAACTTATTTTCCTCAATAGGTGATAAATCACCTTGAATCACACCCAGAAGCACACTGGGAGCCAGTGCAGCTCATGAAGAAGACGTGTCACATGGGTATCCAGAGACAAGGCCATCATTACTCACGCTACTATATTCTGGACCAGTTGAAGCTTCTTCAAGGGTGATCTCATGTAGAGTACACTGCAATAGTCAAACTGTGATGTGACAAGAGCATAAGTAACTGTCTGGAGGACCAAACTATTCAGGAAGGGGCACAACTGGTACACAAGATGGAGCTGTGCAAAGGCCTTCTTGGCCACAACTACTGCCTGCTCCTCAAACAGGAGCTTTGAGTCCAAAAGAACCCTCAGTTGAACACCACTCCTGACTGGGGAAGTGCAACCCCAACCATGAGTAAAGTTGGAAAATCTCCAGATCTAGACAATCCCACCAGCCAAAGCCACTCAGTCATGGTATGATGGAGCCAGAATTGCTTTCTCCCCATCCAGGCCCACACAGCTTTCAGGCACTGGGACAGAACTTCGATGGCTGGCCTGGGTTCAAAAGATACAAATTGGGTATCATTAGCATACTAATTACAGAAGACCCCAAACCAGCAGATGACCTCACCCAGCATTTTCATGTAGCCGTTAAACAGGAGGGGAGAGAGCGTAGAGTACTGTGGCACCCCACAAAAGAGAGGCCTTGGGAGTGACCTCTCACCCACAGCCAACACCAAGTAGAACTGACCATGAAGGAAGGAAGTGAACTACTGTAAACAGTGCCCCCAATTTCCAACCCCTGGATTGGGTCCAGAAGGATACTGTGGTCAATGATATCAAAAACCGCTGAGAGATCAAGGAGCACAAGGATGGATGCAAGGATGGGGAAGTTGGAAGAAGTCTTGTCCATTTCACCTGATTAAGAAAAAAAAGCCCAACCTTTCAGCAGTCCACCAGAGCACCTGTTTTTTGTTTTTGTTTTTTTAAAGGCCTAGTGTTCCACTAGTCTAGCAGTCCAGGATGAAGTAGCTACAGAGGGCACTGATCAGTGACCGGGGGATGCTGTTTCTGCGGCAGGACACAGTAACCAATTGCAATGGAGGTGCTTGCCTACTACAAAATAAAGCACAGCAGGCAAACTGGATAGCACCACTTTAGCCAGCCTACTTCTTTTGATGTGTAGCAGGAAAATCAGGCAGAAGTTCCCTTCTCAGTGCACAGAGGGCAGGTAGTGGATAACGCTCTGTCTTTCGGCCCTAGAGAGACAATTAGTGGTCTGTACTTGTGTTGGGGCAACTTGGTCATGTAGATCAACCCTCTGAGAAGGTCCAAGAAGTCAGCAAGCTAATGACATAAGAATCCAGAGGCATGGAAAACAAGTGCAATAGGAAAAAAAAGAGAAGAAAAGACATGTATTTGAAACAATGTGGGACTAATGAGAGAGAAGAGATGTGAAATGGCCCCTTAGTATTTAAAAAAAACCCTGAAGTTCATGCATCATGCTAAGCAACTATATACCTAACCATATTTTACTGAATACAGCACATTTGGTTGGGTTCATACACATAAAGCATGATTTACAGATAGCAGTGGCTGGATTCATACACTAAGCCAAACCAAACAAACCAAACACATTATGATTTAGCATACTGTATGGGCCAGCAAATAGATGGCTGTATTCTATGAGCAGAGTAGGATTTGAGGAATGCTAGAGAGAATATGGAACAAAGAGTGGGAAGAATGATGAAATCAAGGTGGTGAAGAAAAGAGGAATCTAAAAGCATGTACCCTCTTGACCCCAAACTGGATTCAGAGGCAGCAGGCTTAAGAAAGGGAATGTCTGAAATGGTTGGAAAGAAGAAAGAAAAGAGAAGGTTGACTTGGACTGACTTAGACAAGGGAAATAACAGGGTTTGTCTAAAGTAGCTGTTGCAGCTTTAAGAGTTACATAAAAGGGTCATTTTGATAGCTCTGCCATCATACCAGCTTTTACAATCTGGTAAATCCAAAGCACTTTTAACTCAAATGGGTTGTGGCAGGAAGAGAAGTGGGGGTTGAATTTCACACATTAATTTATATCATTCATACAATATTTTGGCTGAGTGTTTCTTAGTCAGTTGTATCAAAGCACACAGATACTACCTAATGACTTAGTACGTTTATGCCTGGAGAAGTAGAAGAAGAGGAGGGAAATTAATAAAACAATAAATATGCCCACTCTAACACATGAAAATATAGGTCTGAAATTAGAACTTGGCTGTCCAAATAATTGAACTATAAATCAGTGCTAACATTTTGTCATTTGCTTGAATGAATCTGGGAGAGGGCGGTATTGTTCTGGGGGCACTGCAGTCAATTGTTTTGATGCAATTCCTGATTTTTAAACCACTGCCCCAGTGCAGCAAGGCCATGCAGCTTCTCTAGGGAATGAAAAAAGCAACGTAGATGCTGCATGCTCCGAATACACGGTTTTGCTATGCCTAACAACTCTTTCAAACTTCAGTCATATCTGTTTCCAGAGACTTGGCTGGTGGCACTTTCTATATCAGTTGGACTCCAGAAATTACCCACATGTCATTTTAGCTTAGTTTTCCCCAAACTGGGCCGTTTAGAAATGTTGGACTCCAACTCCATGTTGACTGGAACCGTGGTACCTACCTACCACTGGAGGTATTGGCTTGGAGAAGGATGTGTTCGCCTCTTACTCGCCCAATCTGAAAAGCATTTAAGGCGTTTACATTTTCAGGAAACAGATCTAGCACTTATTACAGAACCCAAGATGTGAAAGTAGAATATCTTTTGGCAGGATGCATATCAGAGGCTGGGAGGCACCATTTCTTTACAGCGGAAAGCACTCGGCATTCTGATAGATAGATCACTGAATGGATTTCAGGAGTCCTGTTAATAGCTATGAAGCCTTCCTTTCTCCCTTTCATTAAAAACTCCCCAAGGAAATGAAAAGATCCTCTGTCCTATCAATGTCAATGGGGTTTTGTCATCGATGAAAAGCTGAATGTAAATAACTAACTAAGCATGCTGAGAGGCTCCGGGTTGGAGAGTTAAATGTCTCAGCTGTTCCAAACTATTTTGATTTGAAGGCACTATTAGTATTAAGAGGGACTAGCCACCTGAATGGACTTCTTCCTTTAATGAACTGACTGTATAAAAAGATCTCTAAAGTGCCAGAAAATGGTTGGGTTAGAACTGTCCCAAAAGACGTTCTCTTCCCCAGCCAATGTTTCAGGATTTTAAAGCTTGTATCTAAATATACAATTCATTCTAGAAACAGTCAATCCTAATTCCAGTGGGAAAATTTGAGATTTTAAAGATAAATTTTATTAAGAATTGAAAAACAAAAATGAAGAAAGCAGGCAAAAAATTTAAAAGCAAAACAAAACATAAATTCTTGTAACAGCTAGTCAACACTTTTTTAAAAAATGAAAAATTCTACATTTTCTGCAAGTACATCCACTTATGCACAACCAATATAGGTTAAGATCATGCTTACTCTCCCAAATCAATGCTTTCCAGATGTGTTGAGACTACAACTCCTAGATTTCCAGCTACATGGTGAACACATCTGGAAAGTGACCTTGTTAAGGAAGGCTGAGTGAAAATAACTGTGGCACAATCACAGCAGTGTCTTTGCCTTTTCATTATGATGTCATAAAAGAAGGAGAGGAGGGCTAAAAGATTGCCTTCTGAGGCAGTGATTCCTTGGAGGCATTTTGAAACCAGTGGTATGCACACTTAGGTTTATTGATAAAATCCAGGACCCAGCTGCCACTTCTGGAAGACCAACAGCTACCATTTGGTGCCCATTATTAACTTAACCATGCCTTCTTCCAGAGGTGCATAACCTACATCCTGCCCCTGAAAGCTTTGGGGCAACCCTTAGAGACTTCCCAATGTTATGATCAAATTGTAATGCTCAATGTGGTAGAAAAGAAAATTATCAAATACACAAAATATTGATAGATAAATGAATATTAATTCATTTAATATTAAAATCATTTAATCATTTAATCACAGCATTTTAAAAATTTATCATGTTTGGGTATCACCACAGTCTCCAAGGGCTCCTGGTGGTTTACAACACTGATATATAACAACAGGAAATAATAATTCCAAAATTAAAACATCCACAGCAATAACAGATGACATATTAAAATAATTTAACTCAATTTAACATTGAGCAACAAACAATAATCATACATAATAACCATAGACAGCGTCATCCCAACCTGGTCCCCAGTGTCCTCCAGAAGGGCTCTGTCTTCACCAGCTTCTGGAAGGCTAGGAAGGAGGAGGCCAATTAAGCTTGTAGCATTTAACAATTTAAATATTAATGAAGTCAGATCAATTTTAGTTTTTGTTCTGGCCACTAGTATTACTTTTTGAACTGTGTTCCCCAGCATACTACTTATGAGCCAAGGGTGCTTCTTGGTTCAGAAAAGGCGCACAGGATTACTGTGTTAAACTAACCGAGCCATAAACTAAGTACACGGGCTGGGCTTGAGCAATACACTGACTAAAATATGATCAGCTAATTTGTAGATGTGTGTATTAGGTGAACATAATCATTATTGAGTTGTTTTTGTCTATTACATAAAAGGTGTGGCAGCTCAAGAAGTGATCATTTGTTTCATGCCTTTCAATACCAGGTCATGTATTCTACTGTATAGAGGACAGGGCATTCAACTATTCAAAGGCCCCCTCAGTCAGAAGGGCTGCCTGGCCTAAATCTGATTGAAGTTAAAGAAACATAAGTGGGGGGGGGGAGCGGTGTCAGTAATCTTGAAATTATTTATCAAGAGTTAGTATCTGGACATCAGAGAAGGCACACAGTTCACCTATAGTTACAATTCTTCCAATTATAATGAAATTAATTGCATTTCTATTGAGCATATAATGATTACACACACACACACACATCACGTACAATTATATTAAGAGGAGTAGTTTTTTATGTTGGTCACCGACCAGAATTCTGCAGGTTAACAAACTAAATAAGAATTACTGTTGCAAATATAATAAAATAAAATACCATCGTAAAATTGTAACTACATCATTGAAGTGACCAAGGCATGTTGAGCTTTACAGATAGCGTAACAAAATGTTGCCACATTCAAGGACACTGAATCATACGGGTCTGACAGCAGTAGCTGTACATAAAATAAATCAGAACTGTCAGTACTTCATCAAACAGGGAGTTATAAATGGGCCTTGCTTCCTTATAGCAAGTGCAATTGTAGGAATGTAAATTAATCACATGGTTTGGTTGAGATCCTGATTCTGTAATGTGGAGAAGTATGAAATGTACTGTGAATTGATTTAAAATCTGTTCAATATTTATTGCAAAAGTGTGGACCTACTGAGGGCTCCAGAATGATGCCCTGAATTACTGAGTCTGCATCTTGCAAAAGTTGTGCTGAAGTATCAGTGTTTAGCAAGTTCTTTTCCTCTATCTCTTCCTCACCTGGCTCTGCCATTGCCACTGGCAGAAATTCAGCCCTATTTCTCTCTGCTGCCCTGTCTGAAAAAAAGAGTTCTCTGTGCAGAATAAGTGAACTGGTTCCCTGAGGCCAGAGCCTCCACACTGGGGTGGGGGGGAAACTGCTTTGGTTTTCCAAGCAGTTCCTAACCACAAATATTGAACATTATATTTTGAGGGGAGGTGGCAATGCTGGCTCAACTGGACATGGGTCAGGTCAGAAGAAACATTCTCCCTTGGGGCACTATGTGGTTTGCCATCACCTAAACTGATTTCATACTGATGTAAATAGCAACGTATGAAGGACTAAAGCACACTTTATTAGCAATAAGGGTGCTTGTGCACACTGGTTCCCTTGCAGCAATTCTGAGACTGGACAGTGAAGTACAGGTGAAACTCGAAAAATTAGAATATCGTGCAAATGTTCATTTATGTCAGTATGGCAACTCAAAAGGTGAAACCAATATATGAGATAGACGCATTACGTGCAAAGCGAGATATGTCAAGCCTTACTTTGGTATAATTGTGATGATTATGGCGTACAGATTATGAAAACCCCAAATTCACAATCTCAGAAAATTAGAATATTACATGACATCAATAACACAAGGATTGGAAATAGAACAATATCGGACCTCTGCAAAGTATAAGCATGCATATGTACTCAGTACTTGGTTTGGGCCCCTTTTGCAGCAATGACTGCCGCAATGCGGCGTGGCATGGATGCTATCAGCCTGTGGCACTGCTGAGGTGTTATGGAAGACCAGGATGCTTCAATAGCGGCCTTCAGCTCCGCTGCATTGTTTGGTCTCATGTCCCTCATCTTTCTCTTGGCAATGCCCCATAGATTCTCTACGGGGTTCAGGTCAGGCGAGTTTGCTGGCCAATCAAGCACAGTAATCCCATGGTCATTGAACCAGGTTTTGGTACTTTTGGCAGTGTGGGCAGGTGCCAAGTCCTGCTGGAAAATGAAGTCAGCATCCCCATAAAGCTCGTCTGCGGAAGGAAGCAGGAAGTGCTCCAAAATCTCCTGGTAGACGGCTGCGTTGACCCTGGACTTCATGAAGCACAGTGGACCAACCCCAGCAGATGACATGGCTCCCCAAATCAACACAGACTGTGGAAACTTCACACTGGACTTCAAGCATCGTGCATTGTGTGCCTCTCCATTCTTCGTCCAGACTCTGGGTCCTTGGTTCCCAAATGAGATGCAAAAGTTGCTCTCATCAGAAAAGAGGACTTTGGACCACTGGGCAACAGACCAGTTCTTTTTTTCTGTAGCCCAGGTAAGACGCTTCTGACGTTGTTTGTTGTTCAGGAGCGGCTTGACAAGAGGAATACGACATTTGAAGCCCACGTCCAGGATCTGTCTGTGTGTGGTGGCTCTTGATGCACTAACTCCAGCCTCAGTCCACTCCTTGTGAAAGTCCCCAACACTTTTGAATGGCCTTTTCCTGACAATCCTCTCCAGGCTGCAGTCATCCCTGCTGCTTGTGCACCTTTTTCTACCACACTTTTCCCTTCCACATAACCTTCTATTGATGTGCTTTGATACAGCACTTTGGGAACATCCAACTTCTTTTGCAATTACCTTTTGGGGCTTTCCCTCCTTATGGAGGGTGTCAATGATGGTTTTCTGCACAACTGTCAGGTCAGCAGTCTTTCCCATGCTTGTGATTCCTACTGAACCAGCCTGAGAGACCATTTAAAGGCTCAGGAACCCTTTGCAGGTGCTATGGATTCATCAGCTGATTAGAGGGGGACACTTTGAGCCTAGAATATTGAACCTTTTCACACTATCCTAATTTTCTGAGATTGTGAATTTGGGGTTTTCATAAGCTGTACGCCATAATCATCACAATTATACCAAAGTAAGGCTTGACATATCTCGCTTTGCACATAATGTGTCTATCTCATATATTGGTTTCACCTTTTGAGTTGCCATACTGACATAAATGAACATTTGCACGATATTCTAATTTTTCGAGTTTCACCTGTAAATATTAAGAAAGATGGAACCATTTACTAATATTTTTTAAATTATGAATGTTATAAACCCTCCATCTCAATTAATTTTCTATTTCACTGAAAAGTTAAAGATAGTTTTACAAACTTGTTTCTAATCTAATTAATTTTTGTCATTAACCCACTCCCTTCATATCATGAGTTCAAAGATTATAACAGATAGAATGAAATTACTGTGTGTACATACTGGCTTGAAAGGAAGATTCCTCATTTGCAAAAGAACTAGCAGATATATTTTGAAAATAGTTCTTCACTTGTCTTAGCATTCAGTTATGCTTCAGCTGCTGCTTTGTGGTCTTCCAATAGTGGTAGTCCCCGGGTTAAGAACGCTTGGGTTACAGAAGACCCATAGTTAAGGACGGAGCCTATTGTAGCAGAATTCGAGTTAGATACACAATGATTCAAGTTAAATACACAATGGTTCGAGTTTATTACACAATACTACTTATACAGTATTATACAATAATACTGTTCCAGCTTACTACAAATTCAACTTAAGGACAGATCTTGGGAATGGGATTCATGCTTAAACTGGGAACTACTTGTAATATTAATTTTTGCTTCCTTGGTTGATGAACCAGTTGAAGTGCCTTGCTGCTGCTGCACTGCTTATCAACTGAGTTGCTGCTTGCTTTTAAATTACAGTCCTTTCTTCTCATTTTCTTTCCCCTAGAATGGTTGGCTTTGGCAAGACAGCAGTTGTACAGCATTATTGGTCTTGCTTAGATTCCCATCACTAAGGAGAAAATTTGCTTCAGTTTTTACAAATATAAAATTGAATAACCCCCCTTGAAGGTCAGGAGAAAATATTCACATTCATGTTCACATTCTAGCTTTGAAACAGACTATGGAAACTATGTTAATGTTATTGCCTTTAATTCACAGCATGGCACTAATCAAACTGATTATCCTCAATATATTTCAGAACTTGTAGACCTCCAGATGTTATTGATTTATTAAGAAAATTCACATGCCACCCAATACCAATGGCTGTGGTTGGCTTACAAAATTGTAATTAAATAATTCAACCATAAAAGTCATAAAAGACATAAATCATGGGTGAAAACTTATACTTTGGGTCTTCTCATCTCTAATGGCAGTTTGTTCCAAATATAAGCCCTCCATGGAAGAAGCAGAGATATTGACTTAAATGCACCATTAGTCAATGCCCCCAAAGATACCCTACTGATGATCTAAGAATCAAGATAAACAGTATTGTGGAGCAGACAATCTTACAGGTAACTTGTGCCTACACAGTAAGATTCTGCATGCAATTGTGAGCACCTTGAGTTGGCACCATTGGATAAGCTGGAGAAGATTGCTGGGAGTTGTAGTTCAGCAACATTTTCAGGTTCATAGGTTTTTCATCCTATGAAACATAGATAGATGAATATAATCAGAATCAGCATTAGCATCATGCTGTGAAAACTGTCAACAATCCTACCTTTACAGTGAGGTTAAGACAGAGAATGTAATCTTCTCAAAGGCAATAAAATCTCCCACAAATTGCAGTTTTGTGGCTGGAGTTACACTGAAGAAATCAGTCATGAGTTGTTGGGGTCTCACTTGGCACAAGCACTGGAGCACTGTTTTAAAATTTCCTATGTGTACGCAGGTGACTGATAGGAAGCTGTGGCTTTGTCACCTTGTATCTTATTAAAAACAAACAGCAACTATTTCTATAGTATTTGCTATTGCAAGAATAGCTATTCAGACCTTTATCACCACTTGATCATTTCATTCAACATATTTAGGATGACTTTGTGAGTTTATCACAGAATGTAACAAACTCAGGCACCCTATAACTACAGGATTTAACATCTTATTGCCTGGAAAATACTTGGTTGATTTTTCTGACCCTCTTTTATCCATACTAGATATGGGTAGATGATGCAGAGGGAATAACTGGTTCAAAGTAATTCACTTGGAAGATCCATGGCTGAATGGAGATTTGTGCTTCAGCCTCTTCATTCCAAAGGCACCCTCTTATATGCTAAGCACACCAGCTTTCAGCTGCACAAAATGAACCTGTTAGGAATTTATGGATTTGTAAATGAAGGTTAAAGTAGGATTGCAATCCTATCTATATTTATCCGATGCAAAAATTCCTATTGAACCCAGAGGACAGAAGATGGTGTCATTATCATTCCAATACTTGCACCTTGCCTCTAATCCCCAATTAAAAGATAGTATTATAACAGTATTATAACAGGATGTGGTGATAGCAGGAAGTAATAGTATCTACAAAGCTTACAGAAGAAAACCAACATTTTCTTAGAATACTTTTTCTTGCTGCTGGGGGAACCAATCCTGAATGAATGCAAAATGCAGCTTTGTAAAAAAAAATAAAAAATGATTAGATCCAATTGCACATAAATATGTAAGACTAAGAGTATATACTGATAATGTACTAACTGGTCAATTATCATAGTTTGGGGCATGTTCATTATGCCAGCAGGTTTTTTGTTTGCTTTGGTAAAGCTTGTTTTTCATTCTTCCTAGAAAGGTACAGAACATGCTTTGGTATGGGAAAAAGTGGCAGGGAGCAATCATTCCATTTATCTTTTAATAAATGAGTCCTGGTGACTGGCTACATCCATATGGTAGATATTTTGTGAAAGTACTCACATCATGGCCTCAACATTCAAAGTGTATCCATCAGCTCCATACCTCCTTTTGTCTATACCTACTGTAGATGGTTCATTACTCAGTGCTTTCTCTCTGCTTGTAGTGTGCATATAAACTTGGTATAATAAGATAATAAAGATAACTATGGTATTGTTCCAAGCAACTGCAAGGCTTGTTGGGCAGAATGGGGTAACTTTGGGGAGTTATATAGTCCACTCTTCAATATACACACAAACATAAATAGTAAAAATAAATAAATAAATAAATAAATAAATAAATAGGCACATTGTCTAAATAAACAATAACAAACTGGTCCATAGCCAAAGGGTCTGTGGTCTGCAACATTGAGTCACACAACAGTGATGGCTCATGAATGATTTCAAAAACCACAAAGGGCTTCATTTATTTTCAAGGAATATTTTGTGCCCCTGCAAATGATAAGTCAATGAAGTTGTTGGTTGTTTCAGAGTGAATCATAGTCATGATCCTATACCAAGCCAGTGTGGAATTTGCATTCATAGACATTATAAGAGTTTTAGGTATTGGGTTTGCTGCAAGTTATCCTTTCTCTGGTCTAGGAGCCCATCTAGATTGTATGGTGTATGTTGCCTGAAGTAGAAGGACGCATGTTTTGGTCTGACATGTGGGGGTGAAGTGACCCTGCTTCCCCCAATAGGGACACAAGCCTACCTGACTGCTTCAAGGCTGCTTGGCTTTCTTACCTGCCATCATGTCTTAGGGCTAGGTGCTCAGCTCAAGTCTAGATCTGTCTCTCCCACTGGTATGCTCATAGACATGAGAACTACCTCAGATGGGAGCCTGTCTATTGGTTCCCCAGTTACAGAGTGATAATCCATCAGGTTCTCCTCTCCAGACTCAAAGTCCAAGATGTCCACAGCTGTTACAGTTCATCTTGAGTTCCAAATAAAAATATGAAGGGAGTTGAGTTGGGATGGAGAAATACTTATCTCATGGAACTATTCCTTTCTAACAGTGTAGAAATAGAATAGTTTGCTTGTAGAATAGTTTGCTTGACTGTGTCCTGCTGGGCATACTCCGAAATTAACTGAAATATGATGAACTGAAAATAGCCCACTGGGAAGAAGTATATACACTGAGATGAGGAACGTTTGCTTTTTTTTTTTTTTTAATCAAGGTGTTTGGATAACTATGTAAATAAATGCCGTCTTAATTGAATTACATTCAAGAGATAGGATTCTCCTTACACTTAATACAATTTCTCTAGAGATATACAAAATAATGGGTCACAAAACATTTCCTTAGCTGGATATTGTCATTAAGCTTTTGATCATTTCACTTGTGCAAATTTGCCTACTTTTGATTTGAATCTGAAATTTAATATTTAAATAGAACAAGATTAAATTCAAACTAATTCAAGATTTGATTCAAGAAATTATTTAGATGTGGCTTTAATAGGGCACTAATGCAGAAGCATTCAGATGCCTGTAGCATTGTTTGGCAGGACAGAATGAAAATAGCAAGGATTATAGGTCCTCTAGAAGATAGTTGAATTTTAGTCACAGACCAATGTAACTTTAAAGGATTGTAACTCTGCAGTTTGGCCAGAAACCTTCAACAGTTTAACTGTGCTTATTCTACATTATTTACAGTAAAAAAAGAAGTCTGAGGTGTGTGCTCACTATTGCATATGTAATAAACTATGATACAAGGAACAGTTGGAATCATATGCAATAATATAAAAGCCAACATACTAGCTTAGATCCATTCACAAAGTGGAAAGAACTAAGATTCATTCTGGACAAAAAGGGGAACTAGAGGCAGAAAAGAAATCGACAACTTGCAGAAAGAAAACAGGATTTATTTATTTCTCTTTTAGGGGATGGGCCAAATGAAAGATGTATGAAAGAGTGAAGAACTGCAGACAAACTGGACACAGAGACTAACCAGGAGTATACTAACAGGTTCAGAAATGTGGACTCAGAGTTGAGTCAGAGTAAGGACAAAAGACCGTGGATTTGGGGAAAGGTAGAGTCAGGGACTTACAAAGAGTAAAGGCCTTGGGACCTGGAGGCACTGCTGATTGTAGGCTCCCTAGCCCCATTCCTTCAGTCTAAACAACAATAACGAAAAGCTGGTTGTGTGGATCCCCAAAAGAGCCACAGTAGAGGGGCAGCACAGAAGGAGGGAGGAGCCACTGTTGGTGGTAAACCAGCTGCTCTTCTGCTGCTCCTCCCAGGTCAGGAATTGTTTCAATCACTATATGGTGGCTGAGGAGATGAATGGGAAACTCTGGGGAAATTAGGTCGTGTTATGTGGCAGTAGCCGCAGCCTTCCCTCGATTGCTCCAACCTGGGAGCTCTCTCACTATTAGGGGTGCCCATCTGAGAAGCCTGCCTTACAGCCCAGAGAGCTCTGTTTACTTACTGGGTGGAGGATCACACACAAAAGCATACATTGGCTAAAAAAACAAAGAGCAGAATTCGTCTCCCCCTCTGTCCCCCCCCTTTCTTTCTCTCTCTCCCTTCAAGCAAACCTGATTAATGAAATTCTAGCAGAAGAGTGAGACACGAACTGTACTAATTTAATTTTTTTAAAGTTAAAACTCAATGAGTAAAGTTAAACTGTTCTTTTTTTAATTTGACAATAATCTAAGGAAATGTGGAAATGTTATGTAAAAGGCATGGAATACAATGACCCCAATGCAACAATAAAAGGGGTGGTGGGAAAGATAGAGGTGATTAAAAACTAAACTGATTCATGGCACCATTGATAACTCCATCTTTGAAAACCAGTATATCAGTTCCAGTAAATCAGAGATGCGTCTTTCTTGCGTTCAACAGCAGGGAGCACAATGGCAGGGGTGCTGGCACAAAATGGCCAGGGCTGGAGAGTTTTAGAGCTAGTTAATTGCTTATTCTACAACTCTTGAAGCAGTTTCCTGCCTCTGAATGGCAAGAACCTGCACCACTGATTTTCAGCCATCATTACGTTGACATTTGGCTGTACAATCCAAGGGGGCCCTGCGGCCAAACAAAAATGGGAAATGGTCTGAAGCACCCCAACAATAGATAACAAAAAAGACTGCCACTTTTGCCTGAGTAAGCAACGGTGGACTTGTGAAACCAAAGATTGTTGAAGATTGTTAATTATTTGTTCAGTCATTAAGTCGTGCCCGACTCTTCATGACCCCATGAACCATATTGCGCCAGGCCTTCCTATCTTTCACTGCCTCCCTGAGTTTGCTCAATTTCATGCTCATTGCTTCAGTGATGTTATCTAGCCATCTCATCCTCTGCCGTCCTCTTCTCCTTTTGCCTTCCATCTTTCCCAGCATCAGGGTCTTTTCCAAAGAGTCCTCTCTTTGCATTAGATGACCAAAGTATCTGAGCTTGAGCTTCATTATCAATCCTTCCAATGAGCAATCAGAGTTGATTTCCTTTAAGATTGACTGGTTTGACCTCCTAGCAGTCCAGGGGACTCTTAAGAGTCTTCTCCAGCACCACAGTTCAAAGGCATCAATTCTTCGGCGTTCAGCCTTCTTTATGGTCCAGCTCTCACAGCCATACATTACTACTGGAAAAACCATAGCTTTGACTATGCGGATATTGTTAATTATGCATACACACTATTTTCAGATAGCTTCATAAACCCTTCAGAAGTAGCAAAAACATGGGGGGGGGGCACGTTTCTAATTAACAGTAGTGAAAAATACTGTATTTTTAGCTGTTTCCTTATTGTAACATTTATAGTCTGTGAATTAGCTTTGAGTGTCACCAAGAATAGGCCTGGTTTTGCTACCTGTGTTGGCCGTAAAACAACTGTAGCTGCCTTAGTTACAGTTGCTATGGGAGATGTCCGGTTGACTGTAGGCTGGAGCAAGAGCCCTGCTCAGAGACAAGGAGCACAGCTGATGGAGGGGAAAAAACCCTGGGAAGAGGTAAAGATTGCAGTGGTTGAGAAGACAAACAAACTGCACAGTGAGGCAGCAGACTCCACCACCAGCAATCTCTAAGCAGAAGTCTGACAATGAGCAGGAACTTGACAACTGCTTTACAGCATTTTCTCTGCCTGTAATAGATCCACTGACATTAAATGAGAAGGGGTAGTCTGAAAGGGAAGCTGCTGGAAGTTTAGCTAGGGAAAATTGTTTTACGCTAAGAAACTTTAAACATGCAGCACTTTAAAGTCAGAACTGAAATTAAAGCCTTCTTATCTCTTTCAGTTGAAAAGCCACAATTCCATAGAGATTTTTTTCCCCTAATAAATGACTCCTCCTCTTCCTCCTCCTCCTCCTCCTCCTCCTCCTCCTCCTCCTCCTCCTTCTTCTTCTTCTTCCTCTTCTTCTTCCTCTTCTTCTTCCTCTTCTTCTTCTTCTCCTCCTCCTCCTCCTCCTCCTCCTCATCATCATCGTATAAGCGGTTTCTTCAAGCTGCTGTGCATGCTACAGGAACAAGGGAATCAAACTTTTGTAGTTACAAAGGATTTCTTCTGGTGACAGTCATTAAAATGCTTACATTTACTGCATTATTCCTGATGATATCTGAGAATTTTAATTACTTTGTGGAAAGGAGTTCCATAAACTTAGGGCATATGCCAAAAGCTACATTGCTTCATTACTCACAAGCACAAACTGTCCTTGTAGTACCTAAAACAGCTGTAACCAGTTGTTTTAAATTTATTAATTTGTGAAGTGCTAAAGCCTCAAATTTCACATCATTATCCTACTTATCTATTAAATCATACATTTTACTTTACGTCAATATGTTTGAATTCTAGTGCACAGCTACCAAACATGGTATAGATCTGCTCTTTGAACATTACATTTCCAACAATTGAACATACTGACATGATAAACTGTATTGAATTTCTGTGGGTTAAGGTATCATCATCTTAGGTTAACAGGAATTTAGGATTACTTAATTCCTCTATAATATCTTTACTTGCAATCAGCATCTCTAACCCAAAACATGTTTTTTATTTTGTTTTCATATTAATATATGCAAAAAAAATCTTCTAGTAACTACATTTTAAATCATACTTTGCTTCTATACAGTCAGTTCCCACATATAAACTGTCTTTGAGGATATCTGCAGTTACCCTTTAAACTGTTTCTGTCCTGTGCTCGTGCCAGCTTGAATCTAAACCAGTTTCAGAAAATCCCATCCAGATTGAGACACTTTGGCAACAGTTTGCACGGAATTCAGTCCAGCCAGAGGCTATCACATTCTCCCATTGGACAATTCTCTTGCTGTGTCCTCACACCTTTCTGTTCCAGAAAAGCAATTGCCAAGTGCTTTCCTTTCTGTAGGAACATCTTCCTGGAGATAGATGATAGATAGATAGATAGATAGATAGATAGATAGATAGATAGATAGATAGGCAGGCAGGCAGGCAGGCAGGCAGGCAGGCAGGCAGGCAGGCAGACGTGTATACCTATAGGTATGTATATCAAGTTAAATGAAAATTTATAAAACAAGTTAAAGCATCTATATGCACATTTATGAAGTTACAACAGGCAGCTTTAAAATAAACATTCCGTTCTTGCATTTCTTCTGCTTTTCCTGAATAAAGTCTACCTGAAATGACTGGAAAAATTATAAAATAGTAAACCAGTACATTTATTATGATTACCTTTTTTATTAAAAAAAAAAAAAAAGCCCAGAAAAACTGTAGATAGCTCAGTGAAAGAAAAATAATAATTGAAAAAAATCCTACTGGGTTTCAGACTAGGAACTTTCTGCATGTCAGGAAGTGTTACAATCATTGCACTAGTAAGAAGGCACTGCAGGAGACTTTAATGAGGAATTTGAAGTTGGGGTGGGGGGTATTCCTGCTTCTGCAAAGTAGCCAAAAAAAGTACAGGAGATGGCCTAAAAGAAAGTAAAGTAAAATGTAGCAGGTAAATTGAACAGCAGCTGTTGAGCTATCAGAAACAGGAAATCATTACTTTTAAAGCATTTGGGGGTGAGGGGAAGTGAATACAGAGTAATATTGTCTGTTCCTATCTTCTAAAAATGGTTGCTGGCCTCTACGAGCAAAGGGGAAGCTCACAGTGTAGATAAACCTTAAAATTCCTGAGTCATAAAGTATCAACTCTGGAATTGTTATATAACTTCTATAAACCAAACTGTTTTTAGTGCTGAAAACTATCACTTTCTACCAAGAGTGAATGTATTTTCTGTAATGGCATAGGCTTAGAGGTGAAATGTTTGGACTTAATTTAGTCCTTAATTTAGTCCAACATTTCAAAAGCTATACTGACAATTATTTTTGTTCTAATGGCCCCATAAGGTCAGCTTTTTAAAAGCTGCTGTAAAGTTTTTTATCAATTCCCTCTGATATTCTATATTAACTTTATTTTCCAAAAACGACAATTTTGTTCAGTTAATTTGGATTCCTCAGCAGGAGGAGAAACCGGGAAAAACTAGCCCATTCTTCTAAAAGAGTGGACTGAGACTTCTAGTTAAGAGCCACGGCAAGCTAAACATCCCTTTTTGCAGCGGGGCAGTGTTACGATGGAGAGCAACATGGGATGCCAGATCCTGGCCACCGAAATGCTCTCCAGGTTAAGATAGTCCATGTGACTCCACACAGCTGCTTCTTGTGAGTAAAGTGCAGGAATAGTCATTTTGTGATTTCCCTATGGGTCAAGTGACTGGGAGTTGAGGGAGGAACCATCGTGGCTCACAGTTGTTAGCACAGCCTTTTTAAAGGTCATTAAGCTTTGGATTGTTTTTTCTTCTGCTGCCTTAAAAGGATTAAGACCCTTCGGAATGGCATTATATTGAATTTGTTAGGTGAGTCGTCTTCTCCTTAGAGAAAGAACTTTTAAATATGATTTTAAAAGCTTTTAAAAAATATTACTTTTTGGATTAAACAGCAAAAGGGTGCCCAGAATATGGACTTTAAAAAAAAATTAACAATGGATTAAGGGCTAAGATGGACTTGGAATTATAAATTTAAATGCTCACAAAGAGCTTTGAATTAACTAGAAGAAATTTTCCTATAGGAAATATGGAGATTGTTTTGAGTTTTTTCATGATAAGGGGACTTTGATGGTTGGACACTAGAGGGAGCTAGAGGATAAAGAAAATGGAGCAGAAATCTGTAATACAAACTTGGGAATATTTGTCTGCCAAGCTTCTTGACAAAATAGATACTTTTTTTTTTTTTTTTTACAAAATTGACAGAGCATGTTGTAATTAAATTACAGAACAAGAACAAGTTGTAATGGATGATTCTGAAATTAGTTTGAAGGGGGAGTTAAATGTAACAAGTAATGAGAAAGATATAGAGAAAGATATGGGCATACAAATGGAACCAATGGATGACTTATTCCCAAAAGGAGATGTACAAATAAATATTGAATCAGGAAACTGACTTGGATAATTTTTTTTTTTTTACTGGATATACAAAACAGCTCTGTTAAGGTTTTGAAGGACTTTATTAGCAGCGACAAACAAGAGGACAATCTACTTATTGGATATACAAAAGAAATCTGCTAAAGTTCTGAAAGATTTTTGGCTTAAAACACAGATGAACAGAAAACTAACTCTGGGACTTTTTTGAAGGGATTAAAATATATTTTTTAAAAATTCAAGGAAGGAATACAAAATTGGCTTATTCCAGGGCTAAAGGAGAAAAATAATTACATCTGGTTGCCCTTACTAGACTTTTGTTGACAAAGAATGATTGACGAAGCATTTGGATTTTTTATTTTTATTCAGTAGATGAGATATGGGGTGAAGAGAGATTATGTTGTATTTAGAGACAGTGATAAACTATTAAGATTGTTTTTACTTGCTAGGATGAAGGGGGAAGTTACTTCTTTCTTTTTTCTTTTTTTTCACACTTTTTTCTTTTCTTTTGTATTCTTCTGTTTGTTTTTTTGTAGTCTGTATCGGCTTTTATTCTTTTCATTTATAATCAATAAAATTATTTTGGGGGGAATTAATAAATAAATAAAGACTTCCTTAAGTCAGAAACAAAAATAAAAGAATGGATCGAGAGAACTGTAAAATATTTTTTAAATGTAAGGTAAGAGCTGCATTCAAGCAGAATGTTTTATATAGGCCAGAAATTTGACCCCTACCATGGCCGGCCAAATATCTGTGGAAATTCTGTGAGCTCTTGTTTCATAATATGAATTTGGTATTGAGAACCATGAGGCAATCAATAGCTTCCATTAATGTAAATACAGTCGAGTATGGTGGCAGCTGCCTTGGAGCTCACAGGCACAGGATTTCTAGCCAGGCTTCAGTCTTTACACACACACACACACACACACACACACACACACATATATATATATATATATATATATATATATCAAACTTCATTGTGATCTGTTACTAGGGTGCCTTTAGAGGAACCTAGTTATTTGCCTAGGAACCTGATCATCTGCTTAGAACATGGCATGATGCATAAGGTGAAGTGGCAGGCAGAAACAGACTTCAAGGAATGTGGCAGCTGATTAGGGTGACTACTAATTAGCAGGCTTCACTGTGTGCTAATTAGGGTGGCCCCTAGGTGGCAGCAAAGAGATATAGAGAAATCTCTTTGCTGCCAACTAATGCTTATGCACATTTTTGGAGTCCAGATCTCGTTCCCACCGCAGACACAATCTGCCAGGGCTGCTGTGCCCTGAAAGAGCCCCCCAAGCTATCACTGCTGCCTTCCTTCCCAAGAGTGGCATCTGTCTGCAAACTCCAAGCACCTGAACAAGGGTGCTCCTCAAATATAGTCACAAGTTCATTAAACGATGACTACTGTTGAGATGGGCCTGCGGTGAGGGTGGGAAGCAGCATCTGGGAGATTTATTTTGGGGCTCAGAGAATTCTGCCTATGCCCTGGATAGATTCTAATAATGTTCAAGTTCCTGGGTTCTATAATTTCCCAAGACGTGAAATGGACGCTTAACATTACAGCCATCATTAAAAAGGCACAACAAAGGATGTTCTTCCTGCGGCAACTTAGGAAGTTTAAATTATCCCAGGAGCTCTTGGTACAGTTTTACAGGGGAATCATTGAGTCTGTTATCTGTTCCTCTGTAACTGTCTGGTTTGATTCTGCAACCAAACAGGATAGACTCAGACTCCAATGGATAGTTAAGTCTGCAGAAAGGATAACTGCAACCCGCCTGCCTTCTATAGAAGAACTGTATACTGTGAGGGTCAAAAGGAGGGCAGAGAGGATATCTGCAGACTCTTCCCATCCTGGATATAAACTGTTTCAACTTCTTCCTTCAGGACGGTGCTACAGAGCACCATATGCTAAAACATCTAGATACCGGAGCAGTTTTTTCCCTTGTGCCATTGCTCTGTTAAACACTACATGACATGATATGTGCTGGACAGGGGCTTCTCCATTTGAAAAAGTTATTTTACTGCATAGTGTTATTGTTTATTATCATTCCTTTTTCTGTTGCTATCCAAACGCACTGTTGATCTTGCGTAAAATATATACAAGGAAATATATTCCTTGTATATATTTTATACTTGGCCATTAAAGTATTCTGTATTCTGTATTCTGTATGATACTGTCACTACGACCAATGACTATATCAGAGGCAATAGTTTCCCTTTGTTTAAGAGATCCCTGTGGAATAGCATGCCTCAGAAATCTGCATGGCCTTACCCTAGCCTTTAGGAAAGCCATAAAGACCTGTTCTTCCAACAGGGTCCAGGGTGGGATGATTTGTAACCTGTACTATGAGAGTTATAGTACTGGTAGTTCCCTGACATAGGGCATTATATTTTGTTGTTGTTGTAGACATTTTCTTCTGTTTTCATTATTTAATATTGTCCATACTGCCTAAAGTTGCTTTGGCAATTGAGGTGGCAAACAAACAAACAAACAAACAAGGTGGAAATTTCAACTTACCTCATGATGGGTAGGTTTGGGGGAAAGCATGGGGCCATGAAGAAGACAAGAATTTATTCCACCGATGAATGCTATTGTATCAATAGACATAGATGGATTTTATCCTATGTACATCACTGCTCAGTGAAGGATCAGTGACTGTATCTAAAAATGCCATCCTCTCAACAGAAAATCAAAGGTTAGGTTTGCACAACATACTGCACAAAGACACAATACACAGCTGCTGCATTCAAATCCTGTACTATGTTATGGCTTAATATGATTGCCTGGCTCAGATAAAACAATGGCTGAGTTCCCACAACATGTTATATCACAAACTACCCAACTGCATTTTAGTTTCATCCAGCATGGTCTGTAAAACCAGCCATGGGGAAGCACAGTAGGACCTAGCTTGGTTCTGACAAAAATGGCTTCTTTGCTTTCCTTGAGATCAGGGCTTAATGTTTGTGGTGGCAATAAAGACCTTTCTCATTGCTCACTGGAATGCCATTCTTCCTTTCTGGTCTGAAAAGAATTTTAAAAACTAGGGGAAACGCTGCCTAATACTGGAAAAACTTAATAGTTGCATGGAGAAAGTGGATAGGAAGATTTTTTTCTCATATTAGAAGTGGAATCTTCCAATGGTCCGAAATTCAGGGTAAACCAAAAGAAATGCTTCACAGTTCACAGTTAAAATATGGAATTTGCTCTGACAAGATGAAATGCTAGCCACCAGTTTAAATGACTTTAAAATGGGATTAGACAAATTGGTGAGGAAAACAATTGGATATGTATTACCTCAGTAACAGAGGCACTGTGTCTCTGAATATGAACTGGAGAAAAAGAGCATATCCTGCTCAGATAAGAGGGGCCTTTGATCTGATTTATAATGCTTTGAACGTGCATTGGAATAGGCTTTGAATAAGCCCAGAGACATGGAACAAAACATTGCGCACTAACCAGCCATTGTTGTTTCTTTTTGACTTGGGTTAAGTTCCTCGGCCAACTGCTAAGGAACTAATCCTCCTGTCTTTCAGATTTCACCCACACATGAATCTCAGTGGAGCCCTTAATTTTCTTTTCTTCAAATACTTAAGAATCATGTTCTGTGTTTGTGTTACAAGATTTATCAGTGGTGGAATTCTAATAACCTTGCTAAATGCTTTTTATGTTAAGGATGTTTTATTTTATCCTGCTGAGTTCTCCTACACTGGTTCATAGTTCCTTCATTGCTCTTTTTTCTGAAAGGCTTTCAACATGTGTTCTCTTTCAAAAACCTTCAAAGTTGCATCAGTGTACTCTCTGTGAAACTAGGAAGATTAAAAGAAGTTCATCTTGTTGTTAAATATAATTATTTTGATACTGGGTTAGAGAGGACTTAAATCCCCTTCATTAATTGGCTTCAGCTTTAGAGTTTAGACACTCAACCTTAGAACACATCATGGAACCTTGCAGTTGTTAAACCAGTCCATGTCCCTAAATAATAAAGAAATAAACTACCAAGAAACCTCTATATAACAGTGTGCTCATGCAATGCATTTGGAAGTCACAAACAGCATCAGGGAATGTGGTACTACATGAGGAAAACTCTTCCCCTGCATCTGGCTGCTGTCAAACATTGGTCATCATGTCTTCTCTGGCTCTAAAGCAGAGGGGATGCACTTTCTTACCACCATAAACACTATTCTATGGAGAAAAGTGAAGGGGACTGCAATTGAAACTTAGGGGCTACCCACATGAGTGATCTATACAGTAGTATGATCCCCTGTCCCATTTGTGACAACCTGTTACAATAATGTCTTGATGGTGCTATAAAGAGCAAATGTGACTACCTTCTTAAGTTAGTGGTGGTGATGAGACACGATCCTCGACTTGACTTGAAAGGAAGCTTGGAGGGTAGAGGACAATCACACAGTTTTACCATCAAAACCTTGTTATCATTCTGTGTTCCCAGCATCAACTGTCTGAGGTGGCTCCCTCAGTTTCTTGTTGGTAACTCCATCAATTTCCTATTTTAACTTATTACCTTACCAGAAGGTAGAAAGGAAATGCATCCCTCTCACATTTCCTACAACCTTATATTGTTGCAGTTCATTCACCCTGCTAGAAGGTGTTTACAATATATTGCTGTTGAACTATGTGTGTTAAAAATTACAGGCCTTTAAGAAGTGAAATATGGCTAGTGATAATAATTTTTGCTTCATGAGCACCTCTCTGGCACAACAGGATTTTACACATGCTTAAAGGTTTTAACAGGCTTGGGAGCCCTGTGGCTCTAGATATTGCTGAATTACAACTCTAAGCAACCTCAATTACCATGGCCAGTTTTGAGAAGTACTGGGAGTTGAGGTTTACCTCTGGAGAGCCACAGGGTCCCCAACCCTACTTTCACACAATCATCTTGTATTTACGGCACATCATCTCTTTGTAACTTCACTGTTAACATCATATCCCCTTTTCTCACTCTCTCCACATATGCATCTCTCACGAGATAATTTTCCATGTATTTGACAATGTTCCCAAAGCTTAGGGCATAAGAATGGTACTTGCATGTAAGAAGCCACAATACTCTGTGTTATTTTCGCTGCAAGATATGAACACATCTATTCCTTTTAGCCTTTCTTTCTTCCATCCACAGACCAATAGATAAAGAAGTAGTAAAAAGTAGAAGCAGCAGACATTGGAAAAAAAGCTGAAAACTGGTAAGTGTTGGCCATGTCACATTATCAGAATTACATGCATAGTTGCCATGGTGACTGTGTTTCTGGAACGTTGAGCAGCACTATTTTATTTGTACTTTGCAAAGCCAGCATTGCCATCACAAATCCACCAGCTTGTGCAGTTGCGTGACTCTGCTTCTGTGGTTTTGGATTTCATCTACTATTCAGAATTTATTAAGAGCTAAAATCTAGGTTAGGTTTTCTTTATTAGGAACTTAATTTTATACTCTTAGCAAACAGCATGCTGTGAGAAGACAGACAGAAATTTAGGCAGTAATAAAACCAAGAGGACGTATGTATGATAAATCATTTGAAACCACACGACTGTAATACCCTGAAAAATGTAACAGCTCTAAACTTTCTCATAGTATAAAATGGCAAATTGCTTCCATATTGAAATAAAACAAACCCAGATTTTATCATGTTATACTTGGAAGGCCAAAAATCAGTATAAAAAGTAGTTTCAGCATACATAACTTTTTAAAAAAGAAAAATTCTGAGGTAAATGCTGCATCACAATCTAAATTGGAGGTGCAGTTGACTATTGCTGTAAGTAGCAGGATTGTGGAATCAGATTCAGATTAGCAAAATTAGCAGATTAACATCCGCAAAAGCAAATGTAGGAAGAAGGCAAACTATAGATCTGAGTAATTTACTAATCAAAAATTAGTAAAAATCAGCTGAAAAAAAAAAAGGAAGCAAGTATTCAAGAGAGTACTTTGTTCAGTCCTTGTAGCCCCACAAATTTTAATTTGATACATGCATCTTTTGCCCCATTGATTGATTTCCAGATCTCAGGGCAATATTAGAAAATACAGTAGATTCAGCAAACCTAAAATAGGCCGAGCGCAAGAATCTATCCAAGTTAAAGAAGCTATCAAAAGTTTGATAAAGAAAATGGCAAAATGGCAGCTCTTCTGTCATCAAGATCACTTCTTAGAACTATCCTTTTTCCTCCTTTATCTTTTAAATTTGCCTTTGTAGTATGTATTTCTGGGTGTTTATGCCTACTGTAATTTAATAATGTTTACTATTATGCTAGAGTGAATATTATTTAATGATTGCATCAATCTAGTTATCACTGAATAAAGCTATCTGCAGAAAATGCACAATCTAGAATTTGGAATGAATATCCAAAATTTAAAACATCTTCATATTCTTGAATGCAGAAATATTATTGTAGAAATGCCTCTTGAATTTCAAGGACCCACTTTACCTGTATTCAAAGACTGTGTTAATCAGTTCTGTGGTTTCTATGGTTTCTGTTATATGAGCTTAACCACTAGGTTTGTAAAGCATGGCTTATGGCTTTATTGTGAACCCATTCAGTTGTAGCTTCGACAAGAAACCATGGTTATGGTAAACAGTGGCCTGGTGAGCCCAGTGTTTATGTAAAAGTGCAGTTTCAGTAGGTTTCCATGTATTAGATTTCATGAAAATCAGCTTCAAATCAGCACCTATGCTTCTGTGGCATATTTATACTCCTAGGAGCAGATATTCATACATTCATTCATAGACGTGGCATGCCAAATGCCTCATCAGTGTCCATAGGGATTCCCTGCAGACTTTTGCTATCAAGAAAATTACTAATTGTCTGCCTTTCAAACACTTCCTTCTAAATGGAGCTTGGCTGAAGAGAGACTGAGTGCCCCCGGTTGTATAATGAGCTTCTCCTGTCCTTCCTAGTCTCTCAAATAATTCTCCATTCTACAAAAGCTGTTTCTAAAGGCTGTTGGATCAGAGGAGTGGGATCTGACTCCTGGATGGAGAAACTGAGAAAATTCATGGGATTGGCTGTTTCAATCAGAAATGCCTTTTGGCTTGCAAAAGTTCCAGCCAGTTCAAACAATGGGTGGGATGAGCTGGTGAAATCAATGTCTGCTGTGACGCTATTCTGAAAACTATGGTGCAAATACTTTTAAATAATAGAACTGCTCTTTATTCTAAAAGTTCAGAACATCCATTCTGTATCAAACATTTTTATATAGCCATTAAAAAAAAAAAAACACCACACCAAGGCAATTAATGTAGCCAACATATAACTAAAAGCTTGTTTCAACCTGGTTTTGCTTCCTTAATATCTATGAGAGGTTCTTCTTTTTAGATATTTTTCTTTTTACCCTTTCATTCTTTTCTGATTAATAGGTTATTAATAAGCATAATAATCTCTAGGCCTGTTATCTCCTTTCTTAATACCAGATTGTCCAGCTGTGACGTATCAGTAATTGCAAGGGAAATTCCTATCAGCGTATCCTTTACTTCACAGGTGTTTGAAAAGTTTTGTCACAAAATGAATCTTTCACACTGTAATCATATACACACTTTCTGAGAGCAAGTCCCACTGAACTTAATGGAGCTTATTACTAAGTCATTATTATATGTAGGATTGCATTATCTGTCTACATTTTACCATATCTTTTTTCTTGTGCCACAACTTGGAAACCACCACCTTGCAGTTACTTCCAAAAAAGTTTTCCCCCCACTTGGGAGTGCCCCCTCTTCAGAATGTTTTATGTGGTTATTCAACTGTCTATTACTATTATTTTAGCAGCTCTTACCCAGTCCTTCAGTGCACAAATTCTAAGACTTTTTTCCTTTTCATACACATACACACACATACACACACTCACAGAGCGAGAGAGACGTGTACATATATGAGTATATCCTATATTAGATGTTTTTAATTTAATTTTCTGTGCTTGTGTTAAATGCCTTTATTTTAACTGGAATGTTTTAATAGAACTGCAATATAGAAATAAATTAAATGTCATGCTTATCAACAGTTGTGGCTGATTTGTCCATTAGTTGTTTAACTCACTTTATTCTTAAAAAACACAATTTTCCCCCAACTGACTGAACATATTGCCAAAGCCCTCTTATTTAAATGGGAGAATTAACTTCATACTAAAATAGTTTTCACTGAAGCTAGCAGTACTTTCTAATGGTTATCTATTGTGAGCTTGAATGTTGCTCAGTAGCTGTAAAGAGGATAATTTCATAGAAGCTCTAAAATTCAAATTCTTTTTATCACTAATAAAGGTAAAGGCATCTAAATTAGAATCCATAGGCTGAGTAATATGGTATTCGGTATACCATAAATTTTGTCTTAAACTCTAGCATTAATAATTATGACAACTTTCATTCTGAAGGAATTCCATGATGAGTTGTTTTCATTTTAAATCATTGTTGGGCTACATTAATTCCAATAGGACATGAAACATATGTAATAAATGGTGTTCTTTAATTAAAATCACAGAAATCCCTAGTAATGTATAACTAAAAAGGCTCAACAGATTTGTTTAGCAATTGAAGCCCTAATAACACCAGCTAAGTCTAGCAATACCATCAGGTAATTGACCTAAATTGCAATCCCTTTGTGCCTAATATTATATCCAATACCACAATTTTTCTCTGATTTTTGTAT
Organism: Liasis olivaceus; assembly: GCA_030867105.1. Lineage (NCBI taxonomy): Eukaryota > Metazoa > Chordata > Lepidosauria > Squamata > Pythonidae > Liasis > Liasis olivaceus. The sequence goes on along the minus strand of CM061349.1, from coordinate 133,722,685 downwards.
TCATCAAAGCTAGGTTTTGGCCATTTTTGCTATGTTAAAACCATAGTATTATAAGGCAGTTTTGTTGGATGCCACAGTGTTCAAAACCTGGAGATCTAGGAGTCACTGCTGAGAGTCTCAGATTGAATTAGTCCAGTGAAGTAGAGCTAAGACTGTGTTAATGGACATATTTTGTTTCCTAGACAACATTTGCACTCCACTGTGTTTATACTGATGCCTGGGATCCTGATAGGTGAGAACAATCAAACAGATAGGACAATCAAGCTATCTAGATAACCCAAAGATAACTTACCTGCATTTACTCTAATACTACCTAATTATACACTGAAAGATCAAGATGACCTCATGCTTTAGGCAGCAGAATGAATTTATCCTTTGCATTTCTCATTCACTTTAGTTTTTTTAAACTCTTGAGGGTTTTTGTTTGTTTTTAATTTATTTTTGTATAACATACACACAGTAGATGTTCTAGAAACTTCAGTACTTCTACTTTGGCTATGAAATGGATTTAAAAAAAACCCCTTTGATCTGATCCAAACTTCTTCAGAACTTTTGTGAAGTGTACTAGGAATACTAAACTGAACAAAATAGATTATATTCATTCTGAAATAAAAATATTAAAATCAAAACCTCTGGATATCAGAAATTGAAAATGATTGATAGCATGTATCAATGCTTTTCAGAGCATTGGGGCCCATTATTGCTAAGTGGTACTACTTTGAATAGGAATCTTTGGAAAAATTATTTATTAGACATTTTTCTTTAATCAATATTGTATTACTGGCATCTTTACTTCTTTCTTATAATTTATACTATTTTAAAAAAGCAGCACTGGGTAAAACCCTTGGGGGTTACAATAAAAGTCATCTAATAAAATATTTTTTTCCTTGTTTCACAGTGAATTTAATTCAGTTCAGTTGAAAGAAAGTCAGTCCTCAGTTTTTCTCTTGGACAAAAGGGAACGTATTTAACTCAGCAGAACATTTATTATTATTGTTTTTAAATAATGATTTTAAATTTTATTGTCAGATGTCAAATACTAGTGGCTGATGGTATCTCTTGTATCTTGGCTAGTTAGCCATGCAGACTTGGAAAGATCATTAGAATTACAGGGACTTTGATGATTAAGTAGGATGTGGATTAGCAAGCTGTTTCAAGATTGTGATGCATTCAGTGAACAGGACCATCTTCAGTTCAATATGTGTTCCTCATCCTAGACTATTATGATTACTAATATGATAGCAAACAAAGCACGTACACCCTTAAATACTTCTTCATATAAGGGTTCCTTTTGTAAAATAATACTGTGAAACTTGCCAGCATAGCTAGCTTTCTAAAATGTATGGGTTTGTAGAAGTGATGTGTGTGTGTGTGTGTATTTGATTACAATATTTTGAGAAAAATGGGGATATCGATGAAGACTCTATAGTTCTCATGGTCATCTGGTTACTGGTTACTTCTGGAGATAATCAGTAAGGTACTTGCGTGTACAATGAAAAAAATATGTCTTATTTGTGCATAGCACCAGTTCTTTAAAGGTGTCAGATAAAATATGTAGGATGCAATTCATTGTATATACTATATTCTGAAATTAAAATACATTTGCTCATGTTCTCAAGACATTTGCAAACTTCATATATGTAAGTTCCACAAAAGAAGTAAACTAAAGAATAATACTAAGTTTTCCTTAGAGGTAATGTGCAGAATATAGAAGAAATTATATATTTTCGATTTTTAATGGACCTGTGGGTATGGTATTTAATTAATTGACACCAATATTAGAATGTGGATACAACATGCAAATGAAGGGCCAAAGAATCTCAGATTTAAATATTTAACTCAACATTAGTTTTTGGTTATTTAATATTACAATATACACCCCATTTTTAAGTCAGGGATGTGTACCCCCTCCCAGATCAGTGTTGTGCAAATATGGCCCCCTTTCGGAAGAGAACATCACAGTGAGATTTTTTGTGTGATTTAATCATAATATTGACAATTTTATCAAATTTTACAAAACTGGTATTTTTTTAAAAAAATCTAACTCTTAATAAGACTAGAATGGGGTTCTTTTAAAATAGAAAAGCATTATTACGCTACTGCTCTTCTGGAATACTCATATTAAAAACCCTATGTAGCAAAATACAAACTGTAGCTAATAAAAGGTAATTCAGTCCACCATGATACTGTATACCATTAAATTCTGGGAATTCACAATAATATTGCGTTATTAGCATGTTGTTTGCACAATGGCATTGGTAAATTTAAATATAAAGACTAAAACAAAACTCCAAACTTAGACTGTGGCCATAACTGCTATGGGACATGTATTAATTTCCACCCTTTGGATATGATTTTCAGAGCTAGTGCCAGCAACAAGTGCCAGTCTAAATAATTGGTTAGAGGAACTAAAACTTCTTCATAAACAGAAATGGTGTTCATAAATCTCCATGATAGAAAGAATAATTTCTTTGATTTTATATAATTTTATCACAACCGACCAAGAATAAATAAATAAATAGACACATGAGGATAGTTAGCACTTTATATCCTCAAAACACCACACAAACATCCACTAATTGAGCTAATGAGAGGCTATTCATCTTATGGGGCCCAATTTCACTGGTTCTACTTCTCATTTCTGTCATCGTGCCAAGTTATAGAATCAGTTCTTCTACCTTTGCAAATGAAGGTATTTTCTCATTCTCTAAATATAGGAGCTTATTATTATAAGTTAGAAAGGTGGCAAAACATTTTAAATGTTAAAATCTTCTGTTAGAAAAATATAGATTTGTTAAACAACAACAACAACAACAAAAAAACACAGGGTTGGGCCTTGAGTTTTAAAAAAAGAAGTAATTTATGCATTAATGCAAAGAGAAAGAAATGGCTCTATGGGCAAAATTCAAGTACGAGCGACCAGCTTTTTAATTGTAAAGTATGTGCAACATTTTTAAAAATGTTACAACACTGCATGACCTGTAATGCTCACAATATTTACATCAACTGCTTACATAAAACCATAAAAACTCTAAAAAGGAGGGAAAAATCTGTATGGACTGAAACAAACTATTCCTAGCACCCACATCAATGCCAATATTAACCAATGAAATCGAGTGCACAAAAATACTTTACATAGTCTACTAATGTAAAGTATACATTGGTGAGAAAAGTACAAACCTAATTAGTTAAAAATGTCAAAAGAAGGGTTGGTCAATACAAATTCAGTTTTAGGGACAAAAAAAAAATCTTTAAAAAACTACTAAATATAAACACACATCCACCCATACACACACCCATGAGTATTCATGAATAGAAACATCTGTTTAGACAAGAGCAGAAAGCCGGCTGGTACGAAAAATGGACAACATTAACTCTTTAAACGTAACAAACACATCAACTTGTAACAAAAAATAAGAGTGCTAACTGAACTACACAAAGTATCATTTCAAATGAGTTTTCATGTAGGATTGTGGAGACTACCCTGCCATCACATAGAAGACAAAATGAACCTACCCAGCAGATGGAAGGATTCCTGTCTCCAGGCCACTGTAGCTTAGTGTAGTTAATTGCATTCCCTCAGACTGGGGTGTGGAAAACGGAATAAGAGCTGTCCACATGAGACTAGGTGATCTAACCCCATGGTAGGGTTATGTGCATTGGAAAGGAGAGCTGACCATAGGAAAAATAATTTCCCTAAATCTGTTGTCCTCTGGGGCTCATATCATGTGGAAAATGGAGCTTGGGCCCAGAGAAAATGAACTAGGCAGGCAATAAGTACTCCTTATATAAGCACTACATTTTGGTTATAGACTTATTGTCATCAGCCTTAGATGCTGCTGATTACCAGTAATCTTTGCTAGGAGAGGTAACTAGGCCACTTTAAGGAATGAAGTTCCAGGATCAAATACAATGGTGGCTTCCAGATGAAGAGGTAGCAGGTAGTCCTAAGGACTCCATCTTGGGCCTAGGCGTAGTGAATTGGGATACCTGGAAAAGGGGGAAGGCCACTGCCACTCTAAGCAGCACCCACACTGAAAATGATACTGCGTTATAATTTCTTTCAAAGGTACTGGTATTTTGAGAAACCTCACAGCTTTAGGTTCATGTATCTGTAGTGTACTATCAACTTCTAACATATATGTTTCACATTTCTTTCAAACTTAACATAACATAAATAATCTGGTTAATAGATTCAACCTGCACATTTCTGCCACATTAATATAAATATATATATAGATATATTTATATATTTATATATAGGAATCTGTTAATGGTATAAATAATTCTTATTAAATAAAATAAATCTGATATGTTACATAATACTGATAAAATCACTGGCTGGGATCCAAAGAACTACATTAGGTCCATCCAAAGATTTGGATTTGCTTCAACTGGGCTTTGACTAATTGCTACCTCTATTGAAAAGAACTCCATTGTATCAGAAATAATTGTTTTGGAAGTTGCCAATGGTTCAAGAACATTGGTAATCTCCATACTGGGAAGGAGATTTTGTTCAAGAGATACTTTGAAAAACCTTATAGATGCACTGAATTAGCTGTGGAGTCCTTTGGATCCTGGCCACTGCCCCTAGCAGTTTAGTAAGCCACCTTTCACCTTTAGTATTAATAAGGAAAATGCTGTTGGTATTGGCAGGCAAGGGAATTCAGTAACTGCTTATGCTCATACAGCCCATTGAATACAGTAAAAATATCCAAGGACAACTAGCAACTGAATCCCTTTCTTAATTTAGGAACACATTTTTGCTAAATTGTAATCTTGCTGCTAACAATTAGCAATAACAATGAGTCCTACAATTGGGCTATTGCTCTCATACTTTAATAGGAATTGTGTTCTTTGATTAAATAAATTGGAATAGCTAATTTAGGCTTAGTTAAAGCCTAAATGAAAAAATGAATGCTGATATGTTTCTGATTTCAAAGCAGGTAGCTAGGAAATTCTGTTAAAGCTGACTCAAATATTCTATCTAAATATTTTTAATTAAAAAAAATCTACAATACTATGATTTAAAAGTCAGGCAAATTAAAAAAAAAAATGCAACCAGTAGTTGCAGCTTTTGATATCTTAATTTGACCTATGATCCCACATCCCGTTAGGAATCTGCAAGGTTTCACTCTCCTACAGGGACCCAAAATGGAGTACAGTACTTCCAGGCCAGGTTCATTCCAAACAGACACTATAAATGAACACTCAGTGGCAAAAAGTGTTATGTCATAATTAGGGGATTACATAATCATGCCTTTTCACTGCTGTTAAATACAAAAACAGCATTTTTTACATTATTATATAAAAGCATTTAGGCTGTATTTTTATTTATCACTTTACATTGGTAGTCTCTTGTATGTGTACTCAATAGAAACCGAAGAATTTTGTACACTATTCTTTTGTACAATAAAAGATAAAGTGTGCATTAGGTATGCTTGTACATGACAATAGTACACTATTTACATTTCAGATATCGTCATGAAATTCTGTTTTATCTATATACATAATGAAAATTTTGCAGAAACATTTGGACTATAATTTTATAATCACAATTTTAGTATTATAGAAAAAAGGGTTTATAGACACTCTGCAATCTTTAGAAGATCTGGATTAACTTCTCCCTCTTTACCAATAAGAATACTGTACCACTGTTTTGTTTAGCACCTTGTGGTGATTATATATATATATATATATATATATATATATATATATATATATATGAAAACTATGTGCATGTTTGACTATGTTAGAGCCAGATCAGTAACAAAGACATTCAATGTTATCTAGAGATCTTCCTCCTCTTGGGTTTTGGAGGCTTCAACTGTCTGTCTCCCTGTGGAATTTGATGCACCTAGGAAAAGCAAAAAGAAAGCCTTTAGGGATTAACAAGTAATGAAAGGACAGTAATGAACTACCAGATAACATTACTAAAATTCAATTCACATGTATTATCTGAAAAGATATCTGACTCAGCTAGATTAATTTTACTGCAGGCTAGAATAAAGATACAAACATACCGAAGAGCTGCCTATTTCAGTATATTGAAGCTAAACCTATATACACATTCATGGTTTAAATTCTAAGCCTCTTCCCCCTGTCTTTGCGAGTCAATGGATTAGCCAATTTTTGGCTGGATTTGAGAGGTACCTGATATATGTTCATAAAAATTCTCCCCTAATCTGGCAACTATTGGTTCTTGCCTCACCAGTTTCATTCCTTACAGCACCTTGCTGATAGTCAGGAACATCTAGAACAATATATCATACAGCATCCTGGGACAGGTTTCCAGCTATGGATGGAGGTGGAAAAAATCACAGACCTTTCCCACATGCTGAAGGCACTGGGACTTTTTAATGCATATTGTATCTATTGCAATGCGCAGTAATGCATACAGACTACTGCAATGCGCTCTACATGGGGCTACCCTTGAAGAGTATCCGGAAGCTTCAGCTGGTCCAGAATGCAGCTGTGCGAATTATTTTTGGGGCCCGAAGGACCCACATAACATCGTTGCTCCGCGAGCTGCATTGGGTACCAGTTTGCTTCCGGGTCCAATTCAGGGTCATCACCTTTAAAGCCCTACATGACATGGGACCAGGTTACCTGAGGGACTGCCTCTTCCCCACGACTTCAACCTGTCCCACCTGATCACACAGAGAGGGGATGCTCTGGACCCCCTCGGCAAAAGAGCTCCAACTAGCGGGGTCCAGAAGGCGGGCCTTCTCTGCTGTAGCCCCTGCCCTTTGGAATATCTTGCCCCTGGAAGTGAGATTGGCCCCCTCACTCCCGGCCTTTCAGAGAGATTTGAAGACCTGGCTCTGCCATCTGGCCTGAGGCGGGGAGGGAAGTCATCAAGTGTGGGGTTGGCTAGCCCCTTAGAGGCCTGCTGTTGCTGCCCTGAACCATTGGCCTCCTGGACTTTTTCCTTCATCTTTTGTAACTGTGTATATAGGCTTTTAATTGTATATTTATTTATTGTTTTTAATGAGTTGTGAGCTGCTCAAGGTCCCCCATTGGGGGGAGATGGGCGGGAACAAATTTAATAAATTAAAAAAAAAAATCTAGGGAGCCAATTTGAGCCAACTCATTACTTCCATTTTAGATATGATATACAGTGGTACCTCGGTTCACGAACTTAATTCTTTCTGTGACTCTGGTCACGAACCGAATTGGTCGTGAACCGAATCAAATTTTCCCATAAGGTTCAATGTAAATACAGTTAATCCGTTCTGACCCCTACGAATTTGGTCGCCAACTGATTTTGATCGCGTCCCGAATCAAATTTCCCTATAAGGTTCAATGTAATTACGATTAATCTGTTCCGAACCATATGTTTGTTTTTTTTTAAACCGCAAAAATATGACACAAAGTATAGTACGAAGAGAGAGAAAGCTAACCTTGCTCGACGCGACTTCTGGCGTGGAGGACAGGAAGGCGGGTGGGGAGGTAGTTACTGCTTGGAGGGAGAGTCCCCCTCCCTACAGGAAGCCGCAACCACATGTCACGGGAGGGAAAATGGCCACGGATCCTGTTCGTAACCCGATGCGGAGTTCGTGAACGGAGGCAAAATTTAGCAACTGGAGCTGTTCGTGAACCGAATTGTTCTTGAACAGAAGTGTTCGTGAACCGAGGTACCACTGTATTTAAATCTACCTAATGAATTTATTGGGAACGCGTATTTTGAAATGTTATGCTCATTATCTTAAGCACTGCACAAAATTTATTTCCTGTAAACCTTCCCTTACTTCTGTGCTTCTGTTCCAACTATGTGCTTCTTCACAAATGTTAGGCAGGGGGAGCCCTTATCCTCCCTGTTTCTCCCCCTTCAGCTGTAACCCTGAAAAATTAAACATTCTGTATGAAATACTTACATTCCCAGACATTTTGTCAAGTTCACTCATGGCCTCATGGATAGCAGCTTCTAAATGGTTATTTAGCTTCCCACTTCTAAGATGAAAACAGAGGAATAGACTTACAATAATGCTATAACTTTTCAGTAGAATATGCTGTTTAAAAATATATATTACAACTTCAAATAACATTCCATTCAGCTTTTCAGTAATAGTGAGAGACATTTTACTTTGTATATTTTCAATTTAATATGACACACACACACATACAGGTAGCCCTCAGGTTACAACCATTCATTCAGAAACCGTTCAAAGGTACAACGGCACTGAACAAGTACTTACGACCAGTCCTTGGAGTTCCGGCTGTCACAGTGTCCCTGCGGTCATGTGATTATAAGCTGGGTGCCTGGTGCCTGGCTTGCAATTATGTTGCAGTGAGCTGTGGCCAAGTGATTGTGATTTCCAATGTTCCCTGCCGGCTTCCCACAAGCAAAGTCAATGGGGAAGCCGACAGGAAGTCAGAAGTCCTTGTTTAATGATGGTAATGGGGACTGCTGAAGTTGCCATTGCTAAAGGATGTGATCACGTGACATTGCACTTTACAACCTCATCGCTTAGTGATGGCAATTCCAGTCCCAACTGCCATTGTTATTCATGTGTCTTCTCTAGTTGTTCCTTTTTTATTATGACAAAGGTGTCGTCTACATACCGGATCCATACTTTTGGTTGTATGTGTGGGAGTGTTATCGTTTCTAGACACTACATTACAATCTCTGCTATGATTCCTGAGAATGGTGATCCCATATCTATCCTTCTGTCTGTCAGTCAGTCACTTAATAACACTATAATAGTATAAATATATAGAAAAATATTGATACATATTCATATATCAGTGGACATATTAATAAATTATCAAAACCAGCATGGTATATTTGAAGAAAGCATTATGGGAAATGAAAGGAATAGAGAATAATATTAGGAAAAGTAATTAATGACTTAAGGATTTGAAAGAAAGAAAAGGCATACATTAAAAAGTGTTTGTTATATCTTTTTAAATATTATATTTAAAAAGAAGAGATGCATATAGATTCATATTATAGAATTAATATAATTTTACAAGAAATAACAAAACATCTGGAGATACACTGATTAAAATTGTGGGATCTGGAAATCTCAAAATATTATAGAATTTGTGGGGGAAACAGCAGTATCTGAAGGCTTATCATATATTAACATTAGAACAAAAAGGAAGATGAATATTTTAACAAGAGAAGTAAACATAATGATAATTTGCATAAATGTGATTTTTTCCTACTTAATAATTAACCATGTAAAAAGAAAGCTTGTGATGAAAACAGTGAACTAAATCACTTATACAGGAAAAAGTTATCATTCTTCATGTGTATAGTCCTGAAAGACCTTCAAGGATATTATAGTTTTCTGAAATGGGCTCTGAGTGAGATCAGATTAATTTTGGTATTTATGTATGAACCAAATAACTATATAGATAGTAACTCTGTTCAAGCAATAATGTGCATAACCCAAAATGGGACAAGAGATGAGCAGCCCCTCCCTTCTCCTAGTTGTGCTGGTCAGTGAAATGATAGTCTCCACGTTTTCTCTCTGTAGCAGGAGGCCTTCCTGTACATGTGAATGCTCCCATTTGAACTGGTTTCTCCTTTAGAAGAGTTTCACTCAAGTGAAAGCTATCTAACTGATAAGTGGATAGAAAGTGAGGTCATTTCAGTAAGGAATTTCAATGCTATATTCACTCTAGAACCTAAACACATCAAAAAGGCATAACAAATGTACCAAGGTTCTAAATATATTTCTAAAACGGTTACATATTTTATTTTTAATAGATATATGAAAACCATAGTATCTAGGACAAAAATATGTTACTTTTTCAGCTGCAAATTACTTTTATTTTTAAAACATGCAACATCTGTTTGTGCAAAGGACTTTCAAATACCCTCTTCCTCTGAACATCTACCAAATCTGCCCCAGAAAGTTATCCCTGCCTTTTGAATAGATGTTGGTGTCTGTAAGGCATATATAAAATTATACGGAGTAGAAATATATACACCAAAGGTAATAATCAATTTCTGAATGTTTATAAGAAATTGTATAAATGCAACATTCCTTCAGGGAAAGAAATGAACACATCTATGGTTATAATATAACACAAAAGACATGCAAAACCTGAAATTACTATGCAATACATCAAAACTAAAATTAAAATTAAGAAAGGAGAATCGCTAAATGAGAGTTAATATGCAGTATCAAGAAAGTAACACATTTGATAGCACAGAAGAAATTTTCATTTTGTGGTTATGGAAAAAATGATTTCAAATTATGTTGCATACCTAAACTTTCAGTTGTAAGGGCCCAAATTTTTACAGTCCTTCTGACTATGATTTTGATAAACAATACCTCCTTTACTTAATTTGCAAATATTTGTCAGAAAGGATATATGAAATGGACAATGAATAGGGGCCAATAATGTGAAGCTTGTGAATGCATGGCACAGATCCCCTTAAATGGCGGACCACAAACATATAAACATTTTAAAAAATGTTATTTGTATGGGCAACATTTAAAAATATTGCCAAATCTTAAGTTTCAGAAAAGAGCTCTATCTTGTAAGACATTAGCTTCCGATTGATGAGACTGTGTGAGAATTCAGAGTTGAAATTATTGACAATTTGTGAGATTTGGCACTTGTGCAAGATTTCAGATGATTTCAACGTTTTTTGGAGGTAGGGGAACAGGCCAATGACTCAAAATGTTGCTATCTTGAATGCAGTAGCTAAAAGTTTAACACATTGTTAATATTGGCCAATGTGAATGTAAAATGCAGAAAATACTGTAGACTACAAGGTCTTATACAGGTGAAACTCGAAAAATTAGAATATCGTGCAAATGTTCACTTATGTCAGTATGGCAACTCAAAAGGTGAAACCAATATATGAGATAGACGCATTACATGCAAAGCGAGATATGTCAAGCCTTACTTTGGTATAATTGTGATGATTATGGCGTACAGCTTATGAAAACCCCAAATTCACAATCTCAGAAAATTAGAATAGTGTGAAAAGGTTCAATATTCTAGGCTCAAAGTGTCCCACTCTAAGCAGCTAATGAATCCATAACACCTGCAAAGGGTTCCTGAGCCTTTAAATGGTCTCTCAGGCTGGTTCAGTAGGAATCACAAGCATGGGAAAGACTGCTGACCTGACAGTTGTGCAGAAAACCATCATTGACATCCTCCATAAGGAGGGAAAGCCCCAAAAGGGAATTGCAAAAGAAGTTGGATGTTCCCAAAGTGCTGTATCAAAGCACATCAATAGAAGGTTATGTGGAAGGGAAAAGTGTGGTAGAAAAAGGTGCACAAGCAGCAGGGATGACCGCAGCCTGGAGAGGATTGTCAGGAAAAGGCCATTCAAAAGTGTTGGGGACTTTCACAAGGAGTGGACTGAGGCTGGAGTTAGTGCATCAAGAGCCACCACACACAGACGGATCCTGGACGTGGGCTTCAAATGTCGTATTCCTCTTGTCAAGCCGCTCCTGAACAACAAACAACGTCAGAAGCGTCTTACCTGGGCTACAGAAAAAAAGAACTGGTCTGTTGCCCAGTGGTCCAAAGTCCTCTTTTCTGATGAGAGCAACTTTTGCATCTCATTTGGGAACCAAGGACCCAGAGTCTGGAGGAAGAATGGAGAGGCACACAATGCACGATGCTTGAAGTCCAGTGTGAAGTTTCCACAGTCTGTGTTGATCTGGGGAGCCATGTCATCTGCTGGTGTTGGTCCGCTGTGCTTCATTAAGTCCAGGGTCAACGCAGCCGTCTACCAGGAGATTTTGGAGCACTTCCTGCTTCCTTCCGCAGACGAGCTTTATGGGGATGCTGACTTCATTTTCCAGCAGGACTTGGCACCTGCCCACACTGCCAAAAGTACCAAAACCTGCTTCAGTGACCATGGGATTACTGTGCTTGATTGGCCAGCAAACTCGCCTGACCTGAACCCCATAGAGAATCTATGGGGCACTGTCAAGAGAAAGATGAGGGACATGAGACCGAACAATGCAGTGGAGCTGAAGGCTGCTATTGAAGCATCCTGGTCTTCCATAACACCTCAGCAGTGCCATAGGCTGATAGCATCCATGCCACGCCGCATTGTGGCAGTCATTGCTGCAAAAGGGGCCCAAACCAAGTACTGAGTACATATGCATGCTTATACTTTGCAGAGGTCTGATATTGTTCTATTTCCAATCCTTGTGTTATTGATGTCATGTAATATTCTAATTTTCTGAGATTGTGAATTTGGGGTTTTCATAAGCTGTACGCCATAATCATCACAATTATACCAAAGTAAGGCTTGACATATCTCGCTTTGCATGTAATGCCTCTATCTCATATATTGGTTTCACCTTTTGAGTTGCCATACTGACATAAATGAACATTTGCACGATATTCTAATTTTTCGAGTTTCACCTGTATTGTCAGCAATACTTCTTAATCTAGTGAAGGAACCTATATATAAATTATGCAGAGGATTAAATAGGAAAATCTGAGAGGAGTTGAATGAAAATAATATTTTGACTAATTATATTTAAATAATTATATTTAAATAATTTTTAAATATATTTAATATATATTTAAATATATATTTATATTACAGTTAACAGATCACAAAAAGGTTGTATGCATTTTATAAGCATATTTAGTTATATAGAACTATAGATTGCTAAGATTATGTCATAAATCCAGAGGAAAATCCAGAGTTTTGTTGTCTGGAAAATGTTCTTCTATTGTTTGGGGATCAAACTAAAATATATATTCTACCAGCATGTTCACCCACTAAAGAAAAGAATGCAGTCACATAAATATATTTTTTCAAATTGCAAGTAAATATAGACATAGTATGGCATCTAGAATTTCACCTCTATTATTTAACAGCATTATTTTTCAGATAGCAAATTAACTAGAAATATAGTTTGAAGTAGACGTGATAAAATAATTGATGTCTTAGTTATCTTTTAAAAACTGGATTAGTGCATAAGAATGGTATTTTCCATTGTTTTAGCGTCTGCAGATAAGGAATTATCCAAGAAGTATGTAGAGAGAAGTTATGATTAGAACTCATGATTTTTAAAAAACATTCTTAAATTCTGGGGTACAAAAATAATAACTGAAATAATATAATTATTAATTTTAATGGGCAATAGAAAATTAAATATAATTTCAGTTCAATATTCAATAAAATCTTGATTCAATGGATCATTTGGATGGAAGGGGTGCCCATTAATCCTACATGTGTATTAAATCTGGAAGATACTTTTTTGCATGTGTAAAAAATCCATCCACTATTATGTGCATGTGTAATAGAATAGACTAGGCCTCTTCTTTCAAACTGATCATATTTGGCTATAGCCACCATCTTGTCCTATTCATATTACATGCACACACACATACATGCACGTGTGCGCACACACACTGTGACTATAGTTATGCTCCTGAACTAGTCCTTTCTTGCAACTGCTTGCAACAGAGAGCACCAATCAGTCTTCTTTGTTGCCTCCTAGCTTTGTGCTGGAAGCCTAGTGGCTCTAAGGAGTGCAACTTGTCCCTTCTCTTCTTTACCAAGACTACAATCTTCTACTACAAATGATGTTACAGCACAACCTGCTCGTGTGTATGATCCCTGATCTTCTCAATGCCTTTCCACCAATCTTCCCATCATTACCACTGATCTTCCAGCTGACCCATGTACCCTCCTAATCTTTTCAATGTCTTCCCACCAACATCAGGAAAATCCCAGTTTGATGGATGTTGTCCATTATTCTAAGGAGGGAGCACATCTGAGCTCAAATTTTGTCTTTTGCATCCAAGTTTTTACTATATCATATATATATATATATGGTACAAACCATACATGGACGAGACAAGAGAACTTGGAAATGATGGAATGCTATTACAACAGCAGACCTAATGAGAGAGGATACCATGAGAACTTGGAAATGATGGAATGCTACTACAACAGCAGACCTAATGAGAGGGGATATATGAAACGTATGAGGGAACTATGGATAGACAGAAGGCCTACATCCACACTAACTGAGAAACAACTAGTTACCCAGCACTTCAACATAGTGAAGAGGAAGCTGCTCTCACAACTTGAGATAGACCAACTCCACATTACAACGCAGACTCAAGCAGACCTGGAAGAACAAGCAGATGTGCAGCCAACACCTGAAGCTGGAATGTCACTGCCACCCCTTCCATTACAGAGCACAGCAGCTGATATGAGGCATAGGATCATGGATAAACTAGCTACAGTCAACCCTCGAGTCCGATTACCAAGGGTCAGTGGAGAAGTACCATCAGATAGTATGCTAGAAGATGCCAACAGAGCCCTCCAGACAATCCCTACTACCGCCATAACTGAAACCAATGAATTGGTATATGCTACAGCCGCTGTAATCCTGGAAATGCTTGGCTACATGATCAAGAACAGCAGTACATACCCACCCTGGAAAATGAGATTGGAGGCTAAGATCAAGGCAACTCGGAGAGAAGTCAGTCAGCTGGTGGAACTACAGAAGTGTGTGGAGATTAAGGATAAGACTCGGCTACTGAAAAAAACCATGGGCCTGACTCCATCTGAAGCCCTAGAGACTGCTAAACAAAGGCTCACAGCACTGGCTACCAGGCTAAGGAGATACACTAGAGAAGCAGAGGCCAAGAAGATAAATGCCCTGTTCTCCAAAGAACCATCCAAAGTGTACTCCCAACTGCAGTGCAACCACAGAGTATCAGCTGAGCCACCAGCAGTGGAAACTGAACAGTACTGGAAGAACATATGGGAGAAAGAGAAGACGCATAACACCAGTGCAAAGTGGCTGCAGGACCTGAAAGCAGACCACAGCAATCTCCCAGAACAGGAACCAGTCACCATCACAGTAGCAGACATCCAACAGCGGGTCAAGAACATGAAAAGCTGGACAGCACCTGGCCCGGATATAATCCACACCTACTGGCTAAAGAAACTAACAGCAATGCATGAATGCCTAGCAGCACAGATGAACCACCCAGACTGGCTAACAGAAGGAATAACAGTGCTGATCATGAAAGACCCTCACAAAGGAACAGCACCATCCAACTACCGGCCACCCCACAACATGGAAAGTTCTATCAGGCATCATAGCTGCCAAGCTACAAGACCATATGGGCCAGTACATGAACACAGCTCAGAAGGGCATTGGGAACAACACCAGAGGCTCAAAACACCAGTTACTCATAGATAGAGCAGTCACCTGAGATTCAAGGTCTAGGCAGACCAATTCGAGCACAGCCTGGATTGACTACAGGAAAGCCTATGACTCAATGCCACACACATGGATCTGTGAATGCCTGGCACTGTACAAAGTCAACACGACACTCAATGGGACTGTGGAAGACAACACTGGAAGTGAACTCAAGACAGCTTGCACAAGTGGCCATCAAGTGCGGCATATACCAAGGTGATGCACTGTCCCCACTGCTGTTCTGCATAGGCTTAAACCCCCTCAGCCAGATAATCACAAGGTCTGGATATGGGTACAAGTTCAAGAGTGGAGTCACCATCAGCCACCTCCTCTACATGGATGACATCAAGCTGTATGCTAAGAGTGAACGAGACATCGACTCACTATCCACCTGACACAGATCTATAGTGAGGACATTGGGATGTCATTTGGACTGGAGAAGTGTGGCAGGATGATAGTAAAGAGAGGGAAGGTAGTTAAGACCAATGGAGTGGAACTACCAGTGGGCCACATAGCAGACATAGAGACCAGCTATAAATACCTTGGTGGCCCACAGTCATATGGGAACCATGAGGAGGAGGCAAGAAAGACAGCAGCATCCAAGTACCACCAAAGGATAAGACAGGTCCTGAAGAGCCAGCTCAATGGGAAGAACAAGATCCATGCCATCAACATGTATGCCCTGCCAGTCATCAGATACCCTGCCGGTATAGTGAGCTGGCCAAAGGAAGACATGGAGGCTGCTGATGTGAAGACCCGGAAGCTCCTCACAATGTATGGAGGTTTCCACCCCAAGTCCAACACCAAGAGACTGTACACCAGCTGCAAAGAGGGCGGGCAGGGCCTGATGAGTGTCAAAGCCACTGTCCTGGACGAAACCCGAAGTATCCAGGAGTACATCAGTAAGATGGCACCCAAAGATGAGCTGCTGAGAGAATGCCTCAGGCAGCAGCAGACAAGGCAGGAGGTTCAAGCAGAGGAAGTGCCATGGCAAGACAAGCCCCTGCATGGGATGTACCATTGACAGATAGCTGAGGTGGCTGACATTGGGAAATCCTATCAATGGCTGGAAAGGGCCGGACTAAAAGACAGCACTGAGGCACTGATCATAGCAGCACAAGAACAGGCACTAAGCACCAGATCCATAGAAGCAGGGGTCTACCACACTAGACAGGATCCAAGGTGCAGATTGTGCAAAGAGGCCTCAGAGACAGTCCAACACATAGTGGCAGGGTGTAAGATGCAGGCAGGAACAGCATACACTGAATGGCACAACCAAGTAGCTGGCATGGTGTACAGGAACATCTGCACAGCATATGGGCTAGACCCCCCCAAGTCCAGATGGGAGATTCCACAGAAGGTTGTGGAGAATAACAGGGCTAAGATCCTGTGGGACTTCCAGATCCAGATGGACAGGCAGGTACTGGCTAATCAACCAGACATCATGGTAGTAGACAAAGACCAGAAGACAGCGGTAGTGATAGATGTAGCAGTGCCAAGTGACAGCAACATCAGGAAGAAGGAGCATGAGAAGCTGGAGAAGTACCAGGGCCTGAAGGAGGAAATAGAGAGGATGTGGAAAGTAAAGGCCAAAGTGGTCCCAGTGGCGGTAGGAGCACTCGGGGCCGTGACTCCTAAGCTGGGAGAATGGCTCCAACAGATCCCAGGAACAACATCAGAGCTCTCTGTGCAGAAGAGTGCAGTGCTAGGAACAGCTAAGATACTGCGCAGAACCCTCAAACTCCCAGGCCTCTGGTAGAGGACCCGAGATTGAGGAAGACACATACCACCCATAGGGGTGAGAGGGGAATTTTTATGATATAACCATTTTAGATAATTTTAAAAAATGTTAAAATACCCAGAATCCTTAAATATCTGTATGTTCAGAAATAACAGCTATGTGATGAAGGTACAGGACCAAAAGGAGGACATTTTTTCATATAAAATGAAATGGTATTAGGAATATAATTAGGAATACTGGATAAAAGGGGATTTATATATCCTTTATGTTTCTACTGCTGAATTTAGAAAGCCAGTGTTTATATTTATTTAACCTATTGAGTAATAATTATAATTTTCACAAGTGCAGGAATTCATTTTTACCCATCTGTCTCTTTTCACATAATGGAATATTAAAATATGTATTACTATAGTTCCAATTCAATGGTAAGTATGTATGGGGATTTTTTGTCTCAAATCAAATGGTTACATATGTGTGCTTTTGCACCTCAATTATATTGCATTAATTCTCTCTATAGGCTATTTTTGCCTTGAATGCCTGAATTCATTCTGAATTCATGGATGTAAACTTTAGTGCCCTGGGATTTGCCAGAGGGGGGCATGTGTTCCTGGGTTGAATCCTCATTCTGGGCTGAACTGCAACTGTGTCATAAGACTACTGCAAGCACCAGTTCAACAAAGCACATTCAGTGTGCTTGAGACACCCTAGTTTTCATTGAGGAGTTGTATCTCCCAATTCTTCACATAGCACTAGAAAAAAGTGAAACACCATTTCTATTGTTTTGTATTTTTATCCACTATATAAAAGGTTTTTTTGACATTTATTATTTGACTGCAGCCCCCACCTTTCCCTGATTTGCCAAATGTATGGCCAAGTCTGAAGATATTGAACTGAACTGGAAATAAGCGATATTGTAGTGCCAACTGAGAAACAGAAGTTTGTCAAAATTAATCTGGCCATAACTGAAAAATTTTGTACATTTTTCAATTTGGTTACTATAGATTAGTGTTTCTTAAACTTTTTTTCTCTCTGGACCCCTTCTCACTTTTAAAAATTATGGAGTACCCCAAGAGTTTTTGTTTGTGTGAGTTATATTTATTGATATTTACCATATTAAAAATTAAAATTGACACATTCACTGCTGCTACTGCTTCTCACAATTGTTTGATGGGATTTTAATACTGTATTATTTTTCAACATAGGCTGGCAAATAATTTTGATTTTGCAAACTGCTGAGAGGGTTTTGGGGGACCCCCAGGACCATGCTTTAAGAAACACTGCTATAAATCCTTTTACTGTATTCTATTTTTTATGACCCAACATTTTAATACAGATTTAGATTATGTACTTGGATTTATTCTATTTCAGTCTTTTTATTTTTCTTGTTATTAACTTTGTATTTATTGTAGTATTACATTTTTTACTTGATTTGGATTGCCTCTCTTTTTTTTTAAGCATAAGTAAGTTACTGAAGAACTTTAAATTATAGGAAAGCAATTGTTTTATCTGTGTCCAGCACTGAACAGCATTATACATCTTTCATAAATAAAGGACTTAACAGGGCAATTCACACCTTCACTATAATCACAACTTTCACGGCACTTAAAATTTCACAAGGCAGCATACAGTAATTAAACAAGTTGATGATTCTGAAACTAAGTATCACAGAATTAAAAGTGCTGTACAGGTAGTTCTTGGATTACGACCATTCGTTCAGCGACCATTCGAAGTTACGACAGTGCTGAATGAATGGTAGTTATGATCAGTCCTCAAAGTTCCAGCTGTTGCAGCACCTGGTCACGTGATCAAAATTTGGGTGCTTGGTGACCAGCCTGCATTTATCACTGGTTGTAGCCTCCCATGGTCACATTCTCCTGCCCTGCGTGAACTGCCTCTGTTTCAACTCCCTCCACCCACCTGGATCCCAGGCCAGCAGCAGGAGGAAGAAGATGGCAAAGGTCAGCTGGGGTAGGTTGCAGGGGTAGGTGGCAGAGTGCAGTGCAGCCAAAAGGGCAGAGTTGGGGGGAGATAGATGGGTGGGCAGAATTGAAGCAGAGGCTGTTTGTGCAGGGCAGGAGAAGCATGAGATCCTGGCCTAATGACCACATGGTCCTGGTCTAACAACTGCAACCGGGACTGCTGTTGCTAAGTGGCACAATCACGTGATGTTTTGCTTAACAACTGCTTCGCTTAGCAATTGTGATGGAATGGACTTATGAAGGCCAGGCTCAGGGAGATAAGAGTGCTGTTAGCTCCCAGCAGGAGTATGGGAAGTTCAAGAAGATGAGGCTGGCACCTCCCTAAGGAATTCACGGTGTTGTGAAGCTGGCTGGCTTGGGAACTAGGGTTCAGTCTGGAGAGATTTCTGTCTTGAGGTTGGAGCTAATAAATGCAACAGAACTGTATTTGCATTGTCTCTTGGAGTTTTTTGGGCTGAACCTGACAGCAATGGAAATTCTGGTCCCAATTAGGGTCGTAACCCAAGGACTATGTGTACTATGATTCAACTTTGCAATAAATTTCTATTCTAAGTTACATACTAGCAAGAAACTTTCAAATTACCTGACTATATTGAATTCTGATAAATGTAGTATCAAATATCTTTATTACAGTCTTTGACCAGCCTTTACAGTAGGAAAAGAAAAACAGTTTGGTACAGCAATTCATTATCAAGGAAAAATGAAAACAATAAGACCATAAAACAACGTATGTAATTAAAAGTTTAATGTAAACATAGACAGGATATTAAATGTAATATCCATTGCACCATGTATACATTTTCAAGTTGTAAAATATTGCAAATATTTAATCTGTTATATACCCTTAAATATAGCAGCAATAATTTTAAATGAAATTATCGGTATGACTAGATGTTACAGTTGGAAAATCTTTGAGTATGCACAAATGGAAAGCCTGGCTTACTTATATCCTCAAATATAATTAGAACTTTTGTTGTTAATAAGATAGACTGGCTATTTTCTTTGCCAGCCATGAAGATACCTACATGGTACAATCATCCCCCAGGTCATAAACTTTTATGTATTTTGCCTGCCCTGCGAGGTTAAGTGTCCTCTTATGGGAATCTTTAGTGTTGTGGAATTCCTCCACCCTGCCCCCCCCCCAATATAATAAAAATCTAAAATAAAACCAAAACTGCAAGTAAGATATGATTGATTTCTTGCTGCCACCACACACACACACACACACACACATCCCTGCTAAGTCTGGGATGCATGCAAATGGCTAATATATATGGCTCAGAATCCTGAAGTTCTTATGATTTAGTTTCTCTATCAAAGAAATTGCTGCTTTCTTGTGGTGTCAACATCCCATGTGGCAGTGGGCTGTGTGAATGAGTTACGTACTTACAATACAACATAGGAAGACGTTAGAAGAGTAAAGAATTCAAATTCAAATTGAATAGAAAATGTTAAACAAAACTAAAATAGGCTCATTGAATTTTCAAGTTACTACTAACAAGAAAAAATGAATTGCATTAACAACTATATGGTGTTTTGGCAGAGGCAGGATTTCCTTTTTGCCCGTTATAATGCACAGGAAATATGCTGAGTGGGCAAAAGAAAAACTGTTATCAATGCTGTATAACTCATTATTGTTTACAAGACCTAATATTATTTGAGTGCAATTCTAATACCAGTATTAAATGTGTTCAAAAATATTTCAGCCTGTAGTAGTCGTCGTAGTAGTAGTTCTTCATAGACAGGATGTTAATGTTTGCAAAGGGCATTTGTGCTGAGCTAAACTCAAATGGTGATAATTGCTTTTCCCTTTGTCTCCTGTGCCCTCTCCACCAGTCACTCATTTAATTGCTCACCTGCTCATTGCTTTTCAATCTGTTAAGGTATATCACTTTTCCTCTCTACAAGCTGCGCAGTGGTTTTAAAAAGGCAGTCTTTATTCAGTGAGGTAATTACAGATGGGACATGCTAATCAGCTTGTAAGTTTGCCAGAGGCCATGTTCATTTTATAATCTTAGATAAATGGATCGCCTTAGCTCAAAATAAGGGCTTGGCTGATTGCCAATATTTGGGGTTAGGAATTATTGGCTAGTGACAATATGGGAGAGCAGATTAAAGGAAGCGGGGAGGTAGAGGTAATAATTTATACTATCTCCTTCTCCTTCAATCCCAAATGGCTGTGGTTATTGGGTCCAAAGGAAGGGGAAAGCAGCAGAAGCTTGTTGCATCTTAGGGACTGAAGCAACTTTTAGGAGGGAACATTTCTCTCAATATGTCTCTCAGTGGTGGCGAAGCCACGTGACTTTGGGCCAATGCGGTTTGTATTTCCTTAAATTCAGCATTTTAGTTTTTTTATGTATATGTGATGGGCTATAATTTATTCCTGTGAGAAGAGTTTGACTTCAAACATTTGTATAGCATAGCAAATATTTAAAATGCTTAATTACCAGCAGGGCATCAAGACTGAGAGGCTATTTTAAGTTCTCTTATGGGCGCCTTGTGATATGTAAAATTGCCAATAAGCAGCTTTTTTACCTCTGGTGAATCTTGCACTGGAGACTACGAATAATTTTAAAAGGCATCATTTCTTATATATATGTATTTTATCCTCATATTGCCTCTTATTTAAATGGTTTGAAGGAGAGGTTTTTGAAACAATTCCAAAATCTGTAAAATCTATTTAACAGAATTAAATGATGAGTATGTATATTTCCTTTTTGTTTACTAACAAATTCTCCACAGAAGTGATACTTGGTTTATAAGCTGAAACACTTGAAATTCCCAGGATTACTTACTTTCTATTCCGCTTTCGAACATGGTTGTAGGCTTCCAGACCTTCTGTTAGTGTTTTCAATCTGTCAGGCTCCACCTGAGGGAAGGCATGAACAACAAATCACATTACCTAGACACTCAGTTATTTCAGAGTTAAACTCAGTTTCAAGAAGTCATAGTAATAGCTCCAACTTCACAGCTATAATATAAAGGGATACATGAATTTATATTTCAATTTTGTGAAAAACTAAAGTATTTTCTGTGTTCTTCAAAATACTTAATATAATCAGTTACAGTATATACAGTATAATATAAATTATACTACCTTTACTAAGCTGACCCATAAAACATAATCTAATTGCCACTGCATGCAAAAAATAAAGTAATATCTCTAACTGCTTACCAAATTGTTCATAATATCTTAAGTATTTCAAGATGTATATTGAAAGCATGTATTTTGTATGTTAACACTGAAATGTTAAGTTTGTTGATAATGAATCATACATATATAAATAGGAATATTTGAAATTCACCCATTCATAAATTTAGTAAAGTCCAAGGTCCTAATTTATGCATTAGAAGAATTCTAGCTCAAACATAAGGCAAACTGGACTACTACTTTTTGTCATATGTCATTTTAAATAAGGGTTAAGTTTAGTAACATAGGTAGCAACTGCCCCAAAAAGCAATGTGTAAGAAAAATCGCATAGTTGTATTCACGTGGGGCATAAGTTTACTTTATGGAGTACAGCCCAAAGTGAGTTTACTTATAACATCCATTGTAGTATCTCCCAAAGCTTCATCTCTCAACAGTAATACCTATTTACTTTGGTAAAAAACTCTCATAAGGAAAGGCAGAATAAAATTTTAGGACAAGTGTAACAGACCAATAGCAGTGTTCCATTTGCCTTGGGTGAGAGATTCCTTTGGATTTTGCGGAGACAACCAAAGCTCACCAGGAAGATTTGGGCCTTCCATATGATTTTTAAGTGGCAAGCAAAGGAAGTGCTTTCTCAGATAATAATCCATTGTCTTAATATTGTTAATTATTAAAACACTGAATATAAATTTTGTTTTGGCACCAGTACTGCAGAATACAATTTAGTTCACTGTAATTAACAACAAAGCTACAAATTGGGCAACACAGAGACTTCAGCTGCACTGAAGTAATAAAAATTATATATTTCAGTAGCAGATGGTTTTAGTCAATTCTTTTCCTAGCTGAACTTTGTAAATGCTTGAATTGTTTTCTATAGCCATATGTACAAATGACATTACAAATTATTATGTGTAAATAACTTTGTTTTTCAAATAGTATTAAAAAAACTTCACAGTTCATTTCACTAACAAAAAACATCTAAATTAACATTTCACTTACAATAAACATCTAAATTAACATTTGAAGTCTGAAACAATGCTATTATTACATCCTTTATTACTTTGGGTTGATCATATCCTCTATTACTTTGGTGAGGGTTTTTTTTAAACAGTTTCATTTAAATAACAGCTTTTTACACCAATAATTGCTAATTTATACATTTTATGAATGCATGAACCATTACAACATTAATACTCCTAAGGACTTCATTAAAAGCAACTGCAGAAGTAAAGCACAGAGCTTCCATCCTGAATATCTGCACTATGTAACTGCCTGCAGCGCCATGTTAAACACGTCCTCCTCTAACTTTGATACAAGTTTGTGTTTGTGAGGCTGCATTGATAATGTTACTTGGTATTCCATGGCTTTCTGAGTGATTGTGGACACCACTAATTACAAAAAGGGTAAATGAAGACCTTTGCTAGGAAATCCGAAAGTTACTATGCTACTACAGTGCCTTCCCCTTTCTTAAAGAAATTTTCTGTAATGGAATGGATCTATGAGGGGGGAGGTAGTGTGATGGAATGCACTAGAGAACCAGGTTCTCTACTGCATTCCATCACATTTTCATTTGTTGTAGGACAATATTAACCCAGGTGTTAGAGTGGTCCCACCAAAATTTAAAAGTAGCTGTAATACCTGTTAAATAAGTATATCTATTACTGCTTCAGTCTCGTCAGTATTCTGATGCTTTATTAGAACACGGTGAGACAATTAATAGACATTGGTAAATGACTATTTACTCAAGAGGTGGAGTGCTTTTAAATTAAAGACAATCTTTCCCCAAAAGAAAAGACATAGAAAAACTAATCTGCCTCCATTATCATACTCTCAAATCATCTATGACAAACCTCTAATTTTAAAAGTAAATTAGTAGGAGTGGAGAAAACAATATTCCTTTCAGATCAATACATTAAAATAGTCCTGCACTTCATCTGTTTAGACTAGGAAATCTAACTGATGGTCCTCAGCCCTACATCCTACATTGGAGGATGGCTTCAATTCACAATATCTACCATGAGAACAACCTGCATAATATTTAATTGATTTTTAATAAGAATATAGCAGTTTATATAGAAATATTGGTTGCACTAGGCAGTCATTAACATTGAGAGTAAGCATTTCAGTCTAAGATGTATATAGGTACCTCTAATTGTTGTTGGAAGAGCTTAAGGGACATTTTACCATGCATGGTGGACTTGTGAAAAAGTGAAAAAAATACTGATTACAAATACATATGGTGATGCAGAGAATCTTAAAAATCAATATTCAGTTGAAACCAGAACTTTTCTTACTAGGACTTATGGATAGCCAACTAGAAAAGACTCATGGAAGGTTGGTTTTATTTATGGTAACTGCAGTGAGGCTATTATATGCACAAAGATGGAAAGAAAAAGAAATACCTACAATGGAAGAGTGGATTGTGAAGATGGCAGAACTTGCAGAAATGGCTAAATTGACTTGTTTGATGAGGGAAGGAGCAATCACTACTTTTACAAAAGACTGGAAACCCTTCATGGACTTTTTGCTGAAAATGGATAAAAAATAAACTAGTGATTTTTGGACTTACTGATTAAAAAGGGCTGTATAGGGGAAGAAGGGAACTATGCTATGTAATTTGGGAGAGCAGAAACAGTATTAACTGTTTGTAACTGCTGCAAAGAAGATCAGAAGTTGCTTCTTTAAACATTTCTTTTTTCTGGATCTATACTGTTTACCCTTCCTTCCTTCCTTCCTTCCTTCCTTCCTTCCTTCCTTCCTTCCTTCCTTCCTTCCTTCCTTCCTTCCTTCCTTCCTTCCCCTTTTTCGCTTTTCTATATTCTTTTTTTTATTTTTCTGTAGCATTTAACTTCATAAAAAAAGTCTCCAATAAAAATTATACATATAAAAAAAGAGGGAAAGCATTTCACTAATGAAGATGTAAAGAAAGTCTTTATGGGGGAAATATTAATGAGGATTATCCTAAAGAGTCTGAAATTGGAGGGTGATTAAAGATTCAGGTTGAAGTGGAGGTACAGTGATTTAGCTTCAATTACAATTATGATATAGTAATACTATCAACCTTAAAACAACTTTTAAAAAACTGAGTGGTGGGCTAACTAATAAAGTGAAATTAGGAACCTAGATTGAGAGTTTGATAAATGCTTTTCTGTCTCCTTGGTCTCAGAGATAATGACTGCATTAAGATGACTGTATTTAAGGAGCAACTGGCCAGAGTTATAAGAGCAGAGGAAGGATAGAAATTGTGACAGAGGGAAATATGATGGGAGGCACTCAATAGACAGTTACAGGGATGGGGAATGGAAAAAATGGTGCCAATCCCCTCTTCTCCGGACTTAGGTGGTGGATTGTTGCTGGCCCTGGCTTCAAATTGTTGTTGCTTAATTCCAGATCTCTCTGTAATAAAAATAGAGTGAACCTTGTGTATATAACCAAGACCTGCTTGGGCAAGGATAGAGGGGAGCCTCTCTCTGAGATCTCCCTTGCCAGGCTTGAGGTACTGCACCAACCTTGACTCCGGGGTTGGGGATAGGGTGGAGTGGCAATTTTCCTTTGGCAGAACTTGATAGTATTCAGATACACTACCCTGCAGCCAACTGGGCATGAGGCCCTATATTTGAAGTTTAGTGCCACAGATAGCTAAGGTTGCTGGTGGTGTCTCTCCTTCCTGCTGCTCATCAGCATTCCTGCCCAAGCTTCTTGGACCCATCAGTGGGCTGGTTATTGTTTCCCCCCAGCTTTTGATGCCAGAGTATTTCAACCTTCAGGCCTTCGGTTGGCTCAAGATTTCATGGCCACTGTGACAACCATGGCCCTGATGTATACAAGAGGCCACATACCTGATACACTCTTTACTTTAGAGTAGTTAGATTGCAATCTGAAGATGAGGGACATCTCCATCAGTCATTGTCATAGACAGATTACTTTCTGGTCAGCATAAGGTCAACTGGGACCACCAACCTCCATAGAAGGAAGAATTAATTAAGATGCCTTATACACCCAGATAGGTTCCAGCAGATGCTTGGTGAGTTTCCTGGTAATCAGGTGGGCAGTTCAATGGGGTGCCCTGTTGATCTCTGGAGACTGCAAAAGTACTCAGCAGGATTGCCCCTGAGTTGCTTCTCCCAGTATGCAGATCCAGGAGGCCTATTTGGTTTACTGAGGAGTTCTGGGAGATGAAGCATCAAAATAGACAAGTAGAATGACATTAGTGAAAGACAAAGAGTGAATATGACTGAAGAAGGATTAGAGCTCATGTTTGTGCCTACAGTGTGGCAGTAAGGGCAACAAAGTGTCTATATATCTCTATACTTATTATGTTCAAAGACTGCTGTCCTTACCTATTCACTGTAAGGTAGAAGTGGTTTGGAAGTTTTTTCTTCAGGCTGCTGTAACCTTTTTATTAAGGCGCTTTGTAAACAAAATTACAAATTTGCTGGGAAGTACATGCTAACTTGGCAAAACCTGTTGAGATCACAGGGGTAATGTTTTTTGAAGTTATCAGGGATTTACTTGAATGTGTGACTTCTGAGGAACTGAACAGTATTCTCTGTGCAATGGGCTCCATCACATGTAGGCTACATCCATAACTGTCTTGGTTCAAGCTGCCAGGGAGGGAATGAGAGGCTGGGTACAGGGTAGCAGTGAATGGCTCTTTGAGGAATAGAGTGATACCCCTAGCTCTGAAAGAGACAATGGTACACCCCTCCTCAAAAGGCCATCCCTTGACCCAGCTATTTTGGACAACTATTGCTCTGTCACAATTTCCCCTTTGGGGGAAGGTTGCTGAGAAGGTATTGGGACAACAATTACAAAGGGCCCTAGATGAATTGGATTATCTCAATGTCTTTCAGTCTAGGTTCAGGCCTGGTCATGGGACATAAATCGTATGGTTGTTCTTGTGGATGACTTGCAGCAGGACCAAAATCCATCAATTTGTACAGTACATCAGGATGATGATGATGATGATACCCAGTTTTACATTTCCACCTCAGCCTGTATAGATGAGGCTATGGAAATCTTAACTCTGAAGGCTGGGAGGGAACAGCCTCAAGATCAATCCCAACAAGATAAAACTACTATTAGTGCAAAAGACTTATTATTCTAGGAGTGCTCAAGTTTTGGATGGGTGCAACTACCACTGAAGGAACAAGTTTGCAATCTAAGGTCCTCCTAGCTTTGTATCTCCTTCTAGATCAGCAGCTGGAAGCCATGACCATGATGACCCTTTCCCAACTTCAGCTGGTGCATCTGCTGCAGCACTTCCTAGATCATCAGACTCTGGTAGCAGAAACTCATGCCATTATCAACTTTCTCTTAGATTACTGCAATTCACTGTACATGGGGCTATCTTTGAAGGCAATTTGGAAGTTGCAATTGGTACAGAATGTAGCAGTCCATTTACTGACCATAAAGTAGAATTTAGTAGAATAAGACCAATTTCCAGAAGCTGCACTGGTTGCCAGTAGGCTTCCCAATCCAATTTAAAGTGCTAATTATTACCTAATAAAGCCTTTTATGGCTTTGGTCTTCACTACCTTTGGGACTGTCTAATGTAGAATGAATCTACCCATCCCAAACATTTGGGCTGAAAGGGCATGCTACAGATCCCTTCCCTTTGGGAGGAGAATGGGGAGGGCTTAGAAGAAGGACTTTTTGGTCATAGCCCCTCACTCTGAAATAGCCTACCTTCCCAAAGTCAGATGGCCTCCTCCCTACTGACATTTGGAATAAAGCTAAAACAGTGTCTTCACTACAGGGGATGCCATTTGATTGGAAGCAGCTGTTGCATGGGACCTAGTGGTTTTGGGGTGAGATAATGTTCAGTTATTATGTTTTTAATCTGTATTTTATTTTGTTGACTGTAGAAAGCCTAAAATCTAAAATAAATTGGGTGGCATACAAATTTATGTAATCAATAAATACATTTTATTATTAACCTCGCTAGGTATCCTCAGGGGGACGCGGTGGCGCAGCGGCTTAATGACGCTGAAAGTGCCGGCCAGAAATGGCTGAAAGCTTCAGCGGTTCGAGTCCAGCCTCGCGTTAACAAGGTGAGCTCTTGTTTCTATACCCGCAGCTTCTGCCCACTCAGCAGATCGAAAACGTACGTGAGTAGATAAATGAGCACTCTCACTCCGGTGGGAGGAAAAATGCTGGCAGCGGCTCAACAGAGAGACGGGACAAGTTGCCGGTAAAAGCGCGAAAAACCGCGCTCGTCCGAAAAAGGGGCGCGAAGCAACGGAAATCCCGCCTCCTGTGCTGCCAGCTGGGCTGACGCTCTAGGAATTAGGCTCTGGCAAAGTCTAATTCCGAAACTAGAAAGATGCAATTGCCTTGAAAACCGCTAGGGGGCGGTCACTGCAGGGTCAGTAATGACTGTTAAGCAGATTAAAAAAAAAAAAGGTATCCTCAATATTTACTGAAAACAAGTGGTCTGTCGTGGTCTGTTATAGATTTTGTGGAAGTGATCATGATAATCACTCCTACTCTCTAATCTTCATTAGACAATCTTGAGGGCTCTCAGTTTCTAAAAGTAAAGTCTGACCCTTGGTTAGAAGCCCCACGGTCATAGTAGGAATTCACAGGGTGCATATGTTAAACATTACAACCAGAGTAGAAATGATTTGCCTTGCGAAGGCAGTTTTTGTCCTATTCTCTTTAGTGACCATAGAGTGTGTCTTGATCCACAGTTTTAGCTGTTCAAGAGCAAAAACAATTTGGTATGGCTTTCCTGCTATTAAAGTTCTGGGTGGCTGCATCAAAGGTTGAGTTTAACTTAGGGAATATTCTTTACTCTGGTTAGGATAGTTTGATTTATTTTATCTCAGATTTAAAAGATCATGGCTCCAGAGGGAGAGAGATGGGGCCAAATGCAACTTCCAAAAGGAGGGTATTCCATTGTCTGGGAGCAATGCTGAAAAAGGTCTTCTCCCATGTGACAGAAAAGCAGGCTTCTGACAGCAGGGGCTTTTTGAAAAGGGTCTGTCCTGCCTTCTGAATCAGACAGTTTCTAATAGGTGAGACAGTCCTTTCTGAAAGTCCAGTTTTTTCATGTCAGTCATTGCAACATTTACATTTATAATAATAAAAGTAATGAATTCCTAAATATTTGATTTAGAAAAATAAAATAAAAATTACATATACACATAACAGTATATTCAAACTGCATCAAAATAGCATAACCTGATTTGAGCCTACAGAATGGAGAGCCATTTCTATTTAAATAGAATACATGTTAATCCTGTATTTTACATATTTTTTTAAAAAAATTGGTCCTATGCCTAATCTATCCTTAAGGCTAACAAGTTCTAATACAAAACAATAATACCTTTTAAGAATTATAGATAAGAGATAGGGATGCAAACTGAAAGATGCAATCAATACTTTTTCTTCTTTTTTTTAAGTTTACCACAAATCTTGATTATGTCATACCTTTGTTAATATATAAATATATGTATACATATGCATAAATATACCTTCCCATCTTCAGTGTTTTGTTGACATGAGTTGCGAACGTCATCTTCTCTCACTAATTTACCAGGCCAAGAAGACAGTCCTTTAATTTGGCTCCAGACCAAGTCCCCAACGTTAAACGTCCTTGGTCTGTAATGTATCAACTCATTTGAAGAAGGGGAATCAGGATTCCTTAGGTCATCTTCGCTACTAATGCTTTTAGCATCTGAAGGACTAGGCACACACCCATTAATGCTTTTGGCATTAAAGTCTCCATTATAATGGATGTAGTCTTTAATCAGAGAACTTTCAAAACTATTGGAGGAACTTGGAGACTGTTCTTCCACTCCTAGGTCTTGCTTAGAAGGATTCAGCAGCTCTCCAAACCCTCTGCTCTGTTGAGGCCTGTTTCCATTTATGTGTGCACATCGTTCCACAGTGTTCTCTAGTCTCTCTTTAAAACTCATCATAGTTCTTTTGTAATTGCTATATCTGAAGTTCTCCTCCAACATCTTATCGCTGTGACAATTTCGCTGGGGTAATAATACTGGATGTTGCTTGCCTTGGCCTAATGGCAATGTGGAAATATTGTTGGATCTTTCATGGCAAGGACTGCTGAGGATATGGGATGAATGATCTAAAACCTCCTCACATTTCCATCGATTCATTTCCCCTCCAGGGCTTTGTTCCCCTTCCCACTGTTTTTTGGGTGTGTTGCAACCTGTTGGTTTGTAATATTCCAAACTATCCCCATCACTGGAATTTTTAAGGTGTTCTGAATTCTTCAATAATCGTGTCCCCCTAGTGTTCCTTGCCCTATCTTCGTGATCAGAAATGCCAATATTTCTTCCATGTATTACTGCACTGACAGCACTGGAAAGATTTAATGGATCACCAATTGAGGCTGTAAAGGCACTCATGGCACTCAGAGCTGGAATAGGGCTCATTTGTGTTGTACTGTTAACTGCGGTAGTGATGACTACTTGCATCCCCTTGCCTGCAGCATCTACCACTGCTTTGTAGATGGCATCAACTGAACCATCACTCTGGGCAGTTAAGCTGATGTCCTTTGCCTGTTGTCCTACAGATGGTTCTGTCCTTTGTTGTAAATTGCATACAGTATCTTGAAAAGAAGGAATTGCTGCACTGGAGCTTTCAGGGACCGGTGGCATCCCTATTTGAGAGATAATTCTCTTGTTCAGAAAAGCAGTCTCTTCCTGCATTCTCACCTTTAAAAATCATAGGGAAAAAAGAAATTAGATGGAGCCTTTAAAGTATGCTTTAGGCAAGGAAGGCTGCTAACATTTAAAAACAGTGGCTGAAGCAATTATGGAGTACTCATTCCATTATCAAACATATATCTACAAAGGAAGTATACAATTAAAGGTAACACTATCCCACGGTGATCTACAATATTCACTCAAGTTTTCTTGCACTGTACACCTTAAATAGATTGTAGGATATATTTCGTGACTATACAAGCATAATCCATCAATGGAATGCTAAATTTGAACCTCAATTAAATATCTTTTTCTTGTTGCTTTCATTTGATACATGCCTCTCCCTATATCAATTGGTTCACTAGCTCAGAGAAATGTGGAACATTCTTTTTCCTCTGGAAAAAATATACTTTATGGTTTGGATGATATACTTTGAAAAATGTAAACTTAGATCAGTACATTCTGGGGGGAAACGTACATTTCAGGGATAAACTGCTCCATTTTGCATACCAGAAATAAATGAAAGCAGGTGTGTTGAAGAACACAGGAACACAAGCAAAGCACTTCTGTGCAACTCTTTAAAACAACTATGTCTTCCTAGGATCACAGAAAAGATTCCTACACCTCTGCAGCTTCCATGTGATCCCAGGAAGAGATGCTTTGTATTTCCCTCCTGTTCCTTAACAAGCATGTTCATAGCTTGTGCTTCCATTTGTCCCCATTTTTTATTACAATTTACAGTTGTGAACTCATCTTTTTACATTTATTTCTGAAGATGACAATGATGAAGATACTATTATTATTAATACCAACTTCCTTCTCCCAACTGTGGTCTACATTTTTCTTCAGTGGTATAAAAATCTGTGGCCTCAAGCAAAGATTTCAGAATTGCTTCTTCTCAACCCAAAGCTTTGTTTTGAATATTTTATCATCTGCTTGTCAGCTGAACTTTTGTGTGTGTGTGTGTGTGTGTGTGTGTGTGTGTTTATTTGTGTAGACAGATAAAGAAAGAACAGAACAAGATGGCAGCTTTCTCTCTTCTGCTGTCAAACATCTATTTATGTATTCATTGACATTATTTATAAATTGCCTTTTAGTTATAAAAAATGGGAGTTAAAAAAATGCAGGGTCCAGGTCGAAAAGATCTTGTATTACCTGCTAATACAAATTGTGTAACTGCAGGTTGGGAGCATGGCTTTTGAGGCTAGTCACAGGTTTCCACTATCCTCAAAGAAGTTTAGGAGTTCCTTCCAAAATATGATTCCAAATAGTTAGGGTTTAAAGCTTAAACCCAGTACACTGAATTTAGCTGAGAAATAAATTGTTAATAATTAAACAATGACTAGTTTAAATATATGCATAATTCATATCTAATGAAATAAATATATTGAGAAAGCAGCATAGAATAAAATGCTGGGAAGAAAAATAGACTGAAGGCAATTATTTTTGCAAACTAGTAAAACAATGTATTCTATTTATTGTTCTGAACAAAGCTTTTCTTGTTG
Source organism: Liasis olivaceus (assembly GCA_030867105.1). NCBI lineage: Eukaryota > Metazoa > Chordata > Lepidosauria > Squamata > Pythonidae > Liasis > Liasis olivaceus. Next base: position 133,690,470 of record CM061349.1, on the reverse strand, counting down.
TTGTCTACATTAATTCTCTCCTAGGTTTTGAATCAGCAATACTTTAATAAAATAATACAAAGTATATGTAAAACCTTTATATGGTGCAGTACAATTGATAGCCTATTTCCACTCAAAGGAAGTTAGCATTGTCTGAGTGAGCAAGGTTTTTGTAAACATGCATTTACAACTTCAGCACTTAAATATAAGGAATATACTACCAGGTTCCAACATTTATTCAATTTTATTTCTCTCTCTCCCTTTTGGAAAATAATGCCATTGCTTTCACTTTAATGCCTGAAACAGACATGTTCACAGTGGAACGTTTTTAGAACCACCCGTGGATGCATAGTACTGGCATGATAAAATGGAATCCAAAGAGTTGCTTTATGATAAAATCCCAGTAAATATTAAAACATAATAGTCATTTGTATTATTTTTTCATGGATCCCTGAGATACAAACCAACTTCTACCTGAAAATTCTGGAACAGACAAGCCATAGGATTTGGGTTGTTAGGAGGCCCAGGAATGGGAGGCTGTCCTTGGAAACCTTGGAGATTCTGATAACCCTGGAGAAGCTGCTGTTGCTGATTGGATGGAAACATTTGATTGTTGCTGAACAATGACTGTAGATGAGTTAGCTGATGGTTATTAAGAGTAGTGTTTATCGAGGACACATCACCTGCAATTCCAAAGACACGAATATTTAATTCAGCAATTCTCCCTAGGGTAAGCATATATTTTGTCCAAGCCATGTTTTACCATTTAGTAGCAAAGATACAGAATGAAATATTTTTCCCTGCAGCTTTTTACTGAACTTTGGTGGTTACAGAACTTTTTCTTTCTTTTTCTTTGCTATTACAACCACCTGAAGTCTGCCTACAATAAATTCTAACTCTGGATTCTCCTTTCCATGAATTTATATATAGTAAGATATAGGCTTGCTAAGCATAATGTGTTTTATTTGTATTTTTGGCTTAGTGTGATGTTTGAACACATCCAGTGTAGTTTAATGTTTTGTGCAAAGTAGGCACTACAGCTTGTTAAATAAACTATGGCTAAACATTCTGCCTTACCATTTTCTGTGAGCTCGACCAGGGTATAGTATGTCTAATGCTATCTAATTTTTATGAAATGTATTCACAATTTCATCAAGAAATCTGTTCCTTTAATTACTAATAACTTTCACAATATTTTTTAAAAACATATTTCACAATTTATTAATACAAACTTGTAGCCCTCTCTTTGTAACAAATTTTTATATCATATCTGTATATCTGTAGCATATCTGTACATCTATATCTGTATATATATATATATATATATATATTATATCTGTATATCTATTTTAAAACTTCTTTGAATTTACTAAAATCATGAAAAATAACCTACAAAAGCCAGAAAATAAGTAAGTAAGTAAGTAAATATAGATTGAACGAACATGTACACACATACATATTTAAGCAGAATCTTAAGAGCTGGATCAAAAGTTTTTACAAAATAGGACTGACTTTTCAAGGGATATGAAGGTGGGGGGGGCAGGACTTGGAAGTTCTAGCATAACCCTTTATTACTGGTCATTGTGGAATGCAAGACTATGCAGATTATAGTTAAAATAAATAGTCTGGTATTTATATATGCTGACACTAATTCATTTTTTTTATTATGAGTTATTAATATGTTGGACCTGTGTTTAGAGAAATGCTGTTTTTATCTAACTTTTTTCCTTTGGTTTATTTATGAAATCCATCAGCTCAATATGCACAGACACAAAATATTCAGGAATATTCCTAAAGGAAATTCAAGAATTTGGCAGATTCTTAGCCCAGTTCATACAATTAAATTGTCCATTATATCGTTGTATTCCAATGAATGGTTTTCCAACAATGTGAAATCCTCATACACAAATCATGCTCCTGAATTCGTTGGATGAGTACAATACTCTCCCAGAGTTATAATATAATCCTTAAATGTTATATCCTACTGAATATACACAGGACTGCAGCTTTAAATATGTGAATTGGAAAACAGCTTATTTAGAAACTGGTAGTTTCTAAGCTGTATAAAAATGAAAAACCAAAAAGCATGACAGCATGAATGTAAAATGAAAGGTAGCCTATTACCTTGAATCTGGTCTGCTTTATATATTTCTGCAATGGAATTTAGGGATTAGCTACACTGGCATATTTTAAATTCTATGGACATGGAATTTTTTTCATCCATTGCACAGCTACTCATACTAACCCTGTGATGCCTTGGATATTTTAAATAAAATGCTGCATCCCAAAGAAGCAACTGTGCATTATGAGTTTTGAAAACTATAAAATCCATTCCAATTGGCTGACTGAATTTAGACGACATCAGACTTTCTAAACAAAAGGTTTTAAAATACTATTTAACGTTTGCTCTGAATTTTATTTGCGGTCTTTCACTGGAATGGTCAAACAGATTAACACAGCATAAACCTTTTAGGAAAAAGAAGTGCAATGAAAATGGAATTTTTTTTCCTTAAAAAAGTAGAAAATAGAAGTTCCCCCCACCACCATTTTTCCTTTTTAAAATCTATGAAAATATTTAACTTACCAAGTAGACCTGTCCCCAGTAGAGGGTTAAGTAGCTGTGGCACCACAGAGTTATTGTTGAGTTTAGCTGGACCAGATGTATTCCCAGCATTATTAGATATGCTCAGCAATGTTTCTGCCATTGACACCACTGCTGTCCCACCAAGGGTTGAGACAGACAGTGCTGCCACTGCTGATGATGTAGTGGCTGTGCCAGTGGTAGCCTGGGAAGAGATTGCTATGGAAACCTCTGGATGATTAGCAGTGCTGCCCGATGTAGAGTTCAGAACACCTCCCAACAGCTGGGGATTCAAGGTCATGAATCCTGAGGCCCCAGTGACAGCTGGGAGGAGCAGGGGATTTGAAGCAGTGCCTGTGCTTGAAAAGCTTGGGAAAGAGTTTCCCAGGGGGTTGGTTAACAGGGTCTCAGCTCTGTTGGTATCTGACTGACTGCTAAGCAATTGATCTGGTAGTGGGGCTGTCATCTGTGTTACTGAGGGCACAGAATTGTTTTGCTGTTGCTGTAACAAATCTGAGATGGATAGATTGAAAGATGCTAAAGGGAACATGGCAGATGTTTGGGCTTGGTTCTGAAGAAGAGCTGCTAGCAGCTGAAAATGAACAGGTTGCAGCACCTGCCCATCCACTTCACTGGAGAGCAAAGCTAAAGCAGCATTTACATTTGGGTTGAGAAAACCTAAAGGATTGAGGTTGACCTCAGACTTGCCTTCTCCTGTTGAAGGCTGAAGTATATTTAATAGATTCTGGTTTAGGAGGTGTTGCTGATTCACTGGCAAAGAGATAGGTAGCGAACTAAAGAGGTTAGGATTCAAAGAGTGCGGAAGACTGTTGTTTGAAGCGCTGTTCTGTGGAAAATGCAGAGTGTGCTCGTGACCAACAAAAGGAAAGTCATTCCCAAGAGGGAGTTGGCTATGTAGTGGAGTTCCAGCTGCAGTTGTGACAATGACACCATCTTGAAGAACAGATGTTGTCTTGGTGATGCCAGGTTGACAGGTACCAGCCACAGCTGTAGATGATGGTGGACCTGTCCTTCCTGAAATTGGAAAGTAAATATTAATTAAAATCACTTTAAGAGTTTAGCTATATTTGGGACTCTAAGAAGGAACATTAACCTTATAACAAAAATCTGCCATAGTTACAAGAAACAATGATACAAATTCAAGCCAAAATTAATTGTACTAAAGCATCCTGAAGTGCCATATCTTTTTAGAAGACAACAGACAGCATACTTGGTAGCACACAATATAGCACAGACACACTGGACTACAATTCCCAGACAGCATAGCCAATGTCAGGTGTCATCAAAATCATACCCAAAACATTTAAGGAAAACTAGCATATCTATTCTGCTCTGTGGATTTAGCTGTACTAGTCAGATGATTTGGGGCTATCTTCTACTAATTAAAGACAACACTGAAGAGGGGTTTTTGACCAATACTAAAGGATACCTAATGCTTTTTTAAAAAAATCACCTAATATAAAAAATTGAGTATGTAACTAATTACATCCAATACAGTTCTAAGAAATAATACATGAGAAATATTTTGCATTAATGTACTATTTATTACATTTGTTTGTTCTGTTCACTAAGTTCTGTTCTAGAAGATGTACTACATTTAAATACTAATGATAAAGAGTATGAAAAGATAAGAGGGGAGGGCTAGAGCCCAGAGCAAACGAATTCTTCTCTCAAGACTGCCACCATGTGGTTTTATCCATCTAGAATATAATGAGGACTATGTATCATTTAGGTCAAATTTAAAAGGATGTAAAAGCTTCCAAGACTATGAAAAAAGAACAAGAAGAACACAAGTCAATCCTCTCTGCTTACTAGTAGATCTCTCTGAAAATCCCATGTAAGTCATTTCAGTATAGAATTTTAAAGATTTTAATTGCATTAATATACTACCCTTCTTTTAGTAAGCTCAAAACACTGTAAATGGTTCTATCCCATTTTGTCTTTACTATAATTCTACAGCGTTGATAAGCCTGAGAAGTAATCGCCCACAACTTTGGAGAAAACACAGATCTGAGCTTAACCTTTCTGTATTTAAACATAACTTTCAACCACAACACATTACATGAATACTGCAAAATTATGTTAAATCTTGTTAACAGACCATTGCTAACAGTCCACATAGCCATGACATTTTCAATATTTTCATTTATTTATTTATTTATTTAAATATATTAAATTTACTTTGAAAATATTGCTGTATTAAATAATACTGATAATATTAATAAATGCGGATTCCAAAAATCAGCATCAAGAAGACTTTATAATGTAATGTAAAGGCTAAAGTAGCCTCCTGAGTTGAACTTGACTCCTGATGACTTCATAGTCATGGCGCGTAGTTTCACAGAAGCAATATGGAAGTGTTGTCTTTGGCCTCTGAGACAGACGGACAAGCAGACAGAGATAAATCAATAGATTGATCGATAGATATCTCCTGCTTTTATTTTTGTACAACTCATTCTAGCCTATAGCCCTGGAAATGACATGGAAAATCAGAATGGGGTAGCATCTTTTTTGACTAATAAATTTTATTAAAAGACAAGCTTTTGTGCATATATATCTGACAAAGTAAGCTGCAACTTATGAGAGTTTATGCCTTTTTATTAAATTTGTTGGTCAACAAGGATGCTACCAGATTCCTGAATTTTGGCTACCATAGACTAACACGGTTCTCCCCCTACAATGGAAAATAACTGTTGTTTACTGAGAAAGTGAACATAGACCCTAATAAGAATGGTTTTGAAAGGCAATTCTTTGCATTAACATAGAACAGTAAGTTTGCTGTATATGAAAATGTAAATATGAAAAAATGGAGCTTAATTTTGTGTCAGCAGTGTATTGTTTTATTTGCTAATAAAAATTGGCAAACTGCTGAGTGAAGAAAGCACCCATCATAGTTTTATGCTATTCCACAATTTTAGGAAAATAGCTATGGAAAAATGAAGCTGAAGTCAGACAAAATTTAATTCTCTGCATAAATCAAATTCCAACTAGGGGAAGGGGACTATTATTAAAAAAAATTAAATCCAATTAATCCAAGAAAAAAAGATTTAAAAATCCAGTGAGGTTGATACCTTCTGGGGAAAGGTTAAATAAGTGAACACACTGACACATTCCTGCACATATTATCTGGAATAGGAAAAGGTGGAGTGAAAGTGTTATCTGATGCGCTTCCATTCAATGCTAATATCCTGATCAAAATCTCAACAGAAAAAATACATCTAAACTTTACTATTATTTCCCAACTCCCCAATCTACAAAAAGGTACGTTTTCTTAAAGCAGTTTAGAATGAAATATAAAACGGATTTACCTAATTGGTGAAGATGAATGGTAATAATTTCTATTGTTCTGCTGAATGCATTTCTGAATTTTCACTCAAATAAACTATAATTTCCAAAAATCTTTCAGATTAGATTTCTTGTCATTCATTAGTACCTGGAATAAGCTAATACTTTTGGTCAGATATCTGCAACTGTTCATAAAATTGTATTGTAAGGAAAGTTTATTAGCAATATTATTACTAAATTATGATGATAGAAAGCTATTTATATTTATTTTATATTATAACTTATTTTATAAACCTTGGGACCATTGCCCAAGATGCCTTTCAATAAATCATAGTTCCAGCAAATGAATCATATTTTGATATAAAATGGCCAAGAAAGCCTCTAGTAATGTGAATTTAATTCTTTAATCCCAATTCTGCAATGACTCTATGGGAACAGTTATCCCCAAAGAAACATATTATTCTTCTAAACTGAATGTCATCAGTAAACTAGCTGTGCTTTCCATGCGGGAGATCTGGAAAGCAGCTCCTGATTGGTGTCTTGGGAAGAACCAACATCTTCCTTAGTTCTCAGGTTTTCCTACTGGTCTTATGGGCCCTAGTAATATCTCGACTTTGAGCTCAAATATTCTTTTATATAGATTATTAAATAATTGTATTACCGATAATTTCAAAGCTATGATTAAATCAGTGCTATTTTTAAGATCATCAAAAGATAGCTGACTGAGCAGGCTAGAAGAATGGTCACTGGCTCCTACAAGAAGTCCTATCCAGCCTTCAGGCATATCTGTAGTAATGCCACTTAACTGAAGAAATCTCTTGCTATTATTGAACTAAATAATTTCCAGTCAGCTCAAATATTCTATTTCTAATGTGACCAAGTTCAACCAGTTCTAATTATGCTAATGCAAATTGGCTGCATAAAGCAGATGTTCTGAGTTTGAAAAATTAATATGAATACCAATATCCTACGTACATTTTTTCTGTCTCTCGCCTCTGAACTGCTTAATAGAAGATCCATAGAAAGATAATACAGATACTTCCCAGGTTATGTAAAACCTAACTTACATAAACTTGACTATACATCTAAAAATTTCAGAGTGCATAAAAATTTGCATTACACATGCAGTGTAAAGTAGCGTGCTGTAAGGATGAATATCTATCCTATGCAAAAAACAGCTTATGCAAAGCTTTCTAAAACAGAATGGTTATGTAAGTCAGGGATGTTTGTGCTTAAGACAAAGCCTCAAGAAATCCATAGGAATAAATTACCATTTAGGAAGTCACCAGTCCTTCTTATAACATACGTTGCCATTACAATGGCTAGCAACTAAATAGCTAATAAACATGCCTTATCTGGAAGCAAAACAGTAAGAATTAATGTGACTATGCAGAGCTGCACAACAATTGAAATGTACTACCTATGTATCTCAACTCCATTTTACATCTACATTTATACTAATGTATTTTATTAGTTTATGGATATATTTGGTATATTATCTTGCTCCAAACGGTATGCATCTATTTGAAAAAAATGCATACGGATCACAGAAAACAGCAATACCCAGAACTGCACGCAAACTTTTAGAAGGAAATAGAATCTGTTATAAAGCTCTAATTACACTGATAAAATTCCAATTTTGATTTGTACTTAAATTATATCCCATGTTCAAGTTATGTTAATGTCTTCTTCTTGACGAGATAAAGAAATATTAGTGCTTTCTTCTTGAAGAGACCCAGTGAAGTACATTAAAAGACAATGAATACCATAATTCAAAAAATTTCAGAAAAACCTTTTCAAAAGGCAACATACCTGATTCAGGACTTGTTTGATTGCAACTGTTCACAATGCTGTTTGGTATCACTTTTGTGGAAGGTGCTTGGATTCGTGGCTGAGCTGGGTTCAGATGTAATGAATTTCCTAAAGTCATTCCAGACTGATTGAGCACCCCACAATTTCCAGTAGACTGCATCTGATTTATTAAGCCTGCAAGATGGTTATTTGGGCCAGGACTAGTGCAATGGCCAAAATTAGTGTTTGAATTCGGGCAGTGCATACTTTCCCCTCTTAAAGGTAAATCCTGTGCCAGTGAATTCTGAAGAGTGCTAGAGGTCATAGTAGTGTCTGTAAAATGTAGTTGGTTAGCAGAGCAAGGCAAAACAGTATTTGAGCTCCCACAACTAGAAGAACTATTGCTGCTCATATGAGAATTTTGACAGCTCATGGACTGAAGTAACTGAGACATAGACGTAATGGGAAATGAACCTTGGTTCTGCTTTCTTATCAAATCAGGCCCAGATTTTGGAACTCCAGAGCTGTCCAACTGAGACTGCCTAAGCAAACTCAACACTGTAGTGGTTGGGGGTTTCCTTTTCCTCAAAGGATCTTTTTGTTGAGACATAAGTTTATCACGTAGTGCTGCTCGACCACTCTGCCCTTCATTAGTTGGTAGAAGCATATTGGCAGTAGGTGGAAACATGGTGTTTAAAGTGCTATGTCCATCACTGCTGCTACTGCTGGCAACTATTCCAGAATTGCTACTGCTATTATTATTGTTACCAGCAAGTTTATTTTGATTTGCTAGCTGTGCTTTGGCTGCTGCTGAGAGTAAACTACTAGCTGGAAAAGAGGCAGCATTGTGCTGATTCAAGATCTGATTTAAAGGCATTCCCAGCAAGCCAGGTTGACTTTTCATGGACCCACTTCCAGTAGGTGCAGGTGGAAAAGCTGCATTGCCCAAAGGATTTAATACATTACTCATTCCAGCAATCAATGAGTTAGGAATGTCCTTATATTGGTGGAATCCGTCTATCTTCATAGAAGGGCTTGATGGCATAGATGGTCTAGGAGATCCTATTGTTGATCTTGGTGATCGAGGGGGAACTTTAATATTAGTACAAGATGACTGTGGTCCTACCGGTATCATGAAATTTCCATGATCTGATGATGTGGAAGAAGAGCGTGATCTTTGGGGTGAAGCCTCAATCCTTCCAATTCCAGATCCCATCATATGAACTGGTGATGTTACTGGTGAGGGTGAGAGAGAAGTTGAAGCAGAATGCTGTACTCTTTGCATGTGGCTTCCATGGTTTGTGTGACCAGGTTTTACAGTTGGCAAAGGGAGATTACTTGGTAAAGGAACAACAGCTGGAGGCATGCTTACATTCATCACAGGTACCTGAGAGTGGACATTTGAATGGTAAGTACTTGGATTAATTATAACAGGATTTTGATTCATGGGCTTGCTGGGAATGGGGTCAAGAATGCCAAGTGGATCCTTCTCTGATGTTAATGGCTTTTTCTGAAGCGTACATGAAGAAGGTGGTGGTGGTGGTGGTAGTGGTGGCGGCGGTGGGCCTTGAGGTGGTTTGTGGTGAAACACTGCTCGTGACATTTCCATATTAGCTGAAAAATTACACATGGTTTTTTTCATTACTGGACTTTTGGTGGTCAGAGTTGGAGAAAGAGGTATATTAGTTCTTCCAGCCATTGCACAAGATGACTGTACAGGAGAACCATGTAACATTACTGAGGGTGGGGAGAGAGGGGTTCTGTTCATGTGAACAGGACTAGAATTGGGTGCTCCATGAAAATTGGAATTATTCCTTGTGAAAATATCTGGACTTCCAAGTGGATCTGTCCTAGGTGAGATTGAACCATCTCCATATATTTGTGAGCCTGATGAAGCTGGACTGGGCATTCCTCCATGACTGCCACGATACGGCGACTTCTGCCCATGTTCATTATTGCCCAATCTCTGTCTAGGATAGACAGAATGAAGTTCTTGTTGGCTTGCAGTCATCTCTTGCACATATAACCTACCCATGGCATTTGAGGCTCCCATCATCAACTTGAAAGGAGTTTTACATTCTGGCATCACAGAATTAGTAATTCCTTCATGTGATTTATTCCTCACTGATCTTGGAGTTGCCGCTCGTGAAGGTACTATTGGACTTACACCTATTTAAAATACATAAGAATTACTATTTTACAACTAATAGTATAATAAAATTAAACTATTTTAACCAGGAATTCTGATAGATATCCCTATACTGTATACTTTACTCCCTATGCCAGCATTTCCCATCTAGACCTGTGTAAATGTATGGTTTTCAATTCCCAAAGTTTCAGCAATGGCCATCCTGGGATTGAAGCCCATAAATTCTGATGGTGGCCACTTCAGGGAGGGTTGCCCTATGCTACTGTAGCAAACGGCAAACTGAGAAAACTGTTGCTTGATCTCCGTAGCACTGCTATGCTATCTATGGTAGACAACTGGAACATTCAGTGTGGTAGGAACTAGGTAATATTATCAATTAATTAGACTTCTAAGCCTAAGCACAGTCAACTGTGCAATTAAGTTAGAAACATCAAATAACTCCCCCCATTCAATATAAAAAACAAAATTAAAAATGTGGGTCTACTTTTATATATGAAAACGCTCATATGACTTTTTAGTCTAAGCAAAATACTGTTCAGGTGAGAGCTAAACTACTCAAAATTGGCTCCTTATTAGATTCCACCAGCACCAAAAATTGGTTTCTTTCACATACTACGTACATTTAAGGTTGTACTCAATTCTCTATCTGGTGGCAGTTGTGGCCAGGAGGACCTTTGCACAACTTTGTGTTGTGCGCCAGTTACGCCCCTTCCTTGATCAGGAGTCCCTCCAGTCTGTCACTCACCCCCTGGTTCTCTCTCATTTAGACTACTGCAATGTGCTCTACATGGGGCTACCCTTGAAGTGTATTCAAAATGCGACTGCGTGGGCAATCATGGGTGCCCCAATGAGGGCACATGTAAAACCTTTGCTGCGGGAGCTGCATTGGGATCCAGTTTGTTTCCGGGTCCAATTCAAGGTGTTGGTTATCACTTTTAAAGCTCTACATGGCACGGGTCCAGGTTACCTGAGGGACTGTCTCACCCCCATTACATCGACCCATCCCACCTGGTCCAGCAGAGAAGGCATGTTGCGGATCCTGTCAGTGAGAGAATGTCAACTGGCAGGTCCTAGGAGGAGAGCCTTCTCTGCTGTTGCCCCCACCCTATGGAATACTCTCCTCCCAGAGGTGAGGCGGGCCCCTATCCTCCCAATTTTTCAGAGGGAATTGAAAATTTGGCTCTGCCAACTTGTCTGGGGTGAGGAAAGATACAATCGATCCTGGGGATGGCTGGCACCTTGACGATACCCCCTGAGTTTATTAACACCTAACTTACACCTGCCTCTTGGAAGTATAAAGAGGTGTGTTTTTAACATGCTTTAATTAATTAATATTTATCTATTTTAATCAATATTTCCCCTTCATGGATCACTGCCTTGTCGTGGCGAAGGGGCTTGTGTAACTCAGTGAAGCCATGAGCTCTACCGTGCAGGGCCACCCAAGACGGACAGGTCATGACAGAGAGTTCTGACAAAATGTGGTCCACTGGAGAAGGAAATGGCAACCCACTCCAGTATCCTTGCCAAGAAAACCCCATGGACAATGTTAAAAGGCTAAAAGATATGACGCCGGAAGATGAGCCCCTCAGGTCGGAAGGTGTCCAATATGCTACTGGGGAAGAGTGGAGGGCAATTCCAAGTAGCTCCAGAAAGAGTGAAGCGGCTGGGCCAAAGCCGAAAGGACGTTCAGCTGTGGATGTATCTGGAAGCGAAAAGAAGGTCCGATGCTGTAAAGAACAATATTGTATTGGTACCTGGAACGTAAAATCTATGAACCAAGGCAAGCTGGATGTGGTCAAACATGAGATGACAAGATTGAACATCGACATCTTGGGAAACAGCGAATTAAAATGGACGGGAATGGGTGAATTTAATTCAGGTGACCATTATATCTACTACTGTGGGCAAGAAACCCTTAGAAGAAATGGAGTTGCACTCATAGTCAATAAGAGAGTGGGAAAGGCAGTAATGGGGTACAACCTCAAAAACGACAGAATGATCTCAGTGCGTATCCAAGGCAAAACATTCAACATCACAGTAATCCAAGTCTATGCCCCAACCACTGGTGCCGAAGAAGCTGAAGTTGACTGGTTCTATGAAGACCTACAACACCTTCTAGAACTAGCACCAAAAAAAGATGTCCTTTTCATCATAGGGGATTGGAATGCTAAAGTAGGAAGTCAAGGAGTAACTGGAATAATAGGCAAGTTTGGCCTTGGAGTACAAAATGAAGCAGGGCAAAGGCTAATAGAGTTCTGTCAAGAGAACAAGCTAGTCATAGCAAACACTCTTTTCCAACAACACAAGAGACGACTCTACACATGGACATCACCAGATGGTCGATACCGAAACCAGATTGATTATATACTTTGCAGCCAAAGATGGAGAAGCTCTATACAGATAGCAAAAACAAGACCAGGAGCTGACTGTGGCTCAGATCATGAGCTTTTTACTGCAAAATTTAGACTTAAATTGAAGAATGTACGGAAAACCACTAGACCACTCAGGTATGACTTAGATCATATTCCTTGTGAGTACACAGTGAAGGTGATGAATAGATTTAGAGGATTAGATTTGGTAGACAGAGTGCCTGAAGAACTATGGACGGAGGTCCATAACACTGTACAGGAGGCAGCAACTAAAACCATCCCAAAGAAAAAGAAATGCAAGAAAGCAAAATGGCTGTCTGTTGAGGCTTTACAAATAGCTGTGGAAAGAAGGAATGCGAAAAGCAAGGGTGAAAGGGAAAGATATAAGCAACTGAATGCAGATTTCCAGAGAATAGCAAGGAGAGATAAGAAGGCCTTCTTAAATGAACAATGCAAAGAAATCAAGGAAAACAATAGAATGGGGAAGACTAGAGATCTCTTCAAGAAAATTGGAGATATCAAAGGAACGTTTAGTGCAAAGATGGGCATGATAAAGGACAAAAAAGACAGGGACCTAACAGAAGCAGAAAAGATTAAGAAGAGGTGGCAAGAATACACAGAAGAACTCTACAAGAAAGATCTTAATGTCCCTGATGTCCATGCTGGTGTGGTCACTGACCCTGAGCCAGACATCCTAGAGAGTGAAGTCAAGTGGGCCTTAGGAAGCATTACTAACAACAAAGGTAGTGGAGATGACAGTATTCCAGCTGAGTTATTTAAAATACTAAAAGACGATGCTGTTAAAGTGCTGCACTCAATATGCCAGCAAGTTTGGAAAACGCAACAGTGGCCACGGGATTGGAAAAGGTCAGTTTATGTTCCAATTCCAAAGAAGGGCAATGCCAAAGAATGCTCAAACTATTGCACAATTGCACTCATTTCACATGCTAGCAAGGTTATGATCAAAATCCTATAAGCTAGGCTTCAGCAGTATGTGAACCGAGAACTACCGAATGTACAAGCTGGGTTTCGAAGAGGCAGAGGAACTAGAGATCAAATTGCCAACACTCGCTGGATCATGGAGAAAGCACGAGAGTTCCAGAAAAACATCTACTTCTGCTTCATTGACTATGCAAAAGCCTTCGATTGTGTGGATCACAACAAACTGTGGCAAATTCTTAAAGAGATGGGGGTACCAGACCACCTTACCTGTCTCATGAGAAATCTATATGTGGGCCAAGAAGCAACAGTTAGAACCGGTCATGGAACAATGGATTGGTTCAAAATAGGGTAAGGAGTTCGACAAGGCTGTATACTGTCACCCTGCTTATTTAACCTATATGCAGAGTACATCATGAGAAATGCCAGGCTGGAAGAATCACAAGCCGGAATTAAGATTGCAGGGAGAAACATCAACAACCTCAGATATGCAGATGATACCACCCTAATGGCAGAAAGTGAAGAAGAACTAAAGAGCCTCTTGATGAGGGTGAAAGAGGAGAGTGTGAAAGCTGGCTTGAAACTTAACAGTAAAAAAACGAAGATCATGGCATCTGGACCCATCAATTCCTGGCAAATAGAAGGGGTAGAAATGGAAGCAGTAACAGACTTCATTTATTTGGGCTCCAAGATCACCGCAGATGGAGACTGCAGCCATGAAATTAAGAGATGCTTGCTCCTTGGGAGGAAAGCTATGGCAAACCTAGATAGCATATCAAAAAGCAGAGACGTCACCTTGCCGACAAAGATCCGCATAGTCAAAGCTCTGGTTTTTCCAGTAGTAATGTATGGCTGTGAGAGCTGGACCATAAAGAAGGCTGAGCGCCGAAGAATTGATGCCTTTGAACTGTGGTACTGGAGAAGACTCTTAAGAGTCCCCTGGACTGCTAGGAGGTCAAACCAGTCAATCTTAAAGGAAATCAACCCTGATTGCTCATTGGAAGGATTGATAATGAAACTCAAACTCAGATACTTTGGTCACCTAATGCGAAGAGAGGACTCTTTGGAAAAGACCCTGATGCTGGGAAAGATTGAAGGCAAAAGGAGAAGGGGATGGCAGAGGATGAGATGGTTAGATAGCATCACTGAAGCAATGAGCATGAAACTGAGCAAACTCAGGGAAGCAGTGAAGGACAGGAAGGCCTGGCGCTATATGGTTCATGGGGTCACGAAGAGTTGGACATGACTTAACGACTGAACAACAACAATCAATATTTATTCTATTTTTACTGTAAACCACCCAGAGTCACCCCACAGTGAGATGGGCGGTGACAAATTTGAAATATAAATAAATAAATAAAATAAATATCTAATGACTTAACAGTATTCTCTATTCACCTTACAATTGTTCTTAAGAGATATGCAGGGGGAGGGAGGCAAATATAAAATTGGATGTAGTCCTTAACTACTAGGGTGGCACATCTTCTCCATGATGCTCAGTTGGGTCCCCTTTTTAGTTTTGCCTCACTGGAGCATGTACAAGCTTCTTAGAAACAGGCCTTTAAGTCCCTAACTGTGCCTCTAATACCACCCTGCAACTGGAGGCAGGCCTCATGAAAGTGGAGGCTAGAATGTGGATGGTCATACTTACCTATTGGCTTTGATTATCTCTCTTCCCCCTTGGACTTTCTCCCCTATACATGAGGAATGATTTCCAATTCATTTGGAAATGAGCAGTTGTGACTTATCTTGTCCTTGAACTTTTGTTCATCTCTTTTACTTGGCATGGGTTATGATTAGGTCAAAGCTTTCATCAAACAGGGCATAACAGTTTGACTTAGGCCCCCAAACTTCTTTATCCTCCCCTATGGGATACTTATCATAGCTGGAAGTCCCAAAGCATAGAAAGGTCTTTACTTTAATACAAGGTACCCTCTCCATTCAGCTGTGCTTAAGACATGATACAAGAGGACTCCTTTCTCAGAATGGCAATGGCAATGCCCTTGTAACATTGTAGTTCTAGGGTTTGTAGAAACAGCAGCACTTGTCATGCAGTGGTATTCATCCCAATTTCCTACCTTTTCTAGACAGGTATTCAGGGCATATGAGACAATTTTACATTACCTTGCTGCTTTTAGACATTAATCCTGCCACAACACATTGTGTTGCCAGGTTCTGTGCAGCTACACCCAACATTTGCTGGATGATAATTTCTACGTCATACTTAGCACCCAACCTTATAGTTTAGTCTCAGTATGCCTACAGTTTGCCACCACAGAGCATTTTATAACCTAGCAGCTTATGGACTCTTAGTTTATCACATTTATGCTCAACCTGATATATTTTACTGTTTTTATATAATTTCTAATGCTCCTATTCCATCTATTAGTGACAATATTCCTTCCCTGCGTTTTATGTTGGTCTATGACTATAATAAAGATTAGTTTGATTTACTAGGCCTGTGCATGTTTCAGACTATACTACAAAGTTACTTTAGGATGCCAGGGTGCAAATGTAGCACCTGGCTGTAACTCTTTAAAACAGTTCCGTCTTTTTCTGGGGTTGTACAATAGCAACCTTGACATTTGCTTCCATCCTCCTACTTTATTCTAAATAACTATGATTAGAAGTTGTAGTAAGAAGGTTGTAGATCCACCAAGTAGAAGTTCAGCTTCTGCTTTCTTGGATCAGCTCCTCTCCACCTTTTACTGATAGTGAATTTTCTTGGGTGGGAGAAGTTAAAACAGTTGCTTTAAGGCCCTTGATATCAAATGCCCAGTGCAGGTATTAGCAAAGTACAGATACTCATAGAACACTGATAGCATAGCTACTTCCCAGGCATAGTAAATGCCCAGAATTGTAGCATTTTGCCAAGATATGGGACTGTTACACTGATTTACCTACTAAATATTTTTACTGATGCAGACCCCGTTTATCTAATACAACAGCTCATGCTCATACTAGCAAAAACAAAAAAAAAGATTTTTATGCACCTTACAAAAAAACTATTACCTAGAATAGCTATCTATAACTGAAATACTAGAGAGTGAACCAGGGATCCTTTGCAGATAAAGCTGGTAAGCATAATATTTTGAATTCCACCTTGAAGTGGAAGGAAATGTAAAACTTCATAGTTTTTTTCTCATTTATTTGTAAGCCACCTAAAGTCACTTATACAGTGAGATGGGTGGTGTATAAATTCAATAAATAAATAAATAAATAAATGATTAAAACAAGAGGCTCACATGGCTCAAAGTTTTGATTGCCTCCTGGAACTCATAAATAGATGGACATACATATATAAAAAGAAGCAATCTGTATTTTAGTATCAATAACTATCTTTATAGATTTTTAATGTTCCTTATTACTCATAAAGACATGCATATCAGTATTGAACTTTCTTGTTCCCTGTTAATGAGAAACAGAACTCACTTGTTCCACCACCAGGACTAGTTAGAATCAATGAGGGATGCGGTGCTTCCATGCTTTTATGAAGTGTAGCCACAGCAATAATTTTCCGTTTATGGATGCATAGCTTAGTGACATCTTCATCTGCTTTAACATCTTCTGCTGTTCTTTGTGTTACAGCAACTCCAGGATCAAAATTAAATACCTTAAAATAACGTTGGAATCATAATGTTAGATAATATTTCTAATTAAGATCACAGATACAACAGCTCCAGAAACTTCCTTCAATTTCTTCAAAAACTGGTCCATCAGATAAAATATGCTAAGGGACTTTTTTTAAAAAGATCTGCCCTTCTAGAGTAGGGGAAAGCAACTTGTAGCTGGTATATGGTTCATGAACCCTTTATTCTAGATCTTAGAGACCCACTTGACTTAGTGTTGGCAAATCTGTGGTATGATATTCTGCTGTTTTAAGGATTATTTCAATATTTTAAAGCTTTAGAATAGGTTTATTGTAGTCTCCCCCAAGTTCAGCACTCCAGATATGGGGATATCAATTCTCAGATTTCCCTCCTCAGTTTGGATGGGGAGAATTTTGAAAATTTAATTTCTTACATCTGGAAGTTGTCCAGATTGGAGAAGATTGGCTTAAAGCATTACAATAATTCTTCTGCCCTCCAAAAAACCCAACCAATCCAAAAACAAAAACTTGAGGGGGGGGGGGACAAGAAAAACTTGGAAGCGCTGCCCACTCTGACCTATGGAATAGGGAGAAAAAAAACAAGTGTATTCCCAGTTAGGGAAATGTTGCCTACTTCTGATCCAGAAGACTATGGTAACTGCAGGACCCACTGTTCTCCACAAAATTTTGCTGATTAACTGTTAAAACTGTAGCTTGAAAATTATGTCTTACTATAGGGTTTGGTTCTTCTATATTGGATCATCAATACATTTCTCCTTTATCTAGTGTTTCTTGCAATTTCTAAATGTGGAAAAGAGTACAGCTATTTATTTTTAAGGAACTTGGGAACTGCTATACTGTAGAACTTTGTTACTAAGAAAACTAATCTGACTGCCATAAAATGTTGCTGATGGAGTGCTTCTGTACTTCTAACTGGCCAATCATGTCATGTTACTTTTTAAGATATCCCATGCCATACTCTCCTTCCTCCTATTCCTTATCCTTCTAAATCAGTTTTTGTTCAATTTCTAAAACATTTCAGTCTTTGCATGATCAAACCCTAAATTTTCTCTCTTTAAGTATTCTGTTCAGATTTAAAAAGATCTACTGTAATTCATTAGGACAACGTAGCCATAATTTTCCCTTCAAGCTCCATTATAAAATATGGAAATAATTTGCATCTTAAAATCAAGGAGACAATAAAAGAAGGTAGCTTGGTTAGCATAATACTTATTTCCTTGACACTGCATAATACAAGTTGTAACCATTATTTAGTTTTAAATTGATGTCTTTTAAAGTTGCATTCACTGAAAGAAATTAAACTTTGAAATATTCTAAACAAGACTTCCTCATGATGACATCTTCAACATCTATCATCCTCAGCTAGGAAGGATAATGCCTTCTTATAATACATAGGGAGATGATGGTACTTAAAGTCCAATACCTTTCAAGGTATGTTAGTTTTCCATTTAGCATATTCAAATATCTGATTTTACCTTAGGAAGGATGAGAGGACATTCTAATCCACACTTGCATGTTCCATCAGTCAACAGGTATGTTTTAACCTGCTCCAAACAGGACAATAAAGACCCACTAGGACTGAAATAATAAAAAATGTAACAAATGTATATCAATTAGTGTTAGAAACACTTCATGTTAACAATTCAAAAAGCAGATTAGAAAACAATAACAAGCAATATACTTTGTCTAGAATTAAGATAAATATAATTTCCATTTAGAACAGTATTTTTAACATATTTTTCTCTGACCTTCACTTTGCAACAAGCATTCAAAGCTTGACATTTCAGAGTTCTTCTGGATACTGTAGCTACCATTTTATCTGTTAAATTATAATGAATACAGTACGAATATGTTATACATATTTAATATATAATATGCATCAGGGGTGGTTGTTAAGCCACTGATGATTATTTTGACAATTGAGGGGTTTTGTGTGTGTTGTGTTTTTATGTTTTTTTTTTCCAAATCTTATTTTCTATTTCATTGTTTCTTGTCCTTGGATGTGAGTGACTCAGAGTTGTTTGAGAATCAGGTAGCCTCCAAAATCTAAAAAAAATGAATGAATTTAATGTACAAAAGTATTGTGGAATTATTGTGCCGTTATTTCAGGATAGAGAAGTAGCACATATTTCATATTGTGGGAATCTAAAATCTCTCTCTCTCTCTCTCTCTCTCTCTCTCTCTCACACACACACACACACACGGCAGTTTCAAGCTCCTATATTACATAATTGTTCTGAATTGACATTACTAACCTATTGCAAGATTCCTTCATTATAGCACACACATTTTTTAGAGGTGTAGACCTGCTAAAAAATGAAATGCAATTTGGATAGGAATATAATCTAGAAGAGAAATGGTTTTTGGAATGCTTTTGCTTAGATTATATGCAGTGACAGGTTGCTACTGGATAAAGTCAGCATAAAGCAAACAGTAAACAGAAAAATGTCAGGAGCATGTTCCACTGGATCTATTTGGCCTCTTCAAACAGTGGCAGTTTTCTTAGGCATATATGCAGAGTACCTCCAAGCAAGCTGCTGCTTAACTGGAAATGGAACAAAACAGGGTCTCATCTCCTGTTCTTTTGTTGTGCAGAAGTCTCCAAATTCTGTCTGCTGTTTGTACCCGGCCAATTTCTGTGATTACTGACACCTTGCCCTTCCATCATCTTATGGGTTAGGAAGGATCTTGTCCCCTATGGCATCCTGGAGCTTCAAGGGCACTGAGGTCTAAAAATGTATTACATAAAATCAGGAAATTCTTTACCTTCCCTTTTCAGTCCTAGTCTCAGAAAACAGTTCATCTGATAATGTACAGATGCCCAAAGTACAGCACAAAGTGATTCCAAGGAATGTTACCTAGCTGGTTCAGTCTGGTTTGTGAAGATTGGCTATTACATTTTTGCACACATTAGATCTAAGCTTAAAACACACACTTTTTCTTCTTTGCAATAAAGTGGGAAGCTAAGCCTGGAGTGTAGTCTGTCAATGTTACACTCCAAAACCATTGCATTTCTCAGGAATTTCAATTTCATTTTAGTTACATTAATTAGAGCATATTCTTGAATTTGTGGTAACAAGCTGATGAGAACGGTTGATCATATTTGAAATGTTGGGGTCATGGCACCACAAATTTTGAGTATCCCTGTCTTAGAATGTCATTGTGACTTTCCTAGTTTTTATCTTCATTAAAATAATTCCGCTTTTCCAAAGATGATTTGGTAAATCCTGATTATTAACTACTTTGATATTTCTCATTTTGAAGAGCTAACATGATGAATTATTGTTGGAACTGGATGTTATCTAATTTAGGTTACACTTCTTGTGATACTCTAACAAAACCCAATAGCATAAATTACATAAATATAGCTATTCAAATAAATATAGCTCCATTGAAAAATACAAATGGAATCTGCTTTTAATTGTATAAAAATTGGAACTTCTAGAAGTCATTTTTATATGCTTTTAAGGATTATTTCATGTTTTTGAGCAACTCCATTCTTTTCTCCATTATACTATTTGGCACCATTCTTCCCAAATGTGCCGTTGAAGAAAATTATGCACTGCTTTATATCTGATACAGCAAACTAATCACAGATCAGTTGTTGCTATATAAGACAAATGAATCTGAAGAATTACTGAAGCTGATTGTTTAGCTGCTATTCTGACCATGCCATCACCACATGCCCCAAGGAAGCAAAGTTTCAGATAGCTTAACACATTGATCAGCCAGCAATTGTCCAAATCTTCCGCCAAAAATATAATGGATTTTATACTTGTGCCAAGTTCTAGATGCACTTGACAGAGAAGTTATATACATGTTCGGTCATAGCAAAAATAGAGTCAGGTTTTCAATCTGTGGGTACTAGATTTATTGCTTAGCCTCTACTGCAGATTATGCAGTTGTTGCCACAAAGTTAGATCATATCTATTAAAACTAAGACATATAGTAACAGTATTGTAGACTACTCAAATAGGGTTCTTTGGAATAATTTCAATGCATATTATTTTATATAATGTAACATACCATAATATAAATATTTATCTCCACATGATTGAATTTATCCCACTTGCTAGTAAGATAATTCTCAAGATTTTGCAATCCAAACTTCAGCAACACATGGAATGAAAGCCAACAGATGTATAAGCTGGACTGAAGAAGCAGAGGCACCAGAGATCACATTGTTAATAAGTGATGGATAATGGAAAAGGCTAGAGAATTCCAAAAATATGTCTATTTTTGCTTGACTGTGTAGACCATCACAGATTGTGGATAGCCCTTAAATATGGGTGTGCCAAGTCACCTCATCTACCTATTAAAAAATGTATGATGACCAAGAAACAAAAAATGGATTATGGAGCAACTACTAAATGGTTCACAATAGGAAAAGGACTGTGCCAAAGTTGTATACTGTCATCTCACTTATTTAACTTATATGCAGAACATATCATGAGAAATGTTGGACTAAAATAGAAATTAGAATTAAAGTTGCTGGGAGAAACATCAACTACCTCAGATATGCTGATGATACCACTTTGATGGCAGGAAGTATGGAAGACTTAAGGCATCTCTTGTTGAAGGTGAAAGAACAGAGTGCAAAAGCTGGTCTGCTGTTTGATATTAAAAAAAACCCGTTCAGATTATGTCAACTGGCAATGCCAACTCAATGCAAATAGGTAGAGAAAAAGTTGAAAAGCTAACAGACTTTATTTTCTTAGTGTCAAAAACTCAGAGGGATGATGATTATAGCATGAAATAAAGAGGCTTGGGAGATGACAGATCTAGACAAAATATTGAAGTGCAGAGACAGTACACTGACAAGAAAGGCACATATCGTTCAGGCTGTGATTTTCCTAGTTGTAACATATGCCTGGGAAAGCTGGACCATCAGAAAGGCTGAAGGAAGAAAAATTGATGTCTTTGAATTGTGGTGCTGGATAAAACTGTTCAGAATACCTTGGACTACAAGAAGAATAAATAATTCAATACTAGATGAACTAAAACCTGATTGCTCACTGGAAGCACTAATAATGAAGCTAAAGCATAAATATAACACAAAGGCAAGAACCACTGGAAAAGACTCAGATGCCTCAAAAAAATCAAATGCAATTGAAAAAGAGGCTAGCAGAGGACAAGGTGGTTAGATATTCTCATAGATGACACAAGCAGTAGCTTATAAGAACACAAAGAAATAGTTTCAGACAATCTTGGCAATATGATGTCCACAAGGCCAGAAGAGCCAGAATATATATCTCTACAGGTAGTCCTCATTTAGCAAACGCCTCATTTAGCAACTGTTAGCAGTTACGACGATGATGAAAAAGGAACTTTGTGACCAATCCTCGCATTTACGACCTTCACAGGTTGGTAAAGCAAAGGAAAGCTGAAGTAAGATCATAAGCACAGTTGTGATTTCACTTAGTGACTGCTTTGCTTAACGACGGAGTTGCTGGTCCCAGTTGTGCTAGCTAAATGAGGACTACATATATCTCTATCTCTAGTTATGTGTGCTCAGTAATGTAATAAAAAATTGTAATGTTAGATATTTTTGAAAGCGATAACAAAAAAAAAATCAAGAATAGAAAACTAAGTTAAGGCACCAGCATATAAATTACAAAGTTTAAGTTGTAGAATTACACCAGACAATTAAGCTAATTTAATAGCCATCAAATGCAAAATGAAACAATAGGTGAAAACGACATGAAGTAGCATGCAACATGATTCAGGGGATATGATTTATTTTCACATATTGTATAAATTTTGATTCATTTTTTTCCAGATTTCCATGTCATAGTATATGCCAGTATGAAGACATTCATGACTTTATAACAAATAGAAAAAAAATATTCTATTCTATTCAGGTCATGTTAACACCTAACCTGAAACACATTCTTGCCCCAAACTTTCTCTCCCTTTTCTTTTTAAAATGTGGACAGGACAGAATGCAATAATTAAGTCTGAATGAAATACCTCATTTCCCTTTTTCTTCCATTTCAGGAAATGAATGGGAATAATGAACCACATACTTCAATCACTATTTTCAAGATTGCTGGATATTACCTTTGTAACAGAACAGGCAAACATATTGGGCTTGTTGATGTATTTGGAATGACGACAATGTGTTGTAGGCACTCTCAGAAAATTGCTCTAATGCAGAACTCACAAGTTAATAAAGTAGCTACCGTAGTAATCAAGCCTAGTCAGAAGTACCCACTGACCAGAAAGCAACTTGGCAATGTTGCTCAGTGCTACCCAGAATGCTCTTTCCATCCTAAAAGGCCTTTATTCTGGGAGGGGGGTACAACTATGCACTGTTTTTATTTCTTGAGAATGGCTACGTGGCTCATGTGCAGGAGGCTGGTATTTTTTTTTTTTTGTACCATATCAGATTCCTATTTTTTTTCTTTTGAAAAAATCTAAGCAGGGGCACAGTGCTTCTCACAGCTACCCAATTATCTTCCCCCTTTAATGAGGATATTGCCATTTTATTCATTAGTTCCATTTAATTTCTCTCTCTCTCTTTTTTAAATCTCCATTGTCACTTCAGCCAATGCCATTTGCAACCTCTCATTTAATCTGTAAGGTCTTTTAACTTATAGTTTCAAACTAGACATTAACTTTGTTTTGACAATGATAACATTCATATTTGTCATAACCAAATGTAGTATTAATAATTATTACAACTAGAGACTTTACTCTTCTCCAATTTCTTATTTTTTCAACTATGTTAGTTTGTGGGTTTATGTAGTAAAAAAAAAAAACCCTACTCAGATCTTTCATGTATATCTTATATTACTTTTTCCTGATACATTCATTTTTATATGTAATTTTCCTACTCTGCACTTTTAGTAAGCAATTTTGCCTTATATAATGCATTTTTGCGCATAACTTGCAATATACAGGTGAAACTCGAAAAATTAGAATATCGTGCAAATGTTCATTTATGTCAGTATGGCAACTCAAAAGGTGAAACCAATATATGAGATAGACGCATTACATGCAAAGCGAGATATGTCGAGCCTTACTTTGGTATAATTGTGATGATTATGACGTACAGCTTATGAAAACCCCAAATTCACAATCTCAGAAAATTAGAATAGTGTGAAAAGGTTCAATATTCTAGGCTCAAAGTGTCCCACTCTAAGCAGCTAATGAATCCATAACACCTGCAAAGGGTTCCTGAGCCTTTAAATGGTCTCTTAGGCTGGTTCAGTAGGAATCACAAGCATGGGAAAGACTGCTGACCTGACAGTTGTGCAGAAAACCATCATTGACACCCTCCATAAGGAGGGAAAGCCCCAAAAGGGAATTGCAAAAGAAGTTGGATGTTCCCAAAGTGCTGTATCAAAGCACGTCAATAGAAGGTTATGTGGAAGGGAAAAGTGTGGTAGAAAAAGGTGCACAAGCAGCAGGGATGACCGCAGCCTGGAGAGGATTGTCAGGAAAAGGCCATTCAAAAGTGTTGGGGACTTTCACAAGGAGTGGACTGAGGCTGGAGTTAGTGCATCAAGAGCCACCACACACAGACGGATCCTGGACATGGGCTTCAAATATCGTATTCCTCTTGTCAAGCCGCTCCTGAACAACAAACAACGTCAGAAGCGTCTTACCTGGGCTACAGAAAAAAAGAACTGGTCTGTTGCCCAGTGGTCCAAAGTCCTCTTTTCTGATGAGAGCAACTTTTGCATCTCATTTGGGAACCAAGGACCCAGAGTCTGGAGGAAGAATGGAGAGGCACACAATGCACGATGCTTGAAGTCCAGTGTGAAGTTTCCAGAGTCTGTGTTGATCTGGGGAGCCATGTCATCTGCTGGTGTTGGTCCGCTGTGCTTCATTAAGTCCAGGGTCAACGCAGCCATCTACCAGGAGATTTTGGAGCACTTCATGCTTCCTTCCGCAGATGAGCTTTATGGGGATGCTGACTTCATTTTCCAGCAGGACCTGGCACCTGCCCACACTGCCAAAAGTACCAAAACCTGGTTCAGTGACCGTGGGATTACTGTGCTTGATTGGCCAGCAAACTCACCTGACCTGAACCCCATAGAGAATCTATAGGGCATTGCCAAGAGAAAGATGAGGGACATGAGACCGAACAATGCAGCGGAGCTGAAGGCCACTGCTGAAGCATCCTGGTCTTCCATAACACCTCAGCAGTGCCACAGGCTGATTGTATCCATGCCACACCGCATTGCGGCAGTCATTGCTGCAAAAGGGGCCCAAACCAAGTACTGAGTACATATGCATGCTTATACTTTGCAGAGGTCCGATATTGTTCTATTTCCAATCCTTGTGTTATTGATGTCATGTAATATTCTAATTTTCTGAGATTGTGAATTTGGGGTTTTCATAAGCTGTACGCCATAATCATCACAATTATACCAAAGTAAGGCTTGACATATCTCGCTTTGCATGTAATGCGTCTATCTCATATATTGGTTTCACCTTTTGAGTTGCCATACTGACATAAATGAACATTTGCACGATATTCTAATTTTTCGAGTTTCACCTGTACATATACACACACACACATACACCTACATACGTACATACATACATACATATACACAGTATATATATACACACACACATACACATACACACTTTGTGTATGCGTTTGTAATTGCAAACCACATTATAAAATGGCATAGAAATGCTTCAGTTGAGATATATTTATATAAAAATGTGGAGGGAACACATGTGCTGTTTATTTCTAATTACAATTCTATCTCTAATTAGTACTATTTATTTAACAGTTCTTGAAAAGGTTCAAGAGGAAGAGAAGCAGTAGCAGCACTGTGAAGGTCCAAAAAGAAGTTTTGACTATTAAATTTTACTACTAATAATCAAGAATATGATAAATTTGTACTATAAGGTAGTTCAACAATCAGATCCTAGTTTTCTTTCATTTTAAATTTAAACTCTAGAACAAACAGAATAGTACTTTCAGCAAATCAGCATTATCACACAACATTTAGTTGTGTCACTAAACCATCATATTTAACAGGCAAAATAAAACAACACAATTTTTAAATAGAATGTACTCCGTTTAGTGATATGCTATTAATTTCAATATTGGTAGCTGGTTTAGACATATAATTCTAGCTTAATAAACAGTTTACTAAATACCAAACAACTGGTAGGCCATATGTTCCTACACATTCCTCATACAGTATGCTCACTGAGATGTGTCAATTATACTTCCTTTATTCCACAGTTTTCTGTAGTATTTCAGCTGGGAAACTGTAGATTTATGATAATCCTATGTCATCTATCTATCTATCTATCTATCTATCTATCTATCTATCTATCTATCAGGCACCTATGGTTGAAAGTTCCCACTGTGTGAGAAATGAAGTCATAGAATCATACAAGATTATGTGAATCATACATTGCAGTTCTTGTGTCATAATTTAATGTTGCATGTAGAATCAGGACTGATTTGGGCCTAATAATCTTGGCTCAATAAACCACACCTTTATTAATTTGGGAATAAAACTATGGTTTATTGAATCAAGATAATTAAACCCAAATCAACCCACAAAGTTGCTCTGCATATAATATTTAACTACAGTTAATACAAGGACAACTGCAGTGAAACTTGAGTTTTTGCTCAACTCTTCTCCTTTTGATGAAACTGCAAGATTAGAAGTTATAATTTCCATTTTAGATTTTAGTATACACGTTAGATTTTAGATTACACTTCAGTGGAAAAATCAGTGGAAACAAACTAGTTTTGTAAAGCATAGACATGGAACGTGCAAGGCTAAGACTCATTTAGGATAATCCCTCTAAAATAAATTTTGATCGTTCTATCTAGATTAGCACGAACTCTTCTTCAGAAACACCATGAAAAGATGCGTAATAAAGAATTAAGACAGAATGCTAAATAAAAAAGTGTTCCAAAAAATAATCAAATTAATGTTCATACTGAATGAATAAGTCAAAAGTATAAAAAATCTACTTGAATAGTTTGATTTAGCTTAGCATTCAGTATTTTAATGGATTTTACAAAGTTATTTTATTAATCCATTTTTCATATGACCTAATAAAGACTTTTGATAAAGTCTTTGTTAACATTTGCTGGGTTTATTGTATATTGTAATAAACTCCAACTTATGAGTACCAATATACCCCTTTTGGGGTTTTTTAAAAAGAACCTTATACGTAGCATGTCTGTTTACGAACATGAGAAGAAAATTATATTTGGTCTCAATAATGATTTAGATAGATACAAGTCCAATTTTGGTAAAAAATAAACCCATTATTTATAGGTTTTTGTTTGTTTTTACTGAAACTTCCTTTATTTAAATTTTAAATAATTCCTCTTCCTGAAACATATAGCTCAGTATTCTAGGTTTGCAAAGGCATGGTTGTAAATCTCAGATTTCTAGACATTTAACAACTTATTTAGAAATTGGCTTATTTGGCAGATAGTTCAGAGATAGGATTCAGCAATATTAATCTCTTCACTGCAGAGAAGAATAAAGCCATATAAACACAGAAGACTGCCTAGGGCGGCATGCAGAAATCAAAACACGAATAGAGGTCTACATTCCTGAGTTTAAACCCAAGGCCTTTTCTTCCTGCATTTCTAAGCCAACAGTTTTGGGAACTTGTGGGCCACTTGCTGCATCAAGATACAGCAACCATGTGGAAGTGAGGAGCTTTCCACAGGTCAGCTGAATGAAGTCTGACCTCATTGCTCAATCTCTTTTCCTTTTGCACATGTGGAAGAATAAACCTCCCTGCCACAGGTACCACGTGGAGAAAGACAGCCCCTTCCCCCGTGGTCACAAGGAAGGAAGCAATTGCTCCTGATCACGTTGCATGTAAAGAAGCTGGCCAAGAACATTACACAATATAAAGATGTCATACTCAAAATTCATAATACTGAAAATAAATTGAGAAATACTCTCAATGTATTTCTCAATTTATTGTCAATATTATGAATTTTGAGGATAACATCTTTATATTATGTTCTTGGAAGGCATACATTGTTCCAACTAAGAAACCCATTTTTTTCCCTGCTGGATCACAAGTGGCCATGTTAAATTGATCACTCTTCAGAATTGATAGATGTTTTTCTTTGGACATACAGTTCATGACATTCCAGAATGTAAAATAGATCCATTTACAGATGCAATAGACTATCCAATGTGTGGGATGGGAACTTTTTTTGCATAGAGCCAAAACCAAGCAGGATTATAGGATACTTTAAATACGGGTGTTAAAATGTTTCTTAACTTAATGGATAGGAAAACTGTTACAATAAGGACATTCACTGTCCACACAGTGAGGTGACTTTCAACGACTTTGTCATGTCAGTTTTCCACAGCGTTGTATTTAAAATGATTCACAACACATCTCTTGGCTTGGGCATGATCACGTGCCTTATTTGTTTCTTAAGCACATTCATGGCAGAGAATAATAGAGGTAAAGTTTCAGACATTTAAACCTATGAGAAAATATGAACATGGCTTTTACATGACACATTAACAGCACATTTTTTTTAAATGGTTTTTTGTTTTGTTTTTCATGAATCAAATTTATTTCCCACAAGGTGAACCTCAGTTAATTATTAGACATGGAGCTTTTTGAATGCCTCTTTTATCATCTTTTTCTGCATTAAAAGGCTCATGATACATTGGAATTTTAAATATTTTTACAAGATGTCGGTGCTGTTTTTTTGAATGTTTATATTCCACAAAGTTATTAAATATGTTCCATCAGCAGCTGGTGTGTTTAATCTGTATTTAGAAGTTGTAGAAACTTATTTTCATACAGGTTTGTCTGCATTTAAAAAACAAACAAACTGAGTTAGTTCTTAATATATAGGCTTCTTAAAAAAGTGAGCTAAGCAGGCTTGTGGACAGAGTTAATTTTAGACATTTTGTTTTATCATTGCTTTTGCCGCAGAGCAGAAATTATTGTTTATAGGTGTAAGTGTCATCTATTCTTTTCCTGCCAATTCAACAACTCTAATTCCACAAAACACTAATGAAGGCATTTTCAGCCAATTGCATATCTAATAACTGCATACTTACCTAATATACAGGACTCCATTTTGATCTACCCTCCGTTGCCAACCGACTGGGACTTGTACTGCTGGCAGCCCTCCATCCTTGTCCCCACTGTCACATTCCTTGCTTCCATTCATTTTTCTGATTAAGCTTATGATTCTTCAAAGATATCAACAGGAAGATGATATCCTTATTCTAGAAATCATCATGGCCTTCAGGAGGTGGCCATACAGCACAGTAATTCTCAGGGTGTACAAAATGCATTGGAAGTCTCAGTCCATAAAATCGACCATTTTTGTTGTTGTTGTTGACAAGTCAATTGCCCATTCTGAACCAAGGCAGTTATGAAATGTGTTATTCCTTATGTAGTCATAAGGATATCCTAAACAGGTAAAAACAAGTATTTCCAACTTGGGAAAATCATAATCCATCAATTTTCTGTCACTGGCAACAAAGGGACACAAATGTTTTTTCCTAGTTCCATAGCATAACTCCAAGCTTGCTAACTGTCTAAGCTAATTTGTATTTTGAGAGATTAAGTCCCATTTTTACAGATGTATGGCAACTAATACCTCCAGGTATTTAATTCTTTTTATATGCCACATTCTTTTTGTTTTCTCATGCTCTTCCATTCATTGTCCAAGGTATTCCTGGACACTTCTTCTAATTCTCTCATGATGATACAACTTCAAGATGAAAGCCTGAGGAGAGAACATAAACAGGTGAATATAATTATCATAAAAAAGGAAGTTATATATGTGCCTTTTAAATTTGTTCTGTTTGGGGTACTAAATAGCTCATTAAGTAACAGTTGTTTCCTGTCAGTCTATTTGTACAATACAACATAGTCTGATGAGTTATCATTTTACCTTCTACTATGGGAGTTTGAGGTCTACCCAGTCACACAAATTTGATACAGCTGTCATTTTCGGTTTACACAAATTGGACTTTGTATCCCACCACAAGCTTTCATTAGAAAATCTGGTTTATGCAAACCAAAACATTGGATGTTTCAGATTCAGAGGACATGATAGGAAATATAGTCCAAATCCACAAGCTGCCTGCCACAGTCCCTTCCGATCCCAGAGCTGGCATGAAATCATGCTCCCTAAATTAGGTTGCTCCCAGAGTGCACCCCTAGTATGCATATGGAATGGATCTCTGCTATTTTGCTGTCCATACAGTTTTAATGTAGGACATTCCAACAACTGTAATTGGTAGTTGCCACAGCTGAAATTCTAGCCTTGCCTAATATCATCCAGTACATGGAGACTCCTCCAAGTGGCATGCTCAACACTCTTGTTGCTTGTACACCATATTTTGTTTCTTTCCTGTTGTAGTGTCGACCAATTTTCTTTTATTTGTTACAACTACTGGTAAACTGTTTGATCTTTCAACCACTCAGAGGCAGCAAAGAATTAGAAATCTGTATCTCTTGACTGCAATCTAGGGGGTCATCCAGATGTGTACAGGCATACGCAGGCTACTGAAGTACGAGAGCTAAGGTTTTCAAACTGCATTTCCCGTGTTAGTTAATGAACACAATAAAGATTGATCTGATTTGAATTACAGTTTCAAATTATATGGCTTAAAGGAAGAATGGGTTTAGCACTCTCTCAGTTGACCACTGGACTATTTGATCCCATGCAGCAGCATGGAGTTAAAAGGTGTTTTAAAATTTCTTGACTTGCCAGGTCAACCATTTCAAGAGACAAACAAGCAAACTACATACATACCAACTCAGAGAACAGAGTTTTTCAGTCCAATGTTCATGAACATGCAAACAGTGTAGTCATTGTCAGGGGCACCTGCTCTGCACATTGACAGATGACTGCTTAATCAACCCATTCACAAAGGAGAGAAGAAAGAAAAAAAGATGTATAGGTGCCAGGGATCCCATCCCCATCACAGCCAGAAGTGTACGAGGAGTGAATGAAGAAGTCAGAGACTGGACTAGAGAGGTGGTCCTGCAGGAAACAATGGAGCCACAAGATTGCCAGTATGGAGCATATCATCCCTGGTGTGTATATATGCACCCTACATTGCCAGTATGCTGTTCTGGAGATGGGATGGGAAAACACTACTTCCAGAGTGCAATATCTTAAGTTATCCTTGGACTGCCTTATCTGTGGAAGGACATTGACATATAGGCAAAGGCATGTTGACATGCATGGGAAATAGTTAGTGGGCTGTCCTTGTGCCAGCGCAAGGAGGCTGTGTGGACTCACCATACTTAAAATGCAGTGCACAATGAAGACAGGTCTAAAATGACAGCATAATCATGTTAACGGAGTTATTAGGCAAGATGTCCTGTGTATGCATAGCTTATCACTGGGTGCTCACAGTATGGTAACCCAGTCTTTGTTTTAATGTTTGGGTTCCCACTGATCACTTCAACATAAAGTATTTATAAACCACAATGGCTGGGTTCATGCTATACACTTAGTCACAACCAAACAAGGCCACTTTTCCATTATTTGCATATTCCTTTTCTTGTTTCTGGGCTTTGTACATAACTAAGCTTTGTCAGTTCTTAGGTTTTTAAAATTTATGTCTCCATTAAGGAAGGAAAAGAAGTCCACTAAGGCTTCTAGATACCAGCATAATGAGGATCAGAGTTGGCATTAGATGCTTTTTACTGGGAAACAGCTTTGTACTTGGGCCCAAAGCTGCTACCTGCTCGGGCACTGAATGGCAGAGCACATAATGGCAGCCAATTTCTGTGGTTGGATACACCATGGCTTGTTTTAATAATGGTTTGTTGATCAAGCCATTGTCCTAGTTCAGATAACATACAAAACAATAAACAATGAATTGTTTATTTCTTAATCTTTTATACCACCCAACTCCTAGCGACTCTGGATTGCTCACAAATAAAAACACATGGAACAATAAAATGACACAATGATAAAAACAAAGAACAGAAGACGGTAAAAACCAGGCAACAGCAAGAAGCAAACACACACTGCCAGAAAGTACAAACACCAAACACAATGATTCTGTTGGCACAATACATAAATTCAACAAAGCCTGTTATTGGTTGGTGTTATATGTGAGCCCTGCAATGTCATTTTCAGGAGCTTCTAGGCCACGCTTGATTTAATAGTAAATTAAGCCTCCCTTGACTCGAGTTTGGTTCTGGGTGATGACAGGGACACAGCCATGGTAGTATCTTGGCAGTACCATAGCAGCACTTCCTTCAAAGGGGTGTGTGTATGTTTTAAAAGCTCCCAACCTAGTTCATAGCCTTGGGATCTCTTGATGATATCCCCTCCAAATTCTAACCAGGGCTGACCTTGCTAAACTTTCAAGATCGACCAATGTCAACTAGATCTGCCACCTGCAGATTACTATTTTTAGTGGTATAATTGGGAATAAAGTTCAACTATATTTTTATCATCTGTAACTGAAATATAATAAAGAGCAAATAGGCATAATTGTCTATTAATATTACAAAAAATAAGCTAGCATCCTAAATAGACACAAAGTGCTTTTTTCAGCTAAAAATAATTTTCAAACCAAGTTATTTTTTGTGTGTAAAATAACCCTGAGAATTGTTCAGAATTGGACTGTGGACAGTGTCAGGCTTTAAACAGTGTAAAAATAACAGCATGAACATAGTTTTCAACATTACCTGTTTAGCAATATAATTTTTTGTCCTTCTTTCAGAAGTGAGAGAGAATTGACAATACATGTTGTTGTTGCTGTTGATGATGATGATGATGATGATAATAATAATAATAATAATAATAATAATATCTGCCTATCCCAGGTCCTTGGGAAAGACTTGATAGCTGGATAAAAATGCTAGATCCAGTCTAAACATCTGTGCGACCAACCATAAATAATAATAATAATATACCTTTAATATTAGTGAATAACATCTGCCTATCCCAGGTCCTTGGGGAAGGACTCGACCGGTGGACAAGAATGCCAAATCCAGTCTAAACATCTGGCTGACTGTGTGACCAATTATAATATTTTATTATGGCTGCCCACCCCAGAAGACTCTGGGTGGCATACAGTATCCAAACATACAATTAAAAACATGGCAGCCTGGACTAAAAAACACATCAATAAAAACATGATAGGGGCTCCACAGGAACAAAGCCAGGTCTTAAGGGCCCTGCAGAACTCCAAGAGTGTGGATGCCATAAGTATCTCTGGGGGGATACTGTTCCAGAGGGCAGGGGCAGTGACCCAGAAGCCACACTTCCTTGGTTCCACAATATGACAATGTTGAATTGGGATCACCTGGAGTGTACCCACTCTGCCTGAACATGCCAGGTGGGCAGAAACAATTGGAGATGCAGTCCCACAGATAATCGGGCCTTATGCCATAGAGGGCTTTATAGATAACAACCAGCGCTTTGAATTGTACCTGGAAGCCAACTGGCATTCAGTGCAACTCATGAAGCAGCAATGACACATGGGCATAATGAGAAATGCCCCTTACTGCTTGCACTGCTGCATTTTGAACCAGTTATATCTTCCAGATGGGCTTCGAGGGCAGCCTCATGTAGAGTGCATTGCAATACTCCAGTTGTGAGGTGACCTCACGACTGTCTGCAGGGCCTCCCAGTCAAGGAAAGGGTGCAACTGGTACACAAGATGAACTTGTGCAAAGGCCTACCTGGCTACAGCTGCCATCTGGTCTTTAAGTAGTATCAAGTCAAGGAGGACCCCAAATTGCACCCCAGTCTCCAATGGGGAAGTGGAACCTATCCAACACCAATCATAGAGAATTCCCCAAGCCAGGAGAGCCAAACAGCTACATCTATAGCCACTCAGTGTTGTCAGGATTGAGCTGAGGTCTGTTCTTCCCCATCCAGACCTGAACAGCCTCCAGACACTGGGCCAGTACATTGACAGCTTCACCTGTACATCCTGGGGTTGAGATGTATATCTGGGGATCATCAGCATACTGATAATACTAGACCCTGAACAGACAGATGACCTCAATCCCCACAAGTGAGGGGCTGTAGGTGCAATGTTTCCCCTCCTGGCAACATTAACTGGAAGTGACCACTGAAGAAAGAAGCAAACTGCTGCAACACAGTGCCTCTCACTCCCAACCCCTGCGGCTGGTCCAGAAGGATACCATGGTTAACAGTAGTGAAAGCTGCTGAAAGATGAAGGAGCACAGGATGGATACATTACTCCCATTCCACTTCTGCCAAAACTCATCAACAAATGTGACCAATAGTATCTCTGTATTTTGCCCTAGTCTGACAACTGACTGAAATGGGTCCAGATGAACTGTTTTGTCCAAGATCCTCTGTAGCTGCCATCTGGCCATGTTCTTCAAACCTTTCCCACAAAGGGAAGATTGGAAACTGGACAATAGTTGTCCAGAATCAAGGGGTCCAGTAATGGCCTCTTGAGAAGGAGACATACTACCGCCTCCTTCAAGACCAGAGGAACCACCTCCTCCCTCAAAAGAGGATGATACCACCATATAGACCCATCCCTTGGTCACCTCCCGGGCTGCCTTGACAACCTAGGCCAAGATCTAAACAAACAGGAGGCCAGGCTGACGGATTGGAAGACTTTGTCCACTTCCTCAGGAGTTACAAAATCAATGGCATCTTTCTATTCAAGAACAAAAATGATACACTTTTCATATTAGGAAACAAATTTCTATTTGAAGCATAACTTTAATGTAATCACTGTAATGCAGCATAAATAGATAGAATGCATTTTTGCATATCCATAGAAATTAAGAAGCTTTCTATTGGATTCTTATGTATTCAATTGTCCCTGCATAGATGCTGGAAATAATCTTGTGCTTCCTTACCGTAATGCTTAGTAACAATAAGTTTATCTTTTAAAAATAGAAGAACAAATGGAATTTTCTATCCACTGTTAATTGTACTCTTCTGGCAGTAGTTATCTTTCAGCATTGTGACACTTCGTTGCCAAAAACTAATGACTTGCTAGTTGTTTCTGAAATAATATTTTTGAAAGTATTAGCATAATAACAGGCAAATATAAAATAGACTTCCTAAAATTTACACTTTTCTTAAAGAATTATTTTCTTTAAAATATTTTTGGTGATTTCTTTTTTAAAGAACACATTATTTTGTGAAGGCATTCAATAATAATACATGGCAGTTTTATGATTGGTGCAATGCTATTACTACCACCACCACCACTATCATTATTGTTATTATCCGGAAAAGATTTATAGAATTAAGCCACCATTTGTGAAAACTCACTTCACAGTTAGTAAAGAAAATTTAATGTTTATTTAGAGCTGCAAAAACAATTTTATTTGTGTGTACATACACAAAGATGCTGGCATGAACAGAAACACAATGTGACAGAATATCACAAGGTAAGAGAAGGCCTAGTACAAACTTCTGCAATAATAAGAGCAAGAATTCAGTCAGCTGGTATCTAAATGGATTTATGAATTTAAGTAATAAAATATTTTGAAATCTTCCTTTTATTAATTTAAATTAATTAAATGACTCGGCAAAAAGAGATGGAAGAAATGAAAACATCCAAATAAATATTTTGTAATAAATATATGGCTTCACTTACAATTCAAAAAGGAAAAATGAGGAAATCAAACAGGATTGTAACAGTTGCTTTTCTGCCTGAATGTGTGTATGCAGATAAATAGAAGCACAAATACAGAATATATGTTTAATAAATTAAACTGTCATCAAAGAGTATAATCACATGTAGTTAGAAATATAACTGCGGTTCTAAATACATTGATTTTCAGAGACCAAAAAGGATAAAACAAGTAGAATAAAAGGAGAAACACATTTAAACAGCAATACAGTGATGAACAGTTAAGGCAATAGCTGGCATTAGAAAAAATTCAGTCCCCTAAGCAGCAGTCTGCCATACCAAACTGGAACACATTTAAGCTCAATTTCTTCCAATGGCAACTGTGACAAAACGGAAAGTAGCAACCTTCTTAAGAGGTTTCAGTGGAGATGCTAGTAAAAACTGTGTAGTTCTGCTTGCCTTGAAGGAGGCTTGGTATGCCTCTTCCTCAAGAAGCCATCACTTGAGTTGGCAATATTAGACAACTAGCATCTAGTCTTTAACCTTCCCGTTTTAGGGAGATTGGTTGAGAAGGTGATGGTCTGCAACTATGAAAGGCCCTTGAAGAAACAGATTTTCTAGATCCCTTTCTGTCAGGTTTCAGGCCTGGAAATCATACCAAATCCATACTGGTAGCTCTTGTGGATGACCTTTGGTGAGTAGAGTGAGTTTTCTGGTCTTACTGAATCCTTCAGCAGCTTTTCATACCACTGATTGTGGTATCCTTCAGGACTGCCTCCAAAAATTGGGAGTGAAAGACACTGTTTTGCAGTATTTCTCTTCTTACTAACAGTTACAGTGAATGATAGTGGCGGGGGAAGCATCCTAAGGTAGTATAGGGTACTTCAGGGATTGATGTCCTATATGAAGCCTCTGGGGAGATGATCTGCTTTGTAATCTGGTGGGAGGAGTGCCCTTGGATTTGTAGATCCTATTTGAAGAGCTGGTGGCAGTTATATTTGGGGTATAAGTTACATTCTCTTCTAAATGGGGAGGCTCTGCTTACAGTGACTCATTAGTTATATCCTCAAAATAATCCTAATTTGGATTACTGGAAAGAGCTCCAAATGGGGCTGTCCTTGAAGATCACTCAGAAACTTCCACTAATCCAGAATGTAACAACAGTTTTCCCGTGTAACACTCCTACTTTGAGAATCGTATTGGCTACAGTTTCCTTCTGGGTACACAACTCAATGTACTGATCGTCACCTTTAAAGCCCTTCATGTCTTAAGACATGGATGCCCTTAGGACCTCCTTTTCCCAGTGGCTTCTGTTTATCCAGTAAGTTCTGGGAGGGTGGAATCCCTCAGGCCCCCTTCCCTTACAGAACATAATCTGTAGGGACTACGATGATGAGCCTTTCCTGTTGTGGCCTCCTTTCCTCCTTGTCAAATTGACACCTTGATTTTCCAGAAAGCCTTAACAATGTGGTTATTCCAGATGCCTTGGGAGCGAACTGTTATGAGTGGTGAGCTCCTCCTTTTATGGGTATATTTACTGTGTTGTTCCTCTGGCACTGGGGTTGTTCTAATTGTAATGCAAATATTGTTCATTTATTTTAACCATCATACTGTAAAGAGGGGTAGGTAAGCTGCTTAGAGTTTTCCTGGATCTGAACTGAGCACTGAAAATAAGTATTTATCTGAAGGTTCAACTCACTGGATTCAAAGAAATAGTGATATTTTGGTGGTACTTTGTTTAGTGCAAAAGAGAATATACAAAGGCACGCAAACCTTTACCTTAAGGGAAAATGCATGTATTATCAAGAGACATGAGAGCCATTTTTCTAGATAGGATTAGGGTGGAAACAAGCTATTTCCACACTGATGCAATAGTGTGTGACATACACACACATACAAAATGTCTTGAATCCATAATGCTACTGTATGTATATTAGTGTCTTTCTCATAAGGTAGAAAACAAAGTCCAATAAATTCTAATTAAATTGATTTTGATTATGATAGCTTTTGTCCATAATGCTTTCTTTAGAGGTCATTAACCAGGAATATGGATTCTCCCCTCCATTCAATATTTCCCTAATACAAAAACAGAACACAAAAGGAATTCATTTTTATCTACATGCTTATCAAAACAACAGACAACTGAATATATAGCCATGGTACCTGATCAGCTATTGTAACACCCCCCCCCTTTTTTTTTTTACTATCTTCATCTGCATTTCTTTGTTTTGAAATATACCATATAAAAATCAATTTAAAAGAACTGCTGTCATGCAGGAAGAACGGAAAGAATTAAAGAGTATAAAATTGAATTGTCTTCCTTTGCACAAGGAGCAATAGTAACCCAGTTATAGAGGAAGTCATTTAGACTGAGCCTCTCTAGAAGAAAATATCAAAAATATAATGAGAAAGCAAATTAAACCTGTAGATTATGCTTTCATGGTAAAGTACTATGTCATGTGACCACATTATTTTTAGTATATTTTTAGCATATATAATGGTTTCCTAAAGTGCTTCATTTAAATTTGTTTACTGGAACATTCAGGAAATAATTAACAATGAAAACTCTACCATGAAAGAGTATTATTACAATTGATAATGTATTAACAAAAATAAATAAACAAATAAATGATATCTTTGATAAAACTGTGACAATGGTCTTTAAAAAGTTTGTGAATCCCTTGGAATTTTCAATATTTCTGCATAAGTATGATCTAAAAT
This sequence comes from Liasis olivaceus, assembly GCA_030867105.1. Taxonomy (NCBI): domain Eukaryota; kingdom Metazoa; phylum Chordata; class Lepidosauria; order Squamata; family Pythonidae; genus Liasis; species Liasis olivaceus. The sequence continues at coordinate 133,652,483 of CM061349.1, read as the reverse complement.
GTGATCTGTTCTCAGACTTGTGTGGAGAACAGATCACATTTTAGGCCTTATTTATGCAGAAATATTGAAAATTCAAAGCGATTCATAAACTTTTAAGCACCACTATATTATAGAGAAGTTCAGTTGCTTTCCTCAATATTGTGAAATAGCATGACAATGAAAATACGACTCTAAAACTTTCCAGGTACAATATGCAATCCAGAGAACTCCATTTTATTTAATTCCTGAGGTAGCACAGGGATGAATTCAAAGAGCAGAAGGCAAGAATGATGGTTGTTGAAAGTAAATTAAAATCATACAGATTTTGTTTAATGCAAACAACTCTAAATAATTGGGAATCAAGAAAATAGTGATTTTTTTTAAGTTTCCCTTTTACAGTATATTCTTTGTGGATCATGGATTACAATCTATATGTTCTAACTTCTCAACACTCTCTTTGAGGAAATTCCAGAGTGTAGTTATAAGTGGTCTTTTGCAACCAACCAACCAAAACAAATATTATGGGATATAAGCTATCATGGATTGCAGTCTACTTCCTCAGACACTGAGTGTGTTGCCCATGAGAAGAGTGCATACAGGTGTTCTGGCAGGGGGAGGAAGAGGGAAGGACATAAGAAAAATAGGGAAATGCAAAAGTTGGGAAATGCCTTACATTTGCTTCATATCACTTCTAAAGCAATAGAAGCATGATCACTTACTCCCCCCCCCGCCCCCAATTTCCATATCCCTTCTCTTGCCTAGCAACAGCATGTATGATGATTTTCTCATAGAACTATATTCTTTGCATCTGATGAAGTACGTTGTGATTCACAGGAAGTTTTTGTAATAATACAACTGCTAGTTTTTAGAAAGCCGCAAAGCTATTTTGTTTTTGAAGAAAGGAGATCATAGTTTTATCCTTATTCTTAATCTAACAAGTATGGCCACAGTGGGGATCTGTCTATGCTTTAAAAGTCATCCCCAGAGACTTTCTTATGAGCATCTCCTCATTCTGACATTAAGAGAATCCCCTTGATTGGGGAAGAGGGGTATCTATGGTAGCTCCTGGCTATAGAATACATTTTGCTAGAAAATCTACTTAGCCCAGCCTACCTTCAATAATGTTTTTTTTCCCCATTGAAAAATTGAGATTTTTTTTTCCTTCAAAACTTTATATGACCACCTGACTCCATTGTGACTCTGGATGGTGTACAGTATTACATCAATCCAAAATCACCAACAAAAGAACAACAGATATCTGGACACCCCCTCCCCAATAACTTCTAAAAGAGCCATATAAAACATAAGGGACCTATATCTGCTCTAGTCCAAAGCCAGGCAGAAGAGCCAAATTTTAAAAGCTCCTTTGAATAGATCAGGGTGGGATCCAAATTAATCTCTGAATGTTGTTCCAGAGGGCAAATGCTGCAACACACACAGCCTGATTCCCAAGTCCCATCAGGTGACACTGTTTAATGGACAGGACTGGGAGCATGCCAGTTCTGCCTGACTGTATGGGACGGGCAGAAACTATAGAAGACAGATGCTCCCGGAAATAACAGGACATATGCCATGAAGGACTTTATAGGTAATAATTGCCACCACAAATTGTACCCGGAAGCCTACTGGTAGCCAGTGCAGCTCTCAAAGCAGAGGTGTTTACATGGGCATGTTATGGTATGCGAATAACTATCTGTGCTGCTGCATTCTGGACCAACTGCAGCTTCTGAGTGGGTTTCAAGGGCAGCCCCATGTAGAGTGCATTGCAATAATCCATATAAGACGTGACCAAAGAAGGTCTAAAAGCCCTCCTGGCCCAAGTAAGGGTGCAATTGGTGAATTTGAGCAAAGGCCTTCCTTGCCACAGCCACAATCTGCTCTTTGAATAGGAGCTGTAAATCCAAAAAGATACCCATTTTGTACACCAGTGATGAAGAAGGAAGTGCAACTCCATTCAGTCTTAAAGTTGGAATATCTCTGGTCCCAGGTGGTCCAAATATCCACAGCCACACAGTCTTATCAGAGTTGAGCCTGAGTCTGACTCTGAGTCTCCATCCAGACCACCACACCCTCCAGCAACTGGGCCAAGACCTTGACAACATTGTCTGATCAGCCTGCGGTCAAGATGTAGAACTGGGTTTCATCAGTCTACGGATGGTACCTGAGCCCGAACCAACAGATCAACATCTATATGAGGCTGCAGGGTGAGGTAAACAAGAGGGGCAAGAGTGTTAAACCCTGGAGTACCCCACACATTAGGGGTCCCAGGCTCAATCTCTCCCCTGCTGTCAACACTAACTGGACCTGATGTAAGAGAAAGTAGGAGAACCAGTACAATACTGTACCCTCACTCCTAATGCCTACAGGCAGTCCAGAAGAATACCATGGTTGATTTATTGAAAGCCACTGAAAGCTCAAGGAGAACCAGATGGTTGCTCTTCCTCCATTCCAGTTCTGCAAGACAAGTGCAACCAAAGCTGTCTCAGTACTACGTCCCAGTCTGAAACCTGACTGGAAGGGGTCTAGATATTCAGTGTTCTCCAGGGCCCTCTGAAGCAGCAGCATGACTACCTTCTCAACCACTTTTCCACTCAGCTAAAAATGGAAGGTTGGAGACCAGGCAAACCGACCTAACAGGTTTGGTGATGGCTTCTTGAGAAGGGGAAAAAAACGAATAAACAGGTGGTCAGGATATCAGGCTTGATGATCCTAAAAAGGGTCGACAGAGGGCTATCTGCAGATGTAATAAAAGCAGAAAAATAGCTATGTTTTCCCACTGTTATCGCTATGATGTAATTCCTAATATGAGCTCTTACCTGTCCTTGGTCAGATTTACAGGTGAAACTCGAGAAATTAGAATATCGTGCAAATGTTCATTTATGTCAGTATGGCAACTCAAAAGGTGAAACCAATATATGAGATAGATGCATTACATGCAAAGCGAGATATGTCAAGCCTTACTTTGGTATAATTGTGATGATTATGGCGTACAGCTTATGAAAACCCCAAATTCACAATCTCAGAAAATTAGAATAGTGTGAAAAGGTTCAATATTCTAGGCTCAAAGTGTCCCACTCTAAGCAGCTAATGAATCCATAACACCTGCAAAGGGTTCCTGAGCCTTTAAATGGTCTCTCAGGCTGGTTCAGTAGGAATCACAAGCATGGGAAAGACTGCTGACCTGACAGTTGTGCAGAAAACCATCACTGACACCCTCCATAAGGAGGGAAAGCCCCAAAAGGGAATTGCAAAAGAAGTTGGATGTTCCCAAAGTGCTGTATCAAAGCACATCAATAGAAGGTTATGTGGAAGGGAAAAGTGTGGTAGAAAAAGGTGCACAAGCAGCAGGGATGACCGCAGCCTGGAGAGGATTGTCAGGAAAAGGCCATTCAAAAGTGTTGGGGACTTTCACAAGGAGTGGACTGAGGCTGGAGTTAGTGCATCAAGAGCCACCACACACAGACAAATCCTGGACATGGGCTTCAAATGTCGTATTCCTCTTGTCAAGCCGCTCCTGAACAACAAACAACGTCAGAAGCGTCTTACCTGGGCTACAGAAAAAAAGAACTGGTCTGTTGCCCAGTGGTCCAAAGTCCTCTTTTCTGATGAGAGCAACTTTTGCATCTCATTTGGGAACCAAGGACCCAGAGTCTGGAGGAAGAATGGAGAGGCACACAATGCACGATGCTTGAAGTCCAGTGTGAAGTTTCCACAGTCTGTGTTGATCTGGGGAGCCATGTCATCTGCTGGTGTTGGTCCACTGTGCTTCATTAAGTCCAGGGTCAACGCAGCCATCTACCAGGAGATTTTGGAGCACTTCATGCTTCCTTCCGCAGACGAGCTTTATGGAGATGCTGACTTCATTTTCCAGCAGGACTTGGCACCTGCCCACACTGCCAAAAGTATCAAAACCTGGTTCAGTGACCATTGGTGCTTGATTGGCCAGCAAACTCACCTGACCTGAACCCCATAGAGAATCTATGGGGCATTGCCAAGAGAAAGATGAGGGACACGAGACCGAACAATGCAGCGGAGCTGAAGGCCGCTATTGAAGCATCCTGGTCTTCCATAACACCTCAGCAGTGCCACAGGCCGATAGCATCCATGCCATGCCGCATTGCTGCAGTCATTGCTGCAAAAGGGGCCCAAGTACTGAGTACATATGCATGCTTCTACTTTGCAGAGGTCCGATATTGTTCTATTTCCAATCCTTGTGTTATTGATGTCATGTAATATTCTAACTTTCTGAGATTGTGAATTTGGGGTTTTCATAAGCTGTACGCCATAATCATCACAATTATACCAAAGTAAGGCTTGACATATCTCGCTTTGCATGTAATGCGTCTATCTCACATATTGGTTTCACCTTTTGAGTTGCCATACTGACATAAATGAACATTTGTACGATATTCTAATTTTTCGAGTTTCACCTGTACTCTTCATTTTCCTCCAAAGGCCCTCTAGGTGTCTCTTCTGGCATTTCACCTTCCTAAACACCTCAGAGAACCAAGGAACAGCCTGGGATTGATGCATATGACAGACTGCATAGGAACAATCTTTCCAAGGTTCTCATCACATGCCCATTCCAGGCAGTGACTAAAGCCTTAGCAGAACTACTCATCAGATCTTTAGTAAAAGGTGCAAGATTTATACAATCTGAAGAGAACCAGACTGTACTTTTAAAAATATTTTTATTCTTTGTTACATATACACCTCTTGTAAATATATGTGTGCATGTATGTGTATGCACACACACTCACACATACATGTACATTAACTTTGTAGGTTTTATATTGCTTATTCTGGCCTCAAGGCTGTAATAAGTTATTTGATTTGACTCATCAGATCCTTAGGAAAAACCCCAAGCACCCTCTGGAACCCTCGTGGTCTATTGGTCATCTGAGGCAAATTGATCTAATAGATCCTACATCCTTTCTGGGGGGTAGGCAGCACTAGCAAGCCAAAAAGTGTGGATTGTCCATAGCTGCCATAGACTGATAATATTGTCTTCCACTTTCAGATCATATCACAACTGCCCCAAGACAAAAACCACATCTAATGTACAACCTCTGGTGTGTTGGGGTCTTGATGACATGAGTCAGGTCCAAGTCACCAAGAATTATAAGCCTTGGGGACTCCACCACCAATCTGATAACTGAATCTAGCAGCTCAGGCAGGGATATCACTGGGCAATAGGGAGGCCAATGTAGCAGCAACAAACCCAACTGTTCCCTAGAACCCAACTTCACCCAAAGGGTCTCACACCTGGCTATTTGCAGAGCAAAGCCACTGAAAGCCATCAAGGCCTCCCAGATGACAACTGCCACCTCTCCTACACCCCCATCCTGGAATTGTGATTGGTGCTAGACTTGAAACACAAGCTGACATATCTCCAAGAGGGGAACTCTTCCCTCTGGGTCTACCCAAGTTTCAGTTATATATGCTAAGTCAGCTGCCTCATCCATTTAGGTTGTGGATGAGAATGGTCTTATTACCTACCAACCAGGTATTCAAAAGCAGGATAAAAAGTCAGGGCCACCAAGAATCCAATGAGCTGGCTTTGGGGATGAATTTTGGGGACTGGAAGGCAGGAGAGGTCACAGCTACCAGTCCTGACATCTCTGTGAGTGACCTACCTCCAGCTTCCTAACTTATCATTCTCTGCCTATCATGGATAATGGAACTTGTTTGCCCCCTTTTTTCTCCCTGACTCACCCTACCCCCATTTACTCCCTTCCCAGGTTCTGGAACACATCCAATCACCCCTCACTCTCACTTCAATACTAATATAGCAACCTCCCCAATTGCTCCTCCATTCCAGCACTTAGCAGCCTGGGGATGGTGTATAGTCATAGGACACCAATTATCCACCCCACCCCACTATTCCACTGCTCTCCCTCCATTCCCAGCGTTCAGACAGGTACAGTCAGAAATAGGTTGTACATGACATCAAAGTTGGACCACTCCAGAATACTCGTAGTCTGTGAAGAACAAAGATGAAGAGAGGAAAAAATGCAGCAGCAGCAGCTCTCTAAACTAAAATACAGAGCACAACAGGCCAGAGCAGCCACAGAGTTTGGGTCAGTAACAACCAGTCCCTCAGTCTGACCTTACTTCACTTTTGTCTTACTTTATCTTAGATCACTGCTCCCAGGTCTGCACATCTCAGGCACCAATAAGTTTGTCAATGGATATCCAGCAAGACCACCCCATTTGCATGGGTGGAAGAAGAAAATGCCAGCTGCACCTCTCTCATGATCATTGGTATATAGTGTGAGGGCCAAATGGCTATCCCACTCTGGAAGCCAGCCGAGGATCCAGTAGAGCCAAATGAAACTATGGAGAGAGCCATAGACAGAGCCACTTCCACAGCCTGGACCCATTAGCCATCTGACGTTGTTATGCTGGCCTCCATCTTCACTTCCTAGTCAGCACTTGCTTCCAGATGCCCTTCCCTTGAAGTCGACCACCAGTACTGATAAAACTGCCTCCAGGTGAGAAGAGGTAACATTTTAAAACTTATTCATAGGCTACTCACTCTTCTTCCACATCATCATTTACACACCAAAACAAAACAAAAATTTCCACTCAAACTCTTTGCCAAATTACTCCATTCAAGCTAGGTTCAGCTCTAGATCTCCACACACACAGTAACTCTTCTAAGCACATCTTCCCTAAATCAGAAAATACTGAATATCTCTGTATCTGTATTAGACTTCTAATAATGAGGACCCTTATAGTGGGATCTTTATTTTTATTGTGGGAGCTTTATATTATTGCATTTTTACAATTTGTATTTTTGGAATAGTTGGTTTTATAATATTATGCTCTAATTTAAAATAAATGAATCATGCTAAGAGAATCTATCTTATAAATGCTAATAATAAACCACAGAAATGATTGATATCCTAGACTCTATGGGGGAAATACATTAAGTGTAGAGGAGTATAGATATGGCCTTGAAGAAGGAATTCAATGACCATTATATAAATATGAACTTAGCCCAGTTAGATTGTGGGGGGTGTGTGTGTGTGTCAAACACTGTTCCACCTTGATTTTCTTTAGTGTAAGAGGAAGAGAAAGGATCTCTATCAGACTTTCAAGATTTTATTATTATAGCCTATAATAATAGAGTTCCAGTAGTTCATACGGTGTTTGTTTCCTGACCTGGTCTACCTCAAAGGGCTAACACCAAGTTATTACATGATCAAAAAGGCTCAATGAAAATAAAAGTAAACTGGTCCAGATTACAGACATTATTAATTCCTGTAATAGGTCAAACTCTTTAAGAAATGCAGAAAGCAGTTATTGCAATTTTGTTTTTTTTAATTTTCTTCAACTCCATTCTACAAGAATTTCTAAATTTCAATTAAAACAACTGCTGCTTACTATTTCATGTATTCTGTGACAAAGGATTTTTTTTGTGTGTTTGTGCATATGTGAACTGCAATCTACCCTGATAATGCTGGGAACTTTTTTTCACTACAATTACATGGGATTGAAATCCTGTTAAAATTCAAGACATTTTAGAAAATTCAAAACACTATTGAAATGATTACTGTGACTATTAATCTCAAATATTCTTTCCTAATGAGAAAGAAGCACATTTAGCATTTTGTCTGCTTTTTAAAATGTCAATTATGTTTGTAAACAATCCTACTACAAGACCTTTGGAGGTTCAAAGATGACTGACAGGGACAGAAAGTAACTGTATATACAGTGCATTCGGAAAGTATTCAGACCCCCTTCACTTTTTTCAGTTTTGTTATGTTGCAGCCTGATACTGCAATCGTTCAAATTCGTTTTTTTTCTCATTAATCTACACTCAGTACCCCATAATGAAAAAGTGAAAACAGAATTTTAGAAATGTCTGTAAATTTATTAAAAAGGAAAAACTGAAATATCCCATTGGCATAAGTATTCAGACCCTTTGCAACAACACTTGAAATTTAGCTCAGGTGCCTCCCATTTCTCTTGATTGCTGCTGAGCTGTTTCTACACCTTGACTGGAGTCCACCTGTGGTAAATTAAATTGATTGGACATGACTTGGAAAGGCACACACCTCTCTATAGAAGGTCTCACAGCTGACAATGCATACTGTATCAGAGCAAAAGCCATGAGGTCAAAGGAATTGCCCGCAGAGCTCAGAGACAGGATTATTGCAAGGCACAGATCTAGGGAAGGCTACAAAAAAATTTCTGCTGCACTGAAGATTCCCAAGACCACAGTGGCCTCCATAATTCTCAAGTGAAAGAAGTCTGGCACAACCAGGACTCTTCCAAGAACTGGCTGCCCAGCCAAACTGAGCAATTGGGGGAGAAGAATCATAGGTGACCAAGAACCCGATGGTCACTCTGACTGAGCTCCAGAGATCCTGTGTGGAGATGAGACAACATTCCAGAAGGCAGCCCTCCACCGATCTGGGCTTTATGGAGCCTCTCCTAAGTGCAAAACACATCAAAGTCTGCTTGGAGTTTGCAAAAAAGCACCTGAAGGACTCTCAGACTGTGAGGAACAAGATTCTCTGGTCTGATGAAACTAAGATTGAAGTGTTTGGCCTCAATTCTAAATGTTATATCTGGAGGAAACCAAGCACTGCTCATCACCTGCCCAATACCATCCCAACAGTGAAGCATGGTGGTGTCAGCATCATGCTGTGGGGGTGTTTTTCAGCAACAGGGACTCGGAGACAGGGTTGAGAGAAAGCTGAATAGAACAAAGGACAGAGATATCCTCAATGAAAACCTGTTTCACAGCGCTGAGGACCTCAGACTGGGCCAAAGGTTCACCTTCCAACATGACAACGATCCTAAACATGCAGCCAAGACAACACAGCAATGGCTTAGGGACAACTCTGTGAATGTCCTAGAGTGGCCCAGCCAGAGCCCTGACTTGAACCCTATTGAACATCTCTGGAGAGACCTGGAAATGGCTGTCCACTGACGGTCCCCATCCAACCTGATTGAGCTTGAGAGAATTTGTAAAGAAGAATGTCAGAAAATCCCCCAATCCAGGTGTGCAAAGCTTGTTGCGTCATACCGAAAAAGACTCGAGGCTGTAATTGCTGCCAAAGGTGCTTCAACAAAGTACTAAGTAAAGGGTCTGAATACTTATGCCAATGTGATATTTCAGTTTTTCCTTTTTAATAAATTTACAGACATTTCTAAAATTCTGTTTTCACTTTGTCATTATAGGGTACTGAGTGTAGATTAATGAGGAAAAAAAAAAAAGAATTTGAATGATTGTAGTATCAGGCTGCAACATAACAAACTTGAAAGAAGTGAAGGGGGTCTGAATACTTTCCGAATGCACTGTAAGCCTGAACTGTCATATGTATTTTTAGCAATCAGAATTCTCCCCTTGTGTGAACTACCATTAGCTTTTATTTTCTTATGTAATAGCAATCTGTGGACTTCATGCTAAACAATACTTAGCATATAGGGACATTTTATCTTCCTCAACTTGCTAGTTCATCATTTGGAAATCTGCAACCATCACTACAGGTTTCAGCAGGTGGCAAGACCTTTAACTGATCCTTTCTAATTGCCAAACTACATATGAAGCTAAATGGGTACTTAACAATTAATAGCAGGTGCAGGGAGGAAGGGTGGGAGAGTTTATCGCTTTCTTCTTAGCCACAACCCTGATACAATTCATCCCCCATCTGCTTCAAGTTCTTGGAAGGTAAGCAACTGTATCAGTGGGAATTAACAGGACTGTGGGGAAGACAGGAAAAGTTAAACTTCTCTTTTCCAAGTGATACAATTCTGTTGAGATGTTGTGTCTAAGGTCACATTTAGTATCAGGTTTAATTTGGCCTAAAAATCCCCATACATACATACATGCATATATTGAACAGTATAATCTAGGCAAATAATATTTGTGATGCCTTCTTAAGCTAAATCACTAGGTTGCTGCTGACAAGTCAAACCACTAACAAACATTTGAAACCATTCCAGAGCCAATATGCTGTACTATGTACTATCATGGGTTGGAGTGATCTCGGTTTAAATTCCCATTTTTGAATAATGTTAATATTAATAGATGGTTGAAAATAACCATGAGTTTATTGGGAAGAATAAACATCGTAAAAATGAATACAATTTCACAATAGGTATATTTTTTAAGAGGGATGTCTATGTTAATTCCACTTAGGTACTTTAAACAAATTGACAGCTAATTGATTAAATTCTTATGGAATGGTCAGATGCCTCTAGGTTCTAAACTGCAACTCCCATATGAAAATGGGGGTCTTAATTTTCAAGACTTTCAATGGTACAATAGGGCATATTCATTTTGTTTGTTTGAAATGAAGATAAGATTAATAATAACTCTTTTTCCATAGTGTTAATATTATTTGGAATCTTTGAAATCCTGCCAAATACTTAGTTTTAATTATAGTCAGAATATAGTACTGTTTCCAGCATTAAAGGCAACTAGTCATATATGGATGTTATTGTGAAAGAAATTAAAGTTTGATTCTTGTGAAGAAAAAAATGACTCCTTGGAACAGATCTTGTTTAAAAATGGTGGATAAAAGGGTGTCTCTTTGTTCCCTGAAATTATGGATTGAAATATTTTATGTCAACTTATTACTAATTGTATTTTTAAGATGTCTGACAGGTTACAGAAAGAACATATCCCACCTAAAATTTAATGGTAAGATATTCAGTTAAAATGCTTGTTAAGTTCTTAATTTGGTTCTGATGAGCTGGCAGCCTTGGAAAATCCTATATGTTTGGGTGTATAAGGCAAATATTTCGAGAAATTAAATCAATAATTCACTTGCATCAATAATTGAAGAATGTTACAAAGTTTAATATAATTTACAAGAAATTTGAAAAAATTGGAGTATCCATTTCTGACAGGTCAATGGTTTTAAAAATATCAGATATGTTTCTTAGGATCTTATTACCAGAAAAATCCTTTTTCAGGTCTACTGGACTTCTCAGCAAATGTTTAAAAAGGGTTGGTTAACTACATTTTTATGAATATGCAATAAATTTAAAGGCAAGTTCATACACATGATTCCATCCCATACTGGTTGAATATTCTTAATGCTCACAGTAGGGTTTTAGTGTGGGGCTTAAGATTTAAAGATGTTAATGTGCTGTCAAACTATATTCCTAAAATATATAAATTTATGAATATTTTTGAAAAGAAAAGGGTATTAGATTATTATGTGTTTTTTGAAAGACATTTGTGCACCAAATACTAAAGGATGGTGTCAAGTTCTTGACTGCCCCGCCTTCACAAAAAGCAAGAATATTCTAGAGTTTCTTTAACAAGATTTATTGAAAGAAGCAAAGAATAATGTTAGAGAAATCTCATCAACTAGCTTGTCTCCCCCCTCAAGAATTCAACTTACTCCCTAGGGTCCTAAGTCACAGACTTTCTCAGTCTCTTACTCATGGCTCCTATGTGAATTGGTAAGGAGGCTGTTCTGTTGACTGATAATGGAAGAGTGTCCACCTTGTTGGAATGTGAACCTCTCTCTGGTGTAAACATACCATTACAGTTGGCTTAATGAATATGTGCACCCTTAGCCTTTGAACTGGCTCTTTACAAGTTTAATGGAAGTATGTGGTCAAGGGCTCGCTCACTGTTGCATTTGATTTAATTATTATTTGTGGAATTCTTTTTGTGCTTTGGATATATTTTTTCACTGTATGAATAATTAATATGTATGTATAAAAATAGATGACTTTAGGCAGATCACCCTGTTTCAACCCAACTTACCTCCCAGGGTTGCTATAAAGAGAAAATGAAGATTGACCCCAATGTGCACCACCTTGATTGAACAAAGCAGTTTTTTTTTTTTTTTTTTAAAGAGCAGCAAATACATTTCATGATAAATGAATAGTAAAAAGAAGAATTGGTCAGAGTGATTGTCAAGGTTACATATGATTTATGTTTTTTTTTTTAAATAGTGTATATCAGTCTTCTATAACTTGATATGATTAAGTTTATGATATGATTAAACTATATGGAATAGTTTTAAAACTAATGCTGTCGTACTGTTCTTTATTGCAGAAAGGAAATACTTAATTTCTTCTACTTCTTCGCCCTTATTGCGTCCACAGAATGCCGCCCGGCGGCCCTGTTTAGGATCACTAGGTCCCTCCTTGGTAAGGGGGATGTGGGGGTTCATTTGCAGGGCCATGCAGAGGAATTTTCAGAGCATCTGCAGGACAAAGTCACTCAGATTTGTTCCAAGTTAGACTCCGAGTGTGGGGCAGGGTCTGGGGAGACACCAAGGGACTCTTCTTACCCAGTTATCTGGGAACGGTTTGATCCTGTCGCTCCTGAGGAAGTGGACAGGATCCTGGGGACTGTGAAGGCCACTACTTGCCATCTTGACCCATGCCCCTCCTGGCTGGTGAAAGCAGCTCGGGAGGTGACATGTGGTTGGATCCAGGCGATGGTTACTACATCCTTGCAGGAGGGAGTGTTTCCAGCTGCTTTTAAGGAGGTATTGGTGCACCCCCTCCTCACGAAACCCTTCCTGGATCCTACTGTGCTGGACAATTTTTGTCCAGTCTCCCACCTCCCCTTTTTGGGGAAAGTGGTTGAGAAAGTGGTGGCATCACAGCTCCAAAGGGTTCTGGAGGAAACGGATTATCTGGATCCCTTCCAGTCAGGTTTCAGGCCTGGATATGGAACAGAAATGGCATTGGTTGCACTTATGGATGACCTCTGGCAGGAGCGGGATGGTGGAAATGCGACCATCCTTGCTCTCCTTGATCTCTCAGCGGCTTTCGATATCGTCAACCATGGTATCCTGTTGGGACGGCTCAGGGAATTGGGGGTGGGTGGCACGGTCTTGTGCTGGTTCGCCTTTCTCCAGGGCCGATCCCAATTGGTGGTGATAGGGAGCGAGAGGTCCCATCCTCGGTCCCTCCTTTGTGGGGTACCACAGGGTTCAGTTCTTTCTCCGCTCCTTTTCAACATCTACATGAAACCGCTGGGCGAGATCATCCGTCATCATGGGATGAGGTATCATCAGTATGCTGATAATACACAGCTATACATCTCCATCCCTGGTGAAGTAAGTGATGCCATGGCCACCCTTTCGTGGTGCCTGGAGGCTGTAAGGGTCTGGATGGGGAACAACAGGCTTCGGCTGAACCCTGGTAAGACAGAGTGGCTGTGGGTTAATGGCTCCTCTGTATCCGGGATTTTGTCATCTTTGGTGCTGGATGGGGTGGCACTGCCCCAGACAGACCCAGTGCGTAATCCGGGGGTCCTCCTAGACTTATGGCACCTGCTTGAAGAGCAGGTGGCAGCCGTGGCAAGGAGGGCCTTTGCACAACTTCGGATTGTGCATCAGTTACGTCCTTTCCTGGATCGGGATGCCCTTCGAACAGTCACTCACGCCCTTGTTATCTCCCAGATAGACTACTGCAATGAGCTCTACATGGGGCGACCCTTGAAGAGTATCTGGAAGCTACAGCTGGTCCAGAATGCAGCCGCGTGGGCTATTGTGGAGCCCCAAGGAGGGCCCATGTAATGCCTCTGCTCCACAAGCTGCATTGGGTGCCAGTTTGCTTCTGGGTCCAGTTCAAGGTGTTGGTTATCACCTTTAATACATGGCATGGGACCAGGTTATCTAAGGGACCGCATCTCCCCTATGACTTCAACCTGTCCGATCACACAGAGAGGGCGTGCTTCGGACCCCCTCAGTGAAAGAACTTCGACTGGCGGGGTCCAGAAGGCGGGCCTTCTCTGCGGTAGCCCCTGCTCTTTGGAACATTCTGCCCCCAGAGGTGCGACTGGCCCCCACATTCCTGGCCTTCCATAGGGCTTTGAAGACCTGGTTCTGCCACCTGGCCTGGGGTGGGGTGGGAATACCTCAAGCATGGGGATGGCTAGCCCCATAGAGGCCTTCTGCCTTCAGCCTCAGATTTTTCATCCTCTTGGACTCTCCTTCTCCTTTTTAGTAATGTTTTTAATTAAGGTTTTATGTATTTATATATTTTATGTTTTTAATGTTTGTTGTGAATCGCCCATTGGGGGGAGATGGGCGGTTGAAAAATTTAATAAATAAATAAAAAATAAATAAATAATTTATAACACATCATGGCTAGATTTCACTTTGGATGTTAACCATGGTAGAAATTATACTAGGTGCTAATATAACACTGTATCATTGTTCTGAAAAACAAAAGGAGAATATGATTCACATGGGAGGAGGAGATTAAGCAAGGACCACAAAGATATGATGATGCCTCCAATCCTTTTACTATGGCTTGGAGAATAGGATGCTATAGCTATATTGTAGTAAAAATCTCATTTTTCAAATAACAAATGTGATATATTTGTATTGAATATTATTTCCCACTCGAGCAAGACAGTGCATCTAAGCCCTTTACATATTTGTATCTTTCATCCCATAATATCCTTTTCTATATTCCTGTTCAGGTTCCCAAAGTAATTGTCACACTCTGAATCAGGTATAACTGAAATTCTGAGCTGAACCTAAATTTCCCTTGACACAGAAAACAGCCCATTGTGAGATATGCTATACATCTTTCCTTCTTTTTTCTCACACCCAGCCAAATAGAAATTTTCAGTATTGACTAAAGTAACATTTCCAAGAGTTTCCTTCCAACCTTTAACTGCTGTGCTGACAAAAAAAGGAGCACCTAACTCATGGGGTCATCTAATTTTAAAGAAATAATTTGTGTTTCAAATTTTAAAAATCATCAGATATATTCCCGTTCATAGCTAGTAATTCACCTAGGTTTCTTTCTCCAGGTTTCAAAATAAAGCCCAAACTGTGCTGTATATGTCTGCTGATCCTCCTGCTAGCCTAAGGACAGCACTTCTATTTCTTCCAGAAAGACCCCAGCTGTTGACCAATCAGTGTTGAGCCAGTAACAGCAACTTGGTTCCAAACATCTCTTGGTCTGGCTCTCTAACAGCGAGACAGCTTTTCTTAGTACTTGGTTGCATTATTTCTGCTCCATTAGTGTGGTCAGGCAGTATTCAATATAAATACATAAGATATGTAAATTCAGTATATGATAAATAAATAAATCCAAAGAGGATGAATTTGTTTACCAGCATGCCTGGTTTGGAAATCAGGTAAGTCCTACCGAGAAAAGCAATGAGTCTTTTGAGCCAGTTCTACCAAGTCTTGTGGCATGTTAGGGGTTAACAGGTTTACAGCACCTCAAACTTCTGAGGTCTTTAGTCCAATCAAATACTCTTTTTTTCTGGTATAGTTAGGGTTTTTGTTTTAGATTTTTTAATCTGCCTTTATTATTTTTGTAAATAACTCAAGGCAATGAACGTGCCTAGCACTCCTTCCTCCTCCTATTTTCCCCACAACAACAACCCTGTGAGGTGGGTTGGGCTGAGAGAGAGTGACTGGCCCAAAGTCACCCAGCCGGCTTTCATGCCTAAGGTGGGACTAGAAGTCTCAATCTCCTGGGTTCTAGCCTGGTGCCTTGTATACATGCAATCGTGTTTGGGAAAATGGTAACTGTAAACAGTGAAATCAGAGGAGAATGACAGGCAGAAAGTACAGAGTGCTAATTATTTTCTTGACAGTTAACATAATACAGCTGTAAAGTGGGATATGGACATTCCTGCACTGACGAGCCAGTTGATGAGTTAATCAGTTCCCCACTGCAAGATGTTTTATATATAACAGTTTAACCTACATTTATTAAAAGGTTCCCCAAGCACTTACCATTATTTCTCCATATTTCTAAATAACACTATCCTCATACAGTCCTTAAAGAACTTTGAAAGGCACCAGAGGGCGTGATCTGTCTGCTTAACTTCATTTATACAATACCTATGGTTGCTTGCTTTGGGGGCAAGGAAAAAAATGGCTAGAAGAGGCCCTTTGGAGCAGCTGTTAGAAGATAAAACAACTTATTTAAGTTTACTCCAATTGATGTTTGATGAACTAAGGGCTAAATTCAAGTCCCTTGAAAAAAAGATAGAGGAAAAATGGGATAAGATGGTTAATTTTGAAATGGAGGTGGAGACTGACTTGAATGTGGATCTGGAGTTTTAAAAAAATGCTGGATTATGAAGGTGGCATGAACAAAGATGCTGTGGATTTGAAAATGGATTTAAAAATGCCAGAGGAGAAGAGTGATATGGAAAAGAATGCCAGAACGGATTTACAAATGAAACCAACTCATGTCATAATGATCAAAGGGGACATACAAATAATGGAAAGGAAGAGTCTTCCTTTCCTTGAAAAGACTTTTTTATCTTGGGTTTGCAAAAGCAATATGTTGAATCAGTGAGGCTGTTTCTGGGAAGAGACCAAGAAATTATTGGGGCTGTTTCTGGGAGAAGATAAGGAGAAAATGATGGGGAATCAATTTGTAGGGCGTTATTGGAAAGGATTAAAGATTAAGTTTCTTAAAAGTAAACAGAAGGTTTACAAAGTGTTCTTATATATGATAACAGCAGTAAGGTTTATATATATATATAAAGGTGGAAGGATATGACATTACCTACAAGGAAGAATGGATGATGAAGCTGATGGAGTTGGTTGAGATGGTGAAAAGACAATGTGTAATTTTAATGTTAATTGAAAACTTTTTTTGAACTTTCTGCAGGAAACAGAAAAAAATGAAATTATGTTGCATGGATTTATTAGCAATAATATGGGTTCATATTAATAATGAATGTTATCTTGTAAACTTAGAGCAAGAGATTGATGTATACTGTTACTTATATCTGTTGTGAGGAGGGTCAGAAGTCAATTCTTTTTCTTTATCTTTCTTTTTTCTTTTTTGTCTTTTCACAATTTTGATCTTGGTCATTCTTTTTTTCTAATTTTCCTTTCTTTTTCTTATTTTCTTCTTTAATATTAGTTTTTGTTATTTTTTACTGTTTCTGTTTTAAAATATAATCTTATATAATCTTAAATAAAGATATTAAAAAAAAAAACTAGCAGCAGTATACCAAAGCAATACATTCAGACCACAAATTAAGAAAAAATATTTCTAATGGGTTCAAATTAAAACAAGGATTCCCCCTACACTTTCCGCCTTGCTTTCTGACTACAGTACAGTAAATGTGGTCAAGACCTCCAGACACTTTATCAATTGTATACTACTGCTAAGCTTAAAGAGATAAATATGGATGATTGCTTCAATCCAACCTACTATGGAGGGACACAGGAACCAATTAAATAAGGAGACACCACCAATGGAACTTGAAGACATAATTAAAAGGTTCAAAGTAAATAAAGCCTCAGTCCAGATGGCTTTCCTGGCTCTTTTTACAAGAAATTTAAGAAATAGTTCCACATTTACGTTACCTCTATAACTCTATTTTACAAGGGAGCTTACTCTTGGACTTTTGAATCAAATCCATAGTAGTATGGATCCCAAAGGAAGGGAAGGATCAACTGGATATTACATATTATAGATTCATTTTATTAAGTTAAATCTCAAAATATTCAAGTTTGGCCAATAGGTTAAATTCATTGGTTGGTAACTCTATAAATTGGGACCAATATGTGTTTATCAAAAGTAAAAAAAACTGAAAATTCAATTAGACAGCTTCTCAATATCCAATATTGATAGTGATGCCTTTGATATGGTTGTACACCCACCTTTGTCTAAGAAATTGGAAAACTATAAATTAGATGACAAATCTATAGATCTACTCAGGAAACTATATTCTAAATTAAAGGTGGTTGTAAGGGTCAATGAGTTGGATTCACAGTTGTGATGGAATGGAATTATGAAGGCCAAGCTCAGGGAGATAAGCATTTTCTTAGCTCACCAGAACCGCGTGGGAGGAACAAAAGGATGAGACTGGCACCTCCCTGAGGAATTCACACTGTTGTGGCTGGAGGACTTTGGGAACTGGGGTTTGAGTCTGGGAAGATTGATGCCAGGCCTAGCCCAAGGAACTCCAAGAGACCATCCAAATTCAGTCCAGCTATGTTTATTAGCTACAACCTCTAGCAAAAATCTTCCCAGACTAAAACCCCAGTTCCCAAAGTCCTCCAGCCACAACAGTGTGAATTCCTCAGGGAGGTGCCAGTCTCATCCTTTTGTTCCTCCCACGCGGTTCTGGTGAGCTAAGAAAATGCTTATCTCCCTGAGCTTGGTCTTCATAATTCCATTCCATTACAACAATGTATAATTGCTTCAGGAGGAACAAAGAAGGGCTGTCCACTCTCTCTCTCTGATTTCATATAATATAAAATGGAATGTCCTATAGGGGCAGAAACCTTTAAATCCTCCTCCAGAAGGATTAGGAAAAACTCACTGAAACCAACATATTAATGGTATTACACTCCAACTTTATTCACAAAAATGTCAAAGTCTGTATTTAAAGGCAATTGGAAGGGATGTGGAAATATTGGAACTGCCTGGCATGTTTGGTGGGATTGTCCCAAGATTCAGTGGTTTTGGAAATATCTTACTTATTTACTCTTTACACTAGAAGGGTAAATTATGTTTTCTATCATTGCTTGAGGGAGAAAATGAAAATATTAAAAATAAACAATCACAGTTATGTTGGTAGCAGCTGGAATATCCACAGCACCAAAATGGAGACAGGTGTCCCATATTTAGAACTTTGATACTTCAAACATATAGAAATAGTCTTAGTAGAAGAACTTGCAGATATAATAATATAATGCAAGGTATTAGGTGTGACATCCCTTTCTAGTTTGGAAAAGGTTTATCCAGTTCACTAAAAATTCAGGATTCATTACAAAACAACTGGCTTTAATGAAGATGTGGATACTGTGGGCTGAAGATGAATGAGTATCTTGAAGGGTAGATAAAGCTTAAAAGTATTTTGGATATGGTGCATTGCTTATAAAATAACTTTTATTTTTTTAGAAACCTACTTTAAGTTTTTGAGAAAGCCAATTCTAATTTTTCAGTGGTTTATTGTTTTAGCATTTAGCATTTTGCAGTTCAATATTTCATCATTCTATATTTTAGTTCCTATATACTTAACTGATTAGCAGTGAAGAGGTTTTTTTAGCTTTTTAAACTTTTTTGGGGGGGGTATTTTAGTAATTTAATTTATGTTTTATTCCAACAAGACCTATATTAACTTCTGTAACCCGTTTAAAATTTTGCATCCTATATTTTACCATCTTACATACTTAGCAGATTAGCAACTAAGTAAAACAGTTTTTAAGTACTTTACATCCTCTTCAGCATTTATGTGATATTCAAGCTAGATTCATCATAATAATCTGTCTAGAATTCAGTATTCTACATTTTAGCATTTTACATACAGGTGAAACTCAAAAAATTAGAATATCGTGCAAATGTTCATTTATGTCAGTATGGTAACTCAAAAGGTGAAACCAATATATGAGATAGACGCATTACATGCAAACTGAGATACGTCAAGCCTTACTTTGGTATAATTGTGATGATTATGGCGTACAGCTTATGAAAACCCCAAATTCACAATCTCAGAAAATTAGAATATTACATGACATCAATAACACAAGGATTGGAAATAGAACAATATCGGACCTCTGCAAAGTAGAAGCATGCATATGTACTCAGTACTTGGTTTGGGCCCCTTTTGCAGCAATGACTGCCGCAATGCGGCGTGGCATGGATGCTATCAGCCTGTGGCACTGCTGAGGTGTTATGGAAGACCAGGATGCTTCAATAGCGGCCTTCAGCTCCGCTGCATTGTTCGGTCTCATGTTCCTCATCTTTCTCTTGGCAATGCCCCATAGATTCTCTATGGGGTTCAGGTCAGGCAGGTTTGCTGGCCAATCAAGCACAGTAATCCCATGGTCACTGAACCAGGTTTTGGTACTTTTGGCAGTGTGGGCAGGTGCCAGGTCCTGCTGGAAAATGAAGTCAGCATCCCCATAAAGCTCGTCTGCGGAAGGAAGCAGGAAGTGCTCCAAAATCTCCTGGTAGATGGCTGCGTTGACCCTGGACTTAATGAAGCACAGTGGACCAACACCAGCAAATGACATGGCTCCCCAGATCAACACAGACTGTGGAAACTTCACACTGGACTTCAAGCATCGTGCATTGTGTGCCTCTCCATTCTTCCTCCAGACTCTGGGTCCTTGGTTCCCAAATGAGATGCAAAAGTTGCTCTCATCAGAAAAGAGGACTTTGGACCACTGGGCAACAGACCAGGTCTTTTTTTCTGTAGCCCAGGTAAGACGCTTCTGACGTTGTTTGTTGTTCAGGAGCGGCTTGACAAGAGGAATACGACATTTGAAGCCCATGTCCAGGATCCGTCTGTGTGTGCTGGCTCTTGATGCACTAACTTCAGCCTCAGTCCACTCCTTGTGAAAGTCCCCAACACTTTTGAATGGCCTTTTCCTGACAATCCTCTCCAGGCTGCGGTCATCCCTGCTGCTTGTGCACCTTTTTCTACCACACTTTTCCCTTCCACATAACCTTCTATTGATGTGCTTTGATACAGCACTTTGGGAACATCCAACTTCTTTTGCAATTACGTTCTGGGGCTTTCCCTCCTTATGGAGGGTGTCAATGATGGTTTTCTGCACAACTGTCAGGTCAGCAGTCTTTCCCATGCTTGTGATTCCTACTGAACCAGCCTGAGAGACCATTTAAAGGCTCAGGAACCCTTTGCAGGTGTTATGGATTCGTTAGCTGATTAGAGGGGGACACTTTGAGCCTAGAATATTGAACCTTTTCACACTATCCTAATTTTCTGAGATTGTGAAATTGGGGTTTTCATAAGCTGTACGCCATAATCATCACAATTATACCAAAGTAAGGCTTGACATATCTCGCTTTGCATGTAATGCGTCTATCTCATATATTGGTTTCACCTTTTGAGTTGCCATACTGACATAAATGAACATTTGCACGATATTCTAATTTTTCGAGTTTCACCTGTACTTATGTGCTGGCAATTAAGTAAGCTTTTTAGTGCTTTTAGCTTGCTTGAATATTTTAGCATTTCCATTTATACTGTCTAGTTTTGTCTTAATTTGTGTAATCTGTTTAGAAACATTCTTTTTATTGTTTGAGCTTTGTAATTTTAATAACAAAAACAGTGATTTGCATATTTTAGTAAAGCATTTAAAGCTATTTTATATTAACCTGTGCTGCAAACTTATTTTTTGTAGGAATAGAAAGAACTTTCATGGATAAAACTATCAGCAATACAACAGACTCCCACTTAGCTTTTCAAAAATTACCGTATTTTTCTGACTATAAGACGATACTTTTTTCTAAAATCCTTACCCTAAAAATTGCAGGGCGTCTTATTCAAGGAAGTCAGACGAGGAGAGAATTGTGCGGTGGCAAAACTGCCCATACCTTGTCTCTGCGAATGGGCTTCCTCCTATTGCTAGCCTCCAATCACGAGTGAAATAGCTTGTCTCCCAAACAGACTTCCTCCAATCACGAGCCTTATGTAACTGACGTCAGCTGATGC
Organism: Liasis olivaceus; assembly: GCA_030867105.1. Classification (NCBI taxonomy): domain Eukaryota; kingdom Metazoa; phylum Chordata; class Lepidosauria; order Squamata; family Pythonidae; genus Liasis; species Liasis olivaceus. The sequence goes on along the minus strand of CM061349.1, from coordinate 133,631,107 downwards.
TGAACAAACCAATTAGAGGAAGTCTGCAGAGACGAGCTATCGGCAGTTTCACTTGTGCTTGAATGTAATCAGTTATGCAAAAGAGCCTGGAAATAGAGCTGCAGAGAGACGGTTTGGACCTCCTCCCACCGAGTGTAGCAGGTAAATGTTAACTAATTACTAAATAAAAATGTGTTCTGCACTATCTTTAAAATATTGATTTCTTAATTTGGGGTTGGAAAAATGGGGGTCGTATTGTACATGGGGCCGTCTTATTGTCGGAAAAATATGGTAGGTCATGTAGACAAAATGAAAGTATCAGAAAATACTTTTACTCCCTACATTACTACTTAATAAATATATTACTTCCTAATAAATCTGTTCTATATCAAATTGTTCACTGACTCATACAGAACATGGATTTTATAGTCAATACTATAAATTCAAATTGCATCTGATTTAATTCATGGAAATAAAAATATACACTGAAAGGTATGCTTTTTGAAAGCCAACAGTTTTTAAAAGATTGCATTAAATACAGAATATGTATATGTTTGTATGTATACAAGGAAATGCATCAGAATATCATCTGATGGCATAACTCCCCTTGTGGGGAAGTTGGGCAGTGATATAAATTTGACAAACAAACAAACAAACAGACACAGTATGTGTTGAGGGATTGGAAGTACTCTTCCATGTTTGACAACAGACCAATTCATACAGAAGACTGACTTGGTCCTTACCAAGTCATAAATTTATGCTTTCAAATAATGTGTAGTATTTATGAAAGCTGAACATTTTTCACCATAGTTATAAAATGAAAGCTTTGTTGTAAGTTGATAAACCTGTCAGGTTAACTGACCTAACAAGATCTTGCTAAATGAGAATGGTTTGACCAAAACCTCAAAATCACTCTATATGGATCTAATTTATATTGTTCAGTGTGTAATAAAATAATGTATTAAGTTGTATGCTGCCTGACTCCCAAAAACTCTGGATAGCTCACAACAATCAAAGAAACTACAATAACATATATTTTTATTGCATGTATTCTTGATTCCTAGAGGACTCATTGACATTGAGTATTGTCCTGTTGGATAAATCTACATGGAAACTACAGCAAACCACATGGGAGATTTTTCTAGTAGTAAATGAAAATAGGGATCTTTGGAAGCCTGCTATTTAAGCCTGTTCTATGGCATCTAGCTCACTTGATGGCCCAACATTCTCAAGGGAATTTATTCTTACAAAGCTTAAATATTCAGAAAGAATTCAGTTGTAAATTACTTTCATGCCTTAAAAACATCCTATCGAACTGTATACATTAATGTATCTTATATGAAAGAAAACTATAGTTTAATGGTACATCTATTTGGTCATACACTAGGGCTGTGATTTTATCAGTGGAAAGAGTGATAAAAGAGGCCTCAAAACAGCTATATTGAATGTGATGACTGAAGTAGGAATCAGCTGTTCCCAGCCCATAGATGGCTCTTATATAAGCATAAAACAATCACTTGGCTTCAAGGCCACCAAGCATTGCACCAAATATCTGTTAATTTGGAAAGGTAGAATGAAGAACTCACAAATTTAAACATCAAGGTTATAAAAGCCATTTATACTTTCTCACTGGTAGTAGGCAGTCAATTGTTGGGCATGGCTTTATTCTTGCCTATAATATAGATTTTGATCTAGCCAAATAATGTTTTTGAATCTCCTGCCAAGTCTACCTGAACAGTCAAGCTTAGTCATGAAGTGTCAGGAGAACTGTGATTTACTGCTAAGTCCTGGTCAGGATACCAAGCTATTGAACAACTGTGCCTACTTCATACCTCTTAGGAGCAGATTCAGAGAGGCAATTTGCTCATGAGTGAAGCACATAGTTGAATGGTTTGCAATGGCTTGTTAAACATCCCCCATAAAAAGGCACTAAGGAACCACATATTGAAATTATTTAGGGCATCTTTACCTCTACCTCTACCCAGTATCAGACTTCACCTTGAAATCACCTTGCACACTTTGGTCAGAAATACGACTTATATTGCAACATACCATATACTGTACACTTGCATATAAGCCCATCCTTGGATAAGCCAACTCTAAGTTTTTAACCAAAATACTACGAAAAATGTGCCACCAATGTGCCACTCCTCGAAATTTTTGTACGTTTTAAGTTTCACAGTTGGCTTATCCATGGGTGGCACATTTTTTATGGTATTTTGATTAAAAATTCTATGGTCGGCTTATCTGCATATGGGCTTATATGTGAGTACATATGGGATATATGGGTACATTAAAAAAGTATTATCATATATATTCTTGAGTAAGACCACCCGTGGAGAAGCTGAACCCAATTTTTTGGGTGTATCTTGGCACCTTCAATTCTCAGCTTATCTGCAAGTATATATGGTTGTTTCATCTGCTCCCCCCTTATCCTGTCCTCTGTGATGATGTCTGGTGGCTGGTTTGGTTGTCTAGATCAATATATGCATTCTAGTCTGACAGTATTCGGGTTTCAACTGAATCTGCTTGGATTGAGGTAGTCCTCTTATTTACTTTGTTCCATATTCTATAATTCCTTATTATTTATTAATAATACACATGTGTTCTGTTCTTCATGTTATTAAACATCCTGTATTGGTCTGCAGTAAAATAAACAGAAGTAGAATATACCACAATAAAAGCAATTTAAAAAATAAAGTGATATAATCAGTAACTATTAGTGATAGCTGGTAGTCAGGACAATTTATGTGTCTGTGTATTTTTTACATTCTAGCCAAAACTCTACGCAACGGTGGCGTAAAACCGTTTTGAGAAGTGTCCTTCCATTCCCACTGCATACCTTCTAAATCTGACAAGGCCACTCATAGTATCGCAGCATGCACACAAATACTTTTGCCTAGATTGCCTCTGAAGTGCCCTCAGTGCATGCACACACCTGATAGGGAAATATAGGGTAGCCTCTGAAGTTGCTACACTGAACCTTTGAGGGGATATAGCACTTCACTGCTTCAACTGGCAGGTTGGAGGGGCACTTTGCTTATCTTAGGAAGCACTTCTCTGAATGGTTTTGCACAATCATAGTTATTATGGTGTTGCACTTTATTTCCAACTCTTAACATATTTTCCCAGATATTATTTTATTTTAGTGATTTGTATATGCCTATGAGTCAGGCAGTTTTGACGATAGGTACAAATGTGAAAAGATTTAAACTGATATTAAAATGATGACGATAATCTGAAATTCCTTGAATAAGCTAAAAGAAGCAATTAGTCATTATTGTCCATCTATTTACTGCTTTTCCATGGCAGCCAGTATAGAACAGTTCATTTACAATACCAATTTAATACTTCATTTACAATACCAATTTATACATATAAGAATAAATGTACTTTAACATTAAAAAATCTGGTTATTTACTGCTAAGATCAAAGTGAAATACAACCACAAAATCTAAATGACCACAAAAACAGTATGTTTTAATTAAGACTAATGTGAATCTTTAAAAAGCTAGACAAGGAACAGCCAAACTTTCAAAATTAGGGCTCCTGTACATTTAATAGGTATTACAAGAGGACTTCGGTCAGAGCAAGTTGCCATGTCACAGTATGCACCAGTGGGTTGAAAAGCTGCACCTGCCTCATTTCCTCTATTTACATAGGAGTCTATGCTGAAAGGCTACCCACGGACACAAACTCGGGCATGAGTGATCTCCTCTTATAACATCCAACTAATCTGTCAAATTACTAACTTAAAGACCAGGCATGAGGACAGAGCTGGTGGAGATACATGCCCAATACTTCAACAGTTTGATTCAAATGAGAAATAACAAATTATTTGCACAATGAAATTAAAGTTTTTTCTCAAGCGCAAAGCTTCACAAACTCTGCATTTATAAAGAGCATATGCTTACAAGGTAGATCACACAAGAAATAAATTTCATTACCCCAAAGACAGGTACCTATTCCTGTACTGTTGATATTTTTCAAAACCATATCCCAAACACTGACTAAAACTAGAAACAGCCATACAGAGAGAGAATTAGCATGACCTCTACGTGCACAGTTGAGTCCATTATCATCTGGCCACTAGTTCTCACAGGTGTATACTTAATCAGGCCAGTTATTATTAAGCTTCTTTCCTATTACCTAAACGCATTGCAACTGGAAGGGAATTATGATAACACTTGCTGCCCATGTGAGAACATATACAGGATAGGCTATATTCAAATGTTGTTATCCTTTCTGGGTAACAGTGTATCTATTATGTCATTTAAATGTGATACCAAATCAACATTACTCAACACGGATGTCATTCTGAGCTTAAAAATATGCAGTAGAACAATTTTTATTTTTAAAAAGTATTGTATCAGAATTACAACTGAAGTGTACAAACATACTAGCCTGCTGTTTTAAATGTAGAAGAAAACTCTTCAAGCAACAGTATTGTCTTTTGCTTCAATATAATTTAGAAGCAGGCAAAAAGGAAATTATTTTTTAAGAAGTCCATGTATAAAAAAACAAACTTCAATTTGGTCAATAAAATGAATGCCTTTAAGGCATCTTATAAAGCAGTGACAGGCTTTAATAATATGTTTATGACCAAAGTGACAGGCTTTAATAATATGTTTTATGAATGATTTCTTAACAAATCCTTCTGCTGACACGGAACGTATACTTTGGTTTTCTAGAAATGGCACATTTGCAGTCCTTAGTTTAAAAATTAAAGAATTAAAACAGCCTATTGACTTGCCTTGTCAATACAACAGCACAGAATAGCAAAAAATTATTCATATATGCCACCTAGGCTGATAAAAGAGAAAGCACTTGTAAACTCCCTATGACTTTTCACTCACCCTATGAACTGGTTGCCATGGTAAGCATTTGTCTGTATACTGCATTTTAAAACTATAATACCATCCCCACTTCTCTCATGGAATTAGTAACTGATACTTGAACTCTCTATTTAAGAAAATTAAAGGGTTTTATATTGTAAGCCCTAAAGAAGAATACTACAGCTAAAAGGGATTTCTTGCACTATTTATAACAGAAAGCATAACTGAAACCTACAAATTATTTTTAGAAGCTTTTTTACATGCACCATTCTCATAACCCTACTTGTTAAGCCCCAATACAATCACAGTATTATAGAGATATAATACAGGTAGTGCTCGACTTACAACCATTTGTTCAGCGACTGCTCGAAGTTACGAATGCACTGAAAAAAGTGACTTATGATCAGTGCCTGAAGTTGCGGCCATTTCAGTGCCCCTGTGGTCATGTGTTCAAAATACCAGGTGCTTGGTAGCCAGCTGGCACTTACAACCGCAGAGGTGCTTCAACTCTCCCCACCCACCTATCTTGCCCCATCTATGTCCTCTTAGCCCCCTGCTGCCCTACACTCCATTGCCCCAGCTCACCTTCACTGTCTTCTTGCTCCAAAAAGTCCTTTTGCAAACAGCTCCTGGGCAGTGCTGGGCTGGACTTCGTGCTGCAAAAAAAAAAAAAAAAGCCAAAAGTCCAGCCCAGGAGCTTTTTACAAAGGGGTGTTTTGGTGTGCCGTGCTGCAGGAGCTTTTGTAAAGGGACTTTTTGGAGCAAGAAGACAGCAAAGGTCAGCTGGGGTAGCGAAGCGCAAAGTGGAAGGGGGCTTGGAGTGCAGGGTGACAAGGGTGACTGTAGCTGGGACGGGGCTGGGGCAGCTCTGGCTTGCTGGGGGGTGGTAAGCAGCCCCAGAGCTGTGCAGTTCTGGGACTGCTTGACGCCCCACAAGGCAGGGTGCAGGGCGGCCAGAAGGGCAGAGATGGGGGGGAGATAGCCGGGTGGGGGGAGTTGGAGGCAGTCCCTTATCTTACTGAGGCTTGGGGCTGGGAGGGACCAAGCCTGGAATGGCTTGGATTGGGGTGGGTACTCGCTTAATGATCTATAATTCTCTTTAATGATGGCAACCAGGACTGTGGTTGCTAAGCGATGCAGTCACGTAACATCTCACTTTACGACTGCATTGCTTGGTGATGGAAAGTCTGGTCCCCATTGTGGTCTTAAGTTGAGGACTACCTGTAATAAATAATATTAACAACTGCATGGTTTTTGATTGAAACATCTGACTGCTCTGCACTCACTCGTTGCCAAGCAGTTTAACAACATACTTCAGGGAGGTAAAATTGAAGATTAGTTAACATCTGGAAAGAAACTAAGGAATTACCATCAAGGCAATTAACACCTGGGCAATTCCAGTCATTAGATATACAGATGGATTAGTGGACTGGACACAAGCTGAACTAAAAGCCCTGGACAAGAAGATGATAATGACAATGAATCATGCCCTCCATCCATGCAGCAATGTTGGCAGACTCTACTTACCAAGGAGCATAGATGGGCATGGAATGGTGCAAGTTCACCAGACAGTTGAAGAAGGAAAAAAGGACATTAGAAGAATATCTGAAGGACAGTGAAGAAGGTGCACTGAAGTTAATACACCATGAAGGCTTACTGAATACTGAAGAGACCAAGCTGGCCTGTAAGAAAGACCAAATGAAGAATAGAAAAGAGACCTGGCAAGGCAAAATATTACATGGCCAGTACACAAAAAAACTAGCAGGCAAAGCAGATAACAAGACCTGGCAATGGCTAAAGCAGGAAAGTTGAAGAAAGAGACAGAGGGGCTAATTCTGGTTGCACAAGACCAAGCCTTAAGAACAAATGCATACAAAGCCAGAATTGAGAAGACAGCAACAGACAGCAAACACTGCCTCTGCAAAGAAGCTGAAGAAACAGTGGAGCACCTAATTAGCTGCTGCAAGAAGATCACTGAGACTGACTATAAACAACAGCATGACAAAATAGCAACAATGGTGCATTGGAATATCTGCAAGAAATACCATTTGCCTGCAAGCAAGAACTGGTGGGACCACAAAACAGACAAAGTAATAGAAAATGAAGAAGGTAAAATAATCTAGGACTTTAGAATTCAAACAGACAAGCAGCTGCCACACAACACCCCAGACTTAACAACTGATGATAAGACAGACAAAAAAGTCTGGATAGTGGACATTGCAATACCTGGAGACTGCAGAATACAAGAGAAAGAACTAGAGAAAATCACAAAATATAAAGACTTGCAAATAGAAGTAGAAGAAAGCAAAGATAGTACCAATAGTTATAGGGGCCTTAGGTGCAATCCCAAAACACCTGGAGCACCACTTGAAGACCATCGGCATTGACAAAATCACCGTCAGTCAATTGCAAAAGGCAGCTTTACTTGGAACAGCTTACATCCTGTGACGATACCTTTAACACCATCAAACAACATCTGCCTATCCCAGGTCCTTGGGAAGGACTCAATAGATAAAAATGCCAAATCCAGTCTAAACATCTGGCTGAGTGTGCGACCAACCATAATAATACATTAAACCACCTGACTCTCAACAAATTTTTGCGGCTCACAACTAAGGAAGTACAATAAAAACAATAAAATATAAAACATAAAGATAGCAGCATTTTATTATAGTAAACCATGACACCCTTCTTCTGGCATAATCTGTCTTACATCTTACATGATTTTCTTTTCTTTTTCATATTTTCTATAAAGGAAGTGTTATTAATCAAGTAAAGATACTTTTATTATTAATAAAAGTTTGTTTGAATTTTTAAAATTCTATTGTTTATCTACACAGCAACATCAGCCATTGTGTTGTAAAATATTTCTGTATCAGCAGCACACCACTAGCCATATGCTGTTTCCTGATTATTAATATGGATTTATCACTATCCCAAAACCACTTACTATTTATACTTACTTATCTATATTTCCTTTCAGGTTAGACATCAAAATCACAAAAACAGAGTGTGACGCTGGATTCAAGCATGTTTAGATGAATGCACAAAGGAGTTCCTTTCAGATCTTTCACTTTACTATAGAATTTTAGTACAAAGAGGTTAGGACCAGTAGAGATGAGGAAATAGAGATGGAATTAGCATGTACCACCAGACCCTATACAGAACTACTGCTGTATCAAAATATACCAAAGCATTAGAAATTGTGTTTACCTTTGATTCCATATCCAAATTCAATTAAGACTGAGTTTTTGCAACAATGAGCAATTGTATACTTTTTAAAAAATAAACCTTAAATATTCATGTTTCTGTTCACTGTAGCCCTCTTTAAAAGTGATGACTGTTTATTACACCTCCTCTATTTTTGCTTTCTGGTTCATCCATTCATGAGATTCCATCTTTACTTAAGTACCAATTTATTTTATACAGATAGAAACTATCTCTGAGAAACTACTGCTCTCTGTAATAATTTGACTTTTGCTTGGGAGCATTATTCTGGACTCCTTTTCACACATACAAGACAGATTTGCTATAGCAACAGTTCCTTGAATGTATACAATTCCTTTCATGAAAAGCTTTGTATTTTGTTTTGTGAACACATCTTCTTGAACCATAATCTCTATTTTCCCTTTCTCCATCATGTGTGATGAAAAGACAGCAAACAAAGTTTTTTTGAAATTTAGTTTAATAAATGAAATCTCAAATTTGGATGTAGTAAAGAAGCATAACTAGTTTAAAAGCAAAAATTAGTTCCAACAATAAGCTTATGGACAAAATATGAAGAACATGGGGCAGACAAGCCGAACAACCCTGTAATGTGTTTTAAAAACATAATTATCTATGAAATCTAAACCTCAAAAGGGTTGATATGGAAGGCCATATTAGTGGCATTGTGAAATCAGTGGTTTGTCTATAACCATATTTTGAGCTGCTTTTGGCTATGTTGAGTTTTAAAGTGGTAATTTCTTAGCTTGCATTCTTATAACAATTCTGCTCTGAAGTCAGCCCCAAAGCAATATATGGCAGTTTGCTTCTGTAGGAAATTAAGCATCCCTTGTGAATGTCATTAACTATTTTTCTTTGTTTATTTAGTAACATGATTTTCAAATAATCCCTTAGAAGAAACAAACCCCATGTCCAACTCAATGTAATAGATGCACAAATGGCATTCTTAAATGTGAGAATAGAAATAAATCTCATCATTCAAGCGTACAAAGAAAGAAGGAAAACTAGTCATTATCAGCTGGCAGTTTCATGTATACATACTCTGTGTGTGTGTGTGTGTGTGTGTATGAATGAATTTTGATTAAAATAGTAAAATCTAATACAAACTAAACATAAAACAAAAGAGAATAAAGAGGAGTAAAAAGTGCAAGGAAAAAGAATGAAAAAAAGAGAGAAGAAAAAGTAAGAATAAAGAAAGGAAAAAGAAATATATAAAGTGACTCCCAACCTTCATCACAAGTATAAACAAGTTTAGTGACTCTTCACCTCCTCTAATGTTACAAACATTTATCTCTTCATCCCATATCCCATCTCTTATCTATAAAGAAATCCATAAAGCATCATCATTTCAGTTCTGGTGTCAGCAGAAAGTCCATAAACAGTTGCCAGAAGTAACAACATATCTTGTTTACCTTGATCAAATAAACCAACTTTATATTCCTTCCTTTTACTTCTAACCATCTTAATCTTTAGTTCATTCAAATATTGTCATACGATTTTTCTTCATTTCTTCTTTCTCCCATCACACAGAATTCTTCAAGGCTTTAACAAGCCTCTTTTGTAAATCCGATAGGAAAAAATTATTCAGGTCATTCTCTTGGTTTGTCATTTGCATTTCCTTTTTAAATTTTAAAACCTTGGGTTCTTTTGTAGATCCAGTGAAACATCCTTTTCTAAGCAATTCTCTTGGCCTGTCAGTTGTAAATCCACTTTTGATACCATCTCTGTCTTGTCAGATAAAATTTTTCTACATCTGTCATTTCTTCAATAACATCTTTTGGGCATAATTTATTCATAGAAGAAGACATCTTTACTGACACAGTTGATATTGTGGCTACTATTTTCTGATTCCATTCTTCAAAAGCCTCCTTCAGTATTTTTATGGTTATAATGTTTTGCATAATTTTACAGGCCTGTATATTTTTCCTCTACCCAAAATCTTTAGTGCCCTCTACTGTCCAGTTTTTGAAATCATGAAATTGCTTATCTTCATTATGTCTTATAAAAACCAAAATAGGATCTATTTCCCATGAGAAGCTGTTTGTTCTTTATAATTAATTCCAAAATCTTATTGTAAAAGTTTCAATATTCCAATTTTATCTGGACCCTTAGTCTGCTTATAACTAAGATCAAAATCTTAGTTAGTTTTTTGCTGTTTATTTCAGACTGTTTAAATTCTTAAGCTTATGATTAAAATTTTCTTCCATCCAGGACTGAAGGCCGACTCACCTGGCATTTTCAAACTTTTCATTTGGAAGGTCTCTAATAGCTTAGAAGTAGTTAATGAGCAATTTCTGAAAGTTATTAGAATGGTTTGTGAACTTAGTGTCTTTTAAAAGTCTCTGACACAGTTGCGAGCAAGATGGCTAATCCCGTTGTGATCTAGCACTCAAATCCCCAGAAAACCACTGTCTTGTGGTCTTTTTGTGAGAAGCAGCTGTCCAGAGCACATGTGGGCAATCTCCTGTCTTCTCCTTATCTGGAGAGGTTCCAAGGAACCAGTCTATCCACCAGTTCCTTGGTCTTTGCTGTGGTCGTTGGCTCCGCTTCTGCAGAGTCATCTTCAGTTCGCCATACCTCCCATGGGAACCAGGACTTGGCAATTTCAAGTACTGATGATTCTAGCCTTCCTTAACTGGGCTATAACTCACAACTAGAAGTATGCTAGTTGGAAATGATAGGAAATATACTAAAAAATCTGACTCAAAGGTTCCAGGTTGAGAAATCAGGAGTATGGAGTCCTTCCAGTGCTGAAGATGTTACCTAGCCAGGTAATGAAACATTTGCAAGAAAACAACCAAGCTCAGAGAACCCCAAGGACTCCACAGTTCAACCCTGAGCTATACATATTCGCTTCTATTGGTAATCAGAAGTATTTTAACACATATCAGAAAATGTTGTTTTTGGTGACAGCCACAGTACTACAGTTATTAAGAATACCGCTGTTCACCTTCTGCATTTGTTTACTTCCACATGTCTCAAAAATGCAGTAAGGTTGTGATAATTTTACTGTGGACAACAGCCAGTTTGGTGTAGTGGTTAAGGCATCAGGCGAGAAACTAGGAGACCGAGAGTTCTAGTCCTGCCTTAGGCACAAAGCCAGCTGGGTGACCTTGGGCCAGTCACACCCTCTCAACCCTCGGAAGGAGCAGGCAATGGCAAACCATTTCTGAAATCTTGCCAAAAAAACTGCAGGGACTAATCCAAGCAGTCACCAGGAGTCAACAATGACTCGAAGGCACACACAAAAAAATTATTGCAAGTTTATGGTAACTTTATTTTTAGTATGTTCTGGGTCCAATTTATCTCTCAGAGACTTTTTTTGGACGAATTCTTATATTTGTTTCTGCTAGTCAGATCTTTCCCAAAATTTCTCTATTCTACCAAATAAAAATGATGTGAAATAGACTTTGATAATAAGTAGAGAGAACCTCTTTGACAACACAAAGATTGTAAAGTACATTTATTTTTTAAAGCATTGGATAGATGAAAAGAAATAATATGTAAACTATTATTTCATTTAATGTTTTTTATTTGTTGTTCCTTTTCTGTGTTTTATAGCTTGCAACCTTGGATCTTAGAATGGCAATCACATTTTAAACTAAACAACACATCCAGCTTTTACAAAGTAATCTTAATCATAATTACGGAATGTTAAATGTGTTCCCTTTTTTCCATATTGAAAATAATAAAGTAGTTTGTTAATTAGATCTGAACTTTGTATTCTTTGCATTCTTTCAGTATTTCATATGAATTGTAACTCTCTTTTGAAATATGACACGTTTTAGTTTTTGGATCTGAGATAAAACTTTTATAGAAGACCACTCTTACTACCTGTAAGAACTACATTTACATTATAATATAGTGTTACTTTCTAATACTAACATACAGGTGTTCATGGCAAGCTATGATGTTAAGATGATGAAAGATGCTTCAAGATGTCGTAATGTCCTTTCTCTGTCCTTTCATACTTGAGTTGCCACACTGCATGCAAGTACATGAGGTAGAGAATTTGCATTGTACATGTTCTCATTGCTCCCCATGGATGGGGTTGCTAACAAAGGAATGTATAAAAAAAATTACATTTGCATATAGATCACTAAGAATTCAGAATTTTGGAATTTTAATTAAATTCTGGTCTACAGACCTTTCATACTGACTAAAATCAAAGAGAAAGAAGGATATGAGGCATCAGTCCCAAAGTGCAATGTCAGTTGAAGAATTCACACATAAAATATATGGATCTTAAATACAGAGTATATACATTATGTTGGGTACAGTAAGGTTTACCATTATTTAGTTCAGTTTAATTATTTGTACTCTTAATGTAAAAGCAACAGCAATATATTATAGCTGTATGTATAGTTGGTACCTTGACAAAACCAGAAAGAAGATGTGTGACATAATCATCTTTTGCTGGATTTGGGAATAAGGCCAGTAAAGGAAGTATAAATTTATTCCTGATATCTTCATAAAGTTGAGGATGCAAAATTGGTTATGAAGATCACTAAGATCATAAACCTTAACATTTTGACTGTTTAAAATTAGAGAAGGCAAGCACAGCTAGCTGCATGCCTTCAGAAAGACAAGCAATGACAAGCCACAAGGATATTATGATGTAAAAAAATTTCTACTGGTACCTGAGCAAGTCTGAAGAAACTGAAAACCATATTGAGGATCTCACTGACAATATTACTTCTATTTGATTCAAAAAACTAAATAGACAGTGGTGAAATGGTCTTTATTTCTACATTTGCCAATGGATGCTTAAAGTTTAAACCTAATTAAAAAATGAAGGATCTCTACACAAGCATACAAAGCTGTGTATATGGTTTAAACATAGTATTCAATAGTGCTCTGTTCACTTTCCTCAAATACATTAGGTGGCTGATAAATTACAGGGAATATATATCCTGTTTGCTTGGCACAAGTTGCTCAAATCCATTCAACTAATTTGCATTGAGGCTTTCAATGAAGCTACACATGGACAGCTGTACCTATACAGGGATGAATCACAGTAGCAACACCTTAGAGAGACAGTGGAACCCTCTACAAATCTATTATGTCTTTGCTTGTGGAGAAACAGAATGGAGGACAAGATAAGCCATCAAATAGTTTTCCTGACTGTACCGCTCTGGCTAGGCAGAATTTACAGCGGAGGTCTTTTGTTTGTAAAGACCTATGGTGGTGGTATTCCATCAAAACACAATTATTGTTCAATAAGCAGAATATGGCATAATATTTGTTGTGTTTAACATGTGAGCACAAGACACATACAAAAGCACAGCATTATAGGTATGGGAGAAATAGGACATATTTAGAAAGGTCACGTTTTACAATCTATAGAACTGTAATTGCTACTGCTTTTCTTTTTTTAAAAAAATCTGTGAATAAACAAACCTGTGAAGAAACCAAGTTTAAAAATTAAATGTGTGGTTACTCATTGCTCTTTTTAATATGAGCATATTGGAAATAGCTTTGTTTAAAAAAAGGAAAAAAAAAACACTGATATCCTGCTTGTAAATTCCTTTCCCTCACAACAGGTCGGAGTAGTTTTCTAGTAACTTATTTTTAGAAATTAGCCCTTTGCTAACCAACTGGTCTGAATGAAGTTATTTCCTTTTGTTTTGGTTTCTGTTTTTGTTCTTCACATCTCAGCAGCACCCTATTCTTCCATATCACTTAAAGAAGGTGAGGATAGCCCAATCTGATTTCCATGCATACCAATTCTACCCTTTTACCAAGCACCCTTTACACCACCTTCAACTTTAGAATTCTAATACAATAAGACTTATGCACAGCTTACTCAATAATGCACTGAACCCACAATTATCTAAAAGAACTATCATAAAAACACTCAGGAGAAGGGAAAAAACAAGCTACGGAGGGGAATTAGCATCAGAACACATCACGTGCTACATAAGAGATGTCACATAACCATCCATAACTATGGAAGCCCTGGCATTTACTTTGCGTGTCCTTGTTCTTCTCACCCATGCTTTACCCCATGTTTTGAATGACTGAGAGAAGCTTTCAATGGGAAGGCATTCTGCCATAGAAAATAATCTTCCTATGATCTTATTTTTTTCATATCCTGCAAAACATGCTACCTGTATATTATAGTGTTACTAACATTTCTCTTTTGGTCCTGGGATAGTCTGAAAAACTATTATGGCCTAGAAAAACAATGATATGTTAAGTTTCTAAAATTGTTGATTTTATGTCATAAAAATCAATTCATTGCAAGAGTTTTCACCAAATTGTTTTGAGTACATTATTGTTCAATCTTTATTAAAATCAGCATTTTCAAATTAGTTTGGTCACTCTGCATCAATATTTATTTGATCAGTTTCCAATGCAAAGTATAGTCCAGCTGATGCCAGAAACACATTCTGGGAAGACTCTATATATCAATATCTGATTTACCAGTTTTAAGACATAGCCTCCTAAGCACTACTGCCTTCCTCTACTGGGTTGGAAGAATATCCAAAAATCTTTTGGGGCTAATTCAGAGATCAACAACATTCCTTTATGTATAAATATATAAATGTAAATATTATAGCACCTATGAATTTTGTTATATTACTGAATAATACTTATATTCTGTTAGCAATATCTATCACAAATATTTCTGAAAGTGTTTGGGCATCATGGAACTGAAATGTTAAATCTACTGCTTCACAGGAAGAGCACCACAAAAAGAGAAGTATGTAGCATCTTATATCAGCCAGAGAAGCTGTTGGAGGGGGTTTGCTTTGCTGCTCCCTACAAAATAGAAAATACTTGCTCTGTAACTGAAAAACCAAAAGGCATCATGTGTTGGATTCATCCACTGGCCAGGGGACCAAGGATCACAAGTGCTATTCAAGCAAGAATGTCAACAAGTGACAATCAGCCTGGTTTGATCCAGATATAAATGCCAGCTTATGGCTTAGCACTTCATTCTGACTCTGACGACTGGATCAGTTTCCTTTCCTTATCCCTCATACACCTTGATTTTTCATCAGTAAGCCTAAGGATGGGTTGTCTCTCTCTCTCTCTTTTCCCCTCGTCGGTCTCTTGAAATGAAGCATGCTATTTTGGGAGACAATAACGGTCTGAAGAGAGGAATAACAATCAGTAAATAAACAAATTCACCAAATAGATGCATAAAACAATGTGTGATAATAAGCAGTTGATGCAAACAAGTTTTCTTAACTGTTTCTACAATTGTACAACTAAATCATGCAACAAAACATAGTAAACCATGAATGGTTCTGATGACACAGATTGGTTTAATTATAAGGATGTAACATAACAGTCTTCAGAATGTTTACTATTCATAATATTTGTCTACATCTACCTGTTTTTTTTTTTTTAATAGACAGAAGAACTGATTTCAGCGTGAACTAGGCTTGGTGTTAGCAGGTCTTGTTCCAAAGGGTAAAATATAGTGAGCTTGCATTGATGCTCTATAATGCTGTTTGGGATCAATAATGGTTTGAGACAGAGAGGTATAAGTCCAACTAACTTGTTCCTAAGCTGATTCTCTGGTTCAGGGATAGACAATCTTGCTGTGATTGGGTGTGTCTGTGCTTTTTAAAAAAAAATAGGCCACAGAGATGTTTCAGCATAAAGGTTAGTGTTGAAATTTTCAGTGCACCTTAAGAACTAAAATGTGCACTTTTTTGCTCCTTATTCTGACCCAAAGCCACGAAAAATACTGTCAACAAATATTGCCTTTATGCTTTGGGGCTTCCATACTAGCATCAGATTGGCCAATGTGGAAAATAGGATGCAAGTTACTAGTTAGTATTTCAGTTCATTTATTCTTAGAAATACATATAGTTATGTTCTCATCCTTATGCTTCTGCAGTTAAGTTGTAAATATTATCCGAGCGCAGATGACATTCAGCTGTACCTATATAAATTTTTGTCTTCAAATATATAGATGTAGGAATCTTGCTTCTTGTCCTTTGAACAGATGTACCTTTGGGCAACTCCTTAAAGAAGTTGCATCTTTTTGCCAGTTTGTGTGGTTGCAACAGCACATTTCCCTTTGAATCCAAATCCACTCCTAATATGGTACAACCGTAATATTTATTACATTTAGAGTTACTGGCTGTTCAATATACTTTCCGGGAAAGAAAAAGTCATTCATAAAATTACCAAAATACCACTAATATTTTTATTTTCTTTTAAAATAAATACTGCTATTTGTATGAAACATTACATTGAAAATTGTGCAGTACCCTTGGTACAATGTAATTAGACTGAAGATGACATTTCTTTCCAAGAACAAGACATTAAGACTTTGTTGCCAAACTCCTTAGTGTTTATTTTGTTGATTGAAATATTGGGCAAAGCCAAAACTCTACTAATAAAGAAGAGTTTTATATTATTCACACAAAAACAACCAACATTTAAAGGGATCAATAAATGCCTAACATAAAACAGATATGATTTCAAGGAATATCAGTAAAATAAATCTGCTCTGAAAAATGTCACTATTTATTTATTTATTGGATTTGTATTGCTGCCTAGTCTTCAAATGACTTAAGGCAGTGAACAGTGCAAGTTAAAGCCACAATATAACAATAGGAGAACCAAATAGCAAATAACTGTCTTGGGAAAAGAAAAAATTAAAACAGTTACTGTATACTAATAGGTTCACAAAACCCCACAGTCAGTTTTTTATGGCCTTCCTGAAGGACAGCACAGTTGGGGCCATGTGGACCATAAGGGGAATGGTGTTCTAGAGTGCAGGAGTGGTGACATAGAAGGAACGCTTCTAGGATCCCATAAGATGCTATTTCTTTGGTGAGAGGACCCAGAACTGAATTCCTAAGCATAATTTTAATATACATCTGAAATCTGTACACATTTTCTATTAAAATACCCAAGCTGAAGCTATGCAAGAGAGGACAGATGTAATGAAGACATGTATTATCATCAAAAACAGACTGATCAATAAAGCAACTGGATAACAGCAGAGAAACAGCTAAACTATTTAAAATAGCCAAACTGAAATCACATTATTGCATGTAATCATATACAGTAGGGGCACTTTGAAAATCATGTTTGGAGCTTATGTGGAGCATAAATTAGGCATGAAATTGATGTATTCCACTGTAAATAAGCAATAGTTACAAGTAAAAAAAATTCTGATTAGATTCTAAATTGATCTGGATAATTTATGCTATATTTATATAATGGCTATTACCTTTTACTTATCTCCTGGCTTTCAAGAGATAATGCCATTCTGGATACTGTTCGAAATGCTGTTCGAAATGTCTTCATACTGCTCTGAGTTCTGTCTAAGACATTCAGATGCCTGAGACAGAAAATCCAAATGTGAGTCTTCCTCTCACATAGTCTTAAATATGTTTGTGTGTGTGCGCGCACGCACGTGTGTGTATAATACCAAAAGTCAGGCCCCATAGGCCAATCACAATATGTTTTATTAATTTTATTAATTATTTTTTCTTTCAAAGAAAATGTTACTGTTCTTAGGAATGTTCAAAAGTCATGCATTAAATGAGTAAGGAAGTGTTTAGAAGAAAATGGCAACAGATTTGAACATTTAATGGAATTTTTATAATATATTGTCTATGGGGCCTGACTTTTGGTATACCCTGTGTGCGTGCATGTGTGTGTGTGTGTATCTATATATGTATGCGTGTGTGTGTGTCTGTATGTGTGTGTATGTGTATGTATATATATATATCTGTGTAAAAGTTGCCTTTTTATGGTACTACCACATTTGCTGCACATAATTCAGACATATACTTCACAGGTGCCAAAGACAGTCTATCTTAAAACATACCGTAACAAGCTATATGTTACACCTCTGTTCCCTGGGTGGCACTGATTGCCAGTCAGCTTCCGGGTCCAATTCAAGGGGTTGATTTTGACCTTTAAAGCCCTTTGTGGCATGGGGTTGGGTTATTTGAGGAACCGCCTCTCCCAGATTATATCTGTTTGTCCCATCAGATCCCACAGAAGAGGCATGCTGTGGGTCTCGTCTGTTAGGGAACTATACTTAGTGGGCCCAAGGAGGCAAGCCTTCTCTGCCATGGTGCCCGACTTATGGAACATTCTACGCCCCCCCGCCCAAAGTGAGGCCAGCTCCATCCCTACTTATTTTCCAAAAGTCCCTCAAGACCTGGCTGTCATCAGGCCTGGGAGTCCCAGGGGACCGATGAGATCTTGAGGTGGCTCCCTTGCTAATATTTCTTATATGCCTTATCCTTTTTAAACGTTTTAATAATGACTGTTTTTTGACATGTTTATTGTTTTATGTCTTTGTTGTATGCTGCCCAAGTCCTTCCTGTGAGATGGGTGCCCATATAAATTTGACAGATAGATAGATAGACAGACAGACAGACAGACAGACGCTTTCAGAATGAATGGGATTTCAGCTTCTCCCTCAAGAAAAGCTAAGCTACAGCCCAGCTGATCTCCTCCCTCCCTCCCTCCCCTACATACCTGAGAAATTCCACAAGTTTAGAGTAATAGATGAATCAGAATGAGACTGTGGTTCTTTTTTTTCCTACATTGCTTTTGTTTATTATATTATCTAATAAAGAGTTCTAGCAAACACAAAGCTTGAATTTCTATTATTTCATTTAATAAAAATATGTATCCAACAATCATTTTGGAAATTTTTTAAAGGGCAAGGTAGCTTTTTGTGTGTGCATGTGGGTTGATTTACTAGTTATTTTTGGTGGTGAAATGTAAGGGCTTTTATGCAGCAAGTAAAAAATCTCAACTTTCATAACTAAATCTTTCTCCACTTATTTGTTACCTCTTTACATTATCAGAATTTCTCAGACCAGTTCATATCTTCCTAATCTGGATCCCTCTGAAATTGAATGGAAACTTGATTTTTTTCCTACAGCTTTATAATTTCAGGTTTGGAAATCTAAGTAGGTTCTCCTTTGAATTTACACATACCTCTTTTTCTTTATTATTGTTTTTCCTGTATAAAAATCAGAATAGAGATGGATATTTTGTGAACCCACCCCCCAATAAATAATAGCCAATCATGGAGCATAAATCTGATTGCAATTTGTACCTCATGTTTTTAATATTTTATTTTTATGACATTATTTATTGTTTTAACTGCCTTAGTATTTTAAAGAAAGATTTTTTTTTTTTTCCCCAAGTCAGTAAAGGTGTCAAGTTTATCCCAGTAACTGTAAGGATATTTGTGAACCATACAGTTATTAATGACCTAGGTGAAAATGATGAGATCCTCGTAAAATAAAATTTGGCAATACTGCATGAAAAAATATGCACAGTAGTTTATGTTAGGCTTGCGAAACTGCACAGTGTATATAAACAATAAGCATTAAAATTCCCTTAATGTTAGCTACTTATTTTAGAAGTTAGAAACCATTTTGTTTTTAGGGATATATAAAATATCTTTTACAAAGTAGATTAATTAAGAAATCTTATTGGACACTGCTACTTAAACCATAAGAAGAAAACACATTCTATATTTTATGTTGCTTTTACAATATTATTACCTACAACCCAAATCTGACATGTATTCCTGATCCTACTAACTCTGCTATTAGTTTTTTAAGGACATTTATTTATTTAATACAAATGATTCAATAGAAAACTAGAAATGTTAACTGGGTTTCAATATTTACTCAAGATGAAAGAAATCGACAAATACAGCTTGGTTCTAGATACTCGAGGCAGGATTCAACCCCTTAATCGTCCACTTTCACTAAGAGTATCATAATACTATCCATTAATACCAACAATTCAGTCTTTTACTTTCTACTGTACATTCAAAGACTACAGAAAGAGAACAGCTGGAAATTCATCTTCCTCATATTATAAGCCATACGCTAAATGAGACTAAAGTAGGGAACACCTGTATGAAAAACCACTATCAGCTGAATTAGTCAGATTGTCCAGCCATAACCAGCTTATTAAAATTTATGATTACATGGGGCATGCTTCTTTAAGCCCAGTGTTATTCAATTTCAGATTGATTCAAGTATAAATGATATAAGTGACAAGTATTTTTAATTCCTAATTTTAATGACTTATTTTAATGGTTATTTGCATCAGAGTAACTTTTCTTACCTTTATTATATAAAATCCCAGATCTCAAAAGTCTTGTCTGCAAAAAGTATCATCTTCAGCGGTTATTAAATTAATCCAATAATATATGGTATTCATCATAACCTAAAAAAAATATATATATATATATAAATATATATACAAATTAGGTTTTTTGTCACCATGTAATACAGGAAGGCAACCATAAATATTTACATATAGTTTTGATGACATTTTTCAATATAATAAATGAGCATGATTTTTCCCCTGAACACAAATTCTGCCTTTTCAAAATATGATATATAGCATAATTTCGAAATTACAATAATCAAACAAGATCACAGGTTACTTACAGTGGTACCTCAAGATACGAATTTAATCCATTCCGTGACTCTGATCTCAAGTCGAATTGGTCGCATCCTGAAGCAAATTTTCCCATAGGGTTCAATGTAAATACGGTTAATCCGTTCCGCCCTCTGAATCTGGTCGCATCCTGAAGCAAATTTCCCCATAAGGTTCAATGTAAATACGGCTAATCCGCCCTCCGAATTTGGTCGCACCACGAGGCAAATTTCCCCATAAGGTTCAATGTAAATACATACGGCTCTGCATTTTCTTTGGAGCCATGCTGACAAGCACACCAAAAACCTTCCAAACGCCACAAAACACACCAAAAGCCTCACCGAACGTCTCCTTGCTACTGCAATCTCGCCCACAGGAAGCTGCGACCATGTGGCAGCAGGGCAAATGGCCGCGGATCCGGTTCATAGATTGAGGCAGAGTTCGCATGTTGAGGTAAATTTTTGCGGCCGGAGCTGGTTGTATCTCGAAATTTTCGTAAGGTGGGGAGTTCATATCTTGAGGTACCACTGTACTTAACTTTCAAAGTTCTAGGGATGTGCAAAAATCATTGCCCTGTGGCATAATATCCAGAATATTTGTGTATCTCTGGGATGTAACAAATATTCTTGGGACCATACCATTCTTGGGGATACGATCCAGCAGTTTGGAAATGGTTCAACTTGAATTGTTTCTGGTTCAGAGGATTTACTTTGGGAAAATGGCATACCACCCCTAGAATACCACAGTCCAGAGATGGTTTGGCATGTTTCAGAAGGAAATGGATCCATACCATATTGATGAAAGTTGTATGCAACAGTGCCATTGTACTATAAGTTCTTCTGCTTCTACAATATACAGCGGTACCTCGGTTCACGAACTTAATTCGTTCCACGACTCTGGTCGCAAACCGAATTGGTCATGAACCGAATCAAATTTTCCCATAAGGTTCAATGTAAATACGGTTAATCCGTTCTGACCCCTACGAATTTGGTCGCCAACTGATTTTTGGTCGCAACCCGAGTCAAATTTCCCCATAAGGTTCAATGTAAATACGGTTAATCCGTTCTGAACCATATGTTTTTTTTTTTTTAAACCCCAAAAATATGACACAAAGTACTGTACGGAGAGAGAGAACACTAACCTTGCTCGAGGCGACTTCTGGCATGGAGGACAGGAAGGCAGGTGGGGAGGTAGTTATTGTTTGGAGGGAGAGTCCCCCTCCCTACAGGAAGCCACGACCATGTGTCACGGCAGGGAAAATGGCCATGGATACTGTTCGTAACCTGATGCGGAGTTCGTGAACGGAGGCAAAATTTTGCGACCGGAGCTGTTCGTGAACCGAATTGTTCGTGAACAGAAGCGTTCGTGAACTGAGGTACCACTGTACTGTACTTGATTTCGTTCAAATCCTACTTCCCTACCATTGCAGCTTTTCCACCTGATAACCCAAAGCCACTCCAGGAAAACAGGAGACCATCTGCAATAATATGGAATACAGTATGAAAGGCTGTAGGTTAAGGGAGTTGGCAAAAATTCAGTGCTCCTTTATATGTAACAGAAGCAACTTCCACTTGTGCAAAGCTATTAACATTCAGAGATAGATTTATTTTGCATAAATTTTTAAAACTTAAAACATTTCCAGCCAATAATTATGTCTCAATTTCAAGTTATTTAAAGGTAAGATAAAAACTACAGTCAACATATTGAATGTGAAGGTACTCTATCGACTCAAATATAATTCAATAATAAACCAATACATCTTTAATAGCACTCTAAAAGTTATAAATGAAGTGCCCAAAAATAATTTCTTGCCACAAGAATTTAAAAGAAATAATCTAGATGTTTGATAAAATAATCTATTACTAAGATAACAGGAATGCTGAAGAACAAGTTAAAACCAGCCAGAAATACAATGATTTTTTAACCTGATTACAAAACTCATCTTTATTTATCCTTTGGCCAGATTATTTCTTTCTTCCCATTAGAAACATAATTCCTTGCGAGACTGGCCGGAACAAAGCCTAAGGAAAAGGCCATCATAGATTCCTGAATTCAAAGCCCAGCAGCCACAGAAATAACAGGGGTCATGGTCTCACTACTACACGACTTTTTCTTAAGCATTGAACTGCATAGTACTTTATAAGAACAAGAAGGTAGGCCAATGAAGGATTATTATAATCTTTAATTGAACATCCAGAAAGGAAGGAAAGGGGCAAGTGAATTCAAGCCAGGTCTTCACTTCAACTAAAGTGCATATTAGAATAGAGATCTATACTGGCTTTTGTACTTCCTTATTCTCCCCAAAAGCCATGAAAAATAGTGCCAACAAACTTGGCTTCATGCCCTGCTTTGGGGCTTCCATACTGGTATCAGGTTGACCAAAACAGGATGCAGTATGTACAGTTATGTTCTCATCCTTATGTTTTTGCAGTTAAATTGTAAATATTATCTGAGTGCAGATCACATTCCACTATATTTATATATAAACATTATGACAAAGAAAACAACAACACCTATCTTTAAAGCTGTATCTTGAAAGAAAATGGAAATGTGTATTTTGCTCACTGGAAGAGAACAAAAGTGTGAATTGTGATTACAATTCTTGCATGTTAATTTTCACTGGACCCTGTGGTAATGCCGGGCAAAAACAAAATATATCTTGGCAGCATAATTTTGTCTCAGAAATAGTGTAATTAGGGTATTTTAGAAGAAAAACATAATAAAATCACTAATTAGTGGTCTGTCCCTCACATCCTGGTATTCCTTGGATTATATGAAAATTTAAGATTACTCCATCCCAAACACATTTTCTCTAGGTTGAAGAAAACCTCTGAAGTTGTGTTGTATAATTTCTTGAGTCTTGGAAACATTATAATTTCCAACACACAATCTGAAACAGGAATACAAAATAGCAAATAAGATACAGAAGCATGGAAGTAATGTAACAATTTCTGTATTTTGCCACAGTCTTTTGTTTACAGAGTATGAAGAATCACTTATAGAAAGAAAGATATAATATATTTAATAATAAAAACGTAAATACAAATATTACAATTTAGTTAAATTAAAAGACTGAGGCCAAGCATTAATTCATTTAGGCTTACAGATTACTTCATTTGCAGACAACTCTAAGGGAATATTGTATACTCCAGGACTGCAACAAAACATTAAGCAGTAAGAAATTATACAATAGTTATCTTCACATTCATCATCATGCCAAGGAACTATAGTAAACAATAGTCATCTTCATATTCATCATGCCAAGGAATGACACTCTCAGTAATCACCTATACAGGATAGGAACCCATCTGTTCTTGGTCTTATTTGCCATTGTAGTTTATGCGTACTGCCCCAGAAGCAAGTTGACTGTGCTGATATCATGAATAGAAAATACCTCAGTGTAGGATGATGTGGTCTTAATTGGTATGATAGTGGTAGTGATGACATTATTTCTGAATAAGTAAATTTAGATTCCCCAATATACTGGACCTAGTTAAAGTACTAATCCAGTTCCCAGTAATATCAGCCCACTAATGAATGTTTAGGGATGATTTGCCCTATTGGCAAATCAATCAAACCAGAATTTGTAGCAACTCTTGCCATTCATAACTCCAAAAGGTAATTCCAGCAATATTCATACTCTATTTATCTGCTGTTTCAGGACACTGTGAAGTTTATTTTCTCTTTGAATTCCAAAATTCTAGAACCAGCAACACATCTCTCTTCTTATCTGGATTAAGTTTTTATACATTTATCCCCCTCACTCCCAGGTCAATGTCAGGTACAAATCTATTCTTCATATCACTTCTGTAAAATGGAAGTCTGCAACTGAAGCTGGTAGAAACTAGTGCAGCTCAGGCCAGTCAAAACCACTATATAAACAAGGAGAGCCTTCAAATCTTAATGTTCATAAAAACATAGTAAAAGATCATTCATTTAAAAGGGGGGAGGGTTTAAACTTGAAACCCTGGAGCTGACACACACAATGACTATATAACTATGAATGACATAGTTATATAGTCATTCATACAAATAATAGACCTGATTTCTATTTATGAATTTTTTGTCTGCAATAAAGCAATTTATCAATGTGTGTTGAATCTGTGAAGCTTCTATTGTTAACTATTTCCTGAATTTGGGACTGAGTTTGTGGGGAGATTTAGAGCTGTGCCTGGCTTCAAATGTGACACTTGGGCTGGATTATGGAATCAAGAGGCAGAACTATTTGTTATCAATATATTAATGAAATGTCATTCTAACCTGTTTCATGTCACTTCTTCTGCAGTGATTCTCAAACTGTGGTCCATGAATCACCGGTGGCATGCGGAGGCCTACTGGAGGCCTACCCCATAGTCTCTGTGTTCACTGCCACCCACTGCTTTAGCCATCACCTCCCTTCATTCATTGCCTGTCTGCTGGTTCACAAAAATAGAGCAGTGCCAGAAAACTGTAGCTCCCAACTGCGAGTTCTCATCTGTTGGATTAAGTAGAACTGATACATTGCACAAGCAAGCCCAAAAGAGAAGTAAAAGTAGAAAATATGACAATGAATATCTAAAAATCGAATTTCATTTGATTGGAGATAACGCCTTAGTATTCAAAGATTTCTACTGAAGAATATTTTTGACAACACAAGCTTGTGCTAAGAGGTATCATCATGTCATGGGGTACATTAAAAAAAAAAAATTCAAGTAGTAAATAAAAACCTAATTTTGGATTTTTTCCCCCACTGAATGTCACTGAAAGTTTCAGAATGATCAAGAAAGCTTCCTAGTTGCTAGAATGATAAATATGTCACTGAGACCTGTCTGGGTGAAGATAGAAAGGCACCTCTGTCTGAAATTTGCCCAGTTAGGTTTCAAGTGTTGGGACAGGGGTAGCTCAGGAATTTATGACTGCCATGATATCCACAAGCCTATTCCAAGTCAGCGTGGCTCTGACTCAAGGAGGTCATACATTGGATCTGGCATTTACCTTGGGGCAATTAGCATGGGATCTGAGGGTGGAGGAAATTAACCTTTTTCTATTGTCATGGTCAGATCACTAACTAATCCCCTTGAGGCTAATGGCCACTATAGACCTAAAATTTTTAAAAAAAGGATGGACCCATTAAGATGGACTGTTCTAGGGACCTTATGAATCATGCAGGTGTGAGGAACTTTCCCAGATATCTGATGGGTGGCTTGAGTTAGATAGTTCAGTGTCATTTGATACCATCAACTATGATAACCATTGGGATACCTATGAGGGTTGGGGGATTAGAGGCACTGTTTTACAGCAATTCCACTCTTTCTTGGATTCCAACTATGTTATTGGGGAGGAGAGGTCAATGCTTAGGGTGGGGTTCCTCAAGGCTTGGCTCTCTCCCACATTCTTTTCAACATTACAAAAAACCACAGGAAAGGGGCAGTCATCCATCAGTTTGGAGTCAGGTACCAACGACATGCTCCTGGTACCCAGTTTTATCTCTCTATCCCAGGCCAAGCAAGACACATGGTAGGAGTGTTGACTGGTGTCTGGCGGCTAAAAGGAGCTAGATGGATAGAACAGACTTAGATTGAAATGCAGCAAGACAGAGTTACTGTTGGATCTACCGATGATCTACAGATTATTCTTAATGGGGTGATTCTGCCCTTGAAGGAAAAGTTAGTTGTTTCTCCTCAACCCATGTCTCCTGCTAGAACAACAGGTGGAAGTTGTAGCAAAACCCTTTGGCCAGCTTTGGATGATTTCCTACTTGTATCCCTTTCCTGAACCAGGAGGCACTGAGTACAGTGAATCATGCTGTTGTCATCTCACAATTAGACCACTGCAAATCATTCTACATGGGACTGTACCTGAAGATGAGCAGAAGCTGCAGCTGCAAGGAATGCAGCTGCCTGCCTGCCTGATATTAACCAGTTTAACAGAATAATACCTATTTTGCCCGAGCTACACTGATTGACAGTAGACTTCTGGGTCCAGTTCAAGGTGCTGGTGATTACTTATAAAATCTATATGGCTTGGGTCCTTGTTACTGTTGGAACCATTTACTCTACATGGTATTGGCCTGCCAAATGTAGTCTAGTCAGGATGAGGGGCAACTGGTTTCCACCCCTGAGTGACTGGAGGCAAGGGCCTATAGGGTAGCTTTCTCAGCATTGCCTTTTCACTTTGGAATAATCTGTCCCTCACGATCAGAATAGCCCCTACTTTTTTGTCATTCTGATATAGGATGAAATCTGTTCTTTCCTCAAGAGCTTCCAGAATGAAGAGATTTCAATAGGGGACAGCAGTGACTATAGATGTAGTCTGTTTTATCCTGATTTTATTAGTTGCACTGTGTTTTTATATTTTTATTATTTTAAGTAGCTTGAAATCTAGTGAGTTGCAGCATACAAATTTTGGGGAATGAAGAAAGGAAGGATGGAATTTTTGTGAATGTCACTTGTATCTAGATTTGTTTTCTTTAAAGGAGGCCTTGCTGCATAGCCAAAATTTGTCCATACATCTTGTACATCTGCTTTAGATCTTTTTCCATGCATCTCAGGAAGAAAGTTAGAAGACACAGTATTATATGGCCCTTAATTCTCAGTACCCCTTGCCCCTCCCAACTTGTAGATCAACCACTTTTTCCTTTCCCCTCTGTTTTCTTTAGCTTTAACACCATGCCTAATGAAGAACTCAAGGAAATTCAAAACATGCATGCTATACTGCAACAATAAACTGGCTTAATTATTGCTAATACCATTACAATGTCTTTACTTAAATATATATAACCTGTTCTACTTGATCTAAATGATGCTTTTATAACCATATAATTTGTGGCCAATAGGCCTAAATTCTACTTTTCGTTCACTTCATATTATTTTAGGGAACTTCCACACAACCAGTTTTGTATCACTGCATTAGTGTCCCCATAGCCCTCCAACACTTCCAGCCAGCCAATAGAACGGCATAAAAGTGGGAGCTGGCTGCTATCTTACCAAATGTGATTGAGAATGAGATTGAGATTATCATTTATAATTTACCTGACCAAATTTCAAGAGCAGAATATTAGAAATAACTTTATTATATAAAATAATGTATTGGATTGGTGTGTAGTATTAGTTTGCCTATTTTTTTAAAAGAAAGCATGTGAATGTTGGAGAAAACATTCCTGACTACATTTTTTAATTTAAGATGACAACATTTTGGCTGAATAGCTTGCAGCAAACAGAATCTGTAATGACATAGTCTAAACTGTCATAATTTACTCTGTATCAGGACCAAGATGACTTCCCAGAATACTGTAGATGTTATGTTTATAACTGTTAAGAAGCTCTATTCATTGAACTGAGGTAATTCTTTGCTCAGATTTAATCATTTCATCTTTTTAAAGCAAGACATGTTTATAAAATGATTATAACATTCAGAAGTATGGTAATTCTTTGATAATCTTCAAAAGTATGATAAATTCAATCCAACATATCTTAGTATGTTAACTCTTCAGTGAAGTTGGTACAGCCTTGGCTTCTAGAATTTCTTCTACCCCCTTAATGATAGCTCTGCAGTGACCAGGCTCAGAATGGAGGAGTCAGCAACATTACAAGTAAGTGCCCAACTGCTCCTTCCATAGGGATACATCAAAGTTTTTTTCTGGATTGTTTTTAGCCTGATCCAGTCCATTTTCCATCTTAATCTTTTTTTTTTTTTTTTTTTGCCAGCTTATCCCTCCACACCAAATTTGGTCCCATTATGCTGTTTTCAGAGAGCTACTCTACTGATGGAGATAGCCATGCAGAATCTACAACCTCTTTACATAACATCTTTCCAACATTCCATTACGGTGGAAAAATTAAAAAAAGATTATACATTTCTAGAATGCAAATAATTTAAAAAAGTTTTCTCATTTTGTCTGCTAATGACAATACTAGCTGTAAACACTTATTCATCTACCAACTTGAATAGAAGAATCAGGAAGATGCAAGTGAACTCAGTTACTTCAGGACAAACTGGGCTAAGGAAATACAGATATATGACTGCTAAGAGTGGACTCTAACTTGCTGGCACCTAATCAGTACAGAAAGAACAGGGTCACTAAAATTAAGAGTGAGATTATCCACATGTTTTGTTGTACAGAAATAGTTATCAAAACAAACAAAAAAACCCAACAACCATTGACCTAATTTAAAAAAAAAACCTTAAATAGACCAACAAGGTTAAGTATTTTCAGTGACCAAAAACCCCTTGAGGTTGTAAAAAAGGGTAGGTAACAAGATAAAACAGACAATACAAAACTGAAGAAAACACATCAAGGCCCTAAGAACAACTAAAGGCCAAAAACCTGCTCAAACAAGATGGCTTTAACTTGTCTGAGAAACGCAAGCAGGGCTGGGACCATCTGTATTTCTGTGGGTAGTGTATTCCAAACAGTAGGGGCCAACACTGAGATCAGTTGCCTGGACTCCACTGCCTGGAACTCATGTAGAAGGGGGATCCTCCACAGGTCCTTTCTAGATATTCACAGGGAGATTCTCTCATAGCAAGATCTTGGCTGATGCATCCCAGTGCTTGTTGCACAGTTTTCTGCATCAAACAATCATTGCACAAAAATTCTTCCAAAATTTGGATCACAGAATTTGATGCTCTCATTCATAGCTTCATATTATACTTCTCCATCACCTCCCCAATTCTTCTGTCTATCACTAATAACTATCTTGCTTGCAAAAGCACTATAAAGAAAAAAAATGCTCTTGGATGTAAACTTTTATAATGTTATTCCATCAGGATAATAAATGCACTGATCCCTGGATTCCAGGCCATATTTTGGACATGAGAAAAGGAATGAGATTAATGACATTTGCATATTATTCAAAAGATGAGGTCTTAACTCAGCATCTGATTTAATTTATTTAGCCTACAGACTGAGGCACTCACATATCCAAACATCTATATGCACAGGTTCTTTTTAAAGCTGCAATTGAAAGCCATACTGTGGTAACACAATGGGACAACTGCATGTTCTTGTCTTCAAACAACACTTGTAAATGTAGCCTTTGGCAGGATGGTAAACCACAAGACAGGATATAGATTATCCTAGTCTGCAATTAGTGGATTTGGAGGCCAACTGTCTTGGGGCAGCATATCATAATAATCTGAGGGCCCCAGAGATGAATGATAAATAAAAGATTTCAGTATATTCAACCACACCCCCAGCACATGCTTGAAAACAGCCAGTGATCACCTCTCATGTTCACATTTTAGACAGGACCAGTCAGTAATAAATTATGGGTCCTCTGGGCATGGATAATAGGGAGTGGCTGAAAGACATGCTGTATGCAAAAAGCTTAATCAATTTAATCCTTGCTCAGCTGCACAGGGTATATCACTGATTACACCATTTGAGAGAAAGGGAAAACTCTCCCCTCAAGGCAAATTAGTCAGCTTTTCTGTCTGCATGTTGGTATCCCTTTTCTTTGGTGAACCATGGTGGGTATCATTCAGCTGGATACACCAGATGGATCACTGACAGGCCCTGAGGCCTTAGTGTCGCAACTGAATATTTTGTAGCATGGTATTTTTTGGCACCATTGCACTAAGAGTAGCAAACTCTTGCACCTTCTGTAGCAGAATGCCACTACATTTCTGTACTTTTTCTTTTTTCTTTAAAAAAGATCAGAAAACGAAATCCCTATCAACCCAAGAAATATGTTAGTAGCATCTACCAATGTTTTAAATTCATAGTTAATTTCTGCTCAACCTGGTACGTTTTAATTGCACTGCTTCTTTTCTATTTGAGTGTATTTTAAAGACCAGCTTATTTAAAAGCAAAATTGAAATTGGATGCATAATTTTACAAGTATATATCCAGTTAATTATCTCTGCAATATTCCTGTGTTATACTTATTACATAATTTTAGGTTTATTACAGAACTTCTGAATAATATTTGACTGGCTAATGGATAACAATTAGAAATCATGATATGAAGCTGCTTCCAAGTCTTGACTGAATACAATACAGAAGCAAAAGCCTCATTTTCAATCTTCCAACCATGCTTTGGATAATCAGCAACATCAGTGAACTAACCCATAGTCTGCCTCCCTTGTACGCTTCAGGTTAAATTCCCTTCAAATCAAGAAGCTAAAGAATTTGATTTCAGAATTGAAAATAAAGATGCTTTTCTGCTTGAGGCAGAATTATAAAGGTCATTAAATTCAAATGTTTATATCTTTATCTTACTGCCTCTTTTTGAGGTTGGGGGAATTCACATAAAATAGGTGAGTTCAGTCTCCCAGATTCTTAACATACCTATTTTTAGCCTTAAATTGTTTTTGAAGAGAGAAAGAGAAAATTAAAAAATCACCACAATTTTGCTGTTGAATTTTGGTGCCACAATGCTGGAGGGGCAACAGACAACAAACATATGTGGCCTGGAAGAGGTTCACTCCTGAGCTAGGTGGACAAAAATTCTTACCTATTACAACATGATTTTATTGTATGTACCACATATTTAATAACACCACTGCTTTGCTGCTACCATCTAAGAAGCAGTGACCTAATTCTGCAATACTAGCTCTATTAGTCTAAAGCCCAAAGAAAAAGATGAAGTGGGATATGCCATGTATGTATGAAATAGACATTCTTTAAGAAATTATATACAAGGACTTCCAAATTGCTTGCCAGAGGTGTATCTGTAAACTCATTTTCTATTGCCCTGTGGTACTGAAAGAGAGTTAACTCTACATTATTTTTTCCCCATAGTATTTACATAGATTTTTAGGAAATAGCAAGAATAAGCACAACTAAAGGTAGAAGCAAGAATAAGGCAAATTGCTTAATACAAAGCATTACTATGATAGCTTATAAATCTACTATCATTCTAAATCATTCTATATCATGAGCCAAATGTTTGCATGCAATTTGCAGAATCTGTAAAACATGGCAATATTTAGCTATAACTTGCACACTTATATAGGTTGCCAAACTATGGTTTGGAGGAGAGGAGAATTCTCCTCTCCTCCTAATTCACAGATTATCCTAATGAGAAATATATATAAAACAGCCCCAACTGCCTGTAGCAGAATTTGGAAGAAAGAAGCCAACCCTGTTTCTGATAGTTAATATGAATGAAAGTATCTGAAGAAGTAGCTGACATTATCTCCCTGTCTGATATTGCTAGATGCTCTAGCAAGTAGCTAGTTGCTTCTATCAGTGATCTCTCATCAACCTGTATGAGTTCCAAACACAATTTTAAAAGCACTTGAAACTATGAAATCTGAACATATTGTGTTCATTTCACATGTCACACCACAACAAGCCAAGTCACCAGAACTGCATCTGCAAAATACATTTTCCATCATATTCACATTTTATATTATTTAGGTGAACATTTCACTTTGTACAATATCTTTAACAATTCTGACTGCTAACATAAGCATGTGTGCTACCTCCTTCCCCCATCCTGTGGGGCTCCTCTAGGATATCTTATGAGATACACACATCTGTGCTAACTCTACAAGTTTAAAAAACATTGTTGATTTTCACTTCCATTCAATTTTAACTAAAAAATGACAAACATTACACATCCACACATCATATTAAATTTAAACCAGAGAGGAGCTGCTGTCTATGATTAAGGAGCTCTGTGAGAAGGGGTAATGAAGTAGCACATATATTCTCACTGACCAGAATGATTTTATGCATTGTTCCATTGCATCTAGTATATGACTCTGGGATAGCATCTGTCTTTCAGGCTAACTTTTCCAGGACAGATAATCAGCAATCTTCCTTTTCCTCCCATCTGTCTTTCATATGATTATAAGAATTTATCAATCTGCCCAAAGGTGAAACTATTTTTGGTATCTCTAGTTATACATTTTTCTGGGCTATTCATGGTTTCATAGCTGCTGCTATTAAAACTTTAGATGAATGGATTATATGGATAATTTATTAGAAAAATATAAATTCTTCCTCAAATGGCTAATTAATTGCCTACATTTGTTAAAAAACTTTCTGTATAGTTCTGAATGACTTTGAGGATGATACAGAATTCTCTATATTGATTGTCTACTATATAATGGTAAGTGGGAAATTACAACTAATTTATATCAATTCACATATTTGGATCAGCAATATGCAGTTATCAAGGTATTAAAATTACCATTTTATATAATTGACTGAAAATTTTTAAAATATGTTTTTCACCCAATTCTAAAAGACTAAAACTTTACTATGCTAGATGATGGCAACGAATGGCAGAGACAATGATGAAATTAAGTAATTAAGTGTAATACAGTTAAATAAAGGACGATGCCAAATTTTTATATTAATAATATTTGTTACAGAAAAAGATTAATTACTGTAAAGTAGTGCTCTAGGATTTTATGAATTTCTTGCTCTCACAAGCTGAACTCCCAAACATTCAACTCCTAGACAAACTCAACTGGATTTGCTAACACTATGTCTTTATGAAGCCAGGAATAAGAGTGGGCTTCCCTCATCTGTTACACACACACAGAACACACTCAAGATTTGGTGTTCTGCTCCTGGTTTTTATAATATCTGTTCACACTGATACATTCAAATATATGCATTTCTATTTTTATGAATTTCTCAACTAACAAATCAGGTTGATAAACCAGGATTATAAAATTGGGACAAATCTTTCTCATTCTCACAGAACAGTATCTGCCAAATAGTGCTATTTCTAAGGCAGACGAAACCAGCAATTCTGCTGTGAGGCAAAGGAATATCTGCAGTTGAACTGAAATGGCTTCAGACTTTTTCTCTTCTCCTCTGAGAATTCAGGCCACTGTTTCATATTGCTGCTCACAAACATTTTCTGTGATTCAGAGCATCCAAAATTAAAAAGTACAAATGGACAGCAACAGTTCAAAGAAATCAGAACATTCCTGTCACAAGTTAGTGCAATACTGCAACAGTCTGAGAACAGCTGGCTGGCATGATATATTTGGATTTTAAAGCATCTCCCCTATTATTACAGCATTCCCCTTCTGAAGTTTCTTGGATATTCTAGTTGTCACTGGAACAAAACAGCCACAATTGGAAGTCTTCAATTTACCTACTTCTTGAACTTTTTGCTGTATTATTGTATTACAACATCCACTTCAAAATGGGAAAGCATGGGCCTCAAACCATTTTTAGTGATTCTAAATGATAATATACTGTGGTAATGGCTTTCAAGTATCTCAAGCTCAACTTGAGATATTGGCCATCAGCTGAAATATCTTTTAATAGATTTGCTGACAAGACACACATTAAATTATAGAATCACACTACAGAAGCTTTGCAAGTTAAAATGTATAACAAAAAATGTAGCCTATACAGATGGGAATGTTTTACCTTAACCTCAAAAGCATGTCTCAGATACTATGTGCCACAAGGCTAGATGCAGGAACTAGAGCAAACTATAGTTTATATGATATAGCCATATTTCTAAAAAAATAGATGTTTGTTCATAGGTCCTTGCCAAGAATGAACACTTTTTAGTAGGTAAGATCTACTATGCAATTTGCTATGCAGTATTTATTAAAATCTACAAATTCCTTACGTACCAAAGTAGTAAGTTAGAGGATGAACTTTTAAAACTTCATGGGTAACAGCATGGGTAACATAGTCTAATCACAAAACAGTAAGTTTGCATTCTGGAATTGCAGAGACTCAGACAGGTCATATGTACTGTATATATACCTTGTTAATAACGAAACCAAATTGCTATTTCAGTCAATTACTAGATCAGTTCCTAATGAGAATTTTCCAGATCAGATGCTAGAAAGCCATTATATTTGCGTTTGACTGAACTGGAATTTGACAGTCAACATATTCAATGCAGTGCATATATTCAACAATGCATACAGTTTCCATTAACATTTCCAGAATGTGACAGTTTGCCTAAATTCCTATTTCCAACAACTTAGGTCAATACCAATCTAAGATTGTCAACACCATCAGTGAACAACTCCAGTTAAATAGGTATTAGGTCTGGCATTCATATGGCTGTACTCTGGCTACATGATTTGCTTCTGGTCCTCTTAAACAATTGTTAATAAACATTCAGTGGTTATAGTAACGCTTAAATAACCACTAATTTTGCTCCCACTTTTTATTTGTCTAGAAAAAGGAAAGAAATTAAGGTTAAGCTTTTCATATTACAGCAATATATTCTTCCAAGTAACTGCTAGTTGCATGGCGTGAACATAAGATGGTGTGTATGCTGCATCATCTAGTTAACAACACTTCTAAAGTATTACTTTAACTTACAAAATTGCCACAAAATCAGTCTTAACTGTTTCACCAACAATTACCTTAGTCTGTGACTGAATACAGTTTTATCCAATTACACAGGATACCCTTCAATATTCTTTCTCTTGGGTTACCCAGATTTAGATTCTGCCTTTTCTAATTTTAAGTGAAAATGAGAGTAATAAACTGCAAAGCACTATGTTTTCTTTTCATTAAAATTATTTAACAACCAAACTTTTCAAACTTAATTTTTATTATAACATATAAAACAACAAATAAAAAGAAAAGAGAAAGAAAAAAAACCCCATGCACATACAGGTGAAACTCGAAAAATTAGAATATCGTGCAAATGTTCATTTATGTCAGTTTGGCAACTCAAAAGGTGAAACCAATATATGAGATAGATGCATTACATGCAAAGCGAGATATGTCAAGCCTTACTTTGGTATAATTGTGATGATTATGGCGTACAGCTTATGAAAACCTCAAATTCACAATCTCAGAAAATTAGGATAGTGTGAAAAGGTTCAATATTCTAGGCTCAAAGTGTCCCCCCCTAATCAGCTAATGAATCCATAACACCTGCAAAGGGTTCCTGAGCCTTTAAATGGTCTCTCAGGCTGGTTCAGTAGGAATCACAAGCATGGGAAAGACTGCTGACCTGACAGTTGTGCAGAAAACCATCATTGACACCCTCCATAAGGAGGGAAAGCCCCAAAAGGTAATTGCAAAAGAAGTTGGATGTTCCCAAAGTGCTGTATCAAAGCACATCAATAGAAGGTTATGTGGAAGGGAAAAGTGTGGTAGAAAAAGGTGCACAAGCAGCAGGGATGACCGCAGCCTGGAGAGGATTGTCAGGAAAAGGCCATTCAAAAGTGTTGGGGACTTTCACAAGGAGTGGACTGAGGCTGGAGTTAGTGCATCAAGAGCCACCACACACAGACGGATCCTGGACATGGGCTTCAAATGTCATATTCCTCTTGTCAAGCCGCTCCTGAACAACAAACAACGTCAGAAGCGTCTTACCTGGGCTACAGAAAAAAAGAACTGGTCTGCTGCCCAGTGGTCCAAAGTCCTCTTTTCTGATGAGAGCAACTTTTGCATCTCATTTGGGAACCAAGGACCCAGAGTCTGGAGGAAGAATGGAGAGGCACACAATGCATGATGCTTGAAGTCCAATGTGAAGTTTCCACAGTCTGTGTTGATCTGGGGAGCCATGTCATCTGCTGGTGTTGGTCCACTGTGCTTCATTAAGTCCAGGGTCAACGCAGCCATCTACCAGGAGATTTTGGAGCACTTCCTGCTTCCTTCCGCAGACGAGCTTTATGGGGATGCTGACTTCATTTTCCAGCAGGACTTGGCACCTGCCCACACTGCCAACAGTACCAAAAGCTGGTTCAATGACCATGGGATTACTGTGCTTGATTGGCCAGCAAACTCCCCTGACCTGAATCCCATAGAGAATCTATGGGGCATTGCCAAGAGAGAGATGAGGGACATGAGACCGAACAATGCAGCAGAGCTGAAGGCCGCTATTGAAGCATCCTGGCCTTCCATAACACCTCAGCAGTGCCACAGGCTGATAGCATCCATGCCATGCCGCATTGCGGCAGTCATTGCTGCAAAAGGGGCCCAAACCAAGTACTGAGTACATATGCATGCTTCTACTTT
This sequence comes from Liasis olivaceus, assembly GCA_030867105.1. Taxonomy (NCBI): domain Eukaryota; kingdom Metazoa; phylum Chordata; class Lepidosauria; order Squamata; family Pythonidae; genus Liasis; species Liasis olivaceus. The sequence continues at coordinate 133,594,771 of CM061349.1, read as the reverse complement.
GCAGAGGTCCGATATTGTTCTATTTCCAATCCTTGTGTTATTGATGTCATGTAATATTCTAATTTTCTGAGATTGTGAATTTGGGGTTTTCATAAGCTGTGCGCCATAATCATCACAATTATACCAAAGTAAGGCTTGACATATCTCGCTTTGCATGTAATGCGTCTATCTCATATATTGGTTTCACCTTTTGAGTTGCCATACTGACATAAATGAACATTTGCACGATATTCTAATTTTTCGCGTTTCACCTGTACAAAGCAGATAGGAAGAAAAATAAGCAACAAAATCTTGCATACAAGAAATTATTCAACCTAGTTTTCAGTTAATAATTAAACTCAGATCACACTAAATAATATTAATCAGTTTATTATGTTAATAAAGAACATAATAAACTCATAAACTGCAAACACATATAAATTTGCTCATAAACAATAAACATATATCAACTGAAAACATTACTACATATCTATGATCAAGGATAATAAATGTGGGACTGCACTATCTTTCAAATGCTGAACAGCAATCTTTTTTGCTGCCTCCAAGGCTCAATAAATCCATAATTCATCATATCAATTCCATTTTTTTATTTATAACTGTAAAAGACATAATGATACAGCATATTTAAAAATGCAGTGAACTTTATATTAACTAATTTAATATATAGTGACCAACCAGGGCAGTAGTAGGACAAGCCCATACTATAGGAGTAAGTGTCTCATCACCCATATTATCCTTCCAGTATAATGATCTTAACAGCCAACTATTTTAAACATTCTCCTGGATGTCCAATAAATATGAAAAAATACCACTTTGGGGTATTTATTTTAAGATCATGAGAACATGCTTAATATTCTTTATGACCCTTAGCTCTTGATTTGTTAATAGAGGACATCCCAATTCTTTATTCCAGAGTTCTTGCAAATTAATCATATGCACCTTAGCAATATTGTTTAATTCTTTATAAAAAAATTGTAGACTTTGAATCACGTAAGGCATGTTCCAACACTGATAGCAATTAGGCATTTAAACCAGTGCTTTTGCATCTGTGCCATAAACAATCAAACCTTACTAGCATATAACATATTTATGGGATATGCTGAACCAACAGACTACAATTTTTAACGATGCTCCATTTATATTTAAAACATACTAGACTGCTTCCTATTTTAAGAAATCTTGAAGTGGTAGTTGCAGCATTTTAGTAACAGTCATTTGTCTAAACTATTCAACCAAAGAATCAGAAAGGGAGCTCTTCTTTCCAATAAAAACATAATTCTAGAATGAATTTTAATTTTAGGAAATGACAGAGGTGTGCATCTGGATGGAGTTTCAGAGTAGAGCAACAGATGTTTAAGAAGCACCTGGAACAGAGGGAACTGTTCTTAAGCTCTCTTTGAAAAGGACTGATAGGACAGCAAGGCAGAAAGGAAGAAATTGCTGTGAGAGACCACTGGACTTAACAATGCAGAAGTATTTCTTCTTGTGGTATGGACTTGGCTGTACAGGTAGTTCTCGACTTATAACCATTCATTTAATGACTGTTCAAAGTTATGGTGGTGCTGAAAAAAGTGATTTATGGAGGTCCTCGCACTTACGACCATTGCAGCATCCCCACAGTCATGTGATCAAAATTCGAGTGCTTGGAAACTGGCGTAGTAGTAGGAGTAGGAGCAATCCCCTCTTAAATCTGAGATCATAGCACATAGTGGTAGTGATAAATCAGGTGCACCAGCAGATCACCCATGGCAAATGATAGTCATGGCCATGAAGCACATGGTTGAGAGGCTGCTGGTAGTGGTAGGAGTATCACATTTGCCTGAGGACCTAGATGCTTTGCAATCATTTTCAAGGAACAATGGATTCTGGATTGTACCAGCAAATTCTATAAGATAATGTGAGGGTATCTGTGAGCAGAAGCTTAACTGAAGGGGGGTCATACAGTACAGTAATTCTAAACACACAAGTACTATAAATATACAAAAAAATAGCTGAAGCATAAAAAGTCTCACGTTTTGGAATGGCCCTGACCTTAATCAACAGAAATGCTGTGGCACGATCTCTAGTGTTTATATAAGCCAGCCTCAAAATAGTAATAGGTTGAAGCAGTTCTATACAGAGGAATGGGACAAAATACTTCTAAGTCCATGTATAGAAGTGATCAACAGGCACAGAAAACAACTGAAGTCACTGCTGCCATAGCAGGTACCACCAATTACTAAATCTAAAGCTTCACACAATTTTTCCAATGAAGATAGTAAACGTTAGCTCAACATGATCAATAAAGACGTGACCAAAGACAATGTCAACAAGATACTGGAAGATGAGCATCCTAGGTTAGAGGTACTGGGGAAAGCAGAGGCAAGCATAAATATGATATGGCTAGATTAAAGCTGAAAGGATGTCCAATTGCTGATGCACCCAGAGGCAATAGGAAAGTTCAGTGCTGCAAAGATATGCATACTTATTCTTGGCAGAACTGAAATTTCAAGACTGAGCACTGACAGACTGGGAATCAGAAACTGAAATGGACTGCAGTGGTTCACTTCACATGAGAAGAGTATCAGATTTTCTACTGAAAACAAAAAAATCATAGAAAAATTGAGTAGCTATCATTAACAAATGGTATCAAAGTCAGGGCGTGGATGCAATCCCAAAATGATAGAATGATCTCAATTCAAGTCCAACAAAAGCCCATTAATATTAGTTGATCCGCATTTATATTACAGCCACAAATGCAGAACATCAGAAGTTGAATAGTTCTATCCTGACTTGTAACACTTTGTTGATACAACTCCCCCAACCCCTACCACCTCAAAAAACCTATGCTAAGTATAAGAGCCTGGAATACTAAAGTTGGAAGTAAAACAGCATCTGGCCTAATGGGAATCTTTGACCTTCGGGAAAAAAACTAAAGCAGGAGACAGACTACATGCCAAGAAAATTAAATGCTTATAGCAAATACTTTCAACTCTGTACATGGACATCACAGGATGGGCAATAGTGAAATAATATTAAACTATATATTCTGCAAGCAAAGATCAAGAAATTTTATTCAGTCAGCAAAAACAACACCTGATGTAAGCTGTGCCTCTGATCACAAACTTCTGCCTGCAAAATTACAACTTGAACTAAAACAAACAAATAAAAACATCACACCAAAAAAGAAAAAAAAAGGACCTCAGCAGTACTCCATATGATTATACAGTGAAGGTAAAGAATAGATTTAATGGATTATATTTGATAGAACACTTGAATAATTCTGGACTGAAATTTAAAAATGAAGCAAACAATCATATCTTCAAATGTGAAAAGCAAAAAAAAAGGCAAAATGGTTGTCTGCTGGTAAGTTGAAAAAAGTGAAGAAAGGCGGAAAGCAAAAAGAGACAGGAAAATTTGCCCAACAAATGTTTGAGCTCTAGAGAATAACAGGAAGACACAAAGACTTGTATCTAAATGAACAGTGCAAAGAAACTGAGGAAAAGTGAATTAATAAAATTACAAAAATCAAGGAAAATTTTATGCAAACATAGGCATACTGCAAGACTAAGAAGGCAAAGATCTACTGTAAAAAGAAGCCAAAAAAAAAGGGATAATATGAATATATGGAAAAACTATACCAAAAAAAATCCTGAAATTGATAATACATACAAAGTGTTGACCACTGAACTATATCCAGACACTGGAAGCACACAGAAAATATTGCTAATAACAGAGTTACAAGAATTGATGAAATTCCAGCTGAAATGTTTGAAACCTTGCAAAATGATGTAACTAAAATAGTGTATATGGTTTCCAAGTAGATATGGAAAACACATATATGGAACTGGACTGGACTGGAAAAGTATGATTTATATTCAATATCAAAAAAGGGCAGTGCTAAAGAATGACAAAACTCCCTAATAATTGCAATTATTTCAAATGCTAATAAGAAAATGCTCAGGATTTTGCAATCCAGACTTCAACAATATGTACTGTAGAATGAGATCTGCCAGATGTACAAGCAGGAGTGAGAAGAGGTAGAGGCACCCAAGATCACACTGCTAATATCTGATGGATACTGGAAAGAGCAAGGGAGTTGTACTCTATTTTTGCTTTTGATTGTGTGCATCACAACAAATTGCGAATAACTCTTAAAAACATGGCTATACTGGGTCACTTCATATGCCTACTGAAAGCTTTCTACAATGATTAGAAAGCAATAGTTAAAATACAGAGTGATTCAGAATAAGAAAGGGTATGTGCCAAGATTATATTCTGTCACATAATTTATTTAACCTCTATGCCGAATACATTATGAGAAATGCCACACTAAAACAAATAGTAACTGGAATTAAAATTGCTGGGAGAAACATCAACATCCTCAGATATGCTGATGATACCACTTTGATGGCTGGAAGTGAAGAAGACTTATGACAGGTGAAAGAAGAGAGTGCAAATGTTGTTACTCAATATTAAAAAAGCTAAGATTAGGCAATGCCCACACAATGCAAATAGGCAGAGAAGAAATTGAACTGTAACATACTTTATCTTCCTAGGCTCAGAAATTCACTGGGATGCTGACTGTTGACATGAAGTAAGGATACCTCTCCTACATAAAGACTATGAAGTACTCTAGAAAAAGTGTTAAAGTGCACAGACATCACACTGACAACAAAGCTACTATTATCAAAACCATGGCTTTCCCAGTTGTAACGTAAAGGCTGTAAAAATGCTGAAGGAAAAAAATTTGATTCCTTTTAATTATGGTGCTAAAGAAAATAGCACCACAGGAAGAACTTATGATTCCATACCAAATGAAGATTGCTCACTGAAAGCACTAATAACAAAGCTAAAGCTTAAATATTTTGGACACCAAATACAAAGGGAAGAGGCATTGGAAAAGAATCTAATGCTTGCAAAGAAGAAGAGGCCAAGAAAGACAAAGTGTCTACATACTATTGCTGAGGACACAGTTCTGGAGAAATGATGTTGATCATGTGATGAATGACTGAACAACAGCAGCAATTAAAAGTTAACTATCAAGTTCTTTCACATTTGGTCAAAATAATTTAGACAAATTAGCAGTAATTCTGCATTCTAAATCTGTTTGCATATCACTATGATCTTCACAAAAATAAAAACTTGTTGGCTTCTCTTTAATCAAACTGCTGACTCCTTTTCCCAAAGAAAATACAGGTAGTCCTCAGTTAACAATGATAATTGGGACCAGAATTTCCACTGACAAGCAATGCGGTCACAAAGCGTGACGTCACATGACTGCATCTCTTAGCGATGACAATCAAGGCACTCCCAGTTGCCATTGTTAAGCGAGGATCATGGGTTGTTAAGTGAATCCCAGGTGGTTTGCAAGCAGGCTGACAGGCAGATAAGACACAGCGCAAGGCATGGCACAAGTGTGGCAGGGCCAGGGGTGGCTGCTGCCTGGGTGTGTGTGTTTGTGTGTGTGAGACTGGCCTGCGAGGCATGGCACGAGCATGGCAGGGCCAGTGGTGGCTGCTGCTGGGTGGGGGAGGGTGTGCAAGGGGCCATTGAGGGGCGGCGCTAGCATGGCGGGGCTTGGGGTGGCTGCTGCAGTGTAGGAGAGACTTACCTGAGTGATTTGCAACCTTCCCTGCTGACTTCCCCATTGACTTTGTTTGTGGGAAGCCAGCAAGAAAGGTCACAAATGGCTATTGTGTGACTGTGAGCTGTTGCAACTGTTGTAAATGCGAGCCAGTTGCCAAGCGCCCAGATCATGATCACATGACTGTGGGGGTGCTGGGACAGCCAGAACTTCCAGGACCGGTCATAAGTACCACTTGTTCAGTGCTGTCATAACTTCAAACAGTCGCTGAACGAGTGGTTGTTAAATGAGGACTATCTGTAGGGCATTTGTACCAGAAGGCAACAGCAAGGTGCTACTGCTATTTCCTGCAAAAAGAGCCACATGCAGCAGAGAAAGAAGTACATAGCAAGGGGAGATGAGTTTATCTCCCTTCCTGACTATCTTTTGCAGAAAAAAGCAAGTCATACCTTCTTCAAAAGCCCAGCAAGAGTACAAACCTTCCTTAATTTTTCTAGATTTGCTGCAGGATTTCAAAAGTTGAAGAATAAACGCCTGAAAATATATTCTTTAGTGTTGAACATGTTGCCTGATCTGACAGAAAACGTAACATTGTTATTTTTTTGGTAATTACTTTTGTCATTTTTAAACAAGAAAGATAAAAACTAAGAAGAACTAATATTTAAAATAAAAGAAAGAAGATAAAGAGAGAACAAAGCCAAAAATGCAGAAAGGAAAGAAAGAAAAAAGAAATATGAAGAAATGATTTCTGATTTTCTTTTACAACAGTTATAAGTATAAATTTAAACTGAACTCTTACTTTAGGGTTACAACATAACTTTCATTTTTTCTATCATCTAATATTTTTTCTAATCATCAAACCCATTAATAATTTCATTTTTTTCTGTTTCATGCAGAAAGTCCAAAGGGGGTTTCCAATTGGCACTGAACTTAATCAGTGTCATTTCTCTAATCAAAGCTGTCAATTTAGCCATCTCAGTAAACTCCATCATCTTCACAATTCACTCTTCCATTATGGGTAATGTCAAATCTTTCCACCGTTGTGCATACAAAAATATATAAAAACAAAATTCCATGAGTTTTTTCAAATTCTTTGTCAATCAATCTCAAAAGAAACATCTCTGGCTTCAGTTGTATATTAATCTTTAAAAACTTCTGAATCAATGTCTGTATTTGGATCCAGTTTTTTTTAGCTTCTTTACATGTCCACTGAGCGTGATAAAAAGTCCCTCTTGTTCACATTTCCAACATAGATTTGAAGCACCTTTATACATTTTAGACATTTTTTTCTGGTGGCAAATATCAGCAATACATCATTTTAAAAACATTCTTTTAAGATTATAACATAATGTAAATTTCAGTCCTTTCATCCACATTTTCTCCCATGGAGACTATATTTGTATAAAATATTTGTAATTTTTAGCCCATTTTATCATACATTCTTTCACTTGTTCTTCTTTTGTTTCAAATCTTAATAAAATGTTTATATATTTTAGTTCATCATTTGTACATAATTCTGTTTCAAATTCAGTCTTACAATATTCAAAATCAAAAGTCCTTTTATCTACTTTAAATCTTTCTAATAATTGCAGATAGGAAAACCATTGACACATGTATCCTTCTAATGTCAAATCATCTCTTCATTTCATTTTGAATTCTCTGTGGGAAAATTCTAATATATCACCATAAGTTAACCATTTTTATTTAATTATCATTTATCTTCTATAATATGCTTCTTGTGGTGAGAACCACAAAGGTATTTTCGGACACAATTTGGATTTATATCTATTCCATGTTCTCAACATGGCCCGTCTGACAAAATGATTTTTAAGGTCAACATTAGCTTTATCATACCATAAATAACCATGCCACCCAAATCTCAAATCATATCCTTCTAGCTCCCAAAATCTGCTATTTCTCAGCATCACCCACTCTTTCATTCAAACTAAACAGCAAGCTGCAAAAAACCCAAACCTCCTTCTTTAGCAACTTGTAACACCTTACATTTGACTTGTGGTTTTTTTTCCCCTGCCACATAAATTTAGATATATCTTTCTGCCACTGCTTAATTGGTACCTCAGTTGTCAAAACAGGTATTGTCCAAAACAAAAATAACATTCTGGGCAAAACATTAATCTTAATCACAGAAATTATCCCCAGCAATGACAATTGTAATTTATCCCATTTTAATATATCTTTTTAAACTTCATTCTGTGTCTTAATATAATTATTTTGAAATAACATACAGTTCATATTTGTCAGTTACAATGAAATTTTTACCTTTTTCTCAATCTTGAAAGCCATTTTGTTCCTAAATTCTGTTTGATCTTGTGTCTTCATATTTTTTGTTAGCATCTTTGTCTTCTGTTTATTAATCTTAAAACCAGCTAATGCACCAAATTCTTTTAATTTTCTCGTTAATAATTCAATCCCCTTTAAAGGATCTTCTAAAACCAGCACCAGTTCATCTGCAAAAGCTCTCAACTTGCCACTTTTTTAATTTTTACACCCTCATCTTGCCTCAATTCAAAACTTCAAGAACCAAAATAAACAGAAGGGGGGATAATGGCAACCTTGTCTTGTTCCTTTTTTTGTATCTCACAAGGTTTTGTTAGATCTTCATTAACAATAATTTGTGCTGTCTGTGAAGCATAAATCGATTTTGCAGATTTTATAAAGTTCTCTCCAAAGTTCATATCTTCCAAAACTTTAAATAAAAAGGGCCAATTTAAGCTGTCAAAAGCTTTCTCTGCATCTAAGAAAATTTGTGCAGCTTGTTTTTCATTATGCTTTTCCAAGTATTCTATAATATCCAACACTGTTCTGACTCTGTCTTTTAACTGTCTTTTAGGTAAAAATCCACATTGGCCTTCATGAATAATTTCCTGCAGAATTATTTTTGGTCTGTCTGCTAAAATCATTGTAAAGAACTTATAATCATCATTCAATAATGATATTGGTCTATAATTTCTTGTTAGTTAGATCTTAGCCCTCTTTAGGTATTAATACTATATTAGCCTCTTTCCAAGTCTGGCATCCTTCCTCCTTGTAGCACAGAATTCATCATATTTTGGAGGTTTTGTAGAAGTTCATCCTCAAAACATTTATAGTAAGAACCTGATAATCCAGGGGTTCCCAACCTGGGATGCCCGTACCCCCAGGGGGTACAAGATAAAATTGTTGCACCCCCTGAAATTCTATGCACTGAGTTAAAAGCTTATTTTTAAAGTTCAGTTTGTTCACCTGCATTAGAAATTAGACTTCTTCATCTTCAAATGTGATATTACTTCGTAGGGGTGTGGGGCACAGAAAAAGTTGGGAACCACTGTGGTAATCTATCTAGTCCTGGTACTTTTCCTGATTTTATTTTTTTTAGGTTCAGAAACTTCCCTTACTGTTGTTATAGGTCCATTGATAATCTGTCTTTGGTTCTCTGTAAATCTTGGTAAGTTTTGTTAAGTATTCATCTATTTTTTTCAAAAGAAATATAATGCCCTTTATGCAAGTTAGAATAATACTGAAGAAAAGTTTTTTGTATAGCCATATTGTCTGTTAATACACTATCTCCCTCTTGAAGTTTCAAAATCAATTTCTTTTCTTTCTGGTTTCTTAATTTATATGGTAACCATTTCCTTAGTTTGTTCATAAATTCAAAATTCTTTGCTTTGCATAGTTCATCTTTATTTCCATTTCTCTTACTGTTAACATGGATAACTGTTGCTGTAAAAATTTAATTTGCTGTGATATGCTTATTTTTGCTGGTGATCTCTTTAATTCTTCTTTTTTTAACCTCATCAAGAATAGCCTGCATTTTCTTTTGAGTCTTCTTTTTAAGTTCAGTATTATGTTGTATAAAGCAACCTCTAATGAAAACTTTACTTGTATGCCAGACCATTCTTAACTCAGTTCCTTTATTTAAGTTATTTTCAAAAAATTCTATTAATTTCGTTTTGCAATCCTCCAGTATCAACTCTTTCTGTAATAACATTTCATTTAATCTCCATCTAAAGGAGGTAGGTTTCCTTTTAAAAATCAAACTCACAGGATTATGATCAGAGAAAGTCTTTGGTAGAATCTCAACTTTAGAGATCTCAATAGCCAATTTTTTTGAAGTCCAAATCATATCTATTCTTGAAAAAGATCTATTTCTTTCTGAAAAATAAATATATTCTCTAGAGTTGCCATTTTTCTGTCTCCATACATCCACCAGGGCTATGTTAGAGTGGTACCTCGGTTCACGAACTTAATTCGTTCCGCGACTCTGGTCGCGAACCGAACTGGTCGTGAACCGAATCAAATTTTCCCATAAGGTTCACTGTAAATACGGTTAATCCATTCTGACCCCTACGAATTTGGTCACCAACCGATTTTTGATCGCGTCCCGAATCAAATTTCCCTATAAGGTTCAATGTAATTACGGTTAATCCATTCTGAACCATATGTTTTTTTTTTTAAACTGCAAAAATATGACACAAAGTACAGTACGAAGAGAGAGAAAGCTAACCTTGCTCGACGTGACTTCTGGCGTGGAGGACAGGAAGGCGGGTGGGGAGGCGGTTACTGCTTGGAGGGAGAGTCCCCCTCCCTACAGGAAGCCGTGACGTGTCACGGGAGGGAAAATGGCCACGGATCCTGTTCGTAACCCGATGTGGAGTTCGCGAATGGAGGCAAAATTTTGCAACCGGAGCTGTTCGTGAACCAAATTGTTCGTGAACAGAAGCGTTCGTGAACCGAGGTACCACTGTATCCATCAAATAAAAAAAAAAGTCTACAGTAGTTTACCTTGAGTAGTTTTAATATTCTTCTCTGATGTTCTAATTGTGGAGAAATCACTCCATTCTTATCTCCCATCAAGCACCAATTTTCATAGGAAAAGCTTGTCAATTGCTCTATAAGTGATTTATAAAAAGTTCCTTTACCCTCATGTGGGGCATAAATTCCCAATACCATAGTTTCAGACCCTAGTAATTCAACTTCCACCCCAACAAAACCACCATGTTCATCAGTCAATACAAGTTTTGGTTTTAGTTGGGGGTTAATGTATAAAACAACTCTATTTTTTTAGGTTCAGCTGATATAAATTCTTTACCCATTTTTTTGCAAGTCAGATATTTTGTTCTTTTTTCTAATATGAGTCTGTTGTAGGCAAATTATATCTTGTTTTAATTTTTTTTAAGTAGTTAAAGATTTTTTCTCTATTTTGAGGAGCATTTGCTCCATTTATATTCCAAGTTAAACATTTATAATCCATTTTTAGGCCAGTAATTTAGAAAAGTCAATGCCCATAGCAAAGATGATTCAGAATCATCTTTTTCAGAATCCTTTTGCATCTGTTGTAATTTTGGAGCAGTCTCTACTACAGCCTCTATTTGAGCCTCTTCCAATTCGCCTTTAAATTTTTACAAAAATTATCTTGCCTTTTGTACAGAGTTCAGTTGAAAAGTTTGCTGTTTAAAAGTAAAAATCACGCCTTCTAATTTGTCCCAATGAAATATTGGGAAGTCAGAAAGGAATATTCTTTTCTCTTATGTAAAATTCTAATAGGAATTTCTTTTAAGATAATTATATCTGCATTATCAATCTTTAATCTTGTACTGAAGTGCTGTTGCAAAACTTGATCCCTTGTTTTTTTCCTCACAAAATGTGCCAAAACATCTCTTGGAACATTTCTTATTTTTGCAAAACATGAATGTATTCAATATATCTTATGAATCTCTAGATTGGTATCCTCCTCTTCCCAGTTTAAGAAACTTGTCAATGTTTGTATAATTTTTCCTCTAATATCTTCATCAGAACTCTCTGGAATAGTTCTAAATCTCAAACAGAATTCCTTCTCTTTGAGTTCCAGCAAAGACATATTAAACATCTCTTTCTCCATTTCTCTGTCCCTAACTTCTGATCTACTCTCTAAAATTTCCATCTTATCATTGATTTTATATCTCCAGACATTTGTTTTACAGAATTTTCCATTTTATCAAGCCTTTCATCTTTTTTTCAAAGGCTGTAAATTTGGCTTCAAGTGACTGAGCCAATTTAGTTCCCAATTCATCAAATATTGACTGAAGAAAGCTTAAAGGAATTGTTTTATCTTATCTTCTTTCTCTAACGGCTGTTCTGAGGAACCTCTTCTAGCCTCCAGTCTTGCGCATCATCATTATTTGGAAATGAAAATGTTAAACAGCAGAGAAGATAAACACAAACTTCACTCCCTCTAGTGTCTTTATAGCTGTAATTACAGGTACATGTCAGATTATTGTTTCTATGGTTAGAACCAAGTATTCTATCTCAAATTATCTTAATCTTTTGTTTTGTAAATCCAGCCAATTATCAGTAGTCTTTAATGCAAAGCAAACACTGTTCCTGGAAGATCTGAGTCAATTGCTTTTGTTGACTTAGGATTTTTACAATGTAGTTTCATAGAAAAATTAATCTTTTTTAAAAAAAGTAACCTTCCCCTTCATCTGTTTTTAACTTTCTTTCTTATATCATTTTTTAAAAGCTTTTTGCCCAATACTTCTTATACTTTAAGTCTTTAAATCTTCTTATAAATTTATAATCCCCCCCAAAATGAAAATCACCAAAAGAAGTACTTATCTGTTGTAAAAGAAAATCTCTGTCAGGCTGAGGAATAGTTATATCCAAATGTGGTTAAGAAATGAGGATCAGTTGGTTCTCGTGTTGATGCAGGCTGTACCACAGCCTTAAACATAGATAGAATTCCCTGCCTCCCAGCCTCTCAACTAGCAAGCAAACTGCAAACACTTCTGTTTTTGCAGGTAACTAGCGGGGAGCAGCGAACCAAAGATCAGATGGGTTGATTTCAGGCTTCCTCCTTTATCTGGAGGAAGTTCAGCGTCCAGCACTGGCTTCTGGGTGCCAATTTCTGCTGTTGTCTCCACTCCTCTAAGACAAGCCAAACTGCCAGTAATCCCCACCGGAAGTTAGAAAACATAATGTTGTTAGACTAAGTTCTAAACCAAGGAAATCTGTAGTCGAACTCTGACTGTTAACTTTCTATTTGGCTTGCCATGCTTTTACCCTAGCAATTTCTCTGCAGCTATTTGCCTCCTTAGTTGAGAACAGTGATAAGGCAAAACTAGCACACATTTTACCTGAATCCATTTTTGGGATATATCCTATTTTATTTCTTGGATTTTAGGCTTAGTAGAGTCAGAAATCAACACAAGCAAAGAAGCACTAGCCACATGTCCATCTATTTCAGTTCAATGCAAGCAGAGTGATCTGAAATAGATAGCTATGTGGGCTGCTGCTTTCTGGTTAACAATCCTGAATAATAGAGGCTTCAGAACAATCACTGGCATCTTTGGTTTTATAAACAAATGTCAAGTTACCTTCATATAGCACACAGTGATCTGTTCCATGTCTCTTAAATGCTGACTCCAGGAACTGAATTTAACTATTTACTTTCTCTCTAAAAATAGTATTTTAAAAGTCATTGCTTTATAACTACCTTAAAAATAATACTGTAGTTAACTTTTACCTATATATATGTATAAAGCAATGATTTTCAAACTAAGGAAAGTGAACGTAACACACTAAGATAACTGATCAGTTCCAAGTTTTAGATTTCATATACAGTATCTAGGAAGGTTTTGACATTTTTTGCAAATATTTTGCAATTCTGCTTTGTCTATTACCAATTCCATTCTTATTCCAAAATCAGAACAATAATACTGACTACAGGAATAAGCAATATATTTTTTAATATAGTAAAGGAGTGAATATTTAAAGCAACATCGTTTGACATTTTGTTATGCTAGTACAGATATTGTACCTGAAACATCTTGAAGCTTAAGCAAAATAGAAATAAGGAGTACCTAAGTGAGATAACTATAATAATGCCCTTATAAGTTTGTTGACTTTGTTTTAATAGGGGACTAGGACCACATAATCAAACTAAATACTTAATAAACAACATGAATTTTAGAAGAATCTGAAATGAGATGGAAGGTATTCAGGAATAAAGGCTAACTGAGAAAGCTGAGAAAGCTTCAAGAAATGAGGACTAATGAACAGTGAAGTTATTTAAGAGAGCAGAACAACCTAAGTCAACTGAACATCATAGAGCTATATGAATAGTGTTTGTGGTCAATATTGGATCATGCCTTTCCAAAAAACTACTTGTAATAAATTTCACATTCCTTTATGTAACTATTGAGGTAGTATCTCAATGAAACTGATATTCATGAGGTTACTTAAGAATTAAAACCATAGACACTACACTTTCATATAGTCAGTATAAATATAATTAGGAAATCCAGGAGGATCCTGTTTTTTCCACCACCCCATACTTGGGTTGAAGTATCACTGCTACTACAATCTAAGTGGAAGCAATTGCAGAGTTTTTAACTTCATTTTTACTGGCAAATTCTAATATACTTAAAAATGAAAACACAAAATACAGTATACTTCCTCTCTAATCGGGACCAACATTACTCTGGATTTCAACAGCTGTACTAAATCTATCCCAGCCACAAGAAGTGATTAATTACCTTGGCTCTATCTACTGTTGAAGCTTAAACAAAATGGTTCACAAATATACACACTGAGGTGAGTCTGCCTTGGTAAATCTGATGAGCTACCTTGCCTCAATCCCCCACCTCAAACCTTTGAACAATATGCTCCTCTTTTCTTGTAATAAAAGCTTGATAATTCACATGATTTCAGTATCTCTCAGAGATGGGTACAGTTCAGATCATGAACTGCCCCTGCCCTTCATCAGTATATCTCCATTCCTCCCTTTTCATTCTGGCCCAGCAGTGATTAGTAGCAGAAGCAAATTTGTACCACCTAACACCAAAAGATACCAAGAAGGAAAGATGAGGAATTGGCAATTCATACTCACAATACCACTAGTGCTGTAATAAGGATTAGAAGGGAAGGTAGAAGCTGTGGCTGCAAAGATTGTTAGAAGCTAGAGATAGTAACATCAATAGCTCGCCCTATGTAATTCCAAGCTCAGGAGCAAGTATAATACCATATTTTTCTGAAGATCACCTCCGAATTGCAATGTAACACAGTCCCTTGACATTCTTCTGAGTTTGGAAATGGATATCTCCAACTATGTATTCTGAGGTGCTTCCTTTCAATGTGACATCAAATAACTGGTCCCATACTTACAAGACAGGATTACTGTGAACAGTTTGCAAGCTGCTATGGCTAATACTACCCATCCCCCAATAACTGCCTGACTTCCATTCAGGCAACATTTTGATAAGAATCTGATGCCTTATTGACTATTTTATGCCTATTATTATTATTATTATTACTACTACTACTACTACTATTTTCAGATAGCTCTATTAGCTGGAAAAAAAACAAGGAAGTATCTTGTATACAAACAATTGGAAGAGGGAATGGAATAAAACTCTGTGATAAATCCAGACACCAACTCTGACCCTATAATTTATTACCATGAAACAGCTAGAGAACAGAGTGAAATATATGATAGATTTTTTGGAGATTTATAACAGATCTGCATGGTCTTTTAACTTTAAGATGCTTAAATCTCAGATGGGAAAACTTTGTTTAAAAGGGTGGCATCCTAAATTTCCTCACTTAGAAAGTGGCAAAACATTCATACTGTTCTGTTGGAACATTACCATTTTGGTTCATTCTGATCTTTCAGAGATCCCTGCCTGCTGCAGAGTAGCGGAATAGAAGAAAACAGCATTGTTCACTATCTTTCTGTTTCTTTTATGAGAAAAATATCCTTCTCACTGTACAGAAGGAGGCAACATATATAGATCATCATTAGTGGATTTAAAACATATCTGTCCTGTCACCCTCCAAATTTTTCCAACAAAGAAGTCATTTTGGAAATTGAAATTCTCCTTCTCCAAGATCAGATTTCTGCCTCTAGTCTTGAAAGCATAACTGACATATTCCATGGACAATGGGATAATGTTCAAAGAGCCATTGGATTTTATTCTCTGAGAAAGAACTAATTATTTTAGACCAAACCTCTGTGAGGTCCAGATCAAATTATCTTATCTTATCTGGCCTTAGTTGGCAAATTTCATTCTATTTAAAACACAGTCATGTTACAACTTTGAAATTTGCCAGGGTGAATGTTTCTAGGGGAAAAATAGTAAGAAGCAATGAAATAGATTTAAATGAAATTTATTTATGTTTGAAAGAAAGGATTGATCCAGAAGTAATTATCTGCATAAAATCAGAACTCAGGAATAATAAATTCACTAAAATATGATGAACCACAACTCTTCAGAATATTTATGCTACATATAAAATTTCTTATACATTATTTAGTATTAATAGATATGTAAGAAACTTCAATACACTATTTAATTTGGTTACTTTGTGTTCATGCTTTGTCCCAATCTACACTTAGAGATTAATGAGAAGCTGATTCTGCATGCTAAGCCCCAACTATATTTTTATTTCAATAAATAAATGTTAGCTTCTTTGTACAAAGTTTTATACCATAAAAGGAAGGAAAATTCATTTGTAAAAAAAAAAGAATTTTAATCATGGAAGGATTACTCCTATGAACAGAAAGGATCCTTCCATGAAAATTTCTCATGGAACAAAATCATTTTTTGATTACTAATGTTGTATGGGGGGTAGAAAACCACACCAATGCAAAGCAATTCTAAGTTATTATTCTTGGAAGTTTCTAACTTTCAGAGAGGTATACTTCAGGCATGAGTGAACTTGGAGGATCTGCTTTGTTAGACACTGGATTGGAATTCATCAACTGGAATGACTGATGCAGAATTCTGCTCACCAATTGGAGAAAAATGATGAATGGGGAGAGGAGAGCCAAATATTAGTCCAAAACAAACATGCAAACAGTAACTCTGTAATCCACAGTCCTTGAAAAATAAATTAAAACTTGTTACATAAACAAAAGTTAAAAAAAAAAGAATTCAAAAAATGAATTCAGCTTTACTACAAACGATTAGCATTTCTTCTATCTAAATACCATTTTTTAATCTTCCTGAACTGAGAATGTGCAACTGCACATTATCTAAAGGTACATGTTATCATTCTAGAAATAATAAACCCTGCCTGTTAAATATGTGCTAAGTGATTCAGAATGGGATCTTAAAATGAGCCGCAATTAATATCAGGAAGAAAAGTAAATTATAGAAAATAAAAGTATATTATAGAACATACATAAAATCTATGTATCTGTTCAGCAACCTGCACATCTTAACGCATAATAGGAAAACAGGACTTTACTTAATTCCACAGCACTGCAATGCACTTATACTACTAAAATAACAACGATGCACACACAAGTCCTCTGTCTTGGCTTGACTAAGGAACGAAGATGGATTATTGTCAGATCAACAAGTATAATATAGCAATGTATCTATCCATGTATTACTAAGGTATTACAAACATCTAAAATTTTGAGTAATGTAGTTGAGATACATGTACAATTCTCTATACATTCAATTATTTGGCATACAGCTATTCCATAGGCTCTGTCCCCATGTTGTTTCACAACTACATGAAATCAATGAATTGGGCCATTTTAAGAATTATGAAAGGAGATATAATCAGTGTTTTGATACACTTCTCTGTACAAGTGAATATGAGATTCAGAATCACCAGCCATTCTCCACATATTCTGCTTCATTCACGTATTTTTAGTCACCCATTTATTTTATTTACTATACAATTCACATATCACTTCTTTTTTCTAATTTAAACTTGCTGAATTTATTCTCACCCCCCAATGCTCAAAATATAAATGAGTCAAAAAGTAAAAGGATACATTACAGAAAAAAATAATCAGCAAACAATTTATTGCTTATTTTTAAGTCTTCCATCTCACCTATCTCTATTTATATACATTGTACATCAGGAAGAACTAGAGAGAAATGAGTATCTGCATTTCTACATAAAATTGTCTGGGAAGGAATAGCAGAACCGGAGGTTCATATCTCATTATTTATACTGATGCGGTCATTTTAATTATCAAATTTCTGGTGACAACACAAATCCAAAAATGCCGTTTAAATTGTTCCACCAATGTTACAGCATAAGCTACATTTGCTTTGACATCTCTATTTCCAAACTGGCATAAAATAGTTTATTTTAGAAGGGATTTAAAAGACAATATTTTGAGGACTAAACTGAAAATGCTGGAACATCTGCTTAAGCAACCCATATTTAAATCCTGTACAGGGAACAATCACATGATTGTGTTATTTTATCATTATAATTGTATGTGC
Source organism: Liasis olivaceus (assembly GCA_030867105.1). NCBI lineage: Eukaryota > Metazoa > Chordata > Lepidosauria > Squamata > Pythonidae > Liasis > Liasis olivaceus. Next base: position 133,576,978 of record CM061349.1, on the reverse strand, counting down.
ACTGCAAATAAATGGATAAGAATAATAAAGCAAAATATTTTACCTACATTTTAAGAGAAAAGTTAGCAAAAATCCTGATAATGGTTTCATAAAACTATACAAGAAGCTGTTCTTACAGCTCTTGTACTACAGTGTCTATATTAATATTTTTTATGAATACTTTCTATTTTACCAAGTAGTACTGTAGCTTTAAATCTGAAAGTTATAAAGACATATCTGACTTTCTCTTGCATGAAGAGTGAGAATCATGATTGGATGAATTCACAAATCTTTTAAAAAATTCTAAAATTATAAAGAAAAACTTTAGCCAGAACTTTTTAAAAACAAAATGTGGACTGAAATACAAGTAGCCCTCATTATTCATGGGGTTCTGTTCTAGCTTGATAGATGTAGAGAATCAGACCTGTACATATGCATAAAAATCCGTCCAGCATTTTGTGTATGCATAAAGTACATAACCAACATACAGTACCCAAATCTTTCTTGAAACAGAACCATGCAACAAAAACTGCAGATACACAAACCCTCTTCCTGTTGCATTTACCAACTGTAGATACACAAAACTATGGCTAATGAAACAGAGATCATGAGGGCCACCTGTATATCAAAACGTTGCCTAGTAATCAAATGTGAACCTTTTCTAGAATAAGATTATGATTTTATTCCATTTTAACATGCTTCTTTTTAAATGTTGAAACCAATATTACTTTCAGTAAATAGGGCCAAACCAAAAAATTATACAAATCAAGAAATCAAACGAACACAGAGATTTAGAGAACACATCTAATATAGGCTGAGGTTGGGAAGAGATACTGTTGGGTTGAGGCAAAATATGACCACATGGAAGCCTTAAAGCTTATTGTTCAGTAAGATGTTTTTCCTATGGCCTTATTTTCATATTGTGAATCAACAGTTTAATATGCAAACTAACAACTCAAAAACAAGAACAAGGAAACGGTTAAAGCTTTGGGACATTAATTTAGTCTTAATCAGATATCAGAAATTTCATTTCCTCCATTTTCAGAATTATCCAATGCATAATTAACTAATAATAATGTGTGACATCATGAATGCATACTCTATTTAAAAACCCATGGATATGCCCATTTTATCCACCAAAAGCTATTATACTTATTGCTGACATGATGTTAGTTTGCTACTAAAGATTATTTCTCATATTTTACGAAGAAACGAAAATTGTGAAGATGTTGGAATGTTACTCAAAGCCAAATATAGATTTAAATAGCTGAATCAGTAAAAGGTTTGCTAGTTTAAAAAGCCAATTTAACACTAATTTGTATTTTTATATACACTTCTTTACTTGCTATAATTTTTAATACTCTTGAGAAATTTTTAAAAATCCAGAATGATTAAAAAAAAAAACCTAGCGCAGAAATACCAGTATTTGTAAATGTTGACAATAAGAATATATTTAGTTGCTTTAGGAAACAATTACTTGTTGCCTCAAGTTTACAAATATTTTACAGTAATTGAAACAATCAAACTATTAATTCTAAATGAATTATTAGTTTTAATGGAAATTAACTAAACAGCATTTTTCACATTAAAGTAAAATAAGAAGTTCTCCCCAAGTGGACAGTACAGAGGAAAACAGGTGCAAAATGTAAGAAGAAAGATTTAGATTAAACCTGGGAAAGAACATCCTAAGTGTACAAATTTTATCATGGATATCATGATATATTTTACCCAGACTCATTAGATATTTTCAAGAAGATGGATGGCCACCTATCAGGAGCTATAGTAATGATTTCCTCCTCCTCCTGTTTCAGATTGTCTTAGTCCCAATTCATATTGGCAATCACATTTTAAACCTGGTGTTTTGTCTATAGCAAATGATGACCATATGTTAAATCTGGTTTTTAGCCCATAGCAAATGGTGTATGATCAGAAAATGGAGCATCAGTTCTTTGCAACAGACAGATCATTGTCTGCTCAAGCTGCATGTTACCATTATCCCTGTCCTCTGCATAGACAGAGACCTATTTGAATGGTCCACCACAGGCTTGTAATGGATCTGGACAGTTTCCTATGGTGCATGGGGACTTTCCCAGTGACCTGGCAGGCAGTTCTACCATGCATCTAATCAGCTTCTGGAATTCGGAAGCTGCCGAAATTCTTCCCAAGCAGTCAATCAGGGGATACTCCTTGATTCTCCGAGAAATTCTAAGAAAGTATACTAGTGAAAAGAAGCCTGGAATGATAGTGGTGAAAGATAACAAGTAAATATGACTGTTCATAGGTAGGCATCCATCTTTGGTGCTACACTGTGACAATATTAACAGCAAAGCAAACCTTTTCCTCCATACTTACTGCATGTGCACGCTCAAGTTGGCAAATAATCTGTTCAATGCTGAGCAGCAATGGATGTGATAATGCTTCAGCAGGCTACAGTGACATGTTTGCAAATCTCTTTGCAGTCTTACAAATGTCTTGTTCACTTGGAGTTAGATGCCAGCTGGACATTCCAACATGAGGATGTGGGTAATATCTTGCAATATGATCTGTGAAACAGACGAAGTGATACAATTCTATGTATTATGAGCTCTATCACCTCTGGACTGAACTCATGCTTCTCCTCACACCTTTAGGCAGCTAGCTGGAACTGCCTGTATGGGTTGAGAGATGGGTGCAGAGTTTTAAAATGGTTCTGCTCCTATCTTGGTGGACACGTTCAGTCACTAGTTGAGAGGAAGCAGCATCATGTCCATAGTTATGCCAATATGGGGTGTCACAGAGCTCAGCCTTCTCCCTGCTTCTGTTTAACATTTTTATGAGGTTATCAAGAAAGTTGTTCCATCAGTTTGGAGTGAGGCATCCTGAGTATACTGATACCACCTAGCTTTTCACTATCACCCAGGCTGATCAGAGATGCTGTGGAAATCCTAATCCAGTGTCTGGAAGCTATAAGGATCTGGATGAGTAGAAAGATTGTTTATTCCTAGCAAGATGGAGTTCCAGTTTGTCAGATATGAACCCAGTGATCACTCCAGATGTGTCACTCTTCCCTTGAAGAAGCAGACCTGGGATATGGTTGCTGTCTTTGAGCAGGGGTCATCCACCTACTGCTGGTGGGCCAGATGTGGCTCACCACCTGAAATCATCTGACCTGTGGTCCCAAAAAGAAATATATTCACCTGGCCCGCAAAAGAGAGGGAGAAAGTGTTGGCCACCTTCCCTGGTGCCCATTTTGGCAACAGTTTCACCAGCTGCCTTGGCATGGGCAGAGTAACAAGTCCCCCAGAAATGGTGGCAGTGGCATGGCCTCTGGCCCCTATGCTGAAGAAGGTTGCTGACCCCTGTCTTAGATGCTTGGTTCCTGCTGGAATAACAGATGGAATCTGTGGTCAGTGTGCCAACTGCAACTCATCTTGGACATTCATGCCCTCATCAACCACACAATTAGGTTACTGCAATATGTTCTATATGAGGTTGTCTTTGAAAACAATATGGAAAGTACAATTGGTACAAAATACAATGACCAGGATACTAGTTGGGTGCGAAGTACTACTGTAAGGTAGCACATATTCTACAATTGTTTCATTAGTTACTCATTTTGAGATTCTAATACAAAGGGCTGGTTTTGACCTATAAAACCCTATATGTCTTGGCTCCAAGATACGGTATCAACCATCTCCTCCAAGTGGAATCTTCCTGGGCTACGTATGCTTGTATGGAGGGAAGGCTTGGGGTTCCATTCCTTCATCATATCAGGGGGAAAATGATCCAAATACAGTCCTTCTCTGTCCATAATTTGGAACATCATGTCCCAGTCCATTCTTTGCAACCTCCCTTCTGGTATTTTGCAAAGCAGTAATGACTGTATTATTTAATTAGATGTTTCATGAATGACTTTATAGTTCTTGTTGGCTTACTATGGATAGGCTGCCATGTTATTGTTATTTTTATATATTGCTAAATTTTGGCTTAAAGTGATTGATTTATGTATTATTATTATTATTATTATTATTATTATTATTATTACAAACTACTTGGAGTGGTATGAGCTATTATATGCATTCTAAATTTTATTAAATGTAAATGTCAAATCCTTATGATTAGCAGATGTTCTTAATTTATGTATAATTTAAACAATCTCTCTTAAATCAACAGGGCATAAGAAGCAGTACAATTTTTAAAAATTATTATTGCTCAAGATCTGCCTTAATATACTGTGTAACAAATAATCTAAATTTTCATCAGGTGGACACTGAATTTTTGGTACAGAATAGTACTGGCAATCAATTTGGGATAACAGACCTACAAAAATCAATATTATGGCGAGTTATAGAAGAAACCGGGAAATGGTTGTAATAAATGCAACCTTTTAAGCCCATGGTACTGTTTATTAATATATGAGTGTTAGAATTTTTGGAGATCTTCTTCCATTTTTATATTATACTTTTGACAAGAACATTTTAAGAGAGTGAACCATATACCTTTTCTCTGCAAAAGAAAAAAATGGTCTAAAGAAAAATTCAGAATTCCTGAAGTTTTAACAGTCTAGAAAAAAATGAGAGAAAAATATTACAGTGAGTTTCTGAAACAGTTTGTCAAAGTATTCAGAAAGCAGAATTTGTTATCTGTGAATTCAGAAGTATCTTAATTTTCTACTGTCCATAAAATCTGAACAGAACTAGCTATTTTTTCACTAGAACTGCATAAAGAAATTGTACTTATATATATATATATATATATAAATGTATATAGAAAGCAAATTTATTTCTTTATGTATTTGGTTTATGGCTGCTGGAATCAAAGAGACTCTCAGAATTTTATGATATATCTATAAACAATACAATAAAATGTCCACAGCACATAATAAAACACAACAATAAAAGATAAAACAAAATGAAGATAAGCAAAAGCAATTAACATATAAACAATTTCAGAACCAATAAATTTGAACAGTAATACTTCACACTTCAAATGTTCTCTGGCATAATTCTGTTTTTAATACCTTCCTGAATTTCCAGAGGGAGGCTATTCTAGTGCAGATGCAGCACCAGAAAAGCAGTATGTGCACATCTCTGCCCAGCGCAGTTTGCAGAAATGGAGACCCCAACAGGTTAACCTGAGATTGTGAATCAAGCAGGCTGAAACTGGTTGGAGAAGATGGTCCTGCAAATATGCTGGTGCCCATCAATGTAAGTCTTTAAAGGTTAAAACAGCACTTTGAGTGGTGCTCAGAAGCACCTGGGAGCCAATGCAGAGCCTAGAGTGCAGGTGTCATGCACACTAGCCAACAACTGGGCTGCTGCATTATAGACCAAAATTCTGGGTAGTCTTCAAAGGCAACCCACATACAACACACTGCAGTAGTCCAAAGTTATGGTTAAGGGATTCCAAATCTTCAGTTATATCATTTTGCATACCTATTAATTAGTACCAAATTTTGGATGATATCCCTTAGTGGAAATTTTTCCTCCTGGGCCTCTCTAGAATATTCATATATAGCACCTTTAGTTAACTGGACTGTCTTGGCACAATTTCAAAGAGTTCCTTTCACTGTTTCATTGATTTGAAGAAAGTGGTGCATTATTTCTAAGAAATGGCCTTTTGATTCTTCTGTTATGGTAAACTGATGCTCTGGGATAATCCAGACCACAGAACTGATAAAAAAATTATTATGTGGAAAATGTAGATGGAAGTTGGGATTTATAGTTTGGGTTAATTAGTAGATGAAATTATGAAATGTTTTTTTGTTGTTGTTAAAGGACAAATGTTATCTGCCTAGTACGGCTTAATGGTATTATTTAGTTCAAAAGATCTTAGATTATGCCTTATTCAACAAAACATAATGTTTTGGTCTTATTGGATTCCATTCTGTTTATATGGTAAAAGTTTAAGAACATAAGCAGTGCCCTGCTAGATGTTTTTAGCTCATCTAAATGTTTTTAGCCCATCTTCCCTGGCTCATCTAGTCCAGCAGTCTGTTCCCACAGTGGCCAACCAACAGCACAATGAAGCCCACTACTCTCCCAGCGGATGGCCTTCAAGGCGAATAGCCATTGATCCCCATGACTTCCATGAATTGGTCCAACATTTTTTGAAGCCAACTAGCTGATAGTTAGCACCATATCTCATGGTAGTGAATTCCAAAGTTGAATTACACATTGTGTTAAAAAAAAAATCCTAAATTGTGAAAGATTTATATGACTTGAAGAGAAACCAGAGTAAACATCAATTTTCAATATTGTTATTAATATTTACAGAATAACAATTTTTTTCTTTTCACTTATTTACATTTAATTCTCTAAGGTATTTACATAACAGAATATTAAGAATTTAAGCATATTATATAAATATCATTGTAACAAAATAACATATTGTACTAAAGTTGAGAAAATGGATCAATAGATGGTCTATATGACTAGATTTAACAATATGTTAAAGGATTGGAATATATATTAATATTTTATGGATAGAATCTTAGTTTCTACAAATGTTACTCACTTATTCATTATCCTATGTATTTTAAAAAAAAATTTTACTAGCACTATTATACTTTTCGCTGTACTTTATTATATATTCTGGTTGTTAGACTTACAAATAAATATACAGTATATCAAAAAAATAAAATAAAAATCCTTTTGTCTGTTCTGATTCTTCCAGGATTCAATTTCATCGGGTGACCTGGTTCAAATATTTTGGGAAGGGGAAAATAGCTTCAGTAAATCACCATATTAGATACACAATGAGATTAGCACTTCATTCAAGCATAAGTTTGCACATATAATTGTTCCATTTTGGGAAGAAGTTATCTCATGTATTAATTTCACTTTGGGACAAGAAGTAATATTTTTAAATGTACGTATCTTTTGAATCATATTCTTATTGCATAGAAATTGACATTTGGACAAAGAAATACTGCCCTACATACAGTAAAAGCCTTATTCTTCACTGTTGGAAAGATACACTTGTGGTCCCAACTATTCATTGGTCTGCAGAATTGAGATTATTAGCAATTTACAAGTGAATTACTTATCAATGTACAATAAAGACTAAAATGAAATATGGCAACCATTCATTGAAATGCTTATGTTGAACTTTAATATATGTGCATGCTTATATATTTTGTATCTGCCCTATATATATTATAATTATAATGTTGTGATGTTTGAGTTTTTAATTTTTTCCATAATTTTGTTTACTTTCTCTCCCCCCCCCCCATGTATGCCATCTGATCTAATAGCATTTTTCCAAATTGGTGAAAGAAATCCCACCCCAAAAGTTCTCTCCCTTTAACAAATTAATTTTTGCTATAAAAAACATAAAAGTAAAATTAGCACTACTTATTTATCATTTAAAGGGGGAAAAATGGAATTTCCAATGCTGTGAAGCACTGCCCCAAGGGTTAACACAGCTGGGTGCTTGCTGAAATCCTTTGAGAGACTCCGTTCTTTCTGTTCATCCAGCCTACTTTCTCAGCAATATGTATCAATAATATCCACCAGTCTTGCTCTCTCCTTTTGGCTAATACATGTTAAAGCCAAAGGGAAGTGGCAAATTACGTTAAGGTACAATTGGGATAATGGCAATGCAGAGGTTAACTTAGTCAGAGACAATGCTCCCTCTAACATCTGATATGTGTGCAGAAAACAAATGTTTTGTGCAGCTCTTCCCAAACCAAGAATAAATTTGTTTGGCTCAATACGAGTATATGAGTAAACTGCAAATACATGTAATAGCAACATGTTAAAATATGTACATATTAAAATATAGAAACTAAAAATTATCATAGTATGTCACATACATGCTTAAACGTTGTACCTTCAAGTCATTTTTGACTCCTGGAGACTATCCCCTAAGTTTTCTTGGCAGCATTTTTCAGAAGTGGTTTGCCATTGCCTCCTTCCTAGGGTGAGAGAAGTGACCTGCCCAAGGTCACCCAGCTGGCTTCCTGCCTAAGGCAGGACTGGTTTCCAACCTGATACCTTAACCACTACACCAAACTGGCTCTGCACATACATGCTTACAGATTATTATATAAACTTGCAAGTCACCAATAACTGATAATTGCAACCAATATTTTGTAAGCATTTAATTTGGGGGGGGGGGGATATTTGATATTGTCATGGCAGAACAGTTTTATAAAAAAGAAAAAAGAAGAAGAGAAAAGCATTATACAAAAAGCATTTTGATAATGCCCTCTCTTTTATTTCCCCCCTGTCCTTTCCTTCTTCTCTGGATGTATTCTGAACTTACTTAAACTTTGATGGTTATTACTTTAATAACTGAAATGTGTATGAAGTTAATAATGATTACAGACCTTGTGCAGTCCAAAACTCAATAGATATTAAACCTTTATTGGAGGGAGGAAAGGGCCACTTCTTCTTGCACAGGAGGCTCTGGGGTCACACCCAAACCTGTCTCTAGCTGGGCCTTATCTGGATCAGGGTGTCTGCAACTGCAAGGCCAGGAAAAAACTGCCCGCCTATTGTCCCAGGCAAAAGGCCCCTCTCTCAGGAGCTCCCACTCAGTTCATGCTAGTGGTAGCCCCAAGCAACCCTCGTTGCTGCAGTGAAGCTGAGGCAACAAGCTTGTGCAGGATTCTTCATGAATCACAATTTGCAAGCCTGGAGTTTTATGGCCTCTAAATTTACTATTATTTTGGGATAACTTAATATTTGTGCAGTTGACTTTTTTACCATGTATGTGGGTATGACAAGTAAGTGTACCTTAAAGGGAACTTAGCTCAGAGATCTCTAAAATCTGGAGCTAGCATGGCACAAGACAAGAACTATACAATATCCAAAAGGGGGAAAAATAAAATAAAAAGAATATAAGTCTCACATTATGAAACACTATTACCTATTAATGTAAGGAACAAAACTGCAAGGCAGGAATGAGCTGTTCCCAGGCTAGAAAGAACTATTATGCCAACCTGTATCAGGTGCATTCAAAGGCCATCTAGAGAAGAATTAAGTGTCCTCTGACTGATGAAAGTGGGAGGAAAAGACCTAGAATTTATACCCATGAGTGCAAGGTGGATATAGGCTCCGGTTTCTATACACTGCAGTAGGCAAATCTGTGTGCATATGGCTTCATTCTTGTCTGTAATAACGAGATTGATCTAGCACAGTTGAATCTGTGAGTCTTTTGCCAAAGAAGCCAACACCTGGAGAGCCAAGATTTACAGCCAAGCCTAGTGTGAAGCTTGATGTAGTGCTATGAATGCATTTCTGTCCTTCACCATTTGTTTTTGGTTTTGAAGGTAATGGATGCTTCTGTATTGAAATTATATGGTGAAGCATCTCAGCAGCTTTAAAGAGTTAAATAAAATGCTTCAAAATAATGTGTGGATAGGAGGAGCTTATAAAACCTCAGTTAGTTCATGAATCTAGTATAAGTACCAAAGATATTGAAACACTTAAAAAAAACATACATTCTAATAGCAGTGAATAGCTGAATGAAAATGTGAGCTCACCATGCCACCCCTGTGAAAAGGCAAAGTCCATGTTTTATCACAGATTCAGGATACAATGTACAATATTGGTCACTGCACCTCAAAAAGTGAGTATTATAGAGGTGGAAAATGCATAGAAAAAGAAACCAAAGGATGAGGGGATAGAACTCCCTTTTAAGAAAAAGCTACATCTGTGACTTTTCAGTTATGAAACAGGCAACTAAGGACATGAGAGAGTTGTACAAAATTATACAAACTGTGTAAAGAAAATATAGACATTTTCTTTCTTTCAAATAATCCTAGATCCCAGGGTTGTTCAAAACAATGATGACAACAAACAACAATCCTAAATACTGATACATTCAGGACATATTAAAGCAATATTTTATGGCACATATAATTAAATTGTGGGCTTCATCATCACAAGATTTTGTGAATGCTACCAAGTTAGACTGCTTTAAAAGCCAGTTAGCAAATATATGAAAGATACCACTATTAATGGCTAACAAATATGATGGCTACAGATTGTCAATGATAGTATGTGCTCAATACCTGTTGCTAGGGAACATGAAAAGGAAGAGGTTATTTTGCAAATTTGTCCTTCTTATGGCCTTTCCATAGGTTTCTGGTTATACATTGCTGAAGAAGCAAGACTAGATCAATCCAACCTGAGATATCATACTCCCTTATATTTTTATGAAAGTACAGTTCTGATTTGAATTGCTGGGAAACCTCTGCAGAGATTTACTATACCAAGGAAAATTAATTCATTGCAGGAAGTTCCTAACCACCATAGGATTTTATTTAAGAAATAATAAAGTTCATGGATTTGCTAGATCATATGTTCCCCTACCGCTCTGAGCTGAGTTTCAACCAGAGGTATATCTTTACTTTGAGTGTAGTGGCTGTTCTGAGAAGTACTAGACTCTGAGCTCTTTTTAAAAAAGTTAATATTAAAGATATTTTTGCACTGGCTTCTAAGAGCTCTACCATTTTAAATAAAATAAAACTTAAAAACAATTTGCAGAGTAGAATATAAAAACATAAGCCAAGTGGGGAAAAAATACTTCATAGCATGCCTAAATTTAAGCTAAGAGGGAACCCTTCAGACCTGCCTCAGTAGGAAATTCTGAGTCTTCACCAACCTAATACCCATTGAGGCAGATTTTCAAGCATGGCCTATGCATGCTTTCAGGCACATACAGATTAAGGGAAATGATAAATCTGTATCTTTCTTATGCCCCGTCTAAGTAAATTTGTAAAAAGGAAATTGCTAGCAATTTTTACCTGTGCTAATTTTTAAAGTACACATTCAACTATAATGGTTTTCTCTGAATCTTGAACAAAAGTTGGTTCAGGTTTTAAGCATTTCCTTATAAAATATTTCTGGATCTAATAGAGACAGCAATTAAAACCAACAACTTTGTATCTGTCAATACAGGGTAACTGAGTGAAGCAACCAACAAGCAAAAGCACTTAGCATAGCAAAAGCATAGACAACTGTTTAATTTAAAAGTGACTATAGTTTATACTTTGCATGTTCTAATATTTCAAGGAAGACAGGTATGAATAACTATTTGAAGGCATATCTGGTTAAGTTAATGTAACAAATATTTGTTAGTTGCACAGCATTTTAAAAATCTTTGTATGTAATAAACCACAGAATCCCATTTTCAAAAAAGATAAACCTTTGAATAAATCACATTTTAGCAGACACATTTGATACAATATTAAATAAGCTGCCACTGGAAATGGGAAAACTTTACATGGTAAATAAATGGAAATAAAATTACTCCTTATTTATCTGAATAAGTAAAATGTGGCTGTTTTTTAAAGAAGGTTCCCATGTTTCACGTTTCAGATTATGACTGCCTAGGAAAGCGATCTTGGGATTGTGCTAAATATGGAACTGACAATTACCAATTCAGTCAAGGAATTTTTAGGGAAGAAACAGACAACAGTAAAGTACTAAAATGGTATTACATTAATTTATCATGTAGCTATTCTTTGTGACATTACACATAGTACTATTTGCTCCATTCTAGAAAGGATGCTGTACAACTGGAAAAATTACATGAAAAAAATCCCTAAAAGAATCAGGGAGTTGGACAATTGACAAGAAAGAAGCAAAAAAATTTTAAACTTATAAAAAGTTGTTTGAGAAGAATGATCACTGTGTTAACTTTGTCTCAGATATTTATGAAATGGTTAGAGAGTTTAGGTAAATATTTTTTCTCTTTTCTCTGACAAGACTTTGGAATTCTCAGATAAAATTTATAAGCAGAAAGTTTAGAATTAGCAAAAAAGAAATACTCAAAATATTTAATTTGGAAGATTCATTGTTGTAAAATGTGATAATGCTATTGCTCATAAGCAGTATGGAACAACTTGGAAAATATGTACCTTCCTCAAAATCCTTTCAATAATGAAAGAGAAGCCACATTTCTTGACAGAACATTTATTTCATTTTCTCCAAATGCTATCATACGTATTTGAGAACTAGTACTTATAGTAATTCTGTACTGTCCAGAATAATCCACTGAATGCTAATAACATAACACATTCCCACTGCCAGTTATTCATATTCATAAGAGTAAATGTAAATGGGTAGAAACACATTTATGCTCCATCAGTTTTCCCCAGTTGAGTTCACAGATGTCCAGATTTGGATGCTGTAGAAGCAAGAATTAGACAAATACAATGAAAATAGTTCTGCTGTCGACTATTACTTAAGAACAAAATGGATATAAATTCCACTAAGCAAACCCAGAGGAAAAAAGGCAAGTGTACTGTCATTGTTTTCACATCCTATTAGTGAGTTTTCAGTGATATCTGGATGCCAATTGTTGGAAACAGAAAGTTGGACTTCAAAATCTTATTTACTTAAATCTGAGATTCCAGCCAGCTGTCATATACACTTCCAGAAAAATCCATTCCACCAGGCCCATTTTCTGAACAATTTTGTCTCATGTCTGTTGAGTACTTTTTTGTACTTCAGCAAACCTTTAGGTTCCCTGTGTCTGCCTATATCGTAGAGAGAGACAGTATTGCTCTGGCTACTTGCAAATTCTATCCTTAACCCGGAAGAAGTCAGCAGGATATGTCAATGAGCAGGAGTGACAGTAATTTTATGTTAATTGTTACTAGGTTATCCCATTTTCTCTCAATTCCGTACTGTGAATTAGCCTGATTGTGCTATTTCTCTTTACTTTGCTCTCTTATACTTTAGTTAAACTTCTGTTATTGACTTTGAAATGTTCTCATTTATTAAGTATGTCTTCTTATACCTTCTTTTCTTCACTTCTCTAACATGTTTGACTGTATTGTCTATTCAACTGATTTCACTATTTCTCCCTTGCAGCTTTTTTTCTACTACTGGACCTCTTAACTCTTGTACTCTGCTTATATCCTTCTATTTTTAAATACTCAATTAAGAATTCACCTCGTCAATCTGTCCTTTCCCCAATTTATATATATATTTTAAAAAGCCTTTATTTATTTAATAAAACAGAAGAAAAAAATATAATAGCTAAGCAGAAAAGAAAGAAAAAAGCAATGGAACAAAAAATCTACATATATGAACTTCTCATACATGAAATTTTACACAACTGTTTCAATAACAGATAACTATATTTCATTGTAATAATCTATATATAACCTGTACCTGTAAGCAACTCATTCATAAGTCACAAGTAATAACCCCTTCTAATTCTTCTTGCCCCATGACTTCTTTTTTCATTACTATTTTAGCAAGCCTCGGGTCAGATACAAAACTGACTCTCAATGTAATTTTAATAAAAGTATATGCCATTGAGTTTAATTTGCTAGTACTAGAATACCAGAAGATTACAGCTGTTTAGTCACGGAAAAAAAAACCTTTCAAAACACAATCCATCAGGACTGGTTGGTCTTGTATCATAGGATGTTAGATGAAAGGTTTACAAAATATTCAGAACCTGAGCTTCTCTGCTCGATTCTTCAGATACACGTAGTCTTTGGCTTATGACCATTTGTTTACTGACCGTTCAAAGTTACGATGGCACTGAAAAAAAGTGACTTATGACTGGTCCTCGTGCTTATGACCATCGCAATGTCCTCACAGTCACATGATCAAAATTCAGGTGCTTGGCAACTGGCATGTATTTAGATGGTTGCAGTGTCCTGGGGCCATGTGATCACCATTTGCGACCTTCCCAGGGGGCTGGCAACAAGCATAGTCAATGGGGGAAACCAGATTTGTTTAATGACATGATTCCCTTAGCGACCACATGATTTGCTTAATGACCATGGCAAAAAAGGTTGTAAAATCGGGCACGACTCATTTAAAGATCACATTGTTAGTGATTGAAATTCTGGTCCCAACTGTGGTCATAAGTCGAGGACTACCTGTATCTTGGAATTTACATCTCTAAGAAAGGGAAAAGATACATTTTTGTTATCAATTATCAAATGATCTGATGCTATATAAGAGCAGAATAGGGCAGTTTTTGCTACGCTGAGACTTTTCCTGTCAATCAGGATTAGCTCACTTCAGATATTTTATTAGCAAGTACTACTAGACCCAAATTCCATCAAAGAAGCTTTCTGAGCTAGTTGCACAACTACTAAAACATGAGAATAGATATGGGAGTTTAAACAAATCTTGGATCTTACTGCAGACTGAGCTTAATTAGAAGATGGTAGAGCTGAAAGACGTATATACCAACATAGGTTTGCATACAGATCAATACTGTAATGTCCAAAAGTTAAGCTCATCCACTCAATATACCTGTCTGTTTGTAACAACTGCAGAAAAGTCAGTATATGTTTCATTCCAAAAGAAAAAGCTGCTTAGGTTTTATATCAAATCTAAAATGCTGATGTCAATGCCTGAGATGGCTGAAAGGAGCTTCCAGGAACCTGCAATGTTAAAGGCACCTGACACACTGTCTAAAGTCTTTGGGCTTTCTATAGAAAAGAAAACCTGACTAAAACCCATTGCTGAAGACAGTAGAGGTAAATGCCCTTTATGTATCTGAGCTACTAATGCCAGCAAGAACCTAAGCCAAGAAACACCTAGTTCAGATATTGCTGACTGTTATTGAAAAAGCATGGGCAGAATAAACTAAACTATTTCTGTGTGATCAGTTCAGGTGGGAAATTTCTTTGCCTTGTATGTGTGCAGAGGAACTTGACAATGCACAAAAGTCAAAATATGCACTGATGAAACAGTTCTGTTTGCATTTGTTTCCAAGGTTAGGAAGAATAGGCTAAATTAGCTCAACAAAAGAGGGAGACCTCTTGATTTTTTCTTTCAGAAGAACTTGAAGTATACCTAAATGCTTTGGCATTTATTTCTGTAACCTGTATTTGTTCAGAATATTTTAAAAACAAATTCTAAACAAGGAATGATATATGGAAAACAGTGTTGAAAAACCAACATGAAATTAAAGACACAACTTAATGCACTCATTAACTAACACTACATACTAAGACAGTCAAAATGTAAGAAAGTTATTTTTATGGTCAAGAAATCCATAAATCGGGTGCACTGAAATAACAGGGCTTGCTACTAAAAATAGGCCAGCTCAGGTCTTCCTATCTTTTTGGAAGAAATCCCTTGCATAGGTTTTATAATACAACATCACACTACAGTCCTGACAGAAATATGACTTGGGGATCTATACTATGGCCTTGGATAGAACTCCTGTCAGGCCTCTTTGGTCAGTGTAATGGAGCATTTCCCTTAGCTTCTCTTAAAAGGAGCAAGTCATCTTCAACTGTCAGATGCTCACTGAAATGACTGGAATGTAACATATGAAGCGCTCTTAGTAACTCTGTAACTAGATTACTTAGTAGAAGGGTAAATTGCCAGTATTATGTTTATTTGTCAATAACATGATTATTCATAATACCATCCCAAAACAAGTATCAGAAATGCTGATGTTATTGAAACAATAACATCAGTAGACTTAAGAACAATTCCATTTGTAATGGCTGCTATTCATTTTCTGTTACATAGCTGTATCGTATGTTTCAGAAGGTTACTGAAGTTCACATAGCAATCTATGTGAATAATTAAAACTTTCTACCAAAACAATAACCTTTAAGACTGCCAAACACTCACAGGGACTTAAAATTTACAATTAAGTGGGAGTTGAGAATCTGTTAGGATAGTTCTATTCTCAAGGTCTCTCCCCAAAAAAGTTCATTCACAGAAAAAACAGGCCTATATTCAATAAACTGATAGCCTGCTCTCAATGTTGGCTGCAACTGTAGAGAGATGTTTGGATGACAACTATGGTACTAGCAGAAGTAATGCAACAGTATAGATGCTGGTATTATAGAAAAATATACTGATAGTTTAGCATGAACCTGATTGTGATTTGAAAAATATCTTTTTTCTTTTTTTCTTCTTCTTTTTCTGACACAGAAAACAGACTAGGATGCCTGTGTAATCTGAACCACCACATACTATTCATATTAACTTAAGTCACACTAGTTGAATGGATCTTGTTCCTGATTAAATATACAAAGCGTAGAACTCACCCATCTTTCAGTGGCCAAGCATTATTGATCAAACTGAGACATGTTTTGGTTATATTGATGCCAGCCTTCCATCTGCAGGAAAGCTTCCAAGTAAGAAAACATTTTATGAACTAGACCTATGGAATTTTAGTCATGTCAAACTAACTTGAACTGTACAGTTCAGGAACTGTAAATCAAATAAGTGATCTCCATGAAATATTTCAAAGTTACATGTATGATGATTACTTATTTATTGATTAGATTTATACGGAATCTTTCATTCAGGAACTCCAGGAGGCATACAGAGCAGTCTCTCTTCCTGTTTTCCCCCCAACAACCACCTTGTGAGGTAGATTGGTTTCAGAGTGGCCCAAAGTTACCAACTGAGTTTCCACGGCTGAGGGTAGACTAGAACAGGAATCTCCCTGCTCTTAGACTAACATCTTAATCACCGCATCAAACTGGCTGTCCAGTATCTTATTCTAAAAGTGTATATTATTCTAAAATAATTCAAACTGTACTGTAGAGATAAAGCTTGAAATGGTTTTTAAGTTCCATATTTGTGTACTTCCAAAAGGTCCATACAAAGGTAGACCATTTTCCCAAAAATAACTTTATTCAGGTCTAGTTGAAACTGCCAGGGGTTGAATCCGGAAACATTTTTCTGAAAATATGTTCTAAAGTTGCTGCAGTTTTCATACTACAATATACTTTTGTATTCTATAATTACAAGATGTGGATTCAAGGAATTCAAAATGGGGTGTTCTGATCTTACCAGAAATGTTCTGACACTCTTGTTTCAAACTCAAACACTTCCTGAATGGTCAAAACAGCACTGGAATAAGACTATGGGAGCTATTTTCAAGTCAAAACTGTGCTTTGTGCTCAAAACAGGGTTTCCTAGATCAAAATGTTTCAAATTTGAAACATTCTGTACATTATTACAAAGAATCACCTTTCAAAATATTAATTCTTGTATGTTTTGCACTATAAACCTCTAAAGGAAGTATACAACTTAACCTTAAAATGCTAAGAATTTACAAAGGCCTGCTTTGTTAAAAATGACAATGCTCTGAAATAAAGGCCTATCTATAATGAAATATATTGTTTTGAATGAAGAAATCCAGTTAACAGCTCACAATTAAAAGTTAAACAGGAATTATTATTTATAAAAGTTTATCTTGCAGTCACATTTTATGCATAATAATTTCAGAGCAAATTCTGTGCTCAATGAGCAAATTCAGTTCAGAGAGGCTTATTCTGAAATATTATATAGGATTGCAGTATGTTTGATATTGATCATAAATCCACTCAAGTTTATTTTAAGTAAACACAGATTTGGTTAAAACTTAGATGTTAAAAATTAGTTGCTTGCTAATAAAAATATGAATATACTGCAAATTAATATGAATCTATAGAATTTAGTACTTAACTGACTGAATAGTTAATATTAACATTACTTTAATTTTCATAAAAAGTTGTATTAAATATTAACTACTCAGTTAAGAACCGAAAATAAGTCCCTGTGTATATGAACAGCATTCATTCATGTAACCTACTTGGACACAGATAGAACTTATTAGAGTATTACCTGAAGTTACTCTTATGTGCTAAATTGAGATTTCTATATGTACCTCAAGAGAAAAGAAAAATGTAACCCTCACAACAATGTTGATGATTTTTTTAAAAAAATTGATATCCCAGAACTTTTACCTAAAAGTGCCCAACTGGCCTAAAAAAAACAGCTTAAATTCTTGTATTCCAACTACAGAGTGTTACACAAATATATATTTTTTTCCAAAAGCAATTTTCTTGTTACTGCATTCTAAGAACTGAATATAAACAATTCTTCAAAAGTACAGTTCACCCTTTTCTACAATATGTGTGTCCAACTGAACTTCCAAGTAGGGTTTTTCACCAAGCATCTGACTTGTTCAAAAAATATTTGTTATCATATTGATAACTAGGTTAGAAAAGGCACTTTTATCAATATATTCATGTTATCAGAGAAAGCATTCCTATAGCAAGAATTGTTTTTATTTCAAATGATAAAGCAAGGAAGCAGCACATACCAAGCTGCAGGTTACTTGGTTAGATTCCCTAGGCCTACTGAAATACACAGGCCATCTGTGCACATATCACAGTTCAAATACACCTTGAAGGCTTTAATAAATCAATAGCACAATATTCTCTTACTTTAACAAAAATGTTTAAAAAAAACAGTAACTCCACAACAGAACTGACCAAGCTATAGGAGTATGAACTGGAACTGGATGTGTTTAAAGTTTTTCTACTTCTCCAACTTCAAATTAAATCTGAACTTTGCAGTGTAATCAATTTAATTTAAAAGACCCTCAAATAATATATGCCTTCAATCAATGAGATTTATAAATACACATAAATAAACACAATGTAGGATTGAGGTAGGATTCTCAACATTGGATAGGTAGCAGTCTCTCTAAATAAGCATCTTTGAGTATTAACTACTTAAACCAAACAAATGAATCCTTAGCAGAAGAATGCTTGATGTAAGGTTATAAATAATATTGAGAGTAAATTCGATATTAAGTCCTTAGATGCTGATCCATTAATAACTCACAAAACATGATAAATAGATGTAATGTTATTTTGCTTATAAGTAACCATAAAAAAGAACCTGGGCTTCAGAAGTGTCATAACTTAATAACTGTAACTGTGGCAGAAAGAGTTTCAAGAATTAATGTACTCTGATTTCATATTGTTGCCATTCGAAGCAAAATATTTCAATACTAATTCAAAGCAAATTATTCAGGTAACAAATTTAATTCATTTGCTATTACATAGTCTGGATACAACTTCTCAAGACCACCAACAGTAAATGCTCATAAATCCTTCTACAAACCTGTGAATAGCAGTTGGAAGGACTTTTCTATCTACCTGCATCAAAACATCACCCACAAAGCATAAAACTAAAAATCTATGGCAGTTTGGGTTTCATTGTAAGCAATAAATATGCAAGGGCAAAACCTATAATGAAAGGCTTCACTGCACACAACTGGGAGCAAAAAATGAACAGACATATGCCTTATATATTAGTTAAAATGAAACAACTGCCCCAGCACCTTTCAATCTGTGTTTGCTAAAAATAAAACAGAAATCAAGCGACTACTTTTTTCAGCAACACACGAACTGCTTCTGTCCTCACAAGTAGAAACAGAAAAGAAAACGAGAGAGGGAGAGAGAGAGAATATCAAGAAAACAAACACCCTCCCACTATCCAGATCGCTTCGCCTCGGAGTGAAATTGTGGGGTCGGATAAAGCGTTGCTTGCCTTACCTCCCTTTTCCATATAGAGACAAGCTTACCTTGGCTGCACCCCACTTTTATTTCCTTTCCTGGAGCAGTGGAGAAAGAGACACACACAAAGGGTAATAAAGGGGGAGGAGGGGAGAGCAGGGGGATGGGGGGAGCTGGTGAATTGGTGGCTGCTGCTCGTGTGTGTGTGTGTGTGGTGAGGTGTCTTCAGCCAGGGCCAAACAGCAGCAGCAGCAGCAGCAGCAGCAGTAACAGTAGTAGAGGAGACGGAGCCGTGTTGCTAAGAGGCTTTGGGTCTCTTTTCTCTCTCGTCTGACGGCCAAAGCGGGGGAAGAAACTCTCCTTCTCTCACTAGGTCTCTCTGGGATCCTCTAGCTAGGCTGGGGGTGGGGGAGAAACTCAATCTTCTCGGAGCTAACCCCCCCCGCAAACCAATTCAAGGTGGAATTAGTGCTCTGTCCCTTTAACAATATAAATAAAAGGTCCCCCCAGTCTCCCCCTTCCCTCTCTTCTTCATCATCAGCTGCTGCTGCTGCTGAGGCTCTGGCTCTGGCTGGGAGAAAGATGGGAGGCTGTCACTGCGCATGCGCCCCAGGGGAGCTTGCTGGGTTAAAGGAGGGGGAGGGAAAAGTTTCCTCCCACAAGGCCCCGCGCCTAGAGCGAACCCGGAAAAAGATTCCGCAAAGATGGAAGAAAGGGGGGCGGAAGTGATAGGCGGGGAAATCAGAGCGTAAAGCGGAAGTAGGTGTGTCGGTGGAGGCGAGGAGGAAGAGAACCTTGAAAAGGCCCGCGACAGAGGCAGTCTTGTATACGGGTGTAGACGTGTTGTTGTGCGCGTGCGTATTTGCTAGCATGGTCACATGGTAGGCGCGTGCGTGGTGGTTGCTCGGAGGCTTGAGCCGTTGGCCGAGGAGTAACGACTCTCGCAGGGAGAGTTTGGGCCGTCTGTGGTTGGGCCCAGAAGAGGGAACGCAAGGAAGCTGAATGGAGAAGGGCGGCGGTGAGTCGAGAATCCGCATAGCCTGGGCGGTGGGTTCCCTTTTATTAATGGAATTTCTGAGAATGGCAAACTGGGATCACGGCTCCGAGGCAACTCAAGGATGCCTTTGGGGCGACTTCTGTTCTGCCTGAGAGAAAGAGCAGGCGGCTTTCCTCCTTGGTGTTCCTTCTGAGGGGTAAGGGGACATACTGTAACTCAATCCGGGAGTTCGCTTCCTCAGGATAGGATCACCCCGAATATAGGCTTTTAAAAAGGGCCCATTCATGGAGATTGAGACGATTAGAGGTCTCCCGTCATGAGGGATGTATGTTATCTCCAAGATCACAGGTACACCGAAGAACAGCCGGCAGTTGCCCTCATTTCTTGCTCCTGCGGTTTATCTGCCCTCCTCTCGTAGATGTTTGATAAGCGACTTACTTGATCTTGCACGTATATAGTTTTAGGTGGAAGGAACTGGACAATTTTAGGGTGCCAAGCCCACTTGCAAAGCAGTTTCACTGACTGATGATTGTAGCTGGGATGGTCATTTGTTGAACTCTTCAGGACAGGGAGCTGCTAACATCCGGCAGTCACGTGGTCCGTTCAGTCCCCGGCTCTGCTGTTATTTTTACTGTAAAAATAGATGTAAATTATGACTGGTCTTATGTGGGTGATGAAAGCTGGCAAAGGATACTGGATACTGCACATGGAATAGTAGGGCAATTGACATAACAATTTAGTTGAGTTCTGTCTCAAAGCAGTCTCCACAACATAAGTAGTTAACAGTGAAATAGTATCGTATGAAAGAAATAGCTTTCCAGAGTTTATATTTTTTAAACATTTCTGCTCCACTTTTTCATAAGCTTTATGAACAAAAGGCATAAAAACCTGCACCAGAATTGCTGAGGTAGGTGAAAGTTCATTTTCACATTTTGGTATATAAATATGCTCCCCTCGTATGTTACAAAAACAAAAATAGGATCAGGGGACTAGTGCCACTACAAGTTATATATGTGTGTGTCTATGTGATAAGTTCCATCTGTTTTACTTTTGAAAATGAACTCTATACTACAAGTCTCAGTATGCCAAACAGATAATGCTGTGTTGAACAAAAAGTATAATCTAAAACATATACCCAGACATTGAATCTTTCTAGCAGGTCTATAAAGGTAAAAAGATAATTCAGAGGTGGTAGTAAATGTACAAATATTATGAAAAATTATCAGTATAGAATAAAAAAGAAGACTTCCATAGTCTTCTAAGAAACTTGGCTACTTAAGCATTTTCTGGTACATACATGTATATGAGCTGTTGGCAGCAAGCATTCAGATCCTCTCAACAGCCTCTGAGTAACCTTTCATGTCCTCCTGTGAGTAGCTGTGATGGCACCTGCCACCACGATTTCAATGGCTTCAACCCTGTTGGCTTTCCATTGCACCTTGAAGACCTGGCTTGTCATTCAGGCACTGGGCCAGTATGTTAATTGAGCCTGGTGTGTGAGGTTGGTTAGAGTCCCCCCCCCAAGGTTAGGTGGGTTGGTCATAACTCTTTATGTGTACGTTTAATTATTATGTTTCTTTCTTACAGATACTTAAGTTATTGTTTTTACTTTTGTTTTTATGCTTTTATCTATTGTTCACTTCCCGGAGTACTCTGTTGTACCACTGTATACACACTTATAGATTACACTCACATATATAACAACCAAGGGCCTCACACCCTTCAGGATTAGATTTTCAAGAGACATGTGATTTTGGGAATAAAGAGAAGTTAGTTTTTGAAGAGAATTGAAGGGAGGTTAGGATGTGAAGCTTCTTTTTTACAACTGAATTTTTAAACTGAATAATGTGTGTAAAATTATTTAATGACTTACAGTTATTGCTGTTTGTCTCATTGAATGCTAAATGGCATTATGTGTGTCTAACACTACAATTTTCTAAATATTATTTTATAAGTCTATTTTTGCTGCTCTCGGTTAAACAAAGAAGTGGGGAGTAAGAATTACTTTCAACATATGCAATTACTTTCTGTAATATAAAATATTTTCTCCTTTTAGAATGTGAGTTAAAATGAGCAAACGGAAATTGAAGAAAGATAGCTTTACAAATGGGGAATGCATTTCAGAGGTTAGTATTACCATTCTTACAATTTCTTTTTAAATACAAGGGAAAATATTTATAATTCAGTGATTTGTCCTGATAGTTAGTGTGCACTATTTATCTGCACAAGGGATTTTGTTAGGAATATGAAGCTGGATGCAATAGAAGTCTTCTTCCAGTGCCTGGAAGCTGTTAGAGTCTGGATGCAAGAAAACATTCTGAAATTGAACTCAAGCAGGATGGAATTGCTGTCTGTTAGCTCCAGTGGTATATCTCATGGAGGCAAATCCATGACTTGGGGGTCCTTCTGAATTCATGACTACTACTGGAAGGGCAGGTATAATCAGAGGCCCTTGTGCCTAGCTCTGGTTGATATGCCAGTTACAACCCTACCTGGAACGGAAGGACTTTGCTATAGTGACATCTGCCCTCTGAGCTACTGTATGGGACATTAGAATGAGCTTCCTTTGAAAATCACTTGGAACTTGCACTTGGTCCAGAATGTGATAGCCCACATTACACTAATTATGTGTGCTTTACACTGGTTGCCAGTGAGTTTCCAGATGCAATTGAAAGTGCTGTTTTTCTCCTATTATGCCTTTTATGCCTAGAACCACCTTTTCCAATTGTTTCTCTAATCTCACCTGAGAGGAACTTCTACTAGTATTCTTTTTTTGGAAGTGAGGGGGAGTTGAGGCATGGAGATGTTTTGCATTGTCTTAATTAAGGTTTATAATCCTCTGGCTCTCAGAACAGCCCAGAGAAAAATTAGCCCATCTGTCCATGTCTTAACCATTTACAGCTAAGAAAGTCTCTTTGAAGTTCCATCTTCACCAACCATTCCTCCACTGTGGGTAATGCCAGATCATTTCACTTTTGTGCATATAATCTCACTGCAGTTATCATATACAAAAATAGAGTTTTGTGACTTTTTTCCAGCTGTTTATCCATCAATCCCAAAAGAAAAGCCTCTGGTCTCAATTGTATATTTATCTTTAAAATCCTCTGAATCAGTGTGTGTATTTGAATCCAAAATTTTCTAGCTTTTTTATGTGTCCACCAAGCATGATAAGATGTCCCTTCTTCATATTTCCAACAAATTCGAAGTGCCTGTATACATTCTAGACCAGGGGTCCCCAGCCCCCGGGCCGCAGACTGGTACCAGTCCGTGGCCTGTTAGGAACCAGGCCTCAGAGCAGGAGGTGAGCGGCGGGCAAAAACAGCCGCTCTCCATCGCTCGCGTTACTGCCTGAGCTCCACCTCCTGTCAGATCAGTGGTGGTATTAGATTCTCATAGGAGTGCGAACCCTACTGTGAAGTGCACGTGTGAGGGATCTAGGTTGCGTGCTCAAAATCTGACACTTATTTTACTCTGCGTGTGGCCCGCCCATTATTTTATTTACCGCTGTTGTCTGCACCTCTTTCCCGCACTGTGCACTTGTCTCAATCACAGTTTTGGTAAGCCCACAAGCTTTTTTTTTTTTTTTTTAATCTGTTCAATCGTGTCCAATTCTTCGGAGACTGCCTGGACAAGTCCTGACCAGCAACCGATTCCTATCCCTGCACAAAGCACCGCCAGCATTTCCTCCCACCAAAATAATAATAGAAATAATAATTATGATAATGGAAATAATAATAATAGAAATAAAGTGCACAATAAATGTAATGTGCTTGAATCATCCCGAAACCACCACTCTCTCCCGGTCTGTGGAAAAATTGTCTTCCATGAAACCGGTCCCTGGTGCCAAAAAGGTTTGGGACTGCTGTTCTAGACAATTTATCTGGTGACATACACCAGTGATACATCATTTTATAAAAAATTCTTAAGATTATAGCATAATATAAATTTCAATCCTTTTAACCACATATTTTCCCATTGTTCCATCTATATTATAACCAAAATTTTAGCCCCCTTTATCATACATTCTTTCACTTGTTCTGTTTCAAATTTCAATTAAAGTTTATACATTTTGGCAACTACATGGTCTTCATTTGTACACAATTCTATTTCAAACTCTGTGTTACAATGTTCAAAACCATAAACTCTTTTGTCTATTTTAAATATTTTTAATAACTGTAGATAAGAAAAACATTGACAACTATATCCCTCTGCCCCCAGTTCTCTTGATTTTATTTTATATTCACGTTGGCAGAGTTCTAGTATCTCATTATAAGTTAGCCATTTGTGGTTGTCTATTATTTCTTGTCTATAAAATGCTTCTTGTGCTGAGAGCCACAAAGATGTTTTCAGGCACAACCTGGGTTTGTATCTATTCCATATTATTAATATGGCACGCCTAACATAACAATTTTTAAAATCCACATTAACCTTGACTTTGTTATGCCACAAATATCCATGCCACCCAAATCTCAGGTTCTGTTCTTCTAATTCTAAGAGCCTTCTATTTCTCAGCAGCATCCACTCTTTCATCCAAACCAAATAACAAGCTGCAAAATATACTCTCAAATCAGACCCAATCCTTAACATACAATTCATATTTGTCATAGTGATACCCAGATATTTTACTTTCTTCTCAATCTTAAAACCTGTTTTATTCATCAGTTCTGTTTGATCTTCTATTTCATGTTTTTATTAACATCTTTGTCTTCTGTTGATCTTAAAACCTGCTAATGCACCAAATTCTTTTAGTTTTCCCATTAATGTTTCAGTTCCCTTTCAAGGATCTTCAAAAACCAACACCAAGTCATTTGTAAAAGCCTTTATAAGTCCCTTTTTAAATCTTTACTCCACAATCCTCTCATCCTGTCTTATATTTCTATTCAGTACTTCAAGAACCAAAATAAATAAAAGAGGAGAGAGTGGGCATCCCTGTCTTGTTCTTTTTTGTATCTCACAGGGCTTTGTTATTTTTTTTCAAATAATTTTATTAAGAATTATAAATGAAAAGAATCAAAATACAAAAAATGTCAACAGAAAAATACAAAAGAAAGAAAAAAGAGAGGGATGTGGAAAAGAAGAAAGAAAAGACAGAAAGAAAAAGAAGCAATTTCCCCCTTCATCCCAGCAAGTAAAGGCAATTTTAATAACTTATCACCATCTCTAAATACAACATAATCTCTCTTCTCCCCATAGCTAATCTCTTAAGTAAAAAAAACAAAATCCAAATACTTCGTCAATCGTTTTTTCTCAGCAAAAATCCAGTAAGAGCAACCAGATATAACTATTTTCCTCTTTTAGCCCTGATCAAAGAAACCGACCTTGTATTCCTTCCCAAAGTTTTTAAAAATGCTCTTTAACCCTTTCAAAGAGAGTCCCAGGGGTAGTTTTCTGGTCATCTGTGTTTCAAGGCAAAAATCTTTCAGAACCTTGATAGGTTTCTTTTGAATATACAATAAGTAGAGTTTATCCTTTTGTTTGTTACTTGTAATACAGTCTTTCAAAACCTTAATAGAGCTCTTTTGTATATGCAATAAAAAAATATCAAAATCAGTTTCCTGGTTTGATATCTGTAAATGTCTTTTAGGGAATAAGTCATCCACCAACTCCATTTGTGTTACATTTAAGTCCCCCTTCCAAGTAATTTTATAGACATACATTGCAATTTGTTCTTGGTCTGTAACATCATTACAACATGTTATGTCCATCTTGTAAACTGTTCCAACTTCTTCGGGATGGCGCTACAGAGCACCATATGTTAAAACATCTAGATATCAGAAGTTTTTTTCCCTTGTGCCATTGCTCTGTTAAACACTACATGACTTGATATGTGCTGGACAGTGGCTTCTCCCTTTGAAAAGGTATTTTACTGTGTAGTGTTATTGTTCATTATTTTTGTTGCTATCCAAACGCACTGTTGATCTTGCTGTTCGTCACCGAAGACGAATTCCTTGTATATATTTTATACTTGGTCATTAAACTATTTTGTACTTTGTATTTGTAAGCAATTGATCCATTCTATTAAGAAGCTTAATAGAGATTTATTCAGAAGTTTGCAATATAGATCTCTGCTCCATATTATCTATCCTCTAGCTCCCTCTAGTGCTAACCTTCAAGGTCTCTTTATTGTAAAAAAAAAAAAAAAGCCAGAACAGTCTCCTTATCATAAAAAAGCCAAAACAGTCACCATCTTCTCATGAGAAAATATCTTCTAATTAATTCAAAACTATAATTCCAAATCTCTCTGGCCCCTTAATCCATTGTTACCTTCCAATATCCATATACCAAGCTCTCTTTTGCTGCATAGTCCAAAAAATCATAGATTTTCAAAACTTTTAAAATCAGATTTACACCATCTTCTCTAAGGAGGAAGAAACTCACCTGATAAATATAGTAAAACCTTGCCAGTCTGAAGGGTCTTAATCTCTCCAGTAAACAGAAAAAGAATTAATAATCCAAAACAGTGATTAAAAATGAGACTCGGTCAAGTTTAATGTCCATAAAAGGCTACTTTGTGAGTGTGAGCTTGATGTAATCCTGACTCCCAGCCACTCCACTCATAAGCCAATTGCAAAACGGCAGTTTCTGCGGCCTAGTCATGAGTGGTAGCTATCCAGAGCCACGTGGATAATCTCAACAATTCCTCATTCTTCCAGAGAAATTTTGCTGGTCCAGATCCAGCATCCAGCTGCGATTTCCCTCGCAAACCTGTCATGCTAACAAGCAGGACGTCAGCTCACCATGGCGCTTGCAGGAAGTTGTCTCACAAAGCTTTGTTAGATCTCCATTAACAATTATTTGTGCTTTCTGTGAAGTGTAAATCTATCTTACCCATTTTATAAAATTCTCTCCAAAGTTCATTTCTTCTAAAATTTTAAACAAGAAAGCCCAGTTCAAATTGTTAGAGGCCTTTTCTGCATCTAAGAAAATCAATGCGGCTTGTTTTTCATTATGTTGCTCCAAATATTCTAAAATGTCAACATATTTCTAAGATTGTCCTTTAACTGTCTTTTAGGTAAAAACCCACATTGATTCTTGTGAATAAATTCTTGCAAAATTATGTTTAGCTTTTTAGTGAAAGCACTGTGACGTTTTACAAAATAATGTCAAGAGTGATGATATTTCCATTCTTCTCAAATTATCTAATGTTCAGAATGATCAGTACTTTTATCTCATAGTCCTGGAGACTTATAAATATTTCTCTTTACAAATATTATTTTATAGGTACTAGTAAAATATATTATTTTCTGAACGTGTATTTTTAATATGGTCTGAACATCTTTGCAAGCCTCATAAGGTAAGGAGAAAATTGTGTGTGTTAGTATCATATGTTTTTTAATAATATATGTCTAAATATTTATAGGTACAAAAACTATTACGTGAAAGATTCTGTCACCTGAATCCAAATGGAAAGTTATTTGGACTTGAGCATCAGTATAAGTAAGCAAAAAGACCTTTTTGTTTGTTTTTGAGAGTTTCATAATGAATGTCCTGGGATTTGAACTTTATAGCCTTCAGAGATCTGTCCTTCCGAAAATTAGGTTGGATTTAGAGTTTCACAGTGCAGATCGCTGCAAATGTGATACTGCTGTGTAGAGAAGAGGGACGTGATTTACCTATTTTCTCTTCCTATAGCCCTCTATGGCTTTTTCTAATGTAGGATATGTTGCTGGGGTTGAAGGAGAAGAAAATAAGCAAAAATGCTCTTCTGCTCACTAAAATATCCAATTACCAGAATAGAAAGCCTCCTCTAGATTTAATTCATTTCTGCAACCAGAAGGATTCTCCCATTTCTGATAAGTAGTTCTGAATCTAATTATATTGCCTTGTAAATTCTGATAGACACACTAAAAAGATAAAACATAAAAAAGGAACATTCCTGGTGGCACTTGTTCAAGACATCAGGTGAAAACTTTGCTTTTCTTGAATTATCACAACAGTTCTCATTGTGCTGTCTCAGTCTGATAGAACACTTCACTTGTTAGAGTGGAAAGAAACACCATTCCAGGAGGTTCAGACATGAAAGAGAACCTAAATCTGAACTGCCAATCAAACTAAACCTGTCAATCTAGGTAAGAGATAGTCAAAACCTGGGAAAATCAAACATTGAGCAACCAATGAGAAGCAAGGTTTCTCTCTCAGGTGGATTTTTTACAAAAGGTGGGGGCCAGCTCCATTTTCCTTTGCCTTTTTGTATTTTGGATGAGGCAAAGAAAGAAGAAACCCCAGTCCACAGGAACCTTAGTTGGGGATCAGTAAATTTTACAGCTAGCTAGGGGCCAGTGCAACTTGATGCAGTGAGTGAGTGAGTGAGAAAGAAAAGAAAGAAAGAAAGAGAAAGAAAGAAAGAAAAAGAAAGAGCACACCGCTGACAGAAATCAGTATTTTTCAATATATTTGTTCAGTTCTTTTTGTTATCCTACCTCTTTCTGCCTGGAGAGACTATGGAAGGAAATCCAGGAAGGAGATTATTACTATTCTAGAAAGGATTTTCTCTGGAATAAAGTAGCTAGTGGCAGCACTACTAAATAGTCTTTCCCCAAGAGTTGTGGATGTGTGCAGTAGGCTTGGGATGCAGTGTTTGGAGATTCCCATATGAAAGTCAGAGATCCCACTCTGCCAGTTCCCAACCCAAGTGGTCTGATTATACCTTATAAATTAATATCCATTTTGATTAATGTTCAGCCTTTCTATTAGAGAGATGCTGAAGAAGCAAGGTTTACTGGTTAAGGTGTTAGGAGGAGTAAGATGAAATGACATCAAGGGCTCTCTGAAACTGCTTTCTCAAAATGATTTGGTGCTCTTGATCAAGAAGACCAGTAAGAGCCTTGGTCTCCCAATCACCCATTGATTCCCAAAAACTTAGTGGCACTCTGCTAGGTCATTAACAGCCTGGTCAAGACCACAGCGTTCATGGCCAACATCAGTTTAAACTTACTGCAACTCTCAGCACAGTTGTAGCTGCGAGTATTGCCATATATGGACATCTGTGGCTCAATACCTGGAACTTAATTGTTCCAAGTAATTCTGCTGCTTCCTAGGTAGTTGTCCTACCTAGGAGGACAGCTCCTTGGCAGCCTTTTCTTCTTATGCTGCACTGAGTGACACATGCACAGGAGCAATGTCACCCTTATTCTTTCCTTTTAAGTGCTATTAGCTTAGACTAAAGCTTTCTTTAGCAGACCTGGATCAAGTATTGCATTATTTGAAAGCTTATTCAGTGAGTAGCTGCCATTTTATTAAGAACCCTTTTGTCAGACCCAGCTAAGGATATTCTCTGTCTACAGTTGGAAAAAGAAGCTCTTTTCCCACTCTGGATGGATGGTATATAGCTATTCTCCTTCCCAGTGACTATGAGTTTTTATTCTTTTCGGTTATTAGTACTGTATCAACTATATAGTGAATATGAGTTATAATCTTGCCATATGATGGGAAGTCATGTTGATATATTTAGTAGCTTTATTGGGAATTTTCAAGTATTTCTTGGCTGAAATTTAGTTATTTGGGTATTTATATGCTTTAAAATAGTTGAATGGTAACTTGTTTTTCAGCTGAGGTGAAATTTGGTGTCTGAAAATTTCCCAAGTTATGCCCTTGTCTGAAGTTGAAATGTCTTTCTTTTCCCATAGGCATTTACTTGAGCTGTTAAAACATACTGCTATTAATGGTGAAAGCAATTCTGTACTTATTATTGGACCACGGGGGTCAGGAAAGACTCTGGTAGTACTTTTAAATGTGTTTATGTTTTGTATATTAGATAATTGTCATTTCGTTATTCAGAGTATTTAACCTTATTAAGCCTTAGCTTTCCCCCCTTTTAATTATAAGTTGAGTGGTGTAACTACTGATAGAATAGTGTTCGTTTGCAGAATGGATTCTTTCATCACATTTTACCTCCCCCCCTGAAGACTCCTCCAAACTTGCTACAGTGACTCTCAGAGATAGATGTGAGAGGCATATGGAGTGAAGAAGAGTCTGAGCAGAAGGCAATTGGTGAAATATTGGATGAAATGCTTATTCTTTAAAACCGATAGCTCTTTGCCTCACCTGCTTTTATTTACTCTTAGGCATTCACATTTCACTTTTACGTGTATAAGCAAATTCTTACAAGATGGCTTACAAACATTTCAAAATAAGATAATAAAAAAATTGACCAAAGCTACTTTTCCCCCCAAAGCAGGTGAGTGGTGGTGAAAGAACCCTTTAGAATTATCCATAATCCTGTAGTACTGTAACCTATAATGCAATTAGAGCTTCTAACTCCTGTAATAAGTAAAGAAATTAAACAAACGGCACACAAAACAGTGTATTGTGTCATGTCTTTATTAACAAATAGAGCTAATGTTCTACTGTCTTTGTTCACAAAGGGCTCCAAAATGTTCACCAGTGTACATAGATATTATTGATATGAGTATGGCATTTTCATTTTCAGTGGATATTACTGTAGCAAATATTGTGGTTTCCTCTGATTTCTTCATATGTCCTTTGTCAAGCCATCAATATTTCAGGTGTCGTGCTTTACAACACTCTACTAAATATGCTACGTGATAGGTATACTTTTAAAATGGGCTTTTATTGAGAACCAGGAATAAATTTTACTCTAAATATGTGGAGGTATCAAAAAAAAGTATTTGGATTCCATGCAAGATTCTTCCAAGGGAAGGAAGAGAGGATATTTTTCCAGATTCCTGTCGTTTATCTCTGTGTGCCCTTTCCTATTCTGTTTTCCAACTCTCTGAAGTAGACTTCAAGTTGCGGAACTTCAGTGGGAAGGGAATTTAAAAGAGAATATCGTATTTACAGACACCAAACATCTGGTCTTCAGAGCAATGTGTGTGATAATTGCTTCCCTTTTTCCTGCAGTAGGTGCCTATGATGAATTTCAGACCTTTCATGAAACTAAAGGAGCCTTCCATTTGTAAAAGGATCAGGGATCTAACCAAAAGGCAATAATAATGATCTTTATTGCTAAATAGTGCCAAAAAACTTTAATTGTTTCTAAATACTGATAGTATGTAATGTATAGTATCCATATACAACTCTGTTTTACCATAAATGATGAAGTGTTTAATGTTTTTCCAGTTAATTTGTCATGTCTTAAAAAAAATTCTGGAAATAAAGCAAGTAAGAGATAACGTCTTGCAGGTTCATTTAAATGGTAAGTAATATTTTTGATTATTAAACTTAGTTTTCTGGAAGATCTAATTGTGCCTAAAAATTTAGACACTACGTTAAGTAGTAAGAAAGAAGTATTGCTACTGCCATCTATGGTAGCAGGGATAGAATAATACATAAAGCTTTCTAACTGCCATTTCAGAGTAGGATAGCTTTATGAAAAGTATGATTAGTTAACTGAACTAGTTGCTTTAGAGGCAGCATTTTTGACATCTAAATCAAGACTTGCAGCTCTCTAAATGTTGCTGAAATATAATTCCCAGTAGCTTCAACCAATAGAGTCAGTAGTGAGGGATGCTAGAATGGGCAGTTGAAACCTACAGTTTGTACCATTCTGTTTGAACACTGCTTTAGAGTATTGGGAAAATGCTTTACACTTAGGTGCAATTGTTTCATGTGGTGCTTTCCTCTAAGCTGGATCTAAACATGTAGAGGAAGCATGCAAACCCAATTCTTGTCAGTGCGATTCTGAATTTTACTTTGCCTGTTGCACATATCTTGTTTTTTCTGTGTTTGAAGATAGTGTGTATCAAGCTGATAAGGATAAGTAAAGCACAGAGAAAATAATGTATTTTCTCTTATCTTACAGGGTTATTACAGACCAGTGATAGAATTGCTTTGAAGGAGATTACAAGACAGCTAAATCTGGAGAATGTGGTTGGAGATAAAGTTTTTGTAAGTAAAACAATAAGTTATATTTAGAATTGCATATAGCCCTATATTGCAGTATGAATACTAGAATAATGTACTAGGTTACTTTTAATATAATTATAATTTTGATATTGCTTGCATAATAAGTTAACTATTGGTTCTAATTTTGGATAAGGGGACAAAATAAATAGAAATAAGAGTGTGTCTTACCTGAATCAACCAAGAATTAAATAGATGGCTATTAAGGTCAGAAAGCATATTCAGCAATACATGCAGGATATGGAAGACAGCTTTTGTAGATGTTTTAAATAAGTATTTGAATAATTATGTCTAACATTTTAATGTCATATAACAAACACCAAAACATGAAAATATTGAAAACTGAAAAACCAAGATTGTAAGAATTCAGAAAATGTAAGGGGTGGCATATGTTAAAGTTGTGAGCTATTGTACACTGAACATTTTAAATGAAGTCAGTTTGCATCCAAGTTTGAATTTTGCCACCTAGACCAGTCCTTTATGATTTTGCTTTCTGGTGAAGCTCAACTCCCTTGTTTGGCCTTTACTACTTAAGTTGATGACTACCTGTACTATCTTGACTACTTACCTTATTTTTTTTTATATCTCAAAGTCAAGACAGAAAATTAAGTGAAATTATTTTCTGTCTTAACTTTGAGATATAAAAAATAAGGTAAGTAGTCAAAGTAGTATAGGTAGTCCTTGACTTATGACCACAATTGGGACTGGAATTTCCATTGCTAAGTGATGTGATCGTTAACTGAGAATTGCAGGTTAAGTGAGTACCCACCCCGATCCAAGCCATTCTGGGCTTGGTCCCTCCAAGGTAAGGGACTGCCTTCAATTCCCCCCACCCGCCTACCTCCCCCCCATCTCTGTCCTTCTGGCTGCCCTGCACTCTGCCTTGCAGGGCAGCAAGCAGCCCCAAAACTGCATGACTGGGGCTGTTTGCCATGTCCTGGGAAGCTGCAGCTGCCCCAGCCCAGTCCCAGCTGCAGTCACCCTTGGCACCCTGCACTTTGAGACCCCTGCCACCCTATGCTCCACCGCTGGGGGTGTATGGTTTTCTCCTTAGTAGAAACCAAGGAGAAACCTTTGTAGAAAGCAAGGAGAAACCTTGGTATAAACCAAGGAGAAAACCACATCCCCACCAACACTGGCAGGGCAAGCTACTGTATATAAACAGGGAGCAAACCCCGCACTCGCTTGCACTGATGATGTTACCTAGTCGGGTAAGGAAACATCTGCAAGCAAACAACCACAAAATTTGAGAATCAGTCTTATTGAAAGAATACATCTTTTTTAAAGAGGTGTTGATAAAATTCTGATTCTGTACAACTTGGATATTTCTCATTTTGAAGAGCTAAAATTATGGATTATTGTCAGAAACAGTTGTTGTTGTTAATATTATCAATATTATTTAAATTTATATGCCACTCAGTTCTGTGTGGTTTAGATATTTAGATAATACCCTGCCTCAGCTATTAAAGTCCTTGGCTTTTTCCCTGCTCTCTTCCCATGCCTCTTCATCTCAGAACAAAACATCCAAAAACATGCACTTTAGTTTGGGTATCTGTGAACAGAATGGTTTGTGTGCAGAACATTTTGCACATCCCTAATGTCTCTCATATCTAAAAAGGATTTAGATTTCAAAATTTCAAATGTTCTTGAAACTGAAGCAAGAGAAGTCATTTTTTTTAAAGCAAAAGAAAACAAAATGATGCATGAGTCAATAGTGCATTCTTTGCTTTATAATAATGGCTAAAATATGAAGAGAGCTTAGGGATTCCAAAGAATGTGTTAGCCTTAATAGTTTTGCTGCTTTGTAGCAGAAACAGCAGCTATTACCATATTGTAAACTACCAAAAAAATGTAATTTGGTATTCAAAAGTTTGAAGTAAAGCAGGATTCTAGATAGCAATTAAAATATTGCAATTTTTCATATTTAAGGTTTTAATATACTAATTATAACTTACTTATCTTTTAGGGTAATTTTGCAGAAAATCTTGCATTTCTTCTAGAAGCATTAAAGAGAGGTAAGCTTTTTTCCTTGATAGTTAATAGCATAGAATATACGGTTTACTCTGTCACTGAAAATTATAGAATTTACTGGGGTGAGGAGAAATTAGATTGCAGCTGGATGAAAAAAATACTAGGATAATTTTACATAAATGATTAACATTTTCTGTGAGCTAAAACTGATGACCTTCTGAGTCTTCAAATAAATAACATGCACATTCATATTTCACAAATATAAATATGCTCTTTGGTTTACTGAGGGTAAAGGTTTGCACAAGGCTTTGCCAACAATATTGCTCAGATTCATTGAAGTCTTGACTTTTCATGGAGAAAACTGGGGTGACATCTTGCCATATTATCTGGGATTCCTAGCCTGTGGACTTCAATAACATGGTTAGGGTGCTTGTTAGTATGTCTTCTGCCACTTGTGGGCTGAATTTGTGTCCCTCTGTACTCTTAAGGAGAGCTGGGAGTGTGTGGTCAGCTGGATCTGAGAGGTAGTCAGTGCTCCTTTGTGGAAGGGGTGTTTTTTGTTGCCTTGAAAGAGGTATTACAGGTAGTCCTTGTTTAGCAACCACAATTGGGACTGGCAAATTGGTCATTAAGCAAAGTGGTTGCTAAGTGAAACTGTGACTATGCTTTGGACCTTGCTTCAGCTTTCCTTTGCTTTACAGATCTTCAAAGGTCATAAATGTGAGGATTGGTCATAAAGTTACTTTGTCATCACTGTCATAACTGCAGACGGTCTCTAAATGAGGCAGTTGCTAAACAAGGACTACCTGTAGTGTGTTCCCTCCTTGAGAAACCCTCCCTGGATCCTATGTTAGAAAATTTTGTTCTGTCTACAACATCCCCTTTCTAGAGGAAATTGTGGAGGCATCTGTGGGAAGGAAACTTAAAGGAAACAGATTATTTCGAACCTTTTTATTTAGAGTTTAGGCCTAGATATGCACTGATAAGCAATCATCGTTGGGACCTAGTTAGGAGGAGTATGCCTTTTCTGGTCCTGTTAGGCCTGTTGGTGGCCTTTGACACCAATGACCATGCTATTCTTCTGGACCGCTTACTGGGGTAGGGTGCTTCAGTGGTTCCATTTCTTTCTCTATGGATGGTTCCAGTTAGTGATTGCAGAGGAGGGGAGAGGTCAGCCTAGTGGCCTCTGATATGCAGAGGGCCACAGGGTTTGATTCTTTTTTCCCTTTACTTTTTAACAACAATATGAAACCACTAGAGGATGTCATCCATTGGTTCAGGGTGTGGTGTCGTCAATACGCTGATGAAACCCAAATATATATAGGTAGTCCTCATTTAGTGACTGCAGTGAAACTGCGGCTGTGCTTACGATCAGCTTTTCTGTGCTTTACAGACCTACGAAGGTCATAAATGCGAGGTTTGGTTGTAAAGTTACTTTTTTATCACTGTTGTAACTGAGCGGTTACTGTATGAGGCAGTCGCTAAGCAAGGACTACCAGTACAGCCGTCCTAGGGCTCACTGGCAATAGGATTGAACTCTTGTCCCAGTATCTGGAGGTTATCACAGATTGGATAGGGAGAAACAAGTTGGAATTGCTGTTTGTACATTGAAATTCCCTGTAGTTTCTGGTGTTGTCTCTTGAATGGAGAAAGCAAGTTCATGACTTGAGGGTCCTCCTAATCTGTGAACTATCGCTGTTTGGGCAAGTGGAGACTGTGTGCAGGAGGGCCTTTGCCCAGTTCCAGCTGGTGTACCAATTGCTGTTCTCCCAGGAGTGGGAAGATCTAGCAACAGTAATTCGAGTTCTCATTGCCATCTGGTTGGACTACTGCAACGTGCTCTATACCTGGGGATGCCTTTAAAGACCGCTTAGAAACTGTAGTTAGTACAAAATGCAGTGACCCATTTATTAATTGGCACTAAACACTATGAACATATTACGTTTTTGCTGGGGGCCTGGTGTTGGCTGCCAGTAGTATTCTGGGTGCAATTTAAAGTGCTGGTTTTAACCTATAAAGCACCAAGGTACTTACAGGACTGTCTCCTTCAGCTAGAATCAGCCTGTCCAATACAAATAACTTGAGAAAAATTGTTGGCAATCCCCACTGCTGGGAAACAGGTGGGGGAGAGGAAGAGGTTTTTTTCATTCTGACCATCATATTGTGGAATAATTTACCATTAGAGATCAGGTTGCCTCCTATCCTGTTGGCCTTTCAGAAGTAGGTTAACTTAACTAATTAATTAGTTACAAGGTAATGCCTTAGAAATTGTTTATGTGCTTTGGTTTGAAAATAATTTTAAATATTTGTTACGATTTTATTTATTATTATATTATTGTATTATTATTTTCTTTTGTAAGTCACTCAGAATTGCATGATTGTGGTGGTCTAAAAATCTAATAAAACAAACAAATAAATATGTACTTATTTGCCCGACTTTGAAATAGGAAGAAAAGCAGCATGATTTGCCCTATTTGGTATACAATAAAATAGAAACTTACACTGACTCTGCAATATTTATTGCATTTTATAATTTTATAGCAATTATGAATGTATGAAACGATCGTTCACTTTTTTATTTTTAATCTCAAAACTATTTAGAAAAAAAATAAGAACTACTGATTGATATTGGTGAAATACAATAGTGGTCATTATGTCGAATGGTGTAGAAAATATTTGGTTGATTAGTCTAGTTTGGACATATTTACCCCTTGAATTGTATGAGCAAACTTTATTAGTACTTCTTGTTTTTTCTCAGTGCTTGTCCTGCCTGGTTGCAGGGTCCCTTGTTTTTGCACTGCACTCGCCTAATTCTTACAGTGGAGCTATCAGTGCACGATTCAGCAGTAAAGAAAGAAAATGTTGATTAATTATATAGAGTGTAGAAGTACCACTTAAAGTTATTTATATAGTAAGTAACTTCTCAATTATTTATACAGAGGTTTTCTTAACATGCTGATTCTAAAGTAAGTTAAAATGCAGATGAATGTAATAATATTAAGGTAGTTTCTTGACAGTTCTAATATGTACCAATTTGATTTATATTTTAGGAGATCGGGACCACAGTTGCCCTGTTCTGTTCATTCTAGATGAGTTTGATTTGTTTGTCCATCATAAGAACCAAACGTTACTATATAACCTTTTAGATGTATCACAATCAGCACAGACCCCTATAGCTGTTATTGGTCTGACTTGTAGACTGGTAAGACAATACAGTTTTTTCCCTATAAGCCGTTAGGAGTCTGTGCAAGTTCAAATACCAACTTCTGAAAATAATTCTCTGTTTTTGATTAGGTGCAAATAGAGATGCTTTCGGGAGTTGTGAATTGGTTTCAGTTATTAAATGTAGGAAGCTGTTTCATCCATACAGTGCATGAAAGTACAGCCAAAAGTACTTCACTGGCTGTTGGCTTAAGGGTTCTTCCTGATGCATTTTGAACACTGTCTGAGAAGAAAGTTCATATAGGTAGTTCTTACGTTGTTTTACTCACTAAACTGCTCTCAGTGGCTTGGAAGGGTAACACACAGATGCAGAGTCAAACCAATTACCAGATGTGGAACCACTCAAAGCAATGTGGATTGAAATGCCCCATATTATTCTGAGCTTGGGACTACTACCCTTCTGTTCATGTTTGTTAGCTGCTTGCAAACATCTGTTTATCCTCTGTGGGGCATAGAATGCTAGAGTAGATGGACTGTTGGCCTGATTCAAACAGCTCTTCTATTCTGCAGCATATGGGTGTTTAAGTGTTTTATTTTAAGCTTGGAACATTTAAAACTACTATTCCAAGCTCTTAATATTTTGCAATACCCCTAATTTAGTTTATAGATGAACTAGAAATTTGATTCATAAACATCTGAGTTTTGCTTAGAGCTACTTTTGAAATTTATGAGCGCTGCAGAATAATAGTATTAGATGTTTATCATTAAAAATATGTGATTTACTTGGATTAAATGATAATTGAAAGCTGTATTTGTAATCTTTTATTAGGATATTCTAGAACTCATGGAGAAAAGAGTGAAGTCAAGATTTTCCCACCGGCAGATACACTTAATGAATTCCTTTGATTTTAAAACATATTTGAATATTTGTAAAGAACAATTATCCCTTCCTCCAGAATTTCCCGAAAAGTCCTTTATCCAGAAGTGGAATAAAAACATACAGGTAATTTAAATACAGGCAGTAACAAACAACTGAATTGCCTGTTGAAGGTTCTCCAGATAAACTCAGGGAACAGAAATAACATTGACAGTTTACATTCTGGTTTCCAAGGTAGCAATTATATGTCTTAATCAATACATTGGTTTTACATATGACTGGAAAATTGGGAGAACAAAACCTGGATCCAAGAGTAGCTCTGGGGGAGGGGTGGCATTTTGGCCCTTTTGTCTTTTCTTTGGAACCCTGTGGCTATTTCAATTCTACAGTCAGATTTCTGAGGACAAAAAGAAGCAACAAGGAGGGAAGCGGGATTTGTCCATTGTTCCTGTTGCCTGCAAAATCATTCTGTTTGCAGAGTTCTTCCCCACAATCCTTTATCCAATGTTAGTATTAAAGAGAGGAGAATGTCAATGTGCAAGTCAAGTTGTACTTGATATTTTGCTCCTTCACCTTCCTACGTATATATGTATATATTAGGCTATACAGAGGTGCTTTGCGCTTTATTTCTTTTCTTCAGTGAAGCAGCTACGCATCCACATGTAATGTGAAGTCAGTGGTATAAAGTATAAAGCAGCCATGTGAGCCTGGAAAAAGATATAGCTGCTTTATTAGTTTGAGGAGTGATGCTTTGTTCCTGCCAGTTAAAAATATCTCTTTCGAAGGATGTGCACAGCCATATTAATTTAACTATAGCCACCATGAACATGCTAATATATGCATCCATCATGAATGTTTTACTACAGTCTACCTCTTCAGCTAAAGTTCCGAGAGCTTCTGTGCTAATATGCAGTTTAAACAATTGAACGTGTCATTATGTAAGCTTATTCAGCTCAGTCTGGTTCATAACATTCTCTAAACAAGATGGATATTAAATGAGATGTTTATCTACAGACATAGATATTGCTTAAAAGTTTTGAGTTTTGAAATTGGACACAAAATGCCCAGTCTTAGAATAGATGGTATATACCTTGAGAGGCAGCTTTTAAAGCATAACAACGAGGATGGATTAAATTCTAAGTGATTTATTTAGCAATGATTAAATGGTTAAATAGTTGGTTTAAAATTTAATTTCCCATTGGTAATTCCCTCATGTATTCCTGAACTACTAAAACATTTATATGGTTTCATTCTTACATGTCTTTGTTATACAATAAAATCTCAGTTTTGCAGACATTAATACAACAGACTTAGCATGTAGTGAATCAAATCTTTGTCTTAAATTACGGGTAATCCTCACTTAATGACCTTAATTGGAACTGGTAATTCTGTCGCTAAGCGAAATGGTCATTAAGCAAAACGTGACCCCACCAAATTACAACAGCAGTTCCAGTTGTGGCTATTAAGTGAATCATCTGCAGTCATTAAGCGAGACATCGCATGACTATGACTTGCAACCTCCTGCCAGTTTCCCCATTGACTTTGCTTGTGGGAAGCCAGCTGGGAAGGTTGCAAATGGTAATCATATGACCGTGGGATGCTGCGACCATCATAAATGCGCAATGGTTGCCAAGTGCCTGAATCACAATCATGTATCTGTGGGGATGCTGCAATGGGGTCATAAGTGCAAGGACTGGTCATAAATCACTTTTTTCAGCGCTGTCGTAACTTTGAACAGTTAAACAAATGGTTGTTAAGTGAGGACTACCTGTATATAAATTGTGGCACTCCCGTACCTTTATATTTAACAGATGTTCATGAGTAAAGGACCTTCCTCCCCCAATTAGTTAAACATGGTTTCACTCTATAAATCTAGTGTGCCTTCTTTTTCTTTTTCAATACAGAATAGAACCTTTGTGTGCCTAACTGCCATTGTATTTTGCTTTATGGACTTTTGCTGTATCGACTTACAGGAAAACTGACCAATGTTGATACCTTTTCTCCTTCGGTTCCGTCATACCTATTCAAAAAACAGCAACAACATATTTTTATTAAGTGAAAATAAGGACTAATAATGACAATACTAATTGGAGAAGTATATTTTTAGCATCAAAATAGCTATTTACTAATTATTTATGAGATAATTGTTTATATTTAAAAATGATTAATTCTTCATTTGTATATAAAAACTTTTAATTGAAGCTTTTTGCCTGAAATAATTACTACAGAGAAGGCTACAACTTTACGCTCCTTTGGAGAATATTTCAGGAGCCATAGGAATTTCAAATTCTTCCCCTGATGCCAGAGCAAGAGAACCAAGCCTCACTGGTGAACTTTCAGAAGGGTCCATAACAAGTGCTTCTCTGAAAGCAGAATATAAAAAGAAGACACACTGAAAGATACTGTGGATTCACAATACTGCTCTGTTCCTGGAACATTAGTTCATTTTGTGAGGTTCATGGAATGTGGACCAAGCAATGGGCTGCCTTAGCGGTGGCCCCCAGTTTTGGATTACCCTACTCCAGAGGTACAGATGGCCTCAACCCTGCCATCAAGCCCCATGGAGCAAGGTAGTGTCAAGCAAGCCAGAATCATACCGATTTCATTAATGAGCTTTAATGAAAGAATTAGGAGCGCTGTTCAGAATCTTGGAAACTATGCCTGGAAATTTCAACCTTCTATTAGTGAGGTCATTATAGGAGCCTCTTTGAAAGTTTTGCATCTCTTCTGCCTGGGCTTTCTGCGCAGGCCTAAGCTGTGTTTCATAGAAAAGCCACAAATGAATTCTATTGTCTGTTTGTTGTTTATGTCTAGAGTGCCTCCTGTTTCTTTCTCACCCTCCTCACATTTCCTCAGATGAGCTTTTTTTGTAAACAAGCTAAAACCATTGTTTTTAAATCTGCATTTGGCCCTCTGTCATTCTTAAGCACTCAGAGTCTGTCAGGATCAGGGTGTGAATAAATATGGGAAATAAGTAAGTAAACATTTCATGCCCATTGTGATCATTAAGGCATTTGTAAAATGAAGGCAAAACCCTTCGCAGCTAAATAAAAAATAAAGCAGCACTACTATTATAAAGCAGCGTATTATAAAAGATGGTTCTGCCTGAATTCCTCCTTTTCTGTCCCTCTGGAGAATAACTTGCTCATTCAGTTGGTTTAATCCTAAATGTAGCTGTGTTTTAATAATTTACAACTGGTAGGTTTAAATTTTTTTTTTCAAATTGGTTTAGATTTTCTAAAATTGATTATAGGTAGTCCTCACTTAACAATCTTAATTGGAACCGGAATTTCTGTCGCTAAGCAACATAGTTATAAAGTGCAATGTCAAATGACTGCGCCACTTAGCGGCAGAAATTCCAGCACTTCCGATTGCTGCTGTTATGTGAACCATTGGGGGTTGTTAAGCAAGGATGTCATGTGGTTGCCATTTGTGACCTCCGGATGGCTTCCCCATTGACTTTGCTTGTAGGAAGCCAGCAAAGAAGGTTGCAAACAGCGATCGCATGACTGCAGAATGCTGCAACTTCATAATTACAGGATCGTGGTCATGTGACCGCAGGGATGCTGCAACTGACATAAGTACGAGGACCGGTCATAACTACCACTCATTCAGCACCATTGTAAGTTCAAATGGGTGCTGAACAAGTGGTTGTTACATGAGGACGATCTGTATGCCACTTTTTCTGGCAATGCATATTTGTGTTATTGATAAATATGTAGTCGTACATGTTTTGATGTTAATTAAGCAACTCTTAATATTTCCTGACTCATATAAAGATACATTACAATATCTGAAAAGTGGTGTTTGATCAATAATTTTCAAATTAATTTTAGTCTCTTCTAGAAGATTTAAAAGTTCAAGATGTTCTACAAAATCAGTTTCATTATAGTAAAGACCTGCGGTGTTTATTCATGTTGCTGGTAAGATGTTAGTATTTTAATTTATTATTCCTAATCAAGAAATAAACTGATAATTCTGATAAATGGAAAGAAGTACAATTGCTAGGGGAAAAAAAAGGAAAAAAATTCTGATTTATTATGCTAAAGCTTATAATCATTACATGATAAATGGTTTAAATATTTGTGTTTAAAATGTATTTGTTCTCTCGGTACACTGCTGTGCAAATCACAGTTGGCCTCAAAGATGGAGGATGTTCGTTTTAGGAAAATTTAATGTGAATTTTGAAAGCCATTAAATTTTAAATTTTGTAATTTAATATATTGAGCGCTTGTCTTTTTGGGCCATAGAAGCATAGTTCTGCTTGAACAAGAGTTTTCATCCATTAATTCTTGCATGTACACTCTAAATTAGCTCTGGAAAGTCCAGTCTTTTGAGTGGATTCAATGATTTGATGGAGAGGTGAGGCGGGTTATGTTCCTCGATTGAATGTCATTATGCCAGCAGATTGTACTATCTTTAGAATAATGGTTCCCAACCTTTTTCCTGAATGGATTTGACTCTTTCCAAACTAATGTTAATCAAGATTTATGCAACCAGAAACAGTTGGCATGCCTGTCTTGCCCACTTTTTGCATTCTGACTTTTCTGTAAGTGTCCTGGCTTTTTATGACCAGAAATTTTCCATGATGTCTGAAAATCAGAGTTTGTATGCTCAAACTCATACAGGGTGCTAGCTGAATATATTCCATTGTTGCTAACATTGCATTTATGTATGTATGTATGTATTTATTTATTTGACTTGTCCCCGCCCATCTCCCCACAACGGGGGACTCTGGGCGGCTTACAACAAACTAAAATTGGAAATACATAATTAAAATTATAAAAAAGTTTAAAAGTTATAAAAACCAGAATTTACAAAGATAAAGATAAAGAGGCTAAAAGATTTAATTTAAATAATTTAAATAATTTTTACTATGCTGAAAATTACTTCAAGGTTTTAGTTTTACCTGCTAAAGATTATGAGAATTTATGTACAGGATAAAGCTTTTGTGATCAGTGCATTGCAGGCATAAAATTGTTTTTTTCTTAAAAGTGGTCATTATTACTGTATTTAGTTAGGACCTGCAATTGAGGTGCAAAATGGAAAATGGATTTAACATGCTCTGAACAAAGAGACCCACTCAGAAGCTTTTATTGGAACATTCTGAATGGGGCTTCTTACAACAGAACAGAAATCATTTTAAGTATTCTACTATAGAAAACCATGGACATTTTCAGTAAGCCCCTTACTCACTCATTTGTTATCCTATGGTGGGAGTCCATGCCGAGCCCTATTTTACCACTTAACCTCTATATGGATGCAATGGATCCATACTGCCATCCTCGTTTGCTAGACAATTCCACCAGAAAAAGGACATGTCCAAATAAGCCTGAGCAAAACATCTAAATCTGCGCCCCAAGATTTTCACATGACTCAGCTTTATGCTAAACAGGTACTTACTATTAGAAACATCTGGAAAACCCCTGATCAGATCATCCAGGTAAGTTAATCAGCTTGAA
This sequence comes from Liasis olivaceus, assembly GCA_030867105.1. Lineage (NCBI taxonomy): Eukaryota > Metazoa > Chordata > Lepidosauria > Squamata > Pythonidae > Liasis > Liasis olivaceus. Next base: position 133,533,437 of record CM061349.1, on the reverse strand, counting down.
TTTTCCTTCCTGGAAGCTACCCTCACCTCCTGTTTTGTCCTGGGGTTGGACAAACCTGGGGTATGCTGTCCCAAACCTAAGACAAAGCTCCAAAATACACTGTATTTTATTCTGAGCAAAAACAGCCACATTAAGCTTGAGATGTTACGTACCTCTATCCTGCAGCAATGATCTATAATTATTACTGCAGTAATTATAGCAACTTTTGGTGAAAAAATGTAGATTTTATTTGGGAATGAACAATTAAACAGTTTATTTTCTATTCTCAGATGCTTGCTTCAAATAATATAACTGCATCCCACCCTTATATTCGTGTCTCTGACTTCCTTGAAGCAAGCAGACTTTGCAGAATGGACACAAAAGCAAATATTGTGCATGGTAAGCCATATTTGTAATAAATGAATATATACATTTTCAGTATAGCATTAATGGAGGAGGTGATTATTACATAATTTATGTGCAAGCATAAAATTGCAAACAGGATTTTATGCATGTGTAGAAGCATATACCGTAGAGACAGATTTTCTCCATTCATTTTGAAACTTGATGAGCAGGCTTGCTAAACCAGGGGTTTATTGTATATAAAAAATGTTAGGATTACACACACACACACACACTATTAAAGAATTTTTAAGAGAATAAAAACAATACAAATTTTGAACGAAAAAAGCAGAAAAGTAATAAATAAAAAAAAATAGAAGAATAAGAAAGAAAAGTTATAAAGAAGTAGCTTCTGATTTTAACAGCAGTTATAAGTACATTTCTATTTTATCCTCTCTAAGGTTACAACATAATTTCCTTCTTTCCATAGTCTACCCTTTCTAATCATCAAACCCATAAATCACAAGTTAATTTTTCCCCCTTTTTTTCAGCAAAAACTCCATATGAGGTTTCCAATCACTAATAAGTGTGGTTACAGTCCTTTCTCTAATCAGACAAGTCAATTTTGCCATCCCTGCTAATTCTGTCATCTTCATCAGCCATTCCTCCATTGTGGGTATTTCACAGTCTTTCAATTTTTGTGCATATAATAATCTTGCAGCAGTTATATATAAAAACAATATTCCATTTTCTAATGGTCTGTCCATTAGTCCTGGCAAGAAAAGTTCTGGTTTCAATTGAATATTAATCTTTAAAATTCTTATTGAACCCAAACTTTTCTGGCTTTTTTACAAGTCCACCAGGCATGACAAAATGAGCCTTCATGTTTTCCACATTTCCAGCATAGGTTTGAAGCACCTTTATATGTTCTAGATAATTTTTCTGGAGTCATGTACCAATTGTATATCATTTTATAAAAATTCTCTTTTAAGTTATAACATGATGTACATTTCACTCCTTTCAGCCACATACTTTCCCATTATTCCATCAGTATATTATGTCCAAAGTTTCTTAGCCTGTTTTATAATACACTCTTTCACTTGTTCTTCCATTTCAAATTTCAGCAAAAGTTTATACATTTTAGCAATTATATGTTCATCATTTGTACATAGTTCAATTTCAAATTCTGTCTTGTGCTGTTCAGTTCCAAATGTCCTGTTATCTACCTTAAAACTTTCTATTAAATGGATCTGAAAACAATTGAAAGCTAAATCCCTCTGCAGTCAATCTCTTGATTTCATCTTATATTCTCTGTGCGCTTGTTCTAACAACTCTCTCTATATTTACCATCTCTCTTTGCCTACTGTTTCTTTTCTATAAAATGCTTCTTGTGCTGAGACCCATAAAGGCATTTTCGGGCACAATCTGGGTTTATATCTATTCCATATTCTCAATATGGCACTTCTAATATAGTGATTTTTAAAACCTACATTAACCTTAACTTTATTGTACCATGGAAAACCATGCCATCCAAACCTTGCTCTTCTAGTTCTAAAATTCTCTTATTTTTCAGCAGCACCCACTCTTTCATCCGAACCAAGCAGCAGGCTGCAAAATACAATTTCAAATCAGGCAGTCCCAATCCTCCTTGTTCCTTTGCATCTTGGAGGAATTTATATTTAACCCTTGGCTTTTTACTTTGCCATACAAACCTATGGCATTAAATGGTACATCAGTTGTCAACATAGGTATTGTTTGAAACAAAAACATCATTCTAGGCAATACATTCATTTTTATCACAGAAATTCCTTCCAACATCGACAATTGTAATTTCTCCCATCTTAGCATATCTTTCTTAATTTCGTTTCATGTCTTAACATATTTGTTCTGAAATAACATACAATTCATATTAGTCATAGTAATACCCAAGTATTTTACTATTTTCTCACTCTTAATACCAGTTTTTCAGTTCTTTTTGCTCTTCCATCCTTGTTTTTGCTAACATCTTTGTTTTCTCATTGTTAATTTTAAATCCAGCTAATGCACCAAAATCCTTTAATTTTTCCATTAATATTTCTATTCCTTCCAAAGGATTTTCCATAATTATCACCAAATCATCAGCTTTAAACAAGAAAGTCCAGTTCAAATTGTCAAAGACCTTTTCTGCATCTAGAAAGATCAGTGCAGCTTGTTTTTTATTATGTAGTTCTAAATATTCCAAAATGTCCAATATATTTCTGATATTATCTCTCAACTGTCTTTTGGGTAAAAACCCATATTGATCTTCATGAATAAAGTTCTGTACGATGATTTTCAGCTAAAGTCATTGTGAATAACTAAAATTGTTAGGATAATCTTGAAGGTCTAAATGCATGTGCCAAATGATGTATATAAAAAATGATTGCAGGCACAAATGTTTGCATATTCTATTTGGATTTGAACATGAAAATTATGCTTTGGATATTTTAAAAGATAAGAAGAGGTGCTAATTTTTATCAACTTTCTCTTCTAGGTCTGTCTGTGCTGGAATTGTGCCTCATAATAGCTATGAAACATTTAAATGATATTTATGAAGGAGAACCATTTAATTTTCAGATGGTTTATCATGGTGAGGTGATAGTAGGTTCTTTCTAAAAGATATATTGTTCCCCTAAAACCGTAAAATAATACGTATTTGTTAATGCAGAGTATCAGAAGTTTGTTCAGAGGAAAGCGCATACTGTGTACAATTTTGAGAAGCCTGTTGTCATGAAGGTATGTGCACTTTCTTTCCTAGAAAAGCTGATTTCTATTTTATTGTCACAGAACATTAATGTTGCATTCTGGATATGATAACAATACAGATGCTTTAACATTTAAACACGTTTTGCTAAAACGTTGGTGCTGAAATATTCTGTTTATATGAATTTGTGTATTTGATCATTATGTTTGGTGTTGTACTGCCCTCTGGTGCCCATTTAATGCATTTGTGTAGTTTCCCATTTTAAACTAATTTGGAGCTGATTTTGATGCTAAAAAATGGTTTAGATGGATTTTGATTCTAATTTTACTTATACTTTTTAGTGAATTACCTTTAAAACTACAGAATATAGTTTAGATTGAATCTACAGATTATTTGCTTGTATTGCTTTATTTTTAGGCCTTTGAACACTTACAGCATCTCGAATTGATAAAACCTGTAGAAGGCCCATCTAATTCTGTACAGAGAGAATATTTGCTGATGAAACTGCTTCTGGACAGCAGCCAAGTTTTAGAAGCTTTGCAAGTGTATCCAAACTGCCCAACTGATGTCAAACAATGGGCTATATATTCAGTCCAATGAATATAGATTTCATAAGTTGGAGTCGCATTGAAGTTAACCAGTCTTCAAAATCAGCATTACTATTTGGAAAACACATCTTGAAATTATGGGTGCTTGTCTTCAGCTGTATGGGACTTGCTTAAATCATGAGGGATCCTCTTCTTTTTAAACAAAGCAAAATTTCCCAGGAAGTGTATTATTTGGACCTAAATTAGAAATTACCACATTAAAATGATCTCAAGTATCAAATGAAAATTATTTCTCCATTTTAGTTCATTTTAATTTTTTTCTGGTCGCTAGTATCTATTGCCCAAAATGTATGCAAAGAAACATCTTGTGCTAGTAATATTATCAGTAGAGTATCTGAAAAATCTGTATTCTGTTATACTTCAGTAGGAAAGTAAGCATTTTTCTAAAGAGTTGAAGAGACTCATAGTCATTTTGTGAATTTATCAGTAGTTACTCAGGACAGCAGGAACAACTTACTTAGTCTTAAAATACAATTCCAATAAAGTCCTGATTTTGGTATATTACACCTATTTTAATATTGAAGTAACAACATAATATTTCCTGACAAAAGGGCATGGTAAGCAGGAACAACCTATGTAGACATTTCCCTGTAAAATGTGCAAATATAATATCGCAGACTCAGGAGCTAGGACAGTAGGGCAAAATCTTTTAATAATACATATATATTCCTACATACTGTCTGTTGAATTACTGCAATGTAAAGCTGGATGTTAAAGGCAATGTGTTTGTAAATTACCAAGTTAAACTGTTACCTACGTAAATGATGACTGAAAGGTATAAATTGGTTTTATGGATTATTCATATTTAAAGAGAGATTCTGTTTTCAGGATTTAAAAAAGCTGAACTTTTTAAAGTTCATATGAACTCATATGAACTTCTTGTAAGATGAGCAATTTGTTTAATAAACTGTTCCAATAAAGCACTACATTCAAAATATACAGAGACATTACCTACCTGGTTCACCTGATGAAAAAATTTATTCGCAGACATGATTTGTGCATTTCCTATAATTTGTTTTATACTGCCGTTTGAAGTAAAGCCTTCTCAAAACAGTGTACTCAGTAACATTTGAAAGCAATAAAACATAATACAGTGGTACCTCGGGTTACGACCGCCCCTCCTTACGAATTTTTTGAGATACGAGCAGCTCTGGCCCCAAAAATTTACCTCGACATGCGAGCTCCGCCTCGAGCTACGAACTGGATCCGCGGCCATTTGCCCTGCTGCCATGCGGTTGCGGCTTCCTGTGGGCGAGATCGCGGTAGCAAGGAGACGTTCGGTGAGGCTTGTGGTGTGTTTTGTGGCGTTTGGAAGGTTTTTGGTGTGCTTGTCAGCATGGCTCCAAAGAAAATGTTTCAGAACTGTTTAACCATATGTATTTACATTGAACCTTATGGGGAAATTTGCCTTGTGGTGCGACCAAATTCGGAGGGCGGATTAGCCGTATTTACATTGAACCTTATGGGGAAATTTGCCTCGTGGTGCGACCAAATTCGGAGGGCGGAACGGATTAACCATATTTACATTGAACCTTATGGGAAAATTTACCTCCCGTTGCGACCAACTCGAGTTGCAATCAGAGTCACGGAACGGATTAAGTTCGTGACCCGAGGTACCACTGTACAATTAAAACTGAAATATAAATATACAAACGTTAAAACTCTAATTTATAAAATAAACATGAATTGCTGAATGTAAGCAGACTAGGGCACCCCAGATTTGCTTCTAGTAGGTGTTTAAAAAGGTGTAGTCAATCTGGTGATCCCTTGGGCCATAAGAGCAGGACTTCTTTTACTATTTTCAGGGTTCTATCACATAGACGTAGATGGCCTTTCAAATGCTCAAACTCCTTTAAATTTTAAAGATAATTTTTAAAGGTGAGTATCTTTTAATTGGACTTGGAACCACTGTAGAAATTGGAATTTGTACTGGATGTTGTGATCATTTAGTTGTACAAGGATATAGCTACCATGTATTAGAAACAAGAACATAAGCAATAAAGGAGGTAGCAAATTATACCAATAGTGCATCTGGAAAATCAGGAATATGTTGTTCTTCTACTTGCCTTTGGTATTACATCATAATGTGCAGAGTGTATGCAAATTGGATGAATTGGAATGCTAACATGAAACATTAAGTGCAGTCTCATGGGAATCACCAAGGCTTTGATAGAGTATCACATGAAGTTTCTGAACAAACTTACAGTTTCAGTTACTAGCAAGACTTGCTGTCAATTGTCCTGGATGATAAATCAGTACAGTATGTTAAAAGGCAAACCTGGAGATAATGTGTGTTTCCATTAATAGCATCAAGTTCAGCAGCACTCCTGGGTTGTGTACTTGGTTCTTCAATGCAACAATTCAATCTAACCTTGCTCTCACACTAGCTAGTTAGGTAGGTTCTCTTGGTTATGGACCCTTTTGTCATACCTGGATTAGGCTTATCTTCTTTGGTTTTTTACCGTCTTTTAGGGACTAGCTAGAATTAATTAGTAGAGCTGTTTCTCATGTGTTTATTAATGAAACTAGCGTAATATTTGGGGGGGCAACAGGCACACTGGGAATGCATTGGACACTCACAACAGAAAGGGGGAAGGTATTTCTAGCCACCAAATGGATGCAGCGATGGAGAGTCACAAAAACACCCATTTAACGTAAGGCAAATGAAGTTGCTTCTATTGCAGCATACTTTTTGCCTGTTTTTATTGGGCAGGTAATCACAACTCCAAAGTATTGGATTGCCACAACCTGGTATCTGGCACTTAGTTTGGCAGTATCTTTTAATTTTAAGATTAAATTTATTTTAAAAAATAGGGCGTAGGTCAGCGAATATTGACAGACATGAAGTAATGGGAATTGATCCAAAATATATAATTGCTTCCACTCTGCTAGAATCTTGACAGAACCTCCAGAAGGAGTTGAGGAACCTCAAAGTTATGTTCCAAATCTGTTCATGGAATGGACAATTGAAATTTTAATATGCCTATTTTAAATAGCTTTGTGGTTTCTACCAAGTATTATATTGCAAAGCACAGCATTCCAGAATGAATGGAAATTCGTGGCCTGAGAAGACCTTAAAAGACACATTTCTGAAACTAATCTGTGGTGAAACTAAAATATACTAGTGGCAGCATCTGGCATACTGTGGCAGGAAGGTCATTCCCTTTTTGTGTGTACTTGTTTTCCCATATACGTGCACTGGAGATACCATGTATTGTTTTTACCTAATTCTGTTCTAAATTATCCCTTGCGTCCCTTTTGCATTTCATTCAGTGGCTATCTAGTAAATTCGTACCACGAGTGTGGATGAAATGACTATATAGATTTTTTTTTGCTGTTATATTGCACCAAGTCCTTAACCAAATTAATTTAGGGTTAATTTAGTTTCTAACAAGTATCTCCAAGAAATCTTTAAGGCCTAGTGATATAAAGTAGCAATATATCCATAATTTAAGGAAGTGAAAAAAATCTCATAATTCAATTATACACATATCAGAATTCAGTTACCTGATGCTTGGTATGTCCAAAATAAAGCCTCATGCTTTTCCATAAGGTTTAGCATTACAATACACCCATGCTCTATTAGCTTGTTGCTTTAACAACAGTCTTATTCAGCAACTATTGTGCAGCCTCTGCAGATTCTAAATATTATGTTAATTATCAGAAAGGAATTTAAGCTATTACTGTTCTTCAAGCAAGAATTGGGGAGACAAATGTAGGGTCTGTGCTTGTATTTTGCCATATAGTGCCTGAATAGGGTACATCATTCTCAACCTGTTATGCACTTAATTGCTACTTAAGTTATTGCTCCACACATTACTTTCTCGAAAATCTTTAACAAAAAGCTTCAGGCAATCATGGACTTTTGTCAGAATAAGGACCACTGAATTAAATGAGTGATCACAGAAAGTTTTGATGTAAACTGAGTGGGCACTGGCTTCTTTACCATCAGATTAATCAGCAAAAATTAAAACCATTCTTTACCACCTTTTGTTATGCCTTATATAAGAGACAACAGAGTTAATGTTTCAGTAATGTAGAATAGTGCTGACTTGGAAAATGAACATACTCCAGAGCTCAGAATATTCAAGAATGCTTTTATTACTTACTGAAAACAGCCCATAATTATACCTATCATCAAAGTTGTTTGTTGAAACACAAGTCTTTCCCAATCATATTTCACATATTGGATGTAATTATAAGTGAAAGAATGAGATGCTACTCCCCTAAAAACCTGCTTTTCCTCCCAGTTAACCCTCTAATCACAAATAAGCATAGGTAGAAGAAAGGGACTGAAAACAATACCATCTAGAGTCTTTTACAGCAGGTACCAGTAGCCCATGCCCCTTTGGATATTGCTAAGTTGAGGCTATCAGTTGCCCTTGGTAGCATGTTAAATGGTGAGAGATGATGCTGGGAATTATTCGACAGTATCCGGAAGCCCTAGGCTTCCTTGAAGCCACACATTTGGAAGGTAAGTCATAAGTTGGACCTCATTCTTAGAACAAACAGTACTCAACTACAGTAAGGCTTCCTATGTTGTATCTGAAAATGTGAAGTAGGCGATCACAGGGTCATGACTTGCAGCATTGTCTTCAGTCATTAGGACACCTTGTCCCCCAATAACCTCTTTCATATAGAGTGCTGTACAATGAGAATCACATGAATTGAGCTGTGTATTTTGCAGTTCTTTATTTAGTTAAATTATCAGCTTAGTTTTTCAGAACTGTCAAGCTTTTTAAAGCTCAATTATATCAAGCAATAAAAAGAGAAAGCAAAATTTCTTTAGAGATATATTTTAATCCCAAGATTTCCACTGTATTAAATGTAATTGCCTCAGTGGCACTTTCTGTGTTTATTTTGTTCCAGATGATGTATAGTCTACTTTTACACGGTAGATGTGATTGTAAAGAGTTGCTAATATTGGCCAAAGCTATTTGCAGTATAAAGATGTTCTCAGTTTTAATTTAAACATTTGTAGTAGAAAAAAGATTTAAATGCTGCTCTTAAGGCTGACTTTCTGCCAAAAGACATTTCATTTGTGATTGCTGAAATACAGTTATAATTCACTTTTCCAAATTGGCAAAACAAAATCTGAGAAAAGAAACATTGTTATGTACAATACTAAAATGTAATTCACTTTAAAAGAACCAATCAGAATAGAGTGTGCAAGTCATAGTAGTCACTTAATTTTTTATTCATCGTTCTGTGGGAATAGGGAAAGAGAAGCATACATTTATACAATATTTCACAATCACTTTTATCCAGGATGGGGTTATTTTCTCTTAAATACTTGCCAAAAAAAATAGCAAGAGCAATTTGACAGTAGTACAACAACCTGTGCCCAGAACACTGACAAGTACCGAGTAAAGCTAAAATAATTGCTTACCAATATTTTGAGAGGTAACATCTTATATGGACTTGAGTGTGCATTAAAAAAAAAAGTACTGCTGGTTGAATATCCTGAGGTAAATGGTGTTCCAACAAGGATACTATTTTTATCCCTTGCTCATAATCCTGTACATAGCTTGCTGAATCTTATACCAAATATTCCTAATAAAAATGCATTAAAAAGTTTAAAAAGAGAATTGGAAAAAGGTCAACCAATCAGTCACCTCACTTTGTTAAACTACGATCAGCAATTTATTCTGTAGAACAGTAGTATGAACACTATTTATTACTACTACATCTGATTACACCTTAGTTATGCAAGAGCTACTCCACATGGATTTTGCTATCAAAGAAGGTATAAAGTTGTGTATTTTATTCCAGACTCATTTCAGAATACCACCATGAATGAGAACACTAGGTCAAATAACTCCAACAATTACGAGGCACAATCTGTTCCAAAATGCTAAGTTATATTTAGCAACTGTACAAAGAGTAGTCATGCATCATGTGATATAAAGTTCTTAGCATCTAACACAAACTGAAAAGGTATTGCAAAGTTTAGACTTTGAAGTTGTTCACAAAACTGGCTAATCAGAAATCCTGTGGCAATTATATGGCAGCCAACTAAGTAGACACAGGCAAACCAAAGGACAATGAAAGCTTGAGCCTCAGCCCTAGCTTTTCTTCACAAGTCAAAGATACAAGGTAAATCACCAGAGCTGGCCGGATCAATACAAGCTGTATGGTTCAAGTACAAAAAGCAACAACAGCCACAATATCTGCCAGAAAGCAGAGCACCTTTCCTAGCTCAGACTTCAATGTGTTAATTTCTCAGTATAGATCTTGGCTTAAGCATTTTGAAAGAATTGCCCACCCCTACATTTTTCAAACAAAGAAGCTGAGATTTCCTGCAAGACTATCTTGCAGTATGGTGGATTTTAACAATTTCATAGATTCTACCAAAAAAGAGCTTTAAGAAAGTTTTTTTGGACATGTGATATCTTGAAAAACATCAGACTAGATGTGTGTGTGTGTGGGGGGAGTTTTGGAAAAAAAGTTTTTTACTTTTCTCATGTAGACATTGTTCTGTTTGATTGTCAATTTTGATGATTTCCCCTATATGACCTGCAATCACAAATGCATTTGCAAAAAATACCCCTGAAAAGATCTCACCTGGCTTGAGTCATATTGGTGGAAGTTTGTATTTGATAGAAAACTGCTCTATGAAGCTGTGGTGGGAGGCTTGCAACCAGGAATGGTTTTTGTAGGCATGTGCTTTTAAGATGGTCGCTGATTAATTTCTGCATTTTCCTAGTATGAATATTTTCATTTTGAGGAAAAACCATACATACCAAACATTCATAACATTTTAGGCAAGATGTTGCAAAATCAACCCTAAAAGTAGAAGTAAGCAAAAAATCTTCCTTTATTCAAAAATACATTTGAAGAACAGTCCCCCTATGTTAGTTAACAAAAGTAGCAAGTTATGCCCAACAACATCCATAATCAAATTATGGTGTTGAACTTGGGAACTATGAGACAAAACACGCCTCCATGAAGTAGGCCAGTTGCAGAGGAGAAATGCTCTAATACTTGTCCCTGTTTAGAATGTGATGTCCAAAATCTTCCTTATAAATAATTCCTCTACATTTTCAGAGGTCAGTAGATAACAAAAAAACTCACTGTGATTTTATAAATCTTTAAAAGAGAACATTCACAGTGAATAACTGTAACCTTTTTTCAAATAAATCTAATGTATTATTTAAATTAAAAAAACTGACTAGAATCTTATAATACTGGCTACTGTTGGTTCAGTACTTTCATTTTTGAGAATTAACTTACTTTGGCCTGTATACATATAAACTATTCAAATAATTGTAGTGTATTACTACCTTTTAAAAGTAATACCTTTGGCACCTGTCTACTTTCTGCCCCTTTTGCTAGAGTCTTCTTAATGGTAAGGCTCAACATCATCAATGCCAATAACTCCTTCAATACAGTAGTTTAAATTTAAAGTCGTAGGGCTTTTTTTTCCCCTTTCTTTCTTTTTTTGCTAGACTGTGCTACATTATAATTTCCATTGAAATAATTGCATATTTGATGGTAAGGTTTTTGTTTTTGTTTTTAAAAAAAGAGTCTGTATTTTTAATTTTTTAGTGACCACAAGTTAAACCTATGCATCACTGATCAATATTACTCTGACAAGCCGGCACCAAAAAATCAAGTGATGTGCAACTACAAAAGGTAACACATAGAAAGTGTGGAGTTCAGGGTAATGAAGCTTCCTGAGGTGATCCTGAAACAACAACACAGTGGAAATAGTTATGTCCAGTCCTAGGCCCATGCATTGGGTGGGTGGAAACATTCTTCCTGCCTCCTCCTTCCCACAGCAGCCCCCAAATAGCTGGAAGAATCTCTGTACCGCATTTGCGCGGAGCAGGAGCTGGGTTGCTGAGGGGAAAGGGAAGGAAGTTAGCCTCCACCATCTTGCTGCATGTGTCTCTGTGTGGATCAACCCACTGTGTCCTGTTTAGTGAAATAGAAAATAACACCAGACAAAACATACATAAAACAGCAAAAGCTTCTTTAAAAGAATTAAAGTTAAGAGCTTTCCAGTGCCAGAGCTCAATAAAATAATAATAATAAAAATCATGCTTAAATTTTCAAATTCCCATCAGACACAGCAAACCTAAATATTTAGTAAAATAAATGTGTATGCTATTTTGAGAACTGGAGATAAAGCTTTTAACTAAAAATTGGGGAAGTTCGTCATTTAAAATGCAATACATTTTTAATACATAAGCTAGAACAAGGAAAGGCTAACACACCATTTTAGGAATGGCCATGGACTGTTGGCATGAAGCACAGCTTATAACCTTTAAAAAATACACCATGAATCTGTAATGCATCATTTACAAAATCTGGATCAATTTATTATTTCAGTTTTATTAGTGTTGTCAATTCAATTTAGCATAGGTGGAATTGAGGTATACCTTGTTGAGGGAGGTTAAGTAATGCTTGGAAGCCTTTTTGCTAGATCCCACTTTGATTACATAGAACAGCAGCACACTAAACATTCACAAGCTGTGTCATATTGGCATTACAATAGTCATTTATATAAACACAACAGCAAATGCAATAAAAACAAGTTACCCTTTTTCTTAAATCTGAAATGAAATGTCTGATTTAAAAAAAATAGCAGTAGTTCATTTTAAGGAATTAGTCTGACATGTTAAGAAATACAATGTCAGTTTTTAAAATGTCTGACAAGCCGAGATAGGTCCATGTTCTTCAGATAAATTTAACATTATCTTGCCATTTCCTCAGGCATATGCAGTAAGTCTCCTGGATCCATGTCTGGAGAAGTACAAGGAGGAATCTTCCTATTGACACTTCAGAGATAGACTTACCATATTTCACACTGAAAATTACTGACCAGAAACAGGCCAGTTGACTTGGCAGTTCCAGTGCTGAGTCTTATTGGTCAAGAAGTGTGACCAGTGCTACTATCATAGACTGGATTCTTTGGGAGGAAAATCCACATTTGTCACCATAGTGACCACAGTCACAATGTCTTCTGTTGTTATAATGTTTGTTAGTCTTTGCATCTGAATAATCCTTTCCTCTACACAGCCTGCTGATAATCGGGCTTCTGCATCATGATCCCAACACTCTTCTATTGTTTCACAGAGCATTGCCATTCCCTAAAGGTAACAACAAGAAGGAATACAGTTTTTGAATTCTTATGCAACAGACAGAATATAAATGTAATGTCATGAAATACATAAATAGCATCTAAGTTATATCAAAATGAAAACAAAAAGAACAAAAAATCAGGTGAGTGATATTAACACTTTCTACGTGATGCTGACATTGAGAAGCTGCAGCAAGTGCCTAATTCTGAAATCCAGAATCACATTTGGAATTAGTGCAGGCTGAAGAGACCATCATACAGCACTTACTGTTTATCTGCCCTAGCTATCAGCCCAAATACATAACGTAGGTTCATGATTGTTACTTCTCTAGATACAGGACTAGATCCTGTATATCTGAAAGGCTACTTCAGTATACTTAACAGAAATGACATTGTTTCAGTTTCTTCTCCTTTTCAAAAGTTATACTGATGCAATTTCAAAAAAGTATTTTGTAACAGTTGACCCTGCTCTTCTTTCTGCCCAGAGACAGAGACTTTCACCTACCTTTTTTAATTCCTTCCACAGTCTTGTTAGAAAAAGCTATTACTGTAAAAATCTGTAATTTTATCACTAGAACATGCAAGTTTCCTGTTAAAATGTGATGCTCTTTTTTCCATAATTAAACTTTGGTTTACAGTATTAATTAATACTAAGGAGTATTAGTAATTTAATTTTCACTCAAGAAGCATTCTTGCAGACATTACAGTTGGATTACTACAGTTTATATTTGCCAGGTCCTTGTTTCTCTTCCAAAATATTCCAATGCAAATTTGTAAAGCTGTTTAAAATATGGCAAATTATATGAGAAATATTTTTTCATTCCACAAAAACATCAATACACTGGAAAGCCAATGCTAAGTTACAGAATTTCCTTAACATTAACATTTATTAGAAACCTTTTAAGGTTAAGCAACTATAGTCAATATGTAATAATCAGGAACCTAACTTGAGTGTTCATGAAGATAATGAGGTAGACCTCTAAATATCAAACAATACTACTAGAGGTTTATCAGTATGAAGTCACAGGACATTAGGTTTGCACAGGTTTACAAAGAACATGTACAACACTGTCAGCCCCAGTAGTTAGACTGTACCAGAAAATCAACTCCACAGAAGACCAGAACTATAATTTATTGACATAGGCTATAATAACAGAATCTGGCAAGTCCGACTGTGTAATCTGATTGTATCTTTCTTCTTATAACCCAGTGAATCTGATATGCTTCCGAATATTCATCTTGCTTCCCAGGACTCAGACCTCTTTGCCTAGATAACTTTTTTGCATATTACTGTCAAGGTCATATCCCTTGTTGTCTACAAATGATCAAGTTATACACATTGTGGGAGGAGACCTATTTTAGTCTATGGTGGCAAAAAATCAGGAGTCTGGTAGCACCTTTTCTGACTGACCAATTTTATTAAAAGATACAAGCTTTTGTGAGCTGCAGCTGACTTCATCAGATGCAGACTGGCTATATTGATGTAGGATTTAAATAGGGTAAGACAGGGAGGGGGAGGAGAAGAAGACAGATTGGCTATGCAGATATAGGTTGCATGTGAGATAGATTAAAAGAACCTTATCAGTTAATAATTGTAATGTGTTAAAAAGCCATTGTGATGTTGAGATCTTCTGAGATTGCCTGAATCTTGCAATCTCTCTCAATTGTGGTGTTCAGACTTCTTTTTTCAAAATGGTCACTGATGTCTGCAACAGGGTGTCCTGGGAAGCTGAAATTCTCTGGTATTAATTTTGAGTACATATCAGGGAAATACTTTAACGGACAATTACCATGCCCTTCAAGTAGTGGCCTGTAACCATAACAAATACACAACCTATCCTATTTTATACATGGAAGTCAAATAATAAAGTATTGAGTCCTGTTAGATCTCAGAAGGTATGGAACAAGTAGCTAGCCCCATCTGCATTAAATGCTTTCTTAACTTTTTTGACTATCCAATGTTCACCACCTCAAATAGAAGCAGTGCACAGATCACCTTAAGGATTTATAAGAGAAGCCTACACTGAGTGACCAAATTTCCACCCAACAAAAACAATCAGAAAAGTGATTTGGTTGCAAAAATATCCTAATTTTGGAATCACCATTCACTATATATGAAAAATTCTGTTTTCAATAGTCTTGTAATATTTAGGACGCATGTCAATTATATTACATTATGTAGATACTGTAACTATCTGAAGTGAAACTGGAAAGTTCGAAAGTTAAATTAGTATTATCTTTCCTAGATATAGAGAATAATATGAATCAAAATTCTCTTCACAATTTTAATTTCTATTAATAGAATCCATGTTCAAACTTAACATTGAAGTGCATATAAATGTGTCAAGTTACAACACCTTAACAGATATTTTTAAACTAGCATATTGAACAGGATTTTATGGATACAAGCCTCTCTTACACTTAGTGACTGCAAAGTTAACAACTTTTTGCTAAACTGTTGAGCTCAAATATTAGAAATAGCACATGAAATTGTATCATATGACCATTCATTAATCTTCCTGTGAATAATTATGATCACACATAACTAATAATATATTTATTAGAAATGACAAAGATAGATAAAACAAACTCTGGAAAGTGCCCTAAAGACTGTATTAAATAAAAGCTTATCACATTTGAGAAGTTAATTTTTCTGTTAGCTAGAGGTATCACCAATGATTTCACTATCATCAATTGTCAAATGAAATAATTAAAAAATTATCAATGATACATTTCCACTGATTTCATAAGCAATAAAATGCCTCACATTCCACCACTGAATGCAGCCACCACTGAAATGCTTTTCAGGAAATATATTAAACGATTTATCTACATAAAAAATCCATTAAACCAAACAATGGATTAACAAACAACTCATCCTTTAATTTTCTGAACAACAGTGTCCAGTGAAAAGTGGTTTCTATTTTATGCCATAAAAGTGTTCTCTTTTTGGACTACAGTAAAGCAAAGAGCTGAAAGTCAAATAAAACTCTGGGATGAGAATATTATTTCCAATATTTGGAACATTCATTCAGACCTTTTTGTACCTAGATCTCTGCAATTCCAACTGTTCTTAAGAGAATTCAACAGTTGAGTTTTCCTCTTTTATAGAACAGCATCTGGCAAAAGGCAATTATATTAAAATCAAAAGGATTTTAAGTTACCTGCAGCAATATTCTATTCATTATTTTAATGAAGAAGCAGTTTCACTGTCCATTGAAGGGAGGACCTTCCCACAATTCAAAAGGTTACTTTGAGCTAACAGAATCTCCATTCTAGAAAATTCCATAGCTTTGCTTCTTCAATGTCTTATTCCAAAGAATGCAAAAAGGGTATATTTTGGGATCAGAATGGAAGTAGTCTTGGATCCACAGAATTGAATTACTTCCCATACTGCCAATGTGCCTCTCACTGGTAGCAAAGCTACTGCAGTCAATGGGAAGAGGCAAAACAAAGTGGTGGTGGTATACTTAAAAGGCCACTTTTCACACTTCTTGTAGAGTTTGGCGTATCATAGAAACAAGCAGTTTTCTCCAGTTCAGATTCTTCCTGCCCATGTAAGATTGAAGTGCAGACAGATTTGCTGGATTATATTAATATTTTTAAAACATAAAAATATTTTTAAACAGCATGATCTTAAATTTCAATTTCTCCATTGGACTTTAAATGTATTTTTATAGATTAAAAAAAGTTTTACCTTCTAAAGAAAAGTTTCAGTACTACCTGCATTATTTGTTACTTACAGCATGTTTCTGCCAACACTCTCTCAGAACAGGCCTCTTCTTTTTATGTACTACAACTTCCTGCATATCTTCAAGAGAAGGATGTTGACCAACTTCTTCCTCAAAAGGCAACATATACTCATCCACAGGTCCTGCATTGTAGGAAATAATAATATGTTACAAAAATTCTATTAACTTCTAGTTTAATGCTGCTCAGGTTAAGAGACTAGAATGAAAGCTGGTAACTGGTTTATGACTGTCCAAATAAATTATATTGAACAAGGATCAGATAATGGGACACATCTAGTTTATTTCTCCTTCTCTAAGTCAGGTCTAGGATTCTAAACTGTGGTTTCCAAGACTCAACACAATCTCATCTCTGTATCAACTTCGCCTTTTGTCATAAAGGCATTGTTTACTTACTCAAAATCAAGTAGAAAAGGAGTAGCAGACTAAAATATTGAATCTACTTCAATAGTATAGAGTTGATTAATCCCTATTAACACCTTCAAATACATGGATGAATAATCTGTATGAATTTGTTTGCTATGATTGGGCATATGATGTTTGCTGTATTCTGTACTAGTAAAACTGGATAGTCTAGTTTTTCTTTGTACATATTCTGTAGTATCAAGTCTATATATTTTGATATAACACTTTGATATCATTATGTAAGTTATGACTTCATAATGATCTTTCTTTAAGGCTAAATATTATTACATAAAGCATCTTCTTCAATGGTTGCTCAATAACAGATCTGTACACAAAGTACATATCAACAATGACTGCTTTTGGTAATTATGACAAAGTCTGACAAAACAAGCATAAATATTCAGCATTGTGAGTTATTCATAATATTAGAAGAATTAACTCAACTGTAATTACAGTTCTTCAAGTAGCCATCTGTGAATTCACAAATGAGTATGTGCCTGCCCAGAGTCTCCTTTAGAACCTTCCACAGCTTAGATAAATGCTTGGCCAGAGACTTGTCCCACACATACTGTGTGAGTAGATCTGGCTCCTGAACTGTTTTAGTTCCTAAGACTGCCACAGCAGATCTAACGGGATAATGAGGTCACCTGAGAGTAAGCAAGGTGAGGGGGTTGGTTGTGTGAATTCAGATGATTACTTGAATAGCTGCAATTGCAGGTAAGGTAAGGAATCATGTTTTTTGTGATTCACACATGGGTGACTAGCACATTTTTTACCTGAAGGACACTGTGATACACTACAAGTGACCAAAGATACAACTCTTCTTCCAAAGGTTACATTCCTCTGGATATAAATTACAGTCTAAAAGTTGAATGAACATGGAAGGCTGAGCCCATATAACCACCCAGCATAAAGGAATGTTCTGGAGTAAGGCTGCATCCATCAGTGAAGACTGCATTGTAAGGAGGGCTAGCAAAGCAGCAGTACACTGAACTAATTAGCATACTGCACCCTTAACTATCTGAGAAGATAGTTGAATACCATGCTCAGGTTCAAGAGAATGAACCATCATACCAATCTGTACACTGCAAAAAACAAAAGCTTTACAAAGAACAGCTGAATGCTTAATTCCCAACTTGTGCATAGGTGTCAATTTGAAAGAAATCAAATAAACAGAGGCATCAGCAGCATAATCATTTGGTACAAAAAGAGCAAACTGTATTTCGCTAGGAGTGAGATGCAATTGTTCATGAGAGGCAGTGATCTCTGAGCAAGAGGGCCTGCCAGGCTCAGTGCAAGATTTGTCTCTTGGAAATGCCTCGAGGTGAGAGATGAGATCTGGGAGCAAGAAGGTAATGTTTGCCACAGCTGCCTGTTACAGGAAGGTAAAAGGGATCTTAAGGGAGAGAATCCAAGAAGAACATGAAGTGGAACACTAATACGTGAAATGTTTTGCCTCGCTGTATCTCATGATGTTCCAGGGAGTTTGGGAATAGAATCATGAATAGCTTTGTGTTGTAGAGGCCAGTGGATTACTCTAGAGAGGGACAGCACATAATCAACAGAAACTGGGGAGAGCCACCCCTTGAAAACAGTGGACATGATGTGATTGACTAGGGATGCACAAAGCACTCAACTCGAAACATCCCCATCGAGAAGATGGCAATCTGGGGAAGCAGATCTTAATGGTCATCTATCCCAAACCTCTTTCTGAGAAAGATTTCAAGACTTAAAAATCTAATAAGTCATTAATGGCTGGCTGGCTGGCTGGCTGGCTGGCTGGCTGGGTGGGTGGCAGGCAGGCAGGCAGGCAGGCAGGCAGGCAGGCTGACTTCCAAGACTGAACAGGAACCAGCAAGGGCTGGACTGTATAAACTGGAGTGCCCATTCAGCAGAGGATTCAGAGAATGCTATCTTGCAGTTGAATTTAAGGCTGCCAGAGCCATAAACTTGGAAGTGACAAGGCTCTGCTCCTATTCTAACTTACCCTACCCTACCCTACCCATCCATCCTTCTTTCTTTTTTTTTTTTTTAGACCTGGTCAGAACTGAATGGAGCAGGCATTTTAGATGGCTTTCAACCCTTAATAGGTGATTTCTTCTCAGAGCCAAAAACAATGCAGCAGTGCAGTGAGGTTCCTACAGAAATGGATATGATTGACTGGCATTTCAAAGAGACAACTGAGATGCTGAACAATTTATGGGATATGTTTAGAAGCTGAGGCAAAGGAGCTACAATAACTCTGGAGTTTGCTGTCTTTAAAGCTTGTTCCCAGAGAGCACCTCACCAGTTAGATGAACAGTTACAAGCAGCCTGCTTTGAAAATGCCTTACACGATTCTGTGGGGAATAGTGATATAATTTATGTAAATTTGAGGGGGGAATTTTGCTTCTGTAGCAGTGGCAGTTGCCCATGGCAGAAGGACAAGAGTCCTAACTCTTTTGTGTCTCCTTAGAGATAATGAAAACCAATAGAAATAAATTAGCAATCTGTGGATTCCTTGGTGCTGAGCTTGGTTGTTTGTTTGCAGATGTTTCATTACCCAACTAGGTAACAGCATCAGTGCGTGTGAGTGTGGGGTTTGCTCCCTGTTTATATACAGTAGCTTGCCCTGCTAGTTTTGGTGGGGGTGTGGTTTTTCTCCTTGGTGGTTCCTTGATTAGGGTTCCTTGATTATTTTCTGCTTGATTGTTTGTCTGGTGTTAATCTCTGCTTATCTGGATGCAGGCTGCTGGAGAGGACGTGTTCTGCTCTTTTTGTTTCTTCTTAGCTTTTATTATTGTCTCTTTTGAATGGTATGTAAATATGGTTTATCTCTACGTATCTATTGATGGCTGATTTGTATGAATGGTAAGCTTCCAGGAATTCCCTAGTGTTTATGGATTTGGCTTGATCTGAGATGCTAACAGTTTCCCAGTTGAAACTGTGGTTGAGTCCATCCATGTGTTATGAGTTTTCATTGTGTCTTCTGATTGTTAGTTGGTGCTCATGGATGCACTCTGCTAGTCTTCTGCCTGTCTGTCCTACATAGTGGCTGTTACAGTCTTTAAACTGTCACTGTCAATTGAAATTTGCTTACCATCTGATGCTGTACATCGTGATGCTAATTCCCACAGAACTAATCCCATGGCATACATGTCTATTCTCAAAAACGCATCCCGCTGGAAGTTTATAGCACCTTCTAACACTTCAGGAGCCATGTATCTTCGGGTACCAACCTTGAAAACAAGATTAACCACTAGGCTTACAAACATGAAAATTCAAAGTTTAAACTAATTACACATCAAGTATTCTAGAAAAATAATAAGTAACAACAATTACAGCCAAAATCACTTCGTACTTAGAATTTGGAGTCCTACAATTTATTCTGGAATAGCTTACCATCAAAACCAAAACCCCACTCAACAATATTTCTTAAAGAAGTCAATAGCCTTTGGAACATTACCTATTAAAAAAAGCATTACAATTTCTTGAAGCAAATAGTTTCAATAGCTTTCATTATTTTGAAATGGCCAACGAACTAAAAAGCTTGAAAATTATTGGCAAGGACAACCCAGTTAAGTCAGAGAGATGTGCTTTCCAGGCTTCAATGATCAAGTCAGTGTTCACTGCCAAGTATCCTATATGAGTCACATTAGAAAGTAAATACAAAACACCAACCCTAAGATGTTACAGTTTCATACTTAGTAATATTTTTTCTCCTTATTCTGCTGTTCTATAATTTAAACTGTTTATAACACCAAGTGTAATAATCTGCACCTCATGGTCTTTGAAGTAATGGGATCTTCACCTGCATAGAAGAGCATTTTGGAAACTTTGAGAGCTTATTAGAACTTGCAACCTCTATCATTAAGTAACACAGGGACAGGACCAAGCCCATCTTCCTGAACAGTGCCTGAACTGCAAGATAATGAGATAATGTATTTCTTCTTTACTACTCCTTCCTTAAGTGATATTGCCTCAGATTTTAGCTTGCTTTATTTCAGTCATTTTAAAATTTAAGTTTTTGAGATTTGCTAAGTGGATTGAGAGCAATGTCAGGACTGGTCTTCAGGCAAGATGCATTAATTAATTTTGAACTAGTGCATCTACTTGTATATGTAGTGATCACAATGTTGACTGGGAGTGGGGAAGCTCACAAGATGAATGGGCTTGTCACTCTCTCTCAACCTTATCTACTTCACAGAATAGTTAAGCAAAAATTTGAGGATTTTATATATAAATCACCTTGAGATCCTAAAGGAAAGGTGAGATATAAATCTAACAAATGGTAATAACTGATGTCTATGTCAAATCATTCCAGCCCAATGCTACTGGAATATCACACCAAAGTGGCTCTAAAGCTTTCATTGTCCTACCCAGTGCTAGCAAAAAGTTCCCCGGGTGTATTTCTGCACCATCAGGTATGTTCTCCATCTACCTCAGTTGCCACATAATTCCAATAATCATTTGTTGATCTTCTGGCCTGAAGGATCCAAAGCACTCTCTAAAATAAATAATTTTCAGGGTTCTTCTATACCTGTTTGTCCATAAGATGCCCCATGTCCAAATCTGCCTAATTATATTCAGCCTCTTTTAGTATATTCTCTATCCATATGGTTTCTAAGAGTCAATGGCACATAATCAATCAATCAAGCAAGAAAGCAAGAAAGCAGATATCTTTAATCAGGAATCACATGTCAATTATCCTGGATCCTCTGTGCCTTTTAGGGACTCATAGTATTCTTATCCAAGATCATAATTTCTTCTTTTGTTAGATTTATTAAATATTTCTCCTCCCTGGAATATTCTGTATTTACTAATTCTTTCTCAAGGCTCATATAGGAATCTTTTAACTTTTACTTGCTGGGTACCGGTTACCACAACACTTGTTAAATTATTGTGCTACCATTTTAGCCAATCAATTCCAGTTTTTATTTGTAGGCTTACTCATTAGTTACCATTTTCTTTGTTCAACTTATCCTTCAGTAGCATGATAACTCCCCATGTGCCTGCATGATTTTATAGACTACAGAGGGAATACAAATTAATAATTTTACGGCTATGATGTCTCATACAATTTTTGGTTGACACATTCTCCACCTCTAAGTGATCAACCTGTTACTCTTCCAAATATGGAACTACATAAAGACCAAAAAAATGATAGTTTATCTGTACCTGTTGTTTTTGAAATGATCTGTGCAGTCTTTTAAGTATAGTATCTGAAAAGTGAATGTTAATCTTGCTGTTTAATGTTATTATGCTTAGGGTCTCTACAAGAGTAGGGGCTGCTGAAGATTCTGTGCTGGTACAGATCTGGTGCTATATGACTCAAATATATAATTAGTTATAGAAAAACAACTTCCCTTCATGAAGATGAAATACTAGCCATTTATAAGAAATGCTTTTAATGGGAAAAGGGAAAAAGCCATTTTATAAGAAATGCTTTAAAGGGAAAATATGGCAATGTAGGTAATAAAAAGAAACTATTTTAATTTTAGTTTAGTTTAAACTTACCTGACCATGGGTATCACCAGCTGACTTCCCAGCCTCAAATTTTAAAGCAAGTCCAAAATCAGCAATACATGCTGTAAGATTACTTTTCAATAATACATTCTTGCTCTTGATGTCCCTTTAAAAAATTAAGTACAAAATTTAAAACTGTCATATTTAAAAGGGATCAGAATAATATTTGGATGTGTTTAACCAACAGGTATAATTCATTCTTTGATTATAGCTGGGGATATGAAGGAATTTTGGCTTAGTGACTGGACATAGCTACTATTTATAATTAACAATTATATTACCATTCACAGCGATATAGAGAACATAGAGAATGCTTTGGAAATGGAGGAAAAGGTGCAAAAGATTAAGAGATAGGTAAGTTGCACTTCTAGTGCTGCCTCTTATAAAATCCCAGTATGATGCAAAATACTCTTCTCCACCAGGCTCTGTGGAGGATGAAACACGAGTATAAAAGTGATTACTCTATTGTGATTTGGATTTTTGTATGAGGTGGCTGCTGCATCGAACAGAACCATCACTGTTCTCTTCTTGACATGAATGAAGTAACAGATAATTTTTGTAGATCACAGAGTGTTGCTGGTGTTCTTTGCAAAACCCAAACTTTCAGGAGAAAATAATCTGTTTGTTTCTTCTCCACAGAATGACAAAAAAGAGGGGTACCTTCTTTCCTACAGCCACACAATGTACAGGAAAGAACTGTCACTGCTGGGTAAATGAATGGTATAGGACCCTAACTGCAATGTACATCACACAGATAAAGCAAGTGGCCTATTGAAGTGCCATATATAACTATAAACCAATAAGTAAATCCTGCACTTCATGCCACTGTATAATTAAAACGACACTTTCCTTGATCCAGGTAAAGGGGGAATAAAAACGAAGGAATATAGTAGATGCATTTCAAACAGAGATGTGATTGTCGATTTTGCTTCACAACCTGTAGAAATTGAGGTGAGACCAGAAAAACCTGAAAGGGAAAATGCTTTAACAAATAGAGAATAAGCATTATAACCCTTCAATGCCACAAGTATCTGTGTGAATGACATCTGAATAGCAGTCCATCAAAATTAGTATTGGTTTGTAATGTGTCACCTCTTTGCTTCTATAATGAAAACTGTATTACAAATTAATTTTGCATTCTGAACACTGATTACTTTTCTTACTTTTACAAAATGGGTTGCATCCAAACTTAATAGCAGAGGTCTGATTTTGACAAGGCAGAAGTGAGTGCTCCCAACTTCTCTACCTTGCAAGTACCTAAAAGACTGCTCTGGAGGACAGGAAAAAACTCAGAAAGAGCATGAGATGACTATTGTACCTGGGAAAGCAACTAGAACTATAGCCACAGCCCTTTTCCCTTAGATTCCAGCTTCCTCTGCTCTTCAGCAGTTGTGAATCAACTGGACTAGGATACATTATAATGGCTCATCAAGGAGGAATCCAACCAATTTTAAGCCTCCTATTACAATTGTTAATTCTATGTTCTCTTTAAAGACCAGATTTGTTTGTTTGTTTATTTGTTGAGAGAAAGAGAGAAATGTACCTGTGGGATATAGCTGGTTTATGCCCATCTTTTAGACCAGGGATATCTTCATGGAGATAAGCCAAACCTCTTGCCATAGTTTCAGATATGTGACATAGTTCATTCCATGAAACTACATTAGCCTTCAGGAAGTCAGTAAGTGAACCCTAAATAACGAAGTTTTTAAAAATTGCAGTTTATTCCCCTTAAAAACTTCAAAAACTCCCAAGAAGTTTAATAGATCTGTATAACATATTTTCCAGGTAACACAAGCTTTTCTGGATTTACTACATACAGTGTCAAAACAGTGCCATATGAGTACTCAGGGTGCATGTACAAAATAGTTCTGACTTGATATGACCCTATTTCTATAACTTGCTATAGCAGGCTTCCTTCCATTTGCTTTTTGCATCTTGTTCCATCTCATTTGCATGCAGTTCAGGTTCTGGATCCTCAGTTAAGGAATGCTCTTCCCCCACTAACTCCAGATCCACATATCCTTGGATATGTTTAAGAAGGAAATAAATCTACTAATTCAATAAAGGCAGCTGACTTATGGAAGTGGTTGCGAGCAAATGCAGTAGATTAGTAGGGCTGATTCACTATAAATCATATGAGTAAAGTTAGATGATAAAAACTAAGTTCCAATTGCTTGTTGGCTTGTTTGAATTCAAACTATTCCTTTTTCCTTCTGCTTGTAGGTTTACGCTTTTATAATTGTACAGTGGTACCTTGAGTTACGAACTTAATCCGTTCTGTAACTCTGATTGCAACTTGAGTTGGTCGCACCACGAGGCAAATTTCCCCATAAGGTTCAATGTAAATACGGCTAATCCGCCCTCCGAATTTGGTCGCACCACGAGGCAAATTTCCCCATAAGGTTCAATGTAAGTACATACAAAGCCTTATTCTTGCCAAGCCTGCTCTGCATTTTCTTTGGAGTCATGCTGACAAGTACACCAAAAACCTTCCAAACGCCACAAAACACACCACAAGCCTCACTGAACGTCTCCTTGCTACCGCGATCTCGCCCACAGGAAGCCGCAACCGCGTGGCAGCAGGGCAAATGGCTGCGGATCCGGTTCGTAGCTCGAGGTGGAGTTCGCATGTCGAGGTAAATTTTTGGGGCCGGAGCT
Organism: Liasis olivaceus; assembly: GCA_030867105.1. Classification (NCBI taxonomy): domain Eukaryota; kingdom Metazoa; phylum Chordata; class Lepidosauria; order Squamata; family Pythonidae; genus Liasis; species Liasis olivaceus. The sequence continues at coordinate 133,508,384 of CM061349.1, read as the reverse complement.
GGTTGTATCTCGAAAAATTCGTAAGGAGGGGCGTTCGTAACCCGAGGTACCACTGTATAGTATTATTTTCATTATGATAGTAAATATATTCTGTGTAAATTTAACTCTGTTTAGTTCTTACTTGTTAATTTTTATTCTGGTTGGACTGCACCCCAGTGGGGCCACATAATTTTTTTTGTTTCCAATATTATATGTATATGATCACATATTGCATATAATAATTGTGATTTTAATTGAATTAGATTACAAAATAATTGATAAATTTCCAATTCTGATATACAAAATTATCCTGTACCTACTCTAAAGTTAAATTTCATACTTACTATGATATGAAAAATTTATAACACATGCTTTGGGAAGAATATCCCACCTGCTATTCTAGAATCAGGGATATCCAAAATTCATTGAAATGTGATCTGAGCTTGGAGGAGAAGAATGAAGACACAGGACAGGTTTCACACATCTCCAGTATCAATTAAAAAAGAATTCAAAGTAATGTTATCATTACCGTGATAGAAATAATTCAGTCGGCATCCTTTTAAACAAAGGTATGGGCAGACAGTGTTTGAGGAGTTAGGGGCTAAAAGAAGTTACCCAGTGCTGTGCCATCATAAGGGACAGGGGCAATTTTTTTCTGTGTCTTTTTTCTTTTAATTTTACAGGCAGACATAGAAGAGGAAGGCCTCTGGTAGGCAAATCACTCCCATCCCCACTCTGAAAAGAGGCCTGAAATTACTGTCTTGTGTTGAATTCTGTCCCCTCTAAAATTTAACATTGGTGTGAAAATTGACCATAAAAATGAGTCTACTGTACTAAAGTTCAAAAGCTTAAAAAGTACACTCAAAGTCTGCTTCCTTTAGAAAATATTCTATTTATACACAGTGAAAAGTTCTAACAGTTAAGAAAACTGTATTACATAAACTGATACAACTAAGGCAATCACCTTTTCATGAAACGCTGTTATTAGCCACAAATCAACATCAATATTAGTGCCTCGTTTCTCAGCACCAATAAACTGTAGTATATTTTCATGCTTCATTCCTGGTAAGCTGTATATTTCATATTCATTTTGCCATGACTCTTTATCCTAGAACAAAAATCACATTAATATATTTAAAATAAATATTAAACATCTTGTCTGCAATGTTCAAAACTGTTTCAATTAATCAAAGTCATGCCTCATATGCTAAGCCTGAAACTTGCCTGAATGCATGAGGTATTGAAAAAAATAAAAAGAGTAAGATGGGGAATATACAAATCCAAGTCTTGGCTTGGCAAATTCTCATTAACAGAAAACTCTTGCTTCTAACTATTTCCGATCTGTGCACAGATCAGCCCAATTTAGATAAATTCCTTAGATCAACAACTAATAATAATAATACTTGGCAAGCTAGTTCTCTGGACTACTCTGGAATGAAGGTAAGGATTTTTCCTGATTTGCTTCATCAAATAATCAAGTGTAACAATGAAGTGAGGTTAACAGTTCAATGAAGCTCATCTGGCAGCAAGACAGAATTAAACAAACAGCTGCTTTTTTTTTCTTTATCTGGTTATTTTTCCCCAGATTCTGGACTGTTCTTCATGTTGCTGGTATAGATGGCACAGAATTCATAAGCAGAAATAGCAGTGTGTTTAAATAAGAACTATAATTATTTACTTCTTTCTGCAGTTTGACTCCTTCGTTTTATAAGTTTTGTTTTGATTTTTTCAAATTTTGGGATTTTATCTGAAAGTTTTAAAATATATTAACTCCTACATTACTATAAGAGTTTTTTCTTTTGAATTTTTAAAACTAAGCCAGCCTCAGTTTATTGAATATAGTTTTTATTTTCATTATTATGGACTATTAAGTCTTCTTTTTAAAAAAAAAGATACATGAAGGTTTTGTATTTATATCATTTTTAACCAGTTAGTGAAAAGTTAAAGACCTGAGATGACCATCTTCAGAAGAAGGTATCTGGGTAATCTAAAATCTAAAGCATTTTATTGCCAAACACATTGTTACTGACAAGGAGGATTTTTTTTATTAAGGAGATGGATTAGTCATATATGTATCAAAAATGGCTGGAAGGGTAGAAATTTTGATTAATGGGTCTTCAAATTTGGTTGTGGCACAAAAGTATGTGATATTGAAGGATTTTTTAAAACTATTTTGTGATTATATGTTTGAACAATCAGATAGCTTTTTATTGACTACCACAAAATTACTAAGAAAGAATCCAGAATCCCTGTACAGATGCTTGGTTCATCCTTTTACTTTAAAGATAGCCTATATAATCATACTGGTGATTTTAATCAAATTTTGGATTCTTTAGCACTATTTCAAATAAATTTTGATGACACACATGAAAAATATTCCAGGACTATTTACTGAAATCTAATTTAATGAACATCTGGTAATATTTGAACCTATTGCCACAACAGAATATTTTTTTTCAACTTGTTGAACCTGTTCTCTATTTTTTAATATCTTGATACTCAGTCAATCAACGTAGATAAATGTAACATTAGTTCTATTATTATATCTGGTTGTGCCCCTGTTGCACTATTATTTAGCTTTAGGAAAATTTGTATTAAATAATTTACATTTTGTTAACCAGTTAAAGCAACCAATTTTATTGAGCATTTGGAATGCTTTTAAGGCAGATATCCAAAATCAGATTTTTTTCTTCGTGGAAGAAAAAAAAATCAACCCAACCTGTGAAAAAAGTCAAAGAACTTCTAAATACTAATGTAAGAAAACTTACTTCAAAATGTTATAAAGCTTTTACATCTGCCAAATTGGAACTGGGTCATTTGTATGCTTTAGATATTAAATACCTATTCAATTATATATAACAGAACTACTGAGAACCAAGTGAAAAACGTGGTTAGACTAGCAGCCATTAGACTGAAACAACAGCAAAAAATATTATCCCTATATTCAAAGTTTGTAGCATTGATTCAATGGTTTCTGAAGAACAAGTTGAAGATATTTTGCATGGGGAAAAAAAATTTCCCAAAGATCTCACAAAATCAAACTGCTGACTTGACAGCACCATAATCATAGAAATAAGTAACATTAAATCAATGACCAAAGAGGTAACCGGCCCATATGGTTTTCCTATAGAATGATGTTACATGAAGATTTTTTTTTTTGCTGCTATATGATTGAGATATATAAACAAGCTATTGTGAATAAAATTTTTATCTCCTCTTTTCATAAGGCTTATATAACACTAATACTGAAGTAGGCAAGCTATCGCTATTACTTTTCCCCCCACAATTTGTTAAATGTTGATGCAAAAAACGTAACAACTTTACACTGAAGGTTGCAAAGTATATTACTTCAATAATTCATCCTGGTTTTATAAAAGAGTGACAAGCTTTGGATAAGATTAGTATGTGAATTAATATTTTAGAAACACCTTAAGAGAAACCTGAACTGGCAGTGGTGTCTTCACAGGATGTAGAAAAAGCTTTTGTTATGGTACAGGTTAAATTTCTGGAACATAGGTTTATAGGTAGTCCTCACTTAACGACCCTAATTGGGAGCAGCGACTCCACTAAGCGAAGCAGCTGCTAAGTGGGAAATCACATGACTGTGACTATGCTTTCTGACTGGAAAGAGACAAGACTACTCAGTTTCACACCTTCGGTTTTTGTTTGCTTCCTAACTACACCTCCACCCTTTGGAATGCTTGACTGCTTGCTTACTGTCTTGTACACATTGAAAGCAATGAGATTGTGCTGCAGCCTGGGGCTGGGACCAATGGGCGCAAACAGGTTACTCTGTGTCTCCAATCTCTCTGCTCTGCAAGGTGGGGGGGGGGGGAGGAGAAAAAAAGCAAGCAATTTCTAGCTCTCCTTTGCCTGACCCTTTCCCAGTGCCAGCACAATCACATTGCTTTGGATGTGTACAAGAGCAAATAGCTTACTTTCCTGCAATCCTTTTTTCTAACCTCTCTGCTCTGCAAGGGGGGAAGAAAGAAAAAAACCACAGGTTAGGCACAGGACAAGGCGTACTGACTGTGAGTACTGACTGTAATGGCGATCACATGACTGAGGGATCATGTGACTGAGGGACGCTGCAAAGGTCATAAATGGGCTGTGAAGTTATTTTTTCAATACCATTGTAACTTTGAACAGTTGCTGAATGAATGGTTGGTAAGCGAGGACTACCTGTATCAGTCTGGGACTGTAACCAAATAATCTGATTTGAACATATTTTGATTAAAAAGGGGTTTTATTAGTATTTAAATCCCACAGTCTGAGTTATTACAAATGGGATTATTTCTTCACCCATCAAGATGTCTCACTGGATTCATTAAGGATGTCTTTTATTTCCTCTCACATTTAACTTGGTCTCAGAACTATTGACATGTTTTATTAAGCAATCATATGAGATTTTAGGCACGATGTCAGATATCACCTGATTTCCTTGTTCTATCAGTATTTTTAAAAACATAAAAAACTGTCTTTCATAGTACAAAACTTGGTTGTTCGTGTATATACCTGCACTGGAAATATTTTCACAGCAACATACTCATTTAACAACTGAGCTTTCCAGACACAGCCAAACCTTCCTCTGGCTCTGATCTCTAGTAACTGCAACGGCTTTAGGCCCATCAGTGGTGATGGAGGTGGTGGTCCAGGGTCCTAAAAATAGTAATAAATAATAGTCAACAAAAGTCCATTTTTTATTAAAGTCTCATTCACCAATTCAAAGAAGGGGACAATGTATATTTAGGGAGCACATTCTGTCAACAAAGCTTACTAGAATACAAACAAAAATGTTAATACAGCAATCTCACAATTTTTTAGCAATTTTCAAATCTTTCTCAACAAAAGTGAAATGAGTAAATCCAACAATTAAACTATATGATTCCAAACAATGCATACACACACAATAGGAAGGGAACTAAATTTCTTTAAATCGGTCCCATATCTTTAATCTCCACATATGGTCAAAGAAAATCGTTTTTTGCAGCATACACCTACTAAAAATGTTTCCCTAAAAATACTTTATCTAAATGAAGTATTTAAAAGGTATTAAATACTCTATATTTTAACATTATCATTCTTGTATAGGAAATCTGAGGGCTTCATGCAGCCTTGTGGTTGTTCTCTGTCCATATACAGAATTCCTGAGGATGCATTCCTACTTTACTCATCCAGCTACTGACCAAATATCACTTGAAAGATGGGCAATCAGTTTTAGTAGTTAGGAAAGACTGTTGTTTATCTCTATGTGTCTGTTGCAACATCTACACACTATTCAAAGGAGACAATAAAAGGAAACAAAAGACCAGAACATCTCACCAGCAATCATCACCCAGACAAGCAGAGATTAACACCAAGATTATCACCATACAATCAAGCAGTAAACAATACCTTAATCAAGGAACACCCAGAGGGAAACACACATACACACACACACACACACCCCAACACTGGCAGGGCATGCTACTGTATATAAACAGACAGCAAACCCCACTCCATTGTAGCACTGAAGATGTTACCTAGCCAGGTAATGAAACGTTTGCAAGAAAACAACCAAGCTCAGAGAACCCCAAGGATTCCACAGTTCAACCCTGAGCTACACGTATTTTCTTCTACTGGTATAAACTGAGTATAAACTGTTGATTAGGTGTAATTAGAGAATGGTATTATCATTATATGCTTCCCTTTATAAGCAAGTAAGTTATTCTAAAGATACATAGTTCTTGTATCTTGATTGAATTTCTTGATTGAAAACAGGATCAGAAATCCCTCCTACCCAGACATTTTGTACATATGCTATTACGTAACAATGGGTATACTTAGAACAGATCACAATACAGAATTATACCAGAGAAGTGGTAAATACCTTTATAAAGACACAATAATAGAGATAAACTTTACAACAAAGGAATCACTTTGAGCTACTTTTTAAAATCTATATGAATCCTTCAAACAGTTTATATACACACAACTGAAATATTACAAGGATTAGTTTTTACTATACACAGGAAAGGGCAAAAAATGGTATTTTCATTAGTCCTCCACCACAAGGAAGGGATGAGATTGTATTTTCCTTCTCTCACTCATTGAAGAGTGCCACTTTTCTTTCCCTCTGCATTCATATACAGCTACCTAATCAGGCTCAAACTTTGCCTCCTTTTGCCTTTTTCTCCTAAATATACTGTTGCTTATACAGGTAGTCCTTGGTTAACAATGGTAATTGTGACTGGAATTTCCATTGTTAAGTGAGGACTGCAGGTCATTAGCAAGTCCCAGACAGCTTGCAAGCAGGCTAGCAGGCAGATGTAGCAGGCCTGGGGGTGGCTGCTGCGAGATGGGGAGTGGCTGCTGTGGCTGTGGGACACTGCAATAAATGTGAGCCAGTTGCCAAGTGCTTAGATCGTGATCACGTGACCATGGGATGCTGGGACAGCCAGAACTTCAAGGACCATTGTAACTGCAGGGACTTGTCTAAGCAGTCGCCAAGAGTCAAAACTGATATAGTTATGTATATATATTTAAGGGAAGCTAACTTGTGAAAAAGTTAAGATACACCTTATTTACAGCACTGTGTAAGGATGGGGGGAGGGGAGGGAACCACTCATTCAGCACGACTGTGATTTTGAACAGTTGCTGAACGAGTGGTCATTAACTGAGGACTACCTGTATAAAGACTTTCCTCTGGTTCAAGAAAACTAGCTGTTTGGAAAATAGATTTCAACTTCCTATATAGTTCCTATTCTTTTCTGTCCTCTTCAGCCTCTGTCCCTGTGTCTGGTAGGCTTTGGCAATACAAAGATTCCCTCCCCTCCTCCCATCCTTATACAGTGCTTTAAATAAGGTATATCTTAACTTTTTCACAAGTTAGCTTCCCTTAAATATATATACATAACTATATCGGTCTCTTTGAGTCAGTTTTGACTCTTGGCGACTGCTTGGACAAGTCCCTGCAGTTTTCTTGGCAAGTTTTCAAAAGTGGTTTGTCCTTGCCTTCTTCCTAGGGCTGAGACAGAGTGACTGGCCTACGGTCACCCAGCTGGCTTTGTGCCTATGGTGGGACTAAAACTCAGTCTCCTGGTTTCTAGCCTGATACCTTAACCACTACATCAAGCTGGCTGTCTCAAAATTATCTTATCTCATTCTTATTCTTAAACCTCCTACTAAAACAAAACCTAAATTTGTGTTATATTTTTACTAAGATTAATCTCATTAAACTTGACTCTCTCCCTATTGTTCTATATCACAATGTAAATGTTAACAAACTCTTCATGCAAAAGACTCAACTTTTCTTTGGTTTTGAATGATATACTGAGGAATATACTATATCAATGAAACAATAAGATTAAATACAAATTTGCCAAAATACTTGATGAAAAAGTACTTGGTGCTTTTTTAATTACTGTCTTTTTTTTTGTCCCAAAGTACATCAGATGTTAAAATACCTTAAAATTTGATTTTAACTAACCTGTTGAGTTCTACTTATCTTTCTCTTTTTAAATTAAATTTATATGCCTCCTGACTCCCAGCAACTCTGGGGAGGGTTTACAAATGGTTAAAAACATTTAAAAACAAGGAACCTCTGCCTATCTGGACAAGATTCTGCATAAAAGAGTACACAATGCAACTTTTAAATCATGGAATTCTCATATAGAAGTACATTAAAATTTCGTGAAACAAAATACATATTCATGGTTTTCTTTTGTGCAGCAACATTTTCTATGTACACTAAGGGGATATACAAACTACTTGGGATTACTGTACATTTCCCTTTAAAAAATTAAGTGAATTTCTAATTAGAAAGTAATTACTCTCACTAGCATGATACATAGAAACTAATAATTTACAGCAGCTATAAAACAGGAATAAATAATTAATACCTGAAAAGAAGGACTCACACATTTATTAATGTATGTAAATGGGAACTGAATAATTTCTTATTTTGGAAAGACTTGTACATTAAAACCGATTCAATTTTTTCATCTTCAGGAAATGCTTCGTGATGAAAACTTTTTGGAGCTTTAACGAAGCTTTCTGGAAAATACGTTTAGCTAAATGTGAAAAATCTGTACAGGTAGTCCTCGTTTAGTGACCACAATTGGGACTGGCAATTCAGTCGTTAAGGAAGTGATCACTAAGTGAAACATCACAATTTTACTTCAGTTTTCTTTTGCTTTACAGACCTGCTAAGATTATAAATGTGAGGGGATTGGTTGCAAAACTTTTTCATCACTGTCGTAACTGCAAACAGTCGCTAAACAATGCAGTTGCTAAACAAGGACTACCTGTAATGCTGTATATGTCAATTTAATCCCACCATTCCAAAAATAATGTGAAATACATACTAGAAAAATGTATTTGACAAAGCAACAGATAAAGTATAAAATAAACAGTGCTCAAGATTCAAAGGGCTACCTGATAAACTCCACATATATAGTGGGTCTTCAAGACCTGTGCTTCCTAAATGGAAATCCACCATGCCAGCTGTTATACCACTTCTGATTGCGAGGAAGCCCTCAAACGCAGACTGTGATATAGCATGCAGGTTTGCTATTTAATATTCCCTGATATTCCCAAGTCCTTAAATATGCCAGAAGTAACTCTCTGAATCTTATAATGCGTTCTATTTTGAGAAGGAGAATACTGATTTTGAAACAACATAAAGTAAATGGATGTAAAAAAGTTATTCAAATTTCCAAAACAGAATCAGTGCAAAACATTTTTCTCCTGCATATGCAGATTCTCCATTTTAACAGACACCCACGATGGTTATGAAGATAAGTTTTCGTGTCAATACAAAATTTAATTCTATGAAGTCCAGTATCTCATGAATGTACTTGGCACAGTATTAGATTTTTCCACTCAAGCTAATGAAATATCACAATATTTGCCATGATAGGCCATAGCCAAATTGTTCTTTGACAATGACATGATACACTGTAGAAAATTCAACAAAGGGAGAAACTGATACTTTTGAACATGAATACACAGATTTTTCCAAATGTTACTCCTACAATCTATAACTCCACAAATTCATGACCATAAATAAAACAGTGCATCTTACCTCTATCATTATATGAAAGGCGTGCTTGTAAAAAAAACACAGGCAAAAGGGAATTATTTCATATAATACGAAGCAGATATAAATGCATCTTAGGAAAAGTGAGAATTGGCAATACTGAAAAGTTATAGTTAAGATTCAGCAAAGATGTCTCAAAGAAAATTTCTTCTGTACTGATCCTCTTTTGACAATAAAAGACATAGCAATGTATATGATACACCAGTAACTGACTTATTTGAACATTAAAAAATCTGTAACCAAATGTTCAAAATAGTACTGAAGCTTTCAAAAAATGACTTCCATAAGCATAGTGCAAGTACTGTAGAACGCTCAGGGAAATGTAGTAATTTAGTTATTGAGCTACTGGTTTTATGCTATCAAGTTCTAGCTTTCCCAAAGTAAGATGTGTGCATAAAATATAAGTTGCTACATTACACAAGAGGGCAGTATTGCATCATCTAACCTACAAACTTTAAGCATAACTATGAAACAAAACACATGCACAACTACCCTCATCCTAATCTTACTTCATTTAATTATTAACTCACTAAACATAGTTTGCTTTTCATTAATACTTCTTTGGTAGTTAATTAATACTAGAAATATCATCCCTCTCTTTGATTTGCTACCTCCATTTGGAAATACCAGGATATAAATTAACATTTAATTAGTTTTTATTTTAACACTCATGAAACACCTCAAATTTTTTATTCTTTTTAAAACTGAAGAAAGACAAACCTTATAAAAGTAACTAGAATATGCAACATGTAATTACTGATAAATTGTATTAGTTTACAAAGCATTTTCCTCAAAATTCACTAAAAAGAAGCAAAAAGAAAACCTGGGGTGGGGATTGGGAGGAGAGCTTTCTATCACCAACATTCATACCAGTCTATGATTGAACTCTACCCTCACACCCCCTGTACCTGAATTCTAAGTGTAGTTCTTTCCCAGGGGAAAACATACTTAGGCAAGTTGTTATGTTGCTGCCTTTTCTAGAATGGGGATTTGCCCCCATTCACCAGGAATCTGGTTGGGGCTGAACAGAAAATCTCCCTTCCCTTCCTTTTAAATAAATGGCTCCAGATTTCCCTTTCAACCCAACAAGGTAGTCATCAAGAAAAGAAGGACTTTTATTTTAATAAAAGCAATGAAGTAGGTATTTAAGAATAGTTTTAATACAAATTGCATAAGGCTGAGATCTGTATTTAAAATCCAGCGCTCAGTAATCTGCAAACAAACATACAGATAACTAAAGCAGACACAAAATTACCTCCAAATCACGTGTGCATCACTGAGCAGAAATTAAGATGCGGGAGTGCAATAGGGAAAATCATCCCTCATATGATAAACATTCCCTGTCAACCTTATTAGCTTCCATTCTCCCAAGGTTTTTTAGATTTGGGCAATCTCAATCCCAGTCTCAAAACCTCTTTTCTTTTGGTACTTCCCTTCTTGCATGGCCTTCAGCTAAAACTCAGTGAGAACAAAGAAATTCCTGATATCCTCTTCCCTTGAATCTTCTCCTCCCAAATAAGAGAATATTTAAAAGTCTAACCAGGAGACCACTAATCTATTATATAAACACTAACAGTACAAAATCAGAAATCTTCCGTTTTATAAAGGTACAGATTCTCTGATGAAGAAAAATATACAAAATGAGAGAAAGAAAGTCTCCTTCCACTTTACAAGTGCAAACATCTGGATGTAAATAAGTCAATGTTTTTTCTAATAGTTTATATTGGTAATGAGACCATAAAAATGACAAAAAGATGACAAAACCTTTAAAAATCCAGAAAAAGGAGAAGAATCAAGAGCAGAATAACTGAAACAATGTTGCCCATATAATAAACTGTCCTGATAATAAAAATCATTTGTGGCCACATCGTTTTTCAGGTTTGTATGGTTGCTTTGGAAGCTACTCCCGAGCTTTATTCACATATGCATGCAAGTTTGCAAAGTGAAATAGTCACACAGGCATACAAATTGGGCAGAAACAGTTTCTAATGAAGCACACAATATTAAAAAAAGGGTACACCTGCTTTAGTAATTTGAAGAGGGGTGTTTGTTCCCACTCATTCCTAAGCTCCTCTTTCAAAGGATTTCCATAGCCCTATTGTACAACAAGCAATAAGAAAGTGCTTATCAGCCTAGCATATAACTTCTCATTCAAAGTAAACAGAAATTATTTCCAGTTCTTATCAACTTCTTGATGTTAGGAATGTCTGACATAAATTACCAAATATAATAATCAACTTATTAAAGGATCTGCACTTGTGTGAACTTGGCTATCAAAATATGGTGTGCATATAGGTGTAAAATTAAATAGAAGCTGAGTAACTGTGCCAACTATGCCAAATACAAAAGGATGGTCAAGAAGTATTGAATCCATCTAATCTGGTAATAAGAAAGTTGTTAAGCACTGCAGTCATTATACTTCTAATTTGGAAGATACTGCTTTTCAATGCATATTTTGCAAACATTAGTGTGATATTACCATTTTCTGGGGAGCTAACCAGTTGCTATGCAATTCACAGATTTTGAAGTCTGTATATACTGTTTCCTAAAATATTGATAATATATTAACCAATACTGTGTGTTTGTGAAGAGGACATAATAATCACAACCAAATTAGGCCAAATAAATCAAACATTTATGCAGAATTAAGCTTTACAATAAACTTGTAATAAAACTATATAAACTACTATATAAGTAATTCTTACAACAATTAAAGTTGCCTTGCAGATTTATCAGCAGAAAGGATAGGGTTAAGGTTATATTTTAACTAAAATAAAGAAAGCAGAGACTACTTGGTTACTAGTCTTATTTAACATCTAGAACGTTGCTTACAGAAGAAAACAAAATACCAAATCCCTATTTGTATTACAAATTGTGCTGTCATAAATTAATAGCAATAAAAAATTATGGTTCATTTTTTGAGTAATTTATTTCTCACATCATAGATAGTATTTGAATCACAAATTACCATACAATATGAAAACTAAAATACTTCAAGGAAATACAGTGTTCCTTCAGATTACTTCTACAGTAAAAAAAAATTGAAGACTACATATGTATTTTCCAATATGGTAAAATTATTGAAAATTATGACATATTATGCAAGCAGGGCTTTTCTTGTACAGGAAGTCTTTTTCTGCCATTTCCGTACACTGTGGTGATCTAATCCCCCACCCAACTTTCTGCTGGGCAAGGAATGATCTTTAAAAGACACCTGCATGGGACTGGAAAAGCAGTTCTATCATGAAAATATTCTGCTCATATGGAGTTCTTTGGATAAAAGAATTCACAGCACATGCAATAATATATTTGTGGGAAGCTGCGTGCAGGAGAGAGGACAATTCTTTTAACAAGCTGAGAGTGGGATGATGACAGAAGAGACAGTTAATGCACAATTTGGGAAATGAGGAAGTGGAATATCTGACAGCATACAGGTGAAACTCGAAAAATTAGAATATCGTGCAAATGTTCATTTACGTCAGTATGGCAACTCAAAAGGTGAAACCAATATATGAGATAGACGCATTACATGCAAAGCGAGATGTCATCACAATTATACCAAAGTAAGGCTTGACATATCTCGCTTTGCATGTAATGCGTCTATCTCATATATTGGTTTCACCTTTTGAGTTGCCATACTGACATAAACGAACATTTGCACGATATTCTAATTTTTCGAGTTTCACCTGTAATATGAGAAAGGCACTTCACCAAAATGGTGTTTCTAACAATTTCACATTGCAACATACTTTAACAAAAATAAATGGAAATGCTGTTTTTTAAAATTAATAACACCAAGAATGCCAACTTATTATGTTGGGCAAGGGGAAGAAATAGGGATTTTAGAAGGAGGGAGATTTAGATAAACTGAAAATGTCCTAATCTAAAGAATGTCATCCTCAGTTGAATTTCAGATAAGACTGATTACAAATAGAACATATACAATAAATGATCAACTTTATCATTTTGGTGGGCAAAGCCATGTGTTGATCAACGTACTAGTAGATAAGGCCACTTTCCTTTTTCATACATCATGTGATTGCTTGGTATTCAGTACAATTCTCTTTCCCTGATCAAAGCATGAAGACTGACAACTTATTTCTCTGCTACAGAAACAATAGGAAGGAAGAGCCTCCTTTCCCAGTCAAGGCAATAAGAAATACCTTATGACATGAAGATGACCAAAGATTTCTTGTCTAAGACTAAATGAACCAATTTAATTTTACCATTACCATTTTAATTATAACCATGAACCATTTAATTTGTTTCTACAAATACAAATTAGGAAACAAGCTCCAACACATTTAAAGGAACACTAAGCATACCACTCTCAGAAATAAACCCTAGTTGCTAGCCCATACAGGTTCTTAACTTTTTTATTATCTGACTGGTAGTTGATAAAGAAAGACAGAGAGCTGCATTTCTATGCTGCGTACAGAAGAGGGGCTTTCCTTCCTCCAGCAACCAATGGCTCCTATGCTTGAACAAATTATTCCTCTTGCATCAAGTACAAGAAATGCCTAGTATTCTAGTTGTCTAAATGAAAAGTTGAAGTAAATTTTGCTCAACTGAGACAGAGATTGCACATTACATTTAAATGGCAGGCGCTATGCAATAGCATATGCAAGCAGGTTTTATCAATGTGCAAAAAGCTGAGTCATGCAAATATATTAACTGGTTATCTGGGAATGGTTTGAACCTGTTGGGCTTGATGAAGTTGACAGGGTCCTTAGGCATATGAGCTCAGCCACCTGCTCTTTAGATCCATGCCCCTCCTGGGTTGAGTGGGTTCCAGTGGTGATGAATTCTTCCTTGAGTGAGGAGGTTGTTCCTTTACCTCTTCAGGAGACCTTGGTTCGCCGCCTCCTCAAGAAGCCATCACTGGACCTCATGATACTTTGGATAATTTGTGTCCAGTATTTAACCTTCCTTTGAATGAAGTGGATTATCTGGATCCTTTTCAGTCAGGATTCAGACCAGGGTTTTGGATGATCTCTGGCATGGATGGGATGGGGGTTATGTGGCCATCCTTGCCTTACTTGACCTCTCAGCAGCTTTCAATACTATCAACCATGGTATCCTTCTGGATCAACTCAGAGGACTGGGGATGGGTGGCATGGTGCTGTGCTGGTTCATCTCTTTTCTCCAGGGTCGATTCCAATCGGTGGTGACTGGGGGAGAGAGATCCCGCCTTTGGTCCCTACTGTGTGGGGTGCTGCAGTGCTTTTCCTCTCCTATTTAACATCTGCATTAGACCGCTGGGTGACCCATGGGGTAAGGTATCATCAATATGCTGATGACACCCAATTGTACAATTCTACCCCTGGCAAATTAAGGGATGCCGAGGCCATCCTATCCTGGTGTCTGGAGGCTGCGAGGGCCTGGATAGGGAACAACAGGCTTTAACTGAACCCTGGCAAGACTGAGTGGCTTTGGTTTTTGGGGGCCTCCCATTCTTGGACTGTGACATCTTTGGTGCTGGATGGGGTTACACTGCCCTAAACAGACCCCATGCGCAATCCGAGATCCTCCTGGATTCATGACTCCTGCTCAATGAGCAGGTGGTAACTGTGGCTAGGAGGGCCTTTGGATAACTTCATATTGTGTGCCATTTGCACCTGTTCCTAGAGCAAGGGGCCCTACTCATGGTCACATATGCCCTAGTCACCTCCCGGTTGGACTACTGTAATATGCTTTACAGGGGGCTGCCCTTGAAGAGTATCCGGAAACTTCAGCTGGTGCAAAATGCAGTGGCATGGGCAGTTATGTGTGTTTCTCATAGAACACAAGTTACATCTTTGCTCTGTTTTGACCTTTAAAGCCCTACATGGCATGGGACTGGGTTATTTGAGGGACCGCCTTTCCCCAGTCACATCTGCCCGTCCGACCAGATCTAGCAGAGAAATCATGCTACAGATTCTGTCATTTAGGGAGCTATATTTTGTGGGTCCTAGGCGGCGGGCCTTCTTGGCTGTGGTGCCTGTGTTGTGGAAATATCCTCCCCCCTGAGGTGAGGCTGGCACCATCACTCTTTGACTTTCCGAAGGTCCCTCAAGACAAGGTTGTGCCATCAGGCCTGGCAACCCCATGGAACTGGTGAACTAGTGAGGTGGCTCCGTTATTATTAACGTTCTTTCACCCATTATTTTTTTAGCTGTGTTTTATAGTTTTTAATGCTTTTTAAATAATAATAATAGTTATTTATTAATTATTGTTTTTTATCTTTGTTGTATGCTGCCTAGAGTCACTTGTTTTGTGAGGGGGCAGCTATATAAATTTGATAAATAAATAAATATTTTGCACTGACAAGCTTTATTCTTCAAATTACATCCTCAGATTCTATGAACCTTTTGATTCATAGAAAACCACCTATACAATTATAATCACATACTATGGCAAAAAGAAAGCACACCTTGCTGGGTTTAACTATCTTTTCAAACTAGTAAAAATAGTAATTGATGATTTTTACTTCATAAAAGAAATAGAAGCCAGGAAAATGAGGAAACCCTCTTATAATTTTTGTGCGCATAAGGAATTAAATTAGAGCTGCTCACTGAAACATTTGGATGAGAATTTAAATAAGCAATTTCTCCATTATGCTTTTTGAACGGATACAGCCTTGAGTCATACTGTAGTTGCTGAGCAACTATATGACTCAAATTAGTTCATTTTGCAGCAGTTAGTACTGACAGCTATTTAATTACTTCCGTGGACCTAAAGAAATCTTCAGAGACTTTGCATTATGTTCTGCAGCAAGGTAGAGGTGACTAGTATGGATGTGGATAGGATTTTTTTGGTAGAAAGCTATAGTGGTTAGCCTGCCCTACCTCCCTTCATTTTTACAAAGTATTTTAATATTATCTAAATTGATTTTCCAAAGTAAATGGCAGGACCTGTTCGATCTTGGCTGATCTTGAAAAGCTAAGGAAGTTCAGACCTGGTTAATACTTGGGGGATCAAAAGGAAATCTCAGGACAGAAATACAGAATGGAAAGTAGAAAAAAAAAAATCCCAGAGTAAGCCAATGGCAAAGCACTTCTATAATGTTGCCAAGGATATCCTATAGGCACATCCATGAAGTCAGTGGGAGTTAAGCTCCACTCAAATGAGACTTGATTTCACTAGACTGATATATCAGATTTACTTTGCATTTCCTTTTTAAATTGTATTGATCTTTCATTACAAACCATTTTGGAAATTTTTTCTAGAGATGATATAAACATATGTTTAATTTAGAATAATTTGAATTATTTATAATCAGCCATTTCAATTTTATAAAAATGAGCCTTTGCTGATTTTCAAGGGGAATCCTTTCAGCTATAGGTCGCTTATAACATGAAGAAATGTCCTTGCTATCAAACGTATGTATGCACTGCTTGTATCTACTTCAAATATGTTGATAATCTGGTTTATACTCCACATTCATAAGTTTATATTAGAAGTTCCTAATCTAGCCAGATTTTCTGCTCAGAACTGCCTAGCTCTACATCTAGTGCAGAAACACTCACGAACCACATTTAAATACAGTAAACATTGGCACCAATATGTAATGATCATATTGTACGTGTAAACTTTTCACACTATACTCTGAATCCATTGAGTTTTTACAAATAATCATGATTAAGGGTATTGATAAAAATGGAATTACATTTTTGTAATTATGGAATTTATTCCAAATTACAGTTATGGAATAAAAACAGAATAATTTATGAAAAGGATCTCATATGCCTTATATGTACTTCCTTGCAATGTTTGTATAATATGATTGGTCATAGCACTTTTCACACAGGATTTGAATCAAATGTTTAATTATATTCAAACCTCTCTGCAGTTGCTGTTGCACGCAAATTCCTCCCTGTAAAGTCAGGGGGACTTTTGAGCAGTATGGACCATGACATGAAGGGTTTGCAGTGGATGAAATCAGTTATATATTGACCTTCAACTCCTCAACCTTTGAATCCAAACTTCTGCTTGTAGTTACTTGTCATATTAATCTAACATAGACTATTCCTTCATTCCAGGGCATGCAACATTTAAATGCTTTAATGTTTCAATTAATGTATAATTTAATATTTTAAAAGACGCAGTAAAACATGCTTAGTTTCCAAAGATACTTTATCAGTATTCTAAATATACCTTTATCAAAAATAATGATCAGCAGAGATAGGAAAAAGATTAAATGCAAATATATTCAAGGCAATATGTCTAAATAAATAAATAAATAAATATTTCCACTGACCAAAAATACATTTCCTAGTAGTACTGGGGAAGGTGACTTATGAGTAAAACACAGTTTCACCAACACTGTCTCCTTCCTTGCTAGAAGTTCCTTTCTTATGAAAGAAAAGGGATTTAAGGCAGCTATGAGTCTATTCTGTTTAATTTATTTAGTTCTGGGGATATCTATTCATGTACTGAAGTACATTAGAACATTTAAAATAAATTATAAAAATGTAAAATAACTTCTCCTATAATTATTTAAAAATCTAATCTAGTACAAAATGAGTGGTTCAGATTCAAATTATTATATCAAAGTTTTCACCATGTAAAAGTAACTTACTTTGATCTCACTTCAGTAAGCTTATACCTTAGCAAGTTAGTGCTTTTTATATTTATTTATATATCAAATTTGTCACCACCCATCTTGTTAAAAAGCAACTCTGGGCAGTTTACAGAAAAGATAAACTCAATTAAAATAAAATATAAAATCTTAATAATAAATAAATTCCAAGAATGACTGGAATTAGCAATTAACTCAGGGAGTGTCATCAGGGCACTAGCCACCCCCAGGGATGATGAGAGCTCTTATTACCCCATGCAAGCTGGCAGAACCAGGTCTTTAACCCCTTCTGGAAAGCTGGGAGGGTAGGGGCCCACCACACCTCTGGGGGGGAGAACATTCCAAAGGGTGGGTGCAACAGCAGAGAAGGCTCTCCTCCTGGGCCCTGCCAGCCGACATTCTCTCACTGACAGGGTCTGCAACATGCCCCCTTTATCTGACAGGGTGGGATGGGTTGATGTGAAGGGGATGACACGGTCCCTCAAGTAACCTGGACCCATGCCATTTAGGTCTTTAAAGGTAATAACCAACACCTTGAATTGGACCCGGAAGCAAACTGGCACACAATGCAGCTCCCGCAGTAAAGGTGTTATATGTGCCGTCCTTGGGGCACCCAAGATTGTCCGCGCAGCCACATTTTGAACCAGCTATAGCTTCTGGATACTCTTCAAGGATAGCCCCATGTAGAGTGCATCGCGATAGTTTAACCGAGAGATGACCAGGGCGTGAGTAATTGACCACAGAGCCTCCTGATCCAAGAAAGGACATAACTGGCGCACCACACAAAGGTGGACAAAGGCCCTCCTGGCAACAACTGCCACCTGCTCCTTGAGCAGGAGTCATGAGTCCAAGAGGACCCCCAGATTACACACTGGGTGTCTGGGGTAGTGCAACCCTGTCCAAAACGAAAGATGGTAAGTTCCTGGATACAGAGGGGTTTCCAATCCACAGCCACTCTGTCTTACCAGGGTTCAGCTGAAGTCTGCCCATCCAGACCCCCACAGCCTCCAGGCACTGTGAAAGGGTGGTCACAGTATCACTCAAGCCACCCGGGATAGAGATGTATAACTGGGTATTATCTTCATATTGATGATACCTCATCCCATGGTGGCGGATGATCTTACCCAGTTGTTTCATACAGATATTAAAAAGGAGTGGAGAGAGTACCGAACCCTGTGGCACCCCACAATGGAGGGGCTGTGGGCTGGACCTCTTGCTCCCAATCAACACCAGTTGGGATAGACCTTGGAGGAAGGAAGAGAACCAGCGCAAGACTGCACCACCCACTCCCAACTCCCTAAGCCAACCCAAAAGGATACCATGGTCGATGGTACCGAAAGCCCCTGAGAAGTCAAGAAGAACACGGATAGATGCACTACTCCCATCCTGCTCCCGCCAGAGATCATCCATGAGCGCGACCAATGCCGTTTCCATCTTGAATCCGAGCCTGAAACCTGACTGAAAAGGGTCCAGATAATCCATTTCCTCCAGGATCCTCTCCTCTGGAGCTGCAACGCCACCACCTTCTCAACCATCTTCCCTAAAAAGGGGAGGTGGGAGACTGGATGAAAATTGTCCAATATGGTGCGATCCAGTGACAGCTTCTTGAAGAGGGGATGCACTTTTCCTCAACTGATTTTCTAGGTTTTCACTTTACAGTTTTAAAACAAGTAAAAAAGACAGCATTAAATCTTTGAGTGAGAATGTTTCTGAAGTGTGCATATACATTTCTGTGTAAGTTATGGATATTCACAAAATTCATCATCTTCAAAAATAAGTTTGAAATGGGCTTCCGGGGAAGCAATGGTGGACTGAAGATAGATCCGCAACAGTAGAGCTGATGGCCATGGCAGAAAGAGGAGCTGGTGAATGGATTGGCTCCTCAGAACCCCTCTCTGGATCAAGGAGAGGACTAGGATCACCCACAGGTATGCTCTATACAGAGGTTCACATGCAGACAGACAGCAAAATAGCAATCTCTGGCGAGTTTGAGAGTTCTGGGAGCCAGGGGAAAATCATCCTGCCTAAGCTGCGGCTTGGCGCCTTCAAAAAGACACTGAGTTCACCCACTTCCTTTCTTAACTATCTTAGGAAAGTGCTTGTTATTGATCTTTTGGATGTTAAGAACCTTCTGAAGGGCAAGTTTCTTTATGCCAGGAGAGTTTCCTTCTATCCTGGATGAAAGAAGTTTCATGTAAGTTTAAGAATTAAAAAGAAAAGTTTTAATTTTTGGAAAACAGCAACAGAGGAACTAGAATGTTGATTTTGGAAAGTTAAGGGCCCAGATGGATGTGAAAGAATATTTCCTGTGGGTTGTTTAAAATTTTATAAAAGTATATATGAAGATTTTGAAATTAACTATAAGAAATCCTCCCGTGAGAGTTTTGCTGATTGGAAAATAAGCATATCATAAGAGAGGACTTTGAAGACTGACTAGAGGAACCAGCGAGAACTAAGGATTACAACTGAAGGAGAAGAGACCTATTACTACAATGTAGCAATATTAACTGACTATAGAAGAAATGAAGGCTGTCTGGAACAACATACTCAGAAATTACTTTCAAGATTATCTGCTATTATAAAAATGGATTTAGCAGAGGTTACAGAAGAGGAACAGATTTTACTGGACTTACTGGAAAATAGAGACTTGAATGTGGATTTGAAAATGGATTTTTAAAAAAAATTCCAGACTACAAGATTGATATGGAAAAAAATGTGGATTTGAAAACATTTAAAAATGACAGATTATAAGAGTGATATGGAAAAGGATGCCACAATGGATTTACAAATGAAACTGCTGATATTTAATAAGTAAAATATACAAATAATAAATCTCCATATCTTGAATTTACAAAGGGGACGTGTTAAACTACTAAAGCTGTTCCTGAGAGGAGACAAAGAGAAAATGACAAGAAATCAACTTGTGAGATATTACTTGAGGGGATTAAAGACCAAGCTTTTTAAAAGTAAACAGAAGGACTATAACATGAACTTATTCGAGCAGGGTTAAAATATATATGTTGTGGTTTCTGGTAGATATTAATGGAATTTCTTCTTGATCAGGACTGAATGACGAGGCTTTGAAGATTTGTTTATAAATGGGGAGAGATTTCTTTTGTTTTATTTCTCAGAGAAAGTGATAAGTTGGAATACAAAATGGATTTATTTGATTAAGGTTAAAATATATATGTTATTATTTCTGGTAGCTCTTAATGGACTTTTGCAGAACAGGACTGAATGATTTATACTTTGGTTATTGATAAGAGATGAGATATGGGAAGAAGAGATTCTTTTTATTATTGAAACAGTAGAGAAGGTGTTAAGTTATTGAAGTTGTTTATATTTGTCTAGAGGGAGGAGGGTCATTTTTTTTTATATTTCTCCTTTTCTTATTTTTTTCCTTTTCTTTTTTCTCTTTGCAGTTCCCTTTTCTTTACTTTACTTTTCATATTTCTCTTAGTTTGTATTAGTCTTTCTGTATTTGTAAACTTTAATAAAATTATTACAAAAATAAGTTTGAAATGTTGTAGCCAATTTCAACAAGGACCATTATTCCTAGATTTTCTAAACAATAGGATCCAGTTCAGAAACTCAAAAAATCAGAATGGAACCTGGCAATATAATTCAAATGCCAATGATTTCCTGCAGACAGTCACTCATGGTGCAAATGGCTGCTGAAAAATAGCCTTCAGTTCTACATGCAAGACAGTTCTCTCCAATATCAAGATACTGACTTACATAGACACCACTGCATGTAAAGCAACAGGCAGGAAGGCTTTTCTCCCCCTGACATAATTTGAGTGATGGAAGGACTGACTTGTTTTGATTATTTAGATACCTGAACAAAATTAGAATACAATTGAATATTCAAACCCAACTGTTATTTCAAAAAATGATTTTTTCAAAATGAGAAAAATAAGAGTTTTCCTAATTTTAATATGTATACTTCACATCCTGTAATCATAGATAAGTAATATTAAAACAATTCATTCTTACAACTTCAAAATATGTTTTAATAATATATGGGCATTAGCAATGTTGCAAAGTTTTGAAGTTTAAATTACAGCATTACTGATACTAACAAGTTTTGGACTTTTAAAAACTCTAAAAATATAATATTCACTTACTGAAATAATCTCAGGGAATAGTTATTTACTCTAAACTGCACCTTTTGCAAAATGTTTGATGCAAGATCCTGACAACCTTTTGAGTAATTGTGGACCAGGGAAAGAAACCAATTTCAACTAATTCCTTCCTCTAGCTGCAGACTCTCAGATTACATGCCAACAGTTTTCCCAAAATCTTCAAGAGGTCAAATAGCAGCTGTCTAAAGTAACAACAAAAAAGACTCATGCATTCCATTAGATCCTTGTAACTAATTTAATTATTCAAGTCATAGTGGTTATATATTTAAAAATATACAATATATGCCTATACTCAAATAAGACTTCAATCTACTGTGTTAAAGATAATGATATAACATAATTTTATAACATGCAGGGTGTACTAGTTAAGATGGTGGACCAAGACTGGGGAGACTACCCACAGCAATGGAAGCTTACTGTATGCCTTTGGCTGAGTTATTATCTCTCAGTTCAATCTATATCACAGGGTTGTTGTTGCAGAGTATAATGTATATTGACTTGAGAAAGATAGAAAAAAGATGGGATATAAATCTAGCAAACAAACAAATCTACTTCCATTCAAAATAATCCACTTACTTGGGTTGGTACAAGTACTGGAGGATATGCTAATTTGTGGTGTCTGTACATCCAAAATGAAAAGAGTACAATCACTGCTATTCCCATTATAGGCCCGAGAGAGTAAAGCAAGGTACTAAACAGAGGTGGTTTAGTTGGGACAGGATTGGAAGTAGCTGCAAGGAAAAAACATTTTTTTTATAATTCAATATTAAAGCAGAAAATGTGAGCAATTCTTAAAAATTAGGGAAATTAAAGTTATCTATGATGACACATTTAAAGCTTAAACATTTACATTTTAGATTTTCATTTAAGATACTTTTATTTTTGCCTATTGATTATAATTTAATCATAGATTGTCTTTATTGGATGCAACCATATAGATTATTGTTGAGAGAAAAGGGAGATATATAAGGTTAAAATTTTCTTTTTCCCATCTAATTCAACTATGGTTTAGTATTGTGTTTAAACAATGCTACTGTGTCCAGATCCCTTCCTATGCTTTCTCATTTACAGTGATTATCATTCAATGAGGATAATAGAAAAACACTTGTTATCTACAAGCATCTTCAATATTAAAATATATATAGTGAGATTTAATACAGGTTTTAAAATCTAAACATTTTTTTCTGCAAGACTCTTTAGGAAAAGTATATCACATACGTTGTGTGACTTCCATCTCTGGAAAGTAGAAAAAATGTTCATTGCACATGTTGCCCTCACAGCAGCAGAAAAACACTTCAGGGCTATCTTTCCTTTCTATACAGTCAGTTCTGAAAGAGATTAAAATCAGTTAAATATTAAAATATTACAACTATATTACGAAACTCCAGCAAAATTGCTAGCAATAAGGTAATACAGACTTTAAAAGGTTGGCATTCTGGTATCTACATTTGAATATCCTAGTAATTATCATTTTGTGCAAAAGTGCATCAACTTTCATTTGGCTTCCATAATGAAAGGGAATAATACAGAAGGTACAACACAAAAAGCAGCACAAATCACTCACAGTGCATCAAGAGAGCAGTTAAGCGATACCAGCAGACATCAGACTGCCTATTGCTTCTTTTAATGTGGTTGCTAATCATGCTATGCATACTGTTCTGGGGCATCTCTTAAAATAATACTACAAATCTTCTAAACTAAGGTGTGAGCTTCTTGGGTTTTTGCTTAGAGAAAAGGTATACAGGAAATTGATAGGTAAAACATAGAAAGGACTGATGTTTCAGCTCACTCCCAATTTAAATTATGAGTCCAAATAGCATTTTAGCCTGATTTTAATACTGCATTAGCTACAACTAATGCAGTTTATGCAATTAGCTCAGTTATGCAGAGAATGTCTCATCAGTCACATCTGTGGATCTGAAAAGAGTTTGTCCCTTGTCAGATCAGTCCAGCACTAGTCTGTTTCAATTTAATTACCAAATCAGGTTTGGAAAAATGGACCTTTATCCTATCTTTATTTATTGTGGAAAAAACAAACACTTGCTCATCCTCCAAAGTGGTATTGGCTATTATCCATCAGCAAAGCCTCACCAAAATTTACATAAAACTAACTAGCCAATCTCTACACAGAAGACTAAACAAACAAATCTGGCATCAAAATAGAAATACCTAAAAACCAGTGTGACATTATCCCCAATTAGTGGAGGATCATTCCGTCATTGACCTTAAGGTGACTACTTCAGAAAAGGAATTGTTTTGTATTTTACTCTGTGTAAATCCTGTGTAATAGCCTATGCTTATACACATAATCAAATGCCTGGAGTTTTTAAAAAAACAAACAAGCAACAGATTAAACATTAGTTTACACAACAGGAAATATGAAAATAGTAGTGTTTGCTTGCCTGTCATAACAATTAATATCATCCAACCAGCAACCCTTTTTCACAATTTCAATAGATCCAGAAATATTCTTCCATGTTGCAAAGCAGTGTCGTCTTTTATCTTTGTCACCATAGCATTGTTCAATGCCACTACGATTTGTCTTATCATTTTCCCAATTAGCATTGTAGAAGATGCACTCCTGTGTTTCTGATCTGCCTAGTATGGCACCTGCAAGGGATTAGAGGTTTTAAGAATTAAAATTCTGGATAATCTTGGAAAAGATTAAACACTGAGAACAAAGCTGTATTTAAAAAGTCTTGTAATCTTTACTACATAAGTATTATGTTTGCATTTCAATTTGGCATGCATTCTAACAATTTTTTCTTAAGGTAGAACAACAGTTGCTTTTATTTACTGCTTCTGATTTAGCAATGCAATCTTTCGGGATGCCAAAACGAATTGTTTTTTAGAGCAAAGGTATCTGTAATAGTCTTCCTCTTAAGAAACAAACAAAACATAATCCTATGTCTAAAATTACTTGTCACTTGCCAACCTAGTAAAATCTCTTTGCTGTAAAGGATGTTATTAAATGTTGATGGAAGAATATGGTGTTATACAGAAATATCACCTGTTAGTTTTACTGTATGATACTGAAGCATTCTAATAATTTCTTATGCCATGTAAAACAGGAAAGAAAATGTATGCTATATTTCTTGTCCTCTGAAATTCTAGCATAAAATCAATGAACATCTATAAATGTGGGCATAAGCTTAAAATGGTTGGCAGCTCTTTAATACTGAATCAAAACTATGACACTCGGTCCATAAACCTGTATTAAATCATTCTGTGTTTCTTCTATGTGTCTTTACGTTTTACATTAAAGCATATTTGCCTATGGCTATTCTAGGACCAAAACCTGTCTTAGATGCTACATTTAAGTTTCTAGTCATCAAATTTCTTTCTTTTCACCCAGCCAAGAGGGACAAATAACCAATCTCTCCTACTACCTTTACATATATGGATGAAAAAATGGACTAACACAGGCTGATTTGTGTTATTAATTGGATATATGGATGACCTTAAGAGTCCTATAAATACTGTCAAGTTATCTGAACTCACATTTGCATTTGAGATTCATTTAAGCATGTCTGACTAGACTTCATACTTCTAACACAAAACATCATTAGCACACTGTATTTTATACTCAGAATTACTGCAGGCATACCCTTATTCTGCCAGAGAAAGGAAGAGAAGGAGTAGACAAGAGGAGGAAGCAAAGACAGGACAAAAATTAAGCAGGAGCAAGTAATCTATTTTCTTTTTAATAAAACTCACAAAATGCAATAGTAGGTCTATTGCAAATGAGAATAGGGGATGCAGAGGGAGTAAAAAAGAAATAGTAATTTTATTGGGATAATCTAATTCAATGATACAATCTATATTTAAGTTACTACAAGAGCATAGGTTCTAGTTTGAAACCCTAAATATAAATTTAAAAAAAACTTTATTACAGTACTTATATTTGAAGATTGAAATACTTTAAATTTTTGCAAGTAAGCAAAAGTACTTTATAAACTGAATTTCTGAAAACTATAGCTGGCACTGATTTCAGCAGAAACTAGTCATATCAAGAGTCATTTTCACTTTCTTTTTTTGTATAGACTTTTAGACAGCTGTAATTGTCTCCAGAAATTTTTATTATTTTAGTACAATCCTTTCCAAAGTAAACCAAAAATGAAAAAATGGACTAACACAGGCTGATTTGTGTTATTAATTGGATTTTGAGGTACCCACCTCCATTTGGCTCAACAATTTTTAAATAATTTTTTTTTAAATGACCAAACAAAACCGCATGAATAACATAAAAACCAACCAACCAACCAACCAACCAAAAAGCCAGGTCTTAACAGACTTCCAGAACATATCCAGAGCATTTGAAGAGTGGGAACCATACAGTACATGGGGGGAGGGGGGGAGAAGTATGCAGGTTCTCCTGTTCATTGATCTAAAGTAAGCTAATCACAAAAATATTTGATAAGTTCTAGGCAGGGTGAGGGCACATGAGAATGCCCATACTAGCAATTTGTTCAACTGAGCAGCCACGCAGGGTCTGATATTATTTGTGATAACATGCTTATTTTATGCACTTGAGAAATCTACTATAGTAGTGATCACTAACAGAAAGAGTGAGAGGGTATATGTTTACAGAGATGGTAGGTGAGTAAGAAATACTAAGCTCTACTGCATCAATGTAATCTGGAAAGAGATGAAGAGTAGGTGACACCAAATATAACCTCATGACTTTCTAAGTTAAGGCTGGGAGAGCTAAGTGAAAATGAGGAGGTAGTCCAAGGAAAGGATGCTGAAAAAACACTGAACAACTAACTCTTCCCTTGGCAGTCATTAATATTTACTCAATTTGGTTCAACAGACAAGAGGAATTTTTGTCCCCTATTCATCAATTTCTGTACACAAATCTTTTTTCCCTAAGAGAAACTTTAAAATGGCTTGTAATGAAAAAAAAATTAAGACAATGTTTTAAAGAAGACCTACAATCATTTCTGTAACGATTTTAACCCTTCTGTATTTGTTGTCTTTGTCTTGTGATGTTAAATTCAACATTTTTCTAAATAATCCAAAGTCAAAATTAAATCCTGTAAAGCAATGAACCTTTAATGCAAATTTTACATGCTGTAACAGCACATGAGCACTGTTTTGCTCATATTCTTCATTTTATGCAAAGTGATAGTAACTTTATCCCATTTTTACAATCTTTCTAGACAGTACTTGAGCAATTATCATGAAATATTTCAGGGTTCCCACCATGGAAAAAGAAAAAGGAGATATCAGGCAATGCCTTGTCAAAATTGAATCTGTCCAATCTGTTCATTGAGAGGGCTCATGCTGAATATTTCTTCTCCATAATTGTCTACCTTATGGAACACTCTCTCCATCCCAACTGCCATCTTACTGAAGTTCTGTAAATCAGTTAAAAATGTTTAATTTTAATGTGCTTTTGGTCCCAACTGGGTGCATAACTTGGGTTTTATCCTTGTTTTTCTTTGTGGTTATCTTTTTTTTTTAATTTCTCATTTAGATTTTGTTATTGTTATATTTTTTTATGTTGTTTGCTGGCCAGAGTCCTTTGGGAGTGGGGTTGGTTACAAATACTGCAAAATAAAATAACGGGGTCGCAGAATTGTTTTGTGACTATTCCCTTGATGAAGGATTGTATTTATAAATAGTATAAATCTAATCATAAGTCCTCTCTTCTTTAACTAAATCTAGAGATCTTAATAACTATGTGCATTTCAAAAGCTTTATTCAACATACTATCCATCTTTCTCATCATGTTTCCATTATTCCCTACCCATCTCCAAATGTACTCTAGAAATCCTGAAATTCTCCAGAGAGAACTGGGAATGTTATGGGGAAATGGTTAATGCTATTCTGTTATTCCACTTGTTGATGTCATTTTCTCAACAAAACTCCACAAATCTTTCATGTATAGTGAAATGGTAAAACGAATGTATAAATGCAATATAGTCAAGTTCTGACATGGGATCAGAGCCAAAGAAAGATTAAACAACTGGCATACATATGAAAATCTCTAGGACATATGACAATTTTGTTAGATTTAGACTACTCTTTTACTGACTTCTAAAATAATTTTCAGTCAACATATATTTTAACTAGATAAATTGTAGAAACGGATTCTTTTTACAATAATTTTCTGTAGAAAACTTTCAGTTATACTTACCATTACATATATAGTACTGTGCAAAAGTTTTAGGCAGGTGTGAAACAATGCTATAAAGTAAGAATGCTTTCAAAAATATATATTGTAATTGTTTATGTTTATCAATTTACAAAATGCAAAGTGAGCGAATAGAAGAAAAACCCAAATCAAATCAATATTTGGTGTGACCACCCTTTGGCTTCAAAGCAGCATCACTTCTTACACTTGCACACTTTGTACACTTGCACAAAGTCAGGGATCTTGTAGGATTAGAGTCAGGTGTATGATTAACCAATTATACCAAGCAGGTGCCAATAATCATCAATTTCATATGTAGGTTGAAACACAGTAATTAACTGAAACAGAAACAGCTGTGTAGGAGGCTTAAAACTGGGTGAGGAACAGCCAAACTCTGCTACTAAGGTGAGGCTGTGAAAAACAGTTTCATGTCACAGGTCATACACCATGGCAAGACTGAGCACAGCAACAAGACACAAAATAGTTATACTGCATCAGCAAGGTCTCTCCCAGGCAACGATTTCAAAGCAGACTGGGGTTTCAAGATGTGCTGTTCAAGCTCTTTTGAAGAAGCACTCATGGGCAATGCTGAGGACCGTAGATGCAGTGGTCGGCCAAGGAAACTTAATGAAGCAGATGAAAGACACATCATGTTTACTTCCCTTTGACTTTGGAAGATGTCCAGCAGTGCCATCAGCACAGAACTGGTGGAAACCAGTGGGAGCCAGGTACACCCATCTACTGTCCGGAGAAGTTTGGCCAGAAGTGGTCTTCATGGAAGAACTGGGGCCAAAAAGACATACCTCCAATGTGGAAACAAGGCTAAGTGCCTCAACTATGCATAAAAACATAGGAACTGGGGTGCAGAAAAATGGCAGCAGGTGCTCTGGACTGATGAGTCAAAATTTGAAATATCTGGCTGTAGCAGGAGGCAGCTGGTTCACCAAAGGGCTGGACAGTGGTACAATAATGAGTGTCTGCAGCCAACAATGAAGCATGGTGGGGGTTCCTTGCAAGTTTGGGGCTGCATTTCTGCAAATGGAGTTGGAGATTTGGTCAGGATCAATGGTGTCCTCAATGCTGAGAAATACAGGCAGATCCTTATCCATCATGCCATACCATCAGGGAGGCATATGACTGGCCCCAAATTTATTCTGCAGCAGGACAATGACCCCAAACATACAGCCAATGTCATTAAGGACTATCTTCAGCGTAAAGAAGAATAAGGAGTCCTGGAAGTGATGGTTTGGCCCCCACAGAGCCCTGATCTCAACATCATTGGGTCTGTCTGGGATTACATGAAGAAACAGAAGGATTTGAGGCAGCCTACATCCACAGGAGATCTGTGGTTAGTTCTCCAAGATGTTTGGAACAACCTACCTGCCGAGTTCCTTCAAAAACTGTGTGTAAGTGTACCTAGAAGAATTGATGCTGTTTTGAAGGCAAAGGGTAGTCACACCAAATATTGATTTAATTTCGGTTTTCCTTCTGTTCACTCACTTTGCATTTTGTAAACTGATAAACATAAACAATTATAATATATATTTTTGAAAGCATTCTTACTTTACAGCATTTTTTCACACCTGCCTAAAACTTTTGCACAGTACTGTACACATTTTTACTTTTAAACAGCTAGTCCAAAGGGAAAGGAACATCTTTTTCTCTAAACATGGAAGACATTTTAGAGATGGTTACCTGACAATTACTCTACAAGGTCACTATGAAATTTGTTTCTATGTATTATGAAGTGCTGAATGCGAATATGCTTTCCATTAGAGCATTTCAGAAATAATCTGAAAATAATTACCAAAAGATAATCTAGGTTGCATCCAAATGTGGATCCAATTTTTCTTTCCATGCACCCCGAAATATGTTCAGAGGGACTGAGAGATCTACTAGAACAGATTTCAGGGATGTAAGCAGTGATGCAACATTAGGTCACAAATTACAAAGTTTACTTCATAATAATCTGAAATGGGATATAGTACATTTTTCTAATCTATACAAATTTTGATCTTGTATAAAATCAATATATCACTGATATATTTTTTTAAAACACTTGCTTCAAATTTGTGCTTGTGAAATGTTTATGTACAATATCTACTACTGAATTTAAACTCCATTTGATATGCTTAGCCTTAAACCATTTTCCCATTTATACTGGTATTTTCCATAGCTTCTGTTCTATATATTTTAATTCAAATTTCCTTATTATGGTCACAGACCAGAGTTACAAATAAAAGTACATTAAAGATGCATTAAAAATACATTAAAATGAAATGAAACAAAACATAAAAATATATTTACAGATTGGTGGGATCATCAATGGGAAGTCAAAATCTGCCTAATTTTACAAACAGTATAACAAAATTTAGCTATGTTCAGGGAAACTAAATCATTCTGATCAGATAGCAACAGCTGCACATAAAAAAGATCAGAATTTCCTGGATATTTTACCATATGAGGAGTTATTAAATGGGTCCGTGAGTCCTTATAGAAAATACAGTGATGTGTGCTGTAGTTTCAATAGCCCCTTGTCCACAGGGGCACAATCTCAGCTCATATGGGACTTTTTTGTATCGGCCCTCCAAAACTGCTGTAGGAAGAGCATTACAGCATGCTAGAGTTAGTGCCCTCCAAAATTTGGAGACAGTTATGTAATTTAGGTATCTCACTGGCTTATAAAAAAAGGCTTGACTGCTCAAAAAAACATTCTTAGGTAGAGCGGACTGGTCCTGCTGGACTTCCAGGTCTTTGATACGCTGTTTGAATTCACTGAGTGTATGCTCATAGCCCATCATTAGGAACACCTCCCTAGAAAAGCCAAGATGTTGGAGTTTTTGTAAGACAGTTCTGGACCATACTGATTTATAATTATTCTTAATAAGGAAAGAATCCAAACCTATATGGAAAAACAGTAGTTTCAGCCAATGTGCTATAATACAAATCCATGCACCTCTTTCAACTTTGGACAACCCTGCTTCCCTCCTTAATACTACATTTGGAATGCAAGGGGCTACCTGAAATATGGCCCTTAGGAATTTGGATTGAACCCTTTCCAGAGGAGTAAAGGAAGGGTAAGGTCCTAGCTGGGCACCAAAGAGTAATTGTATGCGAACCTTAGCTGAGTGCTGCTGGGATATGCTGTGCTCCTCTGGTAAAATGAAAAGATTGGATTGCAGCCACTGTTTTTTGAGCATTTTGTATAACGTAGTTTTGGTGCACACTGCGTTTAGTGGAGCCATGAAAAACCATGCCCAAGTATTTAAAGGATTTAACTTGTTCAACATTCTGGCCGTTTATCCTCCAGATGTGCAGTTTAGGTCTCCCTGTAAAGGCCAAAATCTTGGTCTTGCTATAATTGATTTCAAATGCTTCCTCAGAGCAATAACTGGCCAGAGCGCTCATGGCTCGTTTAAGTCCAATTTGCGTTTGTGATAGGAGTATTATGTCATCTGCATACAACAAAGTTGCAACATGCCTGTTTGCCAATTTTGGAGGGTGATGTTCTAATTGATTCATTTTGGCCACAAGTGGATTTATATACAGATTAAACAACAGAGGAGATAAAATACAGCCCTGCCTCACTCCTCTGTGAGTTGGAATCTCATTTATGTGATGGCCTTGCGTACTGCATCGAACTTTGATTCTAGAGTTCTTATACAGATTATGCATGAGCAACAGTAACCATCTATCAATGGAAGTGTAGAGGAGCATAGACCAAAGCCTTGCTCTGGGAACCAGATCAAATGCAGACTAAAATCAATAGAAGTGGTGTATAGTGTTGAACCTGTTTATATTTTAATAGATTAATCATCTTTACAATCAAGCCCTTACTAATTAGTAATGCCATATTTGCCCAAAAGGAAGGAGACCCTAATTCTGATTCCTACCATTCCTAAAAAAAAGAACAATAGACAGGATTCTGGGAAAGAAATGGCAGACTGAAGACAGCTCTGTAAAAAGTGGAGCCGATGACTGCGGCAGAATGAAGAGCCAATGAGTAGACTGGTTCTTTCATAATTCCTCTGGACAAGGAGAGGATTTGAGATCACCCACAAATGCTCCAGATAGTTGCTCCTCATGAGGAGACCACAAGACAGTAGTCTCTGGAGGGTTTAGACCTCTGGGAGACAAGGAATAGCCATCTTGCTCAAACTGCGATTGGTACCTTTGAAAGGACACTAAGTTTACATATTTCCTTTTCTAATCACTTTTGGAAACTGCTTTTCAGCTATTAGGAAACTTTGGATCAACAAGTTTTTACAGCACCAGGGAAGTTTCCTTCAATCCTCAATGAAAAAAGTTTTAAATACAAGTTTAAGTACTGGTGGGTTTTTTTTTTTTTTTTTGGAGAATAAACAGCAAAAGGATGATTAAAACTTTGATTTTAGAAAGTCACAAACCGACTCAGGGTCCAGATAAATTTGAAAAATAAGATTTTAGAATTAATGATAAAGTACTAATTGTTCTTTGCTTTTGGGGAAACGCTTTTCTTTTGAATTCTTTTAAAACAAACATCATAAATTAAGACTTTAAAATTTTAATACTAGAGGGAACTAGAAGGAACTAAAGATTATAACTGAAGGAGAAGAACACTCAAACTCAACTCACAATTACAGAATGAAACAAAGTATTTTAACACTGAACATATTGAAGGATATTTCTGAACAATGGACCCAGAAGTTAATTTTAAGAGTATCTGCCACTATAGATAGACTGTGTTTAAAAGACATTATGGAAGAGGAACAAGTTTTACCTGACAAGACCAAGACTGATTTGAAAGTGGATTTAAAAATGGCAGGTTAAAAGAGTGACATGGAAAAAGATGTTACACTGGACATGCAAAAGAAACTAGCTGATGCCTTATTAATTAAAAGGGATATATGAATAACAAACCAAGAGAGTGACCTGGATAATTTTCCTATATTGGATTTACAAAAGAGACTTGTAAAAAAGTTTTGAAGAATTTGCAAAAAGGGACAAACGAAAAATGAAATCAATTTGAACTTGATTGTTAGAAGGAACTAAAGATCAAGATTGTTAAAAGTAATAGGAAGGAATATAAACTTGGCTTATTTAATCAAGGTTAAAATAGATATGTTATTTCTGGTAACCCTTAATGGACTTTTGCTGATATCAGGACTGAAATGACAAGGCTTTATGGATTTGTTTATAGATAACAGATGGGATATGAGATCTTGAGGTGGCTCCCTTGCTGATCAAATCTCTTTACATTTTTAAAATATGACTCTGTCATGTTTACTGTTTTATATTTTTTGCTGTACACAGCCTAGAGCAGGGGTTCTCAAAGTACGGCCCGTGGGCCAGATATGGCCCGTCAGGGTCATTTATCCAGCCTGCCTGCCTGATTGGCCGCCGCTGCTGTCTGTCAGAAGCGGAAGTGTCGGGGCTGTGTCAGGAGCTGCAGACGATGCATGAGGAGGGAGATCGCAGAGCCGGACTATTCTACATGACAGGTATGCCGGGTCCGGTGGCTCTCCTCATTTTTTTCAAACTATAGTCTGGCCCCCCAACATTCTGAGGGACTGTGAACTGGCCCCTGTTTAAAAAGTTTGAGGATCCCTGGCCTAGAGTCACTTCTTGTGAGATGGGCAGCCATATAAATTTGATAAATAAATAAAATATGGGAAGAAGAGATTATTTGTTGTAATTTAAAAGAAGGTGATAAGTTACTAAAATTGTTTATACTTGTTGTAATGAAGGGGGAAGTCACTTCATATATTTTTTCTTTTCTTTTTACTATATTATTTTTTCTTATTTTTCTTTCTTTCTTTTAATTGATTAAAAGTAGGTATTCAATTTAATTCCCCTTCATGGATCACTGCCTTGTCGTGGCGAAGGGGCTTGTGTAACTCAGTGAAGCCATGAGCTATACCGTGCAGGGCCACCCAAGACGGACAGGTCATGACAGAGAGTTCTGACAAAATGTGGTCCACTGGAGAAGGAAATGGCAACCCACTCCAGTATCCTTGCCAAGAAAACCCCATGGACAATGTTAAAAGGCTAAAAGATATGACGCCGGAAGATGAGCCCCTCAGGTCGGAAGGTGTCCAATATGCTACTGGGGAAGAGCGGAGGGCAATTCCAAGTAGCTCCAGAAAGAGTGAAGCGGCTGGGCCAAAGCCGAAAGGACGTTCAGCTGTGGATGTATCTGGAAGCGAAAAGAAGGTCTGATGTTGTAAAGAACAATATTGTATAGGTACGTGGAATGTAAGATCCATGAACCAAGGCAAGCTGGATGTGGTCAAACATGAGATGACAAGATTGAACGTCGACATCTTGGGAATCAGCGAATTGAAATGGACGGGAATGGGTGAATTTAATTCAGGTGACCACTATATCTACTACTGTGGGCAAGAAACCCTTAGAAGAAATGGAGTTGCACTCATAGTCAATAAGAGAGTGGGAAAGGCAGTAATGGGGTACAACCTCAAAAACGACAGAATGATCTCAGTGCGTATCCAAGGAAAACCATTCAACATCACGGTAATCCAAGTCTATGCCCCAACCACTGATGCCGAAGAAGCTGAAGTTGACCGGTTCTATGAAGACCTACAACACCTTCTAGAACTAGCACCAAAAAAAGATGTCCTTTTCATCATAGGGGATTGGAATGCTAAAGTAGGAAGTCAAGGAGTAATCGGAATAACAGGCAAGTTTGGCCTTGGAGTACAAAATGAAGCAGGGCAAAGGCTAATAGAGTTCTGTCAAGAGAACAAGCTAGTCATAGCAAACACTCTTTTCCAACAACACAAGAGACGACTCTACACATGGACATCACCAGATGGTCAATACCGAAACCAGATTGATTACATACTTTGCAGCCAAAGATGGAGAAGCTCTATACAGACGGCAAAAACAAGACCAGGAGCTGACTGTGGCTCAGATCATGAGCTTCTTACTGCAAAATTTAGGCTTAAATTGAAGAATGTAGGGAAAACCACTAGACCACTCAGGTATGACTTAGATCATATTCCATGTGAGTACACAGTGAAGGTGATGAATAGATTTAGAGGATTAGATTTGGTAGACAGAGTGCCTGAAGAACTATGGACGGAGGTCTGTAACATTGTACAAGAGGCAGCAACTAAAACCATCCCAAAGAAAAAGAAATGCAAGAAAGCAAAATGGCTGTCTGATGAGGCTTTACAAATAGCTGTGGAAAGAAGGAATGCGAAAAGCAAGGGTGAAAGGGAAAGATATAAGCAACTGAATGCAGATTTCCAGAGAATAGCAAGGAGAGATAAGAAGGCCTTCTTAAATGAACAATGCAAAGAAATTGAAGAAAACAATAGAATGGGGAAGACTAGAGATCTCTTCAAGAAAATTGGAGATATCAAAGGAACGTTTAGTGCAAAGATGGGCATGATAAAGGACAAAAAAGGCAGGGACCTAACAGAAGCAGAAGAGATTAAGAAGAGGTGGCAAGAATACACAGAAGAACTATACAAGAAAGATCTTAATGTCCCTGATGTCCATGCTGGTGTGGTCACTGACCCTGAGCCAGACATCCTAGAGAGTGAAGTCAAGTGGGCCTTAGGAAGCATTGCTAACAACAAAGCTAGTGGAGATGACAGTATTCCAGCTGAGTTATTTAAAATACTAAAAGACGATGCTGTTAAAGTGCTGCACTCAATATGCCAGCAAGTTTGGAAAACGCAACAGTGGCCACGGGATTGGAAAAGGTCAGTTTACGTTCCAATTCCAAAGAAGGGCAATGCCAAAGAATGCTCAAACTATCGCACAATTGCACTCATTTCACATGCTAGCAAGGTTATGCTCAAAATCCTACAAGCGAGGCTTCAGCAGTACGTGAACCGAGAACTACCGGATGTACAAGCTGGGTTTCGAAGAGGCAGAGGAACTAGAGATCAAATTGCCAACATTCGCTGGATCATGGAGAAAGCACGAGAGTTCCAGAAAAACATCTACTTCTGCTTCATTGACTATGCAAAAGCCTTTGATTGTGTGGATCACAACAAACTGTGGCAAATTCTTAAAGAGATGGGGATACCAGACCACCTTACCTGTCTCCTGAGAAATCTGTATGCGGGCCAAGAAGCAACAGTTAGAACCGGTCATGGAACAACTGATTGGTTCAAAATAGGGAAAGGAGTACGACAAGGCTGTATACTGTCACCCTGCTTATTTAACCTATATGCAGAGTACATCATGAGAAATGCCAGGCTGGAAGAATCACAAGCCGGAATTAAGATTGCAGGGAGAAACATCAATAACCTCAGATATGCAGACGATACCACCCTAATGGCAGAAAGTGAAGAAGAACTAAAGAGCCTCTTGATGAGGGTGAAAGAGGAGAGTGCGAAAGCTGGCTTGAAGCTCAACATTAAAAAAACTAAGATCATGGCATCTGGACCCATCAATTCCTGGCAAATAGAAGGGGTAGAAATGGAAGCAGTAACAGACTTCATTTATTTGGGCTCCAAGATCACCGCAGACGGAGACTGCAGCCATGAAATTAAAAGACGCTTGCTCCTTGGGAGGAAAGCTATGGCAAACCTAGATAGCATATTAAAAAGCAGAGACGTCACCTTGCCGACAAAGATCCGCACAGTCAAAGCTATGGTTTTTCCAGTAGTAATGTATGGCTGTGAGAGCTGGACCATAAAGAAGGCTGAACGCCGAAGAATTGATGCCTTTGAACTGTGGTGCTGGAGAAGACTCTTAAGAGTCCCCTGGACTGCTAGGAGGTCAAACCAGTCAATCTTAAAGGAAATCAACTCTGATTGCTCATTGGAAGGATTGATAATGAAGCTCAAGCTCAGATACTTTGGTCACCTAATGCGAAGAGAGGACTCTTTGGAAAAGACCCTGATGCTGGGAAAGATGGAAGGCAAAAGGAGAAGAGGACGGCAGAGGATGAGATGGCTAGATAGCATCACTGAAGCAATGAGCATGAAATTGAGCAAACTCAGGGAGGCAGTGAAAGATAGGAAGGCCTGGCGCAATATGGTTCATGGGGTCACGAAGAGTCGGACACGACTTAACGACTAAACAACAACAACAAATTCAATTTAATTAATTTTCAGAGGATGATCAGCAGCAAGTTGGATGGGCCCAGTTACAGTGGTGATGAATGCACCATTGAAAGACCTGAAGGACCACGTTAGAGACAGATTGTCATGGAGAAAAATCTATCTATGTGATCGCTAAGAATTGATACCAACTTGATGACAAATAACCTGTCTATAAACAATTCTCTCTGATACAAAATACTGAAGATATGTAAACACACATGTAAATCCATGAAAATATAGATGCCCTCCTCTCTTTTTCCACCAGAAAGAGCAAAAAGAAGAAACATGGAGATGTAATGAAAGGGGCAGTTAAACAGGGAAGGAAAAATAGTAATACAATTTTGTCAGTGATGAGATTTCTCAATAATATTATTCATTATCTTGTACTCTATCTAGAAACAATGGAAGTCAGTGTAGTTCATGTAAAACCAAAGTTATGTTGTTTCTACTCTTTGTATCTAATAGGATCTGCCACATTCTGTTTAGGTACAATTTCTAAGTCATCTTTAAGGACACCTCCATTTAGTATGCATTACAGCAATCTAAAAAGCAAGTTTCTACAACATGAACTACTGTAGTTAGATTATCTTAAAGTAATAACCAGCTACAAATTCAACTCCTTGTTAAGCAGATAGTGTCACTCAAGACTATCAAAAACCTGCTCTGCATCTATGAATAAAAAGAGTTTTCCTTGTGTTTTACTTTTGTATTTTATGACCAGCATCATTTTCCTTACATTATATCATCTATTTCCCATGAATACTGCCTCATAGTTACCTACTATCTTGAGGGACGGGGTAATTGTTGTTTGTTTTATCATTCCAAGAATGCAAATATTAGATTAATGAAGAAATTGTGTGATTTGTCATCATTTCAATTATATTTTAAAAACTGAAAGTGTAGTTTATTTTATAGAATTGAGAAACTCGATAAATTTCTTTTTCAGATCCTTGAAAGATGACATAATGTATTTGAAATACATTATGTTTAATATAACAGATGAGTAGTTTTACATTTCTCAATAGGTTATAGCCTAATGCCCTCCCCCACTTTCATCCCTACCTAAAAACCTGTCAATTTTATTTTTTTAAGTGCATTCTCAAATGCCTTAATTATTCATGATTTTCCTCAATATTTATGTTTTATTGTTATAATTCATGTGTAAATTATATATGCAAATAATGATTTTCTGCCCAATTTTTTAGTTTCAACTCTAGCTTCCTGTTATTTCTGCTTGTTTCCTTTTCCCAGAAAACTAGCTTTCTGTGTGCAGTTCACCAAATAATGGTTTTTATCTATTTCATAGCCTTTTAAAATCATGTCCTCTTCAAACAAAACATATTTATAAGCAGACAAAATAACACAACATACCGAATTTTAGTTCAAGAAAATTGAAATCATTTGCATAGTTTTGTTTACATAGCTCTTAGTTCCAATGTACAGCTACTGCATGATCAGCATATAAAACTGAATAAAACTGTGTTCTAAGTATATTTGAAAGAAAGATGGGGATTTCCAAGAGTAAATGAGAGAGAAGTCCTGCTACATGTATAACATTGGATAAAACCTAAAATATCTTGTTTGTTGAGCTATTTTGATATTGAAAAAGAGAAATTATTTAGTAACATTAAAGTATATACTTTTTTCATTCTAATGATACATAAACTTGTCAATTATTATCTTCAATAATAATTGACATTCCAAATAATTGGAATGATGTAAAGCTGAAAGGTTTTAAAAAATATTTGATGCTTATTTATAATAGTTAGATTTTGTCACTTTATTGATCCTTTAGAGGCTTATCTATCTTCCTTGTCCCTGAATGTCTATTCAGCAATTTAAAACGAGCATAATGACAAAAACTCAATGCTGCCACTCTCTACTAACAGAATGAAATATGAGCAATCTATCCCCAATAGTCCCTCAAGTGTCATTATTCTGCCCCAACAAGTCCTTAAAACCTTAAAGGAGATTTTGAGGCTGTATCAGGAATTGCGTGTGGAGGAAAAACTAGCATTCACAGATCATACTTCTAATGGGCTATTTAGTACATAAGGTCTAATTCCTTGCTCTGAGTAGAAATCCAAAGTAAAAGATACCTGACAGATGGCTATGCAGCCTCTAGCAGAACACATCGAATAAAGGGAAGCCTATTACCTCTCTGGCAACTGGTTTTATTTTAAAATTAAAATACCCTTTAAAATTAAAATTAGCCTATTAAAAGGAAATTTCAAGGCTGTGTTAGGAGTTATTGGTTCTATCAAAAGTTGTGCCACAATAATCATCATAATCATAATCATAATAAAAATGCCTTTGAGTCAGCGTTGATTCCTGGCAACCACCTGGACAAGTCCCTGCAGTTTTCTTGGCAAGATTTCGGAAGTGGTTTGCTCTTGCCTGCTTCCTATGGCTGAGAGAGTACGACTGGCCCAAAGTCACCCAGCTGGCTTTGTGCCTAAGGCAGGACTAGAACTCCTGGTCTCCCGGTTTCTAGCCTGGTGCCTTAACCACTGCACTAAACTGGCTCTCCATATATAATAGCAACCAATATAAGTTGAGTTCAATTAAAATTAAATTCCAATTAAAAGGAATTTGCCAAATATATAATCAATCCTCAATTTAAAGAAATACAATATATACAACTGCAGAATAAATTTATCAAATATTAAGCAAAGTTCAAGGTGCTAGTCATCACCTATAAAGTTCTCCATGGCATAGGGCCAGGCTACTTGGGGGACTGCCCTTCTCCTACTGTTCTTGCTCATCTCACCAGATCTAGCAGACAGGGCATACTCCAGGTCCCTTCTATTAAACAATGACATCTTGTTGGACCCTGGAGTCATGCCTTCTCAGGGGCAGTACCTATCCTGTAGAAAAGCATCCTGCCGGAGATTTGGACAGACTCAACTATGTTAGCCTTTCACTTGTTTTCCATGCATTTCGGTCAAGCAGGTAGATAGCTCTCGTTACTGATGTGTTTGTTCAGTTGTTGTTTTTCCTTGGGTGCCAGGGTTATATACGGTCAGTTTTCTGTGTTTTAATCTTTGTAAGACGCCCAGTGTCACTTCTGTGACATGGGCGGAGCCACCCAGAGTCACTTGTATATATAAATAATATAAACAAACAAACAAACAATGAACCATACAACTCTTTCAAAATTTTGCAGAGAAAAATGTTATGTGTGACCCAAATTCGCTGAAATGAAGTGCATCTATGCATAAAGGTCAAAGCATACTCTCTTATTTGAGCAGAGGGAAATACCTGTAATAAGTTAGTGATTCCAAAGTAAACACAACTCAAATTCTGTAAAAACAAGGAGAAGGATGGGGTGTCATTTAAGGCACCATGAGTAAGTCCAATTCATTAGGACCATTAAGGTTTGTTAGGCATTTTAAATGAGAGTTTAAAATTCTAACCTTATATTATGTTCTTTCTATCTATATATTAAATTACAATAGAATGCAATAAATTTATGTTACAGTCACCTTAAAGTTGTACATAATAATTATGTACAGGAAGTATTTAATATACTGTATCTAGATAACAAGGTGAAGATTAATGCTAACCAAACGAATGAAAGCTTAGCTTGTTTATATGATGAGAGTGTACCCCAAAAAAACTACCCTAACACAGTAGTTTAAAGAATTTAAAAAGACAACTTAATTTTTCTTGAATATGATCCAAAATGTGACCAATCCAAGTTGCAGTCAAACTTGATAAAATGTTGCTGTTGGGAATTACCCCTGGACAAATTTCTAACGGAAATTTTTACATTTTAGGAGGCTTTCTGTTTCAGTATAGACATAGCCTTCCATCACCATCTTCATAGTATAAAATGAGTGTGACTGAATCAAAAGCAGCAATAAGGAAAAATGAAAAAAAGAAATAAATTATTCAAAATAGTTCTGGGAATGGAGAATTCATATCCAAAATCCTGAGTCTAAATTCAAAGCACTAGTTCTTCCCAACAGAAGTATACATTTCTATATAAATTATACAACACTTTGATCACCCCAATAATAGAATATACCTAAGAACCTTTCTCCATAATTTGCTTAAAGTTTAGACTGCAAGATACATTTATTCTAAGACCAGAATGTTTGCAGAGCATCACATGGGAAGAACAAATTCTTACAATATTTTGGTATATGTATAGTCACTACTCTAATTCCAAATAAGGGGAAAGTTCAATGAGGGAGAGGTCATATTCTATATAACATGTTTTCTTCTTCTTCTCCTTCCTCCTCCTCTGACTACCACTCAAGGGTGGTCACAATTTGGGGGTATTCTTGGACTCAGCTCCTGCTTGATGAGCAGATGGCAGCTGTGACCAGGAAGACATTTGCACAGCTTCATCTAGTGCGCCAGTTGCACCCTTTCCTAGATCGGGGGGTCTTTCAGACAGTCAGACAGCCCTGATCACCTCCCGGCTTGACTACTCCAATGTGTTCTACATAGGCCTGCCCTTGAAGATCACCCAGAAGCTTCAACTGGTCCAGAATAGGATGGCATGGGCAGTGATAGGCATGACTCAATATGCCCATGTAACATCTCTGCTTCATGAGCTGCACTGGTTGCCAGTTTGCTTCCAGGTGTGATTCAAGGTGCTGGTCACTACTTATAAAGCCCTACATGCAAGAGGAGCTAGTTACTTGGGGGACCACCTCTCTCCATAGTATCTGATGGGCCTATCTGATTTGGCAGGATTGGTTCTTTCAATTAAGCAATGCCATTTACAAGGACCCCAGGAGCACCCCTCTCTATAGCAGCCCCTGCCATCTGGAGTGAAGTCCCCCCAAAAATTGAATGGCCCCCACTGTACTAAACAACCAGTGCCAAAGAAGATAAAAGTAAAAACCTGCTCAAAAAACAGAAAGCAGTTTAAAAAGGACCCCAACATAAACACAGTAAATGAGGAAAGTTAAACTGCATCACACTGATCCTATGAAATGTCTGCAAGCAAACAATCAAGCTCAAAGAGCACCAAGAACTCCACAGTTCAACTCTGAGCTACGGATATTCTCTTCTATTGAAAAGTTAAACTCCTAAGCAGACTATAAACTGAAATGGTCTGTTACCTAAGTCACATAATTATAGAGCTTGCATAGAAAAAAAATA
Source organism: Liasis olivaceus (assembly GCA_030867105.1). Taxonomy (NCBI): domain Eukaryota; kingdom Metazoa; phylum Chordata; class Lepidosauria; order Squamata; family Pythonidae; genus Liasis; species Liasis olivaceus. The sequence continues at coordinate 133,466,302 of CM061349.1, read as the reverse complement.
AAAGAGTAAAAATTTTCAATCTATTTAAAAAGAAGCAAAAATAGGCATCAGGGAAAAATATGAAGAGGAAAAATGTTCTGAGCCCTCAGATCTTTAGATGACACATATTAATATACTATGTACAAATATCATGCAAGCTTATGACTGGCAAGGTTTAAGAGTCAACACTGTTTACAGATTTATTTCCACTGTAAGGCAGTTAAAAACTAGCTAAATAACACCAGCTTATGTGAGATATGTAAGAAGGAACATCACATGAGATCACAACTTCATATATTAGACATAGCACGCATATCAAAATTATGATTTATTCATCTATTTGTGGGTTTCTGCTAACCTTTCCAAAGAACGGTACAAGTCAGCTAATGATAAGAACAAAATTTAAAAACACAAATTTTAAACAAAATAACAAATAACAAAGTTTAAAAGAATAATCATGTAAGAAATCATTAATGCAAAAATCTAAATTAAAAACATGAGCATTTACATCAGTTCCAAAATCAGAGAGCACACAGACCAAAAACATATCCAAAGTAGATATATTATACTTTTGGTTGATTAATTTATTTAGACAGTTCTCACAGTCCATCAAACTAAAAAAATTCTAGGCAGTTACTAATTAAAATTATAAGCACAATAACAAAATAAATCAAAATTGCAAGGACAACAGTAACAACAATCAGCAGTAAACCAAATCTCCCCAAGATGGATGTGAATAAAATTTAGCTAGAAAAAAACCTGCATTTAAACATCTTCTAAAATTCATAAGAGAAGAGAGCTTTATGAATCTCTGGGGATAAAGAGTTCCAAAGAGTGGGGGTGTATTTAGAAGGGCCTCTGAAATCCTTCTAATACTTCACTAGTGAAGTATTATACATTGCATTATACATTGATTATGTGCTATCAAATTGGTGTCAACATCTAGTGACCACACATGTGCTATCAAATTGGTGTCAACGTCTAGTGACCACACAAATAGACTCTGTCTAGAATGATCTGTCCCCAAACTGGCCCTTAAGGTTTCCCAATGCTGCACCCACTGGTGCTGTAATCAAGTCCAGACCTTACTACTAGTTCTTTGTTAGATTGAATTCCTCCAATATTAAAATCACATCAATCTTCCAATCCAGTCACCCTCAATACATATTCAGCATATTGACTGAATAAATAAGGAACAGTATGCAGCTTTGTCTCACTCCTTTGCTGACCTGGAGCCAATCTGTTTCATCGTATCCAGATTGTGGCTTCATGTCCCGAGAATAGGTTTGGCATGAGGACAATGAAGCGTTCTTGGATTTCCATTTCTCTACAGCTTGACAATGGTTGACACAATTTAAGGTCTTTCTATAAATCAATGAAGCACATATTGACTTCTTTTTGGTATGGTGTTATTCTCCAGATTTGCTGACAGTTTATTTTTACTGATTCTACTTCTGCTGCTCACCGTATTTGTCGATACTCCATCAATTCCTGTAGCCTACCAACTTGGTAATGATTTGAGTGCTAATCTAGCTTCATCTTCTAGTACTAGAGGTTCTTGTAGATAGATACTATTGTCTAAGGTATCTTGGATGTTGACAATTCTACTATACAGAATTTCAGTATACTCCTTCCATTTTTATTTGATGTTCTTTTTTTTTTATAATATTTTATTGAAGTTTTAAAATTACAAAGTTAAAAGTTAGAAATGAAAAAGAAAATGAAAAATACAAATTACAAGGAAAAGGAAAAGAAAACGTGAGATAAAGTAAAGAAAAGAAAAAAGACATGAAAAATAGATAGCTTCCAATCTATCTCTGGTCTTAAGAATAATAAGAATGTCATAGGTGCTAGTTTTTAATGCATTTAGTAGAAATAATTCCTTATTTGATGTTCTTTGAATTGGCTACTATCTGTCCACTGGCATATTTTAGCATAACAGTTCAGCACCGGAACTTCTTTCTGAGTTTGGACATCTTTTGTAAGACTTCCCATGTTTTTCTGTGTTTATTTCCATCTTCAGATATCATTGTAAAACTGCTCCCTGTCTCTGCTAACAGCTTTCTAAAATTCTTTGTTAGGCTCTTTCCTGGGATCTCTTTTTCCTGGCGTTGGCTTCTCTTCTAGGCAATTTCTACCATCTGTTTTGACATCCAGTTTACCCTCTTCTTACCCCCTTCTGTTTCTTGATCTTTGGCAGTTTCTTTTTACATTCATCCTTAACAATTTTTAAAATTTCATTCCATCCCGTAGTTCCCTATCAATGAGATTTAGGACTTGATTGATTCCTGGTGTTCTCCTTGCAAATGGTGGCTATAAACTTAAGACCATATTGTGGAAACTGACTGGCTTTATTCTTACATTTTAGCCTGACTTGAAACTTCCACATGAACAATTCTCGCTCTGTTCCACAATCACTTCCTGGTCATGTCTTTACTGTTGTAACTGAGTTTTTCCATCTCCTCTACCATTAACATACAGATGTCAAAAATATTGGTACCCCTCCACTTTTTCCCCAAAGAATCCCAATTTGCCATGAAATTAATTGAAACTAACACAGATAAATGGCACCCACCATTCTTTATTCTATAGTCCATAGAGCAGGCACTTTGCTTTTGATATATAACTTAACATATTCTTGTAAATAATAAAACAAATGAAAATGGCATGAATGTAATTATTGGTAGTCTTAGAAGTTAAAAGACATTATTGGATTTTAGTTCTCTCTCAAGCAGACTATTTACTTTAATTAGTATCACAGGTGTCTTCAATCTCATAATCAGTCACTCAGCCTATTTGAATGGAAAAAAGTACTCACTCAGGTGTTTTGTGTCATTGTGTGTAGAATAGTGAACATGGACAAGAGAAAGAAAAGCAGAGTGTTGTCTGAGGAAAGTAATAGCCAAGCATGGTAAAGGTAAAGGCAACAAAAGAGCTTCATGTTCCTGTGACCATGGTTGCTAATATTATCAAGAAGTTAAAGTCCCTAGTCAACCTCCCTGGACATGGCCATAAGAGGAAAATTGACCCCAGATTGAAACTTCCACCATTATTTGGAAAACTTGAAAACAGATTCTGGCTGACCTCCTAGATCAAGGTACAATAGTATCAAGCTGCACCATCCGTCACTGTCTTGAAGTGGTGTCCATGGTAGAAGACCCAGGAAGACCCCACTTCTGAAAGACAGACACAAAAAAGCCAGACTGGAGTTTTTTAAAATGCATGTAGACAAGCCACAGTCCTTCTGAAGGAATGTCCTTTGGACAGATGAAACAAAATTAGAATGTTTTGGTAAGTCACAGCAGCTGTATGTTCAAAGAAAAAAACAATGTTTTTAAAGAAAAGAATATCCCTACTGTAAAACATGAAGTAGGCTCCCTAACGTTATGGAGCACCAGGTGCCTCAAATCAGTGCAGGGCACAATGAAATCAGAAGATTATCAAGGCATACTGGAGCAAAACATAATGCCCACTGTTAGAAAGCTCTGTCTCAGTCACAGATCCTCCAGCTGGATAATGACCGAAGACATACATCTAACAGAACCCAAGCATGGTTGAAAAGCAAACACTGGACTGTTCTGAAAGTGGCCTTCTATGAGTCCTGATCTGAATCCTATTGGTTATGGAAAGTGCTGATATTTACAAGTTAGGGGAAGAAATCCATCAAGCCTAAGTTAATTGGAGCAGTTTCCTCAAGAAGAGTGGGACAAATTGCCAGTTGATAAGTGTAGAAGTCTTATTCAGAGCTACAGAAAGCACTTGATTATAGTTGCTGCTCCAAAGGGTCTGATACGAACTATTAGATTAGGGGTACCAATAATTATGCACATGCTCTTTTCATAATTATTTTTTTATACAATTTGATTCACTTATTCTAATAATCTGGCCCTCTTGCTTCGTTCCAGGTGGCCTTCAAAACCTTTTTCATGCCTTTTTTTGGAAAAAACAAGATTCCTGACCAAAAAAGTTACAGCAATTTCAACAGAATAATTTGCACAACTACACATGTACAGACCGCCAAAACCTCTGAGTATTTCTGTAGTAAAATTGTTACCACATTTCCCCAATACATCGCAATTCAGTCAAGGCCTATCCTATTAGAGAAAATATCTGTTCATCTGAACTTGGTTTTGAAGGAGTTTTGAAGCCAAACAAATGTTTGAGGAGATAATCCAAAAGATCCGCTAATCTCTCACTGGGAGACAAAAGAATGAACAACTCCTCAAACAATGTAATATTTCCTAGATTATATATTTCAGTTTAACAGCTTGAAATGGCAAAACGTTTTTCCCCCCCAATTTGGTTTGGTAAAGAATAGGCAGAATGTAACTAATACAACTCTGTAGCTCACAAGCATTTTATCTGCCATATTTGATACTAACTGCAGTTTCCTTTTTCAACAATCTAACCTAAATGTAGTAAAGGGATCTGACATTGCAGCTAGGCATCTATAACTGAGGCAAGCTAATTAAAATTCTCCTAGAAATCAACTACCACTATGTTATTGGATAATGTCAAGTCCAGGAAAAAGTTCTAGACTGTATACCTGGTTCTTTATTGTTTTCTGAATTTATATCCTGCCTTTCTGTCAAAGAATGGTACTCAAGGTACCAAGAAAGAAGGAAAAAAAAAGATGTCCAAAAGTTATTTTATGAAATTAACAAATCCAAGCCAAAAACATTAACTTTCTGAAGCACATAGTGGACATAATTCTTCAAGCAATTTTCAACATTCTATGGCTGCAAAATCTGAAAAGTATACAAACTGTAAGTATAAAACTGTGTAATGGCAAAATCCATTTAGGATTCAGTCAAAATTATGGCACAAAACCTGTGCAGATCTGTAAAATGTAATGCAACATGATCATACTAAGCTTTTGTGTCTTTCAAGGGATGATTGATTAGGTCTCTAAAAGTAAACCCCTAACCATGTGAAACAGCTTTGCTAGCTGACATTAAGCAGAGGCAGTGGGAGTGGATAGAAAATCTTTTTTTCACTGTCAGCATTACCAAAGACTAGGCCCATTTAAGGCAATATACAAGTCGTTTCTCTACAAACTATGCAGTAAGCTGACACTGCATAATAAATCTGACAAATTTTAAATAGTCATCTTTGGGGGCGGGGGAAGGATATGAAAATGTTTCAAATTTTATTCCAGTTTATTTATGTTATCTGAAATTGCCCCATCTCCTGAATGTACTAGAGAGTATATATCATCCATCAGCACCATTATACAATGAATTAAGATTACAATGATATTGAATTCAGCTAAGACAAAATTTAATGAATATAGAATCAGAACAGATCTACTTGCTCCAGATAGGATTTCAACTTCCTTAAGATCAGGTACCAACTAAACCAGAATGTATCTGGATCAAGTTGCACTCCTGGATGTTTAGGCAAGCAATGATTATGGCTAAATATTTTATCCATCCACCAATGTATAATCTCATAAAGACATATTGGACACCCAAAAAGTCCATTTCCAACCATTATCTCCCAATGGGCTAAACATTTTCAGGCAATCTCTTCCTGAAATATCATCTTGGCTTCCTATGGCTTTCCAGAAGATCAGGAAGCTGGGCTGCTACCTCCATCCCCTCAAATATTGCCCATCCCAATCTAAACAAATCTGAGGTACACAAACAAGTCCTGATGAAATACATACGTTAATGGCAATGCATTCTTTAAAAAACTGCATTTACATTTACATTTGTAAAATTCCATCTTTCCAACCAGATGCATAGATAGAAGATACTGAGGTGGATGGTGAATTAGCAACATTTTCTAACTACCATTAACTTAGTAATATCCAATTCAGCCTGCTTCCTTTGCGCTATCACCAAGACAATAAATTTCAGTTTTAATGTAATAGAAGGAAATAATCTAATATGCGGAAATTATTTTAATTGTACCAAATTGATTTTAGTTAAATTTAAATTATATCAAGTTGACATTTTGTCCTGGCATCCATTTTTTGGACTGCAGCTTTAGCATAACACTCAAAAATAGCTTTCAGCCCAAAGGAGACTGCACACATCAGCGTTAGCTGATTTCAAGTTGACAGGGTTTTAGTAGTCACGGTATATTACTCTAGTATTATTCTATATGTTCTGATTACCACTTATGTCCAGAATCCAAATATCTTAATGGTAAATTCCATCCAAATAAGCTAATTAGAATGCTTTTGTAAAGAGATTTTTCCTCATGTTTTTGTCAGAGTATAGGGGAAAAGATACGAAGGTTACAATTTCTTCAGTTACACAACTGCATTTGCTGGTAAGCTCTCCTGAAAAAGCCTATTTCCTGCCCATCTAAAAAAAGTAAAATAAAATTAGCATTTTACCACAGTCAGTAGAGGTCCTGTTTTAATAGTAACTTACTTTGAATCCTGCTGTTCTGGTAGTACCTCATCTCCTGTGCTGATCATTTTCTTCAATATATATATATATATTTTTTAAAAAACTGATAGCAATCTTTTTTTCCAAGGCACAAGGGTGAGCTAGAATTTTAATAATGCTTTGCTATGCTGTTATGACAGCATCTTCTGCAGTTTTTGTCATATCATGTGATTTATATTGCTCATTGCTCTGGGCACACCTAGGATGGTAGAGGCTTTCTTATAGTGATTAAAATGAAAGTTGAGGGTAACTGACAGCATTTTTAAAAATGAGTTTATGAAGCAAAACCTAACTTGGTCAAATATATAAACTTGCATATTGAAGGGTGCCTTCAAGACTACATCCTCAAACTAGGATCTGAGATATGAAGAAACTCTTAGTAGTGCCCCACTTTCAGGAGGGGGGTTTAGGCTCAGAGGCACTGTTTTTCCATTATGACCTCGATCCTCAAGAATGGCCTCTCCATAGAGGTAAGACTGGCTCCATCATTAACAGCTTTCAGAAACTAGTTAAAACCAAGTTATTCTGGAGGGATTGAGAGTGATCTGTGACATCACTGGGGTTATGCTTTGTGATTTTAATTTAACTTAATTTTAATTTCAGCTTACTGGTGTATTTTGTCATGAATCATCAAGAGTTATGAAATGTAGTAGTAGAAGCCTGTTCATCCTGTATGTTCAAGTTATGAATCAAGAGCCTCTATCAAAGAGCCAGAAGAAAGCATTTTTAAGACAACTGTTTCAACAGCCTTCAACCACTTCTTTCATGCCTTTCTCTGTCAGTGCATGAGAATTTAACTTCCCCTCCTGCTTGGACTTGAAAGAGATTAAATTCCAAAAGGTTCAGAAGCTCAGTTCAAGCCACAAGTAAGATCTTCATCCACCTAGTTCCAGCTGAAGAAGCAACTCCTTATATGTGATTGCCTGGTAGGTGAGGAGTTCCCTGGAAGTTTGTTCATTGCATAAACAATTCCCATCCTTTTTCTCCAGTTCCAGAAGTGAAAATAGGACTTATTTCTGAGTAGACACATAGGTGAGATTGCAATGAAGGGAAGGAATAGCTTCTTGTAAGCAAGCATTGTTTACTGCTATTCATGCCAGCCAAAACATGCAGATTTCCAATTATGATTCAAAATAGAACATAAACCCACATAGCAATACACACACTTGGGACCTTATACGGAAATAGAGGCTAGCAAATCATCTCAGGCATTGGGATCTAGCCGTGTTTCAAAGATTTATCCTATAAGTTGCTAATAAAATCAAGCATAATGCACATCTGGAATTTTTGTGCATTTTATTTTCCTCTACAAATCTTCAACAACTTCAAGCGTGAAATCTACAAAATTAGAAATATGTTCTCTTAACAAATACTGCTTTCATCCAATAAGTAAACTGCTTTACTCAGTAAGCATTAGCCTCTCTGGAAATTTTTGTGCCATTTGTGTTTTTTCTACATGAGTTGTAATTTGCAGGTTGAGATACTAGCTATTTATACCGTAAAATCTTTTTAGTCATAAATTAACAAACTTTAATTGGAAAATAAAGTTACATGTTTTAAGCTACCAATGGAAAACTTAATTCTTAAACTAACTGCTATAGTTCATGATTTACCAGCTAATATATTTGTAAACGCTGGACTTCTGGATGATACCATGCAGCGAAATCTATAGCTCATAACTTTTTTTCATCCTGAGGCAATCTGCTATGAAAATAGGTAGATTGATTTGGAAAGGGTGGGCTGTTCCCCCTGCCCCCCAGGGAAGGTGTATATAGATGACTTCTGAAACCAATTTTACCCGTGCACATAATCTACCACGTTATTCTATTGTACCTTAGTTGTACACTAAGTTTTAATATGAAGCAATAAACAGCTAGCTTCCATAATTAGAAAACTAGACTGGGTTTATAAGAATAGGGCTTATTTAAAACTTCTAAATATAATACAACTATGTTATAGTCTATGCTCATAATACCTTAGAACTGAGTTCACAACTATTTATGAAACAAAAATTCAGTTCTAAGATCACGCCAAATCTTCAAGCTTCTAAAAATACAACAGGTTTAGACCTGCTTTTATTTTCTATTCTTTCAAGGTTCACATTACGTTTACTAATATTTCCAACGTATATAGTAGTCCTTGCTTAACGTCCACAATTGGGACCAGAATTTAGGTTGCTAAGCAATGCAATCATTAAGCAAATTATCACGTGACTGGACCTGATTTTATGACCATTTTTTACCATGGTTGTTAAGCGAATCACCGCAGTTGTTACCCAAATTGTGATTAGGGCTTGCAGTTTTCCTTCCGTTAAGTGAACAGTGCAGTTGTTAAGTGAAACAAGAGGTACTGTACAGTACGGGGGGAGGGGGGGAACTGTGATAGTCACATGTTTCCCCCCAAACACTTTAAATTAATACTGTACCTTAATAAAAATCAGATTTATATACAGTAACAAAAGCTCCAAAGTTTACTACAGCAGAAAAGAGTTAATAGCTGTACCTTTAAAGGTACCACTGTAGAACACAGATTCCAATGAAGACCTTAAACGTTTTTAATAATCAACCACTAATATTAACTGAAAATAATACTACTGTAGCCACAGAAGCATTTCCAGTTTAGCATGGTTCTTTAAGGAGAATATTAGAATTGTGCTATAATGTGCAATATAATGAGATCAGAAGGAAAACTCAGAAAGGTATCTGAGATTACTGTACTGTACAGTATATGGTTGAAAATGTAAGATAGACAAATGATCTGTACATATGACTGTATTTACTGTATAGTATGTACAGTACTGTACTGTATTTTAGAATGAAGCATCCTACATTTTAGGTCTTTGGTGTGCTAAGGGAATTTCCAAAGGTTGGTAGGGCCAGAACCAAGAAATAGAGATGGCCAGATCAAAAACGAAGTATGATCCAATACTGTATGTTATTATTAAATTTAATTACTATTTGTATATGTAATTTTACAGTTTTGACACTGTGACACAATTCAGCAGCAAGTTGTGGAGGAAGACTGCATATTGTCCAAGGGCTTCAGGTTGTGAACCTCTGCCACATAGCAAGATGTGCCCAGGAAAATTATTTGCATTTACAGTACTGTATAGTATAGGCTCAGATTTCAATGGCCATGCTCTTGATGATTCAGCATGAAGGCATTTAATTTAAAATGTGTATTGGCTTGCTTTCCATTTGGTGTACTGTAGTGGCTAAAGGTACCAGGCTAGAAACAGACCATGAGCTTGAGTCCTGCCGTAGGCACATAGCCATTTAGGTGACCTTGGGCCAGTCGCTCTCAATCAGCTCTAGGAAGAAGGCACTGGCAAACCATTTCCAAAAAGTGTTGCCAAGGCAACTAAATAAACTTGTCCAGGTACTGAGGTCACCAGGAGTCAAGACTGACTTGAAGTTTTTTTTTTTTTTAAAAAAAGCTTGCATTATCATCTGAAGCCACAAAAAAGTTTCTTTTCCCCCTTTAAAGTACTGTAAATAAGCCACAGCTAGGAGAGATATGAGGACTGACAAAGTATAGCCCATCCCTAAAATTAGGATGTCTTGTACTGTACTGTACCTGTAATATGAGTTAACAGAATTTTTTTCTCTTGGTGGCACAGAGGTGCCATCCTTCTTCACAGTGGGAGCAGGGAAAGTATATTTCATCAACAAATGATTGTCTAAAAAAACTGTACAGTATCTAAGATTAAATACAGTACTACAGTACAGTACTGCACTGTAGGTAAGGTGAGAAATTAAAATGGCAGCTGAAAGCCACCTTTAGATTGTTATTGTCAAGCTAGTTGGAAAAGGCATTTTACTTAGATCTCCCAAACCCAAGAATTGGCCCTAACAATACCAGCTTGCCAGCTACTGCTTTTTATTGGCAGTTCTGATTAAAATATTATTTTGACAATAAGCTGTAATCGATATGTGGTGCCTTCTGTTGCACAGAATCTCCCTTACCAGGTTAGGCTGGTACTGTATGTTAAACGTAAGTCTACCTGGATCCATCTGCTAATGTTCAATTTATACTACTGAACAGTACTCTAATGCAAAGGTTCCCAAAATTCTTTTGGTTCATGGCACTATATTTCCATGAACTGTGTAAGAGTGATATGAGACTCTTTAAGGAAACTACTGTATTGTAATTGTTGATGTTATGTACATATAAAATGGATTATTGTACTATACTTTTTTTTAGTATGTATAATAGTTGCATTTTTTCCTAGACTGTTACTGTATGTTTTTACAAGAGACTAATAAAACACTCTCTCACATCCAGAATGCTTGCAAGGAACTCTTTTCCCTCCCTTTGGTATGAGAACAGGATTGCAAACAGCCTTTACATGGATTTAACCCACCCTTGAACTGAACAGGACTTCTGAGTCATTCATACAGTACAGTGAGGACAATGCTTAAATGACTACAGCAAGACTGTTATGACATATTGTACAGTACTAGGGAATATTATGCATTGAGCTCAGTCAGACATGCATGTCAATTGATATGTTTGGAACTGCAAGTGAACAGCTTTATGATTTCCATGTACTGTACTGTAATGAACAACAGAAAAATGAACAGTTCCCTAAGGAGGATGTCTGGCCCCAAAAGTTTAAAAGCACAATTTTATAGTATTATGAAACTGCGGTTGCAATCCAGACATGGTTGCAGTCCTGGGCCATGACAAGTAGTAAGATCCATAATGGCTAGAAATTCTAGGACTTGAAGACTTCTCTGGGGGGGCACCAGGATGGAGAGGGCTGATCTGAACAATTCAGAACACTTTTCCCCCTTAAACCATCTTTAATTCACTAATCAATTTATGTTATCCTTCAATGAACTCAACAACATTTTTAACGTTATAAAACATTTTTATAACAATACATTAGTGACATAATACATAACATAATAACAATACTTAATATAAGTAGTATTATTACTGTATGGGCATAGTACAATATTGCATTATAGTACAAAAATAAAGTGCAAAATCAGATTTTACAAGCGCCTACTGTATAAACATACGGCAAGATTAGTATTTTCCTGTGTCTTGAGTACAGGTGATATTGGATAGGCTGGCATAGCTGTTTGATGGCTGAGGATCATCTGGGTCTTCTGTTCCTGTGGATGAGGAGGGAAGTACAGTTGAGGAAGGAGTAACTTTCCTAAAGAACTCAGTGAGTGTGCTTTGCAGAGTTTTTTTTGGTTTTTCTTCATATATTTCAGAATGATATCTCATCAATTTTCCTACATACTTTTCCAACACATTGCACATTTGGATCCACACTTTCTAAAATCAATAAAGTTTTGTTCATGCTTGAGAAAAATTCAGCCAATCCTTTCAGAGTTAACTTTTTAGGCTGAACTGCTACATTTTCTCCTCCTCCTTCAAAATCTTCTTCCTCTTCCTTTTCTCTCCCCCCCCCCCCCCCATCCTTCCAATTCTTCTTGCAGCTCTATTAAATCTTTGTTTGAAAGCTTTCCCTCAGTGCAGGCTATCAACTGTTTCACATCCTCAGCATCAACTTCTAAATCAAGGGATTTCATGAGTGACAAAATGTCCTGATTTATTTCTTGTAAATCTTCATTGTGGTCAAAACCTTCAAAATTATTTACAAGAGCAGCAAAACGTTTAAACAGTTTTTCCAAATGCCTTGCATGCATTTTGCAAGGATATTGTAACCTTTCCAAAAGTCACACAATGTTACTCCCTCTTTCTCCATTGTAGCTATGGCTCTGACAAACGTTGCATGGAAATAGAAGACCTTGAATGTTGCAATAGCTCTCTTGTCCATAGGCTATAGCAGAGGTGTGGTGTTTGGGGGGAGATAAAACTACCTGTACATTTGGGCAGAGATTGCCGAGATGCAAAGGATGTCCAGGTGCATTGTCAAGGAGGAGAATCTTAAAAGGAATTCTGTTTTCCAAGCAACATATCTTTACTTGGAATGCAAAACAAATCATAAACCAATCCTCAAAGAGGACTTGCGTCATCCACGCCTTTCAACTAGATCAGTAATAAACAGGCAGAATATGCTTGCTGATGTTTTTGAACACACAGGGGTTCTCTGATTTGCGGATCAGAAATGGCTTCAGCTTGAATCCAGAGACATTTCCGCCCAAAAAGGTAATTCTGTCCTTGAACGCTTTATATCCAGGCACTACTGTGGCCTATTTGCGTATGTAGGTCTGCTCTGGCATTTTCTTCCAAAATAACCCAGTTTCATCCATGTTGGATATCTGTTCAAGCAAACAGTTGCCTTCTGCTATGATGTCACCAAGTTCATGAGAAAACACTGGGCAGCTTCTTTGTCAGTGCTTGAGGCTTCACCTGATGTGTCTATGTTGTGATAATTAAATCTTTGCTGAAACTACATAAACCAGCCATGGCTGACAGTGCATATCTCAGTGCACTTCTCACCTGCTCTTTCCTTCAGCATTGTGAAAATGCTGCATGCCTTTGCCTGAATGAGAAGGCTAATCTTTTGGATCTGATCCTCAATCCAAAGTACAAGCAGTTATTCTGTGTTGTGGATGAGCCCTACTTGGTGTCTTGTTATAATGGCATCCGTTACTGGTGCTCCTTTAATCACCTCTCTGATCCTTTCCTTCTCCTTCAGGATAGAGGAGATGGTGAAATGGGCCAGCCCTTCTTCTAGCGCAATAATGTTCACCTTCTTCCCCTCATCATGCACTTTGATGATCTTCATCTTCAAATCCATATTGATGCTTTTTCTTCGCTTCCTGACTCCTTGCTTGGCTGAAATGGAGCTCAGTCTCTTTCCCTTTGAAGACATCACCAGCCAAACTAAGATATGATTGCAAAGTAACTGTCCTGTAATGAAAGAGAGAGAGAGAGAGAGAGACTGGTTCAGAACATTTTATCTTCAGTGTTAGGGTTGGGGGAGACAGTACTGTATGTTAGTGCAAGAATGTGTTTTTCTTGTCTGTTAAGCATTTCTTTCCCTGGACAAAAGCACATGAATGGTCACTGTTAGCAGCAACGTATTTTAAATTCATTTATTTACTATATTAAATATTTGTTTATACACTCCATCTTTGTTCTTAACTGGCTCCCAGCCCCGCTCCTCTCGGTCATTTTTTTCTTGACAATTGGAGAGTGAACTGTGAAGGCCAGACTCTACACATAGTCCATTTGTGAGGAAAAGCCAGGGTTCATAGGAAGGGATAAAAACCTCATAAAAATAGTTTGCAAAGTTGAAAATCAGGAGTGTAGGGAAGAGTTAGACAATACATATTGCTTCACCAGCATTTTATTCTCAGTCTGGGTCTCTGGCATCTGCATGACCCAGTCATTTTTTCTTTTACACAGAAATCACTGCCACATGTGTAATGTGTGTAATATACTGTGTAATTAAATAAAAATAAAATTATTTTATTTATTTTCCAATACTTTGGAAGAGCATTGGTACTTTGACTTCTCTTTATAAAAGAGGAAGAGTGATACAGTACTAGTAGTACAATGTGCAAAATAAACAACTTTAGGAGTCTTCAACACATTCCCATCTGCTTTCTTTGTATTTTCCAACAGCAGCAGAGGACCAAATACTGTACGAGGAGATATATATATATATATATATATATATATATATATATATATATAAATGAATGAAAGAAAAATACAGTACAGTAAGCTAAATCCTGTCCTGGCTGATACTATTCTACTGTATGAAATTAGTTTTGATCAGAATATAAGAGCTAACATAACTGTCTGTATGCATCCCTCTTTTAGTTTTCTTTTTATCGTCTTCTTGCACTCAGTGACCTTTCTTTTTTGCATGGAAAATAATTTTAAAACTTAGGAAAAAAATTCTGGAAAATTGTGACTTAGCATCATGCATGATCCAAGTCAGTGATAAATCACCCTCTTGTTGGGTGCCTTTCAGACAAGAGGTGAATGCATTTTTACCTTGCCAGTTTTTTAATGCATCTTAACATTGTTGGTGAAGGAGTTGCCCTCTCTGCTTTTTTGAGAGTAACTGGATTGAGATGTTGGAAGCTACAAGGGGCTGTGCGTGGGTGTGTATCTGCATCCCCTTTATCCTAACGCAGCATTGCAATTACATGCCTTTGTCACATGTTGATGGATGAGATGGCATGGAGACAGGAAAAGGCTTAACCAGATCTGCTGATGGCTTCTATCCCCAATCAACTATCCTCAATTGTTTTAAAAATCAGCAATTCCCACTCCTTCCATGATTGTGGTGGTCACCACAGCAGAGCCTTTCAGATGCAATGGGCCACGTGATTGGCAGCAGCTTGTGTCCAGGCAGCTGTTCCTTAAGTCCCAGCCCTAAAGGCCAAAATCAAATAAAAACTTGATTTTTATTTTCTACTGTTTTTTGAGGGGAGGGGAAGAGAGACTGGCAAGACAGTCTCCCTTCACTTCCATCCTCTTTCTTTTCTCTTTACAGCTGTTTTCCATCTTGGTGCAGGAAGCATGTTTAGAAGAAGAAGAAAAAAAACCCTCCAGTTGTTATCCTCCTGGAGTTTGCTTTATGAGAAAAAAAATCCCATCCAGAATGCTGGGGTTGTAAGGGGTGGGCAGGGAACAGCCTTAAACCAGGAGGCGCCTAGGGCTGACTCTGCAATGGAGGGCTTGCAATGCCCTCCTCCCCTGCTCCTTCTTTCCTTCCTCCTCTCCCTGGCCCCACCCCAGCATTAGGATACTCAAGGCAAGATACTTTGCGAGTTTCTCCTTCTCCCTGCTGCTGCTCCTTGAAACCGTCTTTCGACAGCATCCCACTGCAAGTAGAATGAAAGGTGTGGTTTTCTCATTCCCTTTTTCAGTCCTCCCCCCACCCCAATGTGGGAAAACTCAGGAAGACAGCTGTAATAATGTTAGAGGATGGGGCTTCTTTCAGGGCTTTTTTTATTTGGCTGAGGTCTTCGATAAGGTGGTCAGCATTTCAGGCAGCTTTGGATTGTTTGCACCCAACACTGATTTGAGCTTCCATTGAAAAACTCGTCACCTGTACAGTATTTAGACAGGGTGGCAATTTTGGCTTGCTATACTGTACTATACTGTCTTAGTGGCTGTGTTGATCTAGGTGGTTTATTTTATTTTAATTTGTTTTATTTTATTTTAATTCTTGTTTAAATAAAAATAAAACAAAGAACAAAAATAAAATAAAACAAACCTCCTAGATCAATAACAGCCACTAATACTAACACACTAGTGTAAATAAAATGCTTACCTTACAGCAGTAGAGTATGCACACAGAAGCTTCGCTCCGCTGGCCCTGCATACAACAGAAACGAGGGGAAGGAAGAAAAGGTGCGCTGGCTGCGAAGTCCCCAGATATCGCTTGCTCACGTGACCGTGGGAAGAAAACGCACGCCAGCTGCACAGTCCCTGGATGTTGCATGCTCACGTGAGCCTGAGAAAGAGAAGGTCATAAGCACGGGTGGCTCCCGGGTACCAAAGGTCAATCACGTGAGTACAGAGGCCTTGAAAGGGCTGAAAATGGCCTCCGCTTCCAAAGTGGCTGAATCTTGGTTGTGTGATTGCAGAGGCCTCACAGGAGGCAACTCCGTTTTGGGGTCCCGTTAGTTCGAACAGACATTAAGTGAACAGTCGTTAAGTGAGGACTACCTGTAATAGGTTCTGCAGAAGGCAGGCTGTACAAGATGATTGCAAACTTTCTTCAAACTACTGTTCTGACTTGTAGGTAAACAAATGATTGTAAGGCATTTTTTAAAATTTCATATTTGGCACTATGTTAAACTATAAATTTCTAGCAAAACTTGAAATACCTAAATTAAGCAATTTATT
Source organism: Liasis olivaceus (assembly GCA_030867105.1). Classification (NCBI taxonomy): domain Eukaryota; kingdom Metazoa; phylum Chordata; class Lepidosauria; order Squamata; family Pythonidae; genus Liasis; species Liasis olivaceus. Next base: position 133,450,124 of record CM061349.1, on the reverse strand, counting down.
TAAATGTTGCTTTTCTAAAGTTAAACAAAGGGCAAAAATATTATTGTTGATGCACATTATAAATATGATATAGTAGGACAGCCACTGTATTATCTGCCAATATTAAGTATTTTGTTCTCAATAGTACAAAGTATTCCTAGATTGTGTAAAATGTCTAAGAGCTTAATAAGTAACCCAGCATAACAACTTTTATTTACACAGCCAAAATACAATATATAATTTTGTAGTTGTTACTCTTAACATTCTATTAAAAAAGAGAGAACATAAAAAACAGGGGGCCTGCATGACTAGGAATTTTGTACTAAATAATAACAGCAATTATTTTAGTTGCAGTTGTGATAGCAAATACTTAGAATGCATGGACACTCAGAAAAGTTAAGTTCAAAACTTGTACACAAATTTTAATAATATAATCATTATTTCAGTTATTTACAGTGCCTTGATTTAACTCACTGTGTGTATGCTTAGATTGGTTTTATACAGAACTATTAAGTATTCATTAATCTATAGCGTTATCTTATGCTTCTATTCTCAGAAAAAAAGTTATATTGCCCCCAGTGGAATTTACTCCCATAGTAGTATAACAACTACTAAAGAGCAGACAAGGTATTAGTAAGTAAAGTACTTTATTATGGTCTTAGATCAAAACATTAGTAATTGTATTTATACCAGGGAGGGATGCACAGAGGATAATAATGGCATGTTGTTTTAGGACCTCTCTTCTTGGTTCATAAGCCTTCAGCTTTGTATTACTATGTTTTGGAGCTGCACACACTTTGAAAATGATTTGGAAGAAATGTTTTGGCTCTCTTACAAATAATGCATCCCTTTGTTATTCATTAAAGCAGGCCACCTTTTTTAATACCTCTGGATGAGCCAGAAAAAAGATGTTAAGCTTTAAGGAGTCCACTTACAATGTATCCACAACTATTTTTCAGACTTGTTCAGATAGCTGAAAAAAGTCAGACCTCTCTAATGAATAGCAGAGAAATGTGCTTGTAAGAAATTTGAAGTCTATATATTACTATATGAAGCAAGCATTCATGTCCCTTGTATTTAAGAGATCTAGGCTCAATCATACATAAATTTAGCATAATTTAAATTGTTCTGCCCCATTTGTCAGAATGTAGGTAACTTTTTTCCCTCAACTGGAGTTGACAGTTTCATTTATTTATTTAAAATGTTAATGCAACCCTAAACAGAAGTGACTCTGTAGATCATCCAGAGTCTGCAGAATGAACTGCTAAAGCATGTTTTGTTGTGATATTCCACTGTGCTTCTGAATGTGCAGAAGCCCACTTATGGTGTACCACCTAAAAATTACTATATGCTGAAACCCATAATAACGATAAATATGTAAACTTTTAATTTGCTATATTTTAGTTACTATTTTCACAAAAAGTCCTATCAATTTCAATAACAGCACAATTAATCATCTTAATCTGCATAAAAACAAAGCTAACCAGAAAGAGCAATATGTACACATTGAAATCTTAAGGAGGTACTGAGAACTAAAAAGTTTACCAATGTAGCTTGCATATAAGACCATCTCTGTGCAGTCTCACCCAACAATTTCATGTGGATGGAAAGGTACAAGATAAAATTTTATGGAAGCTATAAACCAAAGACTCTAAAATCAACTCTCTGAGGCTCAACACTCTCTCTTCCACAATCTACCTAGACAAAAGAACAAGCCACTCAAGGACAGTGTCCAACATATCCATTGCAAGAAGGCATCCCAGAAGTATGCTATCAAATGCAACAGGGCTAGGGTCTTCTAATGCAAATAACACATATAGGCAAAGAATGAAGATAAATCAGTTTATATAATCATTCTGATCTGATAAGACCTGAAGCTAAATTATCACTTCATGCTTAACCCTTATCCAGCCTATAACAATATTTAGGCACTCATTCAACGGACGGAACCAATGATCCTGCATTTCTTGAAAATATCAACAGTAATTAGCATCAACATGATAACTAAGACCATGCAGCATTTCAGATTTAATTTCCAAAAGGCACTTGGGAGTGTGGGTTAGTGCCTGATTACAACTCCTTAAGATGGCTGTGCCAAGTAAATAAAACAAGTGCTAAATTCACACTCCCATATACTCTGAAGCACTTTTTGGAGACTGAATGAGAAGTGCTGTACAGTTCTAATAGTGACACAGCAATTAATGATAACAAATGATCTCAAACAGGTACATAAGGAAAAAGAAAGAACTTTGTGGCACTGCATTATCTGCACTGAATTAAAAAGAAAAATTACTCCAAATAACCCCTATGTTGTGCTGTGTCATACACAGCTGTAAACTAATGCCACAAGCCAGATTTTATTCTTGTTTAACTGAGTTCTCACAACTCCTACAAGCTACCATGTTTCACAGATACCAGTTAAGAAAAAAATCAAGAATGATTATACAGTACTAAAAAGTTTGGAATTGAATAGTCTGGATCACATGAAATAGCCCAAAACTAAAATGTTTCATAATATCTATCAAGGATTGCGGAAGAGTCTGAGGCCAAAATACTGGAAGAATAAAAGGTGATGCTGCCATTATGGCAGATGTTTCCACAATACTATTAACATTATCCAAATTCACCCCTGACTTAATACCAAATAATGCTGTGGGGTTTTTGCCATATACCATATATAGCATACTCTATCATTCTGTATTTCTTCCACAAAATCAATTATAGCAATTAAATTACAATGGAAATACCATAAAATTTCAATCAATGGATTTTGTTTATTAATTAGGCTTATATATTACTTCAACCATAACTGAGTCAGTGTTTATTAAGAACTATATCAACCGTCACACTTGTTAATATGTGACTAGACAGAATACTCTCATATAAATGTATGAGATTTCTCAATTATATCCATCATAGTAATGGATTTTTTTAACCCTACAAATATCTGTATTTGGTGTGAAAAGAAAAGATTTTGAGTAACATCTCATGTGCAAATTCAAAATCTAGCAAGTCTAATTTTTTAAAAATCACTAAGTCACAACCCTACAAAAAATGAAGCCCACGGGGAAATGCATATAGGATTGCAAACTAATTCAAACTTATAAAATCTTCCAGATTTATTCCCAAAACAATTTTATGTTGTCTAACAGTTTCTGGGGGAGATGCATCTGAGGAGAACACCTTGTGTACCTCAAACATATCTTGACAATTAACAGCTTTTTGCAATGACCACCTAAGAGAAGAAAATACACAGCTACCTTTCTTGCCTGTAAGAACATATTTCAGGACTACGTCTATAGTGGAACCAAGAGATAGGGGTAAATTCTGTGATGAACTTATGCTTCCTTAAAGAGCCACAGACCTCTCTCAGAATAATTCTTCATACTGATCATCATTATATAGGTTCTCCAAAATCATGATAATTGGGGTCTTTGAAAGGACTTAACAGTTATTTGCTGCCAGATTACTATAAAAAGCTGATATCATAAGGAAGTAATTTGGAAAAGGCAGACATCTTTAACACAAAAATCCCCTCAAAGCAGACAGATAGATATGTTACTAAAACTTTTATTGAAATAAAAGTATTTCAATGAAAATATGCAAAACTATGTTTATATTTCATTAAGTTATTTATCCAGCATAATTACCACTGATAATAGTATTCACTACTCAATTTTAAAAAATCTGAATTCCAAATCTATAGAATCAAATGTAGTATCATACAGGCTTTCTTGAAAGATCAAATGTAGTAATACTTACTTCATAGGAATCTCACACCCCCTCTAAAAGCCAATCAATATATTGATAGACACAGAAAAGGAGAAGCTATTCCAGTTATAAACAGTCACAGTTTCATCAGTTTATGACTAAAGATACTTCATTTTCTTTAAAATCAGCATATTTTGAGCACTAAAACATTGAAAGTGCTACTGGAAAAAAATCAAAGCAGCATTACTTGGCAATTGCTTTATTATAGTTGAAAACTATCAAATGTATCACAATCCTTTATCTCAGTTGTTCATAACAGGGGAAAGAAAAAATGGGTAAGCACAATACAAACATACTGTTTATTCTTCCTAAATGCATACAAATAATAGCTCAATTAATATAATATGGATTTGACAGTCTTTGTGTTCAGCAACTTCAAGTTGTAAGGAGATCCTACAATTAATAACTAGCAACACTAGCATTACTTTTAAAGTTCATGGCAACTATAGCCAAGTAACTATGCTCTAGGGCTTCTGATATAAATCTTAATTACTGACAAAGTACACAAATAGCTTTAATAAATATTCCAAGGGGGGGGGGAAGGATTCCATCTGCTTTATTTTCTTAGCTTGATCAGTTTGACTTGACTGAAACATTATATGAATTCATATACCCAACTATTGTTTCTGTAGCAAAAACACATTCTTTATCCACTATGTCACATCAAGACTATATAATATACTGTAAGCAGTTCATTTTCTTGTAAGATTTTTTTCTATACACAAGATATTCTCAGGAATGTTTCTCTAACTTTGGTGTAATGTAAATAGATTATCTGTCAAAGCAATTTAGTGTCTAAGGGATTATATACAAACAAGCTGCTAGCTTTTACAACTGATATTCTGCAAAACAGAACAAAACCTAAGTTATAAATAAGAGTGATTATTATAGACTATGGAATTTGACAAAAAGTTTTATTCTTATATACTTCAAGCCAACGATTATAACATTTTATAACAAACAACTCTATATTAGATGAGATTTTATTTAGAAACAGGCATTTTATTAAATTAAAACTTCTGAAATTAAAGCTAATTACACAATGTACACTTGTTACCTTATGTTGTGACCACTCCCAATATTTTACCCTTATTAATTTTTAGAGTTGCCTACTGTAAATTAGCATTCTAGTTTTTCAATAGTCTCTCAGTATGTGTACGTTTTCAGTAACTCACTATAAAAGTACTGCAGAAATCATTCCTGTTTACTGTAAAAATGCCATCAACAGTGATAAGTAATTATTCTTATGGTGCTTTTTCAAGCTAGTTTTGGTTTCTGAAAATTATATTTACCCAAAAGTAAACCTTATTTACTAGATTTTCACAGCTTTCTAAGCCATGTCATTTGTTGGAAATGTGTGAAATTCATGATGTTGTTAACCAGATTATGGCTTATTCACTAAAACTATGATCATAAAAATCCCAGTTTAGCATGTGTGAATTCAATCTATTGTGGCACGAGGCTAACTTTCCATCAATGCTTAAAACTTGGAACAGCAGTGTAAGATGATTTTTTTTTTCTTTATATTTATAAAACCCGAATAACCTCCATTACTACAACAGCAACACACTTAAACCAACAGGGAAAGAGAAATCTAGAAAACAAATGGGGAAGCTGGGGAAAATACAGATATTATCCCAGTAGCTTATTTAAAATACATTTCTCTATAGAAGTTTTCCATTTTCATTTCTGCAAAAATAAAAAATTAAACATAGCAAGGAACTTAATATGTTGGCCTAAATTTCAGTTTGCTTGGAACAGGTCTAGGACACATTCACCAAGCTTACTGAACAATAGAAGCATTATTCACTCTCTGCAACTTTATAATCACTACATTAATTCATGTCTAATTCTATAATAAAGCTAACATGAACATATTGTATTGTTTGTGCAAATGTATGATTTTTCATATGAATTATAAAAACTTGTAAGCGATCTGATATTTATTATCTTTAAAATGTCATCTCTCTCATAATCAGTATTAATTTTTACCAATAGTAAAAAATAATTCTACTATTTAAAATAATTTAAATAATTAATAATTTTAAAATTATTTACTAGAATAATTTTAGAAATAATTTAAAATTGCTAACTGTCTTGAACTGCTTCTCCATCAATAGTTAAATAAGGGTAGATCTTGACTGAAATTAATAAAATGCAAACATAAGCAAGAAAGCACATAGGAAGTACATCTCAAATCTTACTGTCAAAAAGCAACTGAAGAAACTGAATATCCTAAGAAGTATTTTACCAGAAAACTAAAATGATTACAAGTTTACTAGTATCAAAGTTACTAGTATCACTTATATAAAATCCATTATAACTTTGACAGAATTATTACCCAAAACCAAGATTAGCCATTTCTCTCTCTTTAAGCAAACTTCAGCCTGTTCAATTTCTCATAGTGATCGCCATTTCACAGCAGTCAGCCCACACAGAACAGATCAATAACATTACAGACACAAGACTAGACTGCATCCATTTAATAACCACAAGAAAAGTGTACCATTCAGCAGAATCTTACACATAGCTCTCACTAGCAGATATGCAATATGAAACCATAACCAGGTGTATCAATTCATTTATAATTTTCAATTAACTTAGAACTGTTCTGGTAAATGAAATAAAACAGAACAGATATAACATTTTAAATAATGAAGAGAAAACCCAGGGTGATAATATCCATTGATAACTTGTCCCAGAAAACAGTAAGTCTAACTAGTTGCTGTCCAGAAAAGTACCTCCCTGTGACTACAAACCGATTTAAAATGCAGATTTTCTGCTGCAAAACTCAGGGTTTATTACAATGTACACTCCCCAATATTAAAAGGTTTTTAAAAAATTCTAAACCCGAATGAAACTATATTCTAATGATACATTTTTCATACCTCATTTAAATATAAATATAAAAAAGTTGACCCTTTTTAATTACTATAAGCCTGAAAACAGTTTGGCTTTATTGTATAATTCTCCAAATTACTAGCTTGCAGAGGTAGTTTACAAAACATGTTTCAATACTTCACCTGAAGTAGTACTCAACTTAATTATAATATTCCAACAATAATTCTTACCTTCGTTTAAAGTATTATGTAAAAAACGTAAATCTGCATTTGAATCTAGTTAGATTGTTATGAAATAAAACAGATATTCAAAATGAGGACTAATAGAGGAAAAAAAGCATATACTTGCCTGAAGAACAAGATATAAGAAAAACAGCAAACACCAGCTTTGTAGCAGCTCCCATTTTCCAAATAGTTGGAATCAATAGGAAAAAAATGCTATATCCAGCTTCTGGGATCTTTCAAACATGAAAATCCGTCTTTCACTTCCTTAAAGTGATCTATAATAATGCATTTGGAAAATAATGCATCCATAAGAATGAAATCCAGCTTCTATAATATAGTGTCTCTAGCTCTTTTTCAATATACCCTCCAGTTCAATGGTGTATATATTTGGAAACATGCACATCATTTGGCTTCCGTACTAACAATGGCAAAAAATCCAATTCATAAGAGCATGTTAACTATCCAGTTTAAAAGATAAACAATGAAGTAGTTGAATGTTAAGCTAATCACTGTCCTGAAGCACACTATATTTTCTTCAGTTTGAAATCGTATTTCCCATGAGTCCTGGACACAGGCAAGATGCACAAATATTAGTAAACAATACTTTCTGTCTTCACGCTTCTTTTACACAACATAGTATCTGGATGAGAAATAGTTCCATCTTAGTTTCAAGTGTCAACATAAATATGCCTTCAGTGGAACAAACAATAGGAAACCAATCCATTAATTTGAAAAATTTTAAGAAATTTGTGAAACAGTGATGTTTCCTATTAACAAATGCTGAGAGCAAACAAGAAGAGGGCAGAAATAAGAGGTAATCCGTCCTCTTGACACCACAGATCTAAGGAAGGAGTGGAGAGTCCTTATCTAGGCAAGGAAAAAAAATGCATACTTCCACTTGTTTACTCAATCCCTTTTTGTTTCATGATCTTTTCTCATTTGACCAACAGACTTCAGACACTCCCCAACTGTTAAAAGAACTCCCCCATCCTATTCAAGAGCCCAGACTATACTGAAAACACCTTCCTATTTGGTATTTAAAATCACATGAAATTGATGAGGAGGGCGGGAAGGCAATGTTGTTTCCAGCTGTTAAAAGGTGAATTTTTTTTTTCATGATTCTAAAAATACATAAAAAAAAGACTCAAGGAGCTTCCGAGAGGTTTCCTGAAGTAGTAGTCTGAAAGGTCTCAAATATGGGTGAAGTAGGTGAAGCGATGCTCTATAACCACGGAGATCAAATACGGGTACATCGGTCTTTTTGAGTGGCCAGGCGGGTGAGTAGGTAAGATCTTTACTCCTTGATCAATAAAACCCTCTTCAAGCTTGTCGATACATGTGTCAGCGTACACTTCTTCTTTTTGCCCTCCGCTCTAAACCTTCACGGGCTCACCATTTCCCACCAAGTCCCCTTCGACCTGTTTAGAGGCAGGCGGATTTTTCGTACTCGGTCCAACTTGGCTTTTGTTTGCTTCTCCTCCCTCTTTTTCCTTCTCCTTTTCCTCCTCCTCCCCCCTTTTCTTCACACCCGCAGCGAGTGGATGAGAATGGGGCGGGCGAGGGCACGGAGCCTGGTCAATCCTTGCTCGCCTTTTTCTCTCCTCTTGTGCCTCCCATACAGCGTAGACCAGACGAGCCTGTGCAGTGAGAGCAAGGGAAGGCAGGCAGAAAAACGGGCGAGGAGCCCCTCGCCTTTCTTCTCTCCCTAACTCTTCCTCCCAGACTGCGAAAAGCTTGCTGCTCCTGGGTCCAACCCCCTGGTCTCCTGGCTGGCGGCGAAAACGCGGCTAAGCCCAACTTTGGGCTCTAGGTAGCGAAGTTGAGGAGCCGACGAAGAGAAGGAGGAAGGGCCCTGCCGAGATTTTCCCTCGGGACGGCGTCGGAAGCAGAAGAACAACAGAAGGAGGGGAAAAGAACCGGTTTTATCGTCCCCCAGGCCCGGCTGGTAGCGCTGAATAGCCCTCCGTACCTTGCTGCGCCCCTGTGGTAATTTCATAGCTACCCATTCACTTGCGTGGTGGAGAGAACGGACCCAAGATGGCGGCGCCCGAGCGATTGTTTTTGTTTCTTCTCCACCTCCCTTTTTTAATCTCCCCCCTTCCCCAACAGCTCCCTGCTAGCGCACGCGCGGACCCACTCCCCCGTCCGCTAATCTTAACCGCTGCCTCTTCAGGGGCGTGCGCGCCCGTGGGCTGGACTTTCTCTTGATTGGCAGTTGGCACTAGCCATTTGGAACAAGGGAAGGCAAAATCAGGCCGAATGGGTGGGGTTTGGCTCACGCCCTTCTCGCGACTCGCGGGGTTCGGTGGTGGGATTCTTCCTGTTGTACGTTCCAGGTGTGGTGGGGAGTTGAGTTCGTAGCTGAGCTGCTCGGTTTTCTGCGTAGTGTAAACGTGACTTGAACTCCTGTTCTTTGGGGCTATAGGATCTTTTCTCAAGAGCGACACGGTGTCCGAATCTATGTATGTTTTTGTTTTAAGGAGCGGAGCTCACGTTCTTAAAGATATGCGCGCATGTGTGTGTGTCTGTGTGTAGATACACAGACACACACACAGGATTTTAGCCTTGGGGGGGTGTTATCAGGCGAAGGCGGAAATTATTCCTCACACTTCCTTAGAAGTAAACCGTATTGAGTTCCGTGGGAATTACTTCCGAGGACGCGTGTTTCGGGTCGCTTGAGAGGTCGAATTCTGAGTTTCTTGCGATAAGTCGTCCCCAACCTCAGGACTGTTGTGTTTTCAGTCGAGAAATTGAGAACGGTTGGGTCGTTCAGTGCTACTTCATTTTGCTAAATTAACTGGAAGTGAAAGCATGCTTGTCTGTTTATATTATTTTAGCTATAGTGCGGATAAAAAAAAAAGGGTTTTTTGAAAACACTGAACACTCTCAGGATTCTGATTTGGAAATATTTGCTATGTTCCAGCAGAATATTTTTTGGGCTAGGCGGTGGGGGGAATGCTGAGAGTGATTGAGATTTTACACAACAGTTCTGACCTTGCTTTAAAAATTGACATTACAGTATAAATGGATAGCAGTTGTATCTTTTGGACACAGTCACAACTTCTGTTCCTATTAGGTGCTCAAATCTGCTTACAAAGGAAAAGTTTGTTCTGTTTCAGAATTCCTTAACTCCAGAATAAATATATAGGGTTGTTAAGATTTTTCTGCAACTATATTGATGCGAGTGCTGCAGGATGAGTGAGTGTCCTACTTACTTCAAGTTATTATGATGGACTCTGACTGTACAGGTTATTATTATTCCTTAACCTGTATTCCATCAGAGTTGTAATATAGCAATTTTTATTGTGCAACTTTCATAAATAAAAGTAAATCTATACTTTTGAAAAGTGTACTTATGTTATACTTTTCACTAGGCAAAATCAGATAAATTATAGCACAATTACTTGACAGTGATTTTTTTAACTCATTGCGACTGAATAAATATACCCAGGAGTTCATTACTTGATAGTATGCCCATTAAATTAAAATAATTTAGTTGATGGGATTGGACTGTAACATTCTGCTATAGAGAGAAGTTCAATAACTATATAGAGAACCATTTTAGGTGCTTCAGAAAGATGATAAACGTCTGTTTGCACTTGATGTGCAATTACATGTATAAAACAGTTTGCTCTAATAACCTTTCATTTGAAAAGTCAGAATCTGTTCATTAACTTCCTTATATGATTAAGGATCAGGATGCTTCCCAGAAAGTATATGCTGTGATATCATTCACTATTACAAGCATTAAATCTATTTTTCCTTGTGAGTTGAGCTAAGACAGAAATAATATTTTTTCCGCTAGTAACCATAATTCAATCATTCTTAAACTGTTTTTTTCAACAACAACAAAAAGAGGTGATGGTGGAAAAGCAAAAAAAAAAAAAAAAAGTTACAGAACAAGATCTGTTCCCTCTGACTAATAATGTCATACCTTTAAGATCATATATCTATATAGTCATATCAAGATACTATATCATGAGGTAAACCTCAACAAATAGAAATAAATCCCAGGACAGAAGCTTTTATTCTGAATATAAAGGGGCCTGAAATGTTATACAATCTTAAGACAGGGCTAAAAGAACCTACAGTCTTTTATAAATTAAATACCCTTCTGGCACATGACATCTGAATTGGGTTTTTAAAGCTCTGCATGAGCTTTTGAACTGCATTTTGAGAAGCTGGCATGCAGATTTTCAAATCATTTTACAACTACTCTTAACAAAAGACTCATCTGGTATGCAGTTTTTGTTTCTGGCCACTCTTACATTCTACTTATTATCACCTCTGTGAATATTACAGATAGAAAACAATGGAGAAATCTAAAATAATAGTGTAGATCCATTCCAAACAAAAGGTGATAGCAAAGACAAGGCTACCTGAATTTGAAATGTGAACCCCAAAATGCCTTCCCCATATACAGGATGAGTTACTTTAGTTTTATGCCTCTTCAACTTCATACTTGTCTTGAAAGTTTATGAGCTCTTACTGAACCTTTTGTTTTTGAGACCATTACTTGAAAAATGATTATGGCCTTTTCTAACTAAATAATGACAAATGAAAAGTCCATTCCTTCTGCACTTTGCTGCAAATGTAGTAAATATTCTGGAAATGTTCCAGTTGATATTAGTCACAGCATAACTTTTGAGGGCTGTATTTACATGAAGGCAATTGGAAACACTACTAAAACTTTCTAAGTAATGTGAGTTATTCATCGGGTGAATAATACAAATAATAATACCAGGTGGAACAGCTATTCTATATATGTCTTTTAAACAACTTTTCATGTGTTAGTTGTAAAGTAAGAATCCACACTAAACAGAGAGTGATGTCCTGACAAATACCTCAAAGACACAGACACTAATTATGAACTGACTTTCCCTTTTCCTGGTGCATTCATTTTTATGATAGAATACACAGTACAGTATTTCAGAAATAGTGCACAAGGAAATGAATTTTAATTCAAAAGGCTTTTGACAGTCTTAGTGGAAGATGCAACACAAGTAAATGTTTGACTATAGAAATATAGCAAAACAGGTTTGTTCTGCAACAGTGAGGACTTAATTGTGCTACTCTGTAGGCATTGTAGGATGGGAATACATGGCAAAACATGCACCATGAAGGGAAAACAGCAACTTGTATACTTGGTCAGACATTGAGATGCAAGTACGTAAGGGAGAGGTTGTGTTGTAATGTCACCATATGTACAGCATTTGACACCTGCATTTGTTTTGGGTATCTATGTGCTTAAGTACCATCAAGAAATTCCTTTTCCTCCTTTGGCAAAATAATGTTCCTAACAGTGATGTTGTGAAAACAGTGAATAGAATCCATCCTTGCTTGTGGGTTTTTTAATGTATATGTTTGCCTCTAAAATATTGGCATATGCTGAAAGACTTATTAGTAGCTGTGGGTAATGAGGTACTATGACAGAGAAAAAGGGTGGCAACACTAAGGAATATCTCTGGGGAAAAAGAGCCTGCACAAAAAGAGAAGGGAAGGATTGAAAATGTATAGGAAGATGTTATTATATTAATGTATATTTAGACTTGTATTGTCAGAAGTGGCTCAAAACAACTTAAGAACTTTTTAAAATGCAAACATTACATACTGTTCATTTATTACAGTTAAGATAATGTAAACATAATGTTTGTGTTCACATTTGCAAACATGTCACAAGAATTCAAACATTAAGAATTTGGGCATGATAGTCCTATTTCTCTATCAGAATATTCTACACTTGGACTGCAACCATGTTTCCAAAATCTTTAAAAAATCTGCTCCCGTTGTTTGCAGTTGGAATTTATTAATGTAGTGTTTGAAGAAGTGTTTGAAGTGTTTGGTGAAGAACTGGGTCAGTGGTAGGAATGTTCACTGTTGTTTCTTTTTCTTGTTATGAAGTTGGTCTGCCTTTATGCCTCAATTCTGGTTTTTGCTACAAAAATCTCAGAAAGTTAGCAAAAATTTGCTTGGAGGCTTTAAGTTTATTACACTGTGTAACAGGGTAATCCTGTACTTGAACTAGTACAAATCAAAACATCAAGCAATTCATAGGCCTTTATCACTATTAAATCTGTGTTTGGAATGTGCTAATAGAAAATGGACCTTCCATCTTGTTGAGTTGTTACAGGCCCCTAATCACAAGCACTGGCTTGTCATAATAGTACAATAGTATATTAATCCACAGTTATGCTCAGAGCAATAGTATAGATCAAATACTGGTCATTCCCTCTGGACTAAAATGTATGTAATAACTTATGAAATGATCCTGCAATCCCAGTCTGTCATGTTTAAAAAGCTGTACCTTGCCCTTGCTTTCCTTCCTTTGAATTAGAGTATTTGACGTTTTGTTATATAGTTATGCAGTTCGGGAAATGGTAGGATATACTGAAATACTTTGGCTGCTGCCATTTCTGCTTGCTGATATGGATTGAATTATAAATATTAATTAAGTCTTGCAACACCCTGTTGTTTAATCTGCAATTTTTAATATACTTTATCCCAACATGGAAACTCAACTTGTTCTACAAGTTTATATATAACTGCATCAGGTCCAGCTGCTTCTGAATAATCATCACTCTCACCTTTGGGTTAAAATTACAGATAGATTTATCAGTTATTATCAATCCCAGGTATCATTTTTTCCTACCCTAGTATGCGCCAAACATATTGACTTCAACTCCTGTACCTTCCAAACAGCATGGGAGTTCCGGGAGACTGGGATATGAAGTCTATAAATCTATAATCCTTAACCTGCATGGCCAGAGCATGGCTCATGCTGGTTAGGAATTATTAGAGTTAAAATCCAATACAGTTGGAGGGTAGCATATTGGGGAAGACTCAGCTGCCATGCATCATTTTTGCCATATAGTATTGTTGGTCCCTTTAATGTCTGTTTGATATACATGTATTAAAAAGAAAAAGTGAAGATGGAATTTTTAAATAGATATAATGTCTTTGAATTATACTGAAATAGACTTATTCTGGACATTAAAAATATAAAACACAGCTTTTCACAATTCATTCTTGTAAATAAATTCATTTTTATGGTTTTTGCCAATATAAAATACCTGCTCTTCAGAAGGGTATCTGATATTTGTGTTGCAGAAACAATATAATTTTATATAAGACACTTTCAATAAATTAAAACATACTCAAATCTATCTTAATGGAAATACTTCCTTTAGCAATACAGTACCAGTTTTGTTTGATGAATGAATAGGCACAATGAATTCTTTCACAAAGCAGCTATCATATATGGCAAACATGTTTGCTAGTGTATGGCAGTAGCGGATATTGTCAAATGCCTTGCAAAGTATCTGTCAGATACTGTTTCATGTCCATAAACAGAAATTATCCAGTGCCAACTACTATTTTGTAGTTGTTGTTCACAAAATATTATGCAACTCTGAGTCAAGTTATAGTCAGTCTTTCCTCCTAAAAAGTTGCTATCGTATCTGTGGTCAGATACTGTAAAACTGTGAACTCTTGCAAAATCTTTGGATATCAACTGATGATGCAAAATAGCTGCTAAATAGTAACGCATCGAGGTGGGGGGATATTCAGGTAACATGTCATCAGATTCTGCAAAGAATTATTTAGAACCCATTAGCTTCATGTTAAAATATAAGGAACTTTTGAATATATATGAATACCATTTCACCCATTAGTTTTAGCCCAGCTGTATAGTTTGTTTGAGATGTACTTTTAGACAGGCATGCTTTTTATCATCATCTTTATTTACAGGGAATTGGAAGCATGAATTAGTCAAAAACATCAACAAACCTTACAAGCAAAGTGAGATGTGAACAGTTTTGTTGTGAGAATCAAAGGTTTTAAAATGTGAGTGTGCAGCTTTGCTACTTTACCACTGCACTACTTTTGTGTCATAGTTTTGTCATTGTTTATCTAGGTTGGATTGACTTATTCCAAGTCTATGATCTGGAAATGCAGGGGTCTAGTGAGACCAAACTACATTCCGACAGGACTGGTAGGTTGCTAGATTCAGTGTGTAGTGTGGGAGAAATGTGGTTTATATGATCTCATTCTTAATTATAGGTAGTCCTTGACTTATGATCATTTGAAAAGTGACTTACAACTGGTCCTCGCACTTATGACCATCTCAGTGCCCCTGCGGTCATGTGATTGTGATTCAGGCACTTGGCAACTGTTGTGCATTACCACAGTTGCAGCGTCCTGCGATCAAGCAATTGCCATGTGTGACCTTCCCTGCCGGCTTCCAACAAGCAATGGGGGAAGCTGGCAGTGAAGGTTGCAAGTGAAATCTCACTTATCAAATGCAGTGATTCACTTAATGGCCGTGGCAAAAAAGTCATAAAATTGGGTGTGGTCGTGTGATGCCTCACTTAACAACCACACCGCTTAATAAATGTTCTGGTCCCTATTGTGGTCGTAAGTCGAGGACCACCCGTAAGTAATTTCTGGTGAGAGTTGCTATAATAATTAGCTTCATTATTTAAGAGATCATGGATTTTATTTTCCAGTTGACATCAATCCATCCACATATTTTTTTTCCTTCCTGGAAATGTTACCTTCATATTTGGTCTTGCTTAAAATAGTTCAATTTCTCTCTCTGTCCCTCAGGTGAACTAGTTGAAGCCTAGCATGATCATATGATGATCAGTGTATATCTCAATTTCAACAATGGTTCCATTCCATCTTTGGGTTAATAGGAAAATAACCCTAGCCATTTTATAAATGAGAGTTTTGGATTTACATTTCAAATAAGCATATTCTGTCACTATAGGCTTTAATTAGGAGGCTTTAGTTCTAGTGTATCTCAGGAAGTGGTAGCACCTGGCTGAGTTTGTGTAGACTCACAAACTAAGCAGGATCAGGCCTGATTAGTATATTCTGGAAGAAGGCAGTGTCCCTCCTGTTGTGGAGGACATTGTATGGATGCAGCCAGGACTCAGTGGCAACCATAGGAGAACTCCTGGAGAGGCAGATGATGAAAGTAATGTCACGCTGTCACAATCAAGCTCTGCCCCTTTGTATATCTGTTGCGACATTGCATGCACAAAATGGGCCGTGCTTGCAACACAGTGATGCAACACTCTTCTTTTTGACAAAAGCATCGTATCCTGCAGCTGCTTCTTCCAGGAGTCAGAGTCAGTGCAAGGGTGCCTAAAATCCCAGCCAGGCTGATCTCAAAAGGCTTTGATTCATAGCTGTATGGGTGAACACAGGAAATTCAAGGGTGGTTAGGTAGTCTTAAAAATTGGGGGGGAAAAAGTCCTAGAAAATGAAATGGCAAATCCTACTGGTGTCTGTCTATCACACACACACAAACACGTGCACAGTGGTGCCCACCAGAATTCGCTGCATTTGCCACAACAATGAAAGCAGTGTTGTGCTGCAAGCTCCACTCCTCCACATAGAAAAGGGGCAAAGCTTGTGTCCCTATGCTGCTGACATTAGTCTGGCCCCCCTTGCCCGCTCCCCACCCCCATGGACAGTGCCACTCATGCAGTTACTGGAAATCAAGCTTGGCTCAAAGGCTTCTTGTATCTTAGTTGTACAATGAGCAACCCAGAGATTCCAGGTGGCATCCAGGCTCCTTTTTTAGTGGTCTCAGTCTCTTCAAATTTTGTACCACTGAAATTCAGCAATAAATCACCAAGAAATTATGTCATTGCCCACTATTTTCTTTCTAAGGAAAAAAAACTAAGAAAACTTACCACCCTTTTTTAAAGTGTAAGTATTCATTAAAAAATAAACTTACAGGGTTCCCAGGACAGGCAAAACTCCTGGAAATCCCAGCAGTATCCATTTGCACAATATGATTTCCCTGGCCACTGTGGTCTTTGCCCCTCACCCCACCCCCAAAATAGAGATTATCCACCCCTGCTTTCATTCGATGAATATTAAGGCCAGAATGTTAGGGAAGAACTGCCATCCCCACCGCATGTTGCTGTTGTCAGCTGGTCTCAAGGTGCCTCTGCCCATCTCACAGAGGCTATTAGAACTGATTTCCCCATGAGGAGGAGTGAAAGGCCGGCAGGCTCTGAGGGTGGGAATGTCAGCAGAGCCTTCCTAAGCAGCCTGTTGCTGTAACCATAAAATTCTCACCTCCCTTACAAATTATGCTTGAACCATGCAAGGCAGATTTAATCCTATTGTTCATATCTGGCTTCTGCTTCACTGCTCACAGGGAAGATACTAGAAGAATAAACACATTATCACACGCAGACATACATGTGGGCACACAGAGTTTTAGATCTGCCTGGAAAAAGACATGCTGCCAGATTTTACTCAGTGCTTACATTTTGTTCCTGAGCAATTAAGAAGAATAACATTTTTCTGGCACATGATGAAAAACATGGCGGTTATTTTCTGCCTGGTAAAAAAAAGTTGATATGAGAAACATGGATGCATGGATTTAACCAAGGCAGATATAATGCGACATAAAGAGAATCTTGTTCCAATGAGCTGGAGAAGGGCCCTCCAGCAGTACTAAAATGAGAGGAAAAAGAAAACCCTAAATATCAGAATGATGTTTATGTTTGTGTCATCTCTTGTAAAAATCACAAATTGTTTCTGATTAGCTCACCTTCCCTATCTGAGATGTGTTGGGATCGCAGTTCACAGCATTCTTGTGAATGTTGAGAGCTGTAACCTTGGCACATCTGGAAGGCACTAGGATTGGATAGAATATCTATGTTTTTATGATACTGCTGGATGAATCTTCTATCAATGAAGAAGTTTCAAAACAAGTTTAAAAGCCATGCTTTGGATATTGCAAAGCCATACCTTATGTATGTATTGGATTTAAATCCTGTATTTTTATTCAAAAAGGTTGCTGTTACAATAGTGGATCAGAAATACTATTATTCATTCTCTGCAATGCAAGAAAACGCGCAGCTTTTTAAAAGAGGTGCCAACAGATACAGCAAGGACACCTACAGCCTTTCCAAAGTGTCATTTCTACTTTGAATTCAAATAGCTACACATCCCTGGACTCCAGATGGTTGCCAATGTCTGATGAAAAAAATTATAAATTGAAGACTGCCAAGTTTAACTGATTTTCTTGTAGTTAGTGACCACTTTAATTGCCAAGTTTAATGTAAAACCCCTTCAGTGTAGATGGGTCTGATTATATTCAGAAAAACTTCTAAATATTAACATTTCCACTAGACAGATTTTTCCATGTTTTATTTCCACCAGGATTGTTCTTTTGCAGGATAGATTTCTTTTTGTCTAAAAAAGAGGTATGTATATTTTTGCATATTTAAA
Organism: Liasis olivaceus; assembly: GCA_030867105.1. Lineage (NCBI taxonomy): Eukaryota > Metazoa > Chordata > Lepidosauria > Squamata > Pythonidae > Liasis > Liasis olivaceus. The sequence continues at coordinate 133,432,053 of CM061349.1, read as the reverse complement.
TAATGACAAACTGTTTTCAGTACTCTAAGTTGCCTTCATGTGCTCCTGTTTTATTTGAAGAAAACTTAAATAAATTTGAATATAGACCCTCTTTAATTGTTTACTTTATTGGCAGAAAGGTTACTAAATGCTGAAAAAGTTACTTTGTATACAGATACCATATTGTTATTTTAAAATAACTTTTTTACTGCTTGTATTTTTTTTTATATTGGCAAATATGAAGTTATGTAAAACAGATTTCAAAAAATTTATTAGTTGACAGGATATACACCACAATCCTAAAGTGCACTAGAATGGGGAAGGGTGAAATAGATGTTACAATAGTTTTCCCCAATCTGGCACCTTTTGGTTGTTTTTCACTTTGATTATGTTTGGCAGGAACTCTGGCAATTGTAGCCCAACACACATAGAGAGCTGTGATTAAGAAAGACTGACGTTGGGTTGTAGGAGTTATCTGAGCTGTTCGTTTGTTTTCATTTGCTGACATTTCAATATAGTGCATTATAGCCATAGCACAGATCTTACCTGTGCAGGTAATGAAATAACCTGCAAATGAAAAACCAAGCTCAGAAAACTTCTACAACCCAACAGTCCACCCCTGAGCTACATGTATTCTCTGTCATCTGTTGTGTATGGAATTGCTAATGAAATTTTTATTTATTTTATTCAATTTGTGCACTGCCTAACTCTCAAGTACTCTGGGAAATGGAAAAATGGTATACTGAACATGTGTCTACTTCCGATTCTCTGTAACATTTAGAATAATTTACCTATATATCCTTACATCACAACATAATGAATGTCCCTCTTCCTCTCCTGTACAACTTGCTATTATTGGTGAGACGCATAAAAATATGCAATGTCATGGTATTTAAACAATGCAAAAGAGGATATTATTTAAAATAGACACATAATTGCCTTATGTAACAGCCATGTGTACTGTATATGATGCTGTAAAGTCTGTTTCTTTCCTTATGTTAGTTGTCAAGTGTTAACTATTTGGATCTATTTGGAAAAAAAAAGAGTACATTAAATGTAGTACTTAGTAATGCAGTTACCAGCTTGTTTTTAAAAATTAAAATCTTGTGTCCAATCTGTTCTTGGAACAGAAGAAATCAATACATTGAATCTCTACACTTTTTAAACATTTATATTTTGTTTATGTATTTAAATACGCTTAGTTTTTAAACTGCTTCCTTGCTAGTGAACCTATTGAAAGAATTGTGATGAAATCAGTACTCCCAACGTTTTGAGATGGAGAAAACCAGTGCATATGTAATATACATTTTTGTTGCACAAATAGACAGTGAAGGAGGAAGTCTAAGACAGTTTTCCAGGCTAGTTTCAATGTATTTTGGAGTTTATTAATTGCTAGTAATGTTAACTTGCCCAACAAGTATCCGTAGTTCAGTGATACATCGAACAGCACACTTTATATGCGTGAGCTCCAAGAATCTTTCTTATTACCTCTAGTTCCTTGATTGATGTGTACCCATTGTTGTCTGTTTCTGAGATTGATAACTTACCCAGACTTAAAGGAGGCCATTAGAAGAAAGGTGTTTTACATATTATTTCAGATGTCCTACAATCAGAGGATAAATACACAATTCCTTTTTAGCTTGCACTTGATTAAATTCATATCTGTGTTCCTACTTCATATTTTAGCCAATCTTTTATATCACCCAGCTAGCAAATGCCCTTGGAATGTTTGTCAGCAAAAAACAATTAAAAACTCTATTATTGTCTAATACTGTAGAGGCAACATTCTTTTTTAAACCATAACTAAAAACTCAAAAAACTAACAGCAACAAAATAATACTGTTCTAACCCATAGATTACAAAATCAACAATTTATGAAATATTTACTTTAAATAATAACATAATCTATACAATTTGCTTAGTTTCTGTCACCTTGTTCTAGCAGCAGTAGCCACAAACAGGGCTGTATTTACTGCACAGTTTTGGTTTGAAATACCTGATGGAGAAATACCTACCTGTCTCTGCATAGGTGCTGAATATAGGAAGTGAAGTCGATTTCCCTAAGGAGGCCATTCTGTAGAGAGGAAGAAACTAGATAGTGTTCTTTGTGTGACTGGCATCCACTGCATTATTAAATATTAGGACCCAAAAATTATAGAGTTGGAAGGGATCATTTTAGGCCATTTTGTCCAACCCTCTGCTCAGTGCATGGATTCAAAGCATCCCAGGCAGATATCTAGCCTCTGCTTGGGCATAACCAGTGAAGGGGAAATTAACACCTCTCTGAATAATAGTTTTCAATATTGAATAGCTTTTATTGTTAGGAAGTTTTCAATAATATTGAATTGAAATCTGTTGTTCTCTGGAATGATAAAAAATAGGACTCCACTTTCAAAAGAACATCTGAAGATGATTTGAATAATTAGACAGCAATTTTTGAAAAGTGTTCCTTCAGGTACATTAGAATTCAAATTCCAGAAGAGAATTGCATAATAGAAGACAAAAACAATGCTGAAGTACACATTCTAATTCAGGTGACATGAACCAAACTGTTAATCTGGATGCCTGGATACATGTGATTTGCTTAACACTGAATTGAAGCAGAACTTATGACAGACTGAGTAGATGTTGCATAACTGTTTACACCCACAAGCCCATGATTCATGATGAAAATTTGAGGAAGTGTATGCAGGTCTAAGGTTTTATCCTGCATTCCCACCACATACGAACAAGACTTGTTCACTGCTCAGAAAAACATTCCTGGAAAAGAGAGGCTGGTCTTGTGGTCTTTCTGTGTCCAGAATGCATTGTGTCAGAATTCTCTTGGCTTGTTCGTGTCCCAAGGAGAAGAAGGCCTCCTGTGAAAAGCCATAAAAGTGCAGTTTGTCTAGAAGATATCTCTTCCACATAGCAGTAAAATTATCTGCTAGTGTTGGGGGGGGGGGTGTCAATCCTATGGGGAAAGAGATAACTTCAGCCAGTAAGTAAAGAAGAGTAGCCAGATCTTTGATTGGATCTTTATTTATTTATTTATTATTTATTATTAAACTTGTATCTTAATCCGGTTTCGCAATGGAGAGGAACATTTGATAGATTTTACTTTTTGCCAATTTCTGTCTTCAAATCTTAGTTTTATGTCATTAAGTAATGACACTCTGTTTCCTAGCTTTAGAGAGACAGTTTATACTGGTAACAATAGCGGTAATAATCTGTTCTCCCCTTTTTGGTAGTGTTTTATATCTGGCCCTCCTCTTCTCCTTTTAAACAGTTTGTTGATTGTTTTGTTCTGTACTGGTCTTTGACTGAAATAAACTTTGAATTGAATTGAAATACTTGTTCACTGAGGAACAAACCGCATGTAGGTATGCACATGTATCCTTTCTTACTCTCGCCAGCATCTAACAACAAAAAGTAAGAGTACTCTTTCCACTGGAATAGTCTGCAGATTCACAGGGCTGATTTGCAGAGAGTAGATGAGGAAAGCTGCAACGATCTGGAAAGAGAAGCTGAGCTTTATTTTAATTGAAATAATTTCTCTTAGAATGTGTGTGAAAAGGTTATTTGAGGTGTCCCATTCATTGATAACCGCTATTGTAGAAACTGTTGTAGGGAGGAGGTAGACTAACTATCCTCTCTTGCCTTCTTGCCATTCAGCTGCCCCCATTGCCCCTGCAATTGAGAATATGGCAACTGATTGTCTGAGGCTGCTGCTGTTCTCACAATGGGGAAAATCGGTGAAAATGGTCCATAGCTACAGCCTTGGCTATCGCTTTGCTTTGCAGTCCATGCCAGCTCTTAGGAGCTCAGCGAGCCTGCCAGCGTAGCAAAGAGAGAGGAGAAAAGAGTCAATCCACAAAGATTGGAAGGAAAAAAGAAGGGCAGTGATGTTAGGGGAAAGAACAGCTTTATCCCCACTGGTGACTAATGCTCAGTGACACTGGTGGGGCAGAGGATAGTCCTTTAATAGGTAGAATCATGAAATCACAGTAGAGTGAAGAGGCTGCAGTTGATGGAACAAACTATTCTTTCCCCCTCCCTTAAAACAGACCAATTTGCACAATACTGACGTAGCATTTCACTTGACTGAAAAATAGTCTTTTACTGAGAAAGGTGTGTGATATTTATCACATCTAATCTTTCCTGATGAACAGTTAGGTAGACTAATCCTTTGGACAAGGAATGTGGCTGCAGAATTTTCAGAAGCATAGCTTGTCCAGGTTTAGAAATTATGCTGCTCAGGAAAACAAGCCCTTCTCCTTCCCCATCCCTTTCCCCTTGTATATCATGTCTCTTATACTGTAAGGCTTAGCACTAATAATCACAAACTGATTTGAGAACTTTTTTGGGGGGTTAATGAAAAGACTAGGAGCGCTAATGATAAACTAGCTAAAATGGGTCTTGGAAAGGTATTTAAGGTAGGTATTGTTTGGAATAAAACAAAAGCTTACAAAGAAGAAAAGACAAAAATTCATGCCCAGAATACAAAGCAGTTACCCATTGCCCAGAAAAGGCTAACTGAGAAGCAAACATCAAACTTATGACTTCAATATAGAACGTTGGTGGGTGATCAGCATATTAAAAATTGCCTTCAGAAACTTTTTTTTTTTTTTGGCATTCCAGCAGCTGAGAAGCACAAGTGTAATGGCACAGAAGAAACTAAAGCAACCCTGAGTTAAAGCTGGGGGAGGAGCATGGATAGGAATAAGCAGTTTATTCCAAGTTTTGTTTCAACCTCAAGAAAAGAGAGTTGGTGAAAAAATTATTTACATACCCTTATGTATGCCTGCCTGCCTTGCCATGTCTTCTTATTCTTTCAAAACTTCCCTGAGAAAAGCCAAGAAGGCTATTCATTCAAGAACATAACTGCTGAGGACGTGTATCTGGACAAGCACCTCTGATCCCTGCTATGGAGACCCTACGTGCAGCACTCATTTTGTTTCCTCAGAAGCTGCTCGGTGGCCTTTGATCTGATCTGGGAGTTCATTGCCAACAATTTACAGGAATAAATGTGAGGAGTGCGCTGTAGTGTTGCCTTTCCTCACTGCTTATTGGATTTCAGCACACAAACCCATTGTGTGGTGTACATGCTCAAAAGAGCGAGGGGGTCGGGGGTGGAGTAAGAGCAGACAAGGCCAGGGGCCTCCTTAAGAAAAAATGCTGCAATGCCTATAGGTATGCCCTTATTAAGAAATCACCTTCGATTACTCCTAAGCAAAAGCAGCAATAACAAAAATAAGGCAGCATTTGGGAACATGGAACTCAACTTTTGAGTCTTCTCAACCGGAAGCACCCCTCAAGATGCTGTTGTTGCTCCCCCCCCCCCGCTTCTCCTGGTTACTTTCTCAAATGTTTGTTGCAGTGGAAGTTAAATGTAATATTTGAAAACAGGATGGCAATGACAAAGTTTTTTTTTATTGGCATAATAATCCTTAGGGGCAAACGAGTGACTCATGCAAGTGAATGAAGCAAATGTGATAATCTCCATCAAAAACCAAGATGATCCTGCATGTGAATAATGCATGTCTGTCCACAGTATCTCAATGAATAGAATGAAATATTGATCATGCAGAAGACTGGAAGGTACAAAGACTTACTTCAGCGCTAGAATATAATCAGCAAAATGTGACCTTAAAATGAAGACAAAACATCGCTGAAAGACAGTATCTCCATAATGTAATTATACTTTAGATTTGCTTTGTCTTGTTGAAAGTTAAATTTAATTGGAGTCTTGATTAGACTTCTTCTTAGCAGAACCATTGTAGGTTATACCTTAAACTGGTAGGGCATGCCTTCAACCCTTCTCTTGCATTTTTTGGATTTGGGTGAGGAGATGAAGGACAAAATGGGACCTTAAATCTTGCTCCCCAAAAATGTATGTGGCCGTATTGGAGTTGGATCTTAACATGCCACACAAACTTGATATGGCCTTTGAGTCATCAGACTTTGCTACCCCTACTTTAAATATCCATATATTTGGGTCATCTTTCACAACATCCTCTTGATAAAAATGATGGCATAAGCTTGATAAGAATTCTGTATAATTCCTTTTACTGATGGGTATTATGTTAAATGTAATTATCACACAATAAACATATTTTTTTACAATAAGTAATTGAGATATTTCACATAGTTACCTTAGTGGGTTTGTGGATGTATATCTGTGTATTATACATATGGTAACAGTCGCTCTCTCTCAGCTCCCAATGTCAGGCTCAGGCGACAAGCCAGTTGGTCAATTCCTGTCGTAACCAACGGATCAACATTTGGTTGATCCAAAGAAAGTCGATCCCGCACATGCAGGAAAAACACTAGGAAAAAAAATAATGCAAGTGGTTGAATTGGTCACATTCCTTAGAATCAATTATTTATACACCTTGCTCACAGTAAAAAGCTAACCTTGACACAAACCACATCATGAATCCATAACATGCACCAAGGAAAAGGAGAGTGCGGGTGTCCAAATTTAGGATATTGTTAGTTCAAGGCAGCTTTCTGTATCTAAGCTAGTAGATCCCACTTAAGCAATTTGTTATAAAAGCCCTTTAGCCCTACTCTGAAGTCCTATGGAAGATAATAATGAAACTGGCTACTCAAAAATATTTACAATTGTTTGAGTGGCTGGAACCAGCTTTAGGGCTGATGACAGGCTTTTGTTTAGAATCAATACTAATACTTTAAAGACATTGTGAGGATAATTCTCCCCCCCCCCCCACCAAAAAAGAGGTATAACGTCTTCCAATTCATAAACAAACAATTATGTAATTGAAATGGTAACACTCTAAAATGTAAGCAGGATATTTTGCAATGAAGTTCCACCCTTTGACATCAATACTGACAAGAATCGCCAGATTCCTGATAATCTGGATTTTCCTGGAGGTTAGTCAGCAACCTCATTAGATCCTGATGCTGTTTTGACACACACATGCTATTTTTCTCACAAAGCCAAGAACAGATACTCAGCTGCATTAAGAATTTCCTTCAGTTTTCCTCAATCTGAAATGTAGAAATGACATTCTGGTTGAACAATGTTTTTCATAGACTGATGATAGCGTTATCTTAACATGTGCACTCAGCCATTTAAAACAACTATTTATCTTATTTGCCAATCAGAAGAAGGGTGCCAGAGTGTCTAGTGTTTCAATATCAGGCTGGATTAAAGCGTATTAGGGAAGCTTATGCAGCTCTCAGGAGAGAGAATCTCATAGTTTGAAGAGTTCATTCCAACTAAGCAGTTGCTTGCTTTCAATTTGGGTTGAATGTATAGGGCGACTCTTCTAAAAATGTTTGTGGTGGCCAACGAATGAATGGAACACATGACCAAGACAGGCAAGCTTCGGAAGAGGCGTTATATGTCAGATATATGATAGCCTTACTACTCAGGTTTGTAAATATTACAAGCCAAAGTGCAATTTCCCCTTAACAACTTAGGTGCTTCAAGATTATGTTTTACAAGTTCTGTTTAAAGTTATTTGGTGCACATAAATGACTGTCTTTTGTCGCAGTCCCAAGTGAGTGGATTTGGCACGATTGATTGATTGATTGATCATCTTTGTATAGCTGCCCATCTCACAACAGAGTGACGATATTTCCTGAACGGAGTAGATTTGGCATAATTTTTAAAAAGGATTTTTAAGTCATTGTTCTTCCTCCCTGGAAACTGCTATGGACTTCCTGGGGCAAAAGATACAGGTCTCAATATGATTATTGTATGTGTCAGTCTTTGCAAGTGAGGATTTTGATTGGAATAGCTGATCTTGATCATCCACCTTTCATGATCTGACCCTTCATTTTCAAATTATTATTATTATGCCTCCCTTCCTATTAGGTTGGAAGTTCATATATGAAAATTAAAGAATAATATTATATCTGTTATTCTATATGATTTCCTAAAGATCCCTGGATCCAGGATTGATCTGTTGTGAACTACTCTAGAGTGGTCATACCCCTGAATAATATTTCCATTCCGCTTTCATTTTTTCTGGTGAATGCTTTTAATAGATTTGGTGGCATATTTCTCCTGTTTGTTTGTTTGTTTGTTTTTTCCCCATTGGCCTTGTAAATTCTTCCATTTGGTTTGTTGGGTGTAGATTGTTTTGGTTTGCAAATATCTAAAATTAACTATTTTGCCACAAAAGACAAACTAGAACTTCAAAAAGTAACCCAATTGAAAATGAAGAATTTGGAAATTTAACCAATAAAATAAAATAACCAGTAAAGCTTTTTGCTAAAGTTTTCTAAACATTCTTCCAATTTTTAGGCATGCTACATGCTACTCTTTTTTTAGAATACCAGATTTAAATTATTTAATAAATCAAATTAACCTGTAAAATTATTTTTTCTGATACAGATTCATACAGTTTGCCTGACAATTATCTAAATAATTTTTTCTGTTATTTGAAGAAAAGGAAGAAGAAAAAATAAGGCTTTGGAATAAAATGCTAAATCAGCGGGGGGGGGGGGGGTTGAAAAAGACATTGAAAAAGACATTGAAGACATTGAAAAAGTCTTCAGCTTATGGAAAAACAACTTAGCATATTTTCAGGCAAATCAGGAAAACAGCCATCACCAGTTATCTTTGTGCAGGTAAGGCCAGTTTATGGAGTCTTGTTAAACTTACTCCCCACTTTGGTTGATCAACTTGCACAAGAGAAGAGTTTTCACAGATGGTTAAACCTGTTCTCTCCTAGGCAAGGTGGGAATGCATGTCTAACCATCAGATAAAACTCACTCCTCCTTGGCCTATGTAGGCAAAATAGGGAAAGAGGGGGAGAGTTATGACTAATGACTAAATCCACAACTCCCATTTTTGTAAGTTGGTCAGGATGCCTGGATAGAGTGCAAAATAGAGACAAATCCTGTCAAACCAGAATATAAGATAAGCCTTGGTTTGACTCTGTAATATCTAGGATGAAAAGAAGAACTGTCTAGCCTTACACTATCTAATAAGTTTACAACTTGAAACATGGGAATGGGAATGGACTCACCAGTCTCATGTCAAAATCAGATATACAAGCCAAAAAGTTTACCTATAAAATATATTTCATACATAATTTATTCTTTACATGAAAGAAACATTATCCTGTAAAGCTATTATTTATATTATAGTTTAGACTTGTTATCACAGCTTTTTGCTAACACATTTTTTAGAGACAATTCCTAATACTTGCACAAGAAGCAGCAGGCAGGGTAAGTGTCCTGCATATGGTCAGCTGCTGCAATAAACTTCCAAGTAAGCATTGCTGTTTCAACAGCATCGTTTATTCAAGAAATTATCTGTGGAGATAAACAAAGAACTGCCTTTGTTTCATACACAACTGGAATTACAGTATATAGAACTAATAAAATAGCATCTCTGCTTTGCCAGACTAAAGCATTTTTCTGTGCTCTGTAAGCAGCTTTACCCAGAAAGATGAGACGGGGTTATCTTCCCCATTTTAAATTGGGAAAGGAATATATTGAATATAAAGGAGCCTTAGCCATTGGAAGACAAGATGGAGAAGGCAGGCAACTGGAATCAGCAGCATGATGCTGAGCAGATACTGGGACTATAAGATCTGGGCCAGGGGGTGTACAGCCTGGGACTGGAAGCTCTAGAACCCAAATTTCTTACAAGAAAAAAGAAAGTAGAAGTGTAATCATGCTGCTTCCCCCTCATCCTTCTCCTTGAAGCAAGCAAGCAAGCAAGGAAGGAAAGTTATATTGCCCAATTGGTGTATGGTAGGGGTGAGAACAGAAAGAATTTAGTGCAAGTGTTGAAGTCATGGAGTCTGTTTTTGAGAGAGAAGAGGTTAGAAAGAGGAGGCTCCTTTCCATTTTGTTTTAATTCTCACCCAGTTCTCCTTAATGCGAAATGAGCACCAGTGAAACCACAGGCATGGTAAAGGAGGAAAAAAAAAAATGCTGATACTTTAGAAGCATATCTAATCTATTACACCTCTTGCAAAAAAGAATAGCAGCCATATATTTGGTTTTGAAATCTGAAAAAGTCTGCAGTTTCCCATGCTTCAACAATCACCATTGTTGTATTGTTTCCTTTTTTACAAGAAGAAGAAAGAAAGAAGTGTTATTAACATTTATCTTCTGAAACATCAGATCCAGTGCTTCATTTCAAATAAATAAATATGCAAGTGCTTTATAAATTATAGATCAGGTGCTTCCAGGCTTTGCCTGAAAAACTGCAAATGAAGAATTAGGGACATCTCATCTGGCTAATTTGGCTTAAGTTATGTCCTTCCAATATCAAACCTGATTCCTACCCCCAAGTAATCTGAAATCAACAAACAAATCCAACACCCCCCCCCAACATACCCATTAAAGCGCTTCTGACAGATACTCTAATTTAAAAGTACATTAAGTATCCTTGCCTTGCAAATTGTATTATTGATGTTTCCAGAAGGCAGCAAGGATAGATTTGTTCAAGATGTGTAGCCTCACATCTCTTTCAATGGGTTACTTAGTAATTAGTATGCAGGTGATGCCCAGAAGCAATACATAAAATTAAATGCTAATGCACCTTCATTGCTATCTTAGGAACATCATTATGACTTACTGTGCAGTCCATCACTGGAACGATTGTCTATGTATGACAAGTTGCTGTATCTATGTTCACTTTTCCTTATGCTCTTGCCTCACAATAGGTTGAAGGTCATGAATAAGGAAAAGGGGGATGAATTAATATATGTCTTCAGAAGGATGTCTGCAGTTTTTCTCTTGTTTCTCGTGCTCTTTCAGTGGAGTAGAAATTTTAATTGGCAATCCTGGAGGCATTTCTACAACATTCTTTCCACCCCCACCCCACAATTCCTCAAAAGCAGAATTGTCACTGCCATCAGCTTTACAACAGAGAGAAGAGAGTGTAGAGAATCTCTGCCAATCTCAAGCTGCCTCAGATCCTATAAAAACAAAAATCCCTTCATCTTCACCCTACCTAGAATGGGAATAATTAAAAATATATATATTGCATACCTCTCCCATTCTTACTGTATGCTGGGTGCATTTTTTTAAAAAAAGTATTTGTAGCCCACCGACTTCTCTTCCACTATCTACAGAACTTTGTGATCAGCTACAACCCAACAAAACAAAAGCCAAGAGAAATCAAGGAAAACAAATGACAGTGAGAGAGGTACAGTTAAAGGACAAAAGGCATGGTCAGGCTGTGGATACTAAGTTCCATATGTAAGAGTAAAGTAGCAAGCAGGTAAGATAGCACCAGCCTGGCCTCCATTCCAAAGGTAGGATGCCACAACATAGAAGATTTCTCCTGCACTTCCATATAACGTGCCTTCCCACCCATGGTTCACTGAGGAGGTCCTCCTGAAGTTGTTAACATTAGGACAGGCACTATCATCAGGGCCCTAAACTGCTATGGGCCTTAAGCATAATTAATAGAATATAGAAGTCCAGTTGGTTATGTAAGACAGCCAGGACAGTTCTTTTAGGATCAGTGTCATATTCTCTGACGATGTCCTGTATAATAGCCTCACTGCTGCATTCTACTCTAGGTGTAATTTCAGAGTTGCCTTCAAAGGCAGACTTATGTAGACCATGTTGCCATAGTCAGATGTTACAGAGAATAGGCTGCCATGATCAGCCCATTCCACTCCAGAAACAGTCATAGCCACCAGACTCCAGGCACTGATATCAACTGTGCCTCGAGTATGAAGAAAAATGAAGGTATATAGTAAAGGTGCGTGCCTGCTTCTTCAGGGTGAAGGTGACTGAATCTACAGTTGGAGATCTACCTAATTTCTGGCCCAATCCATCTTTCTGAGGTTCAGCATCCGTTTATTGGCTCTCATCCAGCCTGTTACAGCATCCAGATATCTGAGCACATCTCATCCAACACTGATGACAGGGAGAAATAGAACTAGCTGCAGTGAACCAAAGTCTAGAGTCTCTGAACCTAACATTCAGAGTTGCATATTAGACTAGATCCAGTATGGTAGAATTCCTATTTAACTGTATAAGGCTGGAAGAGGAAAGGACTGTTACAAAGTAGGCAATATATTTGTTTTAACATATTTAGGGGGCACAGTGCCATTATTTATGTAATATATTTTCATCCTTCTTTTCTGCTTAAAAAGTACTCAGAAGTGTCTATAGTTTAGAGCTGTGTTTTTCAAACCTGGCAGCTTTAAGATGTGTGGGCTTCAGCTCCCATGCTGGCTGGGGAATTCTGGGAGTTGAAGTCCACACATCTTAAAGTTGCCAAGTTTGAAAAACACTGGTTTTAGAGGTATACTCTTCTAAAGAACCTTGCACTGAAGAAAAGATTCTGTAATGCTTTGAAGTATTCAGAAACATTCTGTCTCTGAGGGAATGGACTGACAAAAAATTAATCTTCACTTAACAGTTTAGCTCTGAAAAGGCAATCAGAACTCAGTTTAGCTATGAAATAGCCCCTTTAATGGGCTAGAAGATGTACAAACCAAAACAAAACTGGAAGCACAAAATGATGAAGGAGAAGAGAACAGCCTATGACACCACTACTTAAACATGGATGTATGTAAGACTTTTTTTTTTTTTTACAATTCAGTTGCAGAGGCTGCAACCTGAAAAGAAAGACTGTTACAGGAAGATGAGCTTCTTAACAATTTAGCCATCATGTATTTTTTGTTTCAAAGTTTGCTTCCCTGCTGCTTTCTTGTGAGGGAAAACTACACACTGTAGGTACAACTGTGACCATTCATCCTTTTGGGGCCAGATGAACCTTATCTTATTTCCCTATCCTTCTTTTTCTTATGGAGAACACTAATGTTCTTGTCCTCTGGGCTGGAGCCTAGGACTGTTAGGACTCTTCCCCATGGCTCAGTTAAAGTGCTCTCCTTTCTTCTGCGTGCTCCAGCAAAAAGCTAAACCAGGATAGAGTCTGTGTCCCTATTGTTAACCCCAGTTGGCCAGACAGTGGCTTTCTTCATTTCCCATGCAGGGAAGGCTGTCCTCCCAGTGCTTTTTCAGTGTTACAGCTGCCGATCTCAGCTGTGCTATGAAACAGTTTTGACAAGTGGCCAGACCCCTGGATTTAGCCATGTGTCAGAAGTAACCCCCCACATCTGCCATTGGCAGGCTAAGAGGTGGAAGGCAAAGGGGGAGAAGAGGCTCTTTAGCTCCCAGGTTTCTTAGCTAATACATGGCTTGTTGATCTGAATCAGGTTGAATAGTTGACAGCCTGAACAACAGCTGACAGGGGTAGAGAATTGCATACAACTGGCTCTTGGCCATTTCACAGCAAAATGACCCCTGCCTGCCAGCCAGCTCTTGCTTGGGCTGTTTTTGAAGATGGATTTGCCGTTCATCCAGAAGAGTGTTTAATTTGTGGTCTTTTGAATGTGTTTTAGCATAATTCTGAAAGAGTGGAAACCCAGTCTTCAAAACAGCCAGAATAATAGCTGACAGATGCATTAGGAAATGCAACGAGTACAATAGGAAGCTTAGGAAGAGTTGCAGCAATGTGGGAAATTAGCATTAAACAGTCAACAAGGGACCTCACACTCTGGCCAGACAAAGATGCAAGAAAGAGATATAAGGTGTATGGAGGCAGTATCATGAAATTCCATAAGTGGCAATTGATTGAGAGGAATCTCATAAAGATAGATAGCCAAGAATGCTACCTATTTGAGTTCTGCACTTACAATGGATCAAGAGATGTGCATTTATCTCTTTTGCTTTAAAATAGTCTCGTATCACCTGATGGCTTCACTCTTGCATGGTGATCACTATGTAGTGGACATTGATTTATACTTGTATGTTTTTGTTAGCATTTAATACTGAGAACATCATGGGAAACACAGCATAAACACTTTAAAACTGGACTGTGAATCACTTAAAAAAATTTTTGTGTTAAATTTATCAAAGTTAATGTGTTAAGTAAAAACAAGCTTTTTAAGTTAGATGTCTCTTTTCTGGAGAAAATTATTATAATAGTTACTTTTGCTGAAATGCAATTACTGTCACTGTAACAATCAATCTATCTCTTTCTCTCAGTCTCTCTCTCTCTCTCTTTTTTTGGTAGAAAAAACTTAACTTATTCATGAGTGCATTAAAGAGCCTGATATCAAATGGCTGGGTATCAGTTAAAAAAAAAAATCATATACTTTTAGTAAAAAAAATTAAAGAAAATAATACACAAACTCTTGTCATTGCAATTCAGTTTTGAAGATTTCTTTAAGCTTCATCAACAGTTTCTTCTGAAAGAATGAGATTAACAATTATACACTGAAGGCCCTAGCTGAATAGGAGTGGTCAGTACCTGAGAGAGATTGCATAACTTTACTTTTACAGAGCTATCACGGAATGCATGTGTATTGAATCCAAGGTCATTTCTCCACTAGAGACACAGCACCTTCCTGAGTCATCCAAGTACCCATGTATCAAAATAATAGTAATAAGACAGGCTTTATGCCACTTGGCTAGGTAATGCTACGAAGACACATGCCACTAATGGGAAAATGGCCCAAGTCAGGTTTTCAAGCTATTTCACCTTGTCCTTGAAACATAAATGGATCATTTTCACTGTGTCATGGCCTTCAACCCTATAGATTGTTATAGTGTACTCTTACCCATTCCTACTCATCATTTCCCCTAACTGCCACTGCTAATGGAATAGAATCATTACTAGAAGAAGACAAGAAAAAAACTTTAAACGAAAGGACCCTTTTCAGGATATTCATTCCTAAATAGCCAACTTTTCATCTCTTCTTGATCCAAGCCCAAAACCATCTTTACAAATTATATCCCAGAAAATGATAGGAAAATCAGAAACTTCTTATACACTGGATCATACAATTGAACATACAAACAAAATACTGGCTTGGTTGCCTTACTGATTCTCCATGGAGACTTTCTCAGGTCTATCTGGAGTTGCAAGAAATTGAGCCTGGATATTGCCGGGCAGATCATGTGTGCTAACTACTCAACAACGTTCTATTCATATAAAACATGTAATTAGTCCTATGACGTAAGGTCAAGAGTCTTCAAGGATTTGGGGCCAGTGGGCACATTTGGAATTTTGCAAGTGTGTTATGGGCACTCTCTCAAAATGATCATCATAGTGGTGTGGCCAATCCCAACATGCCCACATACCAGAAGGCAAGCAAAGCATTGGGCTGCAGCCACTCATTGTTTGGGGGACCCAGAGACATTTTTGGAAGTAGAGGTTAGGGCTGATGCTGATGCTTTGCTTTGTAATGTGCTAGCTTCCAATAATTGTTTTTAATTAAAAAAAACATTAACAATACAGTTAGGGCAGAGAACGTAGTGAATATATTTCACCCCTTGACACCATGTTGAGAACCCAAGGCATAGGATATGGAGTCCTCAGAGCTGAATGAATGTATGGCTTGATGTACAAGTATAATATTAATGAAAAATGTTACTATCCCATGTGAGCAGAAATGATGGAATAAGGACATTAACAATCACTGAGATGAATTTTACATATACTTGGATGCTGAACTATACAATCCATTGAGGATGAACTTCTCTTATTCACTGGTTTGTCAAACTCCAACCTAGTATATCTGTGTGTCTCTCTCTTATTGAACTGTCTTATAGCTGTTACTTTACCGAGTCATTCCTAGTTAACCCCTAATATAGATTCCTAACTGTTAAAGGTTAGATTAACCCTGGTTATCTTTGCCTTTATGTGATTTTTGCCAAGAAGTGCTCATCTTAGTCTCTCTCTCTCTCCCTCCACCCCCTCCACCCCATGTCAGTCAAATCAAAGCTCATGGAGCATAAAGATTACGCATGATATCTGTTTAATCACAGCACACATTTCTATTTTCATACTATTTCACTGCTATAACCCTTTACATTACATCATCATTTTTAGTCTTCTGACATATGTTGGATCTATGAACATTGCATAGCTATTTATAATGTTATTTCCATTGTCCTGGGAAAAAGCAAAAAGAGATTGCAAGAGAAATTCATAGATTACGAAAATGTAAATACTCTTGTCATATGAACACATTCCTTTTACATTACATTCTAACACAAACAGAGGTTAAGCCCTCTGCCATAATTATATCATGCAATTACTGTGTTATTTAATTACCACTGAATGCTGCCACTTTCCACAGAAGCTGGACATACCTCTGGAAGCACATGGTAGTACTTAAAAGGATTTGTCAAATCACTCCCTGAAGAACAGCCTGTGGGAGTAAGGGCAGAAATTAAATAAACCCTGGTAGGGCCAGAAAACCACTTCAAGATACTGGCCAGTCTCCAAAGGACTGAGCACACTAAGTATAGGGCAATACCATACTGACATACCTTTGTATCAGCAAAAAATCACTTCTAAAATTTCTGAGAGCTTCATGCTTTCAAATGCTACATGAGGATTTCTTTTTTATCTGGAGGAAGAAATACCCAACTCCTCCTTGCATGCTAGGTCACAGAATCATTGGGTGGAAAAGGGCCATTTAGGCTATTTCGTGCAATCCTCTGCTCAGTGCAGGAATCTAGATTATAACATCCCAGACCAGTATTTCTCAACTTTAGCAACTTGAAGATGTGTGAACTTCAACTCCCAGAATTCCCCAGCCAGCCATGCCAAGGTTGAGAAACGCTGTCCCAGACAGATGGCTATCGAGCCTCTGCTTGAATGCCTCCAATGAAAGGGAGTCCACAACCTCCTTGTGTAGTTGGTTTCACTATTGCGTGGCTCTTGTGGTTGGATGGGTGTTTTCTAACATTCTAACATTCAGTCAGAATCTACCTTCCAGTAACCTGAATCCATTGTTCTGTGTCCTTTACTCTGGGACAAGAGTGAACAGATCTTAATATGGAGAAGCATGTTAAATAAAACAAAATGAATCCAGTAAAGTAATAACTTGGCAAACATTCAGGGGAAAAAAAAACAGGTTGAATACCTACCAAAAATGCAGTCCTTTAAATGACATCTTCCCATGGTTCACCAGCCTTCAGAGTAACAGCATGCACAACACAGTTTATATAGCATAAAAACTCAGATCAGAAAAGCCAGCTGCCTTGAATCCATCTAGCTGCTAAGTAACAAATATGCCAAATAGCTAATAATTAGATGTGTAACCTAGGTGACCCCCATCAGTAAACATTTTTCTTTTTTAATAATTTGAGAAGTCATCTGTTAGTTTGTCCTTCATGGTGTGGGTGGTATTCCAACATTTGCCATATTTGCACATTTAACACAATCGCCAGTGTTTACATTAACTCACAACTTGGTTTCCGTTCATTGCAATGCATGAGGATTCAGTGGAGCTGGCAAGCTTATAGTTCAGCATGTCATGTGAACACAGCCAATGAGACCTAGTTTTGAATATGGAATATTAACCATTACATGTTTATTTAACTCAATCACACACACACACACATCTAAGGTTAAAATTAACTAAGTTTAACGTGTGCATGTGGCTGCTAGGTTTTCAACTCATGTGGTTAAGCATCTTGTGTATGAACATGGCCAATAATAACCCTCAGCCTCTATAGTAGATCAAGATTTAATTTCTCTGTTTGCAGGTGCTGTCTAAAATACTGTTGTTGCCTGTAATGTTTGTTTATGCAAAATTGTAGCCTTCCCATTTCTGTATTTGGTTCATGCCCATTAACTCAAAGCTTCATTGTCAGCCCTGCAGATCTGTGGATCAAGTGACCCAGGGATCTTACAAATAAGGCTTTGGAAACTGGCTCTGTTAAATATGCCAACAGTCCCTGCCTGTTATGAGCATGGAAAATATATTCTGATTAAACATCTCAATCTTTTTCTTTCTTAGCCTGTATGTATCAATGTTCATTCATACGGCTAAATAGATGTTTACCTTTTCTATCACTTGTTGATCTACTGTAAGAACAAACATACAAGAAACATTCATCAAATATCCATAAAATTCACCAAGAAGTCATTTTGAGCTAGAAAATATATATAAATTAACACTTTTTTGCTAACTTGTTAATTATTGCAATATATATTTTAGTGACTAATTTTTGAATTTGCTCATGTAATTAGATGATGCTCTGAAAAACTTTAGGGTAATATGTTTCTACAGCCCTTTAACTATTATAATTTTTAATTGTTATCATTGTGAAATATATGCTGAAAAAAGCTAATTATCTTGCTGATGTAGGAAGAAAAATAATCCATTCCAGATTTATTACAAACATGGAAGCTTAATAACAATGACATTGTTCTAATTAGAATTTAAAAGATCTAGTGGGCTGATTTTCTGGCTCTCAGCCTAATCTCATTAAGTTGTTTTTAACTATGAAGAGATCCCCAACACTGCACAAGAGACAAGAAACTTACAGAGAGGCAGAGAAGGTCAGGACAAGTCCTTTAAGCACAATATTAAAATGTTTGCAGAGTCATTAGACTAGAGATAAATATATGTGAAGCCATCTCAATTTCTTATTTAATGTAATGGTTAAGAAGTACATCAGAAATTGAAATGTATTTTAGAGGCAGCAACTTCTGCAAATGGATGGGTTGCTGACCAATTCTAAGATGCATAACCTTGTAAAATATGGCAAATGTGCTGGGTTTTAGCCACGCCAAGTTTTCCAGATGTCATACAGATGTTTAAAGAGATGACAATATTGTGTTTAGAGATGTGCATACCATCCATACTTTGTGTGTTAATATGTGAGAAATATCAATGAAGCATCAGTTTTCCCACATAAACTATCCAGTTTTTCATCATCTGGAACAGGAAATGGCTGTACATCTCCCTGTACAATTCCTTCCTTTATAAATTGTATGTTAGCAGAATAGCACATTCTGAATCTTGGTTCAGAATCAACCTCTGAGATTGTATTCTAGCACAGAAAGAATAAACCAGCCTTCTTACAAATCTAGCACTTGTTAGAAGTGCTAAGAAATAAGATAATAATTTAGCAAAAAAAATAACAGTTCAGAATTAAAATTGTGTTAGGTGATACCACATTTTGTCAAAATAAACAGACAAAAAATTGCTACTGGAATTACTGCTACATAATATGGACATACTGCAAAAATAACTTAGTGGAATTCAGAATGTAAGCTAGACTGATCTAAAAAGCAGGTGATATTCCCAATATTTTGGGATTATTCTACCACTGTGAAACCATTTCACTGTTCAGTGTATGTGTTTCTGCACAAGGTCAAGGTTCACGGTAAGGTTCAAAAATAATTTTTAAAAACATTGCTAATTGCATAGTTAATTGCAAGGAGCCTATTTTAAAAGTGATTATTTCCCCTTAAGAAATAGTTCCTTAAGAATATTTGTGTTAAATACAGAATTTAGATAGAGGTGGATACAAATGCTTTTATTTTACAGCCTAATTAACTTCTGCTGAATTCTGGATTGCAACACATACCTTGGAAATAGGATTGTATCTGTGATATAGCAGGCAAAAATGCAGTTTCTTGCTCAAAACTCATGTTGGCTGGCCAACAAAACTCTAGCCTGATCAGCTTCAGCCACTATTCTCAGGCTGAACTTAAGCAACTGAGTACAAACTCCATCCTTATTAGCTGACTTTGGTGACTGAGTATTCTGGGTCAATCACGGCAGCTCTGTGACATCTCTTGCTGGCTTGTCCTTACCTTATCTTACATGTCGACAAGTTAGCTCCCTAAGCCTCGGCTCTGGTTGACCTGTGAATTGTTCTAGATAAACATTTTCAACTATTAAATGAAGCACATTCTGACAGAGGCTGTGTTCAGTTGACAACTAAATTACAAATTAGCCATCTACATTTTAGCCTAGTGTGTGGTACCAACTCAGACCATCTAGGTTGTTTATGGTTCAGCATGAAGAGGTAACCTTGGCAGTTGGATTAAGTTAACCATGGATCAAGCAAGTCATGCAAAGATATCAGAGAGACTTAACCTTTAGCAATGTCAGCCTTGCAAGGTAGTCCAGACAAGAAGCACACGTAGAACTATTAGCTTTAACTTTATTGTAAGGTTACATTAACAGAATCTTGCAAGTCTGAAAGTACATGTCTCCCCCCTAACCTATACAGTCCAAGAAACTAGGGAGAGTCCCTTCTGAGATGTTTGCCACACTCCCATTCCTTCTGTGGGCTCAGCTGCCTCTTATCTGACCTTCATCTAGTCTGTGGCTCTTCCTCCTGTCTCCCAAGGTCATTCCCACATACTATTACAAGCAGTCCCTCGTGCTCGGCATGACAAAGTTTTGCATTTCAGTAGTTTAGGTAAGCCACCTTATGGATTCCAGTTTTTTTTCATTTCTACTACAAACAGCAAGTGCCTTGTGAATTCAGGAAAGCAGCTGAAGAAAATGATTCTAAACTTTTATTCTTTCTTTCTTTTTGGTGCCTTTGAGTCTGCCTTGATTCCTGGCTAGACAAGTCCCTATAGTTTTCTTGGCAAGGTTTTTTGGAAGTGGTTTGCCATTGCCTTCTTCCTAGGGTTGAAAGAGAATGACTGGCCCAAAGTCACCCAGCTGGCTTGGTGCCTAAGGCAGCACTCGAAGATTTGCTTGCTCCCATTCCAGAGCCTTAACCACTACACCAAACTGGTTTTCCACATGCGTTTGAGAGTTAAAGCTGAGCCACTGCCCTTTCAAAATGTTGAAAAAATGAGCAAACATAATCATGGATTAAATAATTAAGGAAGATCTTATCTTCAGGCTTCTGAACTTCTAAATTAACCACAGTAAATACTAAAGCCATTTTCCTTACAGTAGGAAGGTTAGCATAAAACAATTTCAATCATAAGCTGGCAAGCTATAATTCCCTGAAGAGTTTCCAATTGCTCTCAGGAATCCCCTTGTGTTAGTACCTTGTAAGTTGAGTAAATGAATAATAGTACAGTACTCCGTCTATTTATTTGCAATGAACTGGTTAATTGAGTCAAACTTTTTTGAGATAACAAATGTGGAAGCACTACTTGATTTTTAATAGATACCATTAGTAGTATTGGAATAATGAGTTCTCTGATTTTTGCAGTAGCATTGAATTATATCAAAATCAGTTCCTATATCAGTTAGTTAGATGCTGATTTTCTGCATTCCTCTGAAAACAGAAATAATACAAGATCTACAACTTACTTTCTCCAAATGGGGGTCCTAATTATAATTAAAAAAGCTATATATGTATGTATGTATATATGTATTTGTATATATACATATACACACACACACACAT
The DNA here is from genome assembly GCA_030867105.1 of Liasis olivaceus. Taxonomy (NCBI): domain Eukaryota; kingdom Metazoa; phylum Chordata; class Lepidosauria; order Squamata; family Pythonidae; genus Liasis; species Liasis olivaceus. Next base: position 133,410,945 of record CM061349.1, on the reverse strand, counting down.
ACATACATGCATACACACACACATATACAGACCCGGTGTGCAATTTGGGGGTCCTCCTAGACTCGCGACTCCTGCTCAAAGAGCAGGTGGCAGGTGGCTAGGAAGGCCTTTGCATAACTCCATGTTGTGCGCCAATTGCACCCCTTCCTGGATCAGGAGGCTCTGCTCACAGTCACTCATGCCCTAGTCACCTCCAGATTGGACTACTGTAATACGGTCTACATGGGGCTGCCCTTGAAGAGTATCCGGAAGCCTCAACTGGTGAAGAATGCGGTGGCATGGGCAGTTATGGGTGCTCCTAGAAGAGCACTTATTACACCTTTGTTTCACAAGTTGCCTTGGTTGCCAGTTTGCTTCCGGGTCCAATTCAAGATGCTGGTTTTGACCTTTGAAGCCCTTCATGGCATAAGGCCGGGTTATCTGAGGGACCGCCTCTCCCCGATTACAGCAGCCCATCCCATTAGATCCGGCAGGGAAGGTACGCTACACGTTCCATCAGCCAGGGACTTGCATTTGCTGGGTCCCAGGAGGTTGGCCCTCTCTGCCATGGCTCCCTCCTTGTGGAACATTTTCCCCCCTGAAGTGAGCCTTGCCCCTTCCTTACTGTCATTTAGGAAGTCCCTCAAGACCTGGTTGTATCACCAGGCCTGGAGGTCTTTGGGAACCAGAGACATTCTTAGATGGCTCCACTGAAATTGATATTTTGCTCTCTCCATGGGGTTTGTATATTTTTAAAAACTTAAATTTTTAAAATTTGTGGGGGTAATGTTTTTATTTTAATAATAACTGTTTATCTTTTTATATGCCTGTTTTTATTCACTTGTTATTTTATTAATTGTATGCCATTCAGAGTCGCTTTGGGTGAGATGGGTGGCTATATCAATGTGATGTATAAATAAATAAATATTTTAAAAAGGCGAGGGGGAAGGTATCAGCAGGCTTGGTGGAACTCCAAAATTTGCTGAAGGTCTAAAAAACACAGGGGGAAAATGTGCAGAAAATCCTCTCCAAAGATTATTGGAGGAGGAATAGGACAAAGGAGGGAAAAATGGGAATGGAATGGAATGTCTGGAAGAGCTAATCATGAATACTACCTATTGCAACTATGTGGCAGATATATATATATTAAAAAAAACCATTTTGAAAAGACAGTTAAATGTGTTGGCAGGCCTAAGCATGGATTAATAAACTGATAGGTGAAACAGAGATGTGCTTCTGGCTATTCATTCTAATTGGTCAGAGTATGAAATGTGTTTCTTCAAGACAGGCCCAGCTTTTAGTCTAGGAATTTGTTTTTCCGCTGGAAGATATTACATGTTTATGAGGATATGTAAAAAGAAATCTCTGAAGAAAGGAAAAGGAAATGTATGTATGTATTTATATATTGCTAGCAGCATTAAGTGTCTCTACCTTCAGTCTTCCTTTCCATTCTAGCATTCTTGGCTGCTTGGATATCACAGGTGAAGAGTCAATAACTGGAGACCATCATTTTAGCAACCTTGCCTGAAGTCTTATAAACAAGTTTGTTGGAAATCTTCATCTCCTACAAATCCGGTATCCATTCTAGAAACAACCAGTAACCTAGCAACGTAGCTAATACATTCAGTCAAAACTTTATTTTCTTTTTCTTTTTGCCCTAAACTTTTACAGGCATTTGAGATTTGTGCCATAACTGGTGTTGATATAGATGTGCATTATAGATAATTTGAAGTTTTATTTTTATTCTCCAAAGAATATGTGAGAGGATTGCTAGGGTTGTAAATGTAGCTGCTGTCCTGAATGCAAATTTTGATGTACATGATGCAGCAAAAAAAAAAAAAAAAGATATCTATGCACTCCAAAAGAGTATGCATGTGGCTACATCTTATTGTCCAAAAAAAAAAAAAAGTAAGTGCACCCTGTTCTCTTCCTAGTAATGAAACCACTCAAGCTATGCTGACAATATTCATTTGTTGGATTATAGCCATAAGAAAAGCATAAAACAGATTTATGTTTCCTCCTATTTTAACTATGGCTATTAAGATGTTGCAAAAATATAAATATCTATTTTTCTAAATCCAGTTAGACTTCATGAAATTTAATTGTCTTCCCTGCCTGGTTATGTAAGCATCCTTTCCATTTTATCTTCATCTCTGTTTATAGCTTGAGAGGGTTGATTTGCAAGCTAACTTTAACTCTGGATATCATGTACCTATAATGTACAATACTTGCCTTACTCATAGAAGACGGATGGCCTTCATACACAGTAGCTGAAGTAGGATTGATTTTTATCTCTGCTGCTTATTTTGCTTCTACATCAGGTATTTTGCATCTAGAATTTCTCTCGCCAGTGTTATTCCATAGTTTTGTTTTTTTTCTTTCCAAGCGATTGTCTAAATTGTCATTGCCATGTGAGACCTGTACTCTCCATCTGACAGCAAGCTACTTTTTCTACATAAACAGCTTGCGGTGTGTTGATCTTTGGTAGATGAACTCACACAAAAGGGAGGTTGCCTCTATGTCCTGTTTTCCATGCCTGGGAAAACTCATCTAACTCCCCTTCCCCAATGTCAGAGATTCCCCACATCCCAGGCTTCTCTTTGTATCTGGTCCCGTCATCACTCCTGGCAGGATTGTTTTGGAAATTCAGGATTTGCGTCAGCCTCTGCTTCCTCTAGGCACATCACATCACATCATTATATTCCTCCAATTTGTCTGAATGTTTGTTTGCTCTGGAATACTAGGCAGAGCTGCAAATGTCGTTGTTTACCTACTCTTTTCTCAGAAAATAAGCAAAGTGGGAGTCTTAAATTAAATGGACTCCTTTAAAAAAACATAAACATGTCAAACTAAAAGGAATTAAACTTCCCCATCTGCCAAGGTCTTTTGTGCTACTTTCTTAAATCATACCTGGGATGACCTACAACTACTCTTCCCAACCCAGTGCCCTCTGGATGTATTGGATTAAAACACCAGAACTGAAATCCAAAATCAGATGACTCAGAATTATGTGTCGTAGTCCAAAACATTTGGAGGATATCATGTTAGCATATACTCTTCACTTCCCCAGATTAGCCCTATACATGATTTTGCAGCATGGTTATCGTAATTTGTGTGCATGCCTTTGAGTCAGTCTTGATTCCTGGCAAATGCCTGGACTAGTCGCTGCAGTTTTCTTGCAAGATTTTAAGAAGTGGTTTGTCATTGCCTTTTTCCTAAGGCTAAGAGATGACTGGCCCAGAGTCATCCAGTGGCTTTGTGCCTAAGGCAGAGCTGGAACTCACAGTCTCCTGGTTTCTCACCTGATGCCTTTAACCACTACACCAGTGTTGTCCAAACTTGGCCACTTTAAGATGAGTGGACTTTAAGATGAGTGGAAGTCCACTCATCTTAAAGTGGCCAAGTTTGGACAACACTGCACTACACCAAACTGCCTCTCTTAGAATTAGCATAATCAGATCTAGGCCACAATTCCAAACATACCTATTAGGCAGTAAGCCTCTGAATTCAGTGATACAATTCGTACAGCATGCTGAGCCAAAACCAGACAAACCGTACGAAGCAAACCAACCTTATCAAGTGGCATTGCACCCAACTGTGATTTAATAAACCATGGTTAAATAAATCATGACTTAGTGCTATGTACAAATGCAACCCATAAATTTTACCCCAAGGAAACATATATAGTTCTACTACCACATCAAGATATCCCCCCTTTTTCTGGGCTTCTTCCAAGATAGTATTTCATTACTTCAATTATGGAGTAAAGGAGAAGAAAATCTTTGATCATCACTACATATCAAATGCAACATATTGTCTAAACCTAATTTTATTTCTTATTCTCTGAACCTAACTCCTGTTTCTGAGGAGTTAAAGCCTTGTTTCAGCTAAGCCTTTTGAGCTGCATTCATAACAGTTTTAGCTATTTCTGTTAGGTTATTATCGATTGTTAGCCAACTCGAGCAGCCTGGGTGTAAAAGGGGTGGGGGTGGGGGTGGTATAAATTGACATAATAAAAACTGATCAAATAGAATTTTATTTAAGTGCAGTCCTAGACAAATTTCTTCAGAAGAGAGTCCTACTGGGACTGCCTTCATGGAACTGTATGCAACAGCTTCCTCTAACCTAAATGCCCTGCCAGAAACACAGATCTCCAACAATGGTTATTTAAGGAGTATTTTCTGGAACCATATTTATGAGACAATTATGTTGTTTATGCAAATTCCTCCCCATTATTTGTAAACCATGGTTCCTTTCATGGTTACTTTCTTGGGCTGGATTCACACATGCTGCAAAGCCCAAAACAAACAAACCATTTTTATGCCTTAAAATGGTTTGTAATGCATCAGAAAAGCTGTTAACTGAGACAACAGGTCTAAAAATTGCTCAGAGCTACCTGTCTTTCCAGGAGAGAGTTCTTCTGAGACACAGTCATACTAGAAAACTGGTTCCTGGACATACCTTTAATGCAATTAAATATAGTTGAATTAATATCAGCAAGTTGGATTTGGCTCTGTACTGAGAAACTGCTCCAATAAATAATAGGTCAAATTAATAAATTTACTGGAAATAGACAATCAGGCAGAATTCTGCTTTCTTCAGAAATTATACTAAATGGCAACCATTTGCTACTTTGGTCTATTAAGGGAATTTGTAAAGCTAGGGACGGTCCTTGTGCTTTAGGATGCATACGTACACACAGACACATGCACTATATTTGCCAGAATATAGAATAAAATCCTTTTTTTATTGCATAAAGCTTTGACAGATTATTTAAACAGAAATCACATAAGAATAAAGAATAACAATTCAGAAGTAGAAGATAAACAACTACTAATAAAACATAAGTAAAAACACTATGCAAAAGAAGTTTGGCAACACGTTTTCCCCTCCCATTTATTTCCCCAACTGCTAACCACTACCTAAATATTTGTGCTGTACTTTGAACCTTAAACACTGGAAATTATTGCTATTATCTATTTAAATAATTTCATCTCTTGTTTTTGATTGGTATCTTAACCAATCAATGCAGTTATTCCAGATGTCTGAATTTGCCTTACTGTGTAATGAGTCGTATATAAGAGAGCCATTCCTGCTTTAATTTGGTTAGGCTTCTATTATTAATACATACTGCATGTTTTACCATTGCTGCACATTCTCCAATTTTGGTCTCTTAATCTTGTCTCATCAGCAAACTTTCACTTTTCCAGTGTCCTGCCACATTCGTTCTTGCAGCTGTCAACATAAAGCTTAGTAAATTGTGAAGCTTTCATTTACGTTTTATGGAATTATTCCTAATAAAAATATTTGTGGTTTTTAGTTCAAATTTTATTTTTAAAATTTTCTCAGTGTTTTGATGTAGTTTCTTCCAACACTTTTGAGAGTTTTTTTACATGATCACCAATGTGGTAAAATGTTCCTTCTTTGTTGTAACATTTCCAACATATATAAATCTGATAAATAAATAAAATGTGTTGTTATATGATTTGTCATTGATGGAATTATGTACCATCTGTAAAACATTATATACCAATTTTCCTTCAAATTATAGCTTGGAGTAAATTTTATTGATTTTTTCTATAGCTGTTTTACATGGTTCTACTGTGATTACTTTATTGATGTTTTGCATCTACTTTATCATGTAGTTTTTAAATGTGATCATTGTTCTTATTCATCATACTCATTCGCAAGACCATCTCACCAATGATTGTAACTCTAATGATAAAGCAATATCCATATACCCATATCCATATATGTTTGTGTGTGTGGGTGTCTGCATACACACACACATACATATTTTGCAAGTCCGAAAATTCATGAAAAAAGCAAAATTCTAATGATACTCTGAATGAAGACTGCAGACTCTTCAAGGCATGGTACAAATTTGATAAGGGATTAAGGTGAGCACCCTGCAGATCACATGACATCATGACTGGTAACTTACCAGTTTTTGGAGGTTCTCCCCATTTCTGGCAGTGAATGCCACTGAAGGAGCAGCAGTGTTTCCCAGCCTTCAGTTCCAACTGTGCTATTATTGGAATGCATGTCTTGTAGGCCTTGACTCTCAGTACTCATTTCCTGAGATCCTGATGTGCCTACATGATGAGGATCTTCATACTAGGATAAAGTTTTCAAGACTATGAAGTTTTTTTGCCAAGCAATTCCTCATGTTTTAAAAGAATCATTGAGTTTTAATAAGCTATTGGGCCATCAAATCCAACCACCTGCTTAGCACACAAATTCAAATTAAAGCATCTCCAATAGGTGGTTATTCAGTCTCTGCTTCAACACACCCAATGAAAGGAAGCATATCAGCTCTCTAGATAATTAGTTTTACTGTCAAATTGTTCTTACTGTCAGGAAGTTTTATTTAACGTTCAATTGGAATCTGCCTTCCTGTAACTTAAAACTATTGTTCCATGTCCTGCATTCCTGAATGATAGAGAATAGGTCTTGACCTTCTTCTGTATGACATCAGAAACTTGAAAAGTGCTATTATATCAGTCAACTTTTCTCATCGCTAAGTATACTCAATCCCCTCAATTTCTCCCTGGAAGGCTTAGTTTCCGTTCAATTTTGTTCTCCTTCTCTGCCCATGTTTCTCTGAATCTTTCTTAAAATATGCTGCCAAGAATTGAACATAGTTCTCAAGGTAGCATTTGGCCAGTACAGAATATACTAGAGTCTAGACTTGGAAACTATACTGCTCTTAATGCAGCCTAACATTGCATTTGCTGTTTTAGCACTCATGCCACACTGATTATTCATATTCAGTTACTGATTAACTATAATTTCAAAATCCTTTTTACACATACCGTTTTCAAATTAGGTGTCTCCCCTAGCTATGGATTTCATTTTGATTTCAGTTAGTTATTTTCATCCCACTCCTTGCCTAACATTTCTGAGAATGCTACCTTGGCCATCCTGGATTTCAACCTGCTACCTAACAGTCTAAATTTCATTTCCAGGACTGGCTGACTACATTTCCTAATGACTTTGGCGCCCATATGGGCACTGCCTCCTCTCCAGTATTATCTAACAGCTTATCTAGATGATGTGCAACATCTGCAGCCTTTCCATTACAGAAGCAAGTAGACAGGTGATCTACATGCCCATTACCACCCTTATGTGTATGCTTCTAATGACTGCATCATTTGTAATTAAAAATTTTATATCACTCAGAAGAATAGCCTCCGCATAAGAAGATACGGATTAATGACTCTTGGGCTTGGTCCTTCCTATAGGAACACCTCCCTTATTCTCAAAATGAATTTCTCCTTCCAAAAGAACTTCATTCTCCCTTACAGGAGCTGTCATCCTGTGAGTGGGACAAAGAAGGCCAGAATCCCAGAAAGCTTCATTTACATAGTTGCCTGCCAGTCTGAGTATCGCAAGTTAAGCCACCTCGGTTTCAAGGAAATGGATTTGTTCTTTGACAGCCAGAAACTCATTGCAGTGAGCACAAACCCACACTTTATGTCCAACAGGTGGCTAACGTGTACATTTGACACCATACGCAATAAACTAGAAAACACTCGCTCTTTTGTTTGCTTTCTACCTTCATACTAGTTATGGTTAGTAACTTTGCATTTTTCTTCTTTAGGAACTGTTTAACATAACACGGCTTTATACTTTTACAGAGTGTGGAGCCTTGCCTACTTCATTCAGTAGATATATTTTTGATACATAGTCTCTGCAGATGAATAGTTAATGTAGTCTTCTTCATGGTTAGTTCCGTACTATGGTCCCTAACAAAATCTCCTATTCCTGTTTGCCCACCTGTTTGCTCACTTTTCAGCTACCAGCTGCCTTTTTTTTTTTTATTCCAAAGAGTGCTTTTCTATTATTTTTATTCTTTTTGAACAACTTGTACTTTTCATTTTCTGTATTCTAATCATGAAAATGTTCCCATCGGTTCTCAGAAAGACCTATCAAACAGTATTTTCCTTTCCGTGGGAAGAGTTCAAGCTCATATTGTTTCTTTTTCCCCCTTAGCATAAAGCAACAAATATTATGAGTCAGTGTTATTCCTGATATTTCAGTTTAATAGTCCCAGTTTACTCAGTGTATTAGGAATTTGGGGGGCATTGGCATTTTAAAGGATTAAAATATTTGTCTACATTAATATTTTGTAAATAAAGGACATAGGGTTCTTAAGGATGAAGATGAGGGGATGAGTCTAGGAAGAAGTACAACCTAATACGTTTTAGTGGCCTTCTACCTAAAATATGTGTTACTAACTGTAAACTCCAATGTTTTTGTTTCCACCACTTGTATCAGTTTTGAACATTTCCCCCCATCAGCCTAGATCTGAAATATCCTTTAAATTATATTAAAAAGTTTCAATGGGGTACTATAGAGCATTCATTATATTCCAGTTCTAGTGTTATCAGGAATTAGATTGCTAAAAGTTCACCAAAGACAGAGTTAGGCTGGCAAGAAGAATTATAAGAATAAATATCAAAGTGAGAACTTAGTTCTGGAAAGAGAATGCAGAGTAGAATAAAAATTTGAGATAATATATTTTAACCCATTCCTTTGTAATATGTGAGTCCATGTTGAAAAGTATGCTAGAGCTTATGGATTTTTTGGGTTGCAAGAGAAGTTTCAGGAAATGCATGCCCAGCATGTTGCATAGAAATCAACCACAGATACAAACCACCTTTTGAAGCGACAGAAGTCTACCCAAAGAACAAATGCTTCAGCAATGGCACTGTAATGGCTTACGATGCTGTCCACATTTGTGTACTTTGCAGAGTGTAATATCATGATTTTAAACTTAGTTAGGCTTGTTCTGACTGAGCATACCAGCTGAGCAACAGTAGTAAAATATGCACTTAAACCAGATTCTTCTGCCTGTTGCCAAAAATAACAGGCCAACAGGTGTTAGCAGACACACTGTGTAGCCAAATATGTGACAGCCTATGTTATCTTTCTTTGGTCAGGCGGAATGCTTTTGTTATACTTCAGCGTTGGAAAATAAGTATACAGTATTGTGAGTAACTTTGTGTATTAGAATTCTGCTACCTTTGCATTTTACTGTAAGAGTTTTACAAACCTGGAAGCCATACAGCTATTTCAGTTATCATTAATGATGCCATTAAAATTCATAATTAGCAGGTCTAATATTTAATCTATTAGTAATACCAGGATATAGGATGAATCCTGCATCTGAAGTGCTACAGTTATAATTCACTTATAACATGAAATAATTTTTCACGAAAAATGAAATAAAATAAAAATTACTATGATCCTATGATCTTTCCTCCCTCCCTCCCTCCCTCCCTCTGACTCTAGTTCTAATTGGAGATCTTTGGAACTATGCATAGCCAGAGGGTAGGGATGGAAATTAAATTTGATGTTTTTACTTTCACAGGATTTAGGGTAGGACGAATACTAGTAAGCATTACATTTAGCTAATGTCCATTCATCCCTTCATGGTGGTGGTTGGATGGCATTTTGCTTATTCTAGAACTGGGTTTCTCAACCTTGGCAACTTTAAGAGGTGTGGACTTCAACTCCCAGAATTCCTCAGCCAGCATGGGAGCTGCAGTCCATACCTCTTCAAGTTGCCAAGGTTGAGAAACCCTGTTCTAGGCTATGAATGATAAGACCAAGAGGGCCCTTCTTCCTTATCATTTACTACTGAAAAAACCTATGATACCAAGAGCAGCATCAGGTCCTTTAAAGAGCAATTTCACCCTCGGGCACTTCATGTGATGGTTGCTGGCCTGATTTTTAATTTAAAAAATCAAGATGAAAACCAGCCAAATTGGAAATCTACCCCAGATGTGAAATTGACCATGAGACCTGGTTCTCATTGGTACTGGAGGACATCAGGTTGGGAAACAATGCTCTAAAGCAGTGTTTCTTAAGCTTTTTTCTCTCAGGACCCCTTTCCACTTTTAAAAATTGTGGAGGACCCCAAAAGAGCTTTTGTATGTATGGGTTATATTTATTGATATTTATCTTATTAAAAATTAAGATGGTAAAATGCTTAAATGAAGAGGCTTCTCCATCCCTGAATTCTACACCCATTTTATACAGCTTTGATTCTTACAGCTCACATCCTCTTAGCTGTAGCATGAAGATACACCAAGGCAGCTTCAATGCATCTTTAGCTCTTTCAGCTTAAAAGTATCATATTCTTTTTTCTTCTGTCATGCCTTGTACAATGGTTCATGGATACTGCTCCTGCTGATACGATAAGGGAGTGGGATCTGCCCACTTCCTGCTAAGACACTTCAGCTACTGCAGGAATACCCCATTGCCACTTGTTACTGGGATCTTCCCTCCAGAGCCACTTTGTCTTGCAATGCTGGACAGACTGGATATCTGGCCTCCACAAAGGCTTGTGCCTGTTTTGTGCCTGATACGCCCTTTTGGAAGGCTTTGTCAGTTGCATTTATCACGCTTTTGAAAGCAAAGTAGATTTTCATCCTTTGATGTGTGGGTGCTTGCATGGATGCCTATGTGTGTATATCTCACTTGTTCTTTGGAGAGATGAAGGTGCTCTCAGTAGCAAATATCCTCCCACCTGTCACATCTGCCTGCTCCTTCCCCTTCTTTATTCCCCCCCTTTTTTCTTGTCTCTCCCCATCTCACCTCCTCCTGCTGCTCTCTGGATAAATGTATGGGCATCAATATGTCCATGCACTTCTAGACTCATGTCCAAAACTAGCCTGGTTGTCAGGTCACAGCAAGGGGGAGGAAGGGCATGGGATGCAGCCTGTGACCCATCAGCTGGGCTGTTTTTGGAGACCTTCCCAGGAACCCACCACAGATCACACTGTGGAACATATTTGCTAGCAAGAAAGTCCCATTGTTTTCAATGGTGCTGAGTTTCCAGCAAGCATACTGAGGGGAACAGCCTTGTTTTAATTTCCAATTTATCGCTCAATCATAAATACAATGTGAAACATGATTTTCATCCAAGTTAGCTCAGGAATTCAGCTACTTGAGGACGTTGCTTACCTCCTAGTCGAAGGCCCTGCATTTTCTGCACACAGGCTTGTATCTAAGGAAATAGCTCCTGGGTTTCATCTAACTTTCTAGCTTATTCTATCTCTGATCTCCTTCACCAATGCACACTCTGAAGACCATATCGAGTTCATTCTCCTCCTGGGAATCTAACATATCAACACAATCAGTAATTTTTCTTCCTCAAGGCTATTCCCACCGTGGGATGCTCCATAGCTCTCATAACGCACAGAATCTACTAAATATTATTAGCTTGGCTAGCAGCAAGCCAGCTGCCTTTTGTTCTCACTGTCCCTCCCTTCAGGACAGCCCTACTCACAGGGCAGAATAAGGCATGGCAATGAGGTGCAAAGTATGCCAGCACGTGTTTCCGCAAGCATCAGGAAGAGTCCTCAGTGAGGCAGAAGTGATGGCCGAGGCTCCGCCCCTCTCCTCCTTCATCACAGGCGCTCATCTGCATGCACTGAAGGCAAGCCAGATCTCCTTTTGTGCCTTCCCTTTGTCTCAGGGTCTTTGGAAGCAGCCTGAAACAGAAATAATTCCCAACCTGATTTCTTTAGCAATATTTATTGAGATAAAAGGGATGGGGGTACAAAGTCCAGCAACTGAACTATTTGCTGTTTAGAACCAATATATCCCAGTATATATTAGGGCAGAGAAATTTTTATTTATTTTTTAATAGCCTTTTAAGGAGCTGGCAGGGAGGCAGGTCTTTTCTCTGAGAATGAAGAAGCTTGTGGCTTGCTGTTTATGTAACCATATCTTTCATCTTTATCTGGAAACTAACTCTTAACCCTTGCTTCATCTCTATCCAGTTTTGTTCCCCTACTTCTTCTTCCTTTCCAGAACTGCTATTCATGCTCTTCACTCTATCTTCATCCTGGTTTTGTAGTTGCTGTTCTTTTGCTATTTCTGCTGGAAGGAGGGAGGATCTATGTATGTGTACTTATATATATAAAACAGAGTGGTTTGGGTACGTGAGAGAGAAGGGTTTGTGGGTATATACAGTATGTAGAAAAAAAAATCAATTTTATAAATGGCATACCTTTTTAATACACATATATTAATCTGTTGTTATTACTCCAATTATTTTTTATCTTGATCTTGCCCTTTTTGAGGTGGTTGTGGCTTTTGGTGAATTGGTGTGTGTGTGTACATACATATGCAGATGGGGAAACATTGACAGGATTGGATTCAATTGCAATAGGAGATACTTTGTCAGCCAAGAGGAGAAGCTGGAGTATCCTAATGTGAGCCAATACATTGCATGTACTTTTTAGCTGATTAGACAATACGTGTGCTTGCAACAGACTCTACAAACTGGAGATCAGCGCTTGCATAGAACAGCAAGAAAGCATGCTTGGGGAAAAATAGGACTTTGGTTGTGTTTCAGGAGACTGGTCAAAATGTGCTAAAGGTGACTGGGCTATTGTCCCACCCAATCTGGCCCAGTGGGCATGCCCCAGGTTCCCTTGATGAAACAGTGACATCTGGTAGGCCCTTGGAAGCGTGCCTTCTCTGTCATGGCCCAGAGTTTCACTGGATAGATGCTGGCCATATAAACCTGATAAATAAATAAATAAATAAATACATACATACATACATACATACATACATACATATATACATACTGTCCTTACCATTAGCAGAGATTACTATATGTGGTATGAATGTGACTGATGCTAGAAATTTAGTCTGCTCTTTATCTTATTAAAAAGTGTTCTATGAAAGCCACAATTAACCAAAGCCATGATGGGAGGTGGAAGGCAATATATGTGGGTCCATGTGGTAACCACTATGGCATATAGAATATTGTGCCTTGGAATATAGGTGTAAGTGGGAAAGCATGAAATAATCAATGAAATAAAAATAGATATGTTGTATGTCTGTGAAACTAAGAGAAAGGGGAATGATACAATGGATTTGAATTAAGGCAGTCTGATCTTGAGTGAAGCTGATAAATGCACTCAGGGAAGTGAAGGTATAGGTTTAATGATGAAGAAAAAGGTTAAAACATATATCCAAAAATATGAATTGGAGTTATCTACATAGTGAGTGCATATTCAGGTAGGACCCCACAAACTGGTAATAGTTTCATGTTATGCTCCAGTGAAAGGTGGTGATTGAAGAAGTTTGGGGGAGAATTGTGAAAATTCTGAATAAATGTGATCCAGTGGGAAAAAGGTAGTTTGGTAGTTAGCATAGATGGGTGGATGGGAATGAGATGAGAGGGTACAGAAAAAGTGATTGGACTATTTCTGATCCAGAATGAATGAAAATGATGACATATTAGAAGCTAGACATTGTACAGGATTCTTGCCTGTGGTTATAATTTTCCTTCTGTCTACTCTTCTTTTTGAAGAGAGATTGCCTTAAATTCAAGGCTTCCTTCTTTGAGGTAAGCATTGTATCAAGGCCTGCTTGTGTTTGTAAGTTTTATAGCAGTTCAAATAAATGGCCTGTGCTCAGAATGTCAGCCAGGCACATGAAAACATTGTATATTATGTTTCTTGAGTATATGATCAAAACTGAACCAATCATAAATTGGGACTAACCATCAGCAACAGCTGAATCCAGAGCAAGAGTTTACAATGAAATTAAAATGATCTATATTAGGAGAAACACCTATTGGAATACTTAAACTCAGAACTGGTAAACAGAGCATTGTTGTCTGCAGTGGACAAAACCAATCTAAGAAAATAACATCTGGAGAACTGATGGTATATCCACTGGGCCAATATTATGTTTTTCAAGATTACCAAATTTGTACTGCTTGTGTGGTCATGGAATTAACTCCCTTAAAGTTAACATTCATGATGCTGAGAATTACATTTTTTACCATAGTTATAATGTGAGAATATTATAATTTTGTGACCTATATTGCTATGGATAGCCTCAACCTTGCTGGCATTTTGTAATCAAACCAAAATAGTCATATTCCATGTGTGATTGGCCCTTAGTTTAGTTTGTTGAGTTTTATGGGCATTCATTATCCTAATTGTTGATTTTTATTTTGATGATGATATTATTTTAATTTTGTATACTATTTTTTATCTGCTTTGACCTTATTTTACCCTTCTACACCCTGCTAGAAATAGGGCAGGCAATAAATATTACATTATAAACAAATGAATGAGTGAATGAATGAATGAATGAATGAATGAATGAATGAATGAGATAGAGAAGAGGAAAATCTCTCTCTCTCTGTATGTGTGTGTATGTATGTATGTAGACATATATATGTGTGTGTATATAGTATATACACTGGATGAATGTGTGTATGTATGTATGTATACATATATATGTGTGTGTATGTGTGTGTGTGTGTGTATTTCAGTTATTGATAAGACAGACTTTGATCTTTTCCAGATTACCAGATTTTCCATTTCTTAAACCTTTGCAGTGCAAATTAACCATTGGGAATACTTCCCAATTTCATTTACTTTTTTTCTTTTTCAGATTTGTGCCAGTACTCAAAGCAATGTTATTATAGCATGTCTATATTTTTGTGAGTCTAGAGCTTGCAAAGAACACCAACCAATTAGGGTTCGCTCCTGAAACCTTGACACTGTCAGTATTTGAGTGTCTTTCTCCCTGAAGTTCCACAAATGATGAATTAAGAACTACCCCATTCACCCTGTTCTGCTAAAATGCAACAAAACAAAATCTACATACATCCCCCTGTCCATATATTCTGTTAGGGCAGCAGCAACAAAGTTCATTTTATTCCTAACTTAACTGACTTTAAAATGTCAAAGTGTGGCATTTGCAGTATATCTCTTCTGAACAGGGAACGGCAGTATGGGACAAGCAAGACATGATAGTTGTGTGAATGAATACACATTAAGTAAGTGTGTGTGTGTGTACACATACATGTTCGTTAAGTCCAGTTTCCAGAATTGTTTAGCTGCGTCCCTGGGCTACAGTGTTTTGCAACAGTTGGGCCCTTTGGTGCAGAGGAGAGCCACGCCTTTCCAATTAACTGCCTGCTCATAAATGTTTGGCATGTACTCCATTTCAGATACAATGTGGAGTGGAACCTCAGAAACCTGAAATATGGGATCTGGGTAAGCCTAGTCACTTGCTCCCTGTGATATGATTTCACTTCAAAAGCCGGGTGGCCATTTATAAAAGAAGAGCATTCCTTTCTAGACAGCTAGCCAATCATGTGAGCATACCTGCAGCCAAAATAGTCTTCATGCTCCTTTTTCCTCTACTACAGTCTGTGTCTCGGATGAGGGATGAGATCATAGTTGCATTTGAGATTGGTTCAGTCTCTCATTTCTTCTGAGATCTTTTTAAAGCTTGCACTCCCCCTCCAGAAATGACCTCTTAGCTTACAGTGTGCAATCATGTGACCAGTTGTTTACTGCATTTTGCTGCTGTCCTAGTTTGAATCCTTTAACCTAAGAGGACATTTTAAACTGTGCAATTTAGGGGAGGTGTCCATACCATGCTATTTATCTCATAGACACAAACAGAATCCTCCAAAATGGAGTGAATGAATGACAGCCAGCAGCCACTCAGTGGAGCATCGTTATCATTAAGATGTGGTTTCGTAGCTGATTAATAGGAGGCTGAACAAGCAGTAGTTTGTCTGTCTATTTCTCTGTCCATCCATCCATCCCCTACACATGTAATATCTGCAAATCTATAGCAGAGAAGTAGAGTTGCTATCATTTTACTCTGTAACAATGTTTTAGAAAAACTATCAAATAGCAGAGCTACCACTTAATACTAAAGGTGGTGCAGATTTGTCCATATATTCACTAGGAATGGAACCAGACTTAGTGGCACTTAACTAACTCTCCAGTATTCCCTATGATGCAAGACAATAACTACTTTAAATTGTGTGTGTGTGTTTTTTCAAGAGAGATATTTGGAGTTCTTGGAAGCATCTACATCTTATCTGCAACTGGCAGTATTCAAATGCAAAAATAAAACTGAAATGTGTTGAAAATTCATTGAATGCAATTGAAAATAGGGCACAGCAACTTATAAAAGACCTATACTTGGACTGGTAGGAAGTATAGACACTCTTTAGACAATGTAGGAAGAGAGCTGGATTGCCAGATATCAGAAGATGTTTGGTACCACCTTTATTTTCTACCACACAAGGTGGTGTGCATAATGCTCCCTCCTTCTGTTTTCCCACAGCAACAACCTGGTGAGGTTGGTTGGCTGGTTGATTGAGAGTGACTGGCCCAAAATCAGTCAGCTGGTTTCCACGTCTACAAGAGGGCTAGAATTCACAATCTCTCAGTTTCTAGTCCAGCACTTTAACTGCTACACCAAACTGACATTTTATTTTATTATTTTATTTTATTTGATTTTTATACATTTTATTATAGATCTCAAAGTAACCGTTTTGGAACAGAGAACCTTTACCAGCCCAATTGAGCAAAAGACTGCTGAACTCACACACATCAAAAGGTTTCAGGCCATCTCAGAAGGTCTAATAAACACAAGGGGTTTTAACATATTACAGTTGTTAATTAATAAGGTTAATTGATAAGTACTTGTATTCTGTCTCAAATGTAACTTGCATAACCATCCTGTCTTCTCCTCCCCTCTCTCCCCACCTCATCCCAATTTAAATCCTACAAGAGTTTAGCCACTACATGCTTTCAGTGAAGGAGCTGTAGTTTACAAAAGTCTGTACCTTAAAGCGGTGCCAGCTCAAGGGTGTATGGTGCCCCTAGGCCACATTGACTGATGGTACCACTTCCTGCCAATGCAATGATTTATATTTTTAGAATAGCCTTTGTCGATGTCCCCTAAGCTTTGGTGCCCTAGGCTAGCTAAAACTGGCCCTGCCTTAAAGGAAGTTATTTAAAAGCAGCAAACCTCTTTTTTCGCTGTCTTTTGTTTCCTTTTGTACTGAGTTTGGGTATTTAAGTTCTTTTTTTATATATAATAAATTAATTAAAATTTAACAACAGAAAGGTAAAAACTAACAAGAACTAATAATCAAGAAAAAGAATAGAAGAAAAGAAAGAAGAGAAAGAAGAAAGCAGAAGTGCAGAAAAGTAAAGAAAAAGAAAAAAAGAAACAAATACAAAAAAAGAACTGACTTCTTTTACAGCCGATATATAGGTAAAACATACATTAAACTCTTGCTCTAGGATTACAACTTAACATCCATTTTTTCTATAAACTATTAATTTTACTAATCATCAAATCTATATATCAAAATTTCATTTTTTTTCTGTTTCCTGCAACAAGTCCAAAAGGGGCTTCCAATTAACATTAAAATTAGTCAATGTTTTTTCTTTAATCAAAGCAGTCAGTTTTACCATCTTGGCTAGCTCCATCAACTTTACCATCCATTCTTCCATTTTAGGTAATATCGAGTCTTTCCACCTTTGCGTCTCACTGCAGTTATATATAACAAGAAAGATCCATGAAATTTTTCCAATTGTTTATCCATCAGCCCCAAAATAAATGTCTCTGGTTTTAATGGTATATTAATCTTCAAAATCTTAATTAATATATGTATTTGAGTCCAAAATTTTTTAGCTTTATTACATGTCCACCAAAGAGGGTAAAAAGTCCCTTCTTGTTCACATTCCCAACATATATTTGACGTCGCTTTGTACATTTTTAACAATCTTTCCAGTGCCAAATACCATTGATACATAATTTTATAAAAATTCTCTTTAAGATTATAACATAATGTAAATTTCAACCCTTTTATCCACATAGTTTCCCATTGTTCCATTTGTATATTATACCCAAAAATTTTAGCCCATTTTATCATACAATCTTTAACTTCTTCTTCTGTTTCAAGTCTCAACAAAAGTTTATACATTTTAGCAATAAGATGTTCATCATTAGTACATAACTCAATTTCAGATGCAGCTTCATCTCATTTAAAACTTTCTAGTAGTTGTACACATGAAAACTATTGACACATATATCCTTCTGATATCAAGTATTCCCTTGATTTTATTTTAAATTCTCCCTGATAAAAATCTAAAATGTCACCATAAGTTAGCTATTTCTGCTTAATTGCTATTTCTCTTCTATAATATGCTTCTTGTGGTGATAGTCATAAAGGTATTTTTGAACAATATCTAGATTTATATCTATTCCAAATTCTCAAAATAGCACATCTAATAAAATGATTTTTGAAATCTACATTAACCTTAACTTTGTCATATCATAAATAACTGTGCCACCCAAATCTCAAATCATGCCCTTCCAAGTCAATAACTTTCTGTTTCTCAGCCTCACCCACTCTTTCATCCAGACTAAGCAGCAAGCTGCAAAGTACAATTTCAAATCAGGTAAAGCTAAACCTCCTGTTTCTTTGGCATTTTGCAACACTTTGTATTTAACTCGTGGTTTTTTGCCTTTGCAAAAAATTTAGATATATCCTTCTGCCATTGTTTAAATGGTAAATCAGTAGTCAAAATAGGTATTGCCTGAATCAAAAACAACATCCTAGGCAAAACATCCATTTTTATCACAGAAATTCTTCCCAACAATGACAGTTGTAGTTTCTCCCATCTTAACATGTCTTTTTTAACTTCATTCTATGTATTAACATATTTTTCTGAAACAACATACAATTCATATTTGTCAGACTAACACCCAAGTATTTTATTTTTTTCTCAATCTTGAGACCTGTTTTGTTCATCAATTCTATTTGATCTTGTATCTTCATATTTTTTGTTAACATCTTTGTCTTTTGTTTATTAATCTTAAAACCAGCTAGTGCACCGAACTCAGTTTGGATGTTTAAGTTCAACTTGATTAGTAGTAATTTGGTATTTGTATCTATTAGTTACTTATCTTTTATCCTTATCACAAGCATTCCTCAGATGATCAAGCTCTTTCTTGGCAGTCTGATGTGTATTTTAACAGTACTAATAGAGATATGCATCTTCCTTTTTTTATTGTGCATGGGTAGTCATTTTCTTGAGTGGCTCAAGTTTCCTTCAGATGACCTGGACAACAGCAGATTTGTCATGAATTTTAAAAATAATGTAGCATACTGGTCTGATGACAAACTTTCCTTTGGGAGTCTATATTTATTCACATCCCACAACAGGAACAAGAAAAGACTGCTCCATGAGTTATTTTTAAGTGGTTGGAAATAGTATCTCCATTATTTTAGGACATTAATGAATGCAATCTTTGTAAGCAAACATTGGTCCTTTGTTGACTGCAATGCGTCAGCCTGTGTTTCTTATTATCTTACATTATAGAAAAGTGTCAGACGTGGAAGGAAAAAAACAAAACAAAACAGCTGAACATTTCGGCAACCTGCTTTGGATTTCAATCTAATACAAAAGTTTGGAGCTAAGTTCATGCAGAGCTGAGCCTTATAAGAAGCTTCTATAAGATACCAATCAGATAAATTGTCTGCCTTGTCCAGCATTTTCTAAGCAATGATATCTGACAAGCAAAGCACCCAAGATTTCAGTTAAAGTTTATGTCCGTAGTTTGATTCCCTGGATATTCAAAGGGATCATTTCAGATTAATTCTATCTCTTTTTTAAAAAAATAAAATAAAAATCAACACTTTTTCTGACATATTGGACAGTGCAAAACATATATTACATGAATTATAGCTCTTTAATATTGAAGTCTAACCCAGCTGTAAAGAAATATAACAGTTATGTTCTAATGTTTACATATGCAGACATTTTGAAATGAGTGCAAATAGATTTTGCATCTCTTCAGTAAGAATTTGACTGAAATCATTGAGGCATATATTCTTGCTTTATTAATGAAGCAATTAACAGAATGAAACATAGTATCACCTGATGAAGTGAGCTGTGGCTCACAAAAGCTTATGCCTTTTAATAAAAGTTGTTAGTTGCAAAAGGTGCTACCAGATTTTTTTGCCACTATAGACTAACAGAACTCTTTTCCTTTTTTGATTGTCAGAGATTCATGGAATTAATTCAGGTTTTAAACTGGTGGGAGACTAGTCTGATCATCTAGTATCTCTAGATACTAGAATCCAAATGCCCAGTCTCATGGTTGACACTTCCAAACTTAAGGTATATTTCCCAGAGGAGTTACTTTGGGCTCTGAGGCAGCTGGGAGCTGCAGTTCAAAAACACCTGAAGGGCCACATCTTCCCCATCCTCTCCCTGTGTTTGTTCACAGTACATGCAAACTAGTTTCCCAAACAAGGGTGACTTCCACACACAAGGCATTGCTGGGCTTTTAAGGGGCTTGGGAAGCTGAGCCCATTCACTGAGAGACTCAGCTTCTACTCTGGAGGAAACATTGTGGAGACATTGGCAGGAGCTCCTCTCACCACCCAGGGTTTCTCTTGTCCTGCCAGATAGCAAGGTGCCACTTCCCCATCCTCCACAGTCATACCAACAGACAGCTTCGCTGCTACCTCCCATGCAGTGGTTAGTCAGGGTTATACACTTTTTTTTCTTCACTGCAAAAAGAAACTGCCATGAGAGAACAAAAAGGAAGGAAATTGCTATTGTTGCTATTCTTTAATGTTCTCTCACGGGAGAACAATTGCCAGTTATTGTGCAGTGCAGAAATACTACTTTGCATTGTGGGAAAAACGGCAGCAATTGCATAGAAAATGCCACGGGTGTTCCGTATTTGAGTTTCTGTACAGTGTACAGATGTATGTAGATTCTGTGAGGATGAGAACTCCAACAAATTAGTTGTGGTAAGGAACTGGGTTACTGGGATTAATTAATTACATATTTATTCCATGAATATTCTACCTTTGTTCTTAGCATTCAAAGCAGCATATTTAAGGAGCCCCTAATTTCATCCTCAGAACAACAACTCTTATTTTGAACTGAGAAAAAACTGGCCCCAAGTCGAGTAAAGAGCAAGTTCAAATTGAAGCTTGGATCCAGTCCAAGCCCCACACCTTCAACCAACCCTACATTGGCTCTGTACATACATTGGGTTTCTCTGTACAAAGCTTTGCTTTGTGGTGGAGTACAGTTCTGTAATGGCTGGCAGAAATCTCATGTTTGTAGACAGTGCAATGTAAATCTCTCTCAGGTGCCTTATTTGGTCATCAGAGATTCATGGAATTAATTCAGGTTTTCAACTGGCGGGAAACTAGTCTGATCATCTAGTATCTCTGTCTCTAGATACTAGTGTCCAAATGCCTAGGCCCAGCCCATAATAATTGTCAAATGTTAAGTACGTTGTATGCTTTGTAACACTGCACTAATCATATTTTCATTTTTTCAAAAATTAAACGCATTATGTTCATCATAATGACACTTGCTATGCTGTTCAATTTGGCATTGTTTTTAACTGTGATGCTTTCTCTGAACAATAAAATACTTTTGAGTACTGCCCTTTTATAGCTAAATGACTATATCTTTATTGCTGTATGCATGTACATTTTTGGAGAACAATCTGGTGACTATGATATGATGGGTTTTCAGTACCAAGTTCAGCAATTGTTTCTTAAGCATAGGAGTAAATAAATGTCTTTCCGATTGTGTAGACAAAATTAATTCTTTATATAGTAACTAACGACATATGTGAGGAATTAAACTGGATCTTAAAACTCAAGAAGAAGAATGTATATTGACTGTGTGCAGAAATCTTGGCCTTCAGAGCAACTAGTTGTCCAGGTAACGCTCAGCATTTTTTGTTGTTACTAAACTGTAGTGCAACAAATCCTTACAAAGCAATGCCAGACATTCAGGACATACCCCATAATTCTTTTTGGAGACAGTGCACAGCTGCTGTAGTTTAGTATTAGCTACTTCATATGGCCGGGTATCTCCTTGCAATACAAATCACATCGAGTGTCTTTATGAGCTTGGCTTGGGTGAATGTAAGTGCAAACAATTCTTAGTAAAACATTCATATTTAAATTAAGTTATCAACTAGCAGCTCCTCTCTTCAGAGCAGCAATGTCTAAAACAAGAGGAGAAAAAATATTGATAGTGAGGAAAAAAGGCAATAACTCAGGATGGGCAGCCTGCAGCTTCAAAGTCTTCTATGGGTGCACAATCAGAGTTCTCGTCTCACCATGACTGCTGAAAACTGACAGAACAGTTTCCTGATGCTCCATATTGAGAAGCAAATGAAAACTGTAACAAAAGCTGTAACACAGCTGAAACCAGTCAGAATTTTTAAAATATCAAGAACATCCTTCCAACCTTACCCTCCCGATCCATGTCAAGTTCAGCCTTTGGCCACCAAAAGGTTGTCTGCTCTTGCTGCAGCTAAATTCCTAAATCATGAGTAGAATGCCTGAAAAGGGTAGGGTTTTCCCCCTTAATAAATTAATAGATATGTATTGTAATATATGGAAATTAAGGTATAAAGCAATCCCATGTTTGTCTACTCAGAGATAAGTTCCAGTAAGTTCAATCAGGTTTGCTGTTATGAAAGCGGGCATATGGAATGCAATCCCATGAAGGCTGACTTAGGAATAAATTCTGCCTAATTAAATAGCATGTCCTCTCAGGCAAGCAGGTATAAGATACCAGCTTTATTGATGATATATATGCTGTGCCAGGGTTAGTAAAGTCAGAGATAAATTACTGTAGGTGGTCAAATCAGGGCAGTGACCAAGTTCTAGAAAAGGGTAAAGAGAGAAAAGTTCCTGCCCAATGAATGCAAATAAAACAAAAAAAGTCAATCAACTTTTAATACAATCACAGCCCAGAAAAAGATGATGATGATGATGATGATGATAATGATATCCACAGTGATTACTATCTACATCTAGACATATTACATACAAAACTATACTTGAACCAATAAATATATATTTGGCACTATAGCAGTTCTCTTCCTTTATGCACTTTCAGAGTAGAGAGCCCCTCGGCCTCATACATCCAGCCTCAAGAACTCCCTCCTTGAGGGAGGCCCAGTAGCTCTTCACTCTGAAAGTGCATAAAGAAGGAGAACCGCAATAGCATCTATAGACCACCCTTCTCCCAAGCTACTGACAGGCTGAGATAGATAGATAGATAGATAGATAGATAGATAGATAGATAGATAGATAGATAGATAGATAGAAAAATAAAAGATAATCTGGATATTACATCAGTTATCTGTGAAATGCAGGATACAGTTTAGTAATCTAGACAAATGCACTAACAATGCTATTGTAACTTACACTGCTAACTTTGAATCCTCAACTGGTGTTCTCCATATATGTTGTATTGCCATGTTCCCACCATGCTGGCTGGGAATTCTGGGACATGTGGTCCAATGAATCTGAAAGTCACCAGGCCAGGAAAGATTGATCTTATTCCAGTAATGTAACTGGCTGTAATAATATTCCTGAAAAGATTTCACCGATTATTCTAAAAGATCCTTAATTTCCAAACCTAGGGAAAAGCAATACTTCATGACGTTCTTCCTTCCCCTAAGTTTTCCAAGTCTTCTCTTGCTGTCCTTTGTTCCCCTTAGGCTCTGCCCTGGCAAGAGATAGCCTTACAAAGGTTGGCAACTCTGTGACATCAGTGGGTCTTGCTCATGGCAAAGCAAAGCATTATCTGGGGAATTTCAGACAATTTTATCTGGAAGCAGGGGGGAAAAAAACAAGCACCTTATGTCTAGCTAGTCTCTTTGTTTTGTCAAAATCCAGAATGAGAAAAAGCAAAGTTCCTGCCAGAATATAATCAGAATCCCTGTTATCTCTGCCACATTGGAAAGGCAAAGCTAAATAAGAGATTTCACAGACATTTGGTTAGATCATGCCCACTGCCTCCCGCCCTATATTTTAGCAGATATTTCTTCCAGGAAAGAGGGGAGATTTCTCTGTTGGGCGAGCCTACCTCTCGCAAGCATGTTAGAAACAGAAAAAGCTTCTTCTTATAGCTGCCGTCTTTTGTTGTCAATGTTCAGGCAATTGCAAGAATTCAGCTCACACAACACAAACTTCATTCTTCCATTTCAATGCAGTTAAGTAGGAATAAGAGATTATTGTCTCTTCTACTGTAGAAGAGGGCATATCCTTCCCAAGCAGTTTCCTGATTTTTGTACATCTGCTCTTATAAGTCTTGCACAAACAGCTCCCCAACATTCTCTCAACAATGGAATGTATTTAACTTCGTGCCAGGAGAACAGTAGAAGGGTTAACAAAGGCAGAGGTTATGGCTATAGATTTAATGACAGTTCTCTCTCCCCCCACTTTAAAAAAAACAAAAAACAATTTCATCCACAATTTATATCAGAAATGGTTGTTTTGTTTTGCTTTGCTTTTCATTTTTAATTAAAAGTTAATGTTCAGAGATGGGATCACATATTTTGAGAGACGGAAAATTCTGTTTCTTCAAAACCAATTATTCATGTTCCCAAGGTTGAAGGGCCAAAACTGATGTAGTATAAATCTGTTATTTGATTTCCTGATGCTTTTACTTTACTTCAGAGTAGTTTCAGGGGACAGCTAATTTGATTAATTTGACAGCTAATTTAATTTAATTTAGAGAGGAGGAGGGTTACAATATCTACTGATCTAAAACACCTTCTAATCTCTGTCCTTGTGGGCCATACCTTTCTTGTACCAAGTTTGGCTAGGAGGAGGCAATTTGGATTAGGGAAATGGAGTGGGGAGGAAAGATTAGAAGGCTGCTTGTTTGATCAAATTAAAGCCTCCCTGACTCTTTTAAATAAAATAAAACAATCATTAGAAACAATAATGAATCTCCCCTACATCCGTTTTTAATTTTTAAAGATGATTTTTCATAATTTTGTTTATACCATCACATTTTACAAAGTTTTAAAAAGACACTTTAGAGGCAAAAAATTATCATTTTTATGCATTTTTATCTAGCTAATGGGATTACTATCTAGTTAGTTCAGTAAAAAAAATCAGCCTTGGCAATGTCTCCCCAAACATTCCTTGATGTATCACCAGATCTCTACAAATCAGCTCATAGAGCTAACATCTGTGAAATGAGATTGTAGAAATGACCTTCACAAAGATTTAAGTTACCAAACTAATGGAGTACTTCTAATATCTATGAAACTTCCAAGTAACCTCCTGTTCCTGATCGAATGACCATAAATCTTATCGATCACAAACACCTGGAAATAAAAAGGGGAAGTTTTTGTGACTGGGGTGCTTCAGGGTGCTCCCGTGCACTCAGAGTTTATTTTCTGGCTCCCTGCTAGACCCATAACCATTTTAGTTGGGAAACTATTGTGGGTAATTTCCAGCTTATTTGCACTCAGCACACTCCCAGTCAACCTCTATATCCAGATCAGAGCAAGCAAACACATCAGTCAGTTCAGCTACCAAAAGATAGAGCATGATGTTTATTTATTAAACATCAGCAAACATAAACAATAGTTAACTGGCAAAAACTAGACAAAAGACAGGCCCAACAAGGAGAGAGAGATATAAATAACAGGCAACAATTTTCATTATTTATATCCATCTATATATCAAAAAGGCACAGAACTTTCCAGAGCTATGGGAAACAATGCTATGAATAATTAGCACGGATAGTCCCAAAGGGAGTGGTCTTTGGTTATTACAGCCTTTTTTGGTACATAACTGCAGCAGAATAGAGATACTTGGATGTGTTTGGTCTACCACTTGTCTGCTTGATCCTTATCCTTCTTGGCTTATCAAATCTAGTAGGGGCTGGGTCCAGGAGGTCATAAATTCCTCATTGAGAGAAGAAGTGTTTCCAACCTCTTTTAAAGAGGTAGTGATCAGGCTGCTTCTGAAGAAACCAAATCTGGACCCAGAAGATGAAAACCACTCTAAGTCAGTGGCTAATATTCCCTTCCTATGCAAATTACTTGTGTGAGTGGTAGCTGATCAGGCTGTTTTGGATGAAACTGATTTTCTACATCCATTTCAGTCCAGTTTCAAGCCTGATACAGAAACTGCCTTGGTCACCCTATGGGATGACCTGTTCCAGGAAAAAGACAGAGGGAGTGCAACCCTGTGAGTCTTCATGGACCTTCAGTGGCTCTTCATACCATTGATCATGGTATCCTCCTGGACAGGGTATCAGAGTTAGGGTGTGGGGACACTGTACTATGGTGATACCACTCCTATGTGGATCGATATTTCCAGAAGGTGGGGCTGGGGGATAATTACTCTGTCTCATGATGGTTGGGTTATGGAGTCCCTCAGGGCTCCATTGTTATCCTCTATACTTTTTAACATCTACATGAACCCACTGGGAGAGGTAATCTGGGGATCTGGGCTAAGGTGCCATAAATATGCAGATGATATCCAGCTCTTTTTTTCATCTAGCACAGGTGAGGTGGTTAGTATTCTGAACCAATCTTAGGCAGGGCAATGGCCAAAAAACTGAGGCTTGGTTCAGACAAGATGGAAATACTGTTTGTAGATGGTGCATCTGTCCAGCAGAGTGAAGCCCTGCCTGTCCAGGAGGGATCTGCATTCATCCTAAATGTTGGAGATTGGATGAAAATTGTCCAGGATCATTGTGCCCAGCAATGGTGGCTTGAGAAGGGAGCATACTGCTGACACCATCTTCTTCTGAAAGCACTGGAGCTTTCTTGTAATTAATGCTCTTAGAAGATCTTACAGTGCATTGGCATATCAGTCAGATCAGAGGCATCCATGACATGTGTGGGTGTGTGTGAAAGAGAAAGAAAATAACATCAATATGGTAGGTGTGGCTAGGTGATCAAAGCCCCACCCCCTTTAGCATGTATTGCATGCATCGGGCACATAAAAGAGGATAGGATCATCTGGTTGTGCCCACCATTCTGACATTGTTGACACCCCTTTGCAGAAAACCCTGGTTCAAGTAGCAGCTAAGGGACATTTTTTCTTGAGATCCAGGGTAGCCACTGTCAGTAAAACAGGCAGTTCTAAGCTAATTGGAGAAACAGTCCATTGCCTGCCATAGGTTTTTGGTCAGTTTTTACTCAAAGAAGGGATCTGTAAACAGCCCCTTGACTTTAAAAAAAAAAATGCAAAAAGGAGGAATGTCTTTATTTCTGTTATGCCTATAATTTCTTGTAAGAATTTATAGAAATTGAATAAATCTATTTTCTTTCCTTTTCCTGTGTAGTTTATATTCTTGATGAAATGTTGCATACTCAAGCTGTTAACAGAGTTTTACAAATGGAGAAAAGCATTCAAAATACTGGATATCCCTACAAAAATCTCCAGCACAGCAGTAGCAAGTTTATCTTTACTGTGTCTTTGCTAAAGCATCTTCTAGTCTAGTTACTTGGGAAAAATCTAGTCTCATTTTCTGATAAATACAGCAAAAACAATTAATGCATATTCAAGAGGATGAGTCCTACAGACAGCTTCATATTTATAAACTATGCATTCCCCTCTGTAGTTAGCCTCTGATTCTTGCAAAGACTACAAGGGGCAACAGTCTTATGATTCTCAGACATGGGTCATGCTATCTCATACATGTTTAATCTGAAATAAATTTAGTCAGATTACTCCCACATTGTTTTGGGTTGATTTTGAGAGCCAGTTTGGTCTAGTGGTTAAAGCTCCAGGCTAGAAAGCAGGAGACTGAGTTCTAGCCCCGTCTTAGGAATGAAAGCCAGCTGGGTGACTTTGAGCCAGTCACTCTCTCTCAGCCCATGATGTCAAGCTTGGGCTACAAGCTGGTCAGTCAATTCCTGTCCCAACCAATGGATCAACATTCGAGTAATCTGAAAAGAAGTGGACCCTGCATCTGCGGGAAAAACGCTAGGAAGAAAAAAAAAGTTTTGGATTGATTTCATCTTTAGATGGTGACTAGTAATCCAGTTCAGCAGATGTTCCTTGATTTAATACAGTTTAGTCCTTTGCATGGTTCTCATAGATTCCTTTGTGTGGGCAAGTTCATAAGAAATAGTAGCCTCGAAATACCCACAACTGAGGAATGGATTGTGAAGATGGAGGAATTTGCAGAAATGGCAAAATTGACCTGCTTGATCAAGGGATAAAATAACAAGTACTTTTATAAAAGACTGGAAACCGTTCATGGACTTTATATAATATTTATACTATAATATTATACATTGTATTATATTACATTACAATTATAATATTTATATTTTATATATATATCATATACATATATATACACACATACATACATACAGATATAATTCAATTGGTACATTGCAGTTATCCCACAATGTATATTTCAATAAATAAAGTATCTAGGGAGATTATCAGTAAAATAATTAGTTAAAAGTAAGGATGTTCCAGAATATTATATATAATATCATATTAAATTACAGGGAAAATTGGCAAGCTGGAATCTCTGAATGTAATGCGAAAAAACCTGATTTGCAAGTGATAATTGAGCATAAGACAAAGTCTTTTAGTCTTGAGTAATCCTGCTTCTCTTTGTAGTTTAAGAAAAGCATATTCTTGTTAAACATAGCATAGTTCCACACTATCCATGGCTTTGGAAAATAGAAATAACCTGGGATGAAGCTTCCCCCAAAACAGTTAATTCCAACAAGTGGATTTCAATTAGTTTCAGTCTAAATCTGAATGCAGGCTTTATTTAATAAAGTCATAACTAGATGATTCAATATGACAAAGATTTCTTCAGAATGTTCGCCTTGAAGTGATCAGTGTCAGCAGTTACTTTTGGTGGTCTGTTCACAAGAAACTCAAAAATGGCATAATTCAGATAATGAACATGAGAACTAAAACTTTTAATATTGCTGACTTTTTGCTCTTGTTTAAAGCAGGAATTGTAGTAACATGGTATTTATTTATTTATATTTATTTGTATTTCAAATTTGTCACTGTCCATCTCATTGCAAAGTGACTCTGGGCGGTTTACAGCAAAAACAGAATAAACATTAATTAAAATAGATACATATTAATTAATTAATTAAAATATTCTACAATAAGACACTTCCTATATAATACTTCCAAGAGGCTGGTGTTAATTAGATGTTAATAAACTCAGGGAGCATCTTCAAGGCACCAGGCATCCCCAGGGTCAGTTGTATCTTTCCTCACCCCACGCAAGTTGGCAGACCCAA
This sequence comes from Liasis olivaceus, assembly GCA_030867105.1. Classification (NCBI taxonomy): domain Eukaryota; kingdom Metazoa; phylum Chordata; class Lepidosauria; order Squamata; family Pythonidae; genus Liasis; species Liasis olivaceus. Next base: position 133,382,058 of record CM061349.1, on the reverse strand, counting down.
GTCTTCAATTCCCTCTGGAAAATTGGGAGGGTAGGGGCCTGCCTCACCTCTAGGGGGAGAGTATTTCATAGGGCAGGGGCAACAGCAGAGAAGGCTCTCCTCCTAAGACCCGCCAGTCGACATTCTCTCACTGACGGGATCTGCAACATGCCTTCTCTGCTGGACTGGGTGGGATGGGTCAATGTAATGGGGGTGAGATGGTCCCTTAGGTAACCTGGACCCATGCCATACAGGGCTCTAAAGGTGATAACCAACACCCTGAATTGGACCCAGAAACAAAGTGGAACCCACTGCAGCTCCTGCAGCAAAGGTGTTACATGTGCCATCCTTGGGGCACCCAAGATTACCCATGCAGCCGCATTTTGAACCAGCTGTAGATGGTATCAAGATATATCATGACATCATGCAGAAGCATCCACAGAATTTGACAATTTCACCAATATGCACACTCCACCCTTATGTACATGTGTGTAACGATGCAACATACACGCAAAAAGGGTGGAGCTTATGTTGCAATGCTCATTTTGTCATTTGCCACACTATGGATGTTCATGAGACCATGGCAGGGTTTATATAACAGTGGTTTATATAGAAAGCCAGTAAGCCATGAGCCACATTTTGTTTAGTGTGCTATGTGAACCTCAGCCATTGTGACTGGCAAATCACAATATATGGCTTAAGAAAACAGACATGAACTTTAATTTATGGCTTAAATTATTTTTATTTTTCAACCCAACAGATTATGGTTTATTGTAGGAACTTTTGGTCAGCGGATCACTGCTTACAGGTTGTGTGATTTCCATCAATGCATATTCTTTGGGCTGTGTCTATAGGGGCAGAGTGATCTGAAACACAATAAGCTGTCTTCTCTTGAGTCAGATATTTAGTCCATCTTGCTCGCCCTTTGTGAGCTGCATTTGCACAACTGACCACATCACAATTTAGCCAACCATATTTAGTCTGGTGTGTTATGCAAACCTGCCCTGTGTATTTTATGGTTCAGTGCATTAGACCAGGGTTCCTCAACCTTGGCAACTTTAAGATGGGTGGACTTCAACTCCCAGAATTCCCCAGCCAACCTTGGGGAAATGGGATTAATTGAGAAAATGGGATTAATTGAGCAAACCAGTGTTAACACAGCCACTGACTGGCCTGGCTCATCAGAGCTTTGGCCAGCCATTTTCCCCAACCTTATTTGCCTGGGAATTTCTTCACGCAAGGCATACGCTTCTACTGGGTTCGGAATCTGTTATCATGCGGATTGCCTGCTAGAGTTTCCTGATGCAGGTGTGCAACTAATTCACAACTGCAGAAATCAAACCAAAAAGCCGCATATGGATACAGAAATGGACATGTCTGCCTAGCAATTGCTGCTCACAGGGAAAACTCTAATGACTAACTCAGTAAGTGAATATCCATGATACAGATTTGTATGCAGTGATACCTTTCTGCTCCTTGCTCAACCTTGCAAGACTGTTAAGGTTCTGGGTTTCCATTCTGCTTATGCAACTCCCTGTTATCTGCTGCACAAGCACTTTCACACTTCATTATGACATCAGTGTGTTACAGCAGTCGTTGCTTGTGTTGGTTTGCTAATTCTTCCATTACTGCTTGCACAATTACTAATGCAACAGTGCTACTTCTACCTTTTTTCTGTCCTTATCATTTTTCACCTCCTGTTTTCAGCAGGGTTTCCAGATGCCATAAATTGGGCAAGCAAACAACAGCTCTGGCCGTGGCTGTAGTTTGCATTCTGAGATACAGTGCCTTTGAACCTGGAGGCTTCATTGAGCTCTGCTGCCTAATACCCTTGAACAGACTTATTCCATATTCATTTGCCTAATTCTCTTATGAGCGATTAGGTAATGAGTAATATGTTCAAGTGATGTTGGGATAGCAGTGGGAAGATATTAATTTGCTAATTTCCATAGTGGATTTTCTACTCCTCAGCAGATTAGCTAAATAAAGCAACTTAACCTGGAGTACAGATAAAAACTCCAGATCACTACTCTTTGATGTTTCAGTCACCACTTCTCAGAGGTCTGGCCTAAAATAAATGCAAAGGCCAAGCTGGTATCCCCCCTCCATTCATTCTTCATTGCCGTTTGATTAGCATTCTCCGTTCTACTAAGGGCAGCAGACTAATTTGAGGATGCAGGACACGCTGTCTGAAAGATGCACTCTGCTGTCTAAGAATGGGGAATTTGCCAGTAAGTTCAGAAAGAATAGCTGCCCCTGAATATCTCCACTTGAGGCTTTTGCCTCAGCTTCTTAGTGGTTTAGCTGGTCCTGCTTCCTGATAGTATTTTGATGTAACCCTAAATTGGCATATTAAAATATCTTTCCCCAAGACAAATGTGTAGAACAGAAAACAGAATATCTCCTGAACACTAATCTTATTTTATTACTCTAATAATAACAGATGAGATGTGCTTCAATAGATACTTAATGAACATGTTGATTGTACAAAGGTCTGCTTATGAATATATATTTTAAGAATGATATCCTACTTTGGACACTAATAAAATTATAGTTTGGGTTTGTTTGACCTGTGTGTTATCCTGATTTCAAAGCAGCTGGAAGCTGTTCACACCTAAGCATGTTAATATAATTCAATTCATTGGTTCCTGCAAAATTTGCCTTAATGTATGTATTTCATTAAGCTCTGATTACTAATTCAAATGTTCAGGAATAAATGGGCATAACAACAAAGGGAAAAAAAAGAACCTTCCCTTATTATGGAGAACATGCAAATCAAGGAAAGATGTCCAGTATAGGTTTTTTTTCCCTTTATATCTTCACCTTTCACATGCAATCGCTTATGACATGGGGCAGAATTCAAACATATGGCAATCAATCTGAATTCTGAAATGCTATAATCACAAATAGGTCTGTAGAAAAGACTTTATTAGGCCAGTGGTGTGACCCCTGTGACCTTTCAGATGTTGCCTAACTACAACTCTTAGCAATTCCAGAGAGTGTGGCCTTGGGTGAGGCTTGCTGGGAACTGTAGTTGAGCAATACCTGAATAGCCTCAGGATCTTCCCTCCTGGCAAGTCTGTGATAAAGAGGGAATGATATCAGGCCTGAGAATATGAATACATATGTATGGCATTCAACCAGCGCTTTACCTTCCTCATTATAGCTGTTGTTCTTTCATATTCCCTTGTGTGACAGATCCTTAGTTTTAATGTGGCACAACAATGTGCTGTAAAGCATCTGATAAAGTGATTCCATGCTGGGAATCCTGAATAGATGGGATTCAGCTTTTGTTTCCCAAAAAGATTTCTCCTGTGTACTCTCCTTTATACAAAGGCAGAACTGGTGAAACCCAGGCTATGCTTTTATAATTCCATCAAGGATCATTAGCAAGGTGAATTAGCAAGTCCCCAGATAATCTTTGATTTGCTATCTAGATTCAGGATATCGCAGATGGACCATTGTCTTTAACTGGCCAAAAGAATAGTTCCCCAAAGAAGCAAACTTACTCATCACCAACTTTGCTTACAGTCTAAGTTCTCAGAAAAAAGAAAGGAGGTGGAAGAGGAAGAAGTGAAAGAAGGAACAAGAAAGATCTGCCTATGAATGTTCCAAGCAGAAGGCTCAAATGACTTCTCTCCAATCAACTTGTCTGCTATGAAGATGTGCTGAAATCCAAGAGTTTTTTCAAGGACATAACAAGTAACTAGACCAGCTAGGCTGAGTGAATGTATTTTTATCAGGAATTCTGTGTATGGAATTGTTGTCTTCCCTTGTTTTCTTCTTATTGCCCCTTTCCCAAAAAAACTTTTTCTATTCCTGGAGATTTTACTTTCATTGGTTTTAGAAGGGAATGAAGGGATTTCTCATTGAAGTCTTAACCATGTGCAAGCCTGCACATTTATCTAGGAACTCACCCTTATGTTCTCCTAATAGAACAAACATGCCTTGGTAACCAGTTTTTATGCCATGTCCTCAGAACATCAAGGTGCTAAGGAGGTGGCAACAGGGTGGGGATCCCAGTTTCACCCTGTCGCCACCTCTGCAATGCCTGCTGAACTCAAAGGTGTGTTTTCTGAGCCTGTATGGCTTCTGTGTGAGCCTAGGCAAAGTGATCGCTCCTTTAAGGACCTGGCGAAAAAGACAGCAAGGGTGCCCATGTCAGCTCAGAATATTGTCTACCTCAGTAGGAGAGCCTGGAGACCCATTAGCCAGTCGTCGTGTAAGAGCTGATTAGTCAGTTTGCACAGACAAAGCCAGTACCCAGCTTAGCCACTGAAATAAATAATTAGTGTTGTTGTTCAGTGTGATTAGTTATCTGGCTTCCAACTTTGCCTGGTAGCTGTGTGAAAGAGAAGAGGGCATACATAGGTGTGAAAGGGTTAGGGTTAGCTCCTATTTTCTTCCTCACTTTTAGCCCAGTTTGGATTTCCCCCCCATGAACAAAAAAGGTCTCCTGAAGGCCACCAACCTCTTCATTAAAACCAGTGTTGTCCAAACTTGGGCACTTTAAGATGAGTGGACTTCAACTCCCAGAATTCCCCAGCCAGCATGGCTGGCTGGGGAATTCTGGGAGTTGAAGTCCACTCATCTTAAAGTGCCCAAGTTTGGACAACACTGATTAAAATGATCCATCTTGGCAGCACTGATTCTCCACTCTGTCTTCTATTTCCTCCCATTAATTTCCTCTCACATCAAAAGGCCACCACTATAAAGAGAAGGCAATCTCCCAGCCCCACTCAACAATTCCAGACACCAAAAATGGGCAGCCATCTCTACAAGCAGGCCAAGCCATGGAGCACAAACTTAAGAGGGAAACTTTCCAGTAAATTCACAAACCTTTCAATTTTCTTTTTTTAAGATGTAGCCAGATACAGTGCCCCTGACCCCAGCCAGTCTTCTGTCTGTCTACCTGTCCCTGTTCCATATTCTCACAACTGCCCTCTTACAGCGCTTTGAAAAGTGGGAACTTTCTGATAGAGTATATTCTTACTCTTTCTGTTTTGATTGGAGATGTTTAGAAGAAAGAGCAGGGGTGGGGGGGGGTGAAGAAAACAAGGAGCAAATATAAGGCTTTTCCTATTGAACTGATCATCTTCAACGTGGGATCTCTGCCTAAATTTGCAAGTGCAGCGAGCAAGAAAGCAAATGACCACATCGATAAACGCTCTATCTTGACAGATCCTTGTCTTGAAATCTCTTTATACTTGAGGCTTTGTTTGACAATGCTGTGCTTTATATGAATAAAACACTCCACTGATCTCTGCAGATGGCAGAGGGAACACAGCGGAGTAACAGCAAGACACAAAGTGAGGAACTGGGGGTGGGGAGAGAACTGGCAAAATAACAAGCAAGAAAATGGAGTAAGGAGAAGGAAATGGGGGCTGGCCAAGAAGGTTAGGGGGTGGATGGCTTAAGGTTGTAGGTCTCATAGGTTTCTTCTGTCTCCCACAGAGAGGACAGAAAGCTCTGGGCAGCTGACAGGCATGGGGGTGGCGAGGGCTGTGAGGTCTCGAGAGAAACTCTTCCCTTGCTGCTGTTAAACGTGGGTGTGACACTCTTCTGATAAAGTGCTACAATAATGCCCATTCTGGGAGCTGAAGTCCACACATCTTAAAGTTGCCAAGATTGAGAAACACTGCACTGGTGGGTGTTTTCTCACCAGATGGTGACATTTAGTGAAACCACCAGTTGCCTTCCTTAACTGGTCCTTCATAAAACCTGCAAGGACAGCACCTCATGCACTGGCAGACTAGGGATCAGCGAGGCAGACATACTGTTCTGGACTGGTGGATTTCACTGTGATATCAGGACCGAACTGTGTTAAGGCTTAGGGTGCTTTTGGCTGCTTTGGAAGTCTGAGGTGTTCTAGCCCAGTGTTTTTCAACCTCAGCAACTTTAAGATGTGTGGCTGGGGGAATTCTGGGAGTTAAAGTCCACACATCTTGATGTTGCTGAGGTTGAGAAACACTGGGCTAGCCAACTGCCCATAATCTCTCACAGCCAGCCCAACTTAATACAGCTTCCTGATTACTTTCTTTTGAGACATGATGAGGCAATTCTTAGAATTTTTTTAATTTTTAAGCACACATTTATTTTTTAAAACCTCCCCATTAGAAAGGCACTATTGCACAGATTTCTTCTGTGTGGAAGGCCATACTGTCATCTGAGGTTTATTACCACATACCTCAGTTTTTATTACTACATGCCTCGTCAAACCCATTAAATTACATGCTAGAAGGCTTATATCTATACAGCCTAATTATGTCACTGAGGGCCTAGCAGTTCTCATGGAATTATTTCTCACCCAACTATGTATGAGCCAATAATATTAATTCTGTACTTGAATTACCAATCCCCCAGAAAGCAAATTCATCTACTAAAAAATCAGATGGATGAAGGGTGTAATGCAACCCACTGAGTGAAATTTCTACCTTCTGCACTCTTTGATCCTCATTTTTTAAAAAAATTTTCTCCATCTGTTTCTCTAGAAAAATGTGAAGCAATGCTTCGAAGAACTGTGGCTGTCATGAGCATTTGGTACTTAACTCGATGACCTGGTGTGGCATCGGTGACCTCAATAGCAGCTAACTGCTCAGGCTCTTCAGTACGTCTTCCTGTTTTGTCTTCTGCTTGCTCTGGATTTAGCTGTTGCGTTCGCACACCTTGCAACTCCCCAAATTAAAATTAAACAATCTGCCAACCTGTCTGGCAGTGAGAAACTGAAAAAAATCTCACCTCCTGCAGGCACCAGACAGTGTTTCACGTTGGTGTGTATTTTTGGTGCGTAGAAGAAATGAGAGCAAGAGTGCTGAGAAGGCAGGATATATTTACGAGAGTTTAAAAGTTTGGAAAATAACAACAATTGGATGCCTTTTGCAAACATGCTCGGTGCCTGCACGCTTGTTCCCTTAGCACCGCTTACATTGTCAGAAGCGGTAAGTGTGGGCCTGGCTGGGACATTTCATGGTCACAATGGGACATACAGGACCATTAACGAGTCAGGCCCCTTCCAGTAACAAGAGGCCCAGCTTCCTTTCTAAAGCTTGCCCTCCAGTCCAGCTAATAGTTATCTTCTGCCAACAGCTTTAAAAGCTGTCTAGCTAATTCATTTCTGTATGTCTAGGGTCAAAGGGGGGAAAAAAATCTATCTTGACCTGTAGAAGAGTTTTTATCCTTCTAAGAGTACACTGACTCCGGGCATTTCCAGTTGCAAATCTCACCCATCTTGTTGCTGGATGTGCTGGCTGGGGCCTAAAGCAGATGAAAGGGGGACCATCAGATAAGAGTGCAGGAGAGATTAGTTGTTAAGCGCACAGGCTTTTGCACAATAGCCATGATTTCTTGCAGAAAGTAGAATTGTTTTGTTTACTGTCTTTTAGTACTGACATCACTTAGTACTGTCCTGGACTTACTTTATTTCTACATTTTTTTTCCTGTACAGAATTGCTGTTATGACATAGAAAATATCAGTAGGCAGAGTCTGGCCGAAATTAATCGCATTTTAAGTTACATTCATTTCAGTTAGTTGGAAAAACTTTCTTTTGTCCCATTACAATTAAATACTCTTCAAGTTAATTAGCTTATGCTTTTGTTTAAAAAAACAAAAAGAGCAATGTTTCTCGCACCCTAATGCAGAGAATGGTATACATTTGTTTCAATATTTGCTTAAAAGTCTTTCAGATTTGCTAGAGTTAGTAAGTGGGTTAAAGTTAAGATTCCTTTCCTTTTCCTCCATTGACCTCCACTGACATTTATACAAATGTCCTACTTTTTGCCCAATAAAATGCATTTCCATGGTATACAGGAAGTCTAAAAGTCCACTTTTAGTAATGGTGGAGAAATGAATGATTCTTCTACCATAATCCTTTTTCAGGATTGGATTTTAAACTTTGTCACCTTTACTGTAGTTTTGGATTTATATTCATCTGACATTCTCTTCTGCCCTGAATAGTCAAACGATGAAGAGCAGTAAAACACTTCAGGGCAGCAGGAATCTTTTTGTTAAGTACTTCAGTCGTGTCCTAGGTTATCAGTTATAATGGTCTCCTCTTGGATAAGTAGAAAAAAAAATTGCTTTAGGACAACCAAGATCAAGAATGCTCTTTCCTGACATAGTTTTCTCCAAATCCTTTCATTTCCAGATACTATAGGGACTGAGTGTGCAATCTTTAAAAATCTTCTTTAAAATGAATGGGGAACACAGACTAGTGACCTGAACTTTAGTAGCCTTACAGTGAACTCATTTACTTGGATGATAAGGCCAATCGATTTCTGTGGAGTTGTCTGCCTTTGACTGCAGGGCTGGGGCCTCAGAAATCTTTTCCTGTACGTGGAGCAGCCATTATCCTTACGAGTGCATCACTCATACAAAAGCTGTGTATCATGTAAAAAAACAAACAGACCCAAGTGACATACAGAACATTTCTTTGGCATGCTGGATTTGTCTTTTGTTTGTGCAAGAAGGGGTGTGTATCAACCCACAGTACCGCATATGCATAAAATTACCAAGGGAGAAGGCAATCTCAAAGATAGAATTATCTAATACCCCAGTAATTCCAGAAATTCATTGCGGTAGCATCCCGGAAAAAATTATTTTCCTGAATTTTTGCATCTTTGCTGCTGAAATGTTATCAGAGCTCCATGTGGATCCTACTGATATATAAAGGAAGTGTGAACAAACACCACCAAACTTGGGAACTTGTTTCTTTTATTTCATAAACAAAATCACACAATGTGTGATGTGCCAGTGTGAAAAAGTAATTACCCCCTTATATTCAGTAACTGGTTGCATCACTTTTAGCTGTAATGACTGCAACCAAGCACTTCCTTTAATTGATAACCACATTGCTATGAAGGAATGTGGGTCCATTTCTCCATGCTAAAATGTTCCAAATCAGTAACATTTGAATGTTTCCTCCCATGAACTTCTCATTTCAACCTGAACTCCCACGAACAACATTTCTATCGGACAGATCTCCCCACATTTTACTGTCCATGTGTACCAGGCAAACTAACAGCACCAAACAGCAGACTCCCCCTCACCTGTATGCCCGAATCGTATCAATCTAAAGGCAATGGAGCTATTATACAATTCATTTTAAAGAGACCAACCCAGCTTAGAAGGCTATTTTATTCATCAGAAAGTCCATTCGGATAGTTAAGAAAGTTAAATCGGGGAAAGTTTAGTTGTCTAAGTATCAGGTTAGGTTTCTAAGGGGTGGATCAGGATCAGCGGGCCTCAGTGAGAGAATGGGACACTCACCGTTTCTTGAAGGAGGAAATGCACAATGTCCTTCTCTTCCCACTCCTGTCCCTGGCACCCCAGGAAGGCAAACTCAACCTGTCTTTTCCAGGTACGTATCAAAAATAGTGTCTTCAGACACTTCACACCGTGCTGCCTGGTGTGCCTGCCATGCTTCATTTCACTTTAGACAAAGACCTCCACTCTGATTGGCTGCTGTGCACAGTGGAAGGAAAGCCTCTTCCTTTCAGTCACCACCTGCTGCTCTCCACTGCTTTTGGTCCAGACTGCTGGAACAACCAGAACCTTTTCTTTTTTCATTTCACCAGTGGATTGGTAAAATGATGCCACCTTTTTTTAAGCTGTTTTTCTGTGCCCACTTCTGCTCCCTTGGACTGCCTGCTTGCGGAATGTTTATCTTCAGTTTCAGTAGAAAAGAAGCCAAAAGCTGAAATGGAGAAAGCCAGGCTGCCAGACTGGTGAAACACAGGCTGATTTTTTTTTTAAACATCACTGGTAGAATAGAACAGTGAAAGCCTGACCTTCCTTCCCTCCTTCCCTCCTTCCTTCCCTCCTTCCCTCCTTCCCTCCTTCCCTCCTTCCCTCCTTCCCTCCTTCCTTCCTCCCTCCCTCCCTCCCTCCCTCAAAAAGGTAAGGGGAGTCAAGAGATGAGGGGGACATATAAAAGGCTATCAATGGAAATCTCATGTCCTCAAAGGAGAGCAATTGGTGCTTGCTTTCCTGGCCTGGGTAGGTACTAAAGAAGCAGGGGATTCCACCAATAAGATGGTGGGGTAATCCTGGTCCAGACAGAACACTTGGCCATCACTTGGCCAAAGTGGATGAAGGGGTTGATATCCAGAAAGGGAATTCTTAAGCCCACTTCAGTTCTAGACAGCTTACATATAGGAGTCTAGGAGCTGAAGGCTGCAATGTGGAAAAGCCCTTCGGCAGAACTCTAAACTCACTGAAACCACAGGCTGAAATCATGGCAAGCTGTTCCACCAAGTATCCTGTTTTTCACCTGACACTCATTTACCAGCTAGCATTTTCCTGTTCTTGCAGCACTACTACATTTTCACATATATAGCTGCCAGTTTCTTCCTTTATGTGTCTCCATTCTTTGGACATGTGTGAGTTGCTCCATTTGTGCAGACTTTGTTCTAATTGATGAACCCACCTCTTTAAAGACCCTTGAAAGACTGACACCCCCTTGGAAAATATTGGCAAGGATTAAGCTTTTCCTGAGATGCATGATTCCTATCTCAGCAGTAATACTAGGTCCAGATTTGTGTGCTAGATGGCTCACCTATTAGGCAAAATGAAGCCACTGCTTCTAGTGGCTGTTTTATGGTACCAAGAAAGGATCACAGCTTGTCAGCTATGACATTTATTATTATTATTGTGTTTTTTTTTAATTTAAATTTTTTTTTTGGTTTGTTTGAAAAGGGAAAGGTTCTTATGGAGTATTTGTCTAGGGGGCCAAGGCAAACCTTTGGTAGTAGTCACTTTGCTTCGACAAAGGTGCAGGCAAGAAAGGGGATATCACCTGGTAAATTCATATTGAGTAGATTTAGGAAGACACTGTAGATCTGCTCATAGATGCTGATATAGCAGCCTGGCTAATTCATTTGCCACAGATAGTGTCAATATGCTTACCCTGCTACAGAGACCCCAAGCACTCTGGGAGAACCTACAATTAATGAAATTGGATTGGGTTTATCTGCCTGCCTACCTGTCCCTACTTTGTTTTTTTGATACAGGGGTTGATCTGAGTAGCCTGCAGACTAAAACTGGCCTGGGAAGTTCAAGGTCCACAGGTCACATGTCGCTTTCAAATTCCTTCTTTATACCCCTGCACGGAGACATCATTTCCTGCCAGCTGTCGTCAACAACAACAACAACAAAGCAAAATACATATATCAAATGCTGAGAAGACCTGATTTATTATTCTTAATAATAAGCAAATAGAATTCTGAAAAATGCCAGCCCCCCCGCCCCCCATACACCCCAATGGGGAAAAAATGACAGTGGGCCTTACCTCTTAAAGATTGTCTACTCCTTGAATAAAAATACTTAGGAGGGTCTTCTGGGAAATATAAACTGTTTTCCATAAGCCAAAATGTTGCTGATTAATGCAGCTGGAAATCCTGCACAGGGTGAGATGCTTATCCTGAAGAAAGCTACTAGATGATTGTTTGGTTCTGAACCAAGTTCTAACTCACAAGCTTCAACTTTCTGGGTGTAAAATGTCATTAAACTAGAATTTGATAATTTTTTAGACTAGTTCATCCCATCTGATGAAAGAAAATGTGACTGAGGTCATGGGGTCATATATATAGTAGCCTTTGTAAATAAATGTCAAGTCTAAGTGTCACCCTTTCTTTCTGTTTGATGTGTTTCAGCTCTCGCCAAAGATCATGACTTATAGTAGATCAGAAGTCCCCATTACATCCTTACTGGAAAACTCTGTCTTAATTTCTCTCAACAAATCAAGAAAAGCCAGGATCATATCAGTTTGGTTTATGAGATCTGGAATGTTTTTTCAATGATACTAGGCTGGTATCATCGCTAGGCACTTTTGAAGGAGAAACAGATCCTATAAGGTTAATGCTGTACAGAATGGTTGGATTCACACATGATACTAAATCATAGTTTATTATAAAGAAGCTTTGTTGAATAAACATCCTAAGACATAAATTATGATTTACTCTCATCACTGGTTACATTTATACAAAACACTAAGCCTAAACCAAATAAACCCTATTATGGCTCAGCGAGAAGTATGAACGCAGTCAATATCTAAGCAAGGTCTCTTTAGAGAGCCACTCAAATCTGATTACTACACATGTTAAACTTATCTGCAGGAAGGGGGTACAGCACACTAAAGCCCCTAAATCCAACCCCACCTAAAATTAGGAAATTGGCTGTTTTTCAAGCTAATCCCAATTTGAATCTGCCTACTCCTATTTGACTTCCAATAACTGCATACACACATTTTTCTTGGTAGCTTCTTCTGGGTTGTTTTTCCTGTTTGAATAGGCTTCAGCCTTGGGATTCCTAGATGGACCCTCATCCAAATACTAATTCTGGACAAACCTTGCTTAGCTTCCAAGATCAGCTAGATGCTGCCATCTGCTAATACCAGCTTTTCTTTAAAGCTTTGCCAATGACAGCTGTACTGCATTCAGCTGGAACTACCAAAGAACCAAGGCAGTTGGTAATAATGGGGGACTTCTAAGATGGTGAACATCTAGGGGAGGAAGGGCTACCTGATTCTCAGGGTACAAAACCAATATTAGGAGCCAAAATTTAAAGTGAGAATTAGGACGTTTAAAAAGAAGCATTGTTACCTGTTTCTTCACTGCCGTCTAGCACTTGGCATGGTGAGAAGCATTACTCACTGTGAAAAATGTGGAAATTAAACTGTTTTTAGCATGTCTGTTCATAATAGTCACGGCAGCCTCAGTACTCATATTGCTGACATAAACAATCTGCAAAGCCTGGTGTAGTTCCTGCTGCCCCCTTTTATCACTTTGTATGCTGGTGTACGCAGACACCATTAGGAGTCCCCCCACCTTGGGAAGAGTTTGATGCCTTGTAGGTAAAGCTATTAAAGATAAATCCTCTTAGGCCCCATTCTAAAGTGAGATTGCAGAGGGTGGGCCTGCCATAACAGTTTTGCAAATGGTGTTAACCTAAACCACATAAACTGGGATTAAAGAGCCAACACTGTTTCCCCCTCATGAGGCTGTGTCTGGGGCATTATTTATGCAGACCACCTCCTCTCCTGGATGTGTCTTTAAGACAATGGATTCTTTCTTCCCTTTTCCCCAACCTTAGTCTAGCCGATAAGGCAAAACAGGCTTTCCAGGCATTAGGCTTCAGGATTAAAGCAGTCCACTTCTGTTGTATTATTCCAAGGAGAATAACAATAGGATTAATTAAAGGCACAAAACAAAACCTAGACTGAAATTCTGGACCTAATTCAGTACCATTTTGTTATGTTATTCAGTTGGCAGAAGCCAGAATGGGTCCCAATTATATTGAAAATATACACCTATCAAAGGACAAGAGAAGTTAAATGCTAAAAAAGAAGGTACTCGAAGCTATTAGAAAACCTTTAACAGGATATTAACCTGATCAATCTGCTTCAACAGAAGTGCAGATGAGAGTTCCCAATCTAGATGGAAAGGGAGGGGGGTAAAGGATTAAATCTCCTACTTCCCATGAAGCAGAGGGAAAATGTAGCAGCCATTCTACATTTTTATTTATTTATTTATTTATTTGATTTGTCCCCGCCCATCTCCCCTACAATGGGGGACTCTGGGCGGCTGTTTTAGATAACACTTAGTGGAGTCCTTGTTGCTCTCTGAGCTTGGTTGTTTGCTTGCAGACATTTCATTACCTGACTGGGTAATATCTCAGAGCGTGTTCTCTTCTATTGAAATAATAATTTACTTGGCGTTTGGTTCAATGAGATGGGTGTGTGATATTATGTCAGCTGTCCCCAACCCTGTGCTCTCCAGGTATGTCAGATTTCAATTCCCATCTATAGCAAACACAACTTTTTTTATGCTGGCTGTGGGTAATGGGCATTACTGCTTATGATACACTGCATAAGCATATCAAAAACAAACAGCATAAACCTGCAGCCTGCCCTGAAAACTAGGAGATACATTCTGCCTTTATAAAGTGTCACTCAAACTTTTGTTCTATGCTTCCAAATCCTGTTTCCACATTATTGCCTGGGGGGTAGGGGGTGGGGGGTAGGTGAAGAAATGCTCTATCTACAAGTATCAGGATGACTGGATAAAATTTGGGCCTCACATTATGGACATATGAACAGTTAAAATGGAGCTTTTGAACTGAAATTGTCTTCTGCTTATAGACTGAATTTAAATCTCTCTTGCACTAATTTTTTAAAAATAAAATCACACATATATACACAGAAGAGCTATTCTCCTGTGATAATTTATTTGCAGACTGTATTAGTAACTTGCTGACACTCAAGAAAGCCAGGAACTGTTGAAATTCAGCTGGGCTTTCCCCATTTTTCCTCTCCAGAAATTATCCATTGAGTAGCTAGTAATGATTGATGTCCACCTAAAATATTTGGCCGGGCAAGGTCCCTTTTCTTTGGAAAACAATGAATATCATTGATCATTGATCAATTTGTGGGATTATTGCAGTTCATTTAGGCCATTAAGCCATATCAGGATAATTAATTTTTCCATTAATCAACCAGTTAATTCAAGCAGATCCTCTTCCATAATATGGGATGATTTCTGTTCTTTAACTAGGCAGAAAACTCCAAACTTTGATGGGTTTTGTTGCCATCTGCTCTGATGAACAGCCTGTTAGTTGAGGGAAAGTGTCACTTGTGAACTGAAAATGCTTGTAGCCAAAAATGAGAGTTGCCCAGATTCCCCTTTCTTAGCATAGTGGTCACCAGATGAGTTTGCAGATATTTGCCAGGTCACTTATAGCACTGAGATCATAAGATAGTGGCTTTGATTCAGAGAACATGAACTTAAGACAAACTGGAACGTTCACTTTTTTGGCTTGCAAAGAGAAAATTCACAGGTATAGTGAGAGCTAGCTGGGAAAGCTACATGCGCACAGGCTTTTTCCCTCCACCCCCAAGCCCCTATCAAATCACCATCTGGGTGAGAAAGAAAAGTGTGGTAGTTAGAACACAAACCATCTGGTGAGGAGCCAATTTGAGATCCAGCCCATTTTGCCTTCAAGTCAGAGGGTTGGTCACCATCTGACATAGAAGAAGTTATGAGATATTTAAAAGGATGACACAAATGTCTGGCTGTTTACCAGTAAGAGAAGCAGCATTTTATCTGTTCTAATTCATGGGCCTCTTATGAGGCTATACATGAAGAATAATGTCAGAGGCTGTTGAAGAGAGTCCCCAACCTGCAAGCTCTGAGAAGCATCTTCAGATTTCATTGCAGAAACAGGAGCTTATGGAGTCTGTCACCCCTCAATTGTACTGCATCTATCCTTCTGCACCTGGGTAAGTAGGAAAGGGACAGTTAGAATTTATGTACAGAAACAAAGGTAATATGAGCAATACCATGAATGCATCATCATTCTCTCCCTCTTACTGACATTGTAGTGGAATTAATTCATTTTGCCCTTCCTGCAGAAATCAATGCATACCCAAAATGATTGACAATAAAACATTGCAATCAGTAACAAAAAAAGTCAGGGCTAATTGGAACCAAGAAAATCACTCATAATAGCAGATGTAGAGGGTTGCATGGGGGACTTAAGATTAGCAGAAGACTGTCTGAAAAACAAAATATCTTCACATGCCTTTCTTATTAAAGGGTGACTTGAAACCATTTTTATATTTAGGCTTTGGATCCTATCTGAGAATGTTGACTCTAATTGCTGTTGATTCGGTTTTATCATCGTGGCTCCAAATTATTGTTCCAGAAGGTCAAGCACTCTTTGAGAAAAGAATTCAGCATTTTTCTGAAACAGTTGTGGTGAGCACGTTTGCCTGGGCAGATATTTGAATATTCATTTTTTAATTTTTTTGCTTGCATAGGTTGGAAGTGTTGGCCCTTCTATAATTTGATCTAAATTTGTGGTCACTAGAGGAGTGTTAAATAGAACTTGCCCAAGCATTGTAACATTACTGTAATCACAGCCTGTGTGTGTGATGCCACACATGTGAAAAAGGGATAGGGCTTTGATTGCAAAGTTATGGCTGCGATCTTGACCTTTTTGAAGCCACTTGCAGATGTTTCTGTTCATAACTCTTCTTTGCTTTTCAAGGTTATTAACCACAGTGCAAAAGTTACAAAAGTAAACCAGGAAGCATCAATCAATTAATTGAGCATGTTTTTCAGCAGAAGTTGGAAAACAGAAAGCCTGAACCCTGAAGATTTTTCCTTTAATCTTTCAGCTTTTGAATTAGTTTTCAACCATTCTTACCTTGCACTGTGATCATAGTTCATCACATTTGATAGAGGAAAAATGGATGCTTAGCAAACAAGGCTTGGCAAAGTCTGCCAGAATAGCCACAGGCATAATGCATGAACCTTCTCATAATGGTTTTAAATGTTTTGTGCAGCCACAGTAAATTGTGGTTTTCAACAAACCATACTTAAGCAAATCATGGTTTAGTGCAATATGTGAACCAGGTGAAAAGCTGGATCTAGTCTTTGGGCTAAATCTTAATAGCCTTATTCATAGTATAGTATACACTCAGCCACAGCCAACAAACTACATTATGGCTTAATTCCTGTCTGATTCTATAAAACTGCTGAACTCTGTTTTAGTCTAAGCCAAGCCTGGGATACCCTGAACTGCCTATACTGGTTATCCTTATTAGACCATGCACTGAACTACATTCAGGGCTCCATGTCATCAACCAGGACCCCAGAAAAATAATTAATAAGCTGAAATGAGAATATATATCTCCTTGTCTAAAATCCAGATTACTAGAAGTCAGTTTCCACAGTACAGAAATAAGAGTTTAGTTAGAAATGAGCAACAAAACAAAACAAACTAAAGATGACATTCTTCTATGAAGAAAGAGATCAGTCAGGAGTCATATCGTTGTTTTCCAGATATGAGTAATTGTAAATGTTTCAGTCCCTTGTCCACCTAATCCTGTTAGGAGATTATTGGATTTTAAATCATCTAAAGATTGTGTCCACCCTCAATATGCAAGGATTTTACTTAGTGTTTATCTCTTATAGGACTCTTATGTTACATAAAGACTGAAAAATGGGAGCTGAAAATAAAATTTTGCTTCTGGACTATTGCTGAAATGGAGGCTCTGAATTAAAATATCAGTACTTCAGTTTGGGTTGACAGGATACATTGTATATAAAGAAAGGATTAATTTGGATCATTTGATACATCAGCAAATGTCAGGGGGAAAAGGTAATTAGTTCGAACACTTGTATTCAGATATATGTCATAATTCTATTACAGGTAGTCCTCGCTTAACAATCACAATAGGGACCAGAAAATTGGTTGTTAAGTGGGGCAGTCATTAAGTGAGTCACCATGTGACTGGACCTGATTTTGCAACCATTTTTATGACAGTTGTTAAGCGAATGACATGGTTGTTAAGGAAATCCAGCTTCTCCAATGGATATTCACTAAACAACCACATTCGCTTAATGACTGTCGTAAAAAAGGTTGCAAATCACAATCACATGACCGCAGGGAGTGGTGTGGCAGTTTGTGATGGTCATAAGTACGAGTATAGGCTGTAAAGCACTTTTTCCAAGGCTGTCGTAACTTCAGACTGTCATTACACAAACAGTTGTTAAGCAAAGTCTACCTGTATTATTCTTTAGTGGCATCAATGAGCATAATACATTATATAGTATGAAAGCTCTAAAATCTAACACAGGGAAACCAAAGAGAATGGAAAGGGGCCACTTGTTCATGAAACAACAGAGAAAAATTAACTGTTTTGGTGGAAGGAATAAATTTTTATAGGCCTAGTGGCCAAAAAAAAAAAAAAAAAAGACAGGTTGCCTATGTTTGCCAGCAGTAAAATCTGGTGTAATTGAATCAGATGATCCATATGAATGAAAGTGTAAACACCTGGACCTGATGGGGCCTAAGACTGGGCTAACGTGGTTATAATAACCCATTGTATGATGTTTTTGGCTTGATTTTAGCATGTTGTAGTAATCCATCAGTAATGATTTATTCAATAAACCTTGGTTAAGTAAACCACTGTTGAATCACCTGTGAATTAGCTGTCTTTGGCTTCATCCATAGGTGTGATGGAGAAATGCCGAATGGGCTTATTTCTATTTTGACACAAATGCCCATTTTGACACAAATGTTCTAGAGGTGATTTGGATTTTGGCAGCCCAGGTTTGGTAACACAATGCAGATATAATGAAAGATCAGACTCTTATACTCCAACACAATATTGAATGACAAGATCAGTTTTATTCACAAAACTGCAAACTACTTAAGGCCTGTGTTTGCATGAAACACTGAAGCCAGCCACACTTTAACATACTATGCTATATGAACCCAGGTCATGGGGTTAGTTCATGATTCAGCATATTGTGCAAACCCAGAAAATTGGATTGAGTCAACCATGGTTCAATTAAGCATCAGTAAACATATCATGAGGGGCAGAATTACAAAATAGATGCTTTAAAAACAGAGTAAAGTTGGTGGAAGAGAGCCAGTTTGGTGCAGTCCTGCCTTAGGCACAAAGCCAGCTGGGTGACCTTGGGCCAGTCACTCTCTCAGCCCTAGGAAGGAGGCAATGGCAAACTACTTCTGAAATCTTGCCAAGAAAACTGCAGGGATTAGTTCAGGAAATCACCAGGAGTCAAAAACTGACTTGAAGGCACCAAAAAACAAAACAAAACAAAACAGCAACAACATCCATATCATGCAAACCCAGCCAGTATGTATTTAATTCTGCTATGAGATCTTTTCTTTGAAGACGTCCACCATTATCCAACTGAAAAGAGGGGTCTTTTGTCTATGTAATGCTCCTAGCCTTGCAAAAATGTTTTCTGCCAAAACATCCTTTCCCTCATTTTCAGCAACCACCAAGAATGTTCCTTGCTTGCCACTGTTGTGTTTCTTTAATAACTAGTAGCAGAAGCCAGGGCCCTTCATGCGGTGGGTCAAAAAAGTCAAGAAGTCTGTCACTACTGTGCACACGAAGCCTTTCCCCATTTTTACGCAGGTGCACAAAGGAAAAGGACCGAACTTCAATTGTGCAGCTATGACTGCTGATTTTTTTGATTGCCAGAAGATGCCCCAGCAGGAGCCTATCCTGAGCCTTCTTCCCTTTCCAAAGGTCAAGGAATGACAATAGGATGGGTCATGGTAAATTAGAGCAGGGTGAAGACACTGAGAGAATTGGTGGACACTACAGATCATCCCCATTCTCACGCAGCACAAAATCATGATGCGGTTTGGTTCTGGCTTTGGGTATTGTATGACCCATCAGTTGTGGTTTATTTAATAAACTAGGAAAGCAAAGCCTGCCTTACCATTGGCCATAACAGCTCAGACTGTATTGTTGCAGCATTTATTATCTCCTGAAGGATGGAAGTGGGTGTGAAAGAGGAACACTATAAAAGAATGTGTGTCCTTCAAAGATGTAGCCATCTCCTATTTAGAAATGTACTGAGACCCAGAAGTGGTCTCAGGAGTGGATATTAGAACCTAATACAGTATATGTGTGCACAATTGCAAATCCTTTAAAAAAGCATTCCCAAGTTTTTATTTTATTTTTATTTTATTTATTTGATTTGTCCCCACCCATCTCCCCTGCCCATCTCCCCTTAAACAGTAACACAAGGACATTTTGTGAAGGTCTGGTACTAAAAAATAGAAGATGGTTGTGGTAAATGAAAAAGGCAGGAAGAATAATTTGTTGGGACATCTAAATAGCATATCGGGTCTCTGTTGCTTTAGAATATCAATCCCCTTTATTAAAAATAGATATCCACAAGATAAGGTTGTTTCTTGGTGCTCCTGAAACAAATACTTTATTATGTACAAAACTCTCATTCCCATTCCAAATCCTTCTTGCCTAGTTCTTATCCCCCTGTTCAGATGTGACTAAAGAACTGACGTGGCCTCTGTAATTTGCTAACTCATCTCCTCCAAGCGTTGTGAAGGCCTAGTGAAAGATTTGAGGCTGCTTTTAATCTTCTCTCAGTTGAAACAACCTCTTTGTTGAAAGGCCAGGAGGAAAGGACCTACCTATCTTGCACCATTAGGGTGCACCCAGCAAAGTCAGTATTAGAGCCTGCTGACAGCAGTGGGCTTTCTTTATTCCTAATATAAAGATGAGGCCGGCAGTAAGGTGGCCAAAGTCATTTCCCATCTTGCACGGGACTGTGGCAAAATGTTGCCTGGAATGCAAAAGACAGAAAGTCCCAGGAAGGGGCTCAGCAGCTAGCACCCTTTTAGGCCATACTGAAATATCCATGAAAGGCACACCGGTTTTCCACACAGTGGATGTAGTTTCCTATCTTACACTGAACTGAATTTCCATTTGCTGGATATCACATTTGCCCGTTTTTAATGATTGCCTTGCTGTCAGAGACAGGAATCATATCTAAAAAAATGAGGAAAGGCTTGAAGTGCTGCCACTGGAAAAGAAAAGGAGCTTCAGTGGCATTCAGCTGGGTGGTGGAGATCAAAATGGGTACGATGGTGGCCATAGCATGCACATTCAAAAGGGAGAGGACTTGCATTGCGATGCTCCCTCTATCATTTTGATTCACTGTAATCCATCCACCATGCTCAGTGGGTGCTGTTGGGAGCTCTACACATTAGTAGATTCAAATTCTACTTTCTTTTTTTGCTCAAATCACCCATGATTATATACCGATACACATTTATTTTGAAAAGGATTTGTACCATAGTACTACATCCCAATGAATTTAAGTATACTTTTCCCCCTTAGATTCTTATTATAAGAAATCAAGTTAAATCATAGGAAATAGGCTTCATGATAGCCTCTTGTTTTTATATACACTGTGTCATGAATTACAGTGTCCAAAATCTGTTTACATTAGCCATGCTAGCTAAGATTGCTGGAAACCATAGTTAGCCACATTCAGAGTCAGGCAACATTATGCTTCTGTGTAGGTTCCTCATATTTCAATATAAGCCCTTCTGGATGGATTGTACCCCATATGAAGAATTACTCAGACAACTAGCTTGCTAGAAAAAATCTCTGGGGTCCTTCAGGCAACCAGCTTTTCCATTTCCTAATCCTTCTCAAACAATTTTAAACAATCTGGATTGCTTTGATTATTTGGTGGATGTGTTTAATCATAAAGATGTTAAATGAGTGCTCTCGGCTGCTATGCTATTTAATGTTTTTTTTTTATGTTGGTTGTTTTTACTTTGTTTTTATTCTGTTTCTTACTGCTAGGCACCCAGAGTCATGAATATGAGATGGGCGGTCATATACATTTATTAAATAAATAAATAAGCAAGCAAGCAAGCAAGCAAGCAATGATAGAACCATATCTCTGTTTGCCTATCTACCATGTGGAAAGAACCATGAGCCAGTTGGTGCTTTCCCTTTCTGGCCAATGGCTAAGTAGCCCAGAGAACTGTTATTCAATCAGGGCTGTTTGCTTTCTTTTCAAGTTAACCAATAACTGAGTATCTTGTCCTGTCCGCTCTGCTTCTCAGTAGCCTCCCTTCCCCCTCTTCCAGAAAAGAAAAGAAATTGTTATTGTTCCCCATCTCTTGCACTTTATCTGCTTCTGAACATGCATTTGTGAATATTTGTCCATTGTTTTGCAAAACTACCCAGAAGTAGTTTGAGAAGTGATAAATCAAGGAAGATTATTCTGAAAAAAATGTAACAAATGCATAGGAAACCCTAAAAGCTTCCCACTTGTCATGGCAGTGAACTTCCATTGTGTTTCAACCTCTGCTTCTTGTAATGTCAGCGTACCAGTAATTCTGCACGTGGACGCTTTTTCCTAACCAGGCCAACAAGTTACTACAATGGGAGCCCAAGAGCTGGGAAGCTGGACAAGAATCCCCTCTACTGGGAACACAAACTGTCTCTTAAAGTATGAGGTAGCAGCATGTTGCCACTTCTGAAGCGATATTTGCTGTGCTGAAATGGTATTTCCTCATTCAAGGACAAACAGCATTGCACAAAGATAAGTCTCAGTTGCAAACTACCATTGACAACATTGTGCAATCAGTGATGGTTGTGGGAGGTTATGGCATCCAATGGACAGTACCTTGTCTGAAAGACCCTTTTATAATTTGAAGGAGGAGAGCTGGGTTAATCTATGATAGCAAAAAATCAGGAGTTTACCAGTGTGGTTCCACCAGACTCCTCCTGATTTTTTGCTATCACAGACTCACAGCTCCTCCTACAAATTACAGATTCTTCCTGATTCCTTGCTTCTATAATTTTTATCCAATTAATTTCTGTGACACTCAAGAGACCTTACTCTAGCTTTGACCTGTTCCAATTCAACTATCTAGCCTGACAATGTTCTTCCCATGGTCCTGTTCTGATCCCATGCTTTGATCCCCAGTCCTTTCATGGTTGCACCTCTACCTTTGGTCCTTTTTTCACCATGACTCCGATAGTGTGGTACAGTTTAGCTGCAGCCTTAACAACTTTCACAATAGCAGAAAGAAAATAGTCTGTAAAATGATATAATTTAATGTATGCACAGGGAGCTGGATCCAGATTTAATCAATATTTGAAGGAGACCATTGAAGAAATGGGACTTAAATTAGTCTAGGAGATTCTGATCGCAAATTAATGCTGCAAGACCTAACAGAAACTCTCATCATAATAGGAAGGCATAGTTATGAAATAAGATGTTGAAATTACTGGCACAGAGTACAGAAAAAGGGAATTCTGCTCTTGCAAAGGAAGTGGGGGAAGCATTGATGCTTTCCTTCAGTGATGAAAAAATGTAATACACCACAACTTTGTACCATGTGATAGCAGGAGTGGAGATGTATAACTCCTAGCAACCCAGCCAACAAAGCCAGTGATTAGGGACCCCTCTACTCTAGCCCTAGGGTGAACATAGACAGCTATTTTGAAGTGCAGCCAGAGTGGTATGAACACATATTCACAAAATAGAACAGAACAGAACAGAGTAGCTTCATTTAGGTTTTCACTTTTTGACCACTGAAGGTGGAATCCAGCAACTTCCAGGACAGAAGATATTCTCATCATCATGCTTACTCTGAATCTATTACAATCAGCAGCTCTAAAAAGGAGGAAAGATACCAGTTTGGTACTGAGTTATATTAATACTAATTTGGAAGTGAAGAAAGTAACCCCTTGAAATAAGAAAGGATTAGCAGCTTTTTATTTTGGAAAAATCTTTCCCTCTTTCCAAGCATCTTAAACAAGTTTTGCTAAGCCAACATAAATGTAAAATCTTCATTGGCGGAATGTTCTTAGTTCTTATGGCCCCTGGGAAGATTTTCCCCTTTCCGTTCCCTTGGAGGGAGAGATCCTTCCAGGGACCTTAAGATGACTGTCAATGGGAACATATGCCTTATTTAAAAATGGCTCCATTCTGATTAGCATACTACGTTAGCATCCTCTATGCACACAGGATGCACACTATGTGAATGCTAAAAGACTCTCTTATACTATAATCTGGTTTGATATGATGTGACTTTGTAGTTACCAGCAGGAAATCCTGCATAACCTACTTTCTACTATGTTTCCTATAGATGTACCTCTTTTAAAGATTATTGAAACACTGAGGAAATAGTAACTCTAGGTCTGCTTAAATATTCTTTCCCTGCTAGATGGATATCTGAGAGAAGGCTCCATGGGAACCAAGGGGTATCTTCACTCTCTTTCCAAACAAGGTACATTTCCTGCCCAAGGGATGATTATGTTAATAACAGCAATAATATGACGGAATTAATTCTGTATAATCCATGCATTTTCCTATAGGAAATTGGCCACAATCCAAGCCTTGGTATACACTGTCTTTGCCAAGCATTCTTTTCTCATAAATTTCAAAAGTATTTCACATTCATTGAATAATTAAAATGAGGAAAAATGATATGTTTAAAGAGAATCTTAATGCTTTGATCAGTTGAAGAGCAATGGATGCATACAGTACATAAAGAATGTTGGGCACAGCTCTGAATACAACTAGACTATGGATACTTTCAGTGGTGGAAACATATGAGACGTTGGTGATATATGTGCAGGTATATGGAACAGAAAAAGCAGGAGAGAAATAGAAATGCTAGTTGATTATCAGAATAGCTGATCATTTCAGAAGAGTAAATATGACACCAGCTTCAAACCCTATATTTACTTCAGTCAGATATCAATCTTCAAAAATAGGGCTAGGCAAATCTTTGGGGACGGAGGTGTTACATTGCTACTCATGGCTCCTATTGTGGATCCATAAGTAGGCAGGGACAGAGGAGGGTAGGACTAGAACATACAAGTCTGTATTTGCACATTGCACTAATCCTTAGTTTGTTTTAACCATAGTTAGTTAAACAAACTTAAGTGCTCTTGTTTAACGCTAATTTAATGCTGAACCATATTAGTGCTGACAGACCAGAGTGACTAGATTCATGCAGTGCACTACACTAAACTGAACAGTCCTGTTGTAGCTTAGTGTAATCAAATCTAATATCAAACCAACATTTTTAAATTATGGTTTCTTGAACAGGCCATAAATAGTTATGGCTTTGCATGTTATATGAACCAGTTCTTAGAATATCAGCAATATCTGGGGGAGGCAAGATTAAAGATACTTCCCCCCATCAGTTGTTGGCTGATAAATTTGGGGTTCCCTGGACTTCACAGAGATCAGTCAAGGGTTTCTGGTAGCCCATATATTATCTGCATTTTTAGAAAATTGCTGGAAAAAATTCCCCCTCCAATAGCATATTCGTGATGGTAGACCAACTCTTTTGGTTTCCAGCAGGAGTGTTGTGAGATTTAAAAGAAAATTGAAATTTGAGGATAAGAACTACAATTACCAATCAAAGTTCTTGAAAGAAGAGGGGGTTAAAAATATAATCATAAAAATAGCACCAACATTTCTATCTTTATAACATCTGAAGGGGCTTCTGATAATCTCCTTCTGCACATTAGAATCTGATTATTATGACATGCTGGGATTTTCTGGGTATATTTCCAAACCATGCACCAAGAAACCTCACAAGCTGCCCATTCAGCTAATGCCAACTGTCTTGTTGCAGGAAAACTAAGGCTGCAAAACCTTGTGTTTTGTTCAGTAGATATATGATTTAATCAAGTTTTTTCTTTTTTCTTTTCTGTTTGCCTATGAAGTTTGGGATAGGATATTTAATTTGATCTAGTGACGTTACTGTATATTTTAGCTATGGCTAATAAAAAGAAAATCCAATAGATACATTAAAATGTCTGAGATGGTGGCTAAATACTGCTAGCAAGTTAGACCATTGACCCAGCTGCACTTAAAGGAGTCTGAGAGTCAGACTTTTGACGCCAGAAAACAGCAAAAGTGAAGAACTCGTCTGTGGGTATGTATGAAAGAGAGACTCTGTGCTTGAAGAATCTGAGGTTACGCCTGTTGCCCCAAAACTTATGGGATCTTCTTGTGCAGAGGAACAATTTAAAGTTATGCTTAAAACACATCCATTCTGTTCTTCTCCTATTTAAGTATTGTTCATTTATATTTAAGTATTTATTGACAGTCAGTCCATGCTGCCATTATCTCTGTGATTATAGAAAATCCATGCAAATTTGAATTAAAATATGAGATCATTACAAAAATCCAGCCCCAACACACACACACAGGTTCTTTTGGCTTTTATTCCAATTTTGACTGATCTTAGAATAGCAGACTCCACATATAGCAAAGGTTTCTTCAAATATAATTAATGCTATTGAGTAATTTTATGGGTAAAGCCATATTTGCAGCCAGCCCATACAAAGCAAAAGAAAACAAAACAAAACTTTTTCACTTGTGTTCTCATCCTAGTATTCACCCCCAGCAAAGCTTAATTTCTTACCATAAACAACAGGTAATTTCTTCTCCAGGTTGAACAAGTGCATTCATTTGTTTTATTTACCTTAAAGCCTGCCACTGAATCTAGCCAACAACATGTTTCTTTGAAATGCAACGCATACTCCCAGACTCAGATGTTTCAGCTGAACCACCCTGTTAATGCCTGTCAGCTCCTATTTAATGTCCCTTAGCAGACTTGATTATGACATACAGTATTAGCCAAATATGAACAAAGTGGTCTATCAGAATTGTTTAGCAAGTGTGCTGCCCACAACCCCCAACTTCAGAAGGCTTTCGATTGGAATCACACATCATGCTAAACAATAATGTGATTTGTTTGGTGGAAATCCAGGCAGCTCTGGTTTATTCAGTAAATCATACTTAAACAAATAATAGTTTGGTGTAATCTGTAAATCCAGTGTTAGCATCTCTCCTCCAAGCCAAAGTTGCATTGGACTTTTGAACTGTGGCAGGGCCTGGATTCAGGGATGACATCAGGCTTTCTATTACTGGGAAGTGCCAGATCGCAGGATGAACCAAGCTGGAGCAATCAAGCAAGAAGCACTCGCTAGCTTATTCTTTTGTGTGAAATTGCCAGGATGTTATGATGAACTTCAAGACTCCAATCTTACTACGCATGTGGACATCAACCAACCAACCACAAGATATTAGGAACTAAATCACCCTAATAAATTCAAATTAGAGCAGTTGGGATTTAAAAGGCGGCTCAGAGGAGCCTTTTCATGTAGCCTATTCCTGACTTGCGGAGAAGGAAGCAGTAATCTGACCCAGGGTTTATACTTTGTGCCAAGCTATGGTTTGCTTTAACTGTGGTTTGCTGAACAAACTATAGTGGTCCAATTGATATATAACATTAAGTCATGTTAGGTAGTGGCTTGATTTGCACATCACACTAAGCCAAAATCAAATGAAGCATGCTATGATTAAGGTTTAGCACACATTTAGCTAGATGCTTATTCCTCTGACAAACTTTATATTCTGTGATGTGCAAAATGTGGAAGATTTCACTCAAGATGCAGAACCACTGATTTAAACAGTGACAAACTATAGGCTTTTAGAAATAAAATCTGACTTGTGCCATAAGGTCTATAATAAGTAATGATTATACTTACAAACATCTGTTGGTGCAAACATTGTATTAAGGGGGAAAAAAGAGCAAGAAAAAGAAAAGGAAAAAAACCTTGCCTGTTTGCTCACTGTTATCAACGAATGGTTATCATGAAAGCCTCCCAAATGAAACATTCAAAAGAATTAAAGGAACTTCTGGAAAATACGCTTATTGTAACAATAATCACCTCCCAAAGAATTTGTGGTTCTTTGTGTTTGGGGGTGTGTGTGTGTGCGTATGGGTGTGTTAAAATTATCTGCATGATGTTTCCTCTGGTGAGAAACTGTAAAACAGGATAACAAAGGAGGATCATCAAGAGGCATCTGTTCTAATGATACATTCCTAGAGTATTTGTAACAGGAAATCTCGGTGAATATCTGCTTCAGGAGATTTTGGTTTCTGGAAAAGGATCCCTGTTAGGTTAACATTAATGTTAACAGTAACATTAACATTAACCTTTTGTCAGCCAGCTGCTATTGAACAAGTAGCTGAAGCATAGCTTTAGGCATTAGTTAGGTCAGAATGCCTTTCAGGGGCAAATTTAGGATTACCCAGCTGGTCTGTGCAAACCTGCAGAGACTTTGATGCTGCCATCTAATGGTCACCTAGAGTTTTGCAGCCCTGATACAGTAGCCCTATTTCTCATTGCCCAGCCTAAATGAGATATGGTAACAAGCGAGCAGCTCTTTTTATTAATGTGACATCAAAGTAGTAGAGTTAAAAAAAGAGGCCTTATTTCCTTCCTTCCTTCCTGAATAAGCTACAAATGGCTCAAGTTCACACAGTATCCTAAAGTCCAATCCAAAGAAATCACATTGCATTCACACAAGGTTATTGAATAAGCCATAATTGACTATAAACTGTCAGTCATGGTTTGATTATACTGATTGGATTCACACGTTATACCACAAACAAGCTATTGGATCAGGCTTAACATAATTAGAAACCCAGCCCTTGTGAGGAGAGTAAGGAGACCATTACAGCATCTGTCATATGTAAAAGTAAGGTTCCTTTCAAGCAGTGTTGTCCAAACTTGGGCACTTTAAGATGAGTGGACTTCAACTCCCAGAATTCCCCAGCCAGCCATGCTGGCTGGGGAATTCTGGGAGTTGAAGTCCACTCATCTTAAAGTGCCCAAGTTTGGACAACACTGCTTGAAAGGATGAGCTGGCAGGAACAGCCAGGAACAGATTAAGAATGAAGATCTGTCTATGGACAGCCATGCAGAAGGAGTGGGACAGATTAGTGAAGTAAAAGGTAAAAGAAAAAAGCTTTGAGTATGTCACATTAGAAGAGGTGATGACACTGGCTGGCTTTGACAATAAACTAAAATACAGTATGGCTTATTTGGGTTGCGGTTAGCATTTTGTATCAACCCAGTGGGAGGTCATTCCAAAGGGCCATCACTGAAAAACAATGCATCAGGGCTTCATACCCCCCCCCCCCCACACACACACAGAAATGAGGGACAACCAGCTGCTTCTGCTGGTATGACTGAAGTGGTCGGGCTGACTCTAGTGGGAAGATGGTCCTGCAGATAATCAGGAGCCAAGCCATAAATGCTAAAGCCAGCACTCCAACTTGTACCTGTGAGCAAATAGGAAGTGAACACAGGGCCCATAAAACAGCTACAATGTGTGCTCAATGATCCACATCTGTGAGCACCCTGGCCTCTGTATTTTGCACCAACTGAAGCATAAGGATAGTTTTTAAAAACAGCTGTTGGTTAGGAAAAAAAACACAATAAGATGGGACTTTGAAGGTTGGAGACTAGAGGGAACCAGAAAGAACTAAAGATTATAATTAAAGGAGAAGCAACCCACTAATACAGAATGGAGCAAAATACTCTAACTTTGGAAGAATTCAAGGATATTTGGGAACAATGCACAGAGAAGTTACTCTTAAGATGGTCTGCTATCATAAAAATGGATTTAAAAGAGGTTATAGAAGAGGAACAGGTTTTACTAGACAAGACTGTGGCTGATTTGAATGTGGATTTAAAAATTACAGGTTACAAGAATAATTTGGAAAAAGATGTTACACTGGATTTACAAATGAAACTGGCTGATGTCTTAATAATTAAAGGGGACATACAAATAACAAACCAGAAGAGTGAATTGGATAATTTTCTTATTTTGGATTTACAAAAGAGATGTGTTGAAGTTTTGAAGGCATTTCTGAGAAGAGACAAAGAGAAAATGAAAAGAAATCAAGGTCTAGAATATTATTTAAAGGGATTAAAGATCAAGATTGTTAAAAGTAAAGGGAAGGAATATAAAGTTGGTTTATTTGATCAAGGTTAAATATATATATGTTGTTGTTTCTGGTAACTCTTAATGGATTTTTGCTGACCAGAACCAAAAAACGAGGCTTTAAAGATTTGTTTATAGACAAGAAATGAGATATGGGAAGAAGAGATCTTTTGATGTATTTTCAGAGAAAGTGATAAGTTACCATGTTAAAAATAAAGGAATATAAAGTTGGTTTATTTGATTAAGGTTAAAATATATATGTTGTTTCTGTTAACTCTTAATGGGATTTTACTGATTAAGACTGAAACAACAAGCCTTTAAGAATTTATTTATTGATAAGAGATGAGATGGGAAGAAGAGATCTTTTGTTGTAGTATCAGAGAAGGTGATAAGTTACTGAAATTGTACTTGTGATGAAAGGGGAAGTCATTCCTTTATATATCTCTTTTCTTTATTCTTTGCCAGTTTTTTTCTTCTCTTTTAAAAAAATGTTTTCTCTGCACTTTTTCTTTTTTTATATTTTTCTTTCTATTCATTTTTTATTTTTGTATCTGTAAACTTTAATAAAAATTATTATTAAAAATAATAAAGACAACCCCATGTAGAGTGCATTGCAATAGTCTGATCTGGTGGTAATGGGGTCCTGAGCCACTGTAGGCAGGTCCTCCCTCCCCAAGTAAGGCCGCAACTGATGCTCCAGCCAAAGCCACGGCCTCCACCTGATGTTCCAGCATGACCCACTAATGTAGGTGGACCTCCAAGTCACAGACCTACTCCTTCAGGGACAGTGCAACTTCATCCAGAGACAAAACAGAGGTCATAGAGGAGCCCTGATATATAAACAGTAGCTCTGTCTTGCTAGGAGGTAAGTTTAATCCTGTTTTCTCCCATCTAGACCAGCATACCCTTCAGGCATTGGGGCAGGACTTTGATAGCATCTCTAGCTATGAACAGTTGGGTATCACTGCATATTGATGATACCAAACCTTAAACTGCTAGATTATCTCCCCCACTGGCTTCATGTATGTATCAAATAGCAAGAGGGAGAGAACTGATCCCTGTGATACCCCACAAGGGAGCAGCCATGGTGCCAATCTCTCCCCCATCCAGAACCAACTGCTGAAGAAGGAACAGCACTACTACAAAATAGGATCTTCAATCCCCACACTGTGGTTAATATTGCAGGCTGCTGAAAGGTCCAAAAGGACCAGGACAGGCATCCTGTCATCAACCAGATTGACCAATGCTGTCTTTGTCCCTGACTGATATGGGTCCAGATAATCTGTGTCATCTATTAGATTAGAGCAATCTGAATTATATGAATCATGGATAAGAGCCACATGAGTCTGCGAGGTGGGGGATTTATATTAATTAACAATTGTTTTGACCTTACTGTAATTTCCTATTGACTTTGTATAATCCACTAGGCCACTCTGCCTGATTAATACTAATGCATGTAGCTCCATCACCCCTGCCATATTTTAATGTAGGTTTGAGGCTTATACGTTAAATATTTTATCCAAACCCACATTGGTTATCCTTTCCAGTTAGCCCTAGCCAGCATTAAAACATTTTGATTAAAGAGCTGACCAGGACAAGGGTAAGGTGGCAATATGTGTACTTTATTATCTAATCAGAGTTGCTTAGTGCATGTGAGAGCTAGAGCGGAAAGAGTTAAGCGCATTCTCTTATCCCCAGAACAGAGAGGTAGAGATAAGAGAATGAGACTTGCACCTCCCTGAGGAATGCAGGATGTTTGTCGGGTGACTCTGGGAATTGCTTTCACTCTGAGAAGATTCTGTAACGGGACTGAAGCCAATAAACCATGCTGAATTGAATCTGTACTGTCTCCTGGAGTTTCCTGGGCTAATCCTGACAGTGCATCATGTGAACATTACTGGTTGCTGGGTTCACACTAACTTTACCTGTGGTTTGGTGAAGAAGCCACAGTAGTTAGATTCACACATCTTAATCCATAAGCCATGTTTTACAAGCCACAGCAGTTGAGTTCATACATTATACTAAGCCAAAATGAAAACAAAGCCCAAACATGATGTGCAAACCCAGTTGCTATGTGCCCTATCTGCATAGAAAATAAAACAGCATTCTGAACAATCCTTGCTTATATTGAATGGGCTGTCTAGCTGAGACACTGTTAGTTTTAGCTCTACTAAAGTTAATGAGTTATATAAGCAGAAATGGTTCGGTTAGCCCAGGGGTAGATATCAAGTAACCCTCCAAATCTTGTTGGACTCTTAATTCCCGTGAGCCCTAGTTGGCTGGCTAATCCTGAGGTATGACGAAAGCTGCTCTTCAATATCATCTGAAGGATCTTCCTTGCTTATTTTCTGAATTGGAGATCGCTGTAGCTCACTTCCAAGCGGAATGTGTAAATCAAGAAAAAAAAAAAGTGTGACCCCTGTCTTGTCAAGGGAGTGACAATCTAGAATCAGGCAAACATCAAACAAGCAATTGTGTTAGTGTGTGCAGAACAAAGCACGAAGAAATGGTTGGCTGTGATCCAGGATGCTTTGAAGAAGTATAGAAATTGGTGCTAGCAGTTCCCTTCAAAGTCATGACTTGTATCCCTTTAGGAGCAGGCAGAGGAGCTTTTGTGCTCTCTCAGTGCAAGTGTGGTTGGATGACTGCAAACTCTGACACCCCTGGGGAATTCTCAGAACTGCTTGATGTTCACCTCCAAATGTCAAATAGGCGAGAAGCACTCATCCCACTGTTTCCATTTGCATAACTCTAGTAGTAAGCTCTTGCATTCTTACTGGACTGGTTCTTCGGCTTGATGATGATGACGATGACGACGATGGTATGAATGAGATATAATTGCAGGCTGCACAGGTTACATCCCTTACCTGTTCTCCTTTTCATTCCTTGAATTAGCTGCTCCTTACTTGTACAACTGACCGGGTGTTACCTCTCTTGGGATAATTTCATGCTGAAACCATGACCCCCCGAGGGGGGGATGGGGTTCCCGCTATACCCTCTTATTGTAACAACAATCACCTCCCTTTACAAAGGCCTGGGATCCCTACTCTTCACCGGCCTGTCTTTCTGTTCTTCATTATCATTCAGTTGGATAACTTACCTTTCAGACTGAATTAATAGGATGAAGTCATTTTAGAACTGAAAAGAGGGCCTCTTTATGGAAGCAGCAGGCACGGACATATTTTTTCTGGGGCTTTTTTCCTTACGGTTTTGGCTTGTTTCTTCAAAGGTAAATTTCACTGGTTCTGTCCCTGGAGTCCAATCAAATGATCCTGAGGTGAGATTGGGGTCATAATTTTGCTGCTCTTGTCTCTTTCCATGTGGGTGTGTGTCTGGGTTTATTTCTATTAAAGCTAGGGGAATGTGCTTGCCCTGTAAACATCCTTGACACAGTTCACTTGCTGCATACTACACTAAAACATAATCTGGCTGATGTAAGCTCCTGATTACCTCATTCCTTGTCATTTAGTCTACATAAACACAGAATGAATGACAACAAGAAGTGCATATTCAATTATTTCCTTCTGCTGTTTTCCAGGCATTTGCTACTGGCCACTAGTGGAGACAGGAGACTTATCTAGATGGATGGTTGCTTTTATCAAATAAAGAGGTTCTTATGCTCCCCCCACCCCACCCTCTTCTTTCTCTGCTAGCTTAACAGTTTCTGTTAAATTAACAATGCATTCACATTTATGTCATTTGACTGGCAAGGCTGCTGCAATTTATCTTCAGGACAGGGAAACTGGTTCTTCATGTTTTCGGGCTGGATGTGCCTAAGCTCTGATTGGCTAGCAGTTTTAACATGGCTGTTCCCTCCGTCTTTGCAGAATCATTTTGCAAGGATTTGAAGAAATAAATGTGGAGTCCACCTATAGCATGGGGAACAGGGTAGGGCAGATGAGTGCATACATTTCATATCATTGGCAAACATGTCTAGCATTTGCAGTCATCATTTTGAAAAAGCTTACCTCACTTCATGGGGAAAAAATACCAGGAGTATATATGGTAGACTTGGCATGTGGTTTTTGAGACTTAGAACAGCTGGAAAATAAATTTTTGTACCTATCACATCCATTTAATAAAAACAGTGGTTTTGAAATTATCGGGGACACATGGACAACTCATTAATACTCTTGCACAAAGAGTGCCATTCTATCCATGCAACTTTGGGTCTTGGGTGTGAATAACATCACCTAAGTCAGGGTTGCGGGCAGTAGTTTTCCAGTTTAGGAATGCATGCGTAGCCTCTGAGGGATGCAGGAGGTGACATCACTGGAGAGTGGTTGTTTGTTTCTCTTTGCTTTGGGAGGATAAATAAAATAGGTGTGTTAAACTCAGCAGATAGGGGCTAAGCAGGTCTTAAGCATAGGCTTATCTTGCTAGCCTTTTAAAAATTGAACTAAACAATTCCAAGAAGAAAAAGAACATTACACCATCAAATTAAAGAATTTACTGCTAAATATGGATGGCAGGCTCTTAAAAAGCCCTGGGCACTGCAGAAAAGCATCTGGAAGTGCATGCAAACTGTAGGTCCCAAGTTGACCATCCCTACTAAGGTTGACGTCATTTAGATGGCTGACACTCCTTCTATAGAGTCAATTAAATATTCCATGGTCTTACAAATCTCCCTGTTCTGTATTTCTCTCTTGATTTATTGCCTGATCAACTAAGCACAAGTGGGAATTGGAAATGGATGAAGGGTATGCTTCTTTCATCTTCTTTATATGTAAAGAATTATTTTTTAGCCTTGACATGGGTATTATACTGTGATAAAGTTCAAGAAGGCTTATGCCAGCAAAGTGCATATATTTTAACCTATTGTTAAATTTCTGCTTCTGCTTCCTACCTCCTTTCTCTTTCTCTTGAAGCTTCTCAATTTGTTTCTGTTTGTGGGAAGGAAGGAAGGAAGGAAGGAAGGAAGGAAGGAAGGAAGGAAGGAAGGAAGGAAGGAAGGAAGGAAGGGTCCTGCATTATATGTAAACCTATTTAAGCACCCCTGTAGAGATATTCTGAAAGCAAAGGGACTGGACATCAGCCAAGAATGCTTCTCTAGGTTGCTGTTTGTAATGGCCTACTTCTCAGTCATCAGGTAGCTTAGATTTATGAGGTATGAAGTCACAAGTTATGGTTTTACCTTTAGGCACTTTTAACAACACATGGGATGGGTGAAAAATGAGACAAACAAAAGACTCTTGATTTTAGATGGCTGCTTATTTCCTCACAATACAGTAGGGTGAAGTGAAAATCCATGTGGTTCCAGTGAAGATAATACCCTAATAAAGTTTACCTGGGAGAGCAGAGAGTTTTATTCAAATGTGACCTTTTTAGAAATCAAAGTCTTCACAAAGAAGACTTAAATGCCACTTTATTACCGTGGTGCCTGCTAGTGTCACTATATTTTAAGATCTGTCAGCAGTTCCATTATAAATCTTAGGGATTTGTAATTTAGCTCAACCATTTAAAAAATCTCTTCTGGGTTAGAATATGTAGTTACAAAAGCTCTGTTCTGGGGTCACTTTTTTCTTTAAAGCAGTGCAGCTAGTTCTATTTTTATCTTGTCAGGTCCCAGTCCAAGTCTTGTAGTAATAATAATGGGAAATTGTAATTATCTCACCATCTGTTAGGAGACAAACTCTTCCATGTATAGTCCTTCCAGGAATTTCCTAACATGTCTTGCTAACAGTTTTCTCCCTCAAAGGGTGAAGGAAAGCTCAAAACAATCAGAGGTCCTGGATCTGATACTAACCAATAGGGTAGTCGTAACTGAGAAAGTGGAAATAAAAGAAATGCTGCCGGAAAGTAACTGTGCAGCGCTGGCATTCCTTAAGGAGAACCACAACAGAGGATAGACAGCTACTGCTAAGTGTTACCCACCTATCCTTGACTCAGCAGAAAACTATATCAGCATGATATTTTGTTGCCCCCCTTGCCAATCCATATTCTGCCTCTATTCTGTTTGGGTCACCACCAAATGGAGCTGTTCTGATTATGCATGTGCAATACGGGATAAGCCAAACAATTGGTGATTTCTGTGCCGTTGCCGCACCATCCCAACCAATGGGAAAACGTCCACCAATCATGGCACTTCAGCAGGAACGGGGAGACTCCGACTCTGTCATCACCAGATTCCTTACTATGCCTCAACTTATATGTCCCATTCTGTCATAACCTAAGAGGAATGAAAAAGATTAAAGTCACAAAGTGTCAGCCCTTTGACTGGCGAGGAAACAGACACCAGAAGGATCCAGGCATGCTCTTTTATTGTTCTAGGATATAACAACAGAATCTTGAAAGCCTGTCAGAGCTTCTCTCTGCCTCATCTTATACCAAACAGAATCAAGGTGGGGTAGAGTTTCTTTCTCACGCTTTCCACTTTCCCAGGACTAAGTTTGCTTTTCACCTCCCTTAATGGCTCTTCCATTCCAAGGTCATCTCTGCCTTCTTTTACACAAAGGGAACAGAATTACATACAGCACTTTTATTTAGAAGTTCTCTCCCCTTCCTTTTCTTTCTCTACACAGGCAACAATGCTGACTTTCAGGCTCCTCCCTATTTAGTTTGGAGGCAAGCAGGGTGGGGGGGAGTTCGGTCCCATCATTCACTATTGTGCTATTTCACTGTTCCATAAAGTAGTAAGGGCAAGAGAAGTAAAGCCTTCTCCTGAACAATCTAGTGTTGTAGTGTGATTCTAATAGACCATCCTTTGATTTTACCAGCAGCCGGTTGCTTCCAGCATTCTATGGTGGATGTAAAATGGCAATAGCCACATGCTATAATCTGCTATATGTGAGTTGTGACATGACAGGGAATTGTATGCTTGCTGCTAGATGTGAGGCTCTTTGGCATCTGCATAAAACTAAAAGTGACTCTTAACAAAATCTCTTTTTTTACAGAAAAAAAGAGATAGGGTTACAAGAATTCTGGCAAGTGAACTATTTGCTATCTAAAACCAATATATCTCCAGCAAACATTATGATGGAGATATCTTTATTTTCTTTTTAACTACCTTCCTGTGAACTAGCAAACTGGCAGGTCTTTTCACTAATAATGAAGGAGCTCCAACAGAAGAGAATATATGTAACTCAGGGCTGAACAGTGGAATCAACCAAAGTAACTATCCAACCTCCCACAAGAAGAGCTGTGTAACAGCATTATTCAGATGAATACAAACACACTGCAGAAACTCAGAACTCCAGAAAAGGGAAACAGACCACCTGTACAACATCTTCCAATGAAATGGATACCCACACAACTTTATCAAAAAATGCCTGACCACTCAATCCACTATAGCACAACCAACACAAGCTATGAAAAGGATAACACTACCATACATCAAAAACATCTCAGAAACAACCAACAGACTATTACAACCCCACAGCATCACCACAGCACACAAATCAACTAAAGCCCTCCAAAACATCTTAAGTAAACCAAAAGATCCAGTAGCTCAAGAAGAAAAAAACAGGAGTCAGCTACAACATATAGTGTAAGGACTATAACAGCCACTCTGTAGGACAGACAGGCAGAAGACTAGCAGAGCGCATCCATGGACACCAACTAGTAGTCAGAAGACATGATGAAAACTCCTTAACCTCACAACACATGGACAGACTCAACCATAGTTTCAGCTGGGAAACTGTGAGCATCCTAGACCAAGCTAAATCCAAAAATGTGAGGGAATTCCTGGAAGCTTGGCATTCAGACAAATCAGCCATCAATAGACACATGGAGATAAATCACATTTACACTCCATTCAAAAGAGATAATAATAAAAGCTAAGAAGAAACAAAAAGACCAGAACACATCCTCTCCAGCAGCCTAAGCAGGGATCAACACCAGACAAACAATCAAGCAGAAAACAATACCCTAATCAAGGAACTACCAAGGAGAAAAACCACACCCCCACCAACACTGGCAGGGCAAGCTACTGTATATAACCAGGGAGAAAACCCCACACTCACTAGCACTGATGATGTTACCTAGTCAGGTAGTGGAATGTCTGCAAGCAAACAACCAATCTCAGAAAGCATCAAAGACTCCACAATGAAGGAGCTTGCAGGTGACTGTTTACCCAGACTGTCTCCTGAAGTTTTATCAGTCTGGGAACAAATCATTGCACTAGAGTATGGTTGTCAGAGGAATGCAAGGATACAAAATATAACTGTACCACTCCTGCACAGTTCTGAAGGACCACCAACATAGTGGTGCTCTCATATGTTCAGGAAGACAGAATGGCAGAAGATCAGGCTGACGAGGACAGGGAAGGAAGAAGCAGGCTCCCATCAGCCTGCAATGACCAATAAGTACTACCTTGAGCTCATCCACTAGGGAATATTTCCAGCGTAGATGGCAAAAAGTATTACACACCCTGCAGCTGTCATTGAATGCTGTTGACCAAAATGGGAAATCATACTTTAACATCAATACAGCTAATCCTAAATCACTCATGGGGTGTGCACCAACTTTAACCCATTCACTTATTTCTGAACTCTGCAAAGAACTGGGATGTATTTATTTGGTTTCAGACAAGATATGGCTATGATTAGGTTTTGTCCCCTTACAGAAGAGTTTGGATGGATAGACAGACAGATAGGTAGGTAGACAGACAGATAAGACATGCACTGCATATGGGAAAAACTAATGAAAATAAGTAAATGTTGGAATCCAATATGGGCTTTTGAGAATGACTTTACAATTCTGAAGGCATTTAATCTCGACAGTTGGAATCAGTACAGGATATGATCACAACTGCAGTTTTAGGAGAACTAAACACATATATGAACAAAGTATATCTGTGTGTCTATCTGTCTGACTGTCATTATGAATGCTCTCTAGCAAAAGAATTAGGCATAGAAAATATAAGGATGTGTCTTTTTCTTGATCATCCACTGAAGTAAAGCTAACTAATTTAAAACACTCTGCTGGGTGGAATAATCACTAGTTTTGGTATATCCAGGTAGTTTTCTTGGGATTTTTTTTTTTTCCGGCCTGTCCAGTCTAGCTTGTGTCCAAGGATTTCCTGATGGTCAGAATTAAACAATTTGACCCTGAATAATGTTTTATTTGATTTGCTACTGAAGAAAGATTGAAGGCACTTCCACATGATGTCTTCGCATTACTCCTGAATTAGCTCCACCATTGTCTGTGTTCAGCAGCGGAGCCAATTCATTTCTGCTTCAGCTGATGCAAAGTACTTTAAATTGCAGTAAAGCTAGTTTTTTCTTGAATTGTTGCAGCTCTATGGAACTTGTAGGTGGTCCGTTTTGTCAACTGGCTTTACCCATCCTCTGGACCTTTGGGCTTCAGACACCATAGCAATACTTGACATTCCATTCTTCCTTGTAAGAACAGCTTTTTTTTTTTTTCTCTGCTGATGACCAGACAAATGCATAAAACATAAAGAAGTGGATTGTGGGTATGTTTGCTTGAATTTTTTTAAAATTCCTTTTTCATGGATTTGCCTGTAATGGAACTTTTGTTCTCACAGAATCAAAGGCAGCCCATGGTGGAATAGTGATTTCTCAAGCAATCTTGATGTTGTTATTGCTAGAACAGGGAGATTAGGACCTGTCTATGCAATTAGAGACAATTTACCTATTGTCATATATCATGTAGCAGGGTATCTCCTTTTCTACTTCCCTCTGCCACTTTATTTGACAAGTGGGAGAATCAATGGATGAATAGAACACAGTTGATCTAGATAATGCCAGAAAATGGAGACTCTACAATGGCCATGGTCTTAAGAGGATTTGAGTGCCCTGGTAGAATAAATGGGGTACTGGATCAGTGCAACTTCTTGTGTCTAGATATCCCATCAATCCAATCTATACAAATAAATTGAGGAGTGATCAAAAGGCTTCATTTTTTAAAAACAAAGCATTATACTGTCTGAACTATTAAAAGTTCTGTAACTAAACAGCAATTCATAGAGTTCCATAAAATAATTGCCAATAGTTGTAGCTAGTAACAACATATGTCTGGATTAGCAGAGTGGCAACTGGGAATACAAGAGAACTTAAAAGACTGTTCAGGAGCTATCACTAAAAAGTATTTTCAGCGTGGTTTTCTGTACTGAATGTCCCCAAACATGGATTAAGCAGCAGGCCAATCCTCCTGCAACCTGTTCATATATGTATATGTGATGAATAATATAGTATCAATGCTACTGTTCTTGTCACTGAATAAGCCTCTATACAAATAGAGGTTAAAAACAGGTATGTTCTTATTGATGTTGAAGCCTGAATATGCATATTTGGGTACTTATACATATTTGACCCCAGGTTTTAACAGCAAAAGAAACAAAACAGCCAATCAAAATCTGATCCTAATATTCATGTACAGGTGTAACAAATGCAGAAATCCCACTGTCTATCCAAAAGGGGAACATTGGAATTTCCCAAAACTTGGATGAAATAAGGAAAGGTACATATATACCTTAGAACTAATTCCATAAAGATTGGCCAGATGCTGCCACCTGCTGAAGCATCAACTCCCCATAGATAAAAGAAGGACTGCTGTTGGTCATTCCAAGTACATCATGCTCAGAGGCTATGAAATATGATCAACGAGTCCATTTCTCAGTGGATGCAGAGTTTTTCTGTGATTTCCTTGCTTCTCAAAGGAAGATGTCTGACCAAGTTCAATGGCTCTGGATATACATCATATTTTATGCATAATAATAGAATGAATTCTTCTAATAGCGTAACCTTAGAGAGAGAGGGTAAAATATAAATACATTTATAACTGCTGTCAAAAAGATCAGAAGCTGCTTTTCTTTTTCTTTCTCTTTCTTTCTTTCTTTCTTTCTTTCTTTCTTTCTTTCTTTCTTTCTCTTTTTTCTTTTCCTTTCTATTTCTCTCTCTCTCTCTCTTTTTTCTTCCTCCTCCCTCTACTTCTACTTCTACTTCTACTTCTACTTCTACTTCTACTTCTACTTTTTATTTCTTATTTCTATTTTCTTTCTTCTTATTCACTATTCTTTATTTTCTTTGTTTCTTTTCTAATATTTGTATTGTTTTTATCTTGTTAAAACTCTTCAACAAAAATTATATTTTAAAAAAGGTTCTTTTGATCTGCCAAATCTACCAAAACAAAACTTAAAAAAAAAAAAAACCACTCCATCTGGGTTTGAGAAAGTGGCATCCTTCATTGGCAGAAAACCAATTAGGAGCCAGGCATGTCAGTATGAAAGGAGAGAAAATTTGATGAGTACTGACAGTATAAGCCCATGAGTTTGCTTGGAGATGCAGCATTTTTCTGTAGGAAAGATGAGAGTAGATTTTCTGTCAACGATGGAAGTTTCAATTTGTTTCTCAAATGCTATGTTTGCATATGCATATTTCTTAATTATTATACAAGCAGTATTAATGGTTGTTCTCTCTGTATGCTAAAATGGATCTTATTAGTTATATGGGTGTCCTGCCTTTGCATCCTGTGCATTGTTCAAGGTAGCGAATGATGATAATTTTAATAAGGTGATGACTCCCTTGTGTTAAACTATATCTTTGGCGACTTCATGTACATGAAGGTTTACTGGCAACAAAATGGAAGTGATCTGCCATTCTCTTATTCTGGGATGGTTTTCCAACTTCCTGATCTAGCCTATGGCCCTGGGATAATGACGTAATAAAGATACATAAAATATAATATACGTCCAAATAGAAATAAAATATGAAGTAAAAACATATAAACACTTTAGTTAAAATGCCAATAAAACCTATTAAGGCAGCAGTTAGAATATATTTATAATTCAGTTTATTGTCCAAGGCTCTGTCTATAAAGAAATATAGCTCTTTGTGTGGGACTCCATGATGGAATGTGAGGGTGACATTGGAAGATGGAAGGGGAGGGAAGAGATGCCCCCTAGGGAATGATCAGATAAAAGAGAAAGGAGCCCATAACAGAGTAATGACCAGAAAAAGAAACTTAGGAAGGACCCGCCCTAACTACTCAGGCAGTAAATAGGGAGGGCGGGAGATTTGTACTTCCATACTTGCAAGATTCGGTTAATGTAGACTTGCAATGAAGTAGAATGAGCTCATCTAGTTGTGTTTCCTGTCTGGTGTACCCAGGAGGGCTGACAGACTGCATCAATTTCTTTACATTTTGATTCTGTAGGCAAGCCTGTGTAACCAACAGTCTCGTGCCTTCCAGGGCTATGGGTCTGTGACTCCTGAAAGTGGAATGGAAAAACCCAAGCTGCACAAACTTTTCCAATCAGATAGAACGACCAGTGGGAAAAAGAGCTCCAGGGCAGGTGAGGCCTGGATAGTTGAGCTGAGCCAATGGAAAAAGCTGTAATGCCTGCAGGAAGTCATTTTGGAAGAGAAAGAGTCAAATGATCATTTCTTATTGGGTGACATATGGAACCACAAACCATAGTTCAGTTAAACATAGGCTACAGTGTTTATTTGTTGGACTTTATAACCCACTTTTCCTCCAAGAGCTCAAGGAGACTGACATGGGGATCTTCCTTCATTTTATCCACACAGCACCAA
The DNA here is from genome assembly GCA_030867105.1 of Liasis olivaceus. Classification (NCBI taxonomy): domain Eukaryota; kingdom Metazoa; phylum Chordata; class Lepidosauria; order Squamata; family Pythonidae; genus Liasis; species Liasis olivaceus. The sequence continues at coordinate 133,340,443 of CM061349.1, read as the reverse complement.
GCCTGTTTGGTAGATTAGGCTGAGTGAGTGACCCAAAGTCACTTAATGAGTTTTCTGAGGCTGAGGGTGGACTTGAACCTGCGTCTCCCGAGTCTTACTTCAGTACCTTAACCATTGTACCACACTAGCTCTTAACCTATACATTGCACAAACACAAACTCTTAAGAAAAAAATAACCCTATAAAAAAGGGCTATTGTGGTTCCTGGCATCTCTTACATTTGGAGAACTATGAAAGAATGTGGTTTTCTGGTGATTTTATATATACATCATATATATACATTTTTATCTATTCCTGGCTCTTCTATGCCTTTATTCCTCAAGTTCTGGTCCTTCCCTTCATATTCTTGACAAGCTCATAGTAAAGCTGAGTCAGTTTCAGTACATAGGCAGTCAAGCACATTAGGCTGGAAATTCATACTCCATACTCCAGTCTTGACTTAAGCAACTTAAAAATACTGCAGTACCAGAAATTGAGCACTTTTAGTTTGGTGAGTGATAAGATATGAGATGATCCAAAAGGGACTGTGCATTTGGATGTTAGCGATCCTTGAATTAATAAATGTCAGTGCTGTATGGCAGTGAATTAAACAAGTTAAAACTATGCCAGTGACAGCTTTTTATTTTTTATTTTAAGTGTAGCTTGAATGAGTTTGCCAATGATTGATAGAAAATGGGTAGATTATATAATATAAAATTATATAACTGGTTGAGCTTTATTGTTGACTGATTTCAACAGTTGATTCTTTAAATATCTCTTCTTCTCCAAACTGGAGAAAAACATTAATTCATCTTCTCATCTGTGTCTTGGAGGTTTTTTTGAAAAACAAATGCTTCTAAAACTGTATTTTTCTCAAGCTAGTACAATATGATTTAACATTTTGTAATTTGCTATGTGCTCCAAATACTTTCACAGTGACAATGGCAGTTGAGCCTTAAAATCTAGTATCAGATTTTCTAAATGGCTTCTATCACCTGTTTAGATCCATCAGTAAACCAACATTTTTAGACTGGTTTACAGTGGTTCCTTTCCTTTCCTTTCCTTTCCTTTCCTTTCCTTTCCTTTCCTTTCCTTTCCTTTCCTTTCCTTTCCTTTCCTTTCCTTTCCTTTCCTTTCCTTTCCTTTCCTTTTTTATCCTCTTTGTTATACTTGTCACTTGAACTTAACCACCCACTCTTAAATGATTGCTGAACATTCCTTTAAAGTGTCTGTGTGTGTATGTGCATGTTAGGCTGTGCATCTCAAAGGGAAGCTGTACAAAGCTTGTTAGTGTGTGTGAAACACCTCTCCTTGAAGTATTAAAGCAGCTGCATCCTGTAGAATGTTCACACGGGCTACTTTAAAGGCTGTCACTGTCTGGGTGTCTATGCACACACAGACAGTATTTCTTTTGGAACTGCCAGTGAAGCAAAGCAGTTGTATATGTACACATACACATACTCCCACACATGGCCCTTCTGAATGCAAATATGCAGGTATGTATGTGTGTGTATGCATCATGATATACATGATCCTAGTGTATTGATCAAAACAGACCATCTGTCATGATCCAGTTACAGACCCTGGGAGTTTTAATGCGTGGAATTGAATGGCTTCCACTAATTTGTGTTTGGGCAATGTAAGATTTGTTCCTGTTTCATGGTCTTTATAATTGCTGTACCATATCAGGACTGCCTCTGAAGAGTCCTCTAATGACAAAGAAGAGCTGATGCCTCTTCAGGACCAAGGAAACTGGAGAACTACAGTTGACTATCAGGGTTGATGGCAAATACTTTTCCAGAAGCAGAACTTGCCGGAAATGAAGAAGTGTTGGAATCCATATCCCTCCTCCTGTTCTAGAGTGCAAAAACTAGTCTGGTTCCAATGGCTGAGACACTGTTAGAAGCTAAGGCTAAGAGCTGGCAGGAGCAAGACTGCCCCACCTGATTAATTGAGCAACATCCGCAGGGTGCTGCCCAGCCTGTCAGACTTAAGCAAGCTCTCTGTCCACTCTCATTGCTTGTAACTGAAAATCTTGCTTTGTGGTTTGTGAAATTTCTCTGCATCTCATGAATCTTGGACCATTCTACAACTTCCTCTGCTTTGTTCTTTGAATATGACATCACCTGAAGAATCTTGATATTACCCAGCTACCCACACTGACCACTGTATCTTAAGATATTTATCTTCTTCCAACTCCCTTCTGTTTCCTCAGCTTCACTCTTCTCAAACAGCTATTGCCCTACCAAAGGAATGTATAACTTCAACAGCAATAAAACAGGACGTACCGTCATATCTAAAGGTTCTTCCAATGTACAAATGTGCATTCCTCCTATTGTTGAATTGGTAGAAAAGTGTGTTGACAGAAACTGTGCCCCCCCCCCCCCAAACAAATAGAAGAAGTTTCCTGCATCTTCTCAACACAGCTGAACAGTGTTGTTGTCCTTACAGATTTAATAATGGGCTGTTCAGGGCATTTTCCCTCTCCCAAACACCAACACCTACTGGTGGATAAAGGAGCCACCAGGACATGCAGTAGAACAGGGTTTGTGGACTTTGGGTGCGTCTTCCTGGAATAGTCAGTTTTTGTTTTTTGTTTTGCTATAGAACTATCAATGTCCTTGGGGCAGAAACACAACTACAGCTACCTACAAAAGTGATCAGTGAAGCAGGACTGTGCATGGTCCAGCTCACACTGATTCAGCTCAAACAGCCCACTGACTAATCAGCTGGGGAGAACAATAATAGGACAATCAATATCCTCTATTCTACCTTCTTATTTCTAGTGGAGGCATGCATATGCCTTTTGCTGTAAAATCAGGTAGAAAGCCTATTCTGTCTCCCAGCTGCTTTGGACTTTCTAAGCTGCAGTTTGGGAATGGGATAAGAAGAAGGTGGAGGAAAAGGGGGTGAGTGGGTGTGCACATGAGAAAGATCAGAGAGACTTTCTCTGATAGAAAGTTACTGAAAATAGTTTGAAACTGGGCAAGAGATACAGATCCACTGCAGGTTGGTAAGTGATGCCACCAATTTTTGCATTTTCTTCTTCCTAACAAGAGTGACATTTTCTCTTCCTCTTATTGAACCTGAATTCCTTAGGAGAATTTGCTTTCTTCTGATTGGAAGTAAATAGATTTCTCCCTTTCCCCTACCCTTGACTACAATCCTATATTTGCTTCCCTGAGAATTTCACTCACATCAGTAAGATCTGGGTTGCAGAAATCTGGATGACCTCTTGATGGCAGCATGTATGATTTTTTTTATAGGACGATCAATCCTTGGGAGATCGATGGTCCTGCCAGAGATAAAGAAGATCAATATACTTAAGTCAAACAAACCCCTTCCCCTAAAGACTTTGAGTGACTGGAAGAACTGACTTGAAATACAAATAAGAGAAACCTAAACAGACAGCTCTTAGAGCTATTATGCTTCTGGATTTTTCTTTCCTTTCTCCCTCCTGAAGGCAATTTTCCCCTTAAATCATTATGATCATGCACAGAGCCTTTTTTGTATCGCACCCCCATCCCATATTTGTCTCTGTGCATATAGTAATATACTCTCTCTATTTTATAATCTCCCCCACCCACCCACAGACCAAATAATAGCAGTGCAGCAGCAGCAATACCATCCAGCAAAATAATTCAGCAAATTCCACTGGATTATCAACATTCCCATGGTAAAAAACAACAATAACAACAAAATCCAGTGTTAATCTCCTGAAAGATCAGTATCCCAGTATGAAGGAGATGGAGAAGATGATGATATGGGGTCTGAGCTTTCTTGCAGCCCAACTCAAATTGGGCAGATCCTAGCCCCTGACCACAACATTGTCAGCATTATTACTGAAGCTCCCTAGACTGCAAAGAACCATTAAAGATGATTCTAGGCTCCCTTTGGAGCAGGCTGGGGAGGAGATGTAGGCAACATTGTGAGGACATATCCATTAAGAAGAGTTATTGAGGTAACTTTGTGTTGCAGTAGGCCAACAAGAAACCAAGTGAAATGTGACCTAGACAAGAGGGATCTTTAACAAAATATTGCAGTATATGTATACTTTCTAACTAATGTTTCTTTGCAGGACTCCAGTAAGTCTCTCCCGTCAATCAGGCATCTACTTCATTCCAACTGATATGCAACATTGCATAAATACTGAGCCTGCTTATTTGTTACTGGACTTCTTTGAGGGAAGGGAATCTGTGGGTTTCTAGCTGCCCTCTTCTTTGGCTAGGCTGGGCTGGGCTGATGTTGTAGGAATTGTGGTTTACCAAAATCTGGAGGCCCAGAGATCTCTCATCCCTACATTAGAAAGGCAGGGTTTAAATCAAGTACATAATATAAATAAAACATTGCATGTTTTTTCTCTCAAGAGATACCTCCCTTTTGCATTTCAGAGCCCATATTTTGGTCTTATTTATTTCAGAGAATTGGAGTGCTAACCATCCAGGTCTTTGCTTGTTTGATTTTAAACATGTAATTGACTATCAGACTGGCCACCTCCTCTTTTGAATATTTAAAATACATTTTTATGAAATTCTTTGATTCATTTTAATACACTTATTATTATTGTCCAAACTCCTCCCACTCCATTTAATCTTTTGAAATCCTTGTTGCAGGAAGCAGGTTTGTACAAAGTAGAAAGTGCTAATAATAACCATCTGAACCATCTGAAACAGCAACACAAAACACTTTCACTTTCACAAGTACATTTTTGAAAGCAATAACATAGTGTCAGTTAAAAAGTTTTGCACCATAGAGACTGTAAAATTATTCAAAGTCATTGGTAAAAATAAATACATGGAACACAATTGGTTGTAAAAGCTTCTTTTTTATTTTCATCAGGTCTCAGTATGATGTAAGGAGCTACTAACACAATAACAGCTCTTACTAACACAATAACAGCTCTTACTAATTAAAAGGTTAGGCTGAAATCCTATATCCAGTTGTCTGGGCATATATTAATAGGATTTTTTTTCCTGAATAAATAGATATGTTCTCACTTTATGCTATGCCCTAATAGGGCCAGTTTGATTTTGCCTTAAGACAGCTATTGTGGTTTGTCTACCATGGTATATGGCTTAACTGTTTGTATGAACCAGGCCATTATGACTTGTTCAGCAAACCATGGTTACAATTTAGAGTGATATTTAAACCCAGCAATTCTTAGTTTCAAGAACTGGAGTTAGCAGGAAATGGTTTAATTCACCCTTAAGCAGGGCTTAAGTCTTCCTGCCCCATGAAGGAAGCTTCCTCCCTTCAGTCTGTGCTCTGCTTTCTTGAAAAAGCAGTGGCTTTCCTCTTGGCCCCATCTGGGGGCTGAGAAAGGGGGGGAAAAAGATGGAAGGCAATGGTAGCAGTGACTACAAGCTCTCCAAATCTCCCTCTCTTCAATACCTCCTTTCCAGTCAGCAGCAGCCCTAATTCCTAAACCGGTACTTTCAAAGGAAGGAAGAGAAGCAGTCACAGACCCCATCAGCAATGCCCATCATTGCCTGAGCTTTGGTGGACTGGACAAGAGATCTCCTTCTAGGAGTGTTGGCAAAAGTCAAGCATCTGAGAGTCATCAAGAAATTAACTAGAACAGCAGGACTCTTAGCAGACACCTCTGTTGAAGGCCTAAAATCCACAGCCGGATACTTGTTGGGAACGGAGGCACAAAGGGGCTGATGGCTCAGACAGTGAAATGCAGACCACCCATCTAAATCCAGCCTCATGCTGAATCCCTTAATAGGGAAGAATCTGTGTGGGGGGCAACCAGAGACGTCTGGCAGAAAGTAAGGATTAGAAGTCCTTGCTTATAGCCCCAAGGATACAGAAAAGTGGATAAAGGAGAAGAGCTAGTCCCATCTGCTTGTGCCAAAATACCATCCCCCAAACTTTCTTTTGTGCAGGAAGCAGACAAAGATGCACATAGTGGGGTCTCCAATCTTGACAGCCAAAATACCTTTCTGTGAGGTAGAGGTGGCACAACTTTGGGTTCTCTGGACTATAAATGGGATGTGTGGCTTGTGGGCCATTGTTTGCCCCCTTATATGTTAAGGCAGTGTTTCTCAATCTTGGCAACTTTAAGCCAGTATTCTGGCTGGGGAGTTCTGGGAGTTGAAGTCCCCACATCTTAAAGTTGCCAAGACTGAGAAACACTGTGTTAAGGTATCTATATAATTTGATCAATCTTTTCTTGATAGGAAAAATGTGGGGAGGGAGAGCTCAGGAAAAGAACAACAAGGCTGCAATGAACTGCAGAAATATAAAACAGAATGCATGTCATGGTTTACAATTCAGAAGTGTTCACAGAATCATGGATTTCATCTCCGTCTCTCTTTTAAAAACCTTATTTTAAAAAATGACTAGATCCAAGTACTTGCCCCCCTTTTTTCCTTCTCTCACTCTCCCCCTCTGTGATGTGCACTGTATTTTTAATGTAGTTATGACCTTATCAGTGACTGGTTACCAGTTTGCTTCTGGGTGCAATTTAAAGGGCTGGTTATGAGTTTTAAAGTTGTAAATCATTTTGGACCCAAATAATCTAGAGAATACCTGCTCCCAGGTAAATCTCTCCAGCTTATAAGAACCCTAAAAGAGATTCCCTCCAGTTTCCACCTCCCCCTGAAGTGAAGCTGGTGTCTGTTTCTGTGACCAAAGGCAGCCGTTGAATTTGAGGACAGGCAACTAAAGAGTGAACGTACTCCACAGTGGTGCTGCTACAGGGCCAAATGCCCTTCAATTTTATCTGAATATTTTTCAATTTTCTAGAGAAGTTGACACAGTGCTGTTTAAGGACAAATGTGAAGAATGCTTCTCCAGATGGCACTCTCCATTTGCTTGTGCGAAGCAGACTCATTAGGATCAAAAGCCCATTCAGATTCATATGGCACTTTATTTTATTATGATTAATAAGATGCCTAGTATTTTTCCTGCATTCCAAGGGCTTCATGTTTATTTGGCCCTTAAAAATTAATTCAAACAGAACAACATTTTATTATTTATTATTGCATGGGTAAACTACATTTGTCTCTTAAGTGCCCAGGGTGATACCCAATTAATATATCATTAAAACATCTCATAAAATCAAGAAACAATAGGATTTTTTTAAAAACAGCATTAAAACCAATGAGTATTGAAATATTTTATTCATCTAGAATAGAATGATCAAAAGCATCATGAGAGAGAGAGACAGACAGAGAGAGAGAGAGAGAGAGAGAGAAGAATACTACCCTTTAATCGTAATGCTGATTTTTAAATGCTGGCGATTTCTGGTTTTATAAATATTTTTAATTGTATTTTGTTGCACATCACCCTTGGCTACTAGCTGGAAGAGGTTATATACCCACCCCAAAACATAAATCCATTTAGCATCTTCCCCCATTGCTTCTGGTCCTCAGTGAAAGTTTTATTACGTATTCTACAGTTTTATTACAGTTTCTACTGCACATCTTTGTTGATATATGCAAACATTCTCATCATGTAACAGAATGCTATGGGTGATTAACAGATTATGACTGGGAGAACAGTTTTGGATATCTTTATGGACCTGACTAGGGGATTATCATTTGATGGCTCTTGCTGTACACTTCAAGGCCCCAGAGCTCTTAAAGGCTGAAACATCCAGCGGTTATGGATGCTCTGAGGATCTAGCTTTCCGATTCCATGACGGCATGCTTCCAATTGTTAGAATTACCATATTTGGGCTATAGAAATCTGGATCACCACAATATGGCAGCAAAACTAAAAATAAAACTCCTAATATATGCCATATAGCAGATGTCTATTTTTGCAGCCCAGATCCAGTAGTTCTATTATTCTGGATTGCTATCTTTTCTCATAGGGGGACAGTAAGCTTTGTATTTACTATGAAGTCTTCATATACCTTAGTCAGCAAATCTCTGTATCACACAGGAAATAGCTGCCGATAGAGGCGAATATGTGTAGCTCAGGGTTGAACTGTGGAGTCCTTGGAGTTCTCTGAGTTTGGTTCTTTTCTTGCAAACATTTCATTACCCGGCTAGGTAACACCTTCAGTGCTAGAATGGGATGGGGTTTGCTCTCTGTTTATATGCTGTGGCCTGCCTTGCCAATGCTGGTGGGGGTGGGGGTTTTGTTTTGCTCCTCTGTAAGTTCCTTGATTAGGGTATTGTTCACTGCTTGATTCTAGCACTGAAGATGTTACCTAGCCGGGTAATGAAACGTTTGCAAGAAAAGAACCAAGCTCAGAGAACCCCAAGGACTCCACAGGAAGTAGCTGTTCTGGTTATCCCTGTGTGACCTCTTTTTCTTAAAAACAGGAGGCTGTGAGTTCTAGTCCTCCCTTAGGCATGTTTGAGCCAGTCACTCTCTCTCAGCCCAACCCACCTCACAGGGTGGTGGTTGTGGAGAAAACAGGAGGCAGGAGTATTAGGTATTAGTATTAAGCAAAATCTAATAATAATAACTGGATTTGTCACTGACCCTGTTTGGGCCACCAACATTCTTTTCCTACTACATTTAAAAAAAAAGCAGAATGTGACACCTTCCAGCCACTTTTACAACAGCTGGGAGATATTTAAAATGGCTGCTCTCATTTGACCAGGATGTTTGTGATCATCTACCACTAGCACATAAGGGTGTTTACCTTCTGAGTTGGCTGGCCAGTGAGATCCAGTAGAGTGGGCAAATTGAGTCTGGATCTCTCTAGTCCACAGCCAACACCTCAGCCACTATACACACTGGTTCTCTCAGCCTGATCTTCTAATAATTTTGCTTTGAGAACAAAATGGAAGGGGGGAAAGGTACAACTGAGATCACTCAGAGAAGCGTGAGATATAAATCTCTTGAAGAAACAGATGTAGCAGCTCCTCGCTGTTTTAATTCAACAGGAGCCTAAAAAAATAGCCGAAAAATAATTCTTTGATAGCCTTAAAAATAAAAAAATAGCCAAAAAATAATTCTTTGATAGCCTTAAAGAATTATTATTATAAGATCTTAATAACTCTTCAAGTATCTGAAGCTTTTTTTCTTTCCTAATTTTAAAAGTATGACTACATCTTTTGCTGAAAAACTTGGAAACTGATTTGGCACTACAAATATATAAACAATTCAAAAGGGGGGCTTTGGATTGTAGCCCAGAGGGGTTTTCATGCTTACCGCATGAAAAATTTCTCATTTTTTTTCTTGAGAATGATCTCCTTTTGCGTGCTACACATAAGCACATGTTTTATGATAGATGCAATGTGTGATTAGTAAACACACAAACCCCAAATTCTGAGTTGGAAGGCAACTTTTATAGGAAATACTTGTGTGTGCCTAGAGAGGGAAAATGTTGAATGGAATCATTTCAGAAAAATGTATCTTTTTCTCTTTAGCCTTCTTTATATTGGAAAACAGTTATCTAAAATAGGTAGCACAGATTGTTAATATTCCAAGCACTGTTTTTTACTTTTTAATTAGGTAAGCTGATGATATATACATAGATGATTAATTATTAATGGAGATGAAGAAATCAACTAAATATTTCAGGCAAAAACTAACATTTTAAAAATGTATGGAAAACCACAGTATCAAAATCTGCTTTCTGCATTTCCTTACGAAGAAGGCTAGCTTGTTTTTTTCCTTACCTGAATTCCACGGTTGTATGATGCTCACAAGTGTGAAGGTATGAAGATAAGACATAAATCTGAGATTTTTATAAAGGACCCCTTGTTTTTTTAATAGGAAAACTAGGATAGAGTGAATAGGCATTCCTTATCAGGATGGTGCATTTGTGCACCTCCCTTTCTTTTGGGTTTCTTGCAGGTTCAGAATTTTGTGGCCTGGGAAGCCAAGAATCTCACCAACGCCTTCCGTCTGGTGAGGTTAGGGGTTTGCAGCTTTCCAGATGTTTCTAAAGTGCAACTCCCAGCAGGCTTATCTGAATGGCTAGTTGGCGATTATGGGTGGCCATCATCAGAATGCTTGCTTTATTGTGGTTTTTATTGCTTTTCATGACCTATTTACCCTGTGTTGCTTTGCTGTTAGCTGCCCAGTATCTGTCAAGATTGGACTAGGTTTCAAATATTATTAAATATATAATAAACACTGAGTATTATAATTCATCAGCATTTGGAGGGTCACAACTCCCCATGGAATGAGTAGCTTGTATCTTTGAATGGCAGGAGCAAGGAATGGGTGAGAAGAAATGGCCGGGCATTCAGAGTGTCAGTGGAAGGGTGTCAGTGGAAACTGAGGAAGAAAGCCAATACTGAAAAAGGGAGAGAGAAAGAGGGAGGAAAATGAGATACTGCTGGAAGATTACTGTACTTTGTTGACTTGAGTCAGAGGAAGGTACTTTGATCCAAGACTACCTAAGCTAGTTCAGAGGAAAGATTCATAAGCATTCAGTCACCTATGAGACCTTTGCCAGCCAGGCAACCAAAATTGTCCTGACTAAAGATTTCCCTGAGCCAGGGACCAATTTGTGGGCCACTTCTGGGTGTGAGGGCCTTTGGCCACCACTCGAGTGATCTTTTCTTCATCCCAATATATGTTGAATGAACATATGAAAAAGGATTCAGAGCGAATTGATCCGTTTAGGGTGGGATAGAGGTCCAGAGATATATTGGGAGTTTGAGAATCTGTACTGGATACATTAAAAAATGGCTACTATAGGAGACACGTCTATCCACAAAATGGCCAGTCACTCATTTATTGGAAAGGGAAACACCCTCCCATGATTCTCTAAGTGGGATCTTTGTGTGGACACAAGGCACTGCTATGAATAAATGTAATACTAGAGGCTGGTGCTTTGTTTTGGAGTATATATTGTGTACTCCTGGACCAGTGGACCTAATCCAGATTAAAACCACTTTTCTAGCCATGGGTATATGATCCAGCTTTGCTTTTCCTTTTCCCCAGTACAGTGCTGCATTATCACAAAAGATTCTGGTTGCAACAAGTAGAGAACAATTTAAATGGCATTTAAATGGTGAGACAGATGTAGAGGTCACCCAGAAGAAATCAGACAGGAGGAGGCCTGAAAAGAGCTATGGAGCAAATGGCAAATGCCTTTTGCTGTTGTTCTTCTTTTTGCTCTCTGAACTCTTCTCTTCCAAGTGACATCTTAAGGTTTCTCCTCAAGGTTTTGTTCAGAGTGGCAATTCATAAGAGTGGGAAAATTATCAGAGAAAATTCATATTATAGAAAATTAGTCACTCCAATTAGGCACAGTTGGCAGATTCTCCTCAGGAGGCCTGACCAGAGATACAATTTCCAATTTTTTTCAAAGAATCCACTGAGTTAGAGCAGTCATGAATAGCTTTCCTCACAATTCCCTTCATGCAGGGAAGGGAACTTTTGGCAAGTATAGGTCGGCAAGTTAACTTCTGCAGTGAAGTTGAAGGCGTGTTTTCAAATCCTCATCATTGTCTGTTGTGGTAAATTTGACATAATAGATCCTGAGACTTGATGCATTGAGAGAAGTTCCAGAGTTTCTAGTTCACGGGTCAAGAAGTATGAAATGGCTGCTTGTTCGCCTGCGGCATCCGCATCCATGGGAAATATGTCTTTCTTGGATTTATTGTTTTTTTTCACAGCATTATATTTGTAGTATAGTTATGGGAAAAAATCTGAGCCATTTCTAACTGCCAAGCACTTGCAATGTGGATTGCCATCTGGAATCCACTTAACTAAGTGTAGCACACACCTCCTTAATAGTGTCTAAGGCTTCACTATTCTGAAGTGGGCGGGGGGGGGGGGGAGAGTTTCATTTCAGTTTCATCCACAGTAACAATCTCGCTTTAGGCTCTAGATTGGCAACCAGAATTATAAAAGAGATGCATTAAAAACAGAGTAAAAATGGTGGAAGAGAGCCAGTTTGGTGTAGTGGTTAAGGCACCAGGCTAGAAACTGGGTGATTGTGAGTTCTAGTCCTGGCTTAGGCATGAAGCCAACTGAGTGACACTGGGCCAGTCCCTCTCTCCCAGCCTGAGGAAGGAGACAATGGCAAACCACTTCCAAAAACCTTGCCAAGAAAACTGCAGGGACTTATCCAGGCAGTTGCCAGGAGTCAACATTGACTCAAAGGCACTCTAAATAAATAAACAAATTAAAAAAAAATGGTGGAAGTGACCCAAAAGTCAGTTTGCTATGTCACCACCAGCCCCTCTACACACACTTCTGGGATCTGGCCTTGGGATCATCAGCTAGGCTTTTCCTTAAGATTTACTTTGAATTGGCTGAAATAGAGAAACTGAGTAAGAGCAGGTTTTATCTGATATTATATATATTCTGCAAACTGGCTGCCTACTTTATCTAGTTGACTTTGCAGTCGATCATTTGTTGCATCTCTTCACTTACACATAATTATTTGCTTTATTCACCTAATCTCCAGAAAGGTGAGTGAGTTGTAGAATAAAGGGAACATACATGAAGAATAATCATATCCAGCACCTAACACTATGGGTATTTTCCGGCATGTACTTAATTATGCTCTGGCAACATCTTGTTTCTGCCCCTATGAAAGGTTCAACTGTCCCTAGCTGCACCCTTAATTTGACTCTTGCAAAGAGCAACATCAAGGTGTATTAAGCCAGTTGTACCAGGAACCATTACTTTGGCCAGGAGCAGGTGTGATCAGAGAGGCATTTACTGGCCCTATAGGCTCATGAAGGTACACTTCTTCCTCTCTGATCCCTGATCAGCTTCGTCTGCCACCATTCTGCTGTTGACTTCCCCAAACAGCTAGAAAAAGTGATGCCTGAAATGTAACAAAAACTAATTCCTGGGCTTGAAATGTCATAATGGTGAAATGGTATAACAGGCTAAAATAGTATGACATGGAAATTACAGCACTAATCTCACCCTCCCCTTTGTCTCTTCCACAGAATCTAGATGTTATCCCAAGCTAACAGAGAAATGATATAAAGGGGCTCAGGACTCTGTCAGTAGCATAATCCTCTGAAAACTGAACAGTACAAGACCAAATTTGGTGTGGGAAGAGAAGCTGGCCAAAGAAAGGTGAAGTTCAAAAATGAGCCAAATCTGGTCAATGCAACTGAGAACACCACACAGCTGTAAAAATACAAGGTGTAGAAATAGAGAATTCCCTCTCCTTTAAGGGGGAGGGGATGGAAATCATGTAAAAAACACCATACATGGGAGCATGACATGATATAACACCTCTCTCTCTCCCCCCCCCCCCCCCCCCCCCCCCGCTTAAGACAAGGTAGACCATTCTGAGCAACCTGGCTACAGTCTCAGAAAGAAAAACATCCAGAGCAAAAATCCCTTGCAGGGGCAGCTGAGCCATGGCTCAGAATATTGCCAACTGCTCCATTCTAAGCCCCTCCCTCCTCCTTTTGAATCACATGTCCCAGAATGCAACAGAGTCAGCCTTCCTTCTGCTTTCCTGTGCACATGTACAGTCAAATGGCCACTGCTGGTGGGCTGGGGTTGGAAGGAGTTCTAATTGCCATTATCTACATGTTTTCCTTTCCTTGCTTTTGTTTTTATTTTAACTTTATTCAACTTTTTTTTTTTGTGCCTTTGAGTCAGTGTTGACTTCTGGCGACTGCCTGAACACGTCCCTACAGTTTTCTTGACAAAGTTTTTCAGAAGTGGTTTGCCCTTGCCTCCTTCCTAGGGTTGAGAGAAAGTGACTGGCTCAAGGTCACCCAGCTGCCTTTGTGCCTAAGGCAGGACTAGAACTCATGGTCTCCTGGTTTCTAGCCTGATGCCTTAACCACTACACCATACTGGCTCTCAACTTATTCAACTTAGGTAACAATAAAAAGAAAAGAAAAGAAAAGAAAAAGGAGTATAGGAAGAGGTACAGAAGAAGGAGCCTAGATATGGAAGTCCTGTAGCCAGACTTACCACATCTCTGCTGCAATGCTGTGACTTGCAGATGTTTTTTTCCCACCTACTAGTGACATGCTGAAGAGGGATAGCAGCAAAATTGGAGGAATCAATAAATTGCTTTGCTATCATGTGCTGCACCCTGATGATCAGAATGGCACTGTTTGGCAGGAAGTCAACAGACACAATAGAGGCGGGATAGGGGCTGGCAATGAGAGCAGAACATTTCATCCTCATATAGTTTAATTCAAGAATGGTGGGTAGCACTTTGACTCAGAAGTGTGGAAAAGCATAATCAGGGGCAAAATTCATCTCTCCAAAGCAAGTTGAAATCAACTGCATTTATCTTTACTTCTGCTAATCTGAAAATGAAGAGACTGTGCACCAGATTCAATAGATGCTGCCTCTGGATGATTAACAGCAGAGACAATGACAACAACCATCAGTCTGCATTCCATTTTTGGAGCTATTGGGCCTTCTGGGGTTACAAAATCTTCACCCCAAAAGAAAACTAAACAAATTGCTAAGACTCCTCTCTACATTTGCAGTACCAGTTGTGTACGTTGGTTTGTCTGCCCCAAAATGTGAGCAGCTGCTAAGAGAGGAAGTGCTGCAAAGCAGCCAAGCCTTTCCTTTGCTGTATTCAAGATCCCCTACAAACTGTGATGGAGCTAGGTTAGTATGTCAGCATTTTGCAACCTGGCATAAGTATGTGTCTGCTGGAAAGAGGCAAGGCAAACCAGGATTGAAGAAGATTGCTTTGAATCTGGGAGGTGGGGTTTAAATAAGAGTTCTCACCAACATGAACACTGTAGCTCAGCGTTGTGAAGGAACAGCTTTGCTCCAGTTTCAGATAAATCACAGCACAGACAAAATCAAACAAAACCAAACTGAACCACACCACTAAAAGGAAAGCTCAACCTTCAGTTCTCAAAGTCCAGGATTTTGCTGAAATCTTGTCTTGTTTTCTCTGAAATGTTACTATTTCCTAGATTCTGTTATGAAAAATGTGCCTAGCTTTGTCAGATGTGCTGATTTTTGTTATTAGGGCTTTAGGAAAGTTGGGGTTTGAGAAAATGGGTAATAAGGAGATGTTTTTGGAGAAAATAGGTAGTTTCCTGTGGCTTTGAGGTTCTTGCTCCTGTTGTATAAGCCCTGGGCAGAAAGCTTACTTTCAGTAATAACTCATTGCTAAGCATGAAATATTTTCATTTAGGGTTTTAAGAGCCAAATGTAAATGTGTATAATGAGCCACGAGAGAGTTGTGACAAGGCAGGGAATGGGGGTGGAAGATGCTTTAAGCAGCAGATGCAGACAAAGGTATTAGATTTCAGTCTGCAGAAAACTCAGATACAAAGAATACTGAATTGGAGGGGCCCATCTCAGAGTAGGTGTCAGATTCGAATATCCTCAACAGCTGTAACATGTTTATGAACTGAAATGAAGTCACAACCACCAGAAGTCTAGGCAGCTGTCATCTCCATGGGTCCCAGAGTGGGGAGAAGGAATCTGTATGAAATAAAAGTTCTGATTGGGAGATGTATTTCACATTTAAAAAGTGAAATAGGAGTTGATTGAGTTTGGGCCACCTACTTTGTACCATGCAAAATTAACTTGAGACATTCGGTAAGAAGGTTCTAGGGATGAATGAAAACTACACAGTAGTTTGGAAGAGTGGAAGTGCACTTGCATTCTTCACTTATTCTGCAGTGTGTCTAGGAAAAGTGGCTGTGTGTGTGTGTGTAAAAAAAGCCAAGACAGTGGCCACCACCAGACGATCAATGTCCTGCTCCTTCTGTAAAGTATTGCCTGTGTTACCCATATAAAAAAGAGGGACAGAACTTTGATTAAGCCACTGTGGCCACCATCTTGACTTTCGGTACAGAGTAAAGAGGATGATCTGAGAGAGGAAAGATTCATTACCAAGGCAACCAGTAGATAAACACCACTTAAGCCCGAATGAAGAGGGAAGGTTATGAAAACATCTCAGACAGGCATCCCCTAATTCACATGAATATAAAAGAAGTGAGGAGGGGAAACACATCCAGACCTGCAAGATTCTTTTTAGCCAATCTTAATAAAAGTAGTTTGAGGTGCATATGGATTCTGTTTCTTAGTCTGGTTTACCCTGCACTGCTGACACTTTTTAATATCCCTTCACCTCATGCCTCTAGCTAGGGAGCTGTATCCCTAACCACACTATGCATTATATAAAGAAGTGTGTCCAGGTGGGGAAGATGACATTGGATGCTACCTGCAACTGTCCCAGACTGGCTGGAACATTTATGGTTTAGGGTGAATCATTCTGACTCAGAAAGCATTATCTCAGTAAAACTGGGCTGGCACATGATCCTAGTCAAGATTGCTGTGATAGTGTCTGAGTCTGTCTATCAATCATCTCTTTCTTGGAGGCAGCAAAGTACACAACCAAATAAAACCAGGTTCAGCAAGAGAAGCAGGCTAGGTCCCTCCACAGCAGAGCATAGCAGGAAGCTGCTGCTGCAAAGAAACTTGCCAGTCTTGCAGTCGTCTTTCCTCTGCTTAACTAGTTATATCCTGTGTCTGCTTCAGATCCATCTTCCTTATTGAGGACATCACTATTTGCTATGGTGGTAGGGCCAGAGCATAAGAATCATCAATTTAGGAAGATCCCCTCAAAGGGTAAGAAACTGGAGAAAGAAGAAAGTATGTTGACTGCAATCTGTCAAAAATATAGTTGATCTATAGGGCAGGGCTTAATCTCAGAGCAGATCCTCACTTCTTGCTTGGCCCCTCTCTAGTATGGGTCAGCTATTGCTTCTTGAGTTGAAGAACAGATGATGTTGTCTACTTCTCACTCACAGTTTATTGCAACCCATGCCTGTGTTTTCCAGCTTTGATTCAACCCTGCTGTTTTCCAACCTGAGCTGTTCTAATTTTGTTGCAATATAGTAGCAGCTCCCATTCTGGACACAGCCATCACCTCCAGTGGCTGGTCCTGCTGTATGCAGCCATTTTGTCCTGGGTTGCTGGACTGCTACGTTCTCCACATTTTATTATCATCTTGTAGTTGATCCAATGATGGCTTATTAAGTCACTAAATATTCTCAGCCCTAGAAGCTCATGGCCCATTCATCTCTCTGAAGGCACTCTTTGGCTACCTGCTCCAACTAGGTGAAGTGTGCCCTCTTTGCTTTCCCATTCTCTGCCTACCATTTTGCAAAACTTCTATTTTCTTTCCTTTTTTTAAAAAAAATACATGTTTAGGTTGCATAAGAACATCACTACTTTGTTTCTGTGAAGCACAACTATCATTTCTTATTTGCTTCAAAGTTTTTGTGGAGCTACAAAGGAATGTAGCAGCGAAATAACAACCTGTTCCCCAGTTGGTTTGATTATTGTAGTATCAGAGAAGTGATGGTATCATATAAGGGAAAAATAAAAAAAAAAAGTTTCTCCATTAGTGCCAAAGGAGCAGTGTGGGAAGGGTGTGTGAAAGTACCTGTTTGTGCAAACATCTGAGAAAGCAAAGGAAAGGCACAGGGAAGAGCGAGGAAGGAACAATCCAAAGGTAGGTACTGATAGACCAGTACACATGGTTGTCAGCTGTTCAAGGTAGGCCAGGTCAAGAAATGGACATCACAGAGAATACAGGAATTCTATTTTGTTGTTGTAGGATATAATAATAGAATCTTGAAAACCTGCCAGAGTTTGATTCTGCTCTCTCTTATACCAAACAAAGTCAAGGCAAGATTATTTTGAGTCTCTTTCTCCTGCTTCCTCCTTTTCTGGGACAAGGTAGTTGTTGATGTTCATTTACTGATTCTCCTAAGGACACTTCTACAAGAGGAGCCAACCAACTTTGCCTTCCCTGTGCGGATTGGAAGGGCAAGAAGCAGAGGAAGGACCAGTCAGACCTTGCAGTAACTATAATCTGGACTGAGCACCAGCTCAGCCTGGAATCCACACTTGGTTTATGAAACAGAGAGGAGCAATATGGGAGAGAAGTAGGTTAGGCTGCTATATAGAAGCGACCTTAATCTCACTACTGGAAGGATCAACCAGGTATTCAAGAGGAGATTGTTTCCAGAGTTGCAGACACTGCTGCAGCCCCAATTAGTAATGTCTTGTATGGTTAAAACTGTTCCTTTAGGACTTGAAATACAGAAGGTGTGCTAGGGAGGGGGATAGCAAAACAAAATTAAAACGTTTGTGTCATGCTGCAAACAACACACTGAATAAATAGTGTCCCTTTTTTTCCTGATTCTGACATATTGGCTGCTATGTAGATGTTTTGTATGTGGTTTCAAAGAATCTAATTTACGCAAGGAAAAAAAAAAACCATGTAATTCAGTGGGGCAAAGATCATTTTTGGCCTAGTTCTTAAGCTCTAAGGGTGCTCAATTTGAGACCTTGCTATCTATTTACATTTTAAAATATTTGAATTACATTATATTCATTTATTCATGCTTTAATTTGTTTCATTGTCATTTTAATTGTTGTTATGGCCAGGGATCTCAAAAGCTGGATGTGTCCCAGGCCTCTCTGGATCTCTATGAAAGTATTTCAGAAAATAAACTATTCTGGTCTTTAGCAGCATGCAAATAATAAGGTGTCTTGGAGAATCAGTGATTTTCAGGAAACTGAGGAAGTTACGGATGGAAAGTGAAAAGCTAAAGAAATTCATAATCATTTCTGATAACAGCTATTAAGACTGTGCTAATATTCAGGGGAGAGCTTCATTTTGATGAAAGCTCCACTGAAGCAACCTCTTGGAACTGCTTCAGAAAACAATGTAGTATAGCTCCTTTGCTTCTAAAACTGAAGTGAAAAAGTCACACTGATCCCTTTCATCTGCCCCAGTTTGTCTCCTCCTGCAATTCTGGTAGCCAGAAGAGGCTTCCATTCAGCTCCTGGAAGTACAAGTTTTTTCTGGCCATCAGAACTGCCAAGCAAGGCCTCAAGGTGATGTAAAATACCTCCTCAAGAAAAATCACGTCATCTCTTTGCCTCAGTGAGGACAAACCAGCTGATCCGCACAGTCCTAATAAGTACATATGAGTAATTTGTGCAATGTGTAACTCTGTGAACCTTAGTGCAGTATTCCTGACACCCTAGGTTGGGGTCAGTGGCTGAGAGGCATTCTACTTTAGAGTTTGCAGGGCTTTGCTTTAGAAAAGAGTGAGGGAAAATGGCATTTTTAACAATGCAGGCACCAAGATTGGCAGGAAAAAAAATCAGGAAAAAGGAAAGAACTGCTTTTTATTGCCTTTAGCTATA
The DNA here is from genome assembly GCA_030867105.1 of Liasis olivaceus. Taxonomy (NCBI): domain Eukaryota; kingdom Metazoa; phylum Chordata; class Lepidosauria; order Squamata; family Pythonidae; genus Liasis; species Liasis olivaceus. The sequence goes on along the minus strand of CM061349.1, from coordinate 133,321,403 downwards.
TAATATTTTGATGTACTTCAAGGGGTTTAAATTTGCAACTTCCCTTGTGCTGTTGCTCAATATTTAGTTATGCAATCAAAGTACCAAGTGAAGGGGAAGAGAATTCACCTGGACATTAAACAAATGACCAGAGGAAGGCAGAGAACATATTTATATAACAAATTTGCAGTGGTACCTGTGCACTGATAACCAAATATAGCTCCTGATGTGTTCAAAGAGGCTCACTTCCTAATAAGAGTAGATAACAATCTAATGGTGGAGTCATTGTATATATTTCCCTGGGAGTAAATTATTTTGACCAGTGTAAAATATAGCTTCAGTAGCCCTACCCATGGCTGGGGTATAAAATGCTATGCATGTTTACTATATACTTCCTTTTGTGTATATTCGAATTTCAGCATAATAGATAGTTTTCCAGTTCGAGGGAACAGGGGCTTCTGATTATTCAAAATTCAGAAATGTCTAAGTATCCAAAATTATTTAAGGGAAATTTACAGTCCAAAGCTTGTTTTATTTCTTTATTTAATTAATTTATATGTCACATTATATAGCCATGCACCTCACACAAAGGGACTCTGGGCAGTGTATGACAATTAACATTTGGAATTGAACAGCACAGGACAGAATTTGAAATTAAACTATGTACAAATGATGAGCACATAATTGCTAAAATGTATAAACTTTTGTTGAAATTTGAAATGGAAGAACTTTATCCAAGAACTTTCTAGATAGTTTATTAATGACTTTTAGTCAACTGAATCTCAGACCAGTTCAAATCAAATGCTGCTATGTTTGAATGATGAACCTCAGATATAGAGAACTGTTGGAACAAGAGTGCAGAGAATATAAGATGAAATCAAGAGATCAATTGATTGCAAAGGGATGTAGCTTTCAACAGTTTTAATGTGCACAGTTAAGAGAAAGATTTAAGTTGGATAACAGGACATTTGGAATTGAATGGCAAAAGGCAGAATTTGCAATTGAGCTATGTACAATTGATGAGCATGTAATGTGTAAGAGCATTATTCAAGTGAGCACAAATGCATTGTAGCAACCCAGAACAGCAGAAAAAGTAAAAAGACAACCTATACAACATCTTTCAACAAAATGGATATCCACACAACTTTATCAAAAAGTGCCTGACCACTCAACCTACTACAACACAACCCACACAAGCTATGAAAAGGATCACACTGCCATACATCAGAAATGTCTCAGAAACCACCAACAGACTATTACAACCACATGGCGTCTCTGTAGCACACAAACCAACAAAATCACTCCAAAATATCTTAAGTAAACCAAAAGACCCAGTAGCACAAGAATTAAAAACAGGAGTCATCTACAACATACAGTGTAAGGACTGTAACAAACACTATGTAGGACAGACAGGCAGAAGATTAGCAGAGCGTATCCACAAGCACCAACTAGCAGTCAGAAGACATGATGAAAACTCCTTAATCTCACAACACATGGACAGACTGAACCATAGTTTTAACTGGGAAACTGTCAGCATTTTAGACCAAGCTAAATCCAAAAATGCAAGAGAATTCTTGGAAGCTTGGCATTCAGACAAGGCAGCAATTAACAGACACATAGAGATAAACAGCATCTACATACTATTCAAAAGAGACGAAAGATCAGAAGATCGCCTCACCAGCAATCATCACTCAGACAAGCAAAGGTTACCACCAGGCACACAATCAAGCAGTAAAGATATGCTAACCAAAGAACTACTAGAGGAGCAAAACAAAAACCCCACCCCTACCAGCACTGGCAAGGCAGGCCATAGCACATAAATAGAGAGCAAACCCTATCCCATTTTAGCACTGAAGATGTTACCTAGCCGGGTAATGAAATGTTTGCAAGAAAAGAACCAAGCTCAGAGAACCCTAAGGACTCCACAATATTTATTTATTTATCAAACTTATCCCTGCCCATCTCCCCCCAATGGGGGACTCTAGGTGGCTTATAGATTAAAACAATAAATAAATACATAGTTAAAATTTATATAAAAAACCCACATTTACACAGAGTAGAAGGAAGAGGAAAATATAAAGGTACTTCAAATTTATGTTGGAAATGTGGAAAACACAAAGGGTCATTTTATCATGCTTGGTAGACTTGTAAAAAAGCTAGAAAATTTTGGGTTCAAATACACACACTGATACAGAGAATTTAAAAGATTAATATTCAATTGACTATTATATGCACAGAGATGGAAAGACTCTGAAATACACACAATGGAGGAATGGTTGGTGAAGAGGACAGAATTTACAGAGATGGCAAAATAGACTTGGTTGATTAGAGAAAAGACAACAACTACATTTGTCATTTGTTTATGGACATTTTGCTGAAAATGGAAAAAAAAATGAATTTGTGATTTAAGGGTTTGATAGAAAGGAAAGAATATGCAAAGAAGGGAGCCACGAAGTAACCTTAGAGAAAGATGATAAAATATAAATACTTTTATAACTGCTGTAAAGAAGATCAGAAGCCACTTCTTTCTTTCTTTCTTTCTTTCTTTCTTTCTTTCTTTCTTTCTTTCTTTCTTTCTTTCTTTCTTTTCTTTCTTTCTTTCTTTTTCTTTCTCTCTCTCTCTCTCTCTCTTTCCTTCCTTGTCTTTTTCTTTTATTTCTTTTCTATTTACTTAGCACTTTTCTTTTACTTTTCTTTACTTACCTTTTACTTTAAATTTGTATTTTTATTTACTTTGTAAAAAACTTTTTTTTAATGAAAATTAATTGAAAAAAATGAACCTCAGAAACAAGATATTGTTACTTTCAGATTTTGAATCTCAAATCTGAGTTGGATTTTGACTTATTCCCATACCGCTAATTGTTATATGCTGAGATAATGGATGGAAAAGTTTTGGCCCTTCTCATAATAGAAATCGTATTATTCTTGTTGTTACTCTATGCAATTGTTTTTAAGATCAGGAGTCTGCAAATTGTGTCCCCCACACTTCTAAATAGCATTTGTGGAATCCTCCAATTAAAAGTGCTTGTATGGGCCTATCTGTCCAGCCATCCTTCCCTCTATCTAAAATAAAAATGGACAAAATCTCTTTCAATGAGATGTCAGCTTTCTCATACAAAATGAAGTTTCTGACTTTTGTTTTTGGTGCAGGATTATGTGCTCAGCTGACTTCTCTGATAGACATTTAACAGATTTTCCCTCTTTTTTATTCTAACTGATGTAAAGATCCACCAGAAAAAAAAATGGATACAAAAGTTAGCTATACAGAACTATACAGTAACTGTGCTGGAGGCATAGAAAGGGCATTGCAGAGAACTCTGGAAGCTATGGTGGCACGGGAGAAGTCCTGTGTCTTTCAGTAGTTCATTAATGCATGATTCTGACAATCCCTGGTGTTGTATACCGTCCTTTTGGGGGGGGGGGAGTTCTTTCCTTTATTATCTTTTTGTTTTGGTGCCATTACTAATCTTTTCTGGTTTAGATGTTCATGAAGTTGCTAAGGTAACATACAGCAACTGTATAGAATATGGGGATCATAACACAGACGATAGGTAAACATAGAAACAACGGAACAAATTGATTTTAATTAGATAACTAAAAAGTGGGTTTTAAACAGGTTCATCTACTTGTGCAAATTACCTATATCCCATTAATACTAGCTTACTTGGGCCCTAAAAATATTCCTAACCTGTCTCTCTAAGGAGACATTTTTAGGCTTGGACTCTGCACTTCCCTCTGACCTGTCCTTCCCCCTACTTCTCCCAAATTCATCTTCTCCGTCTCTTGCTGGAATTCAACCTGGGAGGTGATGCCCAGCATTGTCATTCTTTGATTGGCGGTTCCACCACACTTCATCACACCTCAGTGAGAATACAGTTATATAACTCTTTTGGAAACAACTGGAGTAATACTTGAGTTGAAGTGTTCATGGGGATTTTTTAATTGTTCATGATGTAGAATTAAAAGGTTGTGTTCTTAAGGGTCTTTTTAAAAAATCTTTATGCATATATTTTAACTTTATTTACTGTCAAAGAGCAAAAGAGAGTAAGTCTCTCAGAGTCAGTAATGATTGGAACAGTATATAAACACAATAAATGAATGATAACTAAATACACGTGCCCTCAAAATAATATATATGGCCCTCTGAAGCTGCTCCAACCTAAATTTGACAACAGGGTTTCCCACTATTTTGGGGTGGGAAAGACTTGATAACTAGAATAGGCCCTAGAAATGGCTTCATATTTCTTAAAAAGATAAACAGAAGTGCCAGAATTCCCACTTAAAATTTCAGAAAAAAGAAAAAAGAAAAAAAGAGGAGAAAATCTTGGCTCTGTCCACATACTGAATGCATCCTCCTGCAAAATGTTAGGAACAACTCTCAACCATCAAAAATTTGCTCACTCCTCTTTTACCTAAACCTGAAATCCTTCTAAATGAAAAATAAGTATCTCTCCTTTCCCTCCCACCCAAAATCACAATTCATAATACTTATGTTATCAGCCTAACATTAACAGCTTCATCAAAATCTAAATTCTCAGGAGAAATGAAAATCATGGAACTAAAAGTATAATATAAATAATTGTCAATACACTTTCAGATCTGATATTTTGTCACAATATACATGCCCCTTTTTAATTTCATTTATTGTGGAAGAACCCATAGCTCAGTACCATGATGTCAACTTTGCATGCAAAAGGTCACCTTTTTGGATCCTGGCATTTCTCCAGGTAGCAGATGATTGATGTGATAAACTTGTGCGAAACTACAACTTACAAAAATCAAATGGAAGCAACTTGAAGTAGAATTAACTCTTTAGATTGTAATGGCAAGAACTTGTTACTGAGTTGTATCATCTAAGTTATGTCACAACCTCAATATGGTTAGGTTTCTTGAGTGCTCTTTCTGTTGAAATAGGTAAGGGTTTCATTTAATTCTAACATGACTGGGGAGGCATTTATTTAGTTCAGTGGCAAAGCACATTCAGTCCCCTGCATCTTCATTTGGAAAGTTCAGGAAGCAGCTCATGGGGAAGATGACCAGCAGATTGAGTTTAAATTTCTAACAAAGAGAGATCAGTAGGCTGATCATAGTTCCCCTGTTCCTTTATAATCATTACCATATTTACCACCCACCTTTCTTCCAAGGTGAGCATTTACAGAGAAATATGTTCATAACAGTGGTTTTTTTGTTGTTGTTGTTATTGATATGATTATTTTTCAGTTAATGATGAATTGGACCCTATGTGTATTGGAGTATTTCATTCTACTTTTTAGGAATGCATGAATTAAAATTGTTTGGTTCTGTCTGGAGATGGTAGCATAAAGCAGCTGGCTGCATGCATACAGTGGTACTGCTTGCCAAACTTTGACAGTGCTGATGATCTGTTTGTGGAGTGGAAGCAAGAGGGTGCCCCTGATTGCCACCCGAAGAAGTGCTGTTGAAAGTGTCAGCACAAACCATCTGAATAAAACAACAAAACCAAACCATAACCGTGTTCACATGTGGACACTTAATTAGTTGATTTCAGCATATAATTCAATGCATCCTAATTTACAGCACAATCATGCAAAGGATTACTCAGAAGTAAACTTTATTGTATTCAATGATAATTGCTCCCATGTAATTATGTAGTATGTATTATGAGGCTTTTATCTGGAACCTGCCCAATCTACCGTAGTGATTCCAATCCTTTGATAGAAAGGTGTGTGCCTCCCCGCTTTTCAGGCTCCATTCTCATTTAGTCTGGATGGATAGGAAAGCTTTCAGAATAGCTTGAGCTCAAGGGCACATGGGGAGGTAGCAAAACCATAGGAAAATGGGAGGAGGTCCTATTAGGTGGAACCAAGTCCTATCCCATGATGTAGCAAATATCTGTAGCAAAATGTTAGATTTTAAACTCAGATTGAAAGTGCATAAACGGAAGTTTGAAAGATCAAGCCCTGTTTGTTGAGGTTTTCATGTGCCCTGAAACAACCTGGCAGAATGTTAAACCACTCAACTTCAATTAGGCACTAGTGTGACGTTGTGGATAATATAGAATGATGACACACCAGTCTTTCACTTCGGCTCATGCTGTGAGACTTCACTTCTCTTGAAAACCAAAGAACAGGCTCAAAATGCAGCCTTTCTTAAGCATAGACTATCCCTGAGGTGTGTGATATACTTGGCATCCGTGAGGGCACTTGGCATTTGTAGTCACTTACTGACAGTTGTGGGGAAGGTCCTGCATCCCTTCTTTGTGGCTTTCATTGCTTCAGGGGAATGTAGCTATTCCAGACTTAATAAAATGTCTAAACTAAACATTCATACATTTTTAATATCTTTCAAGCAGTAATCAATTGCATTTTTGTAAAAAAAAAAAAAAAAAAAGCATATAAAAGTTTATGAGGGCTTCAGCTTGCTCTGAAACCTGACACCTGAAACTGCCGGCAAAGGCTAATCTGAACAAATCCAAAAGGAAAGCCTTGTAATCAAGAATGCTTTGTGAAAATATCAGCTTTTGTGGTGCTGAGTCAGCTGTCTTGGGCCCAAAGTGATATTGTCAAGCATTAATAATAACTCCAAGAAAAATGATGTTTCAATCAGTCCATTTTCAAACACAGATCAGTGTATTCAGCCTAACTCAATATCTCTCTTTTAGCTGATGAGCCTGACTGGGCTTTGGGCAGGAAGATATTCTGCTGAAGTCAGAAAATCTTTTTTTTTTCTTTCTGCTGCTTACACATGAGCCTCTAGTCAAAACTTTAGTAGCGCTCCATTTTCTAAAGTAACAGACTTAAAAACGTCTTTGTTCTGTAGTCATGACAACTTTTGTCAAATAGGTTTGAATACTAGGTAATTGGTTCATGTCAAGACAGTTTTCCCTGTTCCAGAATTTTCAATTGCTAGAAATAACATTTGCCTCAGAATGGAGGCATAATTTAGTCATAATGTCATGTGCGCTTTTAACTGAAAGAAAACCCACTAAGATTTATGCAAAAACCAAAGCCTCACCTTTGCAGCCGAGAGAGAAAGAGAGAAAGAAAAGAAAAGAAAAGAAAAGAAAAGAAAAGAAAAGAAAAGAAAAGAAAAGAAAAGAAACCTGGTTTATATAGACAGCTCTGAATGGTGTATACAGGTAGCCCTCATTTAGCAACTAGAATTGGGACTGGTAACTTGGTGATTAAGTGAAGCAGTTGCTAAATGAAACTGCAACTCTGCTTATGATCTTACTTCAGCTTTCCTTGGCTTTACAGATCTGTGAAGGTTGTCAACGCGAGGATTTGTTGCAAAGTTAGTTTTTTTTATTAACACTGTAACTGCAAACAGTTACTGTATGAGGCAGTCGCTAAACAAGGACTACCTGTATGTCCCAGTTAGAACAAATTTGTATTAATTCCATTTGATGTAATAGGCTGTGTAAATCATTACGTCTTTGAAAGTGTCTGAGGGATGTTTTACCAATAAAGACAGCAGTTTCTGATGTTGCTAAAGAGCCCCTTTCAAGCAACCAGTCATTACAGCACCTGTAAAGCTGTGTCCATTCATAGTTTTTGAAATATAAAACTGTGAACTCCCACCACCATGAAATGTCTGGCATGCTAAACAATGTTTGCAGCAACTTAAGTCCTTACTATTCTTCCAGCAGTAGAGTTCCATTGTTAAATGTTATGGTATTTTTTGAAAGGAGGTGTCATATTTAATTTGACCTTTCACATTTGAGACAACATAAAATAATTATACTCTCAATATATCACATATATTTTTCTTATGATTATCTTTATGCACTGCAGGAATGCAAGCAGTGAAATTTTTGAGGTGGAATCCATAAGAGAACATGCATGTATGCAATACAACCCTTCCCGAAATGGTATTTTTTTTCTGCATTTTTTGTTAAAGGGTTTGACAGTTTTGTCTGCTGTGCATGATATCTACAATTACACAGCTGATCAGGGGAATGCGCAGGAATAGATTAGGAGGTTGATCACCTCTAATTTTATCATGCTGGGATAAAAGGCCGTAAATATCTAACATCATCTTTCTTGTATATCTATTCATTTTTAGGAAAAGTTTCTGACATCACTTCACTGATCAATAGCAACAAAATGCCTTTTGGTAAGGTACCTTTAAATGATTTTGGCCTTATCCCCTGTAGTGATATCATACATCACTGCCACGATGCATGGAACTTTCAGAGGATGGTGATAAAGGTGGTACTACTGCTGCTACTACTATTGTATTTTTGTTGTAGGTAACATAGTCCATAATCTCCCTGGCTGATAAGCAGATTGAACAAGCGGATGATTAGCTAACCAATGACTCAGTAAACAAAATGTGAAAAATGCATTATTGGATGCTCAGTAGTAAATGCAGAGTTCCAGTTGCAATTGTAACATAGTTTTTGCAACAATGCATAGTCTACAGGTACTCCTCAAATTATGACATTCATTCAGTGACTGTTTGAAGTTATGATGGCACTGAATGAACGGTACTTATGCCAGATTCCTGAAGTTATGGCTTTGCAGCACCCTGCGGTCATGTGATCAAAATTTGTGTGCTTAGCAGCCCTTCCACACTTACAACCACAGGGGCGCTTCAACTCCCTCCACCTGCCTCTTTCCCCCCATCTGTGCCCTTCTGGAGCCCTGCACAGCAGCACTCCTTAGTGGTGGCAGTGCTGGGGCTGAAGTAGAGACCTGGGGCCTTAAGAGGCCTGGGGCCTTAAGCAGTCTCAACTGGCCACCACTACCCTTGGGCCTCTACTTCAGCCCCCGCACTGCTGCAGAGTGCCGCCTGAAGTCCCGCACCATGGCCAGCCACCCCAGCACCACAGCATAAAGGCCCAGCTGCCCTCACTGCCCTGCACATCACAGGCTCTACCATGCCCAGCTGACATTTGCTGTCTTCCTCCCACTGCTGATGAGGTATGCCCAGCCACTTGTACTGTTCTCCAAATAGCATGCACCCTGCGCCCTCCTTCCCTGGCCTCCCTGCACTCGTACAGCTCACATGGCACCCCAATTCATGCACAGCTTGTGCCAGGCCCCTGAGGGCCTCCCTTACCTCCCTGCAGCACCTCTGTGCTCCTTACCTGGAACTCCTGCCACTTCCTGCTTAATGACCTGCATGTCTTGGGTTACAATGACAACTGAGACTGCCTGGATTGCCAATGGTAAGCAATGCGGTCACGTGACATACTTTATGACTGCATCACTTACTGACAACAATCCCAGTCCCAATTGCTGTCATAACTCAAGGACTACTTGTATTCAGTATACAAAAACTGCCTTCATTTGAATTCAGGGAAAAAAAGTTTATTCTATATATTTCTGGTTATTAACTCTCAAAAAATAAAGAAAAGAAAATGAATGTATTGTCGTTTAAGTTTAAACTTTAAATAAAGTTTAAACTTTATTATTCTCTACATAAGGTAAAATCTTTGCAGATACTACTAAAAATTGTGGCATAGCGACAGGATGTATTCTAGCTGTACAGAGGGGAGACAATGAAAACAATAAAGTATGATCTCACTTAATTCTCTATTGGTGGTCAGAAAAAATAAAATTGCATGCTTGTGGGAGAGAGAAATACAGCACTTCTAAAATCACAAATAAGTTAAATGCCAAAGCAGTATTATTGAATCACTCACATTATATTAATCATAAAAATTTGTTGGGTTTGGGTTAAAATAAATATTTGATCTGCTATACAATAAGCATTGATTGATTTCTTACCCCCCTCTACAACTCTCCAAAATGAGGGTTATGTCGCAGAATGGCTTATACAGAACAGTAATAAAACATTCCTGCTGTCAAGTTAGTAATCTAAATTGTAATACTTGTAAACTAAAACACAGTGGTCCAAAGGATGTGATCCAAAAGGTAAAGGGATTAGAAAGGAGGAGGGGAACAACCCCCACCCCACAAACTTAGGCACTAGTTTCACAGTGTTTGGTGGCTACAAATTCAGCAAATTTGAGACTGAATTGGTCTGAATATAACAGAGAGCATTTTCTTTCCCTCCTTCTTCTGGCGTCAGCAATAGCAGTTAGAGTAGTGTCCACGCGGATGGGCAAGAAGCTGCTGCTTTCATCAGAATGACCAAAGCAGTATTGTGACATCATGAGGCAAGCTCCACCTCTTTTTTATGTGCATGGTGAAAAAGGGGAGGAGCTTCAGCAGAGTAGTGAAAGCAGCAAGCTTCTATGGATGCCACTCTGTAATTAATAAAAGAAAGGAGTGGGAAAGTCTCTGCATGGGAACTCTGTTTGGATGTGACAGAAGATACCTGACTGCTTCTGCTTCTTGTTCTTATAATTCAAAATGGTTTTCAGCTGGAATGGTACATGGGTTGGTTGGAGGGTACCTTTTTGCTGCTTCCAGGAACCCAGTTTTCTTTCATTAAAATGACCACTTCATAGAAAGTCAAGCCAGTTTCTACTAATTGGTTCTAATTTTTTCCCCTAAAATTGTATAATAGAACAAAGGTTTAATAAGATCATGGACAACACAATATCATTTCTCATTCACCCAGTTTTTGCTATCAGAAAAAAAAAATAAGCATTTCATTTCCTTCTGCTAGTTCAAATAGAAGATTTAGATAAGAAAAGGGCATCTCAGTAGGAGAAATGTGATCAGAAGTAAGACAACAATAGTTCAGTCAATATTTTAAGTAGTATACAATCAGTTCTGAATTGTCTGCCTGCCTGCCTGCCTGCCTGCCTGCCTGCCTGCCTGCCTGCCTGCCTCTATCTATCTATCTATCTATCTATCTATCTATCTATCTATCTGTCAGGTTTAGCCCATGAAACTCCAGGAGACAATACAGATTCAATCCAGTAAGGTTTATTTGGCTTAGCCTATACAGAGAATCTTCCCAGACTGAGAACAGTTCCCAGGGTCAATCCGTAAACACTCCTAGCATTCCTCAGGGAGGGGCCAGTCTCATCCTCTTATCTCTCCCTTGCTGTTCGGGGGATAACAGTACATGCTTGACCCCCCCTTGCCTGGCCGTTCTCTGCCCACACTCTCACATCATCCATCCATCCATCCATCCATCCATCCATCCATCCATCCATATCTATCTATCTATCTATCTATCTATCTATCTATCTATCTATCTATCTATCCATCCATCCATCCATCCATCCATCCACCCACCCACCCACCCACCCACCTACCTAATCAAGTGCTGCGGCCAAATAGCATCTAATAACAGTCCAAACAACAGTGAGCAAATAATGAATGTGGAGGTAAAAATAGCAATAAATAGCAACAATAAATATTCAGCAAAACCAAGAAAAAGCCACAGCAGCACCAGAAAAATCCATGGAACTGATTAAAGCATAACATTCTATATATGGAAGGCCAAGATATAAAGATACATTTTTAAAACAAGACAAAGGAGAGGCAGGTTGAACTGCTGGGTAAAGAAATTCTGAAGTGATGGACCTGCCACCCAAAATGCCATAGTGCAAATGAGCCTCCTTTGAGCACCTGACAGAAGCCTCGTTGCATCTTACTAGACCTGTGGCAATTTCCTTCAAAGACATCCCCATGTAGCACATGTCACTGTACGCTAAGTTGGGAAGTAATGGATAATAGTAGCCAGGTCTTAACTGTCTAAGAAAGGGGGTCATTGATATAGGCACTCCTCACTTCTGTGTTGAACTGAGCACTCAAAACTGCATGAAGTAAAAATGCACCCCAAGCTATGAATCTGCTCTCTAAGGAAAAATAACTCCCTCAAGAGCAGGAAGGGCCACTTCTATCTGGTTGAGGTCTTCCCCAACTATCATACCCTCTGACTTGTCTGGATTCAGTTTTAACCTCTTTACCTCACAATCTGATCCAAAGCAGGGGCCTGTCAGGGAGCTCATTTCATCTGATGACACTGAATACTACAACACCTGACAATCGCTCCCCACATAGACGTTGAACAGCACAGGAGAAAGAATAGAATCCTGTAGCACAAAAACTATAAGATGGAACAATATTCCCCCAGTGTCACCTTTTGAAACCTGCCCTCTAGGGAGTAGAGAGCCACAACAAAATCGAGCCTCTGATCCCTGACCTAAGGCAATCCAGAAGGATACCCTAGCCACTTAAAACCTGGTCAAGGAGCACAAACAGTAATACCTTACTCTGTCGTGCATGGCCTAAAACAAAGAAACGAACAAAAAATAGATCTAGAAAACTTTCTTCCAGGGTGCTTAGAGTCAATTTGCCACCATATACTCAACTATCTTGGCAAGAAAATGTAAGTTAGACACTGGTATCTAACAGTTGTTAAAGAACGAGGGATTGAGCGAAGTTTTTGTTTTAAAGAGGAGATGAACCACTCCTGCCTTCAAGGCAGGTTGTCATCTCCCAGGCTGAGGGGTGAATTAATAACTTCCCTTAATATTAATATTTCCCTCAACATGTTGTTTCCCTCCACAACCAACCAAGAGAAAGCAAGGTCCGAAGAACATGTAGTGGGTTGAACCCTCCAAACTCTCTCTTCACATCCTTATAGTGAACAGAAAAAGATTCAACAGTACAAGACAATTCATTGGCCTCATCCTAACCAATGTGGATAAAGATGACATGACTCTCTTGGTAAATACAAGCACCTTTGTCAAATATTCCATAAAGCCTTCACAGTTTGCTATGGGACCGTCCACAACTCTCTTGTGTTGAGTCAGATGCCATACCACCCAGAAGAGCTCCCTTAGGCAATTTCCACCAGATGCAGTGGAGGTAGAGAAAACCTTTTTTTTCTTCACTTCCACAGTGTAGGCTGTCCAATGTGCTCTAAGCTGTGCCCAGTCATATTTGCTTGATTCCTGCCATATGTGCTCTAGACATCTGCCTGCCCACTTCATTGCTCACAGGCAGAAGTAATTTAAGAAACACACTGTCAAGGGACTACGACAACTGATCATTCCAATCTGTCACCAAAGCTTCAACTTAGGGATTGTTGCATCACAACATTTCTCCCATTAGTGACTTCTAGAATTCCATTGAATCCAGAAGATGTTGTAAGTGGGCATCTACTGATTGTAGAGCTGGAGTCTCTCTGAACAATAGAATGCTTCATTAACTCCAACTTGCATTTAATCAATGATTAAAGTTTCTTTTTCAAACATTTTCCCCCTTTACTTGCAGAAACTCAGCTCTTCCCCAGTAAAATAATCCATTTGTAGGATCCTTCAAAAATCTGGGCATCTCCAAACTTTTATCTCTTACTGAAGGGTAGGCCTTGGTGAAATTCAATGAGTTCATGTTTTGTCATAGCTTCTAACCTTTTCTGTAGTGTAGCAAGTCCTAGGCTTCTTTCTATCATGCATAGAGTGAACTAGTTGTGGTGAATAGTGGCAACGTGCTAAATTTTGCTGGAGTCATGCCTTCTTTGGGTCTGTGCCTGCCTTGTGGAAGAGCATCCGCCAGAGATCCAGATGGCCCTGATCCTGTTAGTCCTTTGTCAGACTTTGAAGACCTGGCTGTTCCTCCAGGCTTTTGGGCCAGGCAGTTAGGTGAGTTCTGCTGGTGATGTGGCTTGGTTTGGGTTTTTTTTGTTTCACTGGGGCATCATGCGTTATTACTGTTATGATGGTTTTAATTTTTGTGTGCAGCCCAGAGTGACTGCTTGAGATGGGTGGCTCTATAAATCAAACAAACAAACACATACTAGTATTTCCCTTTGCATTCAAAGATTAGTTTAAAAATGGGCAGGTCTTGGACTTTCCTTAATCTTCTTCCCCAGCCAGGGTGCTCTGATTACATATGTCTTGTTTTTAGTGGATGAGCAAATGGATTGTGTATGAACGATCTATACATGTGTATGTGTTGGGAAAACAGCTAGCTTTTATTTTCTTTCTGTAGAGGGGAGTTGGACACCTATCCTGGCATCTATTGTGTCCTTACTTTCTTCCCAAATCCTTTTTAAAGGATTTTCTTTGCCAGTTGCTATTAGTGCTGGCACTCTTTCTTACCTTGAGCAAATAGCAGGTGGGGACATTTACAGAGGGAAGGCACACAGTTCTGTGGATTGTGCCATTGTGGACCAATCAAGACATAGAAAGACATCTCTCAGGATAACAACAGTATGGATAAATCATTCCCAAGGTGTTCATTTTATGGCAGTATAGTCCGGACTGGGTAGCAATTGGAATGTTTGAGCAGAAAAGCCCTTCAAGTTTGATTAGCAAAGAAAGAGGTACATTTAGGACCCCAGGCTTTGTTAGCCACTGGCTAAGTTACTAAAAGCAGCCATTGTAGATAAATATTTAAAAAGAGGAAAACTATTTGTGCTGTGAACCTCCTCGCTTGCCAAGCTGTTTTTTCCCCTAAAGAAATCATGCTTATGACAAATATGACATTTGCGATTCATGCAATCCCATGAAAAAAGGGAAACGACAGCTCTTTCTATATTTACTCAGTTTTCTTCGTTTCTCATTTGGCCAGCCTTCCTTAAAATAAAGGTTTTTGTAATACAGAAATATTGCTGTGTTTACACTGGGCATTTTATTGCTATTGGTTTCACCATTTTGCTCCTCCAGGGTATAAAACCCATTAGTTTCAAATAATATTAATGCAGATGAGGGAAAATGTTTTGATAGAAATGTTTTGATAAGCAATCCACAAAGAAATTCATTTATAATCTTAGCGTCCCCATCACACAGATAATGTATTCTTTGCCATCATATCAGAGCACAAAGTGCCTGCACCTTTTAGTGCAAAATGGAACTAACTTGATTTCATTCTCCTTCAACTGGTAGTTTCAAAGTTATATAAATGTAATCTCGCTTACTCTTGCAGTTTCAAAATGATATAAAACAACCAATCTGTCAGAAGCAACAAGATTGCCTTTGAATTCAGTGAGAGAAAGATATTTTATTTATATATATATATATATATATTCATTCATATTCTTGCACTGTTATCAGCAGTTCTTCAAACATTTCAAATTGTATTCAGTTTGGACACAAAAAATATTCAAAGTTGCTATCTCCCCATCCTGGGTGAGGATGGGTAAAGGTGAAAGTCCTGAAGCTTATGTTAGGAAACAATCATGGTTGCCCATAACATTCCACAATTATGTCTGAAAAAAATGTTTTTCTTTGCAGTGCCTGAAAAATCAACAAATTCCATTTGCCTGAAGTTGTAAATAGCATCAGCTCTGAGTTGCTGAGTTGACTTTCCGTGTATTTCAAGGATGTGCAAGGTAGCTGGAATCTACATATCCTGTTTTTATCAATGCCCTGATAGCCAGGATCACTGTTGCCCATGCTATTGCACTGGAATGAGTTGGAAGTAGCTATATGGCTATATGCACCTGATGTATGCAGACAGTATGTAATGTTATGGTCTGCTGTCATATCCTGGGTATATATAGTGTTTACCCAATAGAAAGATAGAGGTCCAGCCTTTCATGGCAGGCAACTCAGTATGGAATAGCCGCTGAAAGTAAAGAATGGTTGGGGTGGCGTGGGGGTGGGGATAGGGGGACACCTGCCTGCCACGCCATGCACCACCCAATTGAAACAGAGGCATGTGTGTAGAATGAAGTACAGAAGGTGAATGAGACAGCCCTGCTTGTGCCAGAGCAGTGACCAAAATATTCTGCTTTGGATATGCAGTCTGAATGACCTCACCCATTACTGCCCTCTTAAAATGGTAAGTAGCTCATCTTTTAGCTGGGACAAGCAGGAAGTGCATATCAGCCCACAGTTGTGATGTGGTAGAACAGCCATTGCAGTATAGTGGCTAAGGCGTTAGATTGGAATGGGGAGAGCCAAGTTCAAGTCCACCTTCAACCATGGAAGCTCAGTGGGTGACTTTGGGCCAGTCACTCTATAGCCATCATAAGGTTATATTTGTGAGGAAAAATTGGAGGAGGGAGTGCTGTGTATGTTGACTCTAGCTCCTGGAAGAAAGGCAGATATAAATCCAACAAACAAACATGGCTTGCCTGACTTTCTTCCATTGCACTCTAATACAATTATATATTAATGTATATGCAATACTTTAATGCATTCTCTTATAGGGCTGAGGAATGACTTTCAGGACAAAGGTGTTTGTGCAGTGCTGAAAACTCTCTTTTCAACACAGCAGATAGGGTCAATGTCAGAGCAATGTGTACTGTGCATTAATGCTTGGATGAGGAAGTACCAAAGCCAACTGTTAGTTTAAAAAAGTCCCTGAAATTCATTATTTCAAAAGAAGTAGTTTTCCTGCTGAGAAGCATTCCTTTCTAACATCATTGGGAAACATGTGGGATCAACATGTCCTCATGTGAAAGGAAGCAATTATATATCTGACACTGGAGCACTCAGTCTCTGAAGAATTATTAAGTGTTCATGAATAAACTTGCACTATGCTTTGCTCAGTGATCCTGAATATTGTGATTTAGTTTTGCTTAACAAGTAATGTGATTATTGTCTCTTATTGCTGAGGCTGAAATTCAGCATCTACCGATTTGTCTAGAACTACTCTATTGAAATCTTTGATCCCATGCATACTTGTAGTAGTTTCTTAAAGTTTCTGCTCAATGCTTGTGTATTAAACTTCCTTGTCAGTTAAACTGAAAGGCACAAAATGAGATGAAAAACCAACTGTACTGTCTTGTGAATCAACTGTTTAACTTCCCACCACACTGCACAGTTTGTCATAATCTCATAGCACAGGGGTGCTAAAGAATTGGGGTGCTGACATGGTTATTACACATGAATATTGGGGAGCAATCTACCTGGAGAAGGTTAGGGTTTGGGGCTGCCATACTCAGGTCGAGATGGCTTCTGATGCAGAGCCTCTACTGTCCATTCCTAGAATCAGAGCTGAGCTGAATCAGCCAAGTCAAGGAAGAAACACAGTGTGAAAACATGAATGTAGAGTGTTTGAAGTGTTGCCTTTCAAATCAGACCATTGGCTATCTCTGTCAGCATACTTTGCACTGAAGGCACTAACTTTTCGGTTTTGGGATAGGGTCTACTCCAGCCACATCTGGAGGTGCCAAGGTAGTGAAAGGTTTCATATGGACTCACTTCTGTGCCATTTTTTCTTGTTCCTGAGCCTCTTCTTGGTTGTACCAAGAGAAATATTGTTGGAGAAGACTGGCAAACCATATCTATTCCAATTCCAAAATGATGGCATAGATAAGGTTCTTTTGCCTTTTTGTGACTATTTTATTGTTGCTATTGGTAAAATGTTGTTAAGTACTGTATTTTAATGCATTTTATTATTTCATCTTTGCTCTGACTATACCTTGCTATAGCAAAGCAGAATATAAGTAGCATTTTTTTTTCTCACTACCTGTGTGCTCACATATATTCCTGAAAAGTATTGTTTACACCTGAAAAAGATTTTGAGGTCTGAGAATTTTCCATCCATGGATACCAGTTTCTGCACAATCAATGGCTTTCCTTTGGCTGTTGAGACCAGCATCAGAGAAGGTACTGTAACTTGGATTCTCCAACTTGTCTTCCTACTAGTCTCCATGGCCAGTTGTTGGCATATCTGAAACCCAGAAAAAGGGGCTGGGTGGGCTTGAGTAGACAGTCATGTAGGAAGAGCCTTGTATCTGAGCTTTCTGAAGGCCTCATAGGCCACAGCTTTGGAGTTCTACAGCTGATCTTTATTTATTCCCATCTATTGCTGACAATATCTTTCCCTGCCCCAACATTGGTATAGGAGTCCTCTGTTAACTTCATTTAGTTATGAAGAATTCTTAAGTAGCAAGTTCCAAAAAGTATGTGTGACATGAGGAGACCCTCTTCCCAATATGTTGGCAGGTAATTAATTAGTGTAGATGTCATTGAGTTGGACTTGACTCCTGATGACAGACATGTGCTGCTGACATGAGCACAATGACTGAATGCACAGAAACTTGCTATCTTGACTTGTCTCTAGCTATAACCTGTTTCAGTTCCAAGGATGGTCCTATAATCTCTCTGGTACCATCTGTCCACCTTATCTTCTCCATCTTCTACTTTCCTCAACTTTGTCAACACATTTTGTTCTTGTCCATCTTCTCCATCTTCTACTTCCCTCAACTTTGTCAACACAGTCATTTTGTTCTCGTTCATCATCTACTTGCATCTCATGCTCAAAGAATATGGGTTACTGTTTGCTGATATCACCTCAAGGAAACAGTCTATCTTTATTTGGTCTATGATTCATTGAGTCCTCTTGTAATCCACAGAACTCTTAATACTCTTCAGAGCCATAATTCATAGGCATTCATCTTCTCTTTTGCATATTTTCTTAATATCCAGCTTTCACAGATGTACATTACCACTGGAAATGCCATTGCTTGAACTATGCTGAACTTTGCTATCATAGAGTTATCTTTATTTTTTGTAATCTTGTCTAAAGTTGTCATTGCGTTCTTCCTAGGATTAATCTCTTTATCCCCCCAGTGCTCTGTCCATCTTTATCTATTCTTGCGTCTAAGAAAACAAAAATATCTCTCACCTTTAGATTTTCACTGTCAGTTGCAAGTTCATTAAGTGTGCAGGTTAACGTTACCTTTGTCTTCTTAATATTTAAGATTAATGCAAATTTGCACTTTTTATTTTTATGTTCATCATGAACTTTTTTAGACCTTTGAGCTAAAAAAGTGGTGTCATCTGCATATCTCAAGTTGCTAGTGTTGTGGTCTCCTATTTTCATTGCAGTTGTCACCTCTGCCAGTCCTGCCATTCTTATAACAAATTTTATTTATTTTATTTATTTATTAAATGTATATGCCGCCCAACTCCCAGTGATTCTGGGCAGTTAAATTTCTGTATGTTAAACAGATACAAGGTTAATATGCATCCTAGTCTCACTCCTACTCTGAGCCATTCTGTTTCTCCATGTTTAGTTTTAGAGACACTTCTTTTTCATAGGAAAGTTTCCTCAGAAGTATAATCTGCTGTTCTGGCACATCCAGTTGCCTTAATATATTCCATGCATTGCTGTAAGCAGTAAAGTAAATGTCAACCCCTTGCTCATGCTTCTTATGGTAGCTATCTGATTTCACATTCTATCTGCCTTTTCTGAAATATATGTGTTCATTTGGCATTTCTCTTTCCATGTATGTCCTTATTTGGAAGATCTTAAACAAAACAGATTCTGTATGGAATTAGGACAATAGCTTGGTAATTTGTACATTCCCTTGCTTCTCCCTTCTTCATAGGTGTAGCTATAAACATTGATCTTTGTATCCTCTAGGCCACATATTTGTTGACAAAGAGCTGTTAGCACTTTAACTGCCTCTCCTCCTGCATCTTTAAATAGGTTAGTAGGTATTTCATCTGTGCCCGATACTTTCCTATTTGCCAGCTGGTGTTCTGCTTTTCATACATCACTTTCTGGTGGACTTGGTTCCTTGTTTGTATATAATTTTATTAAGAAGTTTGATTATAATAGTAAAATCTAATACAAATTAAACTTAAAGAAAGAAAAGAAAATAGAGTGGAGGAGTAAAAAGTGCAAGGAAAAAGAAAGAAAAAGAGAAAAAGAAAAAAGTAAGAATATAATAAAGGAAGAGAAATGAAATCTATAAAGAAGTGATTTCCAACTTTTATTACAACAATGGAAACAAATTTAGTAACTCTTCACCTTCTCTAAAGTCACATTTATCTCTTCATCCCATATCCCATCTCTTATCTATAAACAAATCCATAAAATATCTTTTCAGTCCTGATGTCAGCAGAAAGTCCAAAAATGGTAGCCAGAAGTTATAACATATCTTATTTTAACCTTGATCAAATAAACCAACTTCATATTCCTTTTTTTTACTTCTAACAGTCTTAACCTTTAGTTCATTCAAATATTTTTGTTTGTTTGTAAACTTTGTCATTTTACCTCATACAACGAAATTAAATGCCATCCCCAGTGCACCTTATAAATATAAAAACCATAGAATAAAACACACACACACATTGTAGGATTTGATTTCTCTTCATTTCTTCTTTAACCCATAGCACGGAGTTCTTCAAGGGTTTAACAAGCCTCTTTTGTATTACTTTCTAGTGGACTTGGTTCCTGACTATATTCTCTCCCTGCAAATGTTTCTCTCATTCTGTAATATAATTAGTGAAGAGTTTCAGTGCAGACTTTCCATCTTTCTTAACCTCATCTCCCTTTAACCTTTAATCTCTTCCATGATTGCTCTAAGTATTCCTACCTTAGTTGTAAATTTTAAATTTTCTTGTGATTTCTCTAATTTTCTGAAAAACACTGCTCATTCTTTTCTTGTTATTTTCCTCTGTTTGTTGACATTCTTGATCAAGATATCTTTCTTCCTCATTTCTGACTTGGTGTTAGATGATTGTGTTCAGCTGTCATACATCTTTCCTAGTGCCCAAGGATTTAATCCACCATTTTTCCTTGAACATCATTTGTTTTTAATTGTGTGGGTAAGTTTATTCGGTAATTACGTATCTCATAGCACATGAATAAAAATTATTTAGAAGCTGAAATACATCGTATTTCCAATTAATCAAGTGACTATATACAGTCTAATACTTCTGGCAAGACTGTTACTCACTCTGCTACACATTAGTAGTGCAATCCCACCCTCCAAATCTTAGATAAATCTGTAGTTTTCAGAAGATTTCCTGACTCCCCTGCCCCCCCCCCCCACTTTAGAGGCCCAATACTTTCAGAGGTTGTTTTCTCAATTTATAAGCACATCTGCAACATTCTCTGTAGAACTATTGGAGAATTTTGAACATTCTTCTTCAGATTCACCATCTAAATCCTCCTTAGCAGAATCATTTTCTTCATATGCAATTTCTTCCAGATCTAAATTTTTCAAAATATCTAGGCTTTCTGATACTTGTCCAGTTATTTGCTCTATCATATTTGCCATATAATGTACATGACCAGCTCGTTCTGCCAGTTCTTCATTTTCTTCTTTTAGACGAGCAATTTCACTATCTTTTAATTTGGTTTCTTGATGCAACTTTTCATTTTCTTGCAACATACAGGGCTTTCATCCTCTTCTCAGCTAGTTCCTTCTAATACTGGAATGAAGGATTACCTTTTGCTATAAGATCAGAAGGCTGGATTGCTTCTCTTATATTTCTGCATTCCATTTAATCATCAGCCTCAGGTTTGGATACTTTTGAGATAAGCTGATCACTCCAAAATTTCTTGATTGAAGACTTACCCTGCTCATTTGCCCTGCCCATAAGACAACCTGTAATAGATGGCTGTATCTTCTTAAGGATATGGTGTGATGTGCAGTTCGTATTACTGGTAGAAACCTGCTTCACCGTGGGATGTTTTTCAGTATTTGATTGCTGTTTCATTTTAGAATTCACGTTTCTGTTTTTAAAGCCAAAACCTTGGGTTAAGGGCTCCCTGAGAAGCTGCTCATGCACCAACCCATCACCGCCCATTTTTCCTTGAACTTCATGATACTTGAACTTGGATCTTTTCCTCTTTTCTCCCCAGATTTCTATCAGTGTTCAGCTCGGAGAGAGCAGCCTATGGAAAAAGGCTCCCAAAGGCTGGTGGGGAATTAGAACCAGGCAAGAAGCTTGGTGGCTCCTTCACTCTCTTCTGCAAGACCAGATTCAAGGGTCTTCTTGCCCTGCTGTTCTCTGCCCTCTCTGTTCTCAGGCCTCATTTCTGCTAGTGTTGTTGAAACTGCCTCTGCAGCGTGATTGCTTGCCTCCTTCTTCCTGGCCCTGGTACCTGTGAAGCCTCCTCCTTCTTTCACATGTCTGCTATCTCCAGGGTCTTCCTACTATGCCACACTTTATTCTGCTCACACATCTGCTGACACCAGTCCCAGTTCTGTTGCTACTGCTGACTTGGGCCTGGCTCTGCATTGCGACTACTTGTCTGCTCCTTCTGGCCTTATCTTCTACATGGCCTCTTCCCCTCATGGACCAGTGATCCAGATTTGTGTTCCCCTTCAAATTTGCTCATGGTTTACCATTTTTAAAAAAGTCAGATATCTTCATATGAACCATGTTCCAATTGTCTGTATCCCTGAAAACCAAGGAACTCTTCTTTCAGTAATATCACCATGAGTGAGCAGAATTCTTTTTATACCTTTGGTCTAGCCACATCATCACCAGAACTATTTGTGAAAGTTTGACGTTCTTTTCCAATTAGTAGAATATGGGTGTCTATGGGGAGGAGAACAAATGACATCTTTATGTGAGGAAGTAATCACACACATCCTGCAGTTTACATATTTGTGTCAGACATCCTGACACAAGTACGTAATTGCACATTTGTGTGATTACATTATCTAGTATGTATTGTTTTTGAGTGTTGTGGTTTGCAGATGCTGTTGAATTACAAAAGAGCCTTTCAACCTGCAGGTTCATCATCTTGTCTGAATGTTTTAGCTATGTCCATACAGTTTTCTTGGTAACAATATATTTGCTGTTGCCTTCTGGGTTGGATTTTGAATAATACTTCAGTCAATAAAGGAACCTAAAGTTAGCTCTGATGTACACATTCAACTGGTGTGAATCAGCCTTGATTTGATTTGACTTGGAGATATGAGAGTTGAAGAAAGCATGATGTAATTTCAGTTCCCAGGCAAGCCGCTTCTTGATTTGAGATTCAATTAAAAAAAATTGAATTGAATCCATAGGCTATAAGAGGTTAGCATCACAATGTCGATAGCCATTTTGCTTTTTGGCAGAATGAGATGGATGTACCATGGATGGTAGATGCTGTAAAGGATATTAATCTTATCAAGTCTCAATCAGATCTCTTGAAGAGTTTCACTGCAATACTTTTTTAATTATTCTCCCTGCATCTCTTCTAAGGCAAAGATAGTTGAAGTAAGAAGACAGCACAGTAGCCTCCAAATTTTCCAGGAAAAACCCTGTTGTATTGATTGAACCAAATCAGAAAAT
The DNA here is from genome assembly GCA_030867105.1 of Liasis olivaceus. NCBI lineage: Eukaryota > Metazoa > Chordata > Lepidosauria > Squamata > Pythonidae > Liasis > Liasis olivaceus. The sequence continues at coordinate 133,298,590 of CM061349.1, read as the reverse complement.
GTTCTGCTCTAAGTGAAAAAGAAAAATTTTGCAATATAGAAAAGTAACTTCTTACTCTTCTGCTTAGTTTTCAAGCGTGCCAACACTCATAATCAGCTTTATTAGGATGCCAGGTGGGACAGAGCACATTGGCAGACTTGGTCTTTTCTGCGCAAAGCTTGGTTGTGTGAGGCCTGTGTCTGACTGGCAGTAAGTTAGTTGGCAGAGGCAACAGAAGCAGGCTGGCATAGTGAAGCACAGTGCCACCAAGATGGGAAGGCCACCAAAAAGCTCATAGCACAGAAAGAGCAATGTTTGTAGCCTTGCACACACACTATTTTTAAAATCAGTAAAGCTTGCAAATGCCCAATCTTGCAGACTTTAAGGGCGTACTGCATTGATCAGCCTTAATCCCATATCCAGAGTACTAAAAGTTGCATCAGCAGGACCAGCACACATTCCATTAGTTCTAAAGGGAACTAAGTTAAGGTTTGTGGCTGGACACATTAAAGGTGTTGAGAGCTGAGAAAATAAGTGAAGCCCATTATCATACAAGCCTTGCACCCTAAAACTGCTCTGATAGGCACAGAGTACATTGACATGATAAAGCTGATTGTCTGGCTACTTGTTTCAATGTCAGAGAAGTCATCACAACAGTCAACACCCCCTCTTCAGCTTATCCATGTATGGAAGTGAAATGCAACTTTCTATGTTCTTTGTGAAAACCCCCAAAGCAGTAGAAAATCTGTCAGCAACCTGATATTATTTGCTGTATTAAAATGTCTATTTCCCTTGATTCATAAACCTGCTTCAGTGGGGTGATGTGACTGTAGCTGTCAAGCACCCTTAAAAACTTTGCATGGCCCTAGTACCTAATGTAATACATATATTGCATTTATGTTCACAAAGGAGAAGGAAGTTCATATCATTTTTCACTAGGTAAATGCATTTTTAAATTTTCTTAAATTTATATTTTTCTCCCATTATGGACTTCCAGGTGGCATATATACTGGATTTTCAGTTTCTCATTCAAGCCAGAGGATTAGTTTCAGCAAGTTTACTTTACCATTATGTCTTTGTTCTTTTCCTTGGATCAAATAATGCAAAAACTCTCTGAAAGTTATTTATTTATTATCCCACCACAGTCTAAACATACTCATGGCAGCTTACAGCAAGGAATAAAATGCAAAATATATAACAATGTAAAAAGATAAAATACCTAAAAACCCACTAAGTGGAGTCATGCTCATATACCTACCCAGAAGGCTGATAATGCTGGAGTCTGTCTGTCTGTCTGTCTGTCTGTCTGTCTGTCTGTCTACCTACCTACCTACCTACCTACCCCTATTTTCATTTGAATTATGCCCTGTGTCTCTGGAATATATGTTATTATATACACACTATGTCACAGCATTACCTTTAGCAGATTGCTACAATATGGAGTACCTTGCTCAAGATCTCACAACAGAACTTTTATCCTTCTAATAGGAGCTGAACTGCAGAAATACTGCAGGTACGTGGAATAGCCACCTCCAAAATGAGTCAAATATAGTAATTAAAATCTGAAAAATGGATCAAATTTTCAGGTTCAAAATAGTGATCTGAGATCAACAAAAAAGATTTAAGATACGGCCACAACAATGAATCATTGATATTATCTACTCTTATGGATTGGTTCTGTCAATAACAATAACAATAAGAATAACAATAACATAAAAACTATAATCTTTGGCAACTATATCTCCTCCCTAAAGTGCTCTGCAAACATGAACTAATCTGCACAGTAGCTGATGTTAATTTATTTTTCTTTTTAATTAGAGTTTATTTCAAAGTGGGCAATGGCCAATCTGGCTTTTAAATGATTTCAGTGGGGAACATGGTTTATGGCTGTTCTCCCATGTCTCCCCATTTGGCATCAGTCTTTTGGTCATAAATGAAGAGGATTTTTTTTTTTTTTTTTGCATAGCAATAAATGCTTTATGTGAAAGTGGCAGTTTTAAGCAAGTTCTTAATACTTTAACTTTGAGCTTACTTGCAAAGACTAATTTCCCAGAATACTTCCTGCCTCCTCCCACTTTTCTTTTAACCCCACTTTCCACACTTTCTACTAGCCCCGCTTTCCTATATTTTTTCTGGCAAGGTGGGCATTGGGCTGTAGCCTCCCATCTAAGTTATGGGGCCCACTTGGGGCCTGGAGACATTCTTGGATGTAAAGAAGATGTCAGATCCTTGGCTTTGCTTTCAGCATGCCAGCTTCTTCTTCTTCTTTTCCTATTTGACCTTTTCTTTTTAAGAAAAAAAAGAAAGAAATGTAAACAGCACCACTGGGGACAAGAAGCTTCGTGCATGCCAAGGGAGAGGTCCATGAGCATATTGAGCATTGATGATCCCTGAGAATAACATTGAGATCAACACTGTAATTGTGTTTTTATGTTTATGCTAGCTTTTTTGGGTGGGTGGGGGGTTCTTGGAAGGCTGCCCACAAATATCCATTTGAGCATGTTGCTAAACGGTTGCTGTCTACTACAAAGGAGATTTGATATCACTTGGATCTTAGTAAGGCCCTCCACCTTGTAGCAGGACTAGTTCTACCAGTAGGCAGAAGAAAGCACTCTTCTTTGGCAAGAGATCTGGGAATGTCACGCAAAGGCAATAAATTGTTAGTTATGTAATTTGTTGTTTTTGCAGTTTTGCTGTAAGGAATGAAGAGAAGCTTTAGGAGATGGATAGGGATACTACTTGGTGCTTTACCTCAGCGATCAAAATCTCAGGGACTGGCTTTGCCCCTGTACATGTAAGGTGTAGTGGTGGAATCTGTGCATGTGAATGTGTGTATGGCGGGGGGGGGGGGGGGTTCCAGGGAAGCTTTTAATGCTCCTGATGAATGTGTGAAAAGATCTTTTGAAAAATCAATACAGACAATTGCTTGTTCTGGGAAAAGCTTCACTCAAATACAAATGTATATGTCAGCCAATATCATTCACTGCAATAACAAAAGAAAGGTTCTGATCCCTGTCTGCTAAAACAATATCAAATGAAAGGATTATAGTACAACACCAGCTTGTGCTGTATACAGATTTATAAAACTGTAAGCCATTACAGCACACAATTGTACAATACAGGGAAGGTTAAAACTCTTAATAACACAAGAATTATTCAGATACAAAAATAATTCTGTTGTGCCTTTCTCGTGTACCTTTCTCAAAAGGAGTGTAAACTAATAGACATGGGCATAAAATCAAGCCTGTAAGCATCTGATCCATAGTAAATGAATTTAAATAGAATGGAAGGCCAGAACTATTCTAGAAATCATAAAAGAACTCCAGCTGAGGCAACCGTCATTGACAGGTACCAAAGAAGCTGGTATGGTTCTTAGACATAGTTGAATACTTGCTCCACATTATATGCTTTCTAGGTATATGTCCAGTACCTATATTAAAAGGCGATGATGCTAGGACTGTGCAAACTGTCTGCCTTTCAAAGTGTTCAAGTAGCCATGGCCTCCTAAAGTCTTGACTGAGGGCCTTATATGAGCAAGCAAGACACTGTAATCAGGACTGTCCACCATATGTTCTCCAATGGGCCCACCAGCCTAGAAGGTAAAATCACTGCAATTTTAATCAGAAAGAAATCACTAAGGCTCTGCAAATTATTTCAGGGGCACTTCAGCTGCAGCACTGCTGTAACTGAAGCACCCCTTCAAATCTTTTCCTCAAAGCCTCAAGGCAGCCACCTCCTCCTAACGGCTTGGTATACACAGTTCAAGTGTTTACCAAGATCATCTATGCATACTGTCAACTTATGGTGGCAGTCCCGCTGAAGTGTCTTTAGTGTGTGCAGATGATTTTAGAAGGCTCATGGTGAACCTTCAGGAGATCACACCAGCCTTAATGCTTTGAGGTGAGCTTTTCCAAATGGTTCCCACAACCCCAATGATTCTCTATATACAGTGGCATATACAGTGCATATATAATATACTATATGCATTAAATATACAACAAAAAGTGAGCTGGGGAAGAGAAGGTAGGTTGAGAGATCTGTTTGCTGACTGAGCTCTTGAAATCAGACATAGAGCCTATCGCTTGACAGAAAAACCATATACAGCTGTCTCAACTGTCTCAGTTCTTGTTACCAGAACTGGGCTGGAAAAATGCAAATGACCACTGGATGGGAGGAAAGAAAACCCTCTGCTTTCGTCTAGTGTTTATCTGGATTTTTACAGCCTAGTTCTGATAACCCTATTCAAGCCATCCCCTGCGTATGCTCTGAAACCCAAGGTTGGGTTGTAGAGAAAATATTGAAGTCACCTTATTGGAACCATCCAGTTCATTTCCTAGAGGATAGCTATATGAACAGAACCAAGCATGTTAAGATGCTTAAGATGGAGAAAGACAAGCCAAAGGTCCATGCTGTGATAGAATCAATATATTACTGACCTTTCTGTCCTCATGGTAGGGAAAGTGCTTCTCTTCCTGTAGGATGCTGGCTGAAATGGAGAGCTGAAGGGTGATTGCCCACATTCCTGCAATATGCTTTCCTTTTGTCTTAGAAATGGGAGGAAAATATGCTGCTTGGAGAACAATTGCCCTCACAGCATTCCTTTTGCCCAACCTGTGAAATGAGGCCAGCAAAGGGGCATGGCTTACTGGGGCTAATACTGTTGCTGTTGAGGGAATGAGGAGGGAAGGGAAAAGGGCTCTCCTCCTTCTCTGCTGTCTTCTTCTCTCCTTGCAGACAAGCATGAATCCTTCACCTTCCGTGCTCCTCTTCCCTTTGCTATTCTTCCCTTAATGTCGTGCTTCTTGGAGGGCATAGCCATCCACTCCAGCAGCACCAGCAGGTCACCACCACATGAAGTGAAGTGTGGATGCTTCCAAGGGTAATGGTTAGTTGTGCAGCTGCTGCTGCTGTCAGGAGTGGAAGAAGTGCTCTTTGGCAAGCACAAAGGTAAGGTAAAGGGCATTGAAGGGGAGAGGAGCAGGGAAGGTGAAGGGTCCAGGCAATCCGCACTAGGACTAGGGAGGGAGGAGAGGCAAGCAGATAGTAGAGGAATGAGGCAAGGATGGCTGGGAGGCAGCCATGGCATGGGTGGGTGTTATCAGTGGGAATGGAGACCATAAGGTTGATATTCTCCTGTTCCTAGGGGGAAAAGGAGCCTTTGGTTGCTGGGAAGGTCTTGTCTCTCTGGCAGCCAAAGGAGAACTGGCCATGGAGGAACAGAACCCCATAGTGGGATGGAGCTAGGGTGGGCCAGTTGGAGCCCTGCAAGTTGCCAGCTGCCCTCAAGCTCCTCCTCTATGCAAGGTAGAATATTCATACATGAAATTTTATTGTATTTTTTCAAGGGAAACATTGTCCTTTCTTGTTGATCATCTCGATCTGGCTTCAGACTGCCTCAGTGGAAGCCAGTACCAAAATGGAAGCTCTGTTGTAAAGGCATGTCTTCAACAAATGGTTAGCAGTCCCTCTCAGCACTGGGGCCAGGAGAGTGTGTGAATGAGTATGCATCAATCTTTCAAACAGAAAACAAAGTAGAGATGAAGAAAAGAACAAAGGGAGAGTCCCTTGCTTGCTATCTCTATTCCTAATGTCCTTAGTGATTAATAGGATAAAAAATGCAAAAAAAAAAAAAATTCTTTGAAAGCTGCATCTCTAACATTAATTAGATAAATTTTGATTTTATTTGGAATATCTATATGTGATTTTTGCCTTTCCTTATTCTCCCTGATTTCTTTTTCCCCAGGTCTACTCCTGTTATGGATTAAATAACAGAAATTAGAAAATAAGAATGAAGAGATACGAAGACAGGGAATTCCCAATAATTTTTCTTGACCTCGTGCTTTTTAAATTTATTGAGAAATGAGGAAGAGTTAGGTGTGAGGAATGAGGTAGGCAAATGTACAGATATTACCAAAGTATTTAAGATGTTTTAAGTGAAATTGGAAATGGGTCCAAAAGTACCTCTCCAAATAGAAGAAACAGGTATTAACATGGCAAATGCCATTCAGTTTAACTGGAAGAAATGTACTTTGACAGTGGTTCTAGCTATCAGCAATTGACCAGGAAACAAATCATAACAGGTGGCTTGGTGAAGACATCAGTTCAATGCATGGCTGTTGTAAAAAAGGCACTTTTTGTGTTTGGATTCACTAAAAGAAGGACTAAAAATAAAACTGCCAATATTGTAATTCCTTTATTTATGGTGCAGCCACAATTATAATACTATACTTAGCAATGTTTCTTAAATTAAATTATTCTCTGGTAAAACCTATCTTCTCTAGACAACTTGAAGGTACACTGGGTGCCAAAAAAAAAAAAAAAAAAAAAGTCACCAGTAGAAGATCTTTGAATGAAAGTTCACCAGATATATGAGCTTTTAAATGAAGAGTCAGTAAAGGTCCTACTACTTTCTTCAACATATTTTTGTGAAAGTGGATTTTCAGCACTCACTACAACCAAGATCACATGTCAAAAGTGATTGAATTTCATGCCAACTCTAAAAATTTAACAAATCTCATTCCAGTCATTGATGAACTATTCTATCATATGCAAGCTCATACATTCCATTAAAATTCATAATTGATGTATTAAATATAAGAGAATACACAGATGCATACACAAATACACTGGTATTCCCTATCCTTCAAAAGTTTGAATAAACACTGGTTTAAGGTATACCTCCCTGTTTTGAAAAGGATTTGGGGAGTTGGAAAGCCAACCAAAATAATCAAGGAATTTGAGGAACTCTCTGTAAGGAAAAGATATAACATTTGTGGGGGGTTTTTAGGTTATAAAAAAGTAACTGAAAGGGAGAAAAGGTAGAGATGTATACATGTTAATCTGTAGAGTTCAAAACAATAAGATATAATGATAATCATAATTCTGGGCAGCTTTGAAAGGAATTACTCAAAGTCTGGTAGATGAGACTATCAATGCTACTTGTCATGAGGGCTATCTTACTTCCAGGATCCAAAGCTATATGCTTTTAATAACTGTAATAGGCAGTGAGAATAACCTTGGGAGACAGGAGGAAGAGCCTCAATCTAGACAATGATCTGACAAGAGAAATCTGAGTCCAAAAGAGGGATGGGGTAGAGAAAACATCTCAGAAGGGGCCTACCTAGTTCTCTGGAAAGTAAAGGCAGGAGAGGGAAGAAGTGCTTTTAGACTTGCAAGATTCTGTTACTGTAATCTTACAATAATGGTTGTACTAGTACTCATGGTTTTGCTTTCCTGTCTGGACTACCTGGAAGGGCTGAAAATAACAGAAGCAAGAACATATGAGTGGAGGAGTTCTGTTGCAGTTATATCCTGTATACCTTCTTGTATCAGAGTTCATTCCTAGATGTATGCATGGTACTGCACCTAAATAACCATGAAGGCATTTCTACTTTCTCCAAAATAATGTATTTCATAGTTATTATCAGCCATGTATGAAGTAGATGAAGTATCAATGTTTGTCCAAATTTTGACTGATGAAATGGTCTGTAAGGAGACATGGTTTCTTTCTGACAGAGGTCAACATAACCTCTAATACATCTACTTTTTTTATAGGCTAGAGTTATTGTAGAATTCCTTATATTGAATGATATGAAGATACAGTGAGCATTGTGCCTCCACAATCTCACCTTTTAATTTTTCTGTTATGTAGTTATGTAATTAGCAAAATTTCCACAGCATTTTATGTACCTGTGGGGTCTATAGAAAAGATTAAACAAACTGGATAATATATAGACACTTTTATAGATTTGTTGTTTGGGAAAAATGAATGTTATTTTCTGTTACATATTACAAGATCCGTGGGTGACCCTGCCTATCTATTTTTATTTTTGTTATTCATTTATTAGATTTCTGTTTGTCTTTCCTCCAGGAACTCAAGGTAGCTTATATAGAGATTTACCTTCATTTTTATTCCTGGAGTGCCAACGCTGTGATATGGATTGGGTTGACAGCAAATGAAAGACCCAAAGTCAACCAGTGAGTTTTCATGGCTGAGGGTGGACTTGAACTTGGGTCAAGGTACTTCTACATCACCAAATTTCCATCTTCCAGTTTATCATAGAGCAATTTGAATTGATCATTTATTGTCTGTACATTCTTGGTTCCAGAGAAAAGATGGATGGAACTGGAAGGAGACAGGATTCCTAGTGTTTGTATATTTTTTTTAATTTCAGTCTGATGTGTTTTGGGAAAATATTCCTTTGGCAACGGCTGTCTAAAAACAAAAGAATGAGGAAAATCTACTAGTAAATATGCAGCAAGCTGCTTCAATATTACACTCATATGCAGAAAAGAAAAGAAAATTAAGGACTGTCAGTGTTGTATGGCATGGGAATATATCTTATTAAAAAATGTGGGGGCGGGGAGGTAAGAAATGTAATATTCACATTAAGAACTTGACTTTGAAAAGGTATTTATACTGTAAAATATGGTTGTGTGCCTTCTCTTCCTATATATTTTTAGACACAAGTATTTTCTTAATTGGTCCAAATAGTCTCTAAACGTAGATAACGTCAGCTTGTTAGGATTTGATAAATATATATATTTTTACACCACAACTCTCCAGTATCTGTTTGGTTGGCTTAATGTCATAAACAAACTCATTATGGAAAGAGGCAGCTGTTGTGAATCAAAAGACTGGAACAAGCTTCATTATCTACAAAGAACATTCTTATAGATCATTGTGTATGTTAACCTATGTTATGATAAAGACACCCAATAAGATGAATGAATTTCTAAGTAGATACATAAAAGTAGATACATTAAAATCCACAAAGCTCTACAACCATTGATAACGTTCATTTGTATGCAGAGCCTAAAAATATTTTGTTTTTAGAGAACCCATGATAAAGGAAGAATTTTCCAAATGTTTTGGGCTCAAATAAAAGTATTTTTCCTGGAACTTGGGAATATTCTCTCCTTCCTTTCCATTTTCAGCACCTACCACTCCTTTCTTCTCTTGATTCCAGAGGGGAAAAAACCAGCAGTTAGACTTGGGTGATATAGTAACAGTATATTTTATGTCTTTGTTGTTTGTGAAAAGTGAAAGTAATTTCTGATTACATATTTGTTTTCCTTTGTATAAATTCCCTAGAGCTGTATATGACTATATGTTTCTATCTGTTCTGTGTAGATCTTTCCATGACCTCTTTCTTCTCCATCTAGACACTTCCACACCACCAGTATTTCCACCCCAGTCCATTATTAAATAGTCTGAAACTAATCATCTTCATAACTGCCAACCTCTAAATGCAGGGAATACCACAAGCCAATCTGTGCTCATCTTCTCTCACTCCAGTTTACCAATAGGATAATACAGAAACCGCCATCAGCTTTAAAGAGTTGCAGACAGATGCTGTGTTTGTTCCCCCATACTCTGAAACATCTTTTAGAATTAAATCTAAACATTGCCCACCCCAGATATAAAGAAAAGCAAATATCACATGTTTAAAATGCTTTGTTTTCAGTAAGATAGCAAAATAAAATAAAATAATAACATAAAATTGCAGCTCAGTCTTTGGGACATAGGAGAATAATTGGAGCTGCTAGTAGTAGTAGGGAAGAAGCTTAAAAGATTCTCTTTTTAAGGTGGACGAAACATATTTGGCAGATATCTGTTAATCAGAATTTGCTTAACACATACTATGCACAGGTGCTATGATAAGCTACTTCTAATAGAAGAGAATATCTGTAGCTCAGGGCTGAAGTGTGGAATCCTTGGTGCTCTCTGAGTCTGGTTGTTTGCTTGCAGATGTTTCATTATCTGACTAGGTAACATAATCAGTGCTAGTGAGTGTGGGGTTTGCTCCCTGTTTATATACAAATCTTTGGACTCACAAAAAGATACTACTTAGTTTTAGCAATAGGAGCCAAGTCATCAGTCTTTTCCAGGCAGTACCAGTTATCAGTGCAGGAGATATTTCAGCTGCACACAAAATAAAATACACAAATGCTAATACTGGTCCATGCTGATAAGTTCTAACTATGGGGTAAATGTGCAGAAAGTAGAATATGGAGCCATGGGAGATGGTGACCATTCATAACATCTAACTATATTGCAAGAAGAATTTAGCTACATCCTGATGCATGATTTTCTGACAGGGTGAAGATGTGCTTAAAAATAAGTCTGATAGTGTGGGTGCAATGATGCAGATGGCTGTTTTCCTATGTATTTGCATGCACCATATGATAAATGTGGTGTTGGGTTGTCAGTTTCTTTACAATTTTCAAAGATTGCTTTGGTAGAAAATGATTTTTTTCTGTTCAAGAGATTTTGTACTATCCTTTCCTAACCTGGTACCCTGTAGTGGAACCTCGGTTCACGAACGCATCTGTTCACGAACAATTCGGGTCATGACCAGCTCCGGACGCAAAAATTTACCTCCGGTCGCGAACACCGGATCGGGTGATGAACAGGATCCGCGGCCATTTTCCCTCCCATGTCACGTGGTTGCAGCTTCCTGTAGGGAGGGGACTCTCCCTCCAAGCAGGAACCGTGGCCATTTTCCCTCCCATGTCCCGTCGTCGCGACTTCCTGTAGGGAGGGGACTCTCCCTCCAAGCAGGAACCGCGGCCATTTTCCCTCCCGTGTCATGTGGTCGCGACTTCCTGTAGGGAGGGGACTCTCCCTCCAAGCAGGAAGCACGGCCATTTTCCCTCCCGAGCAAGGTTAGCTTTCTCTCTTTTCGTACTGTACTTTGTGTCATATTTTTGCGGTTTTTTTAAAAAAAAAACATGGTTCAGAACGGATTGACCGTATTTACATTGAACCTTATGGGGAAATTTGACTCGGGTCGTGACCAGAAATCGGTTGGCGACCAAATTTGGGGTCGGAACGGATTAACTGTATTTACATTGAACCTTATGGGAAAATTTGATTCCGGTCGCGACCATTTTGGGTTGCGACCAGAGTCGCGGAACGAATTAAATTCATGAACCGAGGTTCCACTTATATGGTGACTGCAACTACCCAAATTTCCCCATCAGTATGGTTTTGGATGGAGTAGTCCATGTTTGTCTATTGGTCATCAGTACTGGTGGAGACTGTTTCATACATTCCAGTTCTTCTGGGAAGATCTACCGTGATGAAATGGATGGGTTTCCCAGGTTTGGGTAGTTTATCCAGTCTGTACATTTAGCTTTAGGGGTAGAGATAATGTGTTGGTTTTATACTTCCCAATCCCATCAAGGATGGAAGAAGAAGGGAGAGATCAGGGGATCACAGAACTATGGCTGGTGTGGGTCTTCCGGGCTGTGGGATCACAGAACTCTTTCCCTGCAGGAGGGAATAGTCCATTAGTATTCTTCTCCATGTACAGAACTAAGAGAGAGAGATAAGTCCTGGCAGGGCTTGTAAGTGTGGCTGCATGTGTGCTTCCCTTCACAAACGATGTCAGGTACAGAGGGAGGCCCGTAACAGCATAATTTTAGTGCCCAAGTGGAATATGGCTTGCACTGGGTTGTGGAGGTAGAGGGAGGCCCAACTTAGAATTTGTAGCATCCAACTCTGCATGATAAAGGACTATATAATTTATGATTCTTTGAACTTAAAATATTGTACCAACCATGGATTATTGTCTTTCAGGTCTTGATCATATTTTTATCAACATGTACTCTAAATGAGACATCAGAACTAGCAGATAGCATTATCATACGTGGTTAACCATGTTTGTCTTAGAGGGTCAACTTCCACAGGCCAAATATAGCCTGTATCATGACATTCAAAATTTAAGTTATCCCATTCATTTCTTTTTTTATTGTATTTGACCTAGAGAAAATTATTAGCATTTTGACAGACAGGAGTAGATGGTTCCCCTTTTCATGGACTGTTTTCTAAGACATTAGTCTGATGGGGGGGGGGGGGAGAGAGAGACTGAGACTGAGACTGTAGGGCAGTGATCAAAGCTGTTTATTTAATTACTGGAACATTAAGTTCTTCCATGTATTGCTACAAGCTAAAAGGTTTTATGTGAAGAGGAGTAACAATAAAGTATCAAAGTAGACCTTTACATTCTACAAAATGCCCAGTTTCAGAAAGAACATTAGAAGAAGCTGTTTGTTTTGTGCTGGCTTGACATATAGAAGCTTGATATATCATGGTATACATTTCTCTCCATTTGATAACCAAAAGCAAACAACTCCAGCACTTCTACTGATCTTTGTTCATTCCGTCTTCTGTCTTTGCTTAGCTATGTGCTTTTATAGGCGTAGGCTCCTGTCTATTTTATCTCTTTCCTCCAAAAAGGTAAAATAGGTTGCAGCTATTTCCTAAGTCATCTACAACTTGGACACACTTACTAGTCTGCTCCTTATCATGTTCTTTTGCTTGGCAACTATGGAACTAGTTCTTTTATATGCTTTTGTGGTTCTGTACAGAAAGAAAAATAATGAGGTGGTTGTAGACGTGTGAAGTCATACACACATACAAATATTTGTCCTAAGACTACTTGGCGCAGGATTCTAGAAGCCCTGAAATGTCGCTAATTTGTTTCTTATTTCTTGACTTACATGCCACAGCCATGTAGTTAACCTAAATGATTTATGTTCCATATAGTCTAGAGTTCATGCTTCGCATGGAAAGGTCTCAGGTTTAATTTCTGGCATCTCCAGGCAGGCTTGAGAGGTTTTAGACTTGAAGTGCAATTGCCAGAGCTGAATGCCAGTGGGTTGACTGGCTGGAATCAAACAGTTTCTTGACTGCCAGTTGAACAGGGCCCGCACTTTTGAAATGATTGTTCTGGATGGTTGAGAGCTGAGCCAAATAGGCCAGTGATACGATGGGGTAACCAAAGTGGGTTACAGCAGGATTTCTTGTAGGGGAGTTCTTGTGATTGAGATTTGTACATTTCAGTTCATCAGTTCAGATAATCAAATGACAGGAATTCTTACTTTTATTCCTCAGTGGTCTGCCATACAAATTTTGCTAAACAAAGTTGTGTAAGGCCTGTACTCCATGGGTTACCCATCCATGCTGCAGACATTATTTTGAGGTGATAAAAAGAGAAGTGACCAATTGCATTTTTCTTAGGTTCTGTTTTGCACTCTGTGACACACAAGCTGGATCCATGGTTGACTCCAATTCTCCATCTCATAGCAGGAATAGCAAAATTGGGAGAAGCCATATTGCTGAACTTTCTATGGTAGAACTGATATTCTTCATGAGGAGTTTGAGAAAGTTTCCCCAAATTGATCAGGGCATACTTTTTTGCAACCCCAGCATTAGAAGCCTTAAAAGGATGTCAATTTGTCCCCCTGCCCATCTGTTCTAGTGCCAGAAAACAGATGGTTTTGCTACAGATATATCTGACTCTACATCTTAAAGCCAAATGCTTTTTACTCACTGAAGTTACATACAATTATAACTTAAAAAAAAATAGAGCTCCTTAAAAGGAACAACAACATGTCCCTAAGATTGAATATGCTATGTTTTTTTGGGTTAAGTAATTTTGTAAGGCTGACCCAGTGATAGGGTCTATGCAATATCCACCTCTGTAGTGTTAAAAATAATAAAATAAAATAAAATAATGTAGTAATCAATAGAAATGTGTGGTAGTCTTAAGTTACCAGTGTGTAAATGAAGAGGAAGGAATCCAGAGTTTGGATAGTAAACAAGGCTATTTGTCTTGCAATAATGGAATGATAATTGTGATCATTTTAGAAGTCGCTCTCCTTTGGCCTCATGAGACCTCCTGCTTGCTTCCCATTGTTTAAATATGCATGCTGTCTCCCAGAAAGTGTTTCCTGATGAGAAAAAGGTAAGTAGAGAAGTGGGGCGGAGGAGGGGGGGGGGAGAGATGATAGGAATTTTCTTTCTTTGTAAAAAAATAAAATAAAATAATTAAAAGGCAGAGTAAAGTTTCATTTCGATTTGCCTTGCTAGTTGCACAAGGAAACCTTGGCAGGGAGATGACAGGAGAAGAAAGACTTCAAGAAGATGGCTTTGCTTAGCAGAGGAGGTAGATATTTTGCAACATGTAAGATGCCAGTAAACTCTCTAGTTATAGTACTGAAGCATCTAAAGGTATCTAATGAGAAAACAAACTATTATAGGTAGTCTTCGCTTAGCGACCACAATTGGGACTGGCAACTCCATCACTAAGTGAAATGGTTGGTGAGTGGGAAATCAGAGCAGAGAGACTGGAGAGATAACTGGGCTGTTTGTGTAACATGCTAGCAGCTGCCAGTGCCAGCACATTGCTTTCGATGTGTATTCCCCACTGTGTGCCAGCTTACTCTCTTGTACTCCTTTTCTCTCCAATCTCTCTGCCCTGCAAGGGGGGTGGGGAGAAAAACAGCAGGTCAGGCACAGGACAACAGGTACTGACTGTAATGGCAATCATGTGACTGAGGGACAGCACCATTGTAATTTCAAATGGTCACTGGACAAAGTAGTTGGTAAGCAAGGATTACCTGTATTGACCCCCCCCCCCCCATTTTTTTCTTCCTTGGATATGAAATATCTATTAGATTCCCCCTTTGTCCATTTAAAGGTGCAACAGTGCTAATTGTGAGATTTCCACTGGCTGAGGGGAGATGGGATTTCACAGCAGCTCTGCTCTACTAGAAAAATGCCAGATGTTCTGAGTACTGTACATCCAGCATTACTGAAGCAGACTGCCACTTCTACAATAGCATTTCCTCTTGCTTTCTTTTCCTGTTGACTCCCAGATTGGCTTCTTGAGCTCCTCTCAATCTTTGGAGCAGGTATCAGGATCTGTGCAAAAGGCCTGTAGTTCTGCTGCTCTTTGACAATGATGCTGGTGGAACTCTGGCTTTATCCTCACTGCCCAGTTGCCCCACTGTTAGAACAGGCAGGCAATCATTTCTGGAGGGCAGGAATGGATGCTGTTGTCCTCTATTACTTCCCACTCGCTTTCAAAGCGACTTCAGGGCATGCTTTTGTTCTTTACTTCTAAGGTATATTTTTCCCAGTTAGGTTGCTTTGAGTGCTCCTGTTCATTGGGCTACAGCAGTTCAGTTTGCTGCAGGTTAATCTTACTAGTTCAAGGCTACTTGGCAAAAGGATAAAAAAAATGAGCCAATACTTACCATGCACTTTAGTAGGATCTACGCCTTTCATTTTATTAGCAGAGCTGAAATAACCCTGTGGATAGTCTCTTTGTTTAGTGTAAGGAAGGGTTGCTGGTTCAAAACAAAACAGATTTTTAAAAATCCATTTTTTCCCACGAGTGCCTAGTTTTTGCCCTGGACTTTAAAAAAAAAATGTCCAGAGGCCTACTGTTTAACCATTTTTTCAGGTGTCTGATATAGAAACTGTTCATTTCCAGCTCCCAAATAGTTCAGAGCAGTGCAAAGGCACAGTGGGAGGAGAATTGTCCAATGGGAGAACATGGTAGCCTGTGGTCTGGACTGAATATTTTGCAAATGTTAAAGTGTCTCAGCCCAGATAGGATTTGCTTAAGCCAGCTTGGAAAGAAGCTGGCAGGAGCACAGGACAGAGTAGTTTAAATGGTAAGTGCAGATAGGGCCTTCGAAACACTTTGGTGCAGTTCCTCTGGCAAAGACATGCTACAAAAGTGATGAAAACCCAATCCATGAGCCATGTGCAATCTGACTGGTGTGATTTTTCCTCTCTGTGTGTGTGTGTGTGTGTGTAAAAATAAAGGGTCAAAAAAGCATTGTAAACCTGTGAGAGGCTTATGTACCCACTTGCCCATTATTCTACCCCACCCCAAATTGAGATGATTTTCTCTCTTTTTTTGGGAAGAAAATAAAGAACAAAATCAATTAACCCTTTCTTCCCCACAAATTTGCTTGAAAATATTCCCCTAGCCCACTCCTAGGTATTTAGCCTGCAAAGGAAATTGGGGAAAAAAACCCTTACCTTTATGCTAATGCAATGAAACAGATTGGCAGAGGAGAGAAATTCCTTTATTAACTATCTTGCATTCTCTCTTGCCTTTACTGATTTCAGTGATACACCAGTCACAGAAGTGATTCAGTTAGTTGGGGAAACACCTTAAAATATAGTTATTTTAGCAGTGAAACTTACCTGCTCACCTCATGTCTCTATGACAGAACACATATTTTGAGATAAGCTAGCACTCAGTCACAACTCATCATCATAAACCCAACCAGAAGTTGGACCAGAAAGGATGCTAATCAACTTCTCTGATGCAAAATGAATAAAACCTGTGACATTCAAAGGAATACAGTATTGGGAATAGGTGCCTGATGGGAAAAACCTGGGGATTTATCACAGGTTTGCTTTGGATTTGCTCATGAAACCAGATGCCCACAGTGAACTGTCCATTTTCCCATATGAATTGTGGCTCATGTAGCAATGGTAGTTTTACTAGGAGATTGCACAACCCACTTCCCTTCTGCAGGTAGATGCCATGCTTAAAGCATACATAGCCAAGAGCTTCTAACACCACCAGTTAGACCAGGTTATAATTCATTAGGTGGTTTGAAAATTGAGGCCTTTGATGGTCATCCATAAACCTGGCTAACTTTAAAAGGGACCACCATGTTACTGATGCAGTTTCCTCTCTTAAAACTTTGCCGATTCTATGATTCAGCAGGATGGGCAGATCAGTATGGTTGGTGAATATCTTCTACAGTTGTATTATCTTTATCTGGCCCTGGCAAGTTCTGTAGGTAAAGTATGAAATCATTATTATGTGGATTCATATGATTAAAGGAAAAAAAATGCTTGCAAATGTTTGTGTGATAGCTTTCCGTTACATTTGAAATAAATATTACCAATGAATCACTAAGACAGTGAGGGTTCCAGTGGCATGTTTGTTGACAAAGTTCCTTTTTCTGAGGGACAATGCTGGTTTGAGGCAGCTTCACTGCAAACAAATTTCTTCAGAAGGGAGACCTCCCAGGCCTTTTGTTAAATTCTGATAACACTCTTGACAGTCAAATTCTTATCTAAGGTAGTGAGTTGCTGATTGGCAGTTGTGAATGATGGTGGCTGGGACAGAGGCCAGGTCATCTTTCAGCACTCTTCTGAAGTGCAGAATGCAGAGACCAGTTCTCTGAGTCTGGTGGGAAAGTGGAAATAAAGCTGTCCAATGCCTCCCACGCTGAGCCAATGTGACAATTCCGTTCTTTCTCATGTGTTGCACATTTGGAGCTGGAGAGAGAATCTCTCTCTTTGCAACTAGAAGCCCCAGCATCTAGCCATCAACAGAAGAACAGGAGTCACCTCTGTTATGGGGATGGGGGGGCGGGTATACTATTTCTCACAGCGGTTTATTCAGGAGTAGGTCTCATTCATTTCATTCTAAATCCTAAAACAAGCATGCTCAGAAGTCTAGCCAGAAAATGACAACACCCCCTGGTTGTTGTTTGGAAGCTGGCACTAGGAATGTCAAGAGGGATTTATCTGAGTCCCCCTTTCTTGCATTTTTTTCTATCCAACAAACTCCCCTCATACTCCACATCTTGTTTGTTCCTCCTCTCTGCATGTGACACATTATAGTTTGGGTGATTTGGGATAGCCTATTCAATGTCAGGTGGGAAGGATTTTGCTTTAATGTCAAGGTGATGACTAGGTGTACAGTTCAAGCCAGTAGAAAAAGTTACTTTTTCTTCTATCTATCAATATATCACATAAAAGCATCTATGCAGATGCTTTTATGTGATATATTGGTTATGAAAAAGGGGTTATTTGTGTCTTCCAGTCATTTCTCTGAGCAGAACAAAATTTGTTAGGTAGAAATGAGTTCTCCAGTTTCATATAAAAAGCCATCATACCACAGAGGAAAAAGCTTATATAAGGAGTCTTATTTCTTTCTTTCTTTCCTTCCTTCCTTTCTCTTTCTGTCACCTTAAGTAAAATGTCACCTATTTTGAAAGCTCAAAATCCTTATCTTCTCTGAAGTAGGTGGCTTCAATGGAGCCATTTTAAGAGAGATTTCTTTCAAGAGACTGAATCTCAATGTGAACCCTGCATATTCAGAAGCAGATGTAGGATCCATTATGCATCAGTGCTTCAGTTTGCTTTCTCTTTTACCTCTGCTGTCAGATGCATTTATATTCTAAACTAGGACTGCAGCCAGTCTTAGTCAAATCAAAGCTCTTCCCTTACTTCCGTACAAGGTTTGCAAAGGCTGTCTGTTTGCTGATGGTTTTCTGGGCTTCTGCCAGATAGTCTGGGAGGCGTCTTCTCTCCCCTCTTCTGTCTGAGGCATTGCTGCAGCATTTACATGAGGCCAAAGACATTTCAGTTGGCGACTTATCCATATTAGACTATTAAATCTAAACAACTGATGGGTATAAAATGTTTTTTTCCCCTTAGAGCTGCATAATCAAGTATGTATGTAAGTGTGTGTGTGTGTGTGCGCGCGCGTGTGTATGAGAGAGAGAGTTAATATAGCAGAATTCAGAGAGAGGAAGAATGTGAAAAGACGTGTTTGAATATAACTGGCTGGTGAAGAAGCACAGAATCCAATAGAATTGTCAGCACTTCCAGAAAAGTGGAACCTGAATTGTTTCTTGTGTTAATATACTAGGAGAGAATAAGCTCCAATCCAAATGCCATTTAGAAATTGCAGTGTTGAGGAAGGGGCTCACATCTTCATTCTGTGAGGCAAATATGTCCATGTACACCTGCAAATGTGCATTCATATTTGTTGAAACCGGTTGAGACGATTCCAGGGATGGAAGCAGAGCAGCCCACAGCATCCCTTTTCCAAGCTAAGATACATGGTAAAATGATGTTGAGATTAGCAGGATTCATCAGACTCCTGCTGAACAAATGATACAGCCAGAGAAAATATTACCTTGATCTCTCAAGCGTATGGCTGGTTGAATTAATATTTTGAAAGGGGAGCTAAGTAGGCATGAGATTCCTTTAATTCTCTATTGGATTCTAAGCTTTGCCTTCTACTTTCACGCCTGATATCAGTATGGTAACTCTGATCACCCTCAGAATATCCCCAAGTAATCCATTCAGCTGAATCAAATGCACATGTGTAGTTTTTTAGGCAAAAAAAAAAAAAAGTCCACTTCCATTGTCTTAAAAGAAGCATTCGTGTTCCATCATATCATTTCATGCCCTATTGCAAAGTGTTTTGAAAAGTCTCCTCTGCTCCTAATGTAGTGAATTGTGAGCTCTCTCCTGAAAACTGCAAGCCCAAAGCCACGTAGATTTAGTTGTGTAGATCTTGGACAGCCTCTAGTCATCATAGAATAGCTGAAGTAATTCATTCCAAGTGACAAATTCCATGTCTTTGGTGAAAAGGGTGATTTTTCTGTTTTGCTTTGGAAGGATGTTGTTTTTCCGTTTGCTTTTGTTTACTCTGAGCACAAATGCGTACGAATGCTGAAAGCTCTCTTTTCCACACTATCTAAAAGGTTTAACTAAGGTGGCCCAGATAGGCAATATGATAGAAATTTTGTGATCATCGACTTCCTGCCTTGACAACTCTGGTACATTAGCTG
This sequence comes from Liasis olivaceus, assembly GCA_030867105.1. Classification (NCBI taxonomy): domain Eukaryota; kingdom Metazoa; phylum Chordata; class Lepidosauria; order Squamata; family Pythonidae; genus Liasis; species Liasis olivaceus. The sequence continues at coordinate 133,279,195 of CM061349.1, read as the reverse complement.
TTATCAGAGTTGAAAGAGCTGCTACAACATACCCATTGTAGATATTGGATCAAGAGCTGGCAGGCTGCCTGAAGGTCAGATAAAGTACTTAGGCAGGCAGTTTGCCAGGCTAAAGAGATGTCAAGAAAATCAATTAGTCTCTAAAGAAAGAGCAGCAAGCTAACTAAAAATCCAATCGTGAAAGGCTCTTTATATTTCAAAGGCAGCTTATTAGCGTTGGCTATATCTTTATCTCTTTAATAAAATTACATTTGCTAAGCAATTAAATCAGGCTTGGGTCAGATGAGGCTAATACAGAAGAGGTTGTAAACACCTGAATAGACCAGATTAGAAATAGCACCCACCGCTGGGTATTTAATCAAGTTACTTTCTGGGTACCTTACTATCTGACTTTCAATTTAAGTTGTTCCTCCTCCCTTCCCTTTCCATCGTCCCCTTATTCCCCCTATTGATTGCTCTACATATACGCATTTGGCATACCTAAGATATTTTCTCAGCTGAGCGGTAATGGAAAGCCATAGACATAGAATCTGTCTAGTGGAGCCGTGTAGGTTGCTTAGTAAATTATAGCTGTCTGAAGTCAATACAAGGAAGGGAGATGTACATATGCTTGTTTTTGTACATTTCTCCCCCAGTCACCTAAGTGAAAGAAATTAACTTAATTATCATCAGAGGAACACCGAGTGGGGCTTGTGGGCTGCAAAAAATGCTGCAGTTCTGTGCAAGCCATTCTGTGCAAAACCTTTTATTACAAAATTCTTCATTGTTGTAAATTAGCAGATAACTTACAGCTGCTATGGTACCATTGCTGTTAATCCTGAACAGGGTGCATAGGTCAGGAAATAATGGGTTGGTTAAGATGTGCAGTGTTTTTAATGCCTTTGAAACAGTCAATCTGAAACCATTATGATTTTGCCAGCTAAGAAACATCTGCTAGAAAGCCAGGTCTATCTAGCAAATGGAGCAAGGAGGAGATCCTGCCTCAATAAATATCACAATCCCATCCATTGTTGACAAGGTTTGAAAGCAATTGCTTTCCTCTCCTTTCCTTTGAATGCACATAGTGGAAAACCTTCTGATGGAAAGTGGTTGCTGTCAGATGCACCCGGAGCCTCGATCAAGCATCTGCAACTTCTTTCTTTTCAGAGGCAGCACAGAAATGGCACAGTCCTTGTGCAAACATATATTGTAGAGCAACGATGCCCTGTGATTATTTGCCCCATCACCTCCTCTGGAACCATTTAAACTAATGTTAAATATCAGAAATGGAGAATTTTTGAGTGGCCGAGGGACTTCTGGGAGCGACAGTCTAAAAAATAGCAGGTGAGACCATGACAGAAGCTAGATTTGACTTCTTCAGTCATATTTAATGATTGATTTAAGTTAGATTTATCTAATAAGTCAATTAGATTAAAAATAGATTTAACTTCTTCTGTCATATATTTAATTACTTCCCCTTTTGACATATTAAAAACCATAATTTGGTAACCATTTACATGACTCATGTACCTTGCTTCATAACAAACTAATGTTCTGAATGCAAGAACAGGTCCTCACCAGATGGATAGCTAAATGGGGGCAACCTTGGATCTTCAACTGTTGATTGGCTGGAGGCAATGTGAAGCCTGTTATATTGGTGCAATCATGTATGATGCTCAATAGAGGCGAATATGTGTAGCTCAGGGTTGAACTGTGGAGTCCTTGGAGTTCTCTAAGCTTGGTTCTTTTCTTGCAAACATTTCATTACCCAGCTAGGTAACACCTTCAGTGCTAGAATGGGATGGGGTTTGCTCTCTGTTTATATGCTGTGGCCTGCCTTGCCAATGCTGGTGGGGGTGGGGGTTTTGTTTTGCTCCTCTGGTAGTTCCTTAATTAGCATATGTTTACTGCTTGATTGTGTGCTGCTTGATTGTGTGACAATCATCACCAGCAATCATTACCCAGATAAGCAAAGGTTACCACCAGGCACACTTTCTTTTAAAAGGGAAATTCCATCTCCCCTGCAGCTAAATCTCAAACTAGAGCTCCATTTCAATCTCTTGAAAAAAAAAATGCCAAGCCTTCTCATCTGCAGCTAGATTTATTCTCTTTCATATCCACTCCAGTTCTTTCATTTTTTATATATAATTTTATTAAAGATTTTCAAAAGGAAGATAAAAACTAATACAAACTAATATAAAGTAAGAAAAAGAAAAGAAAAAGAAAGAAATCAAAGAGAAAGTGAAAAGTGCAAGAAAGGGAAAAACAGTAAAAGAAAAATAGAAAAGAAAGAAGAAAGATAAAAAAAAGTGGCTTCTGATCTCTTTACAGCAGTTATAATTATAAATTTACCTCTTACTCTGTGGTTACAACATAACTCTCTTCTTTCTATAATCTATCCTGTCTAATTATCAGAATCATAAATCATAAGTTCATTTTTTTCTGTTTTATGCAAAAAGTCCATAAGGTGTTTCTAGTCAGTAATAAACCTAGATATTTTCTTTTTTCTGATCAAAGAAGTCAGTTTAGCCATCTCATCAAGTTCTATCATCTTCACCAACCATTCCTCCATTGTGGGTAGTGCCAAATCTTTCCATCTTTGTGCATAGAATAATCTCATTGCAGTTATCATATATAAAAACAAAGTTCCAGGATTTTCTTCCCAACTGTTTGTCCATCCATCCCAAAAGAAAAACCTCTGGTCTCAATTGTATATTAATCTTTAAAATCCTCTGAATCTGTATATGTATTTGAATCCAAAATTTTCTAGCTTTTTTACACATCCACCAAACATAAAATGTCCCTTCTTGTTGTTCACATTTCCATTGAAGTGCCATTATAAATTCTAGACAATTTCTTTGATGACATATACCAATGGTACCCCATTTTATAAAAATTCTCTTTAAGATTATAACACAGTGTAAACTTTGTTATAAGTTTTTATAACTTATACTTTAGTTTCCATCTTCTTAACTTTCATCTCCTCTTTCATCTTTACAAATCTTTCATCCATTCTTTTTTCAAAAGCTGTCAATTTAGTATCAAGTGATTCAGTTAACTTACTGCCCAGTTACTCAAACATTTTCTAAAGCAAATATGATGTAATTCTCTTTCTACAGGTAGCTCTAGTGATCCTCTCCTCCCCTCTACTATTTTTGCCACTTTTTTGGTGGTTGCCATTATGATATTATAATCCAAAAATGAAAGTGTCTCAAACAAGTGAAAGAGAAAAGGCAAGCTCCCCCCCCCTTTTCTATTTTGTCTTCCTGTCTCTTAATACTTTCATCTCAAATGGAACTCCATAGTTACAATCAGCCTCACAGTCAGCATCTCCATAGTTACAGTCAGCATCGCATATTACCTTTAATTTTTTTTTTGTAAAAGCCACCAATTGTCTGCACTCTTTAATAGTAAACAAAACAAGACAAAACAAAACAAAACAAACCATTCCCATGAAGGTCCAGTTTATTTGTCTATTTTATTTCCAATTTGTTCAAAAGCACTTTCACCAAAAAATAATCTTTCAAAATAATTATCCCCTTTATCTGTTTTAAACTTTCTTACATCCACTCCTTGTTACGTTTTTGCCAAACATTTTAAAATCTTTAAAACTTTTTTTCCCTTCGTAATCCAGAAAGAATGTTGACTTGACAAGTGAAATTTTCTTATCTTGCTGCTCAGAACATCTCTCTTTAGCTGTAAATTAGTTACATCCGAAAGTATTTAAGAAATGAGGCTCATGCGAATCTTGTGTCCCTATAGGCTGCATTACGGCTGGGAGTTTGATTGAAATCCCTCAACTCCCAGCTGCTCAACTCATGAACTGACTGCAAAAACCTCAGTTCCTGCAGTCTACTCACAAGGAGCAAGTGGGTGATCTCACAATCTCTCCTTTTTCTGGAGAGATTATGCCAGCCAGAATTCACCATCTGGCTGCCAATCTCCATTGCAATGCCATCCCCACTCATTCAGGGACGTCTAGTTCGCCAAGAATCCTCACCAGAAGCCCTCTAGTTCTTTCTATCATCTTCTGGGGACAGAAGAACTGAATGGACAATTCTTTGAATTTGTCTAGGGAATGGAGAAATTCTTGAATAATCTTGTCAAAAGTCTTCCTTTTGGTGTTGATAGTAGTACCACCACTGAAGGTGCCCAATGGAAGGAGTTCCCTCATTATATCTTTCCTTGAGATACAATTGCAGTGTAGGAAGAAAGGGAGGCTGCAGTCCACTGTGGAGATAAATAAACATTGAAAAAACAGGGCATTCACTTATATCCCATGCCCCCTTCATAATTAAATCACTTTACATTCCACCCCTGAGAATCTTTCTGAAATCCTTTTCTCCTTTGAAAGAATTTCTAGGGTAAGTGCTCGTTCATCAGTCCAGATAAGTACTGCATGAAGACATGCAAGAGAATTTATTTTGCCCAGTGTTACCACTATCTTTGCTGGAAGAATTTGACTAGGTATTATTTGAAGTAGTGGTGATATCAGATACATCCAGCTAGATATTGTCTGAATCAAGGATGATGGTTGATACATGCAGAGAAAGGTGTGAGGCTCCACTGAACAGGAGACTATGGCTCATGTTATGTCACATTTCCTGCCTGATAGCATTTCTACACCTGTTTACAACATACTTCCTATGTTCTTTGCAGATTCCACTAATCTTCAATTATACCTTCATCAGTCCAGCTTTGGGCATCCTGTTTCTGTGTGATCTGTGATACAGGTTCCTCAGGAATCATAGATATTGTTCTGAAAGACCAAAGATATTGTACCAAGATTTCTGGTTGTCTTACTATTGGATTGTCCCTGGTAAAGCAAGAAGGTAGTTCATTTGACACTCTAATGCAGCAAGTGCCCAGTGATAACTGACAGAATTATATGTTATAGGTGATTATACCATTAAAAAATGATACATACAGTATGTATCACAGTGTTCCATTTGGTCCCTTTTCTTGACACATCTAAGAACGATGCACACTAACCATGTGAAGGAGAAATCATGAGTTATCATAAAGCAATAAATAAACAACAGAATGAAATTGTATAGGTATAGTGCAGAGACATGACTCCTATGCAGTTTCCTCTACTTCTGAAACACTTATTGTCTTGGTCGTCTGTAAATTCAGTGGGTAAGTTAGATCATCTCACGTAACATATTTTGATCAAACATGATGTGCTTTTCTTGACTTCTGGCTTGTTTCTGAGCTTTGTTCCCTGTTCTGCACTGTTAGTCTGTTTGCAGCTTGGCATTAACCTCTGGCTTTTCATTTGGTGCCATATTCAGTTACTTCTTACTTAATGTGTGCCATATTCAGTTCTGCCATGTACAACCATAATCAGCCCTGGAGGGCATGCTACCACATTGTGCATTCTACTTGTAGGGCATAAAGCATGCTCTTGTTTGTTATGACTTCATCAGTCAGTTCATCTCATCTAAGCAGCCGCATCTGAAAGCTTTAAAATGGATGTTTATTAGTCTCTGGCTGCTCATCTCAGATTCATTTCAAGGTGCTCCCAGTTCCATGCATAATACCACCCAATGCCATGAAGCTAACTATTAACGATTTTAGGGTATGTCCAGGGTGCTCTTAAATCTCCTTCCCATGAACAAAACCTGTAGTTAAGGAGCTCAGTCATCTTTTTTGTTAAAGGGAAGTGGACTTACTTCATCTGAACATGTAGCTGCTTATTGATTATGTACAACACTGATTATGATAGAGGTTGCACAGTCTGTGGCAAAAATGGAATTAGTATGGGGTTTGGCTGTGGCAGTTAATTCAGAACAAGCTTTCTATTAGTGCAATAAAGCTGAACTAAAATAATAACATATTGCCAGCAGGATTTCCAAACAATTCATTGTAATTTATGATTAGATATTTAGTTATCAAATGGCTGCATTAAAATGGCAAAATATTTTCTGGCTTAGATCTCAGTAAATTGAAGAGCTTTGAAGAGCTGCATGGATGCATGGTCAAGGCAGTGGGGCAAACAAGTAACTTTAGACTTTGGACAACCTTGATGCATTTGAGATTTTCCTATTTATTCTGAATGGGTTTTGTATTTCTGTCTGCAAGTCATGTCTTATTGCCCCTATTGGTGATGACTAGAGCATCAGAGAGCAACAGTGGTACGAATGAGCCCAGGATGAATTCAGCCTCTTCTTTAAAAAAATCCACTCTTGTATTTGGTCAAAGAGGGTTTTCAGTTTGTTGATGCTTCAGATCCCACAGCACCAGCTGGATCAGAAGAAACAGTAAGAGAGAAAACAGAGATAATACACTGTGGTAAATTAGGTCTATATCTGTTCTTTGTCTTTCATTCTCTCTCTGCTGAAATACATTTTTAGCTGATCTGCTTTCTAACTTAACTGAACATGTTTAATAGTATATTAAATCTCCATGCCAAGTAAATCATGCCATTTTTCTTTTAGTTATGAGGTAGTATAAAATATATTTTCTGGAGAACAAAAATAGAGAGAATTTAGAAACTTGCATTAGGCCAGTCGATGTACAATCATGGGCCACATGTAGTCCCAGGTGCCTTTTTGTAGTCCCTGGACACCTCATCACAACACCATCAATTTTTGGGGAGTGCAGAGTTTAAATGGATTTTTAACACAGTTTTAATGATTTCTGGGGCACTTTAAACATTCTTGTTATGCAAAAAAGGAAGAAAAAGAAAAGAAGGAAATACACATGCACAAACCCATGTTATATTACATAAAAATATAAGCCAGTCTAATTTTTAACTAAATAATTAAACCTTGATCACATGAAATAATATTCACCAGTCTTTCCCTGCATCATAAATAGAAAATGAACCCATATCTGCAATCCAAAATTATAGGTTTGGAAGAACTTTCTCATTCTAGCATTGAATAATTATCTTCTTTGCTACCCTCTATGCATGATAAATCCATTTAATGATTCTAATGCATTAAAAGCATCTATTCAGAATGACAAGAATTTAATCTTGTTTGGATTAAATAGTTCCACCCACTGCAGTCTCCACCAGGCTTCTATATCTGGGCATTGACCTGAAATAGATTGCCCACCTCTGCTTTAGCCTGAAAAGAAGTCTTCTTTGGTCTCTTATTGCCTACTGTGTATGCTTACCAGCTAACCACCAAAAAGCAGTAGTTGCTGTGCTCTCAACTATTTAGACAGAAAAAATTCAGCTTGATGGATCTGGTGGTGGTGGAAATTATGGTGAGAATTCTTAGCTGCTGTTCAAGCTGCTGTTAAGATACCAGAGTAGTGCCTGCAAAAATACTGGCAACCTGACCTTGTATTATTAGGTAATTATTGTTGTATAATTACTAGGGTATCATTGCTAGCTCATTCCTATTTTTAGTGCTCTAGAATAACTTTGTAACACTTTTTTTTGGAAACAATTAGTGTGGAAGCCTTACCAGAACATACACATATAGCTGGCAGGATAGAGAAATTTCCTTTTAAAATGTAACATAGTTAATTTGGCTGTCGGTGTGTTTCCTTTCCTCTTGGATCATTTGATGTAGTATGTAAACTTCTTTCTAAGTTATTATGGCATTCAAGGCTCTCACTGTTTCATAGGAAGCACTGACAAACATAGAAATTCATTGACCTGATATTCAGATGAATGCAGGAGTTGGTTTCCATTGTAATTCAAAGTAAAACTTAAGTCCCTTTGCTTAGAAGTTATTGGAGTGTAACTGTTCATGTTGTGAAATTACTTTTTGACAATGATGCATGGGGAAATTATGCTGCAGGAATTGGAAGGGGAAGTGATACATGCAGTAAGAAATTCAATGAACTAACAAGCAGAAAGAAAGAATAAGAGAATTATCCAGATGGACCTTTTGGAAGTCTGTCCAAGGGCTTGTTAGCCTTGAAACAATGATGTCTGGAACTCTTGAAGAACCTCCTTTGGTTCAGTCAGATTTGGAATAGGAGCAGATTTACCCCCTTATCAAATCATTGGAATGTTGCCCTTTGAAGAAATGTAGCTGTTATTCTCTAATAAAAATGGCAGAGAGCAGCTAGGGGTGGGGAGAGAAAGGAGACTGGACAATTAAGGTTACCAAGAAAATGCCAAGAAAATTCCAGCCCTGGGCTTTTGCATTTATAGGGATGTTTGACTATGGGAATGTGCAACTTAGTAGAACTGAAGATGCCCATTACAGTCTTTAATGCATATACTGTAGATTGCAATATAGGAAGGTTTGCAAATGAGAAACGTGTACAGTGATGCAATGTGTTGCAAACCTCTTCTGTGATGGCTGTTTTCTTAATCCTTAATCTGCTTTTGTCTGGAAGAAATGCAGCAAGTAGTTTACCTGTTTGCTGTCTTGCTGAAAACTGAATTGGCATTGCTGACCAGTCGCATAATCCTCCAGGATCTAAGACTTGGCCTCTTGTGATTGCTTCTTTGGAAGTAAATGTACATAGCATTCTCCTTGAGTTCAGTAGAATATTATAATAAGGATGATAAGGAAATCAAGAACATAGCCAATGTGTTTTATTTCCTCTTTTTTTCCATTTCAAATGTACATAATAGGCTGTCTGAAATTAGACAGTGATCGATCTAGCTCTGGACAGCAATGGGGAACATTTTTGGGGGGACTGCAAAACAAGCTCTTTTCTAGTCTACTCTAACAATGATCACTGTGATTTTTAAAAAAAGAAAAGACCAAAACCTAGAGTTGGTTCATATCATACTAGGTGTGATTAACCTTGTTCTCATTTGCAAACCTTCCTATATTGCAATCTACAGTATATGCATTAAAGACTGTAATGGCCATCTTCAGTTCTACTAAGTTGCACATTCCCATAGTCAAACATCCCTATAAATGCAAAAGGTGAGTAAGTCCCAGTTGCCTAGGTTCACACAACATGCTAGGCCAGAAATGAAGCAAACCCTATTATGACTTATTGTGCTGTGTGAACCCAGTCCTGGATTCCTGAAGCCTCTCCTGAAGCTCAAGGGCAATGAGGCTATGACTATACAGGGGATGATGAACTACAGCACCCAGTGGTCCCAGTTGGCCTGTATGGAGATATAATTAAGACATCTCTCATTTTTCCCCCTGCTCCTGTAGATATATTCAATGATGGGTCAGTTCACATAACAGAAACTTGACACTTTCTAGTAACGCTATGTTGTGTGGACAACTTAGTGTTGTGATTGGATGGTCAAATGGATAAGCTCTTATTCATTTCTTTATTTATGCATTAGACCTTTTCCACCTCTGCAATTTTTTTTAATTCTCAGAGGTTTATTTAAATAAAAACACCCCCAGTACATCTTTGGAAGTTAGTTTATTTAATTAACTTAGATGCCACCTGACTTCAATCGATTCTGGGTGGCTCATGGCATAAAAACAAAAGAACAAAATGCAGTTAAACATATAACAATAAACAAGATGGTGAATCCAGGCAACAACAAACATATCATGCACCCAAAAGGGAGAATAGCCAGATCTTTAAGGCTCCCAGGAACATTATCAGAGTGGGAGGCATGCAGATGTCAGGGGGAACCACATTCCAGATGGGTGGGTGCCATGACAAAGAAAACATGCTTCCATGGTCCTGATAGATGACACTGCTTAATCGAAGGAACCTGGAACATGTCAATCTGTTGGATTGAACTGGCCAGAACTGGACTAGTTGAAGGTTCTGGGTGGTCTTCAAGAGCAGCCCCATGTTGAGTATCATGCAGTAATTGAGCCATAAAGTGGCTAAGACAAGAATAACTGTCTGGGGGGCCTCCCAGTCTAGGAAATGGTGCAACTGGTGCACCAGATGAAGCTGTGCAAAGGCCTTTCTGGTCACAGCTGTCACCTGCTCATCCAGCAGTAGCTTGAGTCCAGGAAGACCCCCAGATTGCACACTACTCTTGAATGGAGAAGTGCTATCCCAACCAAAGTTAAAGATGGAATATCCCCACATCTAAGTGACCCCAAACTTCACAGTCACTCAGCCTTAGTAGGATTGAGTTGGAGAGATTCTGTGATGGAATGGAATTATGAAGGCCAAGCTCAGGGAGCTTGGTTCTGGTGAGCTCATTTTCTTAGCTCACCAGAACCGCGTGGGAGGAACAAGAGGATGAGACTGGCACCTCCCTGAGGAATTCACACTGTTGTGGCTGGAGGACTTTGGGAGCTGGGGTTTTAGTCTGGGAAGATTCTTGCTAGAGGTTGTAGTTAATAAACATAGCTGGACTGAATTTACATGGTCTCTTGGAGTTCCTTGGGCTAGGCCTGACAGATTCCTTCCCATTCAGATCCTCACAGCCTCCAGGCACTGGGACATGACTTTGACAACTTCATTTAGGTGGCCTGGGGTAAAAAGATATAACTGAGTATCATCAGCATACTGATGATACCGAACCCCAAACCAGCAAATGACCTCACCTAGCAGTTTCATGTAGATGTTGAACAGGATATCAAATAAGCATGTGTATGACAGGTAGAAATTGGACCAGCTACTCTGGATCAATACACCATCGTTTATGCTTGGTTCCATGTTTTAACAGACTCTGGACAATGTTCCTTCTTTGATTGCATATTTTACAGAAAAGCCAGGTGTATATGCAGGAGATAAGTAACTATTACTTACCCTTGTTCTTTCAAAATTCTTCTAGATATTTTGCCTCCTTGCACCAGAGACAAACTTATAACCAAGAGAAATGTCAGCTCTACTGATGCAACTTGAAGTTTAATTTAGTTTAATTTAGTTAGGTTTAGTTTAGTTTAGTTTAGTTTAGTTTAGTTTAGTTTAGTTAATTTATAGGGTTCCCAAAGGAGTCTGGGTGGCTTATAAGCAAAACCCAACATATAAAAATACAACTGACCAAAAGAGCAACATATCAAAGCCAGACAAATACTGAGCATACCAAAATAAACCAAAACAAGGTAAAACAAAGGTGTCCCAATTGCTCTATCCTCCAGGCTTGGGAGACCAATCAGGTATTGAATAGTTTTCTGAACAACATAAGGGTGGAAGCCACCTGAAGCCACAGAGGCCCTTTGGGTTAGCACATGCTTTACCAAACCATCAGTCCTCTCTTGAGAAAGATTGTGAAGCTTCAGCTTATTATACTGCAGTTGGTATCTGCGGGGAAGTTGATAGTATTCAGTGAATGCCTGAAGGAGGAGTAGATCCTGCCTGTTAGCCGTACTTCAGATGTTGACAAGTGTTAAAACTTTCATACCTCTGGAGTGATCCTATGGAAACAGTTTTTCTTAGTAATGCAGGGTTTGTGGCCAGAAGGATGTAATCTCGCTTTGTCTTGGTGTTTTCAGTGTATGCCTGGGACATGTGTGCATGAGGACTTTGATACATTCCTTGCCTATTTGCAGCACTGAATAGCAGCACGGGGTTATTCTCCACTCACTGTGGTTGTTTTGGTTTCCTTTGCGATTAGGTGAGTTGGAGATTTTGAGCACAGCAGACTTGAGCCTATATGAGTTTGCTGGTGTTAATAGTCCCCCCCCCCCTTTACTCTCACTTTATGGTTGGCAGTTAATAGGAACCATGCTGGCCTTATGTTGGAATTACCAGTCTCTTCCCTAGCTGGATCACTGAGTTGCCTGATAAAATCTTTGGTTTTACAAATCTGAGGCTACCAAAGAATGCCAAAGTATGATTTGCATTAGTAGCATGCTGTTCTCCCTGATGAACCACATATATTTATTTGTTCTGTTCCATGGAGTGCTCAGTGCTGGGATCAATGCTGTTGGCATCTACACCTGTAAGGATGTAACTGAAATTAATGGATCTGATTCAGTCTATCCCATGTCAAGGCTTACAATGAGCCAACAACACTGTCCACTTCAGGCTGCTCAAAGGAGCAGAACGTTATGGTGATACAGATCTATACAAGAAAGCAGGAAATTGATGATGGAAACATCCTGTAGTGTGCAGTTCTCTGGTTCATGGCATGGGAAAGAGGAAAGGGGGTTTAACCAAAATCAGATTCTCTCTCTCCACAAGACCCACCCTATGGTGATGGGCTTTATTTCTATTAGCCTCAGCTAGAACTTCCCTTCTATTATCAAGAGCTGGTATATATTTGTACTGAGACTAGGGCTGGTGTACAGGGTTAAAGTCTGCTCTTTTATAGTCCAATGGTGCCAGCTACATACATGGAATAACTTTGCATCTGACTTGACCAATGTATTTTGGATATGTTCTTGTTTGAGGGTTCTTGAAAGGATAGAAGCCTTGTCCCATTTTGGTATTATAAATTTTTTAGTCCTTATGGTTTATATTTGTTATGATTTACGTCTGAGGTTTGACTGTGGCGCAGCAATTATATTTCCTCTTAAATATTCTTAATTTCCCAATTAAAGATTCCAGGTATATCTTATTATAGCCAATTAAACCTTAATCCATTCTACTTATAAATTTGGCTAGCCCTACTTCCTTTTATTTTTATCCTTTTAGAATGAAACACTGTATAGTTGTATTAAGCAAATCAAAACCTGGTTCATCTCAAGATCCTAAAGTTAAAACAATATAAGATAATGTGAATAAATGAGAGAAAGTCAACATATTGGGGAAAATTCCCTGATGCCAAATGTACTTTATAAATAAATGAAAACAACAACAGCAGCCAATCGGCATGGGCATTATGGAACACTATTGACACGGTGTGAATTTAGGCTATAACTGGAATAGTGTGCCTTAAGTTAATTGCAGAATTTTATTGCTTCAAATTTGAAACCACATTTTTATAGCCTAGCTAGCAGGTGCAGATAGTTTTATGATTAAAAAAAAACCTGTGAACAATCCAGTTTTTTTGTACAAATGGCCATTGCAATAAAAACGTGAAGGGAGAGTCCAATATATATTACAGCAAAATCAAACTACAAGAGCTGGATTGTTCTAAATAGAATTGGACACCACAGCTTGTTTTTCCATTCCATTTTGTGTCAAATAATCAGTGTTTTACAAGTATCATATTGGACCATAGGCTTATAAATCCAGATGTAGACATTAGATAATGTCCCATATCAGAACAGGCAGTAAGTTACAGGGAAAATGAAAAACCTGAAAAGTCACTGCATGTCTTTGTCAGGGCTCTATGGTGTCCAAATTACCAAAGGAGACCATCTGTCCATTTTAAAACCTCAGTTTCCCTTTTCAATGATATTTTTGGGAAAAATAATAGGTAATTTCAGTTTTGCACACCTACATTTTAAAAAGTACACAAACAGTTCTCTGTGTCCAAGGTTTTTATCTGCTGAATGAACATTCTTTTGTATCACATGACACAATCTTTGCAACTGAAGGAGTTGCAGGTAGTGTTGAGCAAAGAAATTCTCCTGCAGTTTATCTTTACTGTTCTCATGATGCTGATGAAAAATAAATTGTTTTCAAAGGAGATGCAAATTTTGGAGAACTTCCTTGGAGTGGACTGTGGTGTTCTTGCACCAACAGAATTATGAGGCTGCCAAGGATTGTGTGTGAATTCTCTCTCCAGGGAACTGCATCTTTCTCGGCTTGCGGTGCTTCTACTAAATCCACTGGGAAAGCATAAGGCAGGAACTCCTCCCACTAGACTTCATTTGGCAGTGCTGCTACTATCACCACTAAGAGTAAGGCTGTCATGTCCGGCTGTTATGATACTGCAGAAGACTTTTGAAAAAATCATCCACCCAATTTATCTGCCTCTTAAATCTAGTGGATAATTTTAAAAACCCATTTGTGCCCAGCTCTAGTTTCTGATGTAGTACTGAACTCTAGTCTGCATAGGGTGGGGGTGGAGGGATAACTAAACCTACAGAAAGCCTTGAGGTCAGTAGTAGAACTGCTGCAACATATGTGGTCACAATCTGGACAGGGGCACACAATACTGTAGATGGTATTTGCACTTATATTAACAATTGGGAAAGAGGGGAAAGCATATGTATAGGATCTGAGTCTTCTCCTTGAGGTTTAAGTAGAAATAAGTTCTACCTAAAATTCTGGCTCCCAGGTTTAAGTGAGCAGCAGAATGGTGCTATTGTTAACACAGCCTCAGATATCGGCTAAGAATCCCTTTCTTCTCTACCATGATCTATGCTTCTGTAGTACATATGAAATATATTCTTTGCCTTAAAAAGAAAAAGAAATGGCTGAGAGAGTTGGATTAGCGGTGTCTCCCCTCCTGACATTGGATTGCAGCAACTGTGTCCTGTCCCCTCTTCAAAGTACATGATTATCAATTCTGCAGATGTCTCAGAGGCACCTTCGACTGGAATCTATCATGGATGCCCTTTCTTCTGCTCAACACACAGAAAACACTTTCCTCTTAATTTGGTACAAATTGTTCAACCTGATGTGATTAAGTACCCAGGGCTAATGTGCAATTTACTACTTTGAGAAGTATCACGTAAGAAGAGTACAAAGGCTTAGGAGAATGAAGGTCTTTACTGGAGTCTTTTTCTTTTGGATGAAACTAGAAACCCAATTTTTCAAAATAAATGGGGACAATATTAGATAATGCACCTTTCACGCCCCAAGAGCCTGGATTCTTCCTTTTAGAGTAGGAGCTATGACATCATTTCTCTGCGTGCCAAGTTAATTGATGGATTATCCTTAAATGACCAAAGGAGACTCCATGATCAGTAAATTATGATCATGCCTGCCTGCAGTGAGCAATGAACTGGATGAGGGATAATAAATTGAAGCTGAAAAGATGGAGGTGCTCATTGTACGAGATAATAATTCCAAGGAAGTGATATATTTTTTGATTCTAGAAGAGGTTCTAGAAGGAGCAGTTATGCAGTTTGGGTGTTTCTGAGTCTGGATCTCTCTTTGGTCTTCTAGGCTGAGGTAAGAGCCAGGGGTGTTTGTCACCTTCAGCAGCTTTTCTTAAAAGAAAATGGCAAGGCACGTTCTAGTATCCTCTGAGTTTGACTCTTTTAATATACTGTAAGTGGGTCTGCTTTGGTTTTATTCTGCAAATTTTAGTTAGTACAGGATTCAGCAGTGAAGCAAAGGCCGCACTGCACATGTCCTAAAAGTATTGCATGGGCTGTCACTTTTTTACCACAGACTATCTGGTAACTTGGACCTCCTCTGTAATTGCCCTTGGCAAATTATGAGAACTGACCTCGTTGAAAATGAATGTTTGTTATTTTTATACTTTTGAAACGACTGCTTTTCTATTTTCATTGTAAGCCACCATGAGACTTTGGTAATGCAAACGATAAATAATAAATGAATTAAAGAATTCTGCCAACACAATTCTGATTTAATTTCAGTTTTTATCTGGTTCAGTTGAAGAATTTCCAGCCTATTCTTATGACAGGAAAAAACGCATGCTCTATAATGATTGTGTCAAAAAGTGAACACTTTCTATATTCCAAGATTTACTTCTTATTCTTTACTACTCTGGTCCATTTTCCCCCCAGTTCTTAGATGATAAATGGAGAATACTTGGGAGCATCATTCTGCATTTAACTTAATATCTTGCTGACATTTACTTTGTTAATAATCTTGTTCAGAAAGGAAGCAGTCATGGATCCTTACTTCAACCTCAGTGCATCCTGGGAAAAAAAAAAGTACCAGTTGCTATGACCATACCTTTTCCTCCCCCATGTTCAATGCTTTTTCTAGCTATTCAGATTCAAGGTGTCATTCATTCTTTCTTTCCCTCCTTTCTGCCTGCCTGCTCTTGATGGTCATAGGTTATGAGGCTAGCTTCCACATACTGTAAATAGCATGACCTGTTGGACAAGAATATAAGCATGGTATAATAAACAATCAGTTAGAGAAACTCTGAAGTCCCAGTCCTCCTCATTTGATCTCTCTAATATTTTCCAAATTGTGCCCTCTTCTTTATTACTCCTTCTTTCATCCAGAGAAGTTTCTCCATTCAGTCTTGACCTCTGATAAAGCTTATACCCCTCATCTCCCTTCTAAGGAGCAGCACATTTTTCAGTGGGCTTCATGAATATAAAATAAGAATGATGTTAAAAACATCTTAAAGAAATGCAATTGGAAGAAGGTTAGGGTAAAAAAAAAATACAACATGACTTATTCCTGTGGACAAATGATATTCTGATTTTAACCCACACCAGTTGGTGAAGTAAAGCAGTCTGGATTATACAGGGAAGCTGGTTTCAATAACAGCATCATGGCCGATACAGGGCTAATTCTTCCTTTGAGGTGCTCGCACAAAATTTTTTTTTTTTAGTTAAAAAAATATTTACTTGCGTTTGTACCTTTCTTCCACAGAAATGTACTATGTGATGCCATAATAAGGTTACTGCCAAGGAAAATTATTTATTTATTATCTCATTCTGCTTAGGGAAGTACTAAGCAGTACTCCCACCTCCCTGACCTCTTGACTTTATAGATAATAATTCCTCATACTAGTACTTTGGGGCAGATTGTGCATATGATGCTGATATGCATCATCAAACCAGTGTAAAAGCTGCTACTTTTGAAGGTATCTTGTGCGTAAACAAGGAAAAGGAGGAGTCTAGCATCTGGTTTTGCATCCACAAACCTATCTGTGATTGGGACAGACAGAAGGCCTGTCCAAAGATAGGCCTGCATGCCCCAATCAATCAATGTATGAAAATATGAATGAACCTGGTTTGGTTCTACCAAAATCAAATCATATAAAACCCATTGGGAGATAATCAACATTTACAACATGACTTATTCCTGTGGACAAATGATATTCTGATTTTAACCCACACCAGTTGCTGAAGTAAAGCAGTCTGGATTATACAGGGAAGCTGGTTTTAATAACAGCATCATGGCCGATACAGGGCTAATCCTTCCTTTGAGGTGCTCACCACAAAACTTTCTACTTGGTTGGATGCATGTGAAATCACCTGGCAGGCATGATAAGCTGAGCACAAAAAGCATCTACTTGATGGAAAAATTCAAGGGCTGTATGGTGTTCCTGTGTCTTGGCTCAAATGGCACAATTACATTAAGATTTACTGAGAAGCTAAATCTCACTTTTCTCCCCTTTTCTGTAGTAAGTTCAAGTGAACCAGTGCAATTTATATAGGGGGCAGGAGGGCCTTGTGTCTTGGCCCATCCTCCAGTGGATTGTCCCTTCCCACACTTGCAATTATTCTTTTCAAAAAGCTACCCATTTCCTCTCAGTAGATCAGGATCCCAGCCTTTTGGCAGGGTGCTGTCTTTCAGCCCAACCTACCACACTGGATTGTTCATATGGAGGAAAAATGGGAGGAGAGAGTGCTGTGTATATCTCTTTGAGGTTCTGAACAAAAGACAGGACATAAATCTAACAATAGCCTAACATAAATATAATAAAAATTATCAATGGAACATGGCCTAAGAGGTAGGCAAGGAGTTTCTTTCTTTTCTTTCTCTTTCATATTAGTGTCTTCATTGAGCACTCTGGCACAGAATGAAATTTGTCCCTTGTGACCTGATTTATTTATGTTACAACAACAACAACAACAATAAAAATAAAAATTAAACTTGTATGCTGCTCAACTCTCAATGACTCTGGTTGGCTCGCAACAAAAAAATTTACAATTTTTAAAATTTATTTATTTATTCAATTGATATAGCCACCCATCTCACATTCATGACTCTGATCGGCTTACAGTTAAAACATAAACAATAATAAAAAACAATTAAAAAAACAGCCATACACTAATACAAACATTAAAAACAATTAAACCATTAAAAGCCATAGAATACAATCCACAACACTCTCTGATCCCCAGACCAGATGGCAAAGCCAGGTCTTCAGGCCATTCCAGAAGGCCATCAAATCAGGGCCAGCCTGAAATCAATCAAACACATAAGATAATGACATTTTTTGGGACTAAAACTATGAATTTAAGAATATTATATTTCTAAATGGGTGTGTGCATATTTAAATGTTGGAAATTAATAAATATCATGAATTTTGTAACAAAATCTTGATAAAAATCAATGTGTTTTTCCCCTGCAATTGGTTGCTAACCATTTTTTAAAAATTTAAATATATATTCTACCTATCATTTGCATCATCTATAAAATGTATTTATTTAAAGTATGTAGATGACATCATTCAGTCTAAAATGCTTAGGAACAAAACTAGGCTATGATAGATCTGATTATACAAATCTACAGACTAAAATGACATAATGCAGAAGGAAAAGGGAATAGAGGGGGGAAAGGAAAACTAGTAACTCAAATACCTGTTCTTACTGTTTCACCATTCCTGTAATGATCAGCTATGATAGAAATAGGCTGCTCGCAGTGTCCCAAATGACACCATTACTTTAAAGCAAGTAGTGCTGTGGCTTTCTGTCAGGGGATAACTGAGGAGCCCAGTGGGCACAGTGACAACTTGCCTCCTCACTGTTTGCTTTTCAGTTGCTCACAGGACTAAATAAATGGGCGTTCACTCTCTATGACGAAATATGGACTGGGGTACTTTTTCTCTGTTTTCTGGAATTTAATTGCCCTACCTGGCTCATAAGGCAGCTTCATAGATGATGAGTGCAACATGATTCTTTGCAACAGGGATGTGAAAGAAACATTTGAAAGTCAAGTAAAGGAAGTAAGAATAGGAGAAATTCAGAAATATGGCTGAAATGAGAGATACACATTAGGCAATAGCTAGGCCTTAAGAAAGAATGAGTGGTAGAGACACAGATTTAAAAGAAAAGCTCAAATAGAAGGAAATAGAGTGAGACCTGTATTGGTAGAAAGGAAGCAGATGTGCTTGGTGCCCCAAAGTTTTCAAATACTTTTCTTTAAGCCAAAGATTGGGAATCTGGAGTCCCTCAAAGTTTAGATGTTACTGAAGATCAATGGCCTGCAGGGCCAACCAGCATCAGTAACATGGAGGGATGTTAGGACCTGAATTTCAGCAACATCTGAAGGCCACCAGTATTCCATCCTGGCTTTAAGTCAGGGAAATGTCACTGAAACCAGAACAATGGGTCCATTCATGTGTGCACACACATGTGGTGATGTATGACATATTTTGAATTTACATTTGTTAATCTTACCACAAGCATATTCAAATACTACAGTTCAGAGACTGAAAGAATAAGTTTTAAGACAAAAGATTGGCTAACATTGTAATACATGGAAAAGCTTTTGGTGTTATGTGACCCCAACTTGAGGGAAGGAATAAATGACTCAATTATGTGGGCTCAGAAGCAACAGACTCTGTTGGCATCACTCCTGATAAAGAAGTGCTTAGATTCCTTAGCGTATAACCATTCCTTGCACTACTTAATATACTCTCACTCTTCGCTGCAGTCAAAATACTTTTTGTTGATCTCACTGCTTAATTAGAAATGAGTTTGCTGATCAGTTATTGCACCATCCTACATGTTGCTATTAACATCTCATATGAAGTCATTTAAACATGAAGAAACACTCTACAGTATATAAAACTTTTTCTTTTCATGAGGGTATAATGAATGAAGTTACAATGAATGGGAGATGTAAAACAGATTGGATTGACTCCTCTGTTCTGGTGTTCACAAGAAGGATGGATTAGTGGGAATACTGGTAAAGCATAGTGTTGAAGGAATGGATGGTTTACTGCCCATAGCTTCTGATCTCTACTGCAGAAGCTGGTTTTGTGCATAGTTGTATGACACTTTGTTATTTTGTCAAAATCAGAAGAGCTGCCTGCCACTACTGAACCAGAGAAATCCATCAAGTCCATCAATGTATATCCAAAAATGGCTTGATAAGCAAGATGGAGATAGTAAAACTGAACTGGATACATTGCAATAGAACTTAAAGCTAAATTTGATTTACTTCAGAGAGCTTCTTGGTAGTTTGTTCAATTTAAGCAGTAGTTATCTGGACTTTTTGGTCCAGATGCTATAGCTGTCTCTGAAATTAGATATTTCTTAAAGGTCCTAGAAATATTAATTGATGCTTGTAAGCCAATAACTTATATTTAGAAGAAATGGCAGGTGGTAGATGAAATTGATATTAATTATTTACACAATTGTTGGAAAAACAGCCTTGAACTTCCTGTTCTTCCAAATTAGAAGGCTGTTTTAATAATGGTGAAACTAAAACTCTTGGTTTTGCACTATAAAACCAAGTATTAATTGTATTAATATTGTGATATTTTGGCCTGAAATTCATGCTTATGTTGTTAGAGTGATTGCTGCTTGACAAGTTAACAAGGATGTATATGTTCTCCTTGGCTATAATTCTTATGCTTGGAATTTATCGAGGCATCTAGAATTATTGTAAACCACCAAACGTTTGGTGATTGCGGTGAGCATTTGATGAGTGAACAAATAAAGCACACTTTATGCATAGGAATAGTCAAAACAATTGTTATATGACCTTGGTAACATAAATCAAAACCAGATCTGTAGCTCTGAATTGTTAAATATGTGCTTTTTCAACATTTGATTTCATCCTTTTTTCACAGTGTGGCAAAGAAAAGGACTTTTGAGATATTTGGTAACATTTCCTTGATTTGGTTTATTTATGACATAAATCTCCAGGCATCCTATTTTTCTCCTATTTTAATTTTAATTTTATGTTATACCTGTCATACATACTGTGAATTATTAGGTCCAAAAATATGGTTTATTAATAGCAGTATAACACTGAATTTGATATTTATTTTTTCCTGTAAGTATTATGTTATTAGCACTATTATTATAGTACTTTTTTAAAAAATGAAGCAAAACGCAGGGGGAACCCCCCCCCCATCATCCTCTGTGGCAGATGACCCCCATCTTTTTAGCCAGTGGGCACATTGGGTTTTGAAACCATGAAATGGGCATGCTCACAAAATGGTTGCCATGGAGACCAATTGCAACATCCTCCTTTACCAGAAGGAAACAAAGTGCTGGGCTGCAGCTAGCCCACATTATATTGTCTAAGACTATCTGAGCTCCAGGTGAGTTCCACAGAGCTTGTTAGGGTGCAGGCTATACCTGAAGCTGGTGCTTTGTCTGGCATCCCATTCATTGTGTAACATAACATAAAATTAGGTAGGGCAGCCATGAACATTCTAGTAGGAACCTTGTTGTTCCTTGGGGATAAATTGGAGACTTGGGTTCTATTACTTCTCCTACATTTTCTAAAACAATTAAATTGTTGCATGTTCCTACATAGGAATGGCTGGCATAGGCATAGACAATCTCAGTCAGAACATATTAAGCCCAAGTAGCCTTCTGCTCTCTTTCTTGTATCCTTCAGATTGTTGCTTTATTACGTCATTGATCTTACACGCTAGAAACATATTAGCTGAAATAAGCAAATTATGCAGAACTACCACAAAGTGTTCTGTAAAGTTATTCCTACCACCAACTGCCATGTACCAATTTCTAAAAAAAAATAAAAAATGCATTGCATTGAACAATGAAACCAACATGGCATGATGTCAAAGCTGCTGTACATGCCTATTGTTTTCACTTAATGATTGCCCCCTGGGAATCAAGTGTTTTTTCTGTTGGGAAGGAAGTAATTTCTCTGTTCTGCTTAACCAACATCAATTTTGCAGAGTCATTTTGCACTACAAAGCCAAGGAAGGGTTTGTAACACATTGATTCAGGACATCCAATCCTGAATTCATTATATCGGGCTTAGAAGAGAGTATTACATTTTGCAGTGGTCTAAATTAAATATGTGTCAGCTCTATATGAAAATAGGAGCTACTTTAATTGCTTGTTGAACAATTGTGAAAGCTGCTCCGTGGTCTACCCGTCTAGGGATGCTCAGCAGGGCAGAACACCCATCCTATTTATGATGTAATGAGTGTAAACAGTTCAATTTATGAAAGGCAAGAAATAGTTACAAGTTAATACTAATGAAACCTGGTGTTCTTGGAATTACATATTTTTTTAAAGAGGGTAGGGTAGGGTAGGGTAGGGTAGGGAAGGGAAGGATAGGATAGGATAGGATAGGATAGGATAGGATAGGATAGGATAAAGTTGTAATACGGTATACAGAACGTTGCTGGTATTTTCAGTTACATGTATATATACAAGCATACAGCAATTGTGTGCTTGACCAACAGAAAAAACAAAGACCTGCAGTATGGATACACTATGCTATATTCAGTCAGGCCTTCTCATGTATCCCCAGAGGGCTCAGCCACTTCTACCTTTTGAGGATCCAGCTATAGTAGAAATTCAAAAATGACAACACTTGAAAATAAAATAAGGCACCAAGAAAAAAGAGAGAGCCAAACTTTGATTGTTCTTTAATTACCTGTCTCTAAATCTGAGTCTGGCAATGTCACTATATCACTGTGTGCCCTGTTACCCTTTGGGGAAGCATCCAACCAACCAACCGACTCCGTCCCTGCAGTAGATGGTGATGCCCAAGACGGGTTTGTTTCCTTGCCTGTTGGGAAATCGAGCAGCTCAATCCTACGCTCGTCTCTTCAAAAGAAAGCCCATTACATTCCCCAAGACATGCCCAAATAGGTTCCTTGGCAGTTGAACAGTGCATGTTTATTCAGAGAGAGACTCTGCTATGTTTAATGCGGCTCATTTCCAGGTCAGTCTCTGTAGGATTGTAACCCAGCTCCTACAGTAATTTCTCTTTGCCCAATTTGTGTTCTAAACCTTTCTTCCATTCATCTTACCTTTCTCTGGATTTAATTAAATGACAAAAGTGTTTCTAGAAAAATGGACATCCGAACTGTCTCCCCGTTGGCTAGCAGTTAGCATTCCTGAAGCACCTGAGACATTTCAGGTTCTCCTTTGCCTGCTTCCCTGTTTTTGCTGGATGCAGTAATTTTTCTGCTGCTACTAAGTTCTCTTTTGATGTGTGACTGGTAATATGACAGTTTAAGTTCTCTCAGAGTAGTACACTAATATACATTGTCTTGCTTAATTCTTCATCACTTTGTCAACTGTTCCATATTAACAAGTAGCAAGGCTGCTTCAATTATATTATGTTGGAGAGTGCATCTTAACTTGGAGGGTCTTTTATTAATTTAGTTATTTTTTAATCAGCATGTTTCCAGGGCAACATTTCTTAGTCACCAATGATATGCATAAGCAAAGTTTAGCTTTTTGACTGTTTTCTTTTGAAATAAGTATGCTACACTACAACTGAGTAAATGCAATGGATGCCGCCAGCTTGGCAACAATTAATTTATTCCAGAAGTTGACTTTCCCCCTCTTTTATTAATCTAATGCAACAACAAAAAAGGGAACAGCAATATAATGGGAAAATGAATTTCTTTGATAAATAGGGGCTTGCTTCTATTATACATAATAATCTTGTGTTGTTGATGATGATAATAATAGCTTTTTAAACTTGTACGCTTCCTGACTCAAAGAAATTACAATAACATCAATAAAACATAAAAAATAAATAAAAATGACAAGAATGTGGAACTTCCTCCTATAGAAGATTCACAAAATCCCTTTCCGTCAGTTTTTAAGAGACAAGTAAATTCAGTTTCATTGAAATTGGCTTTTAAACCCAGATTTTCATTTCCTTATTTCTAAATTTGAACTTGTTAGCTTCTAAATATATTAATATTGCTCTCTTATTGACTTTTAATTATTAATGTAATATCCTATTTTAATCCTATTTTTTAAAATGAAGCAATTTTAATGTTTTCATAACTCTTATAATTGAGGAATAAGTCATTCAATAACTTTAATGCAAGCTGATCACTACAATGCTTGGTAAGAATCTGATTTCTAGCATTGCTTTAAATTAACAGCTATTATTACAACAAACAATGAAAAGATTCCAGTTTATAAATGCATAGAGGACACTACACATTATATAAACATCGTGCCCAAGGCTTTTTGAAGATATTCTCACAAAGAAGGAGACTTCATAGTTCTCCATTCTTTCAGTATTAGTCTCTTCCTATGTTGGATTCTGTTAGTTATGGATAAAATAATCCTGTGGAGATGGAGGACAGAAAATTGATAGTAGAACTACTGCTCCTGTTACTAGAAGTTCCTTCTCCCCTCTGATTTCCTTCCTTCCTTCCTTCCTTCCTTCCTTCCTTCCTTCCTTCCTTCCTTCCTTCCTTCCTTCCTTCCTTCCTTCCTTCCTCTGTCTCTCTCTCCCCCCCCCCCCCTTTTTCTCTCTTTCTCTTTTTCCCAGTTCCTTTTCAACTGAAAAAGAAGGAAAATAGGAAAATGTGCCTTCATGGGGATCTATCAAGAAAATGCCTCAGCAGGTGGCACCTCCCAACT
Organism: Liasis olivaceus; assembly: GCA_030867105.1. Classification (NCBI taxonomy): domain Eukaryota; kingdom Metazoa; phylum Chordata; class Lepidosauria; order Squamata; family Pythonidae; genus Liasis; species Liasis olivaceus. The sequence continues at coordinate 133,255,085 of CM061349.1, read as the reverse complement.
GACCTTATGAACTGACAAGTGAAGCAGGATCAATGATGTTACTACTTAGTTGGGAGACTACCTGGGTATTCCAGAGCTATTGGGTAGATGAAGAAGTGGAAATGAACCTTGGAAGAAGGCACTTCTATAGCTCTACAAGGAAACTGCACGGATGCAGTTGTCAGGAACTGAACTCAACCTGAGGGTTTCCATACTACTTTTGTCAGGGAAAATTAATTTAAATTTAGCTCTTGGCCTACTTCAAAATTGCATATGCTGGCAAGAACTACTGCAGCCTGTTGTGATGCCAGGACAAGGGCGATGGAGGTGCAGAGATAAATTTTTGTCCCTACTCACTTTGAACTCTGGCCTACCTACTGCTTCCCTTTATTGTGCAGCCTCCAAAAGATTACCCTGAGGGAATATCAGTCTTCACACACACAAAAAAGTTTCACCCTGGCTATAGGATTATAGCCCTACTTCCTGTTATTTTATTAAACTGAATATTCACACATTCAATAACAAAGCTGTTTGTGTAGACCCAGCATACCCCAGTATTTAAAACATGAATATATCAAGTGCTTTCTATTTTTTTTCTCAGTCCCCCAGAATTTATGAATAAAGTCTTTTAATCTACACAAGAATACTGTATAATAAAAATTAATGAAAAACATACAGACTTCATTGTAATAATCCAATACGTTTAGAATTAAAAACATTACACCATATTATAGACAATGTTAATACCACATCAAAACTGTCAGGGAACAAACAGGGTATCATTAAGTTTCAAAATTATTAATCTATTGGTAGGATCAACCATGGGAGAGAATTCATATTCATTTATTAAATAGGCACTGATTTTTTTGGTTCATATGTAAGTAGTGATTAGTACTAATAGTTGTGGATTTTAAGAGTTTAGGGCTCCATTGCTTTTCAGAAACATAGCTATAGTTACCAGAAAATTCTACTCTTCCCTTAATCTTTTCTGCCTAGAGATGTGACATGCTAGCATCAGGTAACCATTCTTCAGCTGAATGACAAATGTGTGCCCAATCTGGAATTGTCTGTATTGTTGCCTTTGAAGTTGGTCTAGATTAAATTAGAGAACTTCTTGGATGGTATTTGCATAATGAGGTTATGAATGATAGAGCAGCTAAAGCCAGACACATTAGCTCCAAGGTCTTGCAATTGAAGGAGGAAGTGTTTTGCAATAGTTCCTAAAATAGACATAATCATAATCTGAGTCCCTATGCCTGTATTTCTGAAAAAGAGATATCACCATCAGCATTCAAGATCCTTCTTGCAATATATGGAGCCTGGTGAAATGAACAGTTGTTTTAAAAAATGTCTGTGCTTTAGGTACTGAAATTATAATACAGTGAGAGTTAATGCATAAGTATTTAGTAAATGCTGTTTTCAAAATGGCCGAGATTTGTTTTTTCAGTCTAGGCACTTAGGCATCCCATGATTTAATTCTCTTCTCATTTTCAAAGAGGGTGAAAACTTTTCCTAAGAAACAGTTCTTAGGAAATAGGCTGTGTGAAATTATTTTCACAGGAAAGAATGATCAAATAAAGTTCATCCCAGAATCAGGAAATTTCCAAGAAAACTGCTCAGCAGTTGATTTTGCACAAAGAAGTAGTTCTTTGTGTAAAAACCTTATGGGAATGTGTTGCCATAAGATAATGTAAAGAGAGCTTAAAATGATATACACATTTACAAAGAACAAAACTATTTAGAGCTATTAGCTTGTTAGCCAAATGAACTCTCTAGCCTCAAAGCTGAGGAACAACTGGTGTCCCTTAAGACTTGTGGCCCTTACAACCTTTTTAACACAAGCTTTAAAATGATATACACATTTACAAAGAACAAAACTATTCATAGCTATTAGCTTGTTAGCCAAATGAACTCTCTAGTCTCAGAGCTGAGGAACAACTGATGTCCCAAGACATGTGGTTCTTATAACCACATGACAAGTAGACCTTTGATCTGATGCAATCGGGTTCTGCTGCTATCCTTAATTCCAAAGCATTTCTTTTAAAAGAGCTCCATATGTGATCACAGTAAGTGATTTAACATTATATAATATAATGTGATATATCCATCTTTTTCCTGCATGCTCAGCATGGTGGATAATGTCAACAACATACCCCATATTCCTTTGCTCCACAGTCTGTACAGCCTAACTCGAAAGCCTGAAGAACTGTTGATGACAGAAGTAGCAATGACTTGACACGCAACCAGAGGGACTTTCAAAGTGCCTCAATCAGGAGCAAAAGGCCTAGAGGAGGAGGAGGCTTAGTGGCTACCAAAGGACATGGTAAGAATACTATTTGGCTGGTAATAGAAAAGAAGTGAGCAAATGCCTGCTTTCCTGTATGTTTCTCTATAAACTTTACTCACAGCAACCAGTCAGAGTAACTAATTGGGCCAGAACCTGCAGCAGCAACTGCAGCAACAGGAATTACTTTTTAAAAGGCAGCATCATTAAAAATTAAACCAGCAGAGCCACATTTTTTGAATCCAGCAACTGAGGAACAGGAACCCTATTGCTGGAAAATTAAAACTCAGCAGGTGATGTTTTGAATGGTAAATGGGGAAGAGAGACAGCAGCAAGCAACTCCCACTGAACTCAGTTTCCTACAAACTACAGGAAAATGACATGAGGTGGGACATTATTGTTATGCACACACACAACTGGGTTGATATATCATGGCTAAGCCATGGTTGCATTAAGCCATAATTGGCCGGGTTTGCACATTATGCTAAGCTGTAAATTATTGTTACAAACCACAGTGGCTAGCTTTATGTATCATGCTAAGCTGAGCCCAAACCAAAGAAACCTTGTTAGGGCTGAATCATGAATACAAGCATGTAGCAGGACCTGGGTTGCCCAAGGCCCATAAAAACTGGAAGATTAGCTTACTTTTTGGGCCCTGGATACTTTGGATACCTAGTAGGCCTAGCCTAGAGCAGTCTGCACATGTAGCCCCTTCTCCTTTCTCTCTTTAGGCTGGAGTAAGCCACTGGAGAGCTTTCTCAATATGGTGTTAGTGCTTTTCTTTAGAAACAAGGACTGCTGTAGACCTAGGATGGTGTACCCAGATGCTGCACCAGTGTCTGTTGTTATGGTCACACCACAGTTTGTCCAATCATATCAGCAGTTGTCTTTCTACCCAGCTTTCAGATATTTTTGCCATGGGTTTCATACAGGGAGAGTAGATCAAGGGATTTGCTGCTGCTGCTGCTGCTGCTGCTATTATTATTATTATTATTATTATTATTATTATTATTATTATTTTGTATTTAATTTTAATTGAAGACATTTTTACAGAATAAAAACAATGCAAATTTTAAAAAAGGGAAAGTAAAGCAATAAGTAAATAAGAAAGAAAGAAAAGAAAAGAGACAGAAAAGAAAGAAAAAGGGGGGAAAAAAGGCTATAAAGGAGAGGCTTCCAATCTTCTTTACAGCAGTTATAAATGCATTTCTATTTTATCCTGTCTCTCTAAGGTTGCATCATGACTCCCTTCTTTCCATATTCTACCCTTTCTAATCCTCAAACCCATAAATCACAAATTCATTTTTTTTCCGTTTTCAGCAAAAAGTCCATAAAGGGTTTCCAGTCACTAGCAAAGGTAGTTATTGTTTTTTCGCTAATCAAAGAAGTCAATTTTGTCATTTCTGCAAATTCTGTCATCTTCACCAACCATTCTTTCATTGTGGGTATTTCAGAGACTTTCCATCTTTGTGTACATAATAATCTGCAGTTACCATGTAAAAAACAGTCTTCCATAAATCTTTTCTCATTGTCTATCCATTAGTCCCAGCAAGTTCTGGTTTCAGTTGAATATTCATCTTTAAAATTCTTTGTATCATTATATGTATCTGAACCCAAAATTTTCTAGCTTTTTTACAAGTCCACCAAGCATGATAAAATGACCCTTCATGTTTTAGGGATTTGCCCTATCTCATGTCTACTCCAGTTGCTTTGGCTATGTAGAGTAGCAGCATCCATGTGGGGGTGGGTGTCAAAAAAGGCAAGATGGTGACCGAGACTGCATGATCATAGCCCTGCTCCTTTGATATGTGTGCTGAGGCCACATGCATGTACAAAGGGGAAGAGTTTCAATTGGGACTGCCACCTTGACTTTTTGACACCCCCCCCCCCCCCCCACCTACAGATGCTGCTGATGTAGACTATGTAAGTGTCTCCATAGGTGGACAGGTTTCTATTTTTCAGAAATGGATGCCCCATTCTAAGGAGCCATGCTTCTGGCAATCAGTGGGTGTGTGCATTTGAGAGTGGAAGAGCTCTGGATGGTCATTCCAAATAGCATTCCTACTAAAAAGTGGCCCTTGTTATATTTATTGTAAAAATGATATGAAAGTATATGTCTGAGGTTAGTTACATTTGCAAGGCTGTCAACAGTCATGACAATATTTGCCAAATTTGGCTACTTCATATAATACCTCCACACCCTTACAGAGAGGGAGAACAAGGGATACAACGGAAGCAATGTTCTCTCTTCTCTCTGTTTCTCAAATACTTGCTCACTGAAGAGTTCTGGAGAATTTGAATGCTTGTACTCTCTTTTATGATGTTTTGGTTGGTCTCCATAAATCAAGTTCTGGAAATGGGATTTTTATCCCATATGGACCAGCATGGCAATGATTGTTTTCAGTGGCATTTAGGCTGCTAATTTTGAAATTGTATTTACAAATTCCTCTTCATTATGGCTGATGCCATGACTTGGAAGCCCTGAATCCTAATTGAAATGCATGTGTTTCTCTAAGCTTTGGGATGGTGCTATACACCTTCATCTTGGATTGTTGCAGTTGCCTCTTTCTTTCCTGCTTCATGGTTTTAAGATGCTGTAAATTATAGACATACCTGATGATGCCAGACTTCTTCCTGAATCATATATGGGTTGCATAGACATAATGTGAAGACGTGTGGAACAGCAAAGGGTACATTTGTCTGTCTTTCAGAACTACAGTACTTCTAAAATAGACTTGTGTATATAATAGATAATATTAAATCTATTATTTATTTTATTGAACTCTTGGATCACAGGGAAAAAAATGGGCGCCAAGTACATTGATTATTCCATTGAGTTAGTGAGTAGTACCATCACTGTACATACTGAATATACAAGTTTTATGGGACAGAGTAAACAATACATATCTGAAAAACTAGCTTAAGTGTAGGGATTGTAACACTGGATTGGATCCAGATTTGGTCCTTCTTAGAGCCGACCTACAAAAATCAATGTGAAGTTAGTGACTAATTTAAGTACCATTGATTTCAGTAGGTCTAGTCTTACTAGGCCTTGATCCAAACTCTGCTGTATAATTTATGAATGTAAATTATATATTATTGGTTGATCTAACTTCTTTTAGAATCTGACTTCCACGTGAATCATAATATTGGGCATTATTGAAGGCAATGGCAAAACTTCCCAAATGCAATCAGGGAGATATTGATAGAATCAGATACCCACTTGAGCAAACAGTAGTACTGTACAGGGTTATAGAGAGTTATATATGTTGAGGGATGTGTGTTTTAAAATTGTTTTATCTACTACTGTTAGAAGCTATTATTCTGATAATGGCAGAAACTGGAAATTCACAAAATTATGAGCAGCAGTATGTTTTGGAATGTTAGCTCTTAATATTAAGTCCATCTCTAAAAATATTGTGCTCCTTCCCTCCCCTGTTGCATGAATGTGCTTCTGCTCTTGCAATAGGTCCTTCCAGCACTTCTTCCTAGAACCTCACGTATCTGCATAGGGCATGTAGAGAGATTGCAGAAGGAATGAAAGCCTATTCTACCAGCAGTATGTATTCTGCTGGCAGATGGACATAGCTGGATAGAGCTCGCTCACTTCAAAGCAACCCTTCTTGATTTAATGGAAAATGAAGTTAACTGTGTTTGGTCACAGGCTAAGTGGCAATAGCAAATCATGATTGATTATTCAACTGAGGATTCATCTGGCCAATCAGAATAAAGTTAAGTTTTTTCCAAAACTCTCTCATGTCTTGTGTGAGAAAATGAACCTTTGACAACCTTATTTACTGATACTGTCACTCAGACATGAGTCTGCTTAGCCATCCTCTTCTTCAAAGAGACAGGATGCCCCACAGCATCTAAACCTGAACAAACAGTTTTACTAGGCAATTTAAAAATATCTTGACAAGTTCAGCCAATCTACTTTGAACTCTTGAGTAACTGCCACACTAATGTATCCTGGAATTGTGAGTTTTGCTCCAGCACACAGGTCACCAGCACACCATAGCTCCAATCTAGTGCATTGCTATGGTTTCAACATTATGAAAATCAGGTCTAAAACTCCATGAGCCACAGTCTGTCACAGCACACAATGCTCAAATAATTATGAGTTTCATCTTTTGTCTTTTTCAATGGGTCAGTAGAATAAATGAAATAGTGTGTATTGTATGCAGCAATATTTGAACACATTACATAAATGACAAGTACAAAGGTAAATTTGAATACCCTTTCCAAGAGCACTTTAAGAAGAGGTTAAAAAAAACCTTTGGAAAAAGAGCTTTTAAAATATAATCCTATGCATATCTGGTGAGAAATAAATTCTACTGTGTTCGGAGGAGGTTATTCTCACAGATGGAAATAGGACTTTTTTTTTTTCATTTAAAAACAAACAATTCTTCTGGGAATTTGTCTTCCGTGGACGATGCGCATGATGGAGAATATAAAGTGGTGGGTTTTTTCCATATCAAATTTATTACATAAATTGTACCTTTTATATATTATCATCATCATCATCATCTCTCCAAAGCTAATAATGGAATGGGAACATTTGGAGCAAGCTTTGCTCTTCCCACCAGGGATGAATGAGGCAGTCTATTCCCAGTCCATCTCATTCTTGCCAAAGGGGTTACTACAACTGCACTGGGTTTCATTTCACTTCCATGTTAATCTCTCTAACCCCTGCTTAAATACTCATTTTTAAGCATAATTTTCTTCTGTTTAATGGCTGTCTTCTGTTTGTATGTCTTTGTGCATTTAAGATGACAGTTGGGGTATTTGGGAAAAGCAAAATTGGTTAGAGAAATTAAGTTTTGATTCTTGCATTCATTCAGAAGATGTGGAACAGGTCAATTTGGGCTGGAATTCTTAAAGGTTAGATTCCTCAAGCGTGAAAATCCAGAACCAATTAAATGAGTCTTTTTAAAACTGATGTGTTGATTTAGCAATCCCAGAGTCCCAGCAAGAAAAATTGTCTGGGAATTCTGGGCATAGTAATCCCATCATGTCAGCAGGGGACCAGTTTGGAAAAGATTGTTCAACTGAGGCTGGTTAGATAGTTAACAAGGCATTCTAAAAAACTGTACACTGATCAGATAGGCTGAAAGTGGGGAGAATGAACAGGAGTTATCCTAACAATTGTGTGGATAGTACAAGCATCCTTGAAGTACTTTCCTTGTGGATGCTTAAGGTACCTCTGCATCCCCCATTATTCCTAAATCCCCTCCCCAATTCAGTCTTGGCCCTGTTCACTTTTGGATGTGGCCCTAGATCTCAGTTGTGCCCTAGTATTTCAGGTCATTTACTTTCCAAAGTGACCATGATTGCTAGGCAGGAATGAAAATCAATTTTCCAAGTTGTGTGTCATGGCATTTATCCTGTCCTGTCAATTACAACCTGAGGAAAATGACTAATATCTTGTTAATATTAAAAAATAATTTAATTATGAAATCTGGAGGAACTGCTACTGCTAATAAAAATATAAATGTTTGAGTTGGTCAAAATTACTTTTAAAAGGTACTATCAATCCAGAAATATGTATGGGAGATTCAGAAAGGATATGGTTCCTGAGGACAATTTTCCACCTGACTCAGCTTGTAGTAAATGAAAACAGTTCAACTACTGCAAAGATTTTCTCTTTAGGAATTGTTACTCAAAATCAGAGAAGATAAATTACATTTCCTTTTCCTTGTAGATACTGCACACTACTGTGAGACATTTTCACCTCTCTGAATGTCTCATATCACCAAGTTTCAAAATGTATATATATGTGGGGTATCAATGCCTCCCTTTTAAACTGTTGGTAACTGAACTCTTAATTAAAGCTTTCCATTGACAGAAATACTTATGTGAGTGGGGTGGTTTTCCTTCTCCAAGCAGCTATCTGGGTACCAAAGAAAATTGCTGTAAAGGGTTGGTGGGCTTTTTGAAGCAGATGTTTGGTTGGGGAAGAAGACAGATTCCTGTCATTCTACAGTAGGAAGCTGAGCATAATTTTTGTAGACCCAGCTAACAGGCCCTTTCTCCCTACAGAGGTAGGTGATTCCAGTGAGTTGGAGGGCAACCAAAGAGTGATGGACTGATGTAATGTCCTCCAGTACCAGATTGCATTGCAAGTGGCCCCAGAGAATAACCAAATCCAATGTGTGACCTTTGAAATGCATCAGGACTATAATTTGGGACAGGTCCGTGATTGCCATGGATTCCTGAGCTGCCCTGGACTCAACATCACCAGGTGGCAGGTTAAAGTCTCCAAGGACCATCAGCCTTGGGGACTCCACTGCCAACCTGGCAATGGAATCCAGCAGCTGAAGCAGGGATGATGTTGGACAGCAACGTAATGGTATGTGGGAATGACCTTGGGAGACTGGGCGAAGAGATGCTGCCTAGGGAATGGTCAGATAAGAGACAGCATAGCCCACAGCTGCATAGTGGGTGGAGCAAGAGGCTCAAGAGAGATCCTCCCTAAGTTATCAGGCTGTAAAGGTGACAGCAGGAGAATTGTACTTTCAAACTTGCAAGATTCTGTTAAGGTAGTTTTACAATAAAGTAGAATTAGCTTACCTGGCCATGTTTCCTGTCTGCTCTACCTGGTAAGGGTAAGGGAGGGGGTACTCCAGCAGTAATCCCAATTGTTCCAAAAGGTCCAACTTAAGCCAGAGGGTCTCACATCCAGTTATCTGCAGGGCAGAGCTTCTAAGAACCCTCAACTACTCGCAGATTACAATAGTCACCCATCATCTTCCCCCAAGATCACAGCTGGTGCCAAACCTGAAACCCAGGGGGGCATATTTCTGAGAGGATACCCCCCCCATGGCCCCACCCAAGTCTGAGTTATGCATGCCAGATCAGCACCCTCATCCACAATTAGATCATGGACAAGGGCAGATTTGTTACATACTGACCTGCCATTCAAAAGCAGCAGCCAGAGCCCGAGGCCACCAAGGATCTTTATACCTGGTCCTTAAGGTGAATGCTGAGGGCCAGACATCGGGATCATTCTCAAACAGCATTCCTGGTGTTCCCAAGTGCAGCCCACCCCCAGATTCCCACCATATCTCTCTCTGCCCACCATTGTTCTAATCTGTACTCTCGTATCAGGCTAAGGGCCCTCTTTCTATTCCAACATTGCCAGTCATAGATGATAAAAAGTCCTTGCTGCCCCCTTCGAACCATCTCATTAATGGAGGCAGTCTCCATTGCTTCTTCCAATTGCCACTTTGCAAGATCGAACTTCTTTATCAGCACAATAGCTGACTTGTAGATGAACATGATGACCCTTTTGCCTTATGTCCAGATCTGCACAAATCTGCTCTTTATTTTTTATCCTGGTCTCTCTTGTATCTCTGGTGGGTAAACATACCACAAATAAATCACATGGAACCATGGTTTATTGAATTAGTGCATTTTGTTGAGTTCAGACAATACCCTAAGGCAACCATACTTTACCAATCACAGAGGCTAAGTTTGTAATATATGCCAAATCTCAAGCACAGCCAAACGTGTTCAGAATGAAATATTTGTAAATTATCTTTGCTTGATTAGTTGTAAGTAGAGTTCTATTGAGAGGATGAAGCTTTGTAGCTTTGGTTTTCAGAATTCTCCAGCATAATGCTTCCAAACTCATTTTTCTGAAATCTTAAGTGTATCATTATTGAAAGAAAATACCAATATATTGAAAAATATACTAGTCTCATTATGAGCAGTGATTTTAAAGATAAGCAGGCAAAGGAGAAGCATATGGTAACTAATTGGGAATTATTGTGAGAAAATCTACAGAAGATGAATAACTAGTCATTAAGTTTGGGAATTGGGGAAACTATGATGATGAATTTCATAGTAATGATGACCATTTGGACTGTGTTGCACGATCAAGTGCTTTTTTCAAGTGTCTCAGGTGGCTCCTCTGTGTACCCATCATTGCCAGGAGCAGCAGATGGGCAGGCAAAACATTTGGACAAAATGACAGGTCTCCTTGGGATGTTTTGCTTTCACTCTCTCTTGAGTTTGACTATCCCATCTGCATTTGTTTAGCAAACCAAGTATCTTTATTCTAGTTAATGACTTGTAATTGAAACAATGCACAAAAGGAATGGATGGCAGTGCTGGTATATGGAAGCTGTTTTGTTCCTTGACCTTTATTCACTTCTATTCTGCCAGAATAATAATTGAAAAACTTCAGAGAAAAACTTGGCTGTCTTAGTGATGGCACTGCCATCAGTCCTCACAATGCACCCATGCTTTGTTTCTGCTGTTAAATACATATCCATTTCAATTGCCAGAGCACAAAGTTTTCTGTGAACGTAAATCAAAAGCAATCAGAGCTGAAAATATAACATAACTGCTATTCTTTGATGGTGTTTTCCAGTAGAAAACCTCAAAGCTTTGTTTGATGGATTCTGTCTACAAAGAGATTGCTGTGCAGCATTCTTGGAGAGTTCCAAAGATTAGGCAGGACTATTGTAGGGTGGCAGCCTCTAATGACCTGAAATCATACTCAAGTTCCCAAGGTAACTATCCAATTTATTTGCACACGTTGCTAAACTAGAATTATTTGGTTTGGGCTTTGTTGTGGCAATTCAGTGATTGCAGTTTGGAGAAAGATGCCTCTTTTAACATCAAAATATAATCTTCCACATTTGCCTTTCAGTCCTGTTCAATTCCCTTGGATTTTTTTTAAAATTCCATTTCTGTCCTCTTTTATACTTATTTTCAGGTATTTATTCCCTTGCCCTAGTTCCAATACACCCCTGACAAAACAAATCACATTTCTAGTAGCCTTAGCCTGGAAACCTAAATCTCTTTCTGCCTTTCTCTTCCCTGCTTTTGCCTTTACACCAGTGGGACTTTTGCCTTAGGAAAGGCAACAGCTGCATTTTAAAATATGTAGCTTGGCTTTTCAGATTTCTGAGGGTTCTTTTTTTTTTTTTTCCTCTTCTCATAAGATATTTTACAGCTTTGTGCTTCAAGCCAATTGAAGATAAAATATGTTCATTATGGTGCCAATTGCAGCATTCTTGCAGGTATCATAAAAGGCATCTACATATGTCTTTCCCTTGTAGGAACTTCTTGGAGATGTTTTCACAACAGCCAGCTCTGTCTTCAACATCTTTGGCTGAAAAAGGCAGCCAGTGTCCAGCCTGATGAGCTTCTCTTTACAGTCAGTTGAGAATGTGATAAACTCTACTGGAACGGAACTTTCTATGAAAGTATTTCACTGGGAGTTGGGCATCATATACATTTAATCAGTAATGCAGTATCGTCATAATAATTTCACTACCTATAGAAAGCTAAGTACTGAAAGAAGTGTCCTAGGTGTCTCTATGAGATGCACATTTTCTCCCTGAAGAGATTTTGTATGAAAATGAATGACCTCTTTTTCTGTACCGTAAGCACACATCCATTTGCTTAAAAATACATAGGTGAGACTTTCCCAACCTGGGCATCCCCTCAGAATTCTCAGCAAAGGCCATTCTCAGCCCAACTCACCTCACAGGCTTGTTGTTGTGGGGAAAATAGGAGGAGGAAGGATTATTAGGTATGTTCACTGCCTTGAGTTATTTATAAAAATAATAAAGGCGGGATAAAAAAAAAATCTTAAAAAAAAGAAAGAAAGAAAGGCCATGCTAGTTGGGGAATCTTGGGAGTCAAAATCCATCCATCTGCATTCAGGATTTAAGTATTTCCCATGGGACAGGACATCATTCTTATAATGGTTGAGTAGATAAAGGACAAATCTTGCTCCATGCTTCAAAACAGCTTGTTCATTACCTTTATGTGAGGTTTATTCTGATCTACCTCCTTATACTCCCACTCCCAGAGCTATTTACTTATGATACTGATGGATTTGAACTATTTAACATACAGTGTATGAGTTGGAAGAAATCTTGGATAGTCCAACCTCCTGCCCAGTTCAAGAATCTGCTGTTCTGGCATTCCGACAGATGGGCATCCAGCCTCTGCTTAAAAATCTCATTTTCTGACTTCCAGGGCTGTTTGTATCTTTGAGAACAGCTCTTATCATTAGGATCTTTTTCCGGATGTCCAACTGAAATCTACATCCTTGTAGATTGTTCTATTCATCTTTTCCTGTCCTCTTGAATAACTTGGAACAATTCTGCCCTGCCTCCTATGTGACAGTCCTTTAGACACTTTAAGAATCCTGTCTCCCGATAGGATTTTCTTTTCCAGGCCAAATATACCCAATGCCTCTAAATGTTTTCCACTGATCAGGCATGCTTCTACTTGTCATGTCCTTCTTAACCTTACAATAAAGTAGAATTAGCTGATCTGATTGTGTTTCTTGTCTGGTCTACCTAGTAAGGCTGACATTCTTCCAGTTCCCTTCTGCCTCTGCACCGAACTCTCCTGCCAAACTTCTATTTGTTTGCTGAATGAGTTCCATTCCTAAACAGAATATTACTCTGTAAGGGTCCATTCTTATTGGATCCTTTTAACTTTTTTAAAGAACATGGTTAATGAGTTTTTATTAGATGGTGATAGCTATTTGTCTCTAATGCTATGCTGGGGGAAGGGGGGAGGTTGTAACCAGAACTTCTGTAGTGACATTTTAGTTTAGCAAAGACATTCAAAACAGATTAAAGAGATGAAGTATATATACTGAATAAGTTATATGTTGGAGAACTCCAGGGCTGTCCTAAGATATTTGATTCCTGAGGCAGTGCAAAAGAAGACTCTGCCTTGCCCAAGTCAAGTTGTTAGTATAAAGCTTGTGTTTGGTCTTGGATGGTAAATAAAATTTTGATTTGAGTTGAGTATAAAGTTAGGCAAGTTATCCTGATGTATGAAACAGAAAGGAAATCTGTACAGCTGACCATTAGCCCACAGCTTCCAAATACTACATGCCAGGAAATGTCTACTCCTTACACATATCAACCTCTTTCCTCCTTCTGAACTGATTTTTGCAAATTGTCTTTTATCCTTTCTCATCCTGATTGCTTACTGAACTCTGCAGTCTAAGAATTATGTTGCTGATTACCAGTCTGTCTTTGCAAGTGCCTATCATATATTCTCTTGCTAGCCTGTTCTTTCCTGAAATTTCAGAGATTCATTTACAGCTGTATGTGGTTTTAGTCATGTTTGTGAACAGTGAGGCTTCACATTTCCATCTATTCCAAATTTACAACTATGTGATTAGGAAGAGTGTCCACTTTCTGCTCTAGCTATTGTGTTAGAAGCTGCCCAAGCACATAGAGTAGTTTCATCAGGTTCTCAGAATGTTTTGTTCATCAGCCTATAGCTAGAAGTAATGAATACCAAGACTCCTTGGACTCAGAACTGTTTAGTTGTGTATTTAAGAAAAACTAAGTGACAGAGCATTAGTATCTCTGGATTATATAGTCATTTCTTGCGGAGAAATTCTAAAAGGAATTTAAACCAAACTTGGCAGCAGAGGTGATAATTATTAGCTCAACATCACTGTTATCCAACTTGTTTGCAGACTATAATGCTACGTTTTATACAGCAGGAAAGTTACCTAATTGCATTAGGCACCTATTTAAGTGATGTTCTCAGTTGATCAGAAGGATCTATTCAGTCAAAATGACCGATGACCTTTACACCAATATTGCAGGAGAAGGAACTGGTTTTTGGCCATATCATCATCATCATCATCATCATCATCATCATCATCATCATAGACATGTACCAGCTCAATAATTAAAATTATAATTTGACTGTAGGTCCATTCCTCCTGTTTTTATTTAATCCAAGTTGATGAATTGCTTAAAGAATGAATCAGTAGGTAGGATATGCCACAAAGTGTTACAGCAAATTCTTATGTCTTTGATGAATTGCCCTGTTCAGGTCCTAGAACCAGCTCTCCCACCTGCTGCCATATGCTCTCTTTCAGGATACTATAAATTCTAAGAAAGCCCACAGAGAGAGAAGGGGACCAATGGAGCTGGCTCTGCTTCTCTTGGCAGCAGTCTGATGAACAGTGGCTGCTCCCTGAATTGAGGGAAGAAGCAGCATAAAGGACTGATTTTTCAGCAAAGGCACTTGGGGAGCCTTGAGATCCCAGCCCAGTGGAATTACTCCATGTCCAGAAAAAAATGCCTTGTATAAAAATGATAAAGGACAGCATAGCAAAGCATGTGGTAACCCATAGTAATAGACTACAACCAATGAGTATATGTTAACACCATCACATTCTTAGGATGCTTTGTTCATCACCAGGTGATTTTTTCCAGCACTTTTATTCAAGTAGTTTTCTGGACTGTGCAAAACATTTGAAAGAAATGTGTAAACATAAAGAGTTAAAGCAGCTATGCCCTTTGGAAAGTTTGCAGGGCTTGTCCCTGGTTGTGTGCATGCACAAACAACAGTTCTGCTGGAACTGCTAGCAAACAGAGCATACGCATGCATGTTCAGATAACGAGGGGCAACCTTTGAACTTCCAAAAGATGCGGAATTAATAATTCAAGGAAAAGAGCTTCTCCTGCACTATCATGCTTTGGAAAGCACCACTCCTGAATGCTTTGCACAGCCCTCGTGGTTAATCTACATGTAACGGTAGTTTGGAAGATAGCTGATTGTTTTTAAATTATCCATACTTGTTCTAGTTGGTATCACCTTGGAAATGGCTTTCTCTCCTATGGGAGAGAGAACAGGCCAATGTTGATCAGAGTTGTAATCCAACATAGCAGTTTGGGAAGGCTGATATAAGCTGTTAATTGACTAAATATTGCAGTCCTGACAAGCTACAATGGAAGGTTTAATTTTCAGAGGCCAGTATTCAGAAATGGAAACATGGATTTAAAAACGCATCATATTCCATTATGAATCCCCAGAGCCAGCCAGTCTCCCAGTTAAGATGATTTATACTTTCTGTGGCTTCCGTAGTGAGCAGACCAACCTATCAATGTTTCTTCCCCTTAATTACTTCCAGTCTTATTTACTACAAAGATAAGCATTGCTTTTAGTGTTCAGGGAAAAGCTTATTTCTGAATTTTCTTCCTACCAATAAAAATAATTAAAAACTTTTAAAATATTTTCCAGGTATATTTTGTAAATCTGGTAAGCAGATGTTTAGATAAGCATCTTTCCAAAATGTTGCCCAGATGTGTCAAAATATAACTCACACAATCTCATCATGCTGAGAGTTGCAGTCTACAAATCTGGAAGGCACCTGGTCAGGAAGCTCCTAGATGATAAATTCTTTTACTTCAGAAGCCTATCATTTCCCTCCCAGAGATACTGTAAAGTCATGTGTACACCAGTGTAAAAACAAGAAATAATAAGAAATTCTAAGAAAACTAACTTAATCTCTGGTTCTCGACAGCTGGCAGAAGTTAGGCCGAATGAAAGAAAAAAAGGAAAGAACCTGCTCCACCCTGATACACACATATATGCCTCTTTTTAACCAAGGAGGAGGAGAGGGAGAGAGGGAGGGAGGGAGGAAGGTTGGTTGGTTCATTTGTTAATGTGGGGTATCACCAATAAAAAAGACTTTATTACAAATTCTAGAAGTTTTTGGCTTTTTTGTTGTTATTTTTACAAGGGTGTAATCAGAATGATGTGTTCAGCAGTTAATATAAGGAGAGATGTTCCCTTAGATAACTAGATTTCCTGCCATTTAGAGTATTCAACCTCAAACTTCAATCCTTGAAGTGGTGACAAATAGCTGACCCACGTTACACAGTCTTGCTTTGCTGTATTTAGCATCTTGTGGCTTCATTTTGCCTAACCTGCAGCTTCCACTGATTTCCACTGACTTCAAAGTTAATTTACATACAGCGCATTGAATTTGGTGAATCATGAAGTTAGTACAGCCTGTGTTCTACCATTGACAGGCTATGTCTAAGCCAGGAAGACCCATAGGTGTCAAACCAGCCAGAGCTAAAAACAGGCACTTGCTATTGCGGACACTGTAATGTAATACTATAATCACAGGAGATAAAATGGAGAACTATGAGAGTGCTATATCTAAAACTTTTTTTTTTTTAAATAAAGAGATCTAATTTACAACTTACTTTGGAATTGTTCTTAAGACTTCCATAAGACATTCAGTCTTTCGTTATAAGATAAACTCAGGATAAACTTACAGCTCCAAACTATGCACTTACTCAATTCTGAATAAATAATTCTGAATAAATAATTCCTATAATTCTGAATAAATAATTCCTAATTCCTATATTGGAAACCACCAATTTACATCCTCCAACTTACTGAAGTTCAGTTTTAGTTTACTGATTCTTATCTCTGAGCTTCTTGCAGATGTTTCATTTTTAGACTAGGTAACATTATCAGTGCTCTGACATGGGGAAATAAAAGTCAGCACTGATGAATAAATGTCACCTAGCCTGGGAATGAAACATCTGCAAGAAGAAAATCAAGCAGGCTCAACAATTTCACACGAGTGCCCCCCCCCATCTGCTTAATCATTCAGATAAGCTCCACTTGAAGATGCAATAGTGCTAGAAAAGTAAGTAATCACCATTATGTATTATGCATGAATATGTGCTCTTACCTGTGATTAGGGATAGGGCACTTATAACCACTGGTATTCTAGCTATCATCCAGCTTATTTGACTAGTCTGTAGCTCTTCTGAAAACCAGAAGTCTATCTGAGCTCCACAGTGCCCAGTGCTGGAAAGGATGATTAGGTCAAACTGTGTCAATGGTCCTTTCCATCTTGCTGTTTTATACTGAGTTAGTGATTTTAACATGTCAGCTGGAAACTTCAGCCAAAATTCAGGAATTCCTTAGGTTCCTTAAGTCTTCAGGGTCAGCCAAGTCTAACAGGAACTTCTACAGGAAGATAGTAGCACCAACAATCCAATTTTTTTCAGGAAATTGACATTCCACAGCAAAATTATAATCATCTCACACTCAACCCAACCATCAGTTGCCCAAATGGAAAGATCTGGTTAAAAGTATTTCCTGCCACATGAATTGGAGTAGTGACCTAGTGAGAGAGATCCATGGTGTCACAACAATCCTGAAGTCCCAAGCTGGCCAACTCAGGCATCCATAGGTTAAATTGTATAATCCTGTAGAAGAACATGATCCGTAAGATCACTTCAATCAGTTCGGAGAGGGAAGCTGTTGTCCCAGAACACTGCTGTATTTGAAAACACAGTATATTGGTAGGGCTGTCCAATCTAAATTTAATTGCAGATAAAATTCAATGAGTACAGCTCCCAGCAGATCCATGATTGTCTGAGCAATCAGTGCCAAGGCTACCCCCTCAATTTTGTTCTTCCTAGACTGAAATGTTGCAGCTGCTGTCATAAACTTAAAAAAAAAAAGTGTGGGGAATAGAAATTGCCTATCAACTGTTTGGATCTGGGCAGCAGACTGAGCAGTTATACAGATCACCTACTCACAGTCCTTCCCTGCTGTGGTAAGATGCATTGTGTTTCTCTTTAAATTATACAAATTAAGTCTAAAAATATTTTATGCAAATCTGGATCCTTCTTTATAAACTTTTAGGCCCTTCTTTCCTACCAAATGATAGAAACAAATGAAGCACTATCATTTCCCTCATCAAGGATCTGCTTGGATACTTCCAGAGGATCTTTGAGACTGTTGGATTTCACAGACTTGGTTTCACCAGCCAAGCATTTCTTATACTTCTTGCCTCTGGGTATAGAATTGGGGGTGGTGGAAGGAATGACAATGATCTGTTAAATATTCAATGGCGACTTCTGTTTTTAACTTAAACACATGGATATGACTCAAAGGGAACAGGTAGGTAACTAGTTGCAATGTCTCTCACGCTTGCAGGCACATTCACACCACTCATTTGGAAATGTGATAGCCATGTGGCTATTTGCATCTTCATATGGCCTAGAGCACTTTGCCAAACTCTGGTCCAAAAAATTTCTTCAGCATCTATTTTGAATCTTCCCAACCAGTGTACACACTTCACAGCTACATGGCTGTTGCAACTTCCTGCTGTATTCACAGAAGGTGAGTTAAGATTGTATTGGTTCATGACAAAACTGAAAATGCAACAGATCCACACAATTTTAAACTGCAGGGGCAGTATGAAATGTTCAGTGAACTGGGAGGAAAAATTCCTGATATTCAAGAAATCAGCTTAGAGTTGAGAGCTCTATGAAAAATATCACTGACTTTCTTTCTGAGACAACATTGTTGATTATGGACTTCTTTGTTCAGAGTCCTCTGAAACCAATTTTTTATTCCTGATATGAAATGACAAATTCAGAGTTGAAAGAAAATTCTGTTCTCTGGATTCATTCACCTGCAACATAACAGTGAATTTCTGAATTATACTCATCCAAATAGTTAGGCATAACTCTGAAGAATAAGCAGATTGCTGAGGAGACACCCATATTGAAAGACATTTTAATAGCCACATATTCTTTTGGGCAATGCAGAGATGGCTGTTTTATATCCTGCCAATGATAAAAACAAATGGCACTGTCATCACTCTCACAGGTTATGAATTTGTAGGTGGATTGTTTGGATTCCATGGTGGAAGTCAATATGCTGTACATAAAACCGACATGACCCAATTGGCTCTGAGTCAGGATACCATTCATTTTCTGACCATGTTTTGAGCTTAAGCAGAAACAGATAGGGCTGGTAAGAAAAATATTAAGTTCTCTTAGGAGAGCTTTTGAAGTGACTGTTTGGATTTCTGGTATGCCATTTGACTTTCATGCAAGGCTTTATGAATTCATTTCTACTACAATAATTACAGTGCCTTACTGTTGCAGCACGCACTCATGGCAAGAAAACTACGCTCTTGACTCTATCTATATATTTGTCCTGTTGTCAAACACAGAACAGAAAGAAGGAAAAATAACACATTTTCTGTCTTTTTTCCCCCTTTTACTGGACAAAGGAAGAACAGAAGTATAAATTATAATTTAGCCCTCCAGTCGATATATTTCACCCTTCCACAGAGTCTTGGAGAGGATTCCTGTCTGTATTTTCTACTTATGAAGCAATCTCTCTTTGAATGCTGACTGCATTTATACTGCATGCTCCTAAATCAGAGAACTTCAGGAAAAAAAAATCAATAGTCAAACAAAAGTCAACAGTTTTGAATGAAAGGAATGGGTGGGAAAGGAGAATCCTGCATACATACCAATCTGTGTGTGTTTGTGTGCATGTGTGTGCGTGTGTGTCCACACACACACACATGCATACAAGAGAGCAATCCTTTCTGAATACAGTGGGATTCCTTTTGTATTAGCTGGATATGATTGTATGATTCCTGCACTTGAACTGGATTTCTAACCATTCGGCTATGTCCTATTGGGAATTAAAATCCTGGGTAAAATAAACCAAACAGGCCTGCAGTATCAGTCCAGCAGGCCCTGCTGCTTACAGCGAAGATCTTATCACCCTGCAAAGGGGTCAGCTAGGAAGAGGTGATGGCTGTTGGAGCCATAGTGTGGATCAGAGGAATGGCTCATTCTGCAGCTTATTGGAAGATCCTGTTTGTGCCTCATAGGGCATTGCAAGGCTGGAGTAATTTGTCTTCTCTTCAGGGAGGTCTTTTGTGCAACGTACAACACTTTACTTTATGCGTCTCTTAGCTGGAAATGGATTTCTGTACATGTGTTGAGCAGGCCCAGATACCTACTTCCTCTTGCAAAGTGACAGGGTGCTCTGCTGTTTAGAAGTGGGGCAAGTGGTGGTATCTTCCAGAAGCTGCTTTGATGGGAAGTTTCATACAGTTTTTAACTGAAACAAAGCTCCCCTTCAAAGATCTGCACAGTCCTGGTATCTAACATTGTGTTGAAATGTGTCTTCCTTTAACTTGAAAGTTTCCTTCACTTAAAAAAGAGGCTCCAATTCATTCCACTTAATTTTCAGAGGGCTTCAATATCATGCTTGCTCTGGTGTCGTTTATTTATTAATTTTTCAGGCAGTTCTTTACTGGTGTAAGGCTGTGAGGCTACTGTTGCTCCTGTGTTTTTCACTTCCACATTTCTCCATCACCCAGAAAACGATCTGGATATTCACTCTTCCTGATCTGAAATAGACCAGTGGGTTATTATTTTATTTTTTTGAAGTCTTCCCTTGGGATTTAACTGAAACTAAGAAGGGGCAGGCCACTTAGAAGATATTTGCACAATTACAAAAAAGCATTCTCGCAAAGACCTCTAAGTAAAGATTTTATAATCCAGGCATGAGAATTTCACCACTTGCTTTTCCTTCCTTTGGAGATTAAATGAGACTTCTGTGAAAAAAAATCCTGATAGCCTACTTATATTTTTGTGGTAGGACTAGTCCTCTATTAGATTAGCAGTGAAACGTGCAAATCAACTGATTCAGCATAGATTCTCATTCATGGTTTGTGCCACTTCCCACATTTTGGACAAACTTCTGAAATAAAGTGCTTGGCCATTATTAGCTGACAAAGCTTTAACCAGCTTGTGCTGGTTCCTCTGAGTTGAAAGCAATTTTGTGATGTGTGGGAGAAGGTTGCATAATGAGACTATTTTGTTTACATTATATATGCGTCTGGCAGCCTGCCACTAGAAAAGTCCCACACATTTCATGCTGCATTAGAGAAACACTAGGGCGTATGTGCATCAGATAAAAAGAGGTGGAGGCTTCCTGCGGAGGGCTATAACTTGCCCAAACAAGTAAATTATACCTACTAGGTCCCATTTACCCAAAAGACACAAATTTATAATTATAAAAGGAAGGCTCTGTGTGTGTGTTTGTGTGTGTGTACGTGTGTGTGTAATTGAGTGTTGGCCTTGGGCTGCTCCAACTCATTCTCTCACTCTGGGATCTCAAGAGTCTCTTTCACATTTCAGCTTTTCATAGGAAACGTTTAGCATTATCCATATGATGCATCATTTGAGATAATGAACAAGCATACTGGTAATTTGCTTACACCCACCTGCTTTAATTTAAGGTTCCCTGCTCTTATGTATATGGTTTTGGCATCAGAAACACACACTCAGACTCACACACACACACACACACACACAGAGAGAGAAAGAAAGAAAGAAAGAAAGAAAGAAAGAAAGAAAGAAAGAAAGAGAAGAGGAAGGAAGGAAGGAAGGAAGGAAGGAAGGAAGGAAGGAAGGAAGGAAGGAAGGAAGGAAGGAAGGAAGGAAAGAGAGAGAGAGAGAGAGAAAGGCAGGCAGGCAGGCAGGCAGGCAGGCTGATAAAAATGACACAAAAGCAATATAATTTTCAGGAGTATTCTAAGTGGGCATCAATTCTCTCTGATATACTCACATTGAGATTGCACATTCCCACTGTACAGGGTACAGTAATAAGCCTGAACTGTAGGAATTTGGCAGAATATTCATTTCAGTATGGCTTGTTCAGATAATCTTGAGAAAATCAGATTGGTATTTATAAGGAGAATAGACTTTCACACAGTCATTCTGGCTTATAACAGTAATTCTGTCAAAGTGAGAAACTATGAGAAATGTACAGTTGATCACTGAGTTTTTTGTTGAATAAAAGTTGGAATTCAGCAGGGCTCTTGATTTTAAGCACCTTTCTACACTTCCTATGCAGGGCTTAAGACTAGTCTTGAAAATAGTTGAGTACATGCATGTGATAAATGTCATGGGCAAATCC
This sequence comes from Liasis olivaceus, assembly GCA_030867105.1. Taxonomy (NCBI): domain Eukaryota; kingdom Metazoa; phylum Chordata; class Lepidosauria; order Squamata; family Pythonidae; genus Liasis; species Liasis olivaceus. Next base: position 133,233,265 of record CM061349.1, on the reverse strand, counting down.
GTCTTACTTCTATACTAAAATATAATCAAGATGATTTAACCTGAATAAATATAGCTTTGATTCAAGGCCACTCATCTTTGTATCAATGTTCTCAGCTTCTAAATCATGTTGACTGAAAACAGTATAGAAGACATGATTGTACTACCTGTATGTACTTAGATTTGTGTGCATGAGCAGACTGCCAGGTTGACATGACAGCCTGTAATTGCAGAGCTGTACACTTACGGTGAAAATATACAGAGTTCTCTGTAATCCCACACTTCCTAGCGGTAAAGGTGGCAACTAGGCTTAAAGAAAGAATAGCTTTTGATGGCTGTATTAAGTGTATTTGTTCTAAAATGATAGATTATGATGGTTGCATGTATAGTGGGATGATTATTTTTTCCAGAGGCTGATGTGGTTCCCCCTAATTCTTCCCATGAAGGAAGAAGATTTTTATATGAAGGAATAGAACCTTCTAAAATACTAATAGCTGCTGTAGGGGCCGGGTGGTAGAAGGGCAGCAGGGGCTGGATTGGGAGGTATTGTGAGCTCTATCTGCCCGCGGGTGAGATATTTCCCATTCCAAATGATCTTTTTTAAAATCTTTTTTTTAATCTTAGAAGTCAGGAAGATGGGGTAATCCTGAGTTCAATTCAACTCCCCACTCCCTGTTTCACATGGTCATTTAATCTAGTTTACAGTATGAACACTGAACTCCATATAACTCCAAGGTCTTTCACTTCAGTGTTGAGACTCATGTTTTGTCTATCAAGGCCGCCACCTGCCCTCAGAATTAGTGGTACTGAATCTGACAGGTAGAGAAGAGGTAGTTAGTCTTTGTCTTCATCACTGAGTGCAGGCCTGGGACAGTAGTTGCTGCTACCTTACTGTTTTTTAATAGGACAGTGTGGAGATATGGGAAGATAGAGGCCAGAGTCGGGGAGTGAAAAATACTCTTTCGTCTCCTGAGCCGCGAGGGAGAGATAAGAGGATGAGGCTGGCACCTCCCTGAGGAATGCAAGCGGTATTTACTGATTGACCCTGGGAACTATTTCCAGTCTGGGAAGATTTTGTATAGAGGTTGCAGCTAATAAACCTTGCTGGATTGAATCTGCATGGTCTCCTGGAGTTCCCTGGGCTAAACCTGACAGACAGGTAAGGAAAAATGAATAAGTATATAGGGAGTAATATTTATGTTTGTGTTAATTAATAGTAATTTTAGTTTTTGCCATGGCCCACCCATTTTTTTTTTTAAAATCCAGGCCCTAAAGACCAAGTGTTCCCTTCAGCCCTCCATTCTCCCCACCCCAAAATTACAGATCCCTGGTCTAAAATGTCTTGCAATGAAATGGACTGTAATGATATTATTTTAAAACACTACCTTATGGTTTACTCAGTCCTTTGAAAAAGGAGAATGTTGCATAGGAGGTCGTTTTTCTAATCAATGTTTTCCACAAAAATTGTGGGAAAGACCTCCACTTCCCTCAAATGAGAGGGAAAAAAATCTAGACATGTGTAATGTTTTCTTACCTCTCTTTTTTTCCTGGATTTTTAATTTTTAGCTCCACCACTTCATTGCTGGGCCACAATGTACAATTTATTTAAATGTGGATTTTTTTTTTTTTTTTGTATTTTAAGTGTCAGCAGTGCCTAGGTATCACAAATCTCCACCCTTTCCTGCCCAAATTTCTGCCCCAATTGGAGTGCTCTGCATTGTAGCTAGCAATTTTACCTTTGAAACTGCTTTCTTGTGAGTAAACCATTTCATCTGCTTCAGCAAGACTTGGTAGAGGAAGTTGTTCTGGGATTACAGCCAAAATTGCTAAATGAAATCTTTCATTAAAGACAGGCATACCACTGAGAGTTAGGTAAAGTGTGGGGGACATACGATATTAACACTGTGGCATAGCATACCCATAAACTCTTATGGAGAGACAGGGAATATTGTGTGATTGTGTCATCTACCACTGTGAGGTGTGGGAACAAAAACTACCCAGAAGCATAATTTCTGATTAATGCAAAGACTGAAAGGATTCGGAAAACGAAATGCAGAATATATCTGGGATGGTCTAGCAATAATTTCACTAAGTATTACATATTTTCTGGAAGACTATAAAGCTTACCCAACTGAATTGGAGCCCTGATCTGGAGAAATCCAGCCCACGTCCATCAGGGAGTAGTCCTGTCTGACTATTGTTTAGTTTTGAATGAAGTTTGGAAAAATGGAACTTCATCTCTCTTTACTCAAGGATGAAAAATGGGATTAACTGTACCCTTTTATGTTTTTCAGAAGAATGGGGTAAAGTTGTAGGCAAAATTATGGCTTTACGGAGGGAAGAAGCATGGCCAAATTTCATATTAATTAAAGAAGAATGTTTCTGACTTACCCTTATTTAAATCTGTATTTGTAAGGAATTGCAAGTCTTCTTGAATATGGTAGAGCTGATTCTCTTTGGAGTTGCTGGCAGTGACAAATTGTTTCATGATTATTTTACTGTTCTTTTATTATATCTATTTGTTTTGTCTGCTTTCTGTTTTCTGACTCGAATAAAGTTTCATGTTGTTTTAACCATGGAGCCAATGGTAAAAAATACCAAGAGTGTCCAACCCTATCTCTGCCTCCAGGATTGAGGTGTTCTCATCTCTAAAATCTTTCTGATCTGAAAGCACAAATGTCAGTCAATCCAATTCTTACTCTCCCTTATATTTTACATAAATAATGAAAATGTTTGTTGCTCCAAGTGTTGCAACACAATTCTTTGTAGTTTTCTGAAACTGCAGGAACAAATGGGGACTGGAGTTCAACCCCATCTGTTTCAGACCAGGGATATTAAAACCCTTGCAGGGACAAATAAAGTTCCCTTTGCATTATCTCTAAATAGGCAAGTCATATATAAGGAAACCAAGGTAATAAATCAGTATGTATGTCAGGACATTCTAGGATGGGGAAATGATCAGTAAGTGTTTTAAAAAACCATATAGGATAACAATGCCTTTGTATGTGCCAAAAAAAGAAGGAAAAAAAAAAAGAAATGAAAAAAAACATTACCTGTTGGCCTCCTCTGGTCAATGCAGAATCATTATTCTACAACATCCTGTTCCACACCAGGTTTGACTGAGTCTGGTGCTGTGACAAAGTATCCGGGTCTGAATTATATTCACTCGCTCCAATCACAAACCTATGAAGGCACATGGATCCCACAGTTCCCCTTGCTTTCTTACTTGGGTGGTCCAGATAGGTGCAGCTGGAAGACCTAGAACACACAGTCCTGGACGACAGCAGGGAAAAGAAGTGGAAACACTCACAAACCACTTTCAGCCAAGCACTTAACCAAGCATTGCTTAATTGAGGCAATTAAGGTCCTTTGAGATAACAGAGACCTGGTGAATTTAAAGCCACAATAAAGGCTTTATTGATCAATGTATGCAACTGTTGTACACACACTTGTCTCTCACTCATGCTCTTACTTAGCCCAAATCCTACTCAAGCACTAGCTAGAGCAGTGTTGTCCAAACTTGGCCACTTTAAGATGAGTGGACTTCAACTCCCAGAATTCCCCAGCAGCATAGCATAGCTAGAGGAATGGAAGCCTAGTTCAGACTCTGAATGACTCAAAGATTGGGTGTTCTCCAGGAGCCAGTTTATCCTCTAAAACTGATTACTGATTTGTAAATTCAGTTGCTATTGATGAGATTAAGGTTTCCATGGATTCCACACCAAGTTTGTCTTCTGATGGCATTTCTTTTGCATGTCCTTTTGGCTTTTAATGACTTTTTTCCTCTTATCTATTTCCAAAACCAACTTTTTCACTTGACAAGCTTCTGACTTCTGTGCTCTCTGTATATGTGCTCAGTTCATTTTTAAGTTATTGGTCGCAAATTTTAGTTTTAGTCCAGTCTCACAGTGAATGCCCTTAATATTTTTCTCAGTCTGCTAAAAATGATACTGCACCACCTCCATGGGGTATTGACAAATATTTTAGGAAAACTGAGAATTAAATTTATCAGTTATACCAGTGTTTTCCTGATGTATATGTAGTATGAATGTATGCATTATATATGTATATATTAATCCTCTTTCTGATAGAGTAAAGGTAAATCATGTGATTATATCATCCATCCAGATCCAGTATTTTATGCTTAAGTCAGAAGTTATTTTGTATAGTAGGGCTAATGATTGGGAAAATATATTTGGAGTCATAGGCTAAGAATGGAAACTTTTGGTCATAAATTCACCAGGCAATTAAAAGTTATACTGTATTCCTTCAATTCTTCACCATGAAGGCTCATTCATACTGACCTATATTACAGATTTGTTGCAGTTTATAACAGGATTATTCATTTATTACATTTATATCTCACTGCAATCCCAAGGGATTGGAATAATCTATAGGACATAATATGAACATTTAAAATATGCTCTATAACTGCTGCTATAATGTTTTGAGGATTGCATCATTGTTATTTTATTTTATCCAATTTTTATGACATTGTTTGCAGAAATAGAGGGCTTGCAATTGGATTTAGGCCATTTAAATCCTTGGGATTAAATGGACATTAGATTCAGTTTTTACATTTGGTTCATTTCTGTTCAATCCATTATTTAATTAGCAAAGCTTGTATTGACTACAATAGAAGGATTTCTTTGCTAACATCTGAAACAATTAATTCTTAATAAAATTTAGGTGTCTGAGTTCAGCTCAATTCTTGGAGACTTCATGGAAACATCTATGTGATTTTCTTGGCAACAATATGGAAGTAGCTTTCACATTGCATTCTTCTGTGGTTTCTTTTCTTTATATTTTTTTAACTTCCTGCTCTAGCCAATGGCCCCAACCCTATTCAGGTTCTGCTATCTCAACATGCAATATTTGGAAAGATTGTTATAAAAAGTTACTTTTAAATGTGCGATTCATCCAAGTATGAATTCTTGTCTTCCCCATACATTTTCATAGAAACAGGTGAACTTAAATTTGCTTAAATAAAAGTGAGATAAATGATTAGTAGACTATTAAAAAAAATACTACTTTCACTGTCTTGTTTAGGGAGTCAGTCCTGAAGCTCCTGTCTCACTGGTTCACTGCCTTCATTTAGTTTCATTACATGAGCCATTCATTCTCTTTGTTATGTTGACTTTTGCCATTGGTGCAATGCACACATTTCTATAAGATTGGGTAGAGTGGGCTCCATGTCCCATCAATTAATCAATGTCATCTACTGGGACCTAGGAAGTGTGCCTTCTCTGTTGAAATAGAAACTTCCTAGAGATCTGTACAGCTCCCACCCTGATGGTATTCCAGAAGTTGTTGAAAACATGTCTTTGTTTCAAGGCTTGGGAATAGGGTGATTGTTGACACCTTCCTGTTTTTCTTTGGGGTGTTTTGGGGAGTGTTGTGTTTGTCCTTCTGGACATTCAGGATTTTTTTTTCATGATTCCCCCCCCCCCCCCCGTTTTTATTGTCTTTTATTTCATAAATATTATGAGAATGTGAAACTCTGGTTCTCTAACTAAAACATTTCTAAACTATTTGTCAGACCATTATTATGGAAGTTAAGGTAGCCATACTGTCCAATTTAGGAGAACTCTCGATGTTCTCCAAAATGTGTGTCTCTTGTTCTTTCACTTGCATGGGTATTGTACAATGTTGGATAATTTCAGCACAGCTTTTTATAACCAATATAAGCAATAAACTAGTATAAGCTATAAATGTTTATTAAGGATTTCAGGGAAAGTTTAATGCTGGGATGACTTTTCTCATATATGTATCCTACTAAAGGAGGCCTCCATCAGTCTGGAGGTAGCCCAAAATTAGTTCATTTGAAGCACATGAGGCCCAATTAGTATAATTTTAGGATATTTATTATAGGCGTGGATATGTAACGTACAACTTGAAGGACACATTTCTGTGGCTTAAAGAGGCATTTGTGAACCTTGCTTACATTTCTTGTCTTCCAAATGTTCAGCCTGGCTTCTAATGACACTGGCAACCTAGTGATGTGCACAGATGTTTGGAGGGAGTGGGAAACTGGTTTTTCTGGCACCTAAGCTGTTGGTCATAAAACTTTTGATTTTTTCAGGAAAACTACACCTTGCTAGTTCACCATGCATAGTCAGCATAAATGATCATAACAGCCAACACCTCTGAAAAATTGTAGAATTCCATTAAACTGCAGAGATTAGTTTTAGGGCAAACTAATCCATCTTCAGAGTCTAAGGTAGGATGAAGATATCATTTTTTTTTTCCCTGAAAAAAATACCTCACCTTAAAAAAAAAGTCACAGAATCTAATTTTTCAGCAAATGCTGGCAGGAATATGATTCACTGATTCAGTTCCAAGACTGAGTGGTCAGTGATCAAATGCATTGGCAATAATTCATTTCTATCAAGAAATGGAAAATTAAATTTACGTTAGTTTTGCCAGGCTTAGGTTCACATCTATTTTGTTGTGCACCAGGGACCTTTTTATCTATATATGAAAAATGTGGAAAAGAAAAAAAGGGTTGGCATCTAGTTTGGTACTTTTAAAATCTGGCATTTGGGGAGATTGCAGCTAATTAATATATTTATGTTGCATGCCATAACTGCACATTGTTTTCAGGCAAATTAAACCATAGATGAGGTCCTTGTTTTGCATAGCATTGATGCTGATACCAACAATGAAGGTAATAATAGGGCTGGGCAAACAATTAGAAAGCAGTGCTTCACACACAGAATCACTTTGTGTGAGACGGGCGGCTGTATAAATATGATAAACAAACAAATAAATAAATAAATACCACATTTGTGCCTCGCAAAACATCTCTCCTCCAAGTGTTAAAGCAGGCATGTCCTTTGGAAGCCTTGCACAGAAGATTCAAAGGCTGTCCCTGCCCCACTCCGCCCCCAGTGTGGTGTCTCTGATTGCCAGAGCAGGGTACCGGGTGGGTAACATTTCAGAGGGGTGCTTCATTCACACTAAAATGCTTTGTGAAACACCTCCTCAGCTCTAGATAGTAACAATTAGAGATCCCCCTTATGATTTTGCTCTCCTGGTTAAAGTTCTCATAACTCATAGTGCCTCTCTGAAATACGAGATGACTTCTTTAGCTCTGATTTTAATCTGACCCAATAAACAAAAACAAACCAACAACAGTGGTAAGTTTTCCTTCAATAAACCTTCTCCCCTCTTTTATTCCTTAACCTTTCATTTAAACCTCATTTGCCAAACACTTTGATGATAATGGTCCAATATGAGAAGGGAGGGATATTTGATCCCTAATGCCTTTGCTATAGCTATTTTTCTCATGTGATATTGGAACTCATTTGATATTGAGGAATTCAGGTAAATTAGCCCTTTATACATCTATAACTGAGAGTGATTTGTCTATTCATGTACACTATATTTGGATAAAGAATCCTTTTTCAGAGTCTAAAAGCTTCCTGGGTAAAGATAGTTTTTGGAGTTAGAATTTACTTATTCTCTTTTTAATTGTTAATTTAACTGTCCATTTCACTGATTAGATCAAAGTGAGTTGCTTCTATGGAACTACAGGCCATAGAAATGACAACTGGATTTCCAAATCACTACCAGGATGTATGCATCTCTTGAGGGCAATAATAATAAAAATCTTGTTGTATACAGCTAGTCTCATGCATCAAATATTTTCTGGGCTGGCACTGCTGGCTGCCAGCCAACAAGACAGCAAGCTGGCTAGTAATAGAGATGCTCAGGCTGAATAGACTTTTGCAAGAAAAAAGTCCTTTTTACCAGTATCTTAGGGCAGCCACTGGAAATGTAATCAACAGGGTGGCACGAGTTGAGACCAGGAATCTGGTAATCAAGCGGCAAATCCGAGCTGAGAAAGAGGAGGCATATAGGGTGGAACCCAGAGTTCTAAGCATAGCACAGCAAGGAAAAGTTGACAGACTTGTGGCTTGAAAAGCTGTTCTCACTGTTTTCTCCAGAGTGCTGGCTGGGGAATTCTGGGAGTTGAAGTCCACACATCTTAAAGTTGCTGAGTTTGAGAAATGCTACATTAGAGTCTGTTTTTTTTTTTTTCTTCTCTATTTTGGCAAGTCTCTCTCAGCAGCAAAGCTCAGCTTTCTGCCGTAAGATCTTAATCATATGGCTCTGCTTAGGACTGGGTAGCTGAACTTCTGTGAGTTCAGGCAAGGAATCCTGGGGGTTTGCTGAATCTGCTTTAGCCAGAGTGGAGTCATTGGTTCCAGCACTACAGGACTACTGTCACTAGATGCCCCTAGCTCCACTTCTTCCCCATCTTCCTCCTCTGCAGACATGTTCAACAGGGCCATAACAGAATGGTGATTTGCAAGGGGATATTCATCCCTAGCTGCACACAGAGGCATACTTCATTGACAATAATCAACAGAATGTGCTTCTGCACCTGCATTATCTGTGTATACAGAAACCTGTTCCAATACGTGAATCTTCTTTGCTGCACAACAGCAGAATCTTAAACCCTTTCTGGAAAATAGAATAAAGACTGGAAATCTGATCACATTTGAAGGATTCCATGAAATCAAGGCCACTGTGTCTCTCATCTCCCTAGCTCTATCAATGCTATCTAGTCCAGTTTCTCCCTGCCATACAAATTTCCCATATTCTATAAGAAGCCTTTCCCAACCTGGATGCTCTCTTGATGCAGCCCTGGATGAACCATTAAGGAAAATAAGCACGTGCTTAGAGCATCAAGGGAAGGGGGCCACCCCAGAGCTTTTCCCCCTAGCTATCATGCCCTTACCTCTTTCCCTGCCGCACTCAACTATAGTTTTTAGCACTTATTAAAACTTAATGTTTTGTCAGTTAAGCAATGGAGGGCCAAAGGGCACCATGGCTGTGCTGCGCTTAGGTATCTGTTGGCCTTAATATGGCCTTGATGTGTTGGGACCATGCAAATTCCAGAATCCCAGCCAGCAGGAATAATTCATTTGGCATTTAAACAGAAGGACTGGATATTGGAAACATTCAAACCTTAGTTCCCCTATCTTGCCTGTCATAGTAAGGTGGGGCAGCAGGAGAGCTTTAAGAGCAGAGATGCAACATTTCTGGAAATTTTAAAGACAGGAATAACTGTTTTCCAGTAAAAAAAAAGAGCCCTATTTTCAGATTTAAAAATCACTATGTTACTCTCGGAATATAAAATTGCTTGGTTTGATAAAATTAACTTATATTGAAAATATGGTTGGATAAGTGGCCACAAAACTTCACATTATTAAGCTCTCAATTACAGGTTATTCAGGTTAGGAAGATATCTAATCCTTACTTTAGTTTTGCTTAAAATCCTTACTTCCATTAAGGAAGTATGCAGTGATTTCTTTTAATTCCTTAGTGCCTGAAGTGTTTTGTGCATCTCAAAGGTTGACTCATGGAGCCAGGACTCTTCTTTTCACTCCTAAAGTTTTTAGATTTGCTCAGTCCTTTTGGGAACGCAGATCACAATTGTTTCCTTATTTCTAAACTAATTTTTACAGGGGGGAAAAAAGGAGACCTACTCCACTTCACTTCTGGTCTTTTAAGGCTAAATTGGTCTGGAAGGGATAAACAGGACCCCAACCACTACAACAAAATGAACAAGAGGGCCCATAAGCAAAGATCCTCCTTTCTTTTGTGAAAATATCAGGGGCTTCACAAAAGGAAGAGACCTTGCATGTAAAGCTGATCTTTTCAGTACATGCATTGCAGTTTTAATAATAATACCTTGCAACACCTGGAGACAGCAGAATAGAAGAGGAAGAACTGGAGAAAAATCACAAAATACAAAGACCTGCAAATAAAAATAGAATGACCTTGGCAAAAGAAAGCAAAGAGAGTACTAATTGTAATAGGCGCCTTGGGTGCAATCCCAAAATATCTGAACTACTACTTGAACACCATTGGAATTGACAAAATCACCATCAGTCAATTGTACCATCAAACAACAACGTCTGCCTATCCCAGGTCTTTGGGAAGGACTCAATGGGTGGATACAAATGCCTTCCAAAAGTAGAAGCCCCAAGCACTGAATTAGGGTTGAAGGCTTGGTGGAATAAAACCATCTTCAGTGATCTTCTAAATGCCATGAGAAAAGGAGCTTTATGAACTCTGGGAATAAAGGGTTCCAAAGTGGGCTGACACATCCATGACCTCCTAATTTTCAATGGAGGGGATCCTTAACAGGCCTTCCTGAAATGGTGTTGCCAGACAGGCAGATTCAATTCTGGCAAGTCAGTGTCTGACCTAATCCAGTGCTACACTGTATAAAGCTTTATCGGTCATAACGAGAATTTTGAATAGGGCCTGGCAACTACTGATAGCCTATGGAGTGACTTCAAGAGATGTGTTACCCTACAATAGTAGGATTGACCTGATAGTTGTGCTGCTGGACTAATTATAGCTTCAGGGTCATCTCCAATGGTTGCCCTGTGTAGAACACATGGCAGTAATCCAGCCAGTAATCAATACATGAGTTACTGTCACCAGGAAATACTAGTCCAGGTAGGGATTAATTGGCACAGCAGCTCAAGTTGTGCCATAGTCTCCATTTTCCATTTAAGCAGTAATTGTAAATCTAGAAGGACAACCAAGTCATGCACCAAACCCTTTGGTGGGAGTGGTGCTTTAGCTACCATGGATCAAAGCTCCTGGAGCTTACTGATGTTCAGTATTATTACCCTTATTGGTTTTCATCTATCAATTTTCTATCCGTGGTATTCATTGTACTTTAGTACTAATATCATTGGATATAAATAGAAATGAATGCATTTCTAACAGGAGTATCTACCTGTTAGATCAGTGCCAACTAGGACAAGAGCAGGAACCAAGAAAAAAAAAAGTCCAAATAATTTACCTGAAATCCAAAGATACCTTATGCAAGAGACCAGAAATACATAAATAGAACTTATATAATGAATGTATTAGTCCATTATATTTATGTTCCATCCTTTCTTCAAAGATCTCAGAAATGATGAAGGCAGAGATAAATAATATTTGGGGATGAGGTGGGGCACACTAATCCTAATTAAATTCTTGGGGGGAGCTGTGTGTGACAAATGAACAGTGGCAGGAGGAAGGGCACAAGCACATTCAGATGCTCACTGCAAGGGCTGGGGAAGGACTAGCTCTGATTGTTAGGGACAACTTACTGGTGGTCAGGGGTGCTGCTCTTGAGATAGTGGGGTGTGAGTGGCTATATGTTAGTTGGACTGCAGAGACACACCTGGGGTCCTGCTGGTGTACTGACTACCCTGCTGCCTGGCAGGATCTCTTCCTGAGCTCCTGGAGCTGGTCTGGTTTGTCAGTAAGACATAATATGTAATCAGTATATAATAAGAGTTTGTGTTTAATTCCATCCACTTCGATGTCCAGATTTAATGTCTGATAAAACAGCCCAATGATTCCAATAGAAAATTATTTATTTATATTTCTATATCAAATTTGTCGCCACCCATCTCATTGAAAAGCGACTCTGAGAGGTTTACAAAGGAGATAAAATCAGTTAAAATATAATATAAAAACGTCTTAAAAATAATAAATAAATTCCAAGAATGATGGAATTGGCGAATAACTCAGGAGTGACATCAGGGTGCTAGCTGCCCCCAGGACTGATTAAAACTCTTTTCACCCTGTGCAAAATTAAATATAACAGCAGATAAAATACATGCTTAATGAGTTTTACAAAATTATATCTTAGGTGAGGAAAACATTCAATTTCTAATAATCTTGGTGATAGGATTAAAATACTATATTTTAGTCCAATTAATAAAAATGGAAGGAAATCCATATATGGCCAAAATTTGCTTCTTGAATTTCTATTGTACCTATCAAAGGCCTCTTGTGCATTCAGTAAGAACACCAATACCGATTTCATTTTTTTAATGTATATGTAAAATATCAATTAGTAATCTAATATTACCTGATGCCTGTTGCCTTTTTATGAAACCAGATTGCACAAAAAAGGATAGTTGAAGATAAAGCATCAATAAATCTGATCACCAGCATGGATATCAGAATTCTGGCATCAACACTGAACAAGGAAATTGGGCAGCAGTTTGCACAATTGATACAATCTTTACCAGCCTTCAAATCACATTTATATAAGCTTTATTAAAGGAAGTTGAAAAAGAATTTTCATCTATAGTAACTGAGGCAAACTGTTCAAAAAAATTAAATCCTTCATAAAGAGTCACAAACAGAAAAATAGAAAAAATGTAAAAAGAAAAATAAATAAAAAAAATGTAAAAATAAAAATAAAACTTTAAAAGGACTAAAAGAAAATTTCAAAGCAAAATGAAAGCTGGACAAATCAAAAGCTAGTACTACAGGGACATCTGGATGAGATATACTAAAAATACAGCATAGGACTGCCATACCCATTCCAGATAGCCCAACTTCCTTTTAAAAATATTTTTAAAAGTTAAATAACATCAGAATCCAGGGATAAACCAAACATTGTTGGAAAGGGGAAACAGCTCTTGAATTTTGCTGTCAAATGAATTCTTTTTCAACTTCCTTTAATCTGCTAAAACTCAGTTTCTTGTAAATGGGAGCAAACATCCTGGAGTGGATAACTGATAAATTATCAGTTGGTAAATGATCTGCTGGTTTGTTTGTTAAATTTACACCTCATCTTTCATTCAGGAGCTCAGGGCAACTTATGTAGGGCTTCTCCATTTTTATCCCCTCAACAACTCTCTACAAAATAGGTTGGATGACAGTGACTCCCCAAATCATCCACTGAGGGTCTGTAACACTGAATTTTTTTAGTCCAACCTTAACCACTATACAATGCTGATTCTTACCCAGCATTGCTGTGTGGCTCAAAGGGCTTGTACTTGGTGGCAAACCAGAACCTCTGCATAATCACACTGTTTTGCCATATAAAATAAAATTAGCTTGAGAAAGATGTCACTGTCTTGCTCCTTTGCACATTTTGAAGGTAGGTTGTGAAGTGGGTGCAGATGACTGGACTGCTAGCCCCAGAAATAAGGATGATCACATGGACTATAAAAACTTTTGAAGGAGCAAGTTTCTTTTCACTAGAATCTATGTGGAAATGTTGCACACAATAAGAAAAGCAGGCTTTCACTGGAAGAAGAAAGTAATGGGAATAGACTGAATTTTATTGAGATCCTTCTGTGAAGTTATTCCTGAACACCCCACCCTTTCCCCCTTTTTGCAATAAATTCACATTTTCAATAACCTGTAAAGAATGTTGATATCCCTTCTCTCTGCTCATTTAAATTTTCCTTTAAGGCATTCATAGCTTAGTTCGAAACAAGGCTGAATTTTGTTCTGCAAGTTTTCCCATATATGGTAGCAAAAATACCAAGACACATTTCACATCCTTCATATAAGTTTGCTTATACTACATTATGGGGAAAAGAGGTCATAAAACCTTCATCAGTAAAATCTTTCTAAGATTTAGCCGTTATCTGAACAGAGGCTGCACCTCCAGGCTGGATGATACATATTTGGCTTCTTTCTGGCATGATTCTAATTTTTGCTATGGCAAGTTTAATGAAAGGCAAAGGAAAGAATGTTCATATGGACCAAGAGGAAATGAGAGAGGAATGCTAATAAGGATCAAGTAGGCACTTGTAACGTGATTTAAGATATTTGATCCATAATTACTCTAAATCTAACAAATAAAAAAAAATAGTAGTTATGAATACTTTCCCCAAATTGTATTTAATAAGGGAGGATGATTTATTTATATCTATAATGCCTGGAAGAAAAGCAGTAAACAATTAATTAAGGCTTCAAGTTATAGTAAGTAAGTAGTTCTGGCCTAACTTTTTCATTAGTGTTGCTATGATCTCTTTCCTTCAGTTGGGTGATTTTTTTTATTTTACAGTTTTGGCACTGCGTTATGACTTAGTCAAACAGTATATTGATGAGTTCTGACTCATGTTCAGTTCTCCAGTATCTGTAGCTTCTCCAGTTTCCCACTTTTCAAGGGAAGAATGTGTTAAGGAAACTCCTTCTATAGAGTATTTTTCAGATCAAGAAATGTGGGCAGCCCAGGAGGATGCAGGGTGATGGTGAGATAAATAACAGAGATATGGCAACTTCTTCCACAGCTACCTCACAATTATAAGCACAAAAATTCCCACCAAAATATCTTTAAAAGCACTTTGTAAAGGGGGCATGAAAACAGAAACTGTTTCCACAGGAACAGAAAACATCTGGGATACATCTGTGAAGGTGGAGTAGAACTATACCTTCTGGTTTTGTTTTGATATGTCCTATTACCTGGGCTGAGCATAGTCTGTAAAAATGTGCCTGCCTATGTTCAGCTCAGATCCTCTCTTGCAAAATCTAAGTATGTCCAACTCAGTATGGCTAGATGTATGTATTTAGCATCTAGAGAGTTAGATGCAACCAGTGGGTGGATACAATTGGGGGCTGAGCTGGCTTCTCTTCCATAGATCTAGCCTTATGCATGCAGAGAAGAGGTTCTGAACAGGTCTTATATGGTCAAGCATATCAAGAAAACAGATTTATAGGCAACATTGGTCATCTTTTCGTGACTTTTTGTATATGCGTATCTGTGGATACATGCACCCATACTCATTTGTGCTAAATACATACAGCTGTGTGTGCATCTGCAAAAGTGGAAGATGAAATGCTGAGAGGCTCAACTGATTTATAGCATGTAGGAAATTCTATGCTTATTCTGGCTTTGTTTGTTTGTTTGTTTGTTTATTTTTGAAGAGAGGATGCTAGCCACATTCCTATTCCTTTATATCTCAGGGAACAATTCTGTATTCTGATCTTTATTTTGCTTATAAAAGATATTCGATCCTTTCATATATGATCAATGTAGCCCAGTTGTGGGTATGTATTTGTCATCATGCCACTCTGACTGCAACCTCAAGCCCTCTTAAAATAGAGCAGACGCGAATGCCAAATAGTCACAATTCCATAGAGACAATGTTTAGTATTGTCAAGGAACACTTTTTTTTTTTTTAAAAAATTACATTTTAGATGGTTAATAATTTTTTAAAAAGTACATCTCCAAATCACCAAAAAGGTGTCCACTCTTGTGATTGGATATGAAAATAAGGTGTGTATGTTTGTGTGTGTGGGGGGGGGGGAGGGGAATACATTTTTTCTTCTAACAAATTAAGAACTCTTCCTTTCATTTTAAAAAAAATAATGTTGGCTCATTTAAATTTACTGAACAGTTGAATTCCATTCAGATATTCAATATATTAAAATGGGTGAATGTTGTATTGGTTTTCTGGATGGATGGTTCCAAAATATGTGTTTGTTTTTTTTTAAAGAGAAAGGCCCTTACAGCTATTATATTTTCTGATTTGGTTTGGGAGAAGGTTGTCCATATTTAATGTGTCTCCTAAAAATAATTGTGCAATACTGAGAAGGAAAGTGGAGTGGGGGGAAACCTGAGGATGGAAAAGAGAACAAGGATCTGAATCTGAATATCCTGCTGAACCTCTTGTGACTATTTCAGGCCTGAAGCAAGTTGAAACAGAGACAATAATAAGAGTGCCTCACTCTAAGAGAATGAGAGAGTTGGCAGCCCTGCAGAAAACTTGAGCATGTACATATTATGTGTGTAGGGCATGTGTTTAGGGTATTCTAGGAACTGGAGGAAAACAAGAATGCCAAGAGTCCATGACTCGTCTCCAGAAAGAAAAGACGACAGTAAATATTCATCAAACAGGCTTGCATTTGCTTTTGTCACGTCTGCTTTTGTTTTAAAAAAGCTCAGTTGGGTGTCTTATATTTCCCTTGGCTGTGCATAGACGAAAGTACTCCTTGAGTTCGTGTTTAGGATGAGTTGTCACTTAGGTGTGATTTACCTTAAGAAGACTAGAAGATGCAGCCAGCTTAGATGTTCCATTTTTAACTCTTTTTCATAAACTTAAGAAGTGTCTTTTTTTGTTACTGTAGGTTTTGTTTTTCCTTTAACTATCCTAAGATGATCTGTTTGGCTAACACATTTTTCTGATTTAAGCTTTCTCTCTCTCTCCCTCCCTCCCTCCCTAGGAATATAATATATAAAATATTCCAACAGACACCTTGCGATCTAATAGAAAATGACACCATACTTAGTTTCTCAGTCCTCTGTATTATTTTTAAATGGAGTACTGATCACCAAACATTTTTTAAAGCAATCATAATGAACAATATTTAAAACTGTGAACAGATGGAAGGATTCAGAGAGTAGAACTGGTTTTGCCATGTATATGATCTCTCTGTTACTGCTGTTTGATGTTCTGTTAGTACCATTAGTGGAATTTGTTTGGTATGAACTGGAAATCTAAATAGCTGTACAAACACAATGACAGATGGCAAAATCCCAGATGGAACGTATGGCCAGCAAACTGGCTGCTATTTGTTTTCACTCCAGGGTAGACAGCAGACATACTGTATCTGTAAAACAGCTGTGACAAATATTCAATTCCAGAACTTTCTAAGGTACATTTTGAACAAGTTGTTGAGGGGAAGTCTGGGAAGGTAGAGGTTTACCTGAGTGAAATGACTGCCATGTATAGTGAGAGACAAACTCTTCTGAAGACTGGGAGAAATTAAAATCCCAAGGAGCGGTGAAAAAAACAATTTGATGCAATCCTTGGTGCAAATAATATCAGATATTGCAATCACCGAGGTTCTGAAATTGTGACCAGTATTTTCACATCCAAACCCTCTTTATATTAAAGCGAATGATGCATTTGGGGAATAGAACTTTTGAGAAAGATGTTTTCTCAGAGTAATAACAACAGATGGCTTTTCGTTTGAAATGATCTTATATTAAGCTAAGTCCCAAATATGGAATCAAAGAGTTTTAAATTGTATTCTTTAAAGAATAATGCTTCAAGCCATGTGCCTTCTTCGAGGGTAAATCCCATCACTTAGCAGCCAGATTTTATTTGCAAGAAAGGATGAATAAAATCCAGTTGTTAAAAGAACAAATTAGTCAATTCCAGGAGGAAGGGCATATCTACATTTCCAGCTTACTCCGGCATGAACCACCTACCAGTCCTGAAGGGCAGGAATGTATGATATTGTCCTCCACTCATCCCCAAGCATCAGCTAAGACAAACTTTGCTTCTGTTTTCCAACTTGTGACTTTGCTCAGCCCTAAAATGTAATATATCTTGATTTCATCAAAGAATGTAACTAAATACCCCATGATATTCTATGATGAGCAAGCTAGTAAAGAATGATCTGGTTGGAGTGATAATTATATGGATACGTAATGGGTTTAGAAATTCCAGGTAGGTCTTGATTAGTGTGGTTAATGAATCCCACGAAATGGTCGCATTATTTGAATTTTCACTGTTCAAAATGATATTTCTATGGAAAATATAGTAATTGATCTGAGCTTGATGGAAATAGGCAATGAAAAATTTTAAACATAATTTTTATATGTAGTTTAATGAGCTATTACAATAAAGTATAAAAAGAATATATTTCAATTTAAATTTATGATTAACAAAGTCACAGAATAGTTATAGAAAGCAAAATAAAAACAAAAAATCTACTGTAGATTCAGGCATTCCAACATCTCATCTTGTTTTAACATTGCTATGACCACATTCATGTTGTTTAAGTACATCAAATTTTTGCTCTACTGTAATAACGAGCAAATATCTTTTTTTTAAAACTTGAGCTGTTTTCCTCTGATGGAATCTTCCTTTTCCCCATTTTGCACACACGAAGATTAGTAGCATCTAAAACCCCAGTTGCAAGTGTGCTTGTGCTAGCCTCACCTTAACTGAATTTTGGGCTGCTTTAAATGCAACCTGGTATCAATTTACAATTCATGCTAAATTGAATATTGTATTATTCAAACTCGCGCTAATTGTGACCTACCCTTATAATTAGAGAATGCTCATAAGTGATTCTGATGATGTTGAAGGGAGATGCCACAAGATTTCACCTGGATCCTAAACTTTTCAATATTTTTACTAATAGCTTGGATGAAAGGATGGAAGGAATGCTTACCAAATCTTCACAAGATGTAAAATTGGGTATCATAGCCAATGTATATTAAATTCAAAGCAATCCTAGTAGGTTAGAGAAAAGGGCTGAAAATAACCAAATGAAATTTAATAGATAAAATGTAAAGCTATTCATTTAGGAATCAAATATAGGATAGAAGGGGATATAGCTTTGCATTAGTGCTTATAAAAATATCTTGAAAAAGTACTTGACTGCAAATTGAGTATGAGCAATGTGATATGGGACTATAAAAAAGACAAATGCAATGTTAGACTCCATCTACAGAAAAATAGATTTTAAATCATTGGAAGTAATAGTTGCATTTTATTTTGCATTGGTAAGATCCTACCTTGAGTTCTCTGTTCAGTTCTGGGCACTACAATTTAAGAAGGATTCAGCTAAACTGGAAAGGTTCAGAGAAGGGCAACAAAGATGAGCAGGGAATAGAAATTTAATTCAATGAAAAGAGAATGTTTAGCCTTGAGAAGGAAATATGAAGTGAATATAATAGTACTGTTCAATTATTCAAAATAACATCACACAGAGGAAAGACATATTTTCCATTGTTCCAGTATACAAGATACGGAATAAAGGATTTAAGTCACAGAAAGGCAGATCCCAATGGAATATTAGAAACACTTCTGAACAGTAACAACATTTTGACAGGGGGACTAATTACTCATAGCACTGGTAGGTTCTCCTTCAATAGATGTGCTCTACACAGGGACTAGAAAACCATCTGACTAGAATGCTTTGATATCGATTCCTGCAGAGAGCAGGAATTTAGACTCAGTGGCTAAAATGGCCCCTTCCAACCCCAGGATACTCTGTGAACAGGATGATCAGCTTATATTGTACACATGCATTAATGTTTTTGAAATTAGTGAGGCAGGACAGTTATAACTAGTTAAATAATTATTTCAATGGGACTATAGTATAGGTATGGATGTGAATTTATTGATTAAAGAAACAACATGTACTAGAAACATAGATGACTGTTTCATTTCCTTTTTGAGTGGAGTAGGGATGATGATGTTTTATTGCTTCAGAACTTGCAGTAGTTTGATGGGTACTGAATGAATTATACATTTTCAGATTTCTATTGGTCAGCTGGAGGCAGAGCACTGATTGGCTTATTATATTGTCAGCTGTTTCAGTGCTCCAAAGTCCAGTTGGTTGGCAAACTTCATTGGCTGGATGGGGGGATGGAAATGGTGCCTCATGGAAGTGCTCTGGGTCAAAATTTATATGCATCATCATTTATAGCAATGGTGATTAGGGTCTATATGGGGGTGTGTGTGTCAAAAGAGGCAAGATGGCAATTGCAGCATTGCAATCAAGCCCCACACCTTTCTACATGTGTGCAATGTCAACATACATCCAAAGGAGGTGGGGCTTGGATCACGCTGCCACAATCACCACCTTGCCTCTTTTGACTCCTGCTGCAGATGCTGATGGTGAGATACATAGAATTGTGAGATTATATATTCACAATTTTGTTAGTCATTATCAGTAATCTTATCACTACTCTTAATTGCAGAGCAGAACTTTCAAAATGTGCCAATACTTATTTTACTTCAGATATATTTCTATATTCATTTTCCTAAAAGTGAGCCCTGCTAAAGTTACTATCAACAGAGTTTACTTCTGATAAAACATATATAGGATTATATAGTGGTCTTCATCCCTTATGGAATGTTTACAGATCAGGGCTATTGTTGATCTTCTCTATTTTCTTTTAAAAAAGGCCATAGAGTGGTTGAATATACATTTTTAAATGTATAAGGAGGCTGAGGATCTTTTATATCATGTTATTTACCTGTACATATTCAATAAGTACTCACAATGTCAAGGATTCTTCACCAACATGCTTCTTTTTTTCCAGTACTTCCTGGAACGACTGTGGAATTCCTATGAAATGGTTGAGAAAGTGGAGCCTTTCGCCAAAGAGCTTCACAGTCTGAATGTACAAGGAAGATCTGACAGTTTCATGACAACAAATGGAAGGCCCTCACTTACCCTGTTTAAAACATTAGCACAGTCTCTTCTACCACCTGAACACTCTTCACAATTGAATTGTAAAAAATCTCACCAGGTTGAAAATGGGCCCTCCAGATGGGCAGGTGTAAATTGGTGTACTCATCTCTAGCTGTAGGACAGAGCTCCCAGTGCCAGACTTTTTTTTTTAATCTACTGTGAAGTGTTATCCAATAGAGCTGTGCACTCTTTGAAAAAGATTTGAAAAAAATCCTTTAGACCACAGGCAAGCAGGCACCTCTTTGCTATTCATTAAAGCAAATGACTTAAGACTTTTTTCAGCTGTACATGCAAACCTGAAGAAAAAGTACTGCTCCTTTAAGATTTGTATTAATGTTAATGAGTGGATTCCTTTAAACAGTGGCCTCTTTTTACAAAAGCTTATGTGGAGGGCTGAAAATGGTCAGGCTCTTTTAATGAACAGTAGAAAGATGTTTGAGCTTGCATGATGTATAGAACAATCCTTCCAAATCATTGTGGAAAACATGGACAGCCCTATTATCCAATGGGTTGATCAGCAAAAATGTTGAGTTTCATATAGACTTTATTATTCAAATAAAAATCATGTTTTCTTGTTGCTTAAATGCATATAGGGCTGCGATGAACATCCAAGTTGATCCACATGGTCATTTTCTACTTCTTAATGTTCTGTATTCCTGTAATGCACACTTCCAGGAAAAACAGTCCTACTGAATCAATTCCTGTGACCTCTGGATGAAAATAATTAAGCTGCTGATGTATCTATGTTGTGAAACTAAGTTTGGTTTTCTATGTTTAAAATTAAACAAGCATTTGCTAGCCTCAGAACCATATTATGAAGTGGATTATCTGAGCCCTTTTCAGTCAGGATTCAGGCTGGCCTATAGTACCAAGACAGCATTGGTCACACTTGTGGATGACCTTTAGTGGGCTTGGGATGGAGGTGGTGTGTCCATCCTGACTCTTCTGGATCTCTCAATGGCTTTTGATACCATTGGCCATGGTATCTTGCTGGATCAGCTTTGGGGATTGGGAGTGGGGGGCACTTTTCCTCCATGGCTGGTATCAGTCAGTGCTGGTGGGGGAGGAGAGATCCAGCTCTAGGCATCTACTATGTGGGGTGCCTCAGGGTTCAGGTCTCTCTCCCCTCTATATGAAGCCTCTGGGAGAGGTCATCTGCTGGCATGGGTTTGGTATCATCAGTATGCTGCTGAGACCCAATTATACATCTCTACCTCATGCTGGGCAAGCAGTGTTGTTCAGGTGCTGGCTCAGTACCTGGAAGCTGTAAGGGGAGAAAATGGCTGTGACTCAACCCTAGTAAGACAGAGTGGTTGTGGGTTTTTGGCCCCTCCAGGAGAGTTGACACCGTTGACTCTGGATGGGGTAATACTCCACCAGATAGATCTGGTGCACAAATTGGGGGTCCTCTTGGACTCACAGCTCCTGCTGGAAGAGCAAGTGGCAGCCATGGCCAAGGTAGCCTTTGTACAAATTCAAATTATATGCCAATTGTGCTCATTCCTGGACTGGGAGGCCTTGCTCACAGTCACCCATGCCTTAGTCACCTCCTGTTTGGATTACTGCAACATGCTCTACATGGGGCTGCCCTTGAAGACCACCTGGTCCAGAATGCAGCAGCATGCACAGTTTCAGGTGCCCCGCAGTTCACCTGATTAATACCACTGCTGCATGAGCTGCACTGTCTCCCAGTTGCTTTCTGGGTACAATTCAAGGTGCTGGTTATCACCTTTAAAGCCCTACATGGCACAGGACCAGGTTACTTGCAGGACTGCCTCTCCCTGAGGGTATCTGCTCACCCCCTACGTTAGAGAAGGTGGGTGCACTCTGGGTCCTCTCCCTTAAATGTTGTCATCTGATGGGACCTCGGAGGCACATCTTCTCAGTGGCTGCCCCAGCCCTTTGGAACAGCCTCCCAACTGAGATCCAAGGGATCTGTACTCTGTTAGTCTTCTGCAGGGCTGTGAAGATCTGGCTCTTCCCTCAAGCATGGGGGAAGGATGGGGGTTGAGTTGTGAGGATGATTGGTCTGCTGCCTGAGGGGGAGGGCACTTTTATGTCTTTTATGGATTGTTGTGAGCCGCCTAGAGTCATCATACAAGATAGGTGGCCATATAAGTCCTGTAAATAAATAAATAAATAAGATCAAAGGAACGAAGGAAAGTGATAGATAATTGACAGATAGCCTGGGAAAAGATGGAGGCTCCACTTGAACCATATGGCTGAGTCAGCCACTCCCCAGGGCAAATGAATGCATTTATTCTGATGGATCATGAAGGCATGATTGTAGATGACCTACTCAGACCTGTAGCAACCTTTTTCCAAGTAAGTCTACTACCATAAAGAGGTTAAGAGGCTGTTCTACCCCAATTTTTTTTTCTCCCCAAGGGCAAATGAAAACAAAACTAAAACCCAGCACTAATGTCACTATGGACCCCACTCTTTTCTTCCATTTTTCACCCTTGTGTAGTGACATAATATGGAAAGTAAAAAAGAAAACAAGACTGAATGCCTAGAGAAGCCTTGTTTTTAATGGGGTCTTTCTAACACTTTTTCTGTTTCAGACCCAAAAGAAATTGAGAACAACCTTCTCAACCTTGTACATATGACAGGCTTGGCTAGCAGAGTTGGTTTATTCTGAAAGTCTCTCTGGATTCATTTTTGGGGCTACTTGACTAGGATCTTGACTACCTTTTGATTTAATTTATTGTGTGTGTGGTGTGTGTGTGTGTGTGTGCACGCGCGCCTTCAAGTCACTCTTGACGCCTGGCAACTACTTGGACAAGTCCCTGCAGTTTTTTTGGCAAGATATCAGAAGTGGTTTGCCCTTGCCTCCTTCCTAGGGCTGAGAGAGAGTTCACCCAACTGGCTTTGTGCCTAAGATGGGGACTAGAACTCATGGTCTCCCAGTTTCCAGCCTGGTCCCTTAACCACTACACCACACTAGCTCTCCTTAATTTACAGAGCCAGTGCATATAAAATCAGGGCGTAGGCAAGATGGCATGCACTGTGAGACCAGATGCCATTCACAAGACTGACAACCTCTTCCCAGGTACAGAATCAATATCCTTTATCTCAAGTAGGAGAGCTAATATTTACCTGTATAGAAACCATGGAGATTCCCTTAGACCCTTCTCTTTCTCTGTTGTTTTAAATCCAACTCTCAAACAGCAATGGGACCAAGATAAGGAACAGGAAACTCTGAAAAGGGTTGCAAATCTTCAGGATTCTGAGAAGACCTACAGTAGTGGAGTGGATCTTTTGCTCAAGACTTTTGTTAATCTCTAAGGGATAGGTAAACATTTTAAATTAGAAATCTAGGTTAAAAAATTATGCTTTAATTTGGCTGTGTGTGCTGATGTCTGCTTTACTGTCTCTAATGTTTTGATTGTGTTCTGATATCTTTTCGATCCATGCAAATCCTGTATGGGGGTGACTTTTATCTATATACTACTAAAACTCTTATATCTGTAATCTTCAATTGGGCAAAGTGGTGCATCATGGGGGGACAATTTTGAATCAAGATACCTCAGATGGGCTAACTTACAGAATGCATCCAAAATCCAGGACCCATGACTCCTGTGGGATTGAAATTGGGTAAATTGGTGGCCGCTTCAGCGCTGCTGTGTTGCTCGCCACTGTGGTCAGCCCAGGTCATGTGATTGTCATAAGCATATCCCCAATCTCTCTCTTGCTTCCCTCCATCCCCTGCACCCAATCAGCTGGCAGCAAAGCCTGATGGGCGAGCGGCAATTGGCTGCTTTGGAAACGAGGCAGAATTTGAAATCTTGAGGGAAGGACGAGCAAGCAACTTGGATGCCCGCTGGTGAGGTAGTGCTGGCTGGGGGGCACTGATGGTTGACAAGTGAGACCTCTTCCTCCCTTGAGGGAGGGAGCTCTTGGGGACATGCCAGAATGCAGAGTGGGGGTACAGCTTTCCTCATGGTCCATGGTTCCCTTGGTTCCATCTCCCCCCAGCAAAGTGGCAGGCAGTTCTGCTGGTCAGCTGAGGAGGAGGAGGAGGAGGAGGAAGCTTCACTGGGGCTCTCCTGAGGGTCATGAGGGGAGGGCAAATGGCACAGGCCTATATTATATGTGGAAATGAAGGGAGGGAGATTTCTGATGCTCCCTGCCAGCTTCCCACAAGCAAAGTCAGTGGGAAAGCTGTCAGCAAGTTATAAGTCGCTCACAGTCCCACTGCTCTTTTGCCCTTGGTCATTCTGTTTCTCTGTTTAGGTAAAGAAATATCTCTGAAATGATGACCCAGCAGGTCATGTGTTGTCTAGTACTATTTAAATTCTCTGGGCAACAGAGTTTTCGTCAATAATCCCATCATGTGTTTTGCTCAGTACTTTCAAGCTTATCCTGTGCTGTCTATACATTATCAGTGCTATAATTCTATGTCTTTTACCATTAAACATTTTATATGTAAGTCTTTATAGTCCCCCCTTCTCTTTTTTATTTCTAATAAAGTTGAAGTTTAATTATCCTTTGAGTGGTAGAATGTATCCCCCAAAGAGGAGAAAGGCCTTACTCTTTAATTACATATTCTAAAATCCACTGAGGCAGGAGCTGGCACTATAGATGGTGATGATGATGATGATGATGATGACAATGACAGTGATGATGATTTTCCTTATTATGTGCTACCAAGGCCCTCAAGCTGTGGGATCCCTATTTGTCCCACATGCTGGGGTTGGGGGAAGAATTCTAATGCTGAGGCAACCTGCCAGTCAGGTAGGTGGTGGTAGCAGTAAGGGTAGTTCTACCATGGCAAGAAGGGGGGGCACTAAGTTCTAGAGGACCTCTGGGATAGGAGATGAAGACCTTCACGTGATAAGCCCAGTCTTATGCCACTAGAAGACGACACAATACTGTATTGACAGTCCTTCAATTCTGGTTGTGAGTCCATTTCTCTATAACTTGTTTTCACTGGTTCACCATTTAGTTTAATGTTACAAATATGCTTTGTTGTTATTTAGTATTGTTATCTTCTTTTAACACTTCCACCCAGGAAAGTTTTGGAAAATCAGTTAATAAAACATGTCAGGAAGTATCTGAGAAATGTAGAGAAAATACTCTTATTTTCTAGGAAATCTTAGGAACATCTGGGGCCTTTATAACTTGATCCTCATTTGCAACAATTATCAATAAATATCTTCCCAGTGAACCTCTTCTAATTCTTAGGCTCTTAGTTAGAGAAGAACTTAAGTAAAAGCTTGTTTAAGAAGGCAACCAAGAATTATGAACAGTACAAATGTGTATTCTGGACCAAATGGTCATGAACTATGTTGATATCCTCGATTGATTATGTGCCATCAAGTCATTTTCAATTTCTAGCAACAACATAGTTTTTCCTCCATGAGGATCTGTCCCACACCTAGTCTTTCAGCTCTTTCAAAGATGTATACATCATCACTGTAACTGAGTCCATCCACCTTGCTGCTGGTCATCCTCTTCTCTTTCCTTCTCAGCATTAGAGCCTTCTCCAGAGAGCTGGGTCTTTGCACAATGTGTCCAAAGTAGGATTATTGGTGCCTCAAATAAGAACTCTGGGTTGATTTGTTCAATGATCCATTGGGTTTGTTTGTTTGTTTGTTTGTTTGTTTGTTTGTTTGTTTAATATTCTACAGAGCATTAAATAAATCTGATGTTCATAGCAGTAGTTGAGGAATTTTTGCACAACTACCAGCTAGTGATCCAGGAATGTTTTGTTTTGGCTTTTCCTGAGTGGATAGTTCAGTTTATTGTCATGAAGAAATTGGAGCAATAATTCTGTGGACAGCTGTATGTATAAGCTTTATTGGTTAAAAATGCAAACAAACAAGCAATCTTTCATAATTCATATGAAAACAGTTATGCTCTTTTGCTATAAAAGCTCCAAAAGCTCTGGTTTAATTCAAACTGTACTCCTTTTAAGAAAACTAAGTGATTAGCAAAATGAATGCCTTGGCAACAGTTACGATTTTCTTTTCAGAACACATCCACTTATCCAGATGTGTGGCAGAAATGCAGTATAACATATATTATGAAAACCGAAAAAGAAAAGGAAACTATTAATCACCATTGTTATTATGGTTATTATCACTGCCACTCTCATCTGATATGAATGATGAGGCACTCAATCTGTGGAGGTATCTTGTCCATTCAATCTATGGAGTCAACACGTAAATTTAAAGTGTGTTTTGAATCAACCTTTTTATTTAGATACTATCGAGTCCACAAGAATTCCCAGTGATTTACATAAATCTGAAATTTACAATCCATAAAAACCCATTAAATCATAACTAAACCTGCTGTTGTGCTATAACCCAAGTTCATAAACATGTCTATGCAGCTTTCTTGGCAACAGCATAGGAGTGGGTTGCGAGTGCCTGCTTCTGGGGTGTTCTTTGATTTCCCAGTCTAGCCTACAGCTCTGGGGTGCTGCAGAGGCCCCTATCTGAGTACTAACCTGGCCCAATTCTACTTTGCTTCCAAGCTCAGATAAGATCAACCAGGTGCTACTACATGCTGAGACTGTAGCCTAGTAGCCATGGGTTATAGGTATAGTTAATGACTGTAATTATGTTTCTGGGAGTGAATATTTTTGGAGAATAGAATAGATTGTGAGCAAATTCTGAAAACTTGATCTATTCAGTTACTTCACTCAGAATCCATACGGATTAAGGCAAGCTATAAATACAGTAAAAGAACCCCCCCCCCAAAAATGAATAATCATTGATTTATTCTGTCTCAGAAGTTTCATAGAAGAGAAAATGAAATGAAGATCTTTACAATACCATTTCTTTAAAACTGGAATTTTATACTTGAGTATTGTAGTCACTTTTTAAAGCCTTGTTTTAATTCAGCAGAACAGATTAAAAAATAAAACAGTAGTGAAAGAAAAAAAGAAGGGGTGGTGGGGGGAAGAGAGCAAAACCAACAACAAAAGTTAGTGCCTTCAAGTCACTGTTGACTCCTGGCGACTGCCTGGATAAGTCCCAGCGGTTTTCTTTGCAACCTTTTAAGAAGCAGTTTGCCACTGTCTTCTTCCTAGGGCTGGGACAGAGCAACTGTCCTAAGGTTTTGTGCCAAAGATGGCATGAGAACTCATGAGGTACTGGTTTCTAGCCTGGTGCTTTAATGACTACACCAAACGGTCTCTCTCTGTTTCACACAAACACACCCCTCTCACAGATATTCTGCTGGATATTGCATTGCCTCTTTGAACCTAGTGTT
The DNA here is from genome assembly GCA_030867105.1 of Liasis olivaceus. Classification (NCBI taxonomy): domain Eukaryota; kingdom Metazoa; phylum Chordata; class Lepidosauria; order Squamata; family Pythonidae; genus Liasis; species Liasis olivaceus. Next base: position 133,206,074 of record CM061349.1, on the reverse strand, counting down.
TTGACCATGGGGGCAAAAGGCAAGAGAGAGGTAAGGGAAGGGTCTTCCCAGCTGTCTTTGGGTCTCTTTCTCACCCAGCTTATTGTTAGAGTAAAGAGTCCCTCTGTCTAAAAGGGAAGTAGAACTTCCTTTTCCCCCCTCTTTCTTGATTCTCTCTGTCCAAGATGTAGTTTAGATAGAAGGGAGGCTTTTCTATACTCACATACTTCTCAACAAATCTAGCTTTTCACTCAGACAAATACAATGACTGCTGGAGTTCATTGATGGCTGGGCTAAGCCCATACTCAGCTTCCAGGACAATATATTGTGAATATTTACACCTGCTATTTAATTACTCAGTATTCTTTCAACTGCTTATGGTCAGGAGCACATATTCTAACAAGGGCTCTTGCAGAATTCAGGATTATGGGCCCAGATTGTTTTCTAAATCGTGAGAGATGGGATAACCAGGAGTGAAGGATTGCAAAGTAAGCGCAGAGATCCTAGGACTAGCAGAGTAAATGTAGAGAGAAAAGAGGTAGTCAGGATTTCTTTTGGTGGGGTAGTGGTGATAGATTTTTTATCCCTTGGCAAGCAGCTGCAAGGAATGAAGATGCAGGGTGTCCAAGCTAATCTGCTCTGGCCTTTTTTTTTTTTTATCTTCAAAGGTGAGGATTGTGAATGGACCTATCATATTGAGATGTTCTCAGAAACTCTTGGATAATGGGAAGTACTATAAATACAAGATGTGGAGGAAAGAGCTTGAGAAGCCCAAAATCTGAAAGTCTACATACTGGATATATATGTAGCAAGGTGCTTGTTCATATCAGGGAACTGAGAAATGTGAGAGAGGTTTGGGACAATGAAAGAAAACATGCCATACAAAAACCATAGGCTCAACTGTGTGTCTGATGGAAAGAATGTGCTCTTTAAGAATGTAGGATTGTACAAACATCTCAGACCACGTGAGCCAAAAATTTTATCTAAGCAGGTTGCTTAAAAATAAAAGGGTAGCATTTCAATATGAAGTTACAGATGCTTTTCTTCTGATGTCTCTGTCCCAGTGTTTTATTGTCCTGAGATAAGCAATAATGCTTCAAGAATGTCTAGTTTAGATCAGAAATGATGATGATGATGATGATGATGATGATGGTGATGATGATGATGATGATGATGATGATGATGATGATGATGATAGATTTTTATCCCCAGGTAGATAGTCTGCTCAAGGTGGCAAGCATACCTAATACTCCTGCCTCCTATTTTCTCCACAACAGCAACTCTGTGAGGTAGGTTGGGCTGAGAGAGAGTGACTGGCCTAAAGTCACCCAGCCGGCTTTCCTGCCTAAGGCAGGACTAGAACTCACAGTCTCCTGCTTTCTAGGCCAGTACCTTAACCACTACACCAAACTCCAAAGTACATGAGCAGGAATCCCTAAAAGAAACAGAACTTGGCCAAGGAGAAACCCTTGATTTCAAAGCTAGAGAATTAAAAAAATGTTTTACCTACAAAGGCAAATCACACCTTAGAGCATTTTCCAAGAAAAGGCCCTGGCCAGCACTTTAGACATGCAGTTGAAGGAAGAACTAGACAAAATAAAGATTTCCACTGTCAAGGAAAGGAGAAATGGCCAAGGTTGGAGAAGAAGGCAGAGTTAATTCCAAAGGATGGGAAATGATGCATTCCAGGAAAGAGAAGAGGATGCTTCAAAGAAGATGGTGCTGTTCTGAACTCATTTTATCTGAACACTGGAACAACTATTCCACTGTTGAAAAATACTGTAAAGATGTCTTTGTTGATCTTGATATAAGCCGTAAAGGGCAGATCATAATAGCAAATGGAAAGCAAACAAGCTCACAAATTATTGGAGAGGCTGTAAAAAAATGCAGACTGAATGATGAAGAGACCATTGCTTTGCATGTTAAGGATGCCATGTACTCTCCAAATTTGGAATCCAATTTACTAAGAGTTATGCATTCAGAAAGGGACAAAGAGTTGAATTTGATGATGGAGGTTTCTCAGTAGCAAGCAGGGATGGAGATCAGTTGCTAAAAGGAACATTGTTAGCATCTGGACTTTTCATCATGGATTTCCCAGAGAGTTGTGAAGCCTGTGATATGAGAAAATCGGCTGAGCTTTTAAATCTAGCGAAGCATTATAAAGGGAGAAATTATATTGAATTTTGACATAGAAAATGAGGTTATCAAAACATAGAACAAATCAGGCAGATACAAAAGGAAGAACTGGTCATACATTTCAAAACTGCAAACTGCAAATAGGGCAATCAATACTGCTTGGTGTGTTTATGTGAGACACGTTCCCAAGACTCACACAGTACAAAAAGTACTAAAAGAATGGACAGTACAGAAAATGCAGCACAACAGCAATGTTCAGTGGGTGAGAAAATTCACACTGACCTCTGTTCTCTTCCTCCTGAGTCAAGTGAAGGAAACAGGCATTTTGTAATTCTCTTGGATGAAGTGTCGTGTTTTTGCTGTTTGTATCTTATCAGGATGAAGTGTTCTGCAAATTGAGACAAGGCTGATGAAAAAAATACCTTTGAAAAAAAGCCACAGATTTTACATCCTGATAATTAAGTAAAATTCGTGAATGGACAGATGTCTGGTTATTTGAAGGAAAATAATATTTTTCATGAGAGATTGGTTTCCTTCACGCTAGAACCAAATGGATGAGCAGAAAGGATTGTTCTCTGCTGAACATGTAAGCAGGAATTCTAGCTTATAACAGTCTGGATCAAAAATGATTGGGAAATGTTATTTCAACAACTAACTACATCCCAAACAGGCTATTCATTAGAGCCATAAAGGCATTTCTTATGAACTGTGGTTCAACAGAAAACCCAATTTAAATCACATTAGGCTTTTTAGATATAATAAGCATATGCTTTTATTCCCAAACAAAAGAGTAAGGACTGTATTGCTGAGCAGGCAATCATGACTGGATATGCAAGTGGCATAAAGAGTTACAGGATCTTAGATCCATTCACTGGAAGGATTAAAATGATAAGCATGGCTTACTCTGATGAGATGGAATCAGGATCTGAACTTAGGAACCACCAGCAGGTAACACTACCACAGCTATTCCTTGTTTCTAGTTTCCAAACAGCATTACAGCTGGTTTGAGAAGGAAATTTCAACATAGCAGCTAAGGCAGTTCAGGCTTCAGAAGGACAACTGCAACAAGCAGCAGCTGAGTCTGATCCACAGTGAAGACATTCCCAGAAACCTAACAAAGGATCCTGACAGTCTTGGTCTCATTCATGACCAAGAGGAATTGGATGCAGGAGCCAGAGACATGGGAAGATATTCAAAAGCTACCAGCTGAGATATGGAGAGAAGGAGCAAGAGAAAAGGTACAGCTTTTTTACAAAAATAACATGAGAAACTCCTGCCATGAGAAAGGCACTGCTGCCCTAAAGCTGCTAAAAATGAGCAACCCTGAATCTATGGACATAGATTGAATATTTGAAAATAGATTGGGTTGAAGATAGAGCTGAAATCTCAAGCAACTGCTCTGAGATCAGTTCCAGGTGCTCTGAGATAAGATGGGAGTTGTGAGTGGGTGCCTGACATAATGAGAAGAGATGTTGGAGATATAAGACCCTAGACAAACTTTTGCTATCAGCAATGGGAAATGTTAGGTTTGCCAAGCACCCAGCTGAAATAACTTCTTTTATGTATGAAGATATTTCAAAAGAATAAAGCTATATTGGAAATGGATTAGTATTCTTGCCATCATTCTATACATGTCTTCTCACTAATGGACATCCAGTTCAGTGGATGTCCATTTTGGAATTAATTCTGAGTTCACTGGGACTTACTCCCAGGTAAACATGCATGCTAGAAAAATTACCCACTCTTTATATAAAACCATAAACTAGCATTTTTCCAACTTTGTGCCCTCCATATATCCTAGGACATCGGCTCTTAGAATTCTTAGTCAGCATGACCATGAGGGAAGGCTACCATAAACAATTTCTAAAGTGCTGTGCTTGTGTGAGTTCCAGAGCACTTCTTCTGAATCATTTTTGAGATGTGCACAGCCTTCCTAAATATTGTAATAAAAGTAATGGTAGGCAATGAAGCACACCACACACCCATTCTCATTAGTCTCATTGCAAACAAAATGCAGATGTTGCAGCTGCTATGATCGGGTCTCAAGCTGAGAGTAGATTTTGCAAAGGCAACATTGCAAAGTTGGGGTGGGGGAGCAGAGGGAAATCGGGAATGACAACCAGTTGGCTTCTGGCTTCTTCCAGCTTTATAGGCATAGCAAATAAGCTCCTGTGCTGGCAAATCAAGAGCAGTGGCATCCTGCCACATAGAAAGCCATGGAAGGGTTACTGATGTAGAAGGGAGGAGGAGGAGGAGGAGGAGGAGGAGGAAATTTGTCTGGGCATTTTGGCAGCATCCAAGGAAAAGTGTTGCCAGTGGTGTCCATACTGTGACTGTAATATATTTTCCTTGTTTAAACACAGACATTGTGACCTATGAGTAGTTTTATCTTAGTGGAATTCAGAGTGAAGTTTGCACAAACTCACAGAAATCTTATTCAAATAAATGATTTGTCTTAGCCAGAATATCTGTTGTTATGGAGTTGCTATGGGGATTTATGTAATTGGCTTTTAGGTTGCTATGGTACCTAGCATTTAAAAATACACTTTTTTTAATGCTCATCAAGGCCCCCCCCATCGTTATCCCAGTTTTTATTAAACCCCCTTCATCAGAACTGTTGTTTTTCAACTACTTGTTCCCGTACTTACTGGCAGCTATTCTGTTCAGTCCAGAAATTGTGACAGAAATTATTAATAATCTCATTTTTTCTAAATGTTGCATAACAGGCAACACTCAAAGACAATGCAAAGACCAACTCTCAAGAATGGAAAATGCAAAATCTGGAAACAAATGGACTGAAGAAAAGACAGGCAATTTTAAAAAATGAACATATGCCATTCTTCATGGAGAACTGGAAGACCTTATCAGGTGCAAAAGTTAAGCAGGACAATAGGTGTCTGCGGAAGAATTTGCTATGCAGTAAAAAGAATGTGGATGACATGTTCTGGTTGAAAGACTTTGCCAATCATATTTTGACTGTTCTGGGGTTATGTCTTAGAAACAGGGAACAATTTTGCATATTCTGAAGGCTAGGCTAGGCTCTCTTGTTCATTTTGTTCGATAGGGCTCAGTCAGGTATAAGCAAAATAAATGATGGCTAGCTCAGCCATTAGTTTGTTGGCAGAAGGACTGCATGCCCAGAAGAGAACTACCCAGAAAAGTATCCTGGCTGGATAGAAAGGCTCTCAGGGAGCAAATTCACCAGTGGTATCTTCTGGTCCCTGGGGGCTAGTATGGGGCCGCATGTTCAATAGCGGGTCCATGTTCAGAGAGTAGAAGAACAATATATCAATCCAGGTCTGAGAGAAAATTCCAAAATTTGTCCCAAAGACTAAGTTAAGCTTTAGTAACATGGTTCATTGAGATAGAAGTATTACCTGGGAAACACATTTTTTAAAGCAGTCTAAAATGCAAAGGTTTAGAAGATTTAGGCATGTGGAATCAGGATACCAGGCATGACTAGGGCAATTAACCCAGTGATTTCTAGTTCCAAATGGCTAGAGCTGAAGATGTACAAGCCAAGGTCCCTTTGATTCCACTGGAGGACTGCTGTCAGTAATCCAAACTTCAATTAGACTCAATTGCCAGAGACTCTTGTTTCTTAAATACATATGCCAGGTCAGTCTTCCTCTCCACATAAAATCTTATGGACTGACCTAGGATTCAGAAGTAAAGACATAGTGTCCAGCTTCATTTTCCATACTGATTTTTTAAATTATTTTTTTTTAGGGGAAATCTAAAGGTTTTAGAATTCAGTTCTTATTATTTTTTCCAAGGCATACTGAAGGGATCACGATAATTTAGAAAGCCCTTTTCTATATGTGGCACCTAAATATATTTTTAACCAACAAATATTTATCTTTCATAAGAACTTACATAGTTCTTATGAAATAGAATGAGAGTATAAAATGAAGTTGGACCTCGAGCAAACAGTGGACTTCACTGAAGACAGCTCTGCTCTGATGTCCAACTCACTCAGTGGGTTGTAATTTCAGAATAAATTCTTGTACTTATCAAACTAATGACAAACCACTGCGTTTGTGTTGACAGGGAAGCTGGTACAGCACAGTTCGTACATTTGGAACAACCTTATCTCAAGAAGACATTGGAACAGGACTGCAACCATCTCAGCTGCCAAAAATATATTCTAATCAGGAAAAGCACAGCAATTTAGATCAGTTGCAGATTTTTTGAAAATCAACTTCAAAAATCAATACCACAGTGAATTAATGAAATAGGGGTCAAGGCACTGAAGTGGATAGAACATTAATATAAGGTATATAACATACTATAGACTTTTAAAAATGGAAAGAAAGTGTCCATAGCCAATTGTGCCATACACTTTATCCATACTTATGAACAATTCTACCATCTTTCTTTATGTACACAGGTCTGGGCTCTTCTGCCTCTTTCCCATCCAGGTTCTGGGGATATGTATCAGGTTGGTATTTTTAACCAAAATCAAATTCTATATGGTTGATATTTTCGAGGCAGGTTTGATCTTTTTACTGAAGTTTCATTTGCACCATTAAATTTCAAATAGAGTGGTGGAAAAGACAGCTAGAAACCTACCCTCCTTTCCTTGCAATAGAGATTCTTCTTGCCTATAGTTATAAATATACAGATGTAATCATTACATGTATGGTTGCTCTTAAGCCATTCTGTTTTCCTCGCTTTCTCCTTTATCCAAAACACATCTGTCCCAAACAAGCCCAAATAAATGAGTTAGAAGGCCCACAGAATCCAGCAAGATACAACATTGGCCTCTTCTGGATATGTCCATATGATATATCAATACAATACCAATAGAATACCATTGTATCATATATTTTGAGAGGTAGTCTATGCCTGTCTGCCTCCCATGAATGTCTCCCACAGCAGTACATATCCTGTGGAGTATGGACAAGCATTTTCCTGGAAGTGTGGGGGTGGAGCTGAGAAGTCTTAAATAGATACAGATGAAGCTTGTTGAAGGTTAGAGATGGGGTACTGATCCTGAGAGCATCCCAATGCCAAAGTGGATATGGCTAGAGAGAAAAAAGAAAAAAAATGGAGAAGACAAGAAGAAGACTAGCGGTTACAGAGCTCATAGAAAGTAAGTGTTAAGGCTCAGAAGATGTTCCTAGGAGAAAGGGGATGAAGTAGTGAGGTGAGGAAGGGAGGAATACTGTTGGGGATGGGTAGGTGAGACAGGAGTGGTGAAACTATAATCAGCAGTTCAGCAGACTGAAAGCCTCAGAAATTCCAGACCAGACAAAGCTGGAAGAGAAGAAAGCTGAAAGTGGGGTCAGTCTTGTCGTCCCCTCCCCCGATCTTTTGTTATGCAGAATCCATTAAAAGTGGTGATGAGAAGGAGAAACAGGAGAACCCAGATAGCAGCTATGTGGAATCCATGAGGACCTGTGAGTAACTAACTTCAGCCCCAGATGCTTGAAGGAAGAACCTGGAAGAAGGAAGGCAAGTAGCATTGGGAAAAAAGGGAAGGGGGAGAAACAGGAGAGATAGTAAAAGTAGTAAAAATTGAAGAGAGGAGTTGTAAAGCAATAAAAGAGTCAAGAAAGTATTAACAGAGATAGATAATCAAGGAGGAAGGAGAACAGCAGGTGAACAGCTTTGCGACTGGGCAGAGAAAGATGTCATTAAGTGCAGAGAAAATGTCACAATTGAAAACTGAAGATTAACTATAAGAAATTGTTAAAATAAGAGAGAAAAGGAGCACATTCTTTGAAATGTAGAGGGAGAAGATTTAAAATGATGTAAGTAAGAAACAGTTGTCTTTAGTATGTCATCCAGTATATTTTGTATATATACATTATGTGTGTGTGTGTGTGTGTATGTTTGTATATATATATTATATATATATATGTGTGTGTGTGTGTATACACATACACACATTTTATAATAAAAATCTGATTGCTATTATGTGTTGCAAAAGAAGCTATACCATATACCAATGCTAATATTTTCTTTTATTGCCATTGGGATAACTCCTAAATTGATACAGATATATGGGGGGGGGGGGGGGGGAACCTGTTGTCCACTGCCTCATATCTGGCTGAGCCAGTCATCTTAATCTTGGGAACCAAAAGTGCCTATTATCTTGCTCAGCATTTATTACATGCAATGGCACTTTCCAATACATTTCACTGTGTGGCACTCCTCACATCTGTCTAACCCAGCTGAAGGCAAATTATCCCCAAAAGTGATGCAAGTGAGTCAAATGGCCAAAGTTGACAAGTTATTTTAGTAATCCCTGATCTTAACAGTAACTGGACTGTGCTCCTTGAGAGTTGGGCACTGCAATGTGTTATAGATCCAGCAAAAGCGGGCAGGGCCTGGAATAAATATAAATATATGGCAAGTTTATATTTGTTGTTATATACAGTTGTTACAAACAGTTATCACTGTGAAACCCCCTCAGGCCTCTTTCTGATCACTGCAGAAGGTTGCAGTCTGAGTGGATAGGAACAGGGGCTGAGGGAAAGCCTTGTGTGAAATCTTTCACATTCATATTCTATCTTGTTTTTAGCCCTCATGCAGCAGGTTAAGGGCTCCATGACTGGGGTGAAGATGTCCTCTCACATTATAAGAATTATAAGATATATTTGACAATATAAGAATGATGTTTACAACAACTGTCCATGTTGCAAGGAATGTATACTGTCTGCTTCTAGGCTTTGAAAAAGTCTATACAATTTATTTTTCTTCTGTGAAAGCCAAAATGGAGCCTCTGTCTTTTTCACTGAGTACAGGGTTTAGAACTGAGACAATGTTGAATGTCCTTAGAAGTGGGTCTCCTGTAATGAACTGCTACAAAAAGGAAATTGGCTGTGAAACCACCTGGGTGTAGATAACGGAGTCAACAGGTGGATTGCAAGGAGAGCAGGTAAGCTCATCCCCACTTTTACCAAGCCAAGGGCTATTATACATTTGAGAGGAAATGTAGACATGCAAAGGTCAAACATTTCAACATGAGCTTAATTTGGCTTTTTATTCTCTTAGCATACTTCTTACCAGCAAGGAGAATCCAACAGGGATTTTCTTTCAAATACACTAGAAGAGATGGTGACTGATTGCCTGTCAAATGTATGGATTGTCACGGTGACAGTTTGCAAGAGATTTCTCCCAGGGGACCACATCATACTTGCTTAAGCAGAAACAGAATCTGAACTTTTTCATTTAAAGAGGAACAGAACTGCTGAGTAACTTCTGGGTGGTGGGTGGAAAGTCAGATCATGGCAGACAAGGTTTTCTGATAGACTGCTGCATTACAGTTGTGGTAATGAATATCTCTGTTCACACTAAATGTCATGGGATAAGCATTGTGAAACCTCATGAAACTTAAATTTTTGCTTTGTGAGAAAGAATCTTCATCAGTGACTTCTCAGAACTCAGGAATTTTCAACTTTCTAGAATGTTGAAACAGTAACATTAACTGGGGGAGGTGTAGTGAACATTTCAAGAATGTTCACTCACCACAAACGAGTCTTTGCCAAACCAGGAATGTTGCTAGCTTGCTTATTCCTGGATATTTCTGGTTTGGTATTCTTACATTTTCCATGTTAGGCTGGCTGGGTTCCTCCATTCATATACCTCCATTCAGCAGAATGTGAGAAATTTTCTCAGTATGTGGTCTACCTATGACAGATTTGTATATTGTTTCATTATTTTGGGAATAGCTACTGCAAACCCATGGATCACAAACATCTGCCAAATTCACAAGTAAATGAGATATTGTTATCCAAAAAGCATTCAGGTTCAGAAACTAGGGGGAATTCTTTGCTCAAGCACATATTCTAGTACAAAAGGTACAACAGTCTGTTTTGGGAAAGAAAATAGGGAAAGAAAATATATCATTTACATTACTGAAGAATAAAATGGAATAATTAGTATATTTGCCCCTAGCACACAGAGAAACATTTAATTGTAATAATTCTGATATAAAGATAGACATTCTAGGCACAGCTACATGTGAACCAGAGCCAGCACATCTGAGTTCTTTTGTAACAATTTTCATATGCCCTCCTTTATAGAAGGCAATCCTTCTTCCGAATAGGCCATTACAAGATTCAGTTCGGCTCCAATTCTGTTAATGAATAATAAGTATTAAGTGAAAAGAAAGCTGTTAAGAACTCAGAGGAATGATGGGCCCAAATTCCATGCATTGTAAAATACAAAATGAAAAACCTTGAAATGTTAACTTTTTCAGCAAAAATTTGGACAAGACTGAGAAGAAATGTACAAAACCTATGTCTATATTCCTACACCCTGTTAGCTCATGCAGGCATGGAAGGACACAGATTCTTCCATCTGGAAAGGTAATATATCTATGATCGTAATATTTGTCTATCCTGCTTCCCTTCATCTCATCTGGAGGAAAAATAACCCTACACAAGCTCAAAATTGTTTGGCATTGCTGTAGCTACTCCTGTAGATGTTTTGGGGAATGGAAGGACCTGGGATCTTGCAGATCCACAGCCAATTCCAGCACATTTTGGGCATACTTCTTTTTTGTCCTTTCCAGTGTTGGAAGTTCATTCTGACATTAGACAAGTACCAGCTAAACTACCACTTGGAAACCTTTTTTGGACTTTTTGCACGATATGGAAAAAAAATGAAAGTTTGTTGTATGAATGTGATGATCAGGAATAATATGGATTAATAGAAATAATGGAAGTTATGTTTTAACCTTAGAGTAAGAGTAGGATGTATATTGTTACTTATTTCTGTTGTGAGGCAGGTGGAAGTGAACTCTTTGTTTTTCTTTGATTTTTGTCTTCTTTTTCTTGTCTTTTGCACTTTTTAATCTTGTATACCTCTCATTTCTAATCTTTCTTTCTATATTCTTTTCTCAATATTAGTTTTTGTTAGTTTTTTATTGTTCTTCTTTTTTAAATAAAGTTATTTAAAAAAAGTACCAGTAGACCGCAAGTAAGAAGCATATAAGATCAGAGCAATGACAGAAGTCTGCTTTCAATGGCCAGATTCTCTTTCTGCACTCAGAGACAGAGATCTGAACTTCTTAAGACCCCTTGATTGCCATCCCAGGGACCATAGAATTGTACCCTGGGTAGTCTTTGATGGCTTTATTGCTACTCGTAATCTCTGCTATATTGCTGTTGCTGTTATTACTGCTATTGCACACAAGTCATTTTTAAGTTAACTTGCTGCAAGCCTCTTTGGAGATTTTTATTTGGGAAAATAGCTTGAAATATTCTAAATTAATAGGTAAAATAATAAAATCAGGCATTCTGATTGGCATCTGATCTTAATTCAGTCAGGAGCTGGTGGGTTGTCCTGCAACATGTCTTCTACTTCACTCTCTTATTTGTAAAATGTCATTTGCAAGGCCAGCCCACCAAAATGGCAAGGATCAAAGAGGCAAAGCAATACTATTCTAAGAAAGTGGAAATATCTGTCATTCCTCCCTTTCTTTCATCCATGCTCTCATATGCACAAGTGTTGCAGCTAAATATGTTGAGCATTTTAAGAAAGATTTTTCTAATAAATCTGCTATAACAAAGCTATACTGTAAGTGCTTTCATAGCTATTCAAAACATAACCATACAAGTGAAGGTATGAAAATGAATTCTTCCAGAAAATGGGTATTTTCCAGTAGAGGAAGGTGTTCTTCTCAACCAACCAGTCTTGTCTGCTATAAAATAAATGACACGGTAGTGGGGCTGATATCTAACTTCCTTAAATGTCTTATTGTTTCAATTAGCTGAGAAGAGGTAAAGAAGTGGGCATATAACAAACAGAACTTTCTGATCTTAGTGCCCTCCATGGCTGGAGTCTTTCTGAAGTGAGGGCCATTGAAATGTATTAGAATATATGATTAACACCAGATGATGGGAATTGTAGTACAATACCTTGGGAAGGTTAAAAAAAAAAAGCCTGGCCTAAGCAGATGTATTGAGATCTGTATACTATCTAAGGTTGTGAGGAACAAATTAAATCCTTTGTAAGGGTTTAAGGTCAGTTCTCTACAATTTGTTTATGGAATGACAATTCCTGTACTGTTTCCCTGACTGTTCTTGGTGCTATGCCTGCCAGCCCTGTTTTTTTCTCAGTTCAGTAGAGATCAAATGTATTATTACCAAATGTTATCAATCCCCACGGAAATAGAGTGATGCATTATTGAAAGCTAATTAAAAAACATACGCTTGAGGCCCTCCATTAGCATTTCACAGCAAACACAACTGTTCTCCTCCCAAACATCTTGTGGTTTTCCTACTCCTTATTTTGAGTAACTGAGGCATTTACTTAGGAAGCTGGTGTCTTTTAAGAAGCCTCTTTGGTACCATTGACCTTATCACTAGAACAATTCCATTATTGTTTCAGCACGTTTTCCCCATGTTAAGTGAAACATTGCTGAAATTCACTCCATGAAAATTTTAAGAACAGATAACAAGCATTTTACTCTTGACAGTATAAACTATAAACAGCAAGATAAATGGCATAAATGCTGGCTACTCTCATCTAACGCATGCAGGTTCTCTGGAGCTTTTTGGCAGAGATGTCCATCACCCTGTTTACATATATACAGTACAAGATTCAATTGTCGTCTGAGAAAAGTATTTCTGTTTCTCAGTTACTGGTCTGCAGATAGTGATTTGGTTGATGGCAGTCTAAAATGTGTGTATCACATTGCTCTGGTCTGCAGTGAGCTTGGGATTCTTTAGGGCAAGGACCAAATCTTGTTATATTAGAGCAATATTTTCCAAGTTATGTTTAAGAAAAACTCAGGATTCTTCAGAAGCTCACTGGAGGGGTTCCTTAATGAGAGAATGGGTAATGATGGACAAGGTTCCTTTACATACATTATGTCTGTCCATTGCTGATCATCTGCAAAATATGTAGGAAACCCCAAGAAGTGAGTGTAGGAAGGATCAGTCATGCTCTGTAATGGTATGTGGGAAAGACCTTGGGAGATGGGGCAAAGAGATGCTACCTCGGGAATAGTCAGAGAAGAGACAGCACAGCCCACAGCTGCAGAGTGGGTGAAGCAAGAGGCTCAAAAGGGACCCTGCCTAGCTTCTCAGGCTGTAAGGGATACGGTGGGAGATTTATACTTTCAACTTGTAAGACTGATCCCAGGTAGAAACACAACCAGTTGAGCTAATGCTACTTTATTGTAAGGTTACATTAACAGAATCTTGCAAGCCTGAAAGTATAAATTGCCCCATCTCCCAAGGTCTTTCCCACATACCATTGCATGCTCATACAGAGCATTGCAAAAGAATTCAGATCATGTTCAGTGCTAGGGGAAAACCACCTGCTGCTCTCCATAGGTTTTGGACGTCAGTGCCCAGAATCCCTTGGCTACATGGACTGGTACTGATGGGAGTCCAAAACTCCCACAAGTCAAGCCCTGTTCTAGGTCTTGTCTAAGTTTGACAACAGTATAAGCCATTTCAAAAAGCATAGCTGATGAGCCCATGTCCCCAAATATTTGTTCTTGAAAGGTATACTGAAGGTTTTTGAAAAGCTGGGATGAAAGGGGAAACACGCTCTTTATATGTTAGCAACTGTAGCTGGTTGAAAAATAGACATTAGATTACATGTCAGGATTTCATTTTTGTCACAGTGCCAGCCATGCCAGTCCTTTCATCTTTGACTATGTCATTATTGTGATTGAAACCTAAAAATAAATGTCTTTTTGCACCTTGAAGATTTGTGACACTTTTTATCCTAATTGAGACAACTGGCTTTTTTTAGTGCTGGTGATGGATGAAGTTTCATTTGGACAGCCAGAATGGCTCCTAACAATGTTACTGTTGTAGACTGCCTGACAACTATCATCTCTGCTGTCAGAAGAGTTTGAAAGTCACACAGCTGGGCATTATTCGGTTGTGCCCAGGAACAGCTTTGAAATATGATTTTATCTATTGTTACATTTCTATTCAGCCTCCTCTTTGTAAATGCTATGAAGAGCTCCTAAGAAGTTCTCACTTGGAGTCAGCAACAGGAAACACCATGGAACTCTTTATGTATTAAAATATTTTCAAATCATTTTTCAGTTCAAAAATTTCACATATGGTAGAATAATTCATAAAAATACAACAGAACTAACAGGAAGGGCAACCCTGAACTCAACCACACAAATAAAAATAGAAAGAAAAAGAAAATGTGTGTGTGTATATATATGTATAAATGTACAGATGCATGTATGGAATGTGTACATATGTTTATTGCATATGAGAAGGCTGGGGAAATTAAACAGCCTTTGGCACCCAAAAGGCATTGGAATAATATCCCACTGGTAAGAGAACAATGGAAAAGCCACCCACTTGCCCAATATAAACATCTGAATGAGGGGCACATGGGCAAATCTTAGGTGAGCTAGGACTACCTGATTTGGCTTGCAAAAATCTGGTTGACCATCACAGGCAGCAAGGAGGTATCTGATTTCTAATTTTTTGCTGCCATCAAACAGTATGCAGATTTTTGTAGGCCAGATCTCATGGCTCTAAGAGATATGGTGAAAGTTCCCTGAAATGTCCAGAGAAACAGTATGGGGAAACAGGTCAGGCATCAGTAGCAAGATGCATCCTCAAATACTTTATCCTACTAGATAACTTAGCAGGCCTGTTTCTGGGCACATGTATGTGCTATAGCCATCCTCTTAAAAACAATTCAGGATGGTGTACAATTAAACAAAAAACTCAAAGCAAGCCATTCTAAAAATGTAATAAAATAGATGCAACCAATTCTGCCAAGGCAATTCAACAATCAAAACAATGTTCTTGTGCAGGAACTCAAATCATCCTGTCCCAAAAGTATAATAAATTACAGGTAGCACTTGACTTACAATCACAATTGGGACTGAAACTTCCATCACTAAATGAGGCAGTTAAGTGAATCATGCCCGATTTTATGACCTTTTTGCTGTGGTCGTTAAGCAAATCACCATGGTCATTAAGTGAATCACATGGCTGTTAAATGAATCCTGCTCCCCCCATTGATTTCACTAGTCGGAAGCCAGCTGGGAAGGTGGCAAATGGCAATCATGTGACTCTGGGAAGCTGTGACCATCATAAATACATGTTGGTTGCCAAGTGCCTGAATTTTGATCATGTGAGCACAGGGAGGTTGTGACAGTTGTAAGTGTGAGGACCAGTCGTAAGTCACATTTTTCAGTGCTGTCAGAACTCTGAATGGTCACTAAACAAATGGTAAGTCAAGGACTACCTGTATTGTGGCATTACCATAGTGATTTCAGTTGATCATATTCCAAGTGACCTGTTTGGATTTCTAAGTCCCAAAGAGAGTTGTTATACATGAACTATTTTCCCTCTCAAAACTGATGCAGAGTGAGGCAAAAGAGATGATATTAGATGAGTGGTGGGAATTGTGAAAAAGGAGAAATGCTATCCTACGTTTCCTTTTTTTTTTCCTACTAGCCCAATTGTAATAAAAGGATGACCTTTTTGGAGAGAAGGCAAGGTCCTGTCCATTGGTGATGTTCTGCTACTGGAACCTAAAGGAAACACTGCTCTGGAGGCAATAGGTTTCATTCTAAAGGAAAATGTAAGCTATATAGAATCAAGTAACCATGACATATTATTGTAGTTGGTATTTCTTTGGGGGAAAAAAATCAGCTAACCTGTTATGGGTTTTTAATTCACATTTCCCTCTGGATACAGGTGGGCTGAATTGTATACTGTACTGGCAGATATGGAGGGTATCGACAATTGTAACCCTTTATGGAGGAGACACAAGATGGATAAGAATGTGGAATCATTGAAAAACTTCGTAAAATGTTTGATTTTTTAATTTTATTTTCCTTGACAATAGCATTCCTACTCAGTCTGAAAACAGTCTGAATTGTTTTCAGATCTGTTATGCCTCATTGTGGCCTGAAAGTTCTCCAAGCCAACAGGGAAAGCAATAATCCTCTGTGCCTTTCTTATCATGGCTTTTACTGAAGAAACAGAGCAGGTTCCTCTGTAGAACTCCAAAAAAGCAAACAAAATCTGTTTGTTCTTAGACTTTATTGTGAACCAACTTTATCCAGTGTAATCTTTGAAATACTTGGTGCATGATATAATCATTGCAACTAATCAGGTTGTGCCCACATGGAAGCTGGCTGAAAAAAAGAAACAAATTCTGTTTTCATGTTGAGCTGCTGAATGCATTGAAGCAATTCTGGAGTGCCATGCTGCATTTACAAGACTGAGGTGAACCTTGGCAGGTGATGATCTCCTGAAATATAAGCCCTGTAAAGCTTTAATTAAGAGAACTGCTAGAAAGGTTAATTATGATAGTTAGAGGCAATGTTGGGGAAATCTGCCTGTAGGTAAGCTTGTAGCTCTGGTATAAAGTGAGATAAGGAATTTGAATGGAATTAGCTCTAGGAAGAAAAATATGTCTGCATTGGTATGAGGAGATGATTTTGTATGCACCTCTAATGGAAAATGCTTTGAGTATGGATTTCTTGATGTGGGAATTGTAAATGTGTTTAGATAACTGGAAAAATACCTTCCCAATCTACCCTGTAATTGTGTAGTAAGGTATGAACCAGAATGAGAAGAGAGGACAATACCAGACCAGCGAAAATCTGATCCTGCATCCTCTATACATGGTCTTATCCCATCCCATTCCTAGCTGGGAAGGAAGTCAAGGCACTGTTGTGTACCTCTGAATTTATGCCCTTATTATAAACTGCTGTGAGACTTTGGTGGGTGGTTTAAAAACCTAATGATAAATTGGCTCAGCTAACTGGGAAACAAGGGAAGTCTACCATCTGATTACCTGCCATGTGTTGTTTGTTCTGAGGAAGAGGAATGAAGAAAAGAGGCTTCTATAAAATAAGAGGCCTTTTAAAATAATAGATTCATGCTTAATGTACCATAATATACCAACACTGCACAAGCTGACATTTTGCAGCAAATGGGGGAGTGGGATTTGCTTTTGGCAACAGGGAGAGGGAGGAAAGACATGCCCACAATTCTTGCTAACTCTTGAAGGAAACGCTGACCTAGAATTAACTAAGGGACTTTTATTTATTTCAATTTATATGGCCACCCATTTTAACCTTGTGACTCTGGGCAGCGAAGGGCAGTTAAAAACATACAATAACTATAACATCACAATAGATACAAATCAGCAGCCAAGGTAAAAGCCATCTCAACTATCACCAC
Source organism: Liasis olivaceus (assembly GCA_030867105.1). Lineage (NCBI taxonomy): Eukaryota > Metazoa > Chordata > Lepidosauria > Squamata > Pythonidae > Liasis > Liasis olivaceus. The sequence goes on along the minus strand of CM061349.1, from coordinate 133,188,813 downwards.
AACATCCCACCTATTCCAACTCCCATGCCAGCTCTTCAAAGCCATCTGAAAGGACACCAGTGTTGGGGTTACTCTAATCTCCAGGGGGATGATGCTCCAAAGAACAGCCACCACAATGGAAAAGACTCTCTTCCTGCATCCCACCAGATGGCACTCTTCAATATTCAGGATGCATAGCATTTGTCTCCTGCCAGTTCTGATGGGACAGGGAGACACAACTGGGGAGAGGCGGTCTACACTTGCACTCAATTATGTCACAAACATGCCCTGGCTAGTTGTCCATAGGATTGAAGGCGATTGTCAAAATGATGAAAGCAGCATGGCATTTTGCAATGCAAGCTCCTCCCCTTTTGTTCACCTGAGAGATGTCACAATGCTTGTACAAAAGAAACGGAGCTTACATTAAGTGGCATGATTCTTCTTTTGTCATTTGCTCCCCCCATCCCACACCCGCAGATGCCTCTGTGCCCTGGCAACATCTTTTTTCTACTGTGTCCTGGCAACATCTTTTTTCTACTGTGTCCCCTTTATCTCACCTCCAGTCCAAGAGAGGGAAAGGCTAAGGTCATCTCTAGCTGTACCAGTGTTAAATAACAGCATTCAGATCAGCTCCAAGGTGTGTCAAATCTTATGCTTCTCCACCCATTACATCACAGGAGACTCAGAGCAACATTTACTGGCTGTTTCAAACTGATGCAGCTAGGACTGTCCTCTGCAAGCCATATCTGACATACCGGGGTACAAAAAGAAGGGCATAGGAATGATGCTGGACAGAGTCCTACAGACAACTTAATCCTATTTCTGCTACAGTGCTATGATTGGCAGATGTTCTTCTTGATGGCTAGCAATCTACTAGCTTGGTTGATTGGGAAAATGCCATGGATATAATATATTTTGACTTCAGCAAAGCTTTTGACAAAGTCTCTCATAGCATCCTTATTAACAAAATGGTCAAATATGGGTTTGATAATTCAGCCATTAGGTGGATCCACAGCTGGCTCAAGGATCATAGTCAAAATGTAGTTATAAATGGCATCAAATCTACCTGGAGAGATATCTTGAATGTAGTGCCATAAGGGACTGCCCTGGGTCTGATGTTGTTCAATGTTTTCATAAAAAATATGTATGAGGGAGTCAGGGAAATGCTTACTAAATGTACAGATTATACAAAGCTAGGAGGGGTGGCTAATACTTAGATGGAGAGGGAAAAATTTTAAAGGCTTAGCCTAGAACAGTGGGCAGAAACAGGGAGAAATGTAAAGTTATGCATGTAGGCAAGAAAAACAAAAGAAACATGTACAAGATGGGGGAAATCTGGCTCAAGAGCAGCACATGTGAGAAGGATTTTAGTGTACTAGTGGATCACAAGCTCAACATGTCCCAACATTGTAAAGCATCTGCAAAGAAGGCCAGTGACATCCTGCAAAGCATCAAGAGGAGCACAGAGTCCAGATCGTGGGAAGTAATTATCCCATCTACTCTGCCTTGGCCAAGTCTTACTTGGAATCTTGTGTTCAGTTTCACACATCCCAGTTTAAAAGAAACATTAATAAACTGGAACAAGTCCAGAGAAGGGCCACCAGGATAGTGAAAGGACTGGAAATCAAGTCCTACAAGGAACAGTTAAAAGACCTAGGCATGTTTAGCTTGCAGAAGAGAAGGCTGGGAGGGAACTTGATAGCTGTCTCCAAGTAGCTGAAAGGGTGTCACATTGTAAAGGGTTTGGACTTATTCTTACTTGCTGTAGAGGGTAAGATCAGAACTAATGGTATGAAACTTCAAGGATGTAGATAAAGATCAGACATTAGAAAGAACTTCTTGTCAGTAAATGCTGACAGTCAGTGGAATAGGTTACTACATGGAGTGGTTCTTCCCCTTCACTGGAGGTTTTCAAAAAGGCTGGACAGCCATTTATTGGGGACAGTGTAGTGAATCCTGCAGTGTACAGGGGATTGGACTTACTGACCTCTTACACCCATTCCAACTCTATCATTCTGTGAAGAAGGAAAGCAGCAAAGCCAGAGGAGTCATGTGATCATTTTGCTTATCATACACTATAAATGCAAAAAGAGGACAGCACCTTGTGGTAGTGAGTCAGAACAGAGGCAGGAGGGGGCAGGAGATTTCATGCCAGTATACTTTTCTGGTGACTCAGAGATAAGTGGAAAGCACTTTAATTCATTAGTGGGGAAAGACCCTAAGATTGTTTGTAACAGAGGCTTTCTTGTGATCTTGGGCAGCTCTAACATATATTGGGTTTACATATTGTACTAAGCTACGATTTATTGAATAAACTATAACTAGATAATTTTGCACAAAACGATAAGCTATAAACCAAACAACTGTGTGGCGTGATGTGAAATCAGCCATTGCTGATTACGAAGTTTATGGCAAAGACTGGCAACATGCACGAAAAGAGGATGGGAGAAGAGAAAATGAGTTGTGATGGCAAAGTAGAACCATGACATACCAACTGAGCTTTAATGATCACTGTAGTGATCAACAATTAAAAAGTTGATATAATACATTATGGTGTTCTGTGTAGGCTTGGTTGGTTAGTTTTGCAGAATACAGTGTATGTGTGTAGAATACTAGAGAAATCTTCAGAGATTTTAGCAAGCATTTGCTTTTACTTTATTGTCCTATATTTTTCTATTCACTTTTGCAAATATTCCTTTATATTGCTTTGCACGGATAATACTTGAATCTCTTCTTAAAGTATCTTCCATTTTCTCTTCATCTTCTTTTAAAATATTTCTAAAAAGAAGTGTGGCTTATTGATGATCTTTCAGCCTGGTTCAAAAATTTCATTTAAAAAATGTTGATTTGATGTACTGTTACATGAAAAGTAATTTTGTTGCCCAGATGCTTTTGAATGTCAGCAAATCTCTAGCTTCTAATTACCATTATTTTCTCATTTCTACCTTGCTTGTGCTGCTTGAGATTCTGCTGATGCTTGAAAGAAAACAAAATCTTCACTTTTGTTCTTCCTTTTTCACATTGTGAGAGTTTCCATTTAGCCTTTCTTAATACTGTTGCAGAAGAGCAAAACTGTTAAATGATTAATATACAAAAAGCATAGCCAAATATATCAAATAAAATATGATTAGATATCTTTTAACACTGTAACCTTAAAAGAATATATCTGGTCTTGCTGAATAAATTGAAGATGTATTCATATACAGTATATGAGGAAATGAGAGCTTGAATTCAATATGATCAACAGTTTAAGGAAAAGTTTTAAAAATGTTTTTCTTAATTTTTGCCAATATAAACCACCTACTCTATACCATTTCTCATGTGGGAGAATCCATTCTGAGATCATGTGGTAAATATACAACAAACCCCTAATTCAGAAAATGTAATGCAGTTCTAATTTAAATGCATTAAATTCAATACATCTGCCTTTGAATAATAGACACATGATTGCAGTCAATACTGCATTTACTTTATGGAACAAAGGAAAGTCTAGTGTGGTGCAAACATAGGCTTCTTAGGAATCTTACAAAGGGTACCTAGGCCCATGGTCAAATGGGTGTAGAAAATGTGTTCAGTTATGTTGAAAGTAGGTACTGAATCCCTGCCATGTCCTAGGGAATAGGACTGTGTTTGATTACATGGAACAAAGGTAAATAACCTGAAACCAGATGCATGATTGGTAGGTTGTAGGCAAATGAATGTTCTCCAAGAGACCTAATTCCAAAGGTCAGAATGAATTTAATTTGGTGGGTGTGTTTACATGTTACAAGAGTGGCCACCAATGTGTCCTATAAAATTCATCTGGAAAATAAGCCACAGTCTCTCTTGAGAGCAGGAAAACATAGAAAACTGCCCCCCCCCCCAGCATCTTTGTCCCTGGGAGGCACAATTGCCATAGAAGACAACAATCCGCAGCGCAACAACTGCATAGGTATATTGAATCAAAGCTTGAAAATAATTGTCCCTTTAATAGATTTCTCAGTTCCAGCACAGCAAGTTAGATCGTGATTTCCCAACTAATATAAGCAGGTTATCTAAATTAGTAATAAACAGTAATCTGTTTTGTAGCTCTTTGATTCCAGAAAAATATCCCAGTGTGGAAAAGAAGGCAAAAAGCAGCAAAGAAAAGAGCAAGCTTAGAATAGAGAAGCTCTTAGATGCTACACATGCACACCCTGATACATTTCACACTCTTCTCACAGCTTACACCCAGAGCTCCTCTTCATCATTGTTAGACTTTGGTTTCCATCAATCTTGTCATGGAATATTGTTACAACTTAGAAGGCAGTTTGGGGAGAGGGGCTAGCTATTCTTGCGTCATGGAAGATCATGTCCTGGCTCTCGATACTTTTATCCATCAGTCATGCTTTGATTTTCTCCTGGTGTTTGGTACATTCTTGTTTTAATCCACCTAGCATGCGGCTGCATTTCCATGCACCCATGCAGTCAGATGGACTGCATGCACTTCATTAGACTGAATATTCATCATATAGTTCATTAAGCTCAGTAGTCATCATGATCACAAGAAAAAAAATAATTTCCTGGGCAACCCTTCAAAGAAGTTGCATACTGTTCAGCTAGCCCTTGGCCTATGTGTGTCCAAAGTACCCTTCCAGCAGTCCCTACTTTAGCAACCGCTGATTTTGATAGGCTTTCAGAAGATGAAGGGTTGTCACAACTCACCTAATCCAGGGTTCATTTACTGAGGCCAGCACATAGCTATGACCTACTGCCTTCCCAGTAAACAAAGAAATAGAATATTACCTGAGATTAGTGGGACATTATGACAATGGATTTATGTTAAGGCAGGAAGTGACCCAGATGTGTGTGCACAGATGTAATGCTTGTGGCAGCCACTGGTGTACAGTGATCAGCTAAGGAATGGATGTTCACAGGGAGCATCTGATTACATTGCTCCAGGTTGTCCGCTTTACTGGAGCTGTAGCCCAATAGGATAATTTTCAATTATTGTACTGCTCCAGGCTTAAGAAATATAAATACAGTAAGATGGTTTCCTTTCCACATTTCTGTGCTTTAAATCCTAACTTTGGAGAATATTTGTCAGGGATACTTATCTAAACCCTCAAGACTGAGAGTGAGAAAGCAAAAATAGAGAGATGAAAACTTGCCTTTATTGCAGGAATCAGTTCATTTATATATGCAGTGACTGGCATACTTAATCTGTGATTTATTATTCTGTTCATTGATTATGGCAGGGATGAAATGGTATGCAGGAACAGGATATCATCTGTTCACACTCTGCAGGCAATGGCACAGAGTGATGCTAGCAGTACCCCATCAGGCTTCATTAACCCTGGAACATGTTGCATATTCAGGTTTGGCTCTCTCATATAGGCTGCAGGCAGTAATCCGTGAGTAATCGCATTACATATAACTGACTGTATCCACAAGGAATAGGAGAACACAATTACAGCATTTTGAGATTCAATTAGGAAGTTGCAGGCATACTGATTTTGGAGATTCTGAAGCAGCTTTCAGGAGCCCCTTGGAAGCGGGTTATTTCATTAGCAGATGTAATAAATAATGAATGTAATGAATGACACTTGTTTTTTTCTGCCTCTATCTTGTTTCATGATACATATTCGTGACTGATGAAACTTAAAAACCAGAAGGAAACTTTTCCCAAGCTGGTGTTCTTCAGTTGTATTGAGCAACAGTTTCCACCATCAACCATCACAGCAGCCAATAGTCAGAATTCTGTATTTCAGAACAACTACAGAGTAGCAGTTGGAAAAGGCTGGTCCACAATATACGTGGAATGGGGGTTGAATTCTACTACTAGCATCCCGAAAACCACTTTAGAAGACTGTGGACACATTAACCATTACAAAACCATGACAATAAAAGCAGACTTCTGTGGTAGGAATTTGTGTGGGATCACTGAGACTGAAGTGGAGACTGCTTCATAAACATGGGAATGGAAACAAAATAAAGGTGAGATTTCCACTGGGGACATAGGGCTTAGCCATCTCTCTGCGACTGGGGAGACGATACGGCAGCTGGATCGGCAGCTGGCAGTAAGTGCTAGCCATCCAACTTGCTCCGGATCCAGGAAGAAGTGAAGAAATTAACCCATTCAGTCTAATGGATGGCTGTTTCTCGAAAGCTAATCGGGAAGACGACAGCTTCTGCAAACAGCTTTTGAGTTGAGCAACTGGGAGACAGGAGGTCCATCTTGTCTGAAGCTGTGGTGCAGCCTTTCACAGACACTAGAGCCGACTGAACCTCATTTCTTAAACAGTTTGGATTACAACTATTTTTCAATTTAAGAGAGGCCTTCCTTGCAACTGATAAGTAATTCTTTTGGGGCTTATCCTTATTTTTGAGTTTATATATTTAAAAGAAGAAATAGAGTTTTAATTTCAACCTGATTAATTCACAAAAAGCTGGATGCAAAGTGGAATTTAAAAGGGACTTAAAATCCATATATAGACGAAACTCCATCTGTATTAGTTGGATTTGATTTTTCTATGGGGACTTTTTTTCCCCTGCAATATGTTTTTTGGTCGGCTGGATTTTTAAAACAGAAGATAATAATTTGAGCCCTCTGTGTATTTGATGCAGTTATGGGGTGAAAGGCACCAGAGACCGTGAATTGTTTCCTACTTTTACTTATACTTCCTACAGTTGTTTGCCTAGGGGGAGAAAAAAATAATAAGAAGAAAATTGTTAGAAGAGGTTCTTTGGAGCAGTTGTCAGAGGATAAAATGACTTCTTTAAGGTTACTCCAATCAATGTTTGATGAATTAGGAGCTAGATTCAAGTCCCTTGAAAAAAAGATAGAGAAAAGGTGAATAAGATGGTTAATTTTGAAATGCAAGTGGAGATTGACTTGAAAGGGAATTTGGAGTTCCAAAAAATCCAGGTATTGAAGGTGGCATGAATAACAATGTTGTGGATTTAAAAATGGATTTAAAAATGCCAGAGGATAAGACTGATATGGAAAAAGATGCCAGAATGGATCTACAAGTGAAATCAATTGTAGTTACAATTATTCAAGGGGATGTACAAATAATGGAAAAGAAGACTGACCTGGAAAGACTTTTTAATTTGGATTCACAAGAGGAACGTGCTGAATCGGTGAGGCTGTTCCTAAGAAGAGATAAAGAGAACTTATTGGGGCTATTTTTGGGAGAAGATAAAGATGGAAAGGCAGGGAATCAACTTGTGGAACATTATTTGAAAGGTTAAAAATTAAGCTCTTCAGATGTAAACAGAAGGTTTACAAAGTGAATTTATTTGATGATGGTTAATATATAGCTTGAGATTTTGGGAAGTTATTAATGGGATTTTTTTGGGGGGATCAGAATTGAATGACAAAGTTTTAAGGATTTTTGTATAATGATTAAAGTTAAAATATATTTGTTACTAAATTTATGAATTTTTGTTTTTATATATGGCCTCATGGTGAAGTTGATAGAGTTGGTTGAGATGGAGAAATTGACTATTTTGATTTGAGATAAGACATTGTGTAATTTTAATGCTAATTGAATTTTTTTTTTTTAACTTTTCAGGAAACAGAAAAAAATGAAAATATGTTATAATTGATAATTAGAAATAATATGGATCAATGGAAATAATGGAAGTTATGTTGTAACCTTAGAGTAAGAGTTTGATTGTATATTGTTACTTGTATCTGTTAAGGAAGGTCAGAAATCAATTCTTTTTTTCTTTTCTTGTTTTTCCACACTTTTAATCTTGACTATTTCTCTTTTCTAGTCTTACTTTTTCTTTCTGTCTTCTTTCTTAATATTAGTTCTTCTTAGTTTTTACTGCTTTTTGTTAAAACATTTAATAAAGTTATTATAAAATTTTTTTAAAAGAAACAAAATAAAGGTGAGCATATGGCAGTGACAATAAACTTATGAATGCTGCATTTGTAAGTCTTCCAATAAGTTGAGTAACATATAAACATAACTGGAATGATGGAACAGTTAACTTGAGTTAGAACTCAAATTAAGTTCAACTTCTGGTGTCAAGCCCTATGAATCTGTTAAGTTCAGGAAATAACTACTTAGATTTCTGGAAAGATCTTTACTGCTAGTTGGGAAATGTAACAAAATCTTGAAAGCCGGCCAAAGCAATTCTCCACATCAACTTATACCTAGCATAATTAAGGTGGAGTTACTCTGAGTTTCTTTCTTATGTTTCTTCCTTCTCCTGGGTTCAAGAATTTCTTCTGTAATGGGCCTGTTTCCTCCTTTACTGCCTTGTTGCCTCCTCTATGTTTCCAAGGTCTGTTAGGCATTCTGTCATATCTGATGACTTCATCAACATGTCTATGTAGCTTCCTTGGCAATAATATGAAGGTGGTTTGTCATTGCTTTTGTCAAAGATGTCTAGCCTTTAGCCCTGGTATTTCCTAATGGTTTCTGATCTAAGAACAAACTACCTTTTTGAGATCAGCCACAACTGGCTAGATATACTTGGAACTGTATAGTTCTATTAAGTCAATGCTCTCTTTTTTTCTTTTCTTTTGCATTTGGGTAAAGTCCAACTTTCCTCTTTGATGCCTGTATGATAAACATAATTTACAATTGTGTCTGGGTTATTGCTGCTCTGTGAGCTGCATTGGTTACCAGATGGCTTCTGGGTGCAATTCAAGGTGCTGGTTGTCACCTTTAAAGCCCTTCATGGCAAAGGGCCTGGTTATTTGAAAGACTGCCTATCTCCAGTTGTTTCTACTCATCTGGTGCATTCAGGCAAAGTGGGTGTGCTCCAGGTCCCCTCAATTAAATGTTGTCATCTTATGGGACTGTGGAAGCATGCCTTCTCTGTTGCAGCCCCTGCTCTCTGGAATAGCATCCCCCAGGGACATGCATGTCTTCCACTCTCCAAGTGCTCCTGAAGTCTCTTAAGACCTGGCTCTGTTCCCAGGCCTGGGGTTAGAATATTTGCAGAGCCCCTGCCAATTCTTTTTTGAATGTTGAGGAGTGTTGTTTTAGTCCAGACAGTCATATGTATTTTAGTTGTATTTTTAACAGATGTATTAGACATATTGTAAGCTGCCATAGTCTTCTTGGAGTTGGGGAGCCTTAACAAATCCAATAGATAGATGACAGAGATGATAGATAGATAGATAGATAGATAGATAGATAGATAGATAGATAGATAGATAGATAGATAGATAGCCCTGCCCTCCTTGGATTGAAAGACAGGCTGATGTTATAAGTGGTAACATTGGAAATATGCTGAGGCTTACACCTAGAGAGAAGACTCCTGCAGTTACTTTACCTATTCACCTGCCCTCTCTGAGCAACAGAGAACAATACTTTAAGTAGGCAGGGGTCAAACCCCAAGGACCCCCAGACTACGGAGTCTCCGATTGATCATTTAAAAAGCATCAGGTGATGGGAGAGTAGCAAACAGGGTCAGCATGAACCCAGATCAACACCAGCATGTCCAAGCCAGAAAGCAGAGAAAGAAAAAGGAGTCTTTGTTCTACCCCCCCCACTGCCCCCCCACTGCCCCCCCCACTGCCCCCCCCCCCCCCCCCCCCAGTATTTGAAGCTGATTGGGATACAGGGAAAATTTTTGAGCAGCAACAGAGATGGTTAGGAGAAGGAAGAGAGGATCCACTCAGGGGAAAACCTCTTGTCTGAGCCATCCCCCTCAGCTTATAAAATCTCCTGGGTCTCTAACATCTCCACTCTTTCCCCTTGTTTTTTTTCCCCCAAATGCTTATGCCAGAATAGAATAATACATGGAAGAAGATATTTGTAAATCCTAATGCTGTACAAATGCTCAGGGCAGAATCCTTAATTCCTGGGGCTCTGCCATGGTAGCAGTTGAACTGCTAAATACAGAATAATGCCCAAAACTATGGCACGTTGCTAGAGAAAAACATGATAGAAGGAAACCCATTCCTCCTGGGATCTTGCTGATTAATCTGCAAATCACAAACTTCCCCTGGTTGAAGTTCGGCCTGCAGCGCTGTAGCTGGCGTGCTGTTTCATATTGCGCAGCGAGTTGCCAGGACGATCATGCCAAACCTTTTGAGTGCCACAACATCAGCTGCCATAAACATACCCCTAATAATTTAATCCAACTCACATTTATCATGGGTTTCTTTTCTGATACTTTCTGGGGGGTTGGGATCCTCCAATGGGATAATTTTGTTCTCTTTTTAAACCATTAGTTGTAATTAATCGCTGTGTACCAAGAGAGCTGGTCAAGCTTGGCCATCATGATTAAGTTACCAATGTTTGAGAAACTTGGCAGTGGGTATTGGTAAGCATTGTGCTATTCTAATTGACTGCAGCTGTGGCCCTTAATGAAGGAAATCAAAATGTAGCAATGGAGACTGAAATAGAAATGCCTTAACGGAAAGGCATTGGAAAAGAAAGGACGGGAAAGCATTACAAAAGACATGCCAAGCCTTTGGGCAGTTTCACAAAGGGACCTTTTCCCATGGGCTGTTGGAGTAAGGAGGGGAAAGTTATAAATTCCGACTCCAGTGATTACCCAACCTTTCATCATATCGGCCAGACCAGCAAACTGCATGCAGTTAAGCCAATAATTAAAGTTCATGAAAAACTCAGCCAGTGGGCATTTCATGACTTCTGCAACTTTATTGTATAGCTCTACTAGGATTGACAAAGATCACTCAGTGGGACTTATTTCAGTGTAATGGAATATGTATGAATATTTTGTTTCAAGCCCCAGCAACAGCCAAGCAGCGGCTGGTCCAGCAAGTGAGATCTGTGTGCATTGCCAGCACAGATGTATTCATCCAGTGGTTTGCTGGTAAATGTTTTATAACTGACTGTCCCTCCACATTTTTTTCCCCAATGCCTCCATTGCTGCTGCCACCTGTGCTGCCAAATAGCTGATCAACATGCCAGCAGTCCTGGCTCAGCTCTGCTCTCAACCAGCACGCAAAATTCCAGAAAATTAAAAATAAGTTTTTGTGGGCCAATATGAACCAGCTTCTGCACACCACTATATTCATCCCTATCCACATTATGATGTTGCCTTATTTCTGTTCCATAGGCAGCATGTAGGGGGAGCTACACCTCAACATCTGGGCCACCAACTGTGGCACATGAACCCAGTGTACATGGAGGTAACCCACAGTCATAATGAGTGTGCATTTAGATTTGGTGTCCATTTCTCTGAGTCCAAGGCTAATGGACAGTGGCAAATCCCATGTGAGGTTCTGCACTGGGAAAGTGAAGTTGTGGGGGGAAGGTGTCCCTCTTGAAGAAGGGATTGGTCTACTTCTCTCTTGCCTTCCATCTCCATAAAGTCAGTGAATGCAGCTGCCCACCCAGAAGTCCTCTGACCAATGATTCAATTAACCCTGTGGCCCAGGGCCAGTGCAGTCTCCACCATTGCTACTTCAAATTTTAGGCTTCAAGGTGATGCTATCATCAAAGCATAAGAGATAGTTGTGGCAGGACAACTGGGCTCAGGAGCCTAGTACACTACTGTCCAATTTCTTCCCAGTCTTTGGACCTTAGAAGAACAGAAGCAAACTGCAATCTGCTGATTACTTTCAGCGGAAAGGTCTATCTCACAATCTGTGAGCAATTACTGCAGAGCATTTTCTGAGCCTGAAAGATGTTCTTTCAATTGCATTTAGGTGCAACTTGTTAGATGAACAGCCAGGGGGCAGATCATTCCACCCCCAAGGATTTCTGCTGTTTTCTACCTCTCAACCTTTGCCACCTGAGGCCATTATTCTACTCTGACTGATGGTAGGGCCAGCTGTGCTTGGTCCTCTCCTGCCAATGTTCCACAGGAATATGGAATTTGTATGGATGCAAAGCTTGGGTTGCCCATATTTGTGTTTTCTGGATGATGTCTGTAAAGTTTGCTTGCTTGTTTTGGAAATATGGCTGGAAATGTCACATTTCTCTCTTTTTTTCCCAGCTGGTACACCCAAACATGAGACACTGTGTTTGAAAATGATGGACATCTGAATATCATATAAAATAGGCCCTCCAAAGATTGGGGGAAGGACTTTTTCTGCTATGGTGCTCTATCTATAGAATGCCTGGTGCCCATGTATTCAGTTTAAACATTAAGCAAAAATATTTCTAATTGGCTTTAGCTCTCTTATGGGGATTTTGTGGATCAGGAAGCAGGAGCACAAAGGAAGGCTGGCCAGTGAAAAAATGCACAACACAGCAGAGAGGAAAGTACCTGCATCACTTTACGTTGAGAAATAAGCACAAAAACACCATCAAAGAAATTCTAAAAGAATTCTTAAGTGCCCAAAAAATGAGGAGGAAAAACAGAAGATTATTTTTTCAAGGGAAGACAACTTCCAAGAAATTGGAAGGCAGATTTCGACATGGCAGTAGGCAGAACCTGTAAACAGATCATAAAACAAACCTTTATAAAAGGGACAACAGTTTAGTAACTAAAATAAATTGATATGGAACATCTATGCCTTTAGAAAAGAAAGAATGTGCCATATTTAGATATGTGCTGTTCCCATTAGACTCACTTTGGCTAACATTTACGTTCTTTAACTTTTGGAAAACATTTTTGTTTCCTGTCAGTGCAGAATTACTATTATGCACTAGTCATCTGAATTTCAGCAAATGCTACTAAACCTGCTTTGGATAGTCAATATTCTTGCTGTTATACTTGGAATGAAAGAGAATCCATGTCAATGGTTGTGTTTATTGCATCCTGGTGTTTGGAGATTTGTGGAAACCCTGGTGTTTGGAGATTTCTTCATATTAAGTTGGAAATCAAAACCACTTGGAGGAGTGAGAATTAAGTGCCTTGGGGAGAAGAGAAGAAACCTCTGTTAAAGTTATGAAACTCTTGGTCTCTCTTTGAGAATTCTGATTCAAGTAAAAATATCTCAGCTTTCTCCCACATTTGTTTGCCAGATGTGGTTCCTACTTACAGCAGCCCTCCAACAATTTGATCAACTCTGTTTTTTCCTGCCTGCTAAAGATTTCAAAAACTAGGCCATATTCTTGGAAGGCCAAAATGTCTGTTTCTGAAGCAATAACTATAATTTTAGCATCCAAACCATTGCATGTTCTTTCAAAAGTGCAACAAATTGCTTGCCTTCCTTCCTTCATCACTTCTGGACTTAGCACTTTGGTTTTCTTGACACGGGGATTTTCAGACATTGAAGAATGGTTATAACTCAATCATTGTCAATTCAGACCTCATGACAAACCAGAGTTAGCAGAAGTGATGGTTAACAAACTGGGTTTTTATGCAAAAGCATCATTTCAGATACCATATCAAGCCACCTACATATAAATTGAAAGACAATGAGGCTGATGAGTTGGGTAGGGTTCAGTAATTACAAGTTGTACTAATGTCAGGTTGATATACCTAAAACATCATCATCTTGTTACACCCAGCACATCTTCTTCATTCCTCCTCTGTTTACCAATCTCAGATATCCTGTGGCTGAGAAAAATTATTTTCTGCATAATTCCTTTATTCTGAAAGTCAGAGTCTAACACTGTTCTATAAATGCCATGAAATTTTGGCAAAAATTCCTTGTTAGCAATTGGTTAGAATAAAATATATAAAGAAGCACGGATTCTTTGTTGTTATTCTTATGTAGGGAAACTATCCCAAGTGATGGAAATGATGCTTAGTAAAATTTATTGTGTACTATGTTCTTCAGGACAACTTTTTTAAAAAAAAATTGCTGTGATTTTTTTGACCACAGCAAGGATAAAAAATGAACCAGAAGTGCCTGTAATAAGACATTCTATCAATGTACCAAGACAGCATGATAAGGCTATGCAGAAAGAAATTCTCATTAGCTGCCTAATGGTTAGTGGATTGACTGGTATTCTCCAGCATACACTGTGGCAGTAACTTTTGGAAGAACTACATTTCTGGCAAGTTCCCATGCTGTAAAGTTTCCATGCTGAATTATACAGTATGCCAGAGTATCAAAGGAGATGCACTGTATGTTGCAGATTCTTCCTGTGTCTCTAAGCCACTCCTTAACAAACAAAAAAAGATGGATTAGAGATTAAAGGATAGGCAGTAAAGGTGGCCAGGACATTTTGGAACTCATGCATATAGAGGGCTGGCAATCTCTGAATGTTGGACTGGCTCATAAAACCAGCTTATTTTCACTTATTTATCTTCACTGAGTACCAGTTGCTTCTTGGCCAAATTCAAGATGCTGTTCCTCACCATTATTTTATGGTTTAGGGCCTGCATATATCACAAAGCATCTTATCTCCATAGAAAACAGTTTGGCTTGTTATGGGTTTCATTCTGAAAGAGACCAAAATGCAACAGAATATTGGAACTCAGATGTGTCTTCAAAACAGAATTGCAACCTTATACAGCTTTCTGAATCTCCTAGGAAATTGCATTTCCTGCTTATTTGTATTTGGCCTTAAGATAAGCTAGAAGGGGGCTGCATAGTCTGTTAAATGTTTTTAAATTAATGTAGACTGAATAAATAGTATGCCCAGGCAGACAAGTCTATGTAACCTTCCTACTGAATGATGTAACATGTGGTCAAATATGTATTAATGCTAAAAAAAAGTTTTTGAAGAGGTGACAGCAACTTTGGTTGATCTTGAAAGCCAAAGTAGGATTGCTTCTAATAGGGAGAGGACCACCTGGGAATTCCAGGGAATTCTATGTGGGAATTGGAAAAAAAAAAAAGAAGAATGAAAGCAGTGATAAATCACTTCTCTAATGCTGCCAAGAAAATAGCATGAATCCAGTGTCTAAAAGTTGAGCTTGATTTAACTGCATCTTTACTTTTTATTTGAATATACTTTTCTGAGCTAACTGGGTAAATGAAGTCATGACTCCATGACTTTAAGCAACCAGTACTGAGTAAAAATTATCATAATGCTTCATGCACAATTTGACACTCTGGAGTGGTATGAAAAAGCTGGAATTATGTCTGGGGAAAAAAGGAAAAGAAAAGAAAAGAAGAAAAGAAAAAACTAAACAAACTAGTAAAAATATCATTTTAAAGTTCCTTTTGTCTATGCAGTACCAGGAAGAGGAAAGTATTGGAGAAAAGGAGTAGAGTTGGATAACTGACAATTCTACCTTCTTATAAAAGAAAACAGGGATTAGGGAACAGGAGATTTATAATCGTAATGCTTCAAAGGAAAGTTGTTGAGCATCATTTGCCAGGAAATGTCATGCATCTTTGTTACAATTAAATATAGACATTTCCTTTTTTCTTTTATTACAAGAAGAAGAATATAAAGGAGAGCATATCCAAAATTCCTGCAGCTATCTTTTTATGATTTGGCAGGATACTTGCCAATAAGCACTTGCCCACCAACCAATAGGGGCATTAGTGAATTTTCTTCCCATCATACAACATATGTAAACACTTGCCTGAGTCTAAACAGGCTTGATCCAGACAAAAGAGGCAATTATACCTACACATCATGGTTGGAATACATGTTGTTGCTCAGTAACTTCTAATTCTTCACCAGGATTTTCCATCAGTAACTGCTTCTTTGAGTTCTTGTAAGCTCTTGACTGTGTCATCAGAGAGAGTATCTACTTATTTTGTCTTTTGTTGGTCTTGTTTTGGATAGCCTTCAGTTTCTCCAATAAATGATAGAAAATGCCAGTAACAGATTCTTTATCTAAATAAATTTGTTCAAGTTTCAAGAATGTAAAGGGGTTTGGTTTGGTCCTGAAGAAAAAGCATGAGAGACATTAATGCCACAGGTTAGTATGCCACTTGTAAATTTAGGGTAAATTGATGTTTAAATGGCAGGAAAAAAGAGGATATCTCAATATTATGCCTTAAATTGAGTTTATATGAGCCTGGGATTATTATACAATCTTCAGATCTTTGAGCTGACAGTTTTAACCATTAAATCCTGTTGGATGACCAAATCCATGATAGATCTGAAAAATGTGGTTGATTTTGCACCAGAGATTTAAACAAATAGAGAAACCAGTTCCCAACTACAGATGATTAAGGTGTGAGAGTCAGGAACAGGGGGGTCAAGAATTTACTCTCGTCACCCGAGCAACGAGGTACTGATAAGAGGATGAGACTGAACCCTCCCTAAAGAATGCAAGGACCCTGGAATTTGCTCTCACTCTGAGAAGATTTCTGTAATGGGAGAAAGGCCATTAAACCTTGCTGGATTAAATCTGTACTGTCTCCTGGAGTTTCCTGGGCTAATCCTGACATAAGGTGCCCCAGCAGTTCATCCTTTCCAAGCACTTTGTAAAAGATTACACAAAAATGCATTACCCAAAGTTAAAAAATAGATCACAGCTACATATTATGCCTTGGTTGTTGAGCTTAATTCTGCCTCAATATCAAGGCAGTTCCCCATTTCATCCTGCACCCCTCTGCCACACCATCAACATATCAGCTGTGCTATTTTTCAACACAGATTTAGTCCTGTTTTAAAAGAAATCTGGACCCATGCTCAGAAATAGCCTGACTGATAGGTTTCAAGCATAGGTAAAGGCTTGATAAGAGCATTGGGGACACCCCCTCCTGCTTTACCCAAAAAGCTGTGACCTGTTTATTGAACTTACAGATATGGTGGAGGGACATAGAGCCAAGTGGGATGCAGGAATTGATAGAGAGAGAGCTCTGCCCTCAAAGGAATAATAGTATTGACAGTATGTGTCCATGGCCAGTGGTACTTGGAAATAACTCATGGAGTGGGCAAAAATGAACCCTCCCAACAGTAAAACCAGTAAAAAATATGGCCATGAGAAATCCTTGTAGACAGAAACAGTGACTTGTTCTTTCCATGTTTAAAAACAGGCCTAGTGCTCTTTCACTCTTTCAAAGATGCTAAACCTGTTTATAGGAAGGATTCTATGTTTGACCTGACAGATCTTTTGGAAATTACACATGCAGAAGTCTTGGTGAAAGTGAGGTGTCCATTCTCTCTTGTAGCCCAAGCACAAAAGGCTACAAAGGGCAATGCCCAGAGACCAAAAAGAGGAAGCAGCTCCATAGCAACCTAATGTGGTCAATAGGATGCTGACCATATTTTCAACCATGTCATTTATGAAGTGCGATAGATCACATCCATAATCAAAACTGGGTTGGAAGAAGAGAGAGGACACTGCTTTGAAACAGAAACAGCTAGAGGTGATTTCTAGCTGCCTCAGTGTGGGCTAGGGATGAGATGAAGGCAAGGTCATATGGCCATGGTTTAAAAAAACAGTAGGGCATGATCATACTGCTGTTAGAAGGACATGACAATGAGTAAAATATCAATGACAATGCATAAAAAGCAAGCAAGGTAGAGTTATTTTCCAAGGGAAAGGCCCTACATTTAACCTACGCTAAACAAAAATGGAACCGTTGAACAAGAAACCTGTCAGTCAGGACCATTTCCATAGTGCTTCTATTGTTCATACAGCAGGGAAAGAAAATCTTCTCATCCACCTTCATATAGGTAGTAGTGTAAATGCTTTATGCCATACATAGGCCCAATGTGGAAAGATTGCTTTGCATACCCTGAAATGTGAAGGCATGGCTGTATGGAATTCTCTGTCACATTAATCAGGGTGACATTGAACATTCCTAGATTGATCTCACTCACGTAGATAATAATAATAATGCAAGAAAAAACTCATGGCACTTGCAATATAATTCCTATGACATAAATATGGAATTGTGACCACAACTGGAGACAAATTTACAGAATGGAGTAAAAATTATATATTTATTAAAATAATTAGTTACTTAATGAACTGAATATAGCTTTTTGGCAAGTGGGGTGACACTGCTTAAATGTACAATTCTTAAATATGTTTGGTTACAGTTCCTTGTAATATGTTGGAGCATTTTCTCCAATTAAATTAAGCCCTCAACATTTTTTTCTTGAAACCAGATCTTTCAAATGTCATTACAACCAATACTTCTCAACCAGTAACTAAAACTTCATAGCAGTTTTTCTATAACCACAGTTTTTTATACCTCTGACTTTTGGGATAATCCAGCTGTTGCAAGAGTTACCTACTGATTAGACTTTAGTCTGAAACCTTCTGATGTTGGGCTTTGATCCTTCTTGAATCCAGAAGCCACTTGTGTTGAAGAGAAATGACTGATTGAGGCAAATGGTAGGGATGTGCCAAATGTTTCAACCTTGAAATGTTCTGACCTGAAAATATACCTTTTGAGGGTTTTGAGTATGAAACAAAATCCACCTTGTTTTGTCCAAAGCTTGAGAGAAACTTTGGCTGGTTCAAAAAATGAAACAGTGAGTTTTCTACCTGTTCCAAGCACCGCACTCTTGTTTGGTAACCTGTGGTTGTGCTGCTTTGTTTCCAAGTTGTCCTTCCTAGCCAGAAGAGCCCCAGGGGCTAGTCACATGGCTGTTTCAGTTAGTTTTGATTGGCGGTGATGGAGTATTGAAAGGAAAGAAACAATAAAGCACCTGACCATACAGAATAAGATCGCTCACAGCTGAAGGACTGATTTTTACTACAAATTTCTGCTTTTCTTTTTTTCCCCTAAAACATTGCTATGGGTAAGTTATAGTTCGTGTGGGATACATTGCGGGGTTTCAAGAGTTTTGTGCTGTGTTTTATTCTGATTTCCTTGTTTGCAATCTAGATTTTTCTCTAGCTAAACTATATCTGTACGATTTCTTCTAAGGGTTAGCCTAGGAGATGAGTCTAGTCCTGTAAATTCAGGAGGTCTGTGATGTGCTAGATCCTGGTTGGGGGAACTTGACAGTTTTGACTTTTGTTCTGATAAGACACAGCTATTCAAAATATTTCAGCAGAACCCTTTGAGTAGTGATGCTTTATTCTGAAATTAAAGTAATGTATGTTTTTTAAACTAGACCCAGATGGGTTTCAGTACAGGTGTGGACCTTTCTGAAGAAACAGTACTTTCTGTTCTCCAATTCAGTGATGATGAACCTTTTGGGCTTGGCATGTCAAAAATTTGGAAAATGCCTAGCTTGACTCTGCTGGTGGGTCACACCCCGCCCCCCCCAAACAAAAGAGAAATGATTCTTCACGTATTCATTTATTAAAAATATATATATACTCCAATCATGTGTGGTGCTATGTATTATATAAAAAAACATCAAATAATTACAAAAATGAAATACGAGTAAAACTCAGTTTCTTTGGTAACTCAAACAGGGAGAATAGTTGTTGTCAGGTGTTGGTGAATGCTGGCGTGTCACCCAAAACATCATGGTGTATCACCTTTGACACACGTCATAGGTTCACCATCACTGTCCTATTAGAATGCAAACCATAGTATGACCTCCTGCATGAAGCCTTGCTTCTATGTTTGACTGTGTCTTGATTATAGTATTTTCCTGCCTTCTACATTTTTCGTAAGAACACCACAACGCTAAATATGTTTGCCTTAGAAACTACTGCAAACAAGTCTGTGACAGGGTAATACAATTGTCCTAATACTGTATCTCCCTTGTATTTGTGAATCCTTTGTTTTGCTGCTGTAGGATCATTAGTAAGTGGGTCAGCAGTAGTAAACCTTCAGAAAGGACCCCCTGTTCCTATTTCCAATTGTTACTGAAAATTTGCCTGATTATGAAACCTTCAACACATGACATCTCACAAGATCACTGAAATAGCAAGTAATGCTAAAATCCTGTAAGATTTCACACACCATTTTGTTAAATTTTAGTAGAATTGTTTTGGGGGGGTCACATTTAGCAGTTGGAAAAGGTTGGTCATCCTTTCCTTAGTAGGATAATTTTCTACTATTTCCCATAATAATTGTCACAGCCCACATGGCTTGGAGGAGGAGGAGGAGGAGGAGGAGGAGGAGGAGGAGGAGGAGGAGGAGGAGGAGGAATTAAAGAAAACAAGAAGAAATGGGAACTAGAGAAGCAAAAGAAAGAAAATGAAATTTAAAAAAATGGCCAAGATTGAAATACTCGGGAAAGAAGGATAGAAAACAGCAATGATTTCCAAAAGCGTCAGGAGTGACAAGAAGACAGTTGTCAGCCACCTTTAAAAGCAGAGTAGTAGCTCTGTGGCAGTGGTTTATTCATTGTGCACTTACACCTAAGTACAACCCAGACACAGAATGAAACCACAATTGGTCCAATAACATAGTACAGTCAATTACGGCATCAAATTATGAAGATGAGATTTACCCCTTTTGCAAAGATCACCTAGCCCAGGAGCCTGACTGTTCAGTTACCCTGAAAGGCAATGTAAACTCCTCTCTTTCCTTTAAGTATCTCAGGGGGCCAAAATTTGTCTCACTCTAAGGAAAACAATGGAAGAAGGTATCGTACGGCAACAGGAGCTGCAACATAATGGAGTTGGAAGGGGCAGTTTAGGTCACCAGGTCCAACCCCCTTTCCCATGGAGGAATCTAAATGAAAGCAGTCCTGTCAGATGGTGTCTAGATTCTGTCTGAACACATCCAGCAAAGGAAAACCCAGCGCTTCTCCAGATAATTGGTTCAACTCTTGAACTGCTCCTACTGTTATGACAAGTCCTCTGCCCACCATCCCATTTAAACACTGACGTGCCTATACATCTCTTGGCTTGGTAAATCATCAGTTCCCTTCCTTTTAGAAGGGAAATTCAAATGCTGACTCCTTTCCTGAACTGCTGAGCTGATGGCTCCCGCTGAATGGGAAGAAGTGTATTTACATTGCCTCTGTGGGGCCAAGCTCAGCTTGAAGAAACAGTTATCTTGATTGATAAGTTATTACATTTTGGGCTTATCTGCACCACACCTTTCAACTGTTCTGTCCTCTGCTCAAGCTGGCTTATCTCTAAACCCGATTAAGAAAAACCGGTCTGGATGGAGAAACTTTGGCAATTGTCCCACTGGATGATTCCCTTGCTGCTGTGCCCACCCACATGCACATACATATAAAAATATACAATATGTATACAACATTAAATAAAGGCATATATACAAAGTTAAGGCATTTGAATGCTTTATGAAGATACAATAATCAGCTTTAAATTATAGTCTTTTTTTTTTTTTTTGCATTTTCCCTGGTTTCCTTGAATAGCATCTGCTGCAGATTCTATTATATCAGCTCTTCCTTACTAGCATAATGATTATAATACTTGCCTTAAATGCAGAACATTCCTGGTTCAAAACGCAGTAGGAATATATCTATATATTTCAAATTACTATTTTTCTTTCCCTGAGCTACCTACAGTACCATACCTAGCATATTTGACACCTGGAATGGATCATTTTTTAAACACCCCCTTCTTTTATTGCTGAGACCCAGTTTGGTGCAGTGGTTAAGGCATCAGACTGGAAACCAGGAGACTGTGAGTTCTAGTCAAAGTGCATTAGCCACAAAGCCAGCTGGGTAATCTTGGACCAGTTACTTCTCTCAGCTCTAGGAAGAGGGATCTGGCAAGCCACTTCCAAAAAACAGTGCCAGGAAATCTGCAGGGGGCAGTCAGCAGCACCCCCCTTATTGCCTGCACCTAGGGCAGACTGCCCTCTAGGCCCCCCCCCCCCTTTGTACACCACTGCTGGGCTTTTAAACTGTTGATTTAATCAGTCAGTCAAGGCATCATTCATCATTTTCCCACTCGCTGGTGACTTATTAAAGGAAACAAACAACCATCCCAGAAGAATGAAGTGACAAACCCATTTCCTTACTGTTACCGAGATACCATGATGTATCCATGTAGACAGCAGAAACCGAGTTAGACTCAAGGAAGACTTTACCTTTATGTAATGTTTAAAACGTACAAGGTGGCTTGCTGCCTTAATGTATAGGTTTTTATATTTCAAACTGTGGTACGAAAGATGCACTAGAGCTGCTTAGCGAACAAGGAGAATGTTTACTCCTAGTCAAAAGATTTATAACCTCTTAGACAAGCTGTTTAGAACAATTCTAGCTAATATTTGCAAATTTCAGCCTTCCTGTTTTTGTGAAAAGTTTTCCCCTGTGTATGTGATCTGAGAAGCATTATCTTTCCTTCCATCAATAACCTTAGCAAATGTTGTGATGTTCTTTGTAGCAATTACATCCACATACGTACCTCAGCTACTTTGTTGGGCTTTCCTTTACACTGCAACCACGAGGTGAGGAAACATTTTTACTGCAGGGCTCACCCTTTTACTGAACATATAGCTGGAGTATGAAGGGTCAAATTCTGGAGCCTTAATGCATCTATCTCACAACTTATTTTAAAAGCAGAAAATACCATAATAATCCTTTTGTTTTGATTTAAATAATCCCATACATCAGTCCACAAAACTTGCTATACAGAACTGGTGTGAAGCAACAGGACATTGTCATGCATTGCAAAGCCCCAAAACTTTGATTTCAGTAAAGATGCTATTAATTTATTCCTCATAATATTCCACTCCTGGTATGGATCAACAGATGAGGTATTGAGCTTCATTTTATGAACCTTGAGTTCATTGTTTAGTCATGCAATCAGCAGTCTGATTTGGAGCAAATCATTATTATTCCATCTGAATTTTCTTATTTAGAGCACTACTTTGCAAATGTTTCATAGATATAATGAAATATTTGTTTTGTCCTAAAGTGTTCCATCTTTATTTGTTAAACAAATGGATGGGAATGCTTCCTTGAAAATATTTAATATTTGAAGGTTATCAGAAACATGATGCATTGGTTTAAAATCAAATTCGGAGGCCAAGGCTGCAACCGTTTGGTAGGATTCAGAAATAATTAGCAACGTGGTTGTTTTTGTGTTGTTGTTGTTGTTGCTGTGCTGATTTTACAAATCCTATTCATAGGACATTGTGCGAGTACTATTCACAATGGCAAGACTTAAGTCATGCAATTTCCTTGGTTTTGTCCCAGTTTGGTAGGTGAATCCAACTATTGTATGTATAAACACGGCTTAGCATAGACCAGCCTACTTTGATATACAGCTGAAGAGGCCCTAAATCCAGGTGTGTTTGCTGCCATAACATTAACACTCTTTTTGTGGAGCACCTCCCTGCCTGTCAAACAAACCATGTTTTGAAACAGAACACTGTACATATATAAAGATGCAACACAGATTTCTTTCTCTTTTGTTCCTATCCTCTGTTTCAAGCACCATCTAATGGTTGAAAAGCAAATTACAGCTTTTGCTGCTAAACAGCTGCAAGGTATTCATCTTTGTAGTTCCTACTGGGAGAAAGCCCTAAGTTTGAAAATACTGAATTTCATACACCCCTCCACAAAAAGTCAGGAAGTAGAGTGCCACCACCTCATTACTTAGGGCTTTTGTGATCAATCCACAGAAATGTATTTCACTACCAAGTGAATTTTCATTGTATCACATGAGCTCTGTCAGACAGAAAGCTGCTGCTGCTGCTGCTGCTGCTGCTGCTGCTGCTGCTCCTCCTCCTTCTCCTTCTCCTTCTCCTTCTTCTCTTCCTCCTCCTCCTCCTCCTCCTCCTCCTTCTCCTCCTCCTCCTCCCACTCCAGCAGACTCTTAAGCTACAATGTCCGAAGGGAATTATTTGAAGTAAAATACCATGTTTTACTGATCCCCTTTTGTTACATTACATATGTAGGATTATACTTCCCGTTTTTCAGATCTGGGCTTCAGAAATGTAGTAAGAAAGTGGCAATGAAGAAATAGATAATACTCTCACTTGTCACTGACGTCTAATGGTCAACTTGACTTTTGCAGTCTCCCTCAATCCTTTCTCCATTTGCTTGGCTGGGTAATTTTTCTGAAGAGTACAGATAGCCACACAATCCTTTCTGAAGACCTCAAATCCTTGATACTATGCCACTGAGTTTCTGTGATAAACAACTGAAAGCAACCTGTCTAGAATCTAAGAAGAACAAAGCTGCTGTCAGGTAAAGACACGTCACCTTGCCGACAAAGATCCGCATAGTCAAAGCTATGGTTTTTCCAGTAGTAATGTATGGCTGTGAGAGCTGGACCATAAAGAAGGCTGAACGCCAAAGAATTGATGCCTTTGAACCGTGGTGCTGGAGAAGACTCTTAAGAGTCCCCTGGACTGCTAGGAGGTCAAACCAGTCAATCTGAAAGGAAATCAACTCTGATTGCTCATTGGAAGGATTGATCATGAAGCTCAAGCTCAGATACTTTGGTCACCTAATGCGAAGAGAGGACTCTTTGGAAAAGACCCTGACGCTGGGAAAGATGGAAGGCAAAAAGGAGAAGAGGACGGCAGAGGATGAGATGGCTAGATGGCATCACTGAAGCAATGAGCATGAAACTGAGCAAACTCGGGGAGGCAGTGAAGTACAGGAAGGCCTGGTGCAATATGGTTCATGGGGTCACGAAGAGTCGGACACGACTTAACGACTGAACAACAACAACAAAGTGAGTTCTGACCAATTCCTGCTGAAAGCAACAACCTCGTTTCCTTGGATTCAGTAGGACTGAGGGCTGCCAAATTTCACTGTGTCAGGATTAAAATAATATGCAATTTTGAGTTTAGACTGCAATATAAACAAGAGAACATGTCTTTCTTATCTTTCCAAGCTCTCAGAAGCATGATTTTCAATGGGGAACAATAAGTGGAGAGAAAGAAGCTTTTAGATGAAGGCAATCAAGTTTCATTCAGAGATCTATTACCCTGCTCTCAGACCCTATCGTAGCTGTAGGTCTTCCATACTGTCCTATTTTTGACAATGTAAATAGATAAAAACTTTCCTTTCATGCCTATCTTTCACATCAAAAGGGGGCACAAGATAGAGAATAGGGGTTCATCCTTTCCTTATTTCTGCTAGTAACAGGGACAAGCTTTTTCTTTTTAAAAAGTTGTATGAGTTTTGTTTCACATTTCTTCCAACATATGCATTTTTGTTTACAATTTTGCCTAGTACATTTTTTGACATGTACATCATTTTAAAAAATGTAAGAATTTTTGTGCCAATTTTTCCTTAATATATTTTCTTTTGACTGTTAACACAGAAGCCTGTTCCAGCTACTAGACACCCGGGAGTGATACAAAGATCTCCAATGAGGCAAGTCACACCATTGTGCCTTGAAAAGTTAAAAAAGCTAGCTTCCACACACCAAAGCAAAGCATAGGCTAGTCATAACAAGTCTTGCAATGATGCTAGGAAACAGGGTTGCTACTGAAAGATAAACAATACTTTTCAAATATACCCATTGCTACAAACAAAAGTCCTCCATTCACTTTTTAAAAGCATTTTGCTCTTTATTCTGATGAAGTGCAAGACTTCAAAACTGAATGGTTAAACTTTGTTGGCATTTATTTGTCTTTTGGAAATGCTCAGGGTAAAAGTATACTCCTAAGAAATCAAATGACAGGTATGAATGATTGGCATATGTCACTACATGTGCCCTGGGAGTGGTGTTGGCATTGCCATTACTCTTAACCTCTTTGCTGTCCACAAGTGAACCTACTCAACAGCTGTACTTCTTTTCTTGATCCTTCTCCTCCAGCTTCCCTCCTGCCTGAACTCTTTATATGTTTAAAAATATTTCTAAACCATTTAGCATTAAAAATGATCACTAAGTGATGAACAATATAAAAGCTAAAACATACTAAGGCAATTTAATAAAAGTAATAGAACAGATTAATTCAATGAATATTAAATCCAGCCTTAAACAAAAGGAAAGCCCTGAGCTAAAAGATAAGTGTTTAAAACCTCAAATACACACCACAGAAGTGCCTGAGTCTCAGGAAGGACATAGTGGGGCTGTCATACAAAGCACTCATTTCCATGTAACTTCCCCATGACAGTCTTCAGCCTAAAATGCCACCATGCTTTTTCTGGGAAAGGAATTGATGGATGTAATTGCCCCAGGCCCCATACTTAGAAGAGCCCCATCTGAAATATGGGGCAATATCCGAAGAGATCAGTTTGGTCAACACTGTTCATCTGAGGAAGTAAAGCTGAATTAAAATATCATCCCAAGAGCTATTCCTGTTTATTAGGCCATGACGTCAGTGGGGAAGAAGTTATCTTGATATGGAGGAGACAATGAGAAGAATCTTAAACAGAGTTCTAAAACAGAACTCAGTGTCCCCAGTTAAATCTCCACTGATGATTGCAGCATTTTAATGGACCTAAAAAGAGGAAATAATATAGAATTAAAGTAGAATTTAATCAATTTATTATTTGATGTGGGGAGGTTGTTACTCATTTTCATGATATAAAAGGAATGTACAGAAATGTCCTCTTTTCCAGTTTCCGAGAAGTAATTTATATCAATATACATTTCTTGCCATGGAAGCTTTTATGGAAAGTAATAGAACTAGGAATATCCCAAGCTATCTATCTGTTTCTTCAAAGGTAATATAATTACATCTAGGACAAGCCACACACACACCCTTCCTTAAGTTCTGCATGTGGAAAATTGTCTAATCAGGACTCAGGTAATACACTAGATAATAGGAGTTGCTACAGGTGGTAGAAAGCAATATGAGGTTGTTTTGGATTTAGACCCAATTTAAGAATCAATCTAACCAATGAAAGGTAGTTTATTCCAGTTTATACATCTGTTAACAAAAGGGGACATGTCTTTCTCATCCATCTACTCTTTGTTTTGCAGCTGAGGGACCCTCCAACATAATGAAGAGGTTGATTGAGGGAACTTCAGGAAGAGACGGAACTTATAATCTTCTATTATTACAGGCATTTGCTGGTTCCAAAGCTGTTCCATGAGTGGAATGCATCATCGGAGTCAAGGGAAAATTTGTTTATACAATTTGCCTTTGTTCCATACAAGTATCAACATCTCTTTTTAATAAAACATATTATCAAAATAAAAGCTTATACAATAACTGTTTTTATGAGTAAACCAATTTGCTCACAATAGAGGTAGTCTTGACTGTTTCCTGGAGTGTTCTATTTTTTTTCATATTTCAAAACTTATTTTGTACTATTCTTTATATGTTTACCCCAACGGGTGTTGCCTTTTCATTGATTTCTGAAGAGCTTAGATACTTGATGGCACTGGAAAGCTAGCATGAGATGAGGAACCTTAAGTGTGACAGATTTTCAGCCTGCCTTAGTAAAAATGAGTGCAGATAGCAACAGCATTTAGAAAGTAAAAGTGAGAAAATGTCAGTATTAAATTCTAATTGCAAGAATGTACTAATTGAATTCAGTAATACTTGCTCCCCCCCCCCCAGCAGAATAATGAAAAAAAAACTTCATAGACTTCACACAATAAAGCAAGCTGCTATGTTCTAGGAAAATTTAAATATTCTAGCAAGGACATTTTTTTTTTTTGCAGATGTTTTTCTTCTTAGTTGTTGAACTCTTAATACAGGCCTATCAAATATAATTTCATGTAAACTACTACACACATTCTAGGTTGTTTCAAATACTGTGCACAATCTATTTCAGATTGGAGTTAAGTGGATCATATATTTGTAAAAAGCTTCCTATACAAAATTAAGTTGGAGAGTGCATTTGTTTTGGAATAAATACAAACTTGTACCAAGTGGTATCCATTCATCTCTCTTATTATTAATTCAGAAGCAAAACCAAGGAGGAACAAATGGAACAAATTATTTCAATTCATACCACTTCACTCTCTTCACATACTATTCACTTCTAAGGTAGAAGAGCTTACTTTTTTGGTAGGGATGGGGGAAGGGACGGTAGGCCATTATTCTTTTTTCTGAAGAATATTGCCATTCTCATGTTCCAGGACATTCTTAAAACAAAATGGCAGCCTTCACGTCAGATAATTCCCTGCATGCTATTGAATGTTGGAATATGTGGGGTAATTCTAAGGGGAAGAGGGAAATGCTGCCCGCAGAACCATCTGTTTCAGTACTATTGTCCCTAGATAGTGGCAGAAAAGAGTAGGCCGGAATGAGAAAACAACAGCACAAACTGAAATGAATGAAGAATGACAAATGAATACTTTTATGAGTGACAGACAAAATAAAAGTGTAATCATGAAAATAAATAATAGTACAGCAGAGGAATGGATGCTGAAGATGACAGAATTAGCGGAGATGGCAAAACTGACTTGTTTGATTAGAGAAAGGACAATAACAACATTTATTATGGACTTTTTGCTGAAAAAAGAAAAACAGGAATTTGTGATTTATGGGTTTGATGATTAGAAAGGGTAGATTATGAAAAGAAGGAAATTTTGTTGCAACCTTAGAGACAGAGGGTAAAATATAAAAGTACTTGTAACTGCTGTTAAGAAGACCAGAAGCTGCTTCCCTATAACCTTTTCTTTACTTTCTTTACTTTTCTCTTTCAAAATTTGTACCATTTTTATTCTTTTAAAATTTCTTTAATAAAAATTATACATTAAAATTAATAATAATGAAAAGAAATAGTGTGGTGTAGTGGGTAAGGTTTTGGGCAAGATCCAGGGTCACGTAGGTTCACATCTAACCTTAACCATTGGCAAGGGTTCTACTGTAGGTTTTATTATTTTTGTTTATATAACTTTCCATCACTAGAAGCTTCCTTGGCTTGAAATTTCCCCAATCTGAAAAAGGAGAAGAGGTCTCTCATGAAGTCTTGTGTTGGAGTTTAATTGAAGTATGAGAAGTCTGATACAGGAGGCTCAGACCACTAAAGGCTGAAAGTCAAGATGTTCAAACTCACTCTTGGGCCTTCTTGTAAATAAGTAAGTGCAAGTTCTCCAACATTCTTTCCTTCTGTCAGAAAAATAGAAGCACAGTTTCTGTCTATCATCTATCTATCATCTATCTATCTATCATCTATGAAAGTTTTGTACATGGCACTGATAATACTGGTATGCATATGTATACTGCTGGTCTTCAAGAAAGTTAGGCAAGGACACAATGAGCTGCAGAGTATATATGCTGAAAACAAAAGGTGTTGACATGATTTCTAACACAGCATAACAATCAAGCTTTGTTTCAGAGAAATTAAGAGAGGTTATATAGCCAAAATATATAATCACTTGAGTACGTTTCCCAAAACCAGAACAAGAAAACAGGTCGCAACGAATCCAGCCATCTGTTATAGCCAAGGGATAAGTTGGAGGATGTATTCTGAATTCAACACGTTTCTACATGTAACATGAAGAGCAGTTGTTGTTTCTGCACATTTCATGTTCTGTTGAAAGACAAGAATCTGATCTTTTTGTTGGCTGTCAGAAACTTTTTGGGGAGCATACTGTACTATTTGCTTTTAAATAGCTCTGAACGCTCAGTTCATTAACTCAGAAAGATATGCCACTTAGCTGAGTCACCTTGGCTTCAATCCAACTATTTGTTCTTAAATCTCATTGAAATCAATCAAGCTTGCCTCAGTTTCTCATTTGTCCCACTGGCTTTGATGGGGCTTAAGTCTGACTTACTTCCACTTCACTGAGGTGTAAAATTAAAACATGTCAAAACTCAGGTTGTCTAAAGAGCCATATTGTTTCACCATCTATTTAACTGTTTTTGTTTTCGGGTGGTAATGCACAGTAAATTCCTCTATCAAATAGAACTGCTTTGAACTTTTCTTTTTTAAAATTTCCATGCAGTAAAGTGAAAGCCCTTCCACAGTGACCAGAACCAAATTGAGACTTTCACAAAGCCACTTGTGAATGTTACCAGTTCAGAAAAACACAGGAAGGCAAAACAGCTTTTATTTTCCTTTTCTATATATGCAGGAGAAAGAAAATGAGTGAACACAAGCTGGACCTGAAGCTACCTGGACTAACCTCCAATCTTAGGAAATATCCAGGAATACCACAAACACTGTCTTTGGGATGTGTGGTGGATGTTGCATAATGTTGCTTACTCTCCAGTCTTAGTTTCTGAATATTCATTGCTGCCCATGGGCCATAAAAATGGACAGTGATGTTTGGGGACTCGCAAGGTTGGTCTACACAGTCCTGAGGCCACATATGGCACCCATGCCATAGGGGTAGCCCTTCTGAAAGGATAGCTGGCCGATAGACTGTGCTGCCAACTACAAGAGGTTTGCCATTGTGTAGCAAGGGGAAGAGACCACAAAGAATATGACTTATATTGTTGTGGAGGAAAGGAAGGCAAAAATAAATTGAAGCATATTTTCTTAGAGATTAGGACAGAAAAGTTGCACTGTTCTCCAAAACGTGATGCAATCTAATGAAACCAGATGAAACCAAACGCAGGGTAATGCCCTGAATGCATTGCTCAGCAGGACGAACATTGTGGTAAATAAACACTTCACCTTGCAA
Organism: Liasis olivaceus; assembly: GCA_030867105.1. Classification (NCBI taxonomy): domain Eukaryota; kingdom Metazoa; phylum Chordata; class Lepidosauria; order Squamata; family Pythonidae; genus Liasis; species Liasis olivaceus. The sequence goes on along the minus strand of CM061349.1, from coordinate 133,158,792 downwards.
GCACCGGGGTTAATATAGTGCTCTCTTGCACGGAAAGAGCAAAGCAGAACTTGAATGTCAATTTGGCAGGTGTCGCAAGTGTCATCTGCAACATGATAACATCTGCCAGAGAGCCTGGTGCCAGAGCATACCTTTTTTTCAATTGCAAGTTACAAAAGCACAGCTGCAAGGCTACTGAATTTCATGACTGCACATTTGCAACTTGTGAATTTGTCACTTGTCACTCCATTTTGCTGATATTCGGTGAAAGCTGGAACTGTTGCTTTGTTTTCATCTTGTTTGTTCTAGGTACATGTTTATTTTATAAATGTCTCTTGCAGAGGCTAGAAACAAAGAAGAAAAAATCCCACTTAGATAAAATTTGCTCCACAATGTTGTTCTTTGCTCGTTCCAGAATGTTTATGTGCTGGTCAATGACAGAACTGAAAAGCCTAACATTACAGAGGTGTATTGGTCCTTCTCTCATCTTGCTGAACATGAAATATTTAAAAGTGTTATTTTTTAAAAAAATGTCCTGGTCATCTCAAATGCTACAGAAAAAGAAATGCTATTAATGGTGACTTCATGGTCATACCCATGCAGTTTTCTTGGCAACAGCATGGAATCTTCTAGAATATCCTTTGACTTCCCAGTTTAGTTCACAGCCCTGGAAATGCCTCCAGACAATAACTGCTAAGTTTCCAAATTCAGACTAGATTAGCCAGGTAATTATTAGGGCAAATCTTAAAAAGGGCCTTTGAGTAACTGTTTGAGTGTCTCTATAAAGTCCCCAAATGCCTTGTTCCTAGCAAGTGTCTATGGAACTTAACTTCATGCATGCATTCATTCATTCATTCATTCATTCGTATAGCTGCCATCTCACGGCAATTAAAACCATCAGTAAAAAACATCACAATAGAAGTAAAAAGCAAACAAAACGTATAAAACCATGTTAAGAACCATGCTAAAAACCATAAAACATATACAGCTGGGAAGTTTCAAAACCATTTACAGCATTAAGGGTAACCATTGAATGAGTTCTCCATCATTTCTTTAGTCCAATTGGCTTCTGTGCGTGATGAGAAACCACTCCATTGGAGTGAAGCAGCCAATCAAATCACATTGGTCCTACATTCTTGGTGAGAAGGAACAGCTCAATTAAATGAATTGACATTGATCTGCACAGATTGCTACTTATATTTTAACCCATTGTGTTATTATTGGACTATACAAATGTGTGTTTGTTATGTGAAAAATCTGAGTGCAGCTTAAAATCTCTCCTAAGGTTCTTTTTGCTTTTCTTCCTTGCAGATGAACAAAGATCTTGGAGGATGGCCTACTCTGACTGATCAGCCAGTTTGTCCAAAGCTAATTTTAATTTTTTAATGATATTTATTAAAAAAATATTTCATTTGTTTGGATTTAATGGCAGTCTACTGACCAACAAATCTGTTATCTTGGCTTCACTTTGGGGGAATAATTGTCATATATGATGGAAACACAGTATTGATAATTCACACTGCATTATGGGTATTGCTCATTCTAAGACTGGATTCCAAGGATTTAGAGAAATCAGGGCAGCTCCACCCAAGTGTATCCAGGGACAACTACAACTTGTACACAGACCTGAGGAAATGGCTCAGCTAGAGTTTCCAGATGTGTGGCATGCATGTGCTTAAAAAGATAGGCATGTATGCATATAAAATGTGTATTTTACAGAATGGAGAAAGGTAGGACAATTCCTTCATATGTTTTCCTGACAAGATGCAACAGGTTGAAGACTAGACGGTGGTTTTATGTTTGGGCCTGGGGCCTACATGTCTTTGGAAGTCACTGGCTGTTTCATAAGGAATTCCCCTTGGAATTCTTTAGTAGAAATATTTCCATGGGATTTTTGCTGAAAATGTGTTTCTGAAATAAAAATGGGAAAGTTATGTAGATTAGGGGAAAATGTTCATAAAAAGATCAACTCTTTGTCTATAACACCGTACATACCACACATCCAGCTATGAAAGTTTCAGGAAAAATAATATCCAGTAACTAAGGAAATGGAAGTCCCTTGTCACTTATTCCTACCTTGCTCTTTCAACTAAAGAAAAGGAAGGAAGATCCTATTTGGGCTGCAAACAAACAAACAAACAAAGAAAAACAAGGCAAGGTGGCCACTAGAGGATGGCAAAAAGATAAAGAGAACTATAGTTCTTTGATGCCCTCTACTGCTTGTCTGAGTTTTTTGCAGTCTGTCATGCATATACCTAAATAGAGACTATCATGCCAGACGCTGTTTTTAAAATAATTGTTTGCTGAACAAGTTCTATTCATTCATAGCTCCAAACCCCAATTTCTGGGTTCAAACATTGTGCTAAGACACACATTTTTTATTTAATTGATGCTATCCTGTTGTATTCTGCCAACTCTTGGCAGCTTAGACATACAATAAAGCAAAAATACAAGTGCCCAAACAAGAAATATATCACCAGTCCCCTTGGCACCAGAACCCAAAGGCCCTCTGTTAGAGCTCACTCTTCAGTTTCTCCTGGAAACTGGCCATGGTCAGAGCTGATCTAGTCTTGAGTGGGAGGCCATTCCAGAGAGCTGGTGCTGATACTGAAAACCATCTCCAAGCATCCTCCCCTTTGACCTCCTTGAAACAGGGAATGGTCAGCTGCTTCTCCCAACTGAAATGCAATGGCCAATGATTTCAGTAGGGAGATATTGTCTTACAAATAACCTGGCAGAAAGCAGAAAGAATGTTTTCTTCAGATCTATATGCATCTTGAAGGCTCATAAATTAAGCATGTTGAAGTGAGGGAATTCTAGTAATTTATATTAATTCAATTAAGTGGGTGCAAATTTGGGCTAAAGCCACTCTGTGGATGAGGTCTTTTAATAAATCCATTGCAATGTAATAGGATTTAAGGAAATCACAACTAATTTAAATTCCCTTGATGTCAGAGGATCCCTCCAAATGTTAGCTATCTATTATTTCAGAGTTGTTTAAAAGATGATTACTATAGTATATTCCAGTTTCAAATGCTGTTCATAGATATTTCCCAACTGCAACCTTTTTGAATAAGACAAGGCCAAGTTCAAATAAACATCTCAAAATCAGGAAGATTTAATTGTGATGTAATCAGATTGAACAGAATTATATTTTTATGTAAATTTTATGTCCAATAGAGTGCTTGACTCTGCTCTTTAAGTAGCTTATACTAAAGCATGAGATAATAAATGAATCCACTCCTAGGTTTTGTTCATGATGTGTATTATTCATAACTTTGCTGTTTTATTGATTAACATCCTCTGCCCACCCCCCCCAACCCCCGCCCCTGGGATCAGTTCACTGAGCAGCCTGACAAGATTTTTTTTTTCTTTTTGGCTCAGATTGTGTCTGTTCAGAACACAGCTGCTCAACTGTTAGGAGAAAAAAAAATTAACATAACTCGACCTGAAGAGAACTGAACATGTTCCACCACTGAGTTGTTGGCAGCTAATCAAGACAGAGCTGCATTTAACATTTTATTATTCCTTGGTGATTTTAAAAGAGTGCCGGGATTTGGCATCATCCTTTGAACTGAACTGTCACAGACTAAAGTTCAGCACAGACAGAGAATTTTACATGCTTTAAACATAGTTAAAAAGTGGCCTATGAATATTTGTCTTTTATTTTCAAGTTCGTTATTATTCAAAAAAAAAAAAAGGAAAATTCTCAGGTCTAGACAAAGAATTCTCTAGGTTGGTTCCAATCAATATGCAAAATTAATCTTATCTTAGAAATTTTGGTTTCTTTCCCTTATAGCCAATCTGCATATTGGACAGTAAGATGTAACAAGCATCAGCAAGAATGGTCATCTCCTGAAGCTCAGTTCATTAAAAAGTCCCCTTGTTTATGTATCACATACCATCTACTCCTAAGTCTCAACTACCTATAGCAGTCTACTATCATCTGTGATATGAAATGTATCATATCACAAAAAATTCATGAAATGTATATTTCTTCCACAAAAAATTTTTGGAGAAATTATCCACCCAAGGCCTTGGACCTTAAATTTGGTGGAGGGGCTCTGGCAAAGTCTAATTCCGAAACTAGAAAGATGCAATTGCCTTGAAAACCGCTAGGGGGCGGTCACTGCAGGGTCAGTAATGACTGTTAAGCAGATAAAAAAAAAAAAAAACAGATGTAAATGGCAAAAATCTGGATTGGCCACCAGATGGGAGCAGAGAGAGAAATAAAGCCTTTACTTTTTGCCCAAATAGTCCAGGGCATTTTATCTATGTGACAAATTCAGATTTATAATCACATTTTGGAGTTTTTTATATGCTATTATTCATTTCCCCCTCTCTGTTAGGCTTTGTGTTCCTTTTTATTTCATGAAGAAGAAGAAGAAAAAGTGCTATTGAGTCAGATCATAATTGAAAGCTATATGATTTTATCAATTATCATAGTAGGTAGATTGGACTTTCATTATTAATGCTGTTGCTATGGCTACCTTTAGATTATTTCAGTACCTTGTCTTGAAATACAATGATCCATTCCAAACAGGCAACAAACATAGCGTTGCAGAAAGAAAAACAATGGAATAATCATAGGAATGGTAGAATTTTTGATTTCAAACAAGGGCCTTTGCAGTAAGAACATATATCTGTTTCTGAAGTATAAAACCTATTAGCTGAGGTAGCAGCCCTTAGCTCATGTTGGTTGATCTAAAAAGGTAAAAGCTAAAAAAAAAGTACTCGGATGGGAGACTACTAGGAAATCCCAGAGGTCTAGCTGAGATTGGGAAGTTAAAAGAAATACTCCCCCCCAAGAACGTAATGGCAACCAGTTCAGTACTGTTGCCTTAGAAAGTACATGGATATATCTGAGTCATTAGCAGAAATCCAGTTTGACTCTTGGACATCTTTCCTTTTTAAAGGTTTGTGGAGTATTCGCCATAGGATCCTTTGAGGTCATATCTCAACAGGCATGAGATTTCTAATTCTATGAGTCTTCTAATTCTGTACCACCCGATCATCAACAGGCTAGGTTTGTCCTTGCTCTGTATCTGATGAAGAGGGCATTTAATCAAGGTCCTGTTTCTCACAGTGGTCCAGAGTAATCTGGTACCAATCACAGTGATGACAATGACCAAAGCAACCAGTTTGTGTTGCAATGCTGCAATGCCCATTTTATTACTTCCCTCTCCTCTCACCCCCCCCCCCCCCATGGTTGCCTATGCAGCGGCTAGCATAATAGAGGTTATGTATCTGGTAAGTCTATTGTTTGCAAATCTACCAGTCTGCCTCCTGTCCTTCCCTCTAGTAATTGTTACCCAGATGCATATTGGAATGAACCTAGTCCCCTATCAAGATAATCTAATAAGGTCTTGCTTTGGATCCTACCTCTTGAAACTGCAGGTGACTTGGGCAGGGACTTTTCCACGGTAGGGACCATCTAATGGAATTCATTCCCCATGGAGGTTCAGCTAACTCCCATGCTTCAGGTTCTTCATGAGGCTGATAAAGATGATTTTACTGGATTTAAAGTAATATGGTTGTGGTTGTGCTGTGTGTGGGTTTTAAAAACATCATTTCTTGCTTTTGCTTCTTTTTTGGTTTCATCAGTGCTTGTTTTGCAGTATATGTTTCCTCCTGAAAGCAGAAACAGGACATTAATACCCGACATTAATACACACACACACAATTGCTGCAATATTTAAAGTGTGTGTGTGCATATGTATGTGTGTATGCGTGTGTGCATCTCCACACACACTTACATACCCCTTTAAATGTTATAGCTATTGGTCACAGATAGAATTATTCTCTGTGAATTTGTAAAATTCCTTGTTCTCTAGACAAAGTCTCCATATCTTAAAAAATATATGAGATAATAAATACATTTCCTTTATAAGAATATATGAATAGATCTTGCAAGCCTGAATGTATAAGTGAGAGACAATAGATGGATTTCAAGTGCCAAGGTCATGGGTGCTATAGAAGGGGAAAGGCATAAAATATATGTCCATATTACCACTAATGTTTTATTTCAAAGAGCTATGGGGGAAATCACATAATAACTCTCCTAACATGACATCAGAGGATGGAGAAAAGAGACAGGAACTTTCCAGACACAAACCTGGTACTCTTCTCTAAATTACAGTGTTGATTGTTGTGGTACTTTTAGGCAGGCAATTTGTGAACATACCAATAGATAAAATGGCCTTGGCTTAGCAAGCTATACATATATAGGTCTATCCAGACAATTCCAAATGGAGCTTTTTAGAGTCTCTTACCTATTTTGCTCCCTCCCTCCCTGACTCAAATAGCTTTTCTCAGTATTTTCACTTCAGAGAACAGGAAGAAGGAAAAATAACTCTTTCCTGGGCTTCTTGGATTCTGGCACCTTTGCCATGCTATCTTCACCAATGTCTGGTTTGTTCTTCAAAATCTGCAGCCCTTTCCATCCACTTAGCAGTTCTTTTCCTTGGGTCCTGCTTCCTCCTGTTGCATCTCCAACTGCAGATTGTTCCTCCTTCTGTTCCTTGATACATGCAATATCTCTAATCCATGACATACAAAACAGCTCCTGGAATGTCCAACAATCTCTTCTTCCATTGCTCAACCACTCTGCCTTTCATATGGCAGATGTGCTAGCATCCAGGTGTTTCAATCAGGCATAAAGTTTCTCAGTGTCTATATGACAATGAGTCTAGTTTTGCACACAGAAAAAACAGACAAACAAACCCTTAAGGTTAAGAGTATGAGGGCAATTGTACCGTGCCACACATTGTCTTGACATTTCACATGTTCATTTGGTTCTTTAGATTTGTTAATGTATGTATGCATGTATTTATTTACCTTTATTAGCTGCCCAACTTCAGTGGACTCTGAGTAGCATACAAAACTGGAAAATCCATAAAAAGAGATAAAATCAAACCAAACAGCCCCCCCCTTCCCCACAATGCAATGATACATTAATACATCAGTCCAGGTCTAGGACCAAAGCCAGGCTTTGGGAGCTTTCCAGAACCCTAGGAGAGAGAGTGCAGTCCCTATTTCTAGGGGGATGCTGTTCCAGAGGGTGAGGGCCACGACAGAGAAGGCATGCTTCCTTGGTCTCCAAGATGACAATGTTTAATAGAGGGGACCTGGAGTGTATCCACTCTGCCAGGGTAGACAGAAATGATTGGAGACAAGCAGTCCCTCAGATATCTAGGCCCTATGCCATACAGTGCTCTATAGGGCCTGGATATCTGAGGGGCTGCTTGAATTGCACTGGGAATTGCACTCAGAAGTTGTACTCAGGAACCTTGAATTGCACTCAGAAGCTGACTGGCAACCAGTGAAACTTGCCTAGCCATGGTGACACATGGGCACACTGAAAGGTGCCTGTTACTGCTTATGCCACTGAATTTTGAACCAGCTATAGCTTCTGGGTGGTCTTCAAGGGCAACCCCATGTGCAGTGCATTGCAGTAATCCAATTGTGAGGTGACCAGGGCAAAAGTGAGTGTCTGAAGGGCCTCCAAATCAAGGAAGGCACAACTGGGGCACAAGTTAAACCTGTGCAAAGGCCCTCCTGGCCACAACTTCCACCTGCTCTTCGAGCAGTAGCTGTGAGTCCAGAAGGGCCTCCAAGTTGTGCACCAGTCTTGAATGGGGAAGTGCAGACCCATCAAGACCAAGGATGGTAACATTCCTCACCCTGAAGGACCAAACTACCACAGTCGCAATCACTTAGTCTTGTCAGGATTGAACCAAAGTCTGTTTCCATCTAGACCTGAATAGCCTCCAGACACAGCTTCACCTGTGCAGCTCGGGGTTGAGATGTGCAGTTGGGTATCATGAGCACACTGATAATTTAAAACCAAAATTAATACTAACTGATCAACATGGTAGATTCATGGGGGTGGAAATTGAACTACAAGGGCTTAAAACTTTTATTTTGGGACTTATGCTCCAAATGAAGTTAAAGGAAATTTTTAGAAACAACTTATGGAATAATTGATAAACCTTTCATATACAAACTGGTATTTGATGGGAGATTGGAATGGTGTTGTTTCTCCACAGTTAAACAGAACATCTGAGAAGAAAATTAAATATACTCAAAGATTATTTTTGATCTGATGGACAATTTAACTTTAGTGGATATATGGAAATAAAAAAATGGCAATTCCAGAGAATATACTTATTTTTTTGAAAGACATAGATCCTTTTCAAGACTAGACATGATATGGATTAAAAAACAAAAAACTTGGCTACTAAGACAACTAAAGTTGAGATTTTACCAAAACCTTTTTCTGATCACAATCTGTTGAGTTTGACTCTTAAAAGGAAATCTACTACCTTTAGATGGAGATTAACTGAAACATTATTACAAAAAGAATGAATAGTGAAAGGCTGTAAAAAGAAATTAAGATAATTTTTTGAGAATAATTTAAACAAAGGCATGGATTTAAGAACAGTTTGGGATACAAGCAAAGCTTTTATTAGAGGCTATTTTATTCAACATAATATTGAATTCTAAAAAAAAGCACAAGAGAAAACACAGGCTATTTTGCAGGCATTTAAAAGAAAAGAGAAGAATTAAAGAAATTGCTGGCAAAGACAAGTATTTCATATCAAATTAAACTTCTACAGAAGCAGCTATCCATGTTGACAGGAAGAGAAATGGAAACTAAAATGAACTATGCTAAACAAAAGAACTTTGAATTTGCAAATAAACCAGGGAAATGGTTAGCTTATAAATTAAGGAAGGAGAAAGAACAGAGAATGATTCTGAAGCTTCAAGAGGGAGATACGGTTTTAACAGATAATGTGGCTATACAAAAAACTTTTCATCAGTATTATTCTAATTTGTATAAAGGACAGAATATTTCTCTGGAAAAAATAGATGACTATTTGAAAGTGTAAAATTTACCACAGATATACAAAGACAGACTATGAATGAGCCTGTAACAATAATGGAAGCTTTGGAAGCTATAAAAAAGATTAAGCCAGGAAAAGCACCTGGGCCGGATGGATTACCAGGGTCTTATTATAAATGTTTTGAGGGTGACATTTTACAACCTCTTCAGAATACATTGAATTTTATCTTACAATGAGATGGGATGCCACAGTCTTGGAAAGAAACTAATATTGCTCTAATACCTAAAGAGGGGCAAGATTTAAACTTAACCAAAAAAGTATAGACCAATATCATTACTGAATAGTGACTTGTAAGTTATTTATAATGATTTTGGCAAATAGACTGAAAATAGTTTTACAAGACTTTTATCATGAAGACCAATGTGGATTTTTACCTAAAAGACCAGTAAAAGAGAATGTTAGAACAGTATTAGACATTATCTGTCTAATATTTGGAACAGCATAATGAAAAACAAACTGCATTGATTGTTTTGGATGCAGAGAAAGCTTTGAGCAACCTTAATTGCCCCTTTTTGTTTAAAGTTCTAGAAGATATGGATTTTGGAGAGAATTTTATAAAATGGGTTAAATCGATATATACACTACAGAAAGCACAAATTATTGTTAATGGAGATTTAACAAAACCATGTGAGATTCAAAAAGGAACAAGACATTAACCCCACTTTTGTTTATATTGGTTTTAGAAGTTTTGAACAGACATAAGACAAGATGAGGGGATAATAGGTGTAAAAATTAAAAAAGAGACACACAAATTGAGAGCTTTTGCAAATGATATGGTGCTGGTGTTGGAAGAGCTGTTGAAAGGGATAGACCTATTAACAATAAAATTAAAAGAGTTTGGTGCACTAGCTGGTTTTAAGATTAATAAACAAAAGACAAAGATGTTAACAAAAAATATGAAGATACAAAATCAAATAGAATTGATGAACAAAACAGGTCTCAAGATTGAGAAAAAAATAAAATACTAGGGTGTTTGACAAACATTAATTGTATGTTGTTTCAGAATAATTATGTTAAGACATGGAATGAAGTTAAAAAAGACATGTTAAGATGGGAGAAACTACAACTGTCATTGTTGGGAAGAATTTCTGTGATAAAAATGAATGTTTTGCTTAGGATGTTATTTTTGTTTCAGACAATACCTATTTTGACTACTGCTTTACCAACAATGGCAGAAGGATATATCTAAATTTTTTGCCAAGGCAAAAAACCACGAGTTAAATACAAAGTGTTGCAAAATGCCAAAGAAACAGGAGGTTAGCTTTACCTGATTTGAAATTGTACTTTGCAGCTTGCTGCTTAGTCTGGACAAAAGAATGGGTGAGGCTGAGAAACAGAAAGTTATTGGACTTGGAAGGGCATGATTTGAGATTTGGGTGGCATGGCTATTTATGATATGACAAAGTTAAGGTTACTGTAGATTTCAAAAATAATTTTATTAGTTGCGCCATTCTGAGAATTTGGAATAGATATAAATCTAGATTGTGTCGGAAAATACTTTTATGACTATCACCACAAGAAGCATATTATAGAATAGAAATAGCAATTAAGCAGTAACTTATGGTGACATTTTAGATTTTTATCAGGGAGAATTTAAAATAAAATCAAGAGAAGACTTGATATCAAAAGGATGTACATGTCAATGGTTTTCACATGTACGATTAGTAGAAAGATTTAAAGTTGATAAAAGGACATATGGTTTTGAACGTGATAAAACTGTATTTGAAATTGAATTAGTACTAATGATGAACATCGTATTGCTAAAACGTCTAAACCTTTGTTGATATTTGAAACAGAAGAAAAACAAGTTAAAGACTGTATGATAAAATGGGCTAAAATTTTTGAATATAATATACAAATAGAACAATGGGAAAGTATGTGGATGAAAGGGTTGAAATTTACATTATGTTATAAAGAGAATTTTTATAAAATGATGTATCAGAGTTATTTGTCACCAGAAAGATTGTCAAAAATTTACAAAGGGACGTCAAATATATGTTGGAAATGTGAACAACAAGAAGGGACTTTTTATCATCTTTGGTGGACATGTAATAAAGCTAAATATTTTGGACTCAAATCCATATATTAATGGAGAAGATTTTGAAGATTAATATACAATCAAAACCAGAGACATTTATTTTGGGGCTGATGGATAAACAATTGGAAAAAATCCATGGACTTTTGTTTTTATATATGATAACTGCAGTGAGACTTTTATATGTACAAAGGTGGAAAGACTTGATATTACCTACAATGGAAGAATGGATGGTAAAGTTGATGGAGCTAGCTAAGATGGCGAAATTGATAGCATTGATTAGAGAAAAGACATTGACTAATTTTAATGCTAATTGGAAGCCTGTTTTGGATGTTTTGCAGGAAACAGAAAAAAAAATGAAATTATGATATATGGATTTGATGATTAGTAAAATTAATAGATTGTAGAAAAAATGGATGTTAAGCTGTAATCTTAGAGCAAGATTTAATGTATGTTTTACTTATATCTGATGTAAAAGACGTTGGAAGTCATTCTTTGTATTTCCTTTTTTTTTTCTGTTTCTTTCTTTTCCTGCACTTCTGCTTTCCTCTTTCTCTTTCCTCTTTCTTTTCTTCTATTCCTTTTCTTGATTATTAGTTCTTGTTTGTTTTCATCTTTCTGTTTTTAAAATTTAATAAAGTTATTATATAAAAAAAGAAAATACTCTTCTAATATATCCCAACAGAATGAATAAAATGGACATAAGGAAAAGGGAAGCCAGGACAGAGTGGAAATTATTATGTTATTAGAGTACACAAAAGTGTTTGTTAATGGAAAGTAACAGATTGGGGTGGCATATACATTTCATACATAAGCTAACAAATAACTGAACCATGAAAAAGGATGCTTGATGGAATAATTAAGTGAAAGGAGCTGTGGATGAGAAAAAAAGGCATGTAAGAGAAGATTGCTCAAAAAGGAGAATGAAATATAGTATATAATGTATATTTAGAGACAACGATAATTACAGAGAATGCCATCAAAGTAAGCAAGGAAAGAGGCAAAGGTTTTATTTGATGAAAATAAAACACTGTTTCAAAGGGTGAATGAAGAATGCTCAACAGGCCTCCAGGAAAGTGAATGGAAATAAAAATGAATGAAATTATTTAAGATGAAAGTAAACTGAGGGAATGATGGAAGGTGTGTGGAATTTTTGCCAAAGACAGGAGCACAACATTGAGAAGAACCACGTTTATTGCAGTGATCATTGGGTGCCTGCTTTCCAAGAAAGAGGACCCTGGACAAGAGGAAGGCAGAGATTCTTGTACACTTTGGGGTTGAGAGGCAGGAAATCCTGGGGATCTGATTGGCGGGCATGTTTTGGATAGGTGTTAAACAGGGGGCAAGCGTTTTTCTATAGTGAAACAAAAACCACACTTTTGTACCAAGGCAGCCAAGTCAAGGAATCCATTGTCAAGGAGAATGGAAGGTTAAGAAAAGCAGGCACTTGAGCTTAATAAGAATGGAATTCCTGCTGTTTCTCACCTGGTCAACAAAGGCTTCCTCACTGAAGCTGCCCTCCCCGGATAAATCCTCAGGTGGGACAGGTGATGGCCCTCTCATTGTTTTAGTGTGATAGTGTTAAGAGGGCTATTTCAGCAGCAGAAACATGGTCATCCTTGACTTGTGCCATAACGTGGGGCTGGTCCTGTTTTACATGTGAAAGTGGGGTGCGGGGCAAGAAATGGCAGAGAGAAATGGAGGAAAGAGGCAAGGGGGAAGGGGGAGAGTATCCAGCTTTATTTTATTATTATTTTTTCATCACAATATAAAGGAATCAAAATAAATCAAATCAGTGTTATTACAGTCATGGACATCATAGAAGGAATATTTTATGAATATATAACCATGTATTGAATGAAAATAATAGTGATATACTGAAGAGTGGAACTGAAACAAATGCCATACAGGTCTGTTGCTACATAAAAAAAGATGAAAATGATGTCATAAGTGCTCTGAGAATGTTGAAAATGCTGCAGGTATAAAAGGTGTAACTAGTTAAATGTTAAAATGGTTTGCTTATGGAGTGGTTGTGGAGTGTCATTAGCATTCCTCTATTCAAAAGGGGAAAAAAGCAAAAGTTAATAGGATAAACTTCAGAGGAATTAGTTTGTTAAGTTTGCCTTGGTAAATGTTTGGCAGATTTCTGATGGAAGAGGCACAAAAGGTAACAATGAACAACATTTGGAAAATATGGTGCAGGCTTTTGTTGGACAGGGGGCATGCAGTCCAAATTTTTGCTCTTCAGCAGGGCAATGAGAAATGCATGACTGTGAGAAAGAAGGTTAATTGCACATTTGTTGATTTAGAGAAAAGATATGATAAAGTGAATAGATTTGAATTATGGAGTGTTTTGTGTGAATATGGAATTGAAGATTGGTTGTTGAATATGATAAGAACAATATATGATAGAAGTAAAGCATGTGTTAGAGTGTGTTTAGCGAATGGTTCAACACTAAGCATAGAGTAAGACAAGGATGTATAATGCTCCCTTGGTTGTTTAATGTATACATGGATAAATGTGTAAGAAATGCTTTGGATGATGTTAGAGGCATGTTGGTTAGGAATGTGAATGTACATATATACCTATATATGTAGATGACTCTGTATTGTTGAATGAGAAACTAAATGTGTTGCAGCAAACATTAAACTGATTTAATGAGAAGTATAGATCTGAAAATGGAAAAATGGGGCAAATGATTGCAAGTTACATATAAATAGTGAAAAAAGTAGATGAATGTATGTACCTTGGTCATTTTTTTTTTTTTTACTAAATATTTAAATTTCAGACTCAATTCAGAAAATTCCTTTGCCTAGGCAGAAGTGTCTGAATTGCTTTGGAGGCACCCAATTCCATCATTTGAAATGTCTTTCCGATTTGGTTCAGAAAGCCAATTAAGCAATTTGATCACCATGCCTTTAAAGTCAGTATTTTTACTGGGCTCGTTGATGTGAATCACTTCTAATTTGTTTTGAACTGGAGATCTGAGGTTTGAAGAGGGCATTTCCCTTCCAATCTGGGACATGAGATTCAGTAGCTATATGCTTTGGTTCAAGCCACTTCAAGATTCAGGATTCAATTTGAAAAAAAAAAGATTTCTCCACAGGCTATGATGGGAAAATTCCAAAATGCTGAAACTGCTTCACTTTTGGGCTGAATGGAATAAAAATGGCAAGGGAGAATTTTAATTTTGCCAAATTTCAGTTGGATGCCTTCAAACATTTTACCACAATAAAATTGTAAAATACTCCCCCGTACCTTTTTTAGAGTGGAGGTAGCAGAATTGAACCGGTCATGGAACAACCGATTGATTCAAAATAGGGAAGGGAGTACGACAAGGCTGTATACTGTCACCCTGCTTATTTAACCTATATTCAGAGTACATCATGAGAAATGCCAGGCTGGAAGAATCACAAGCCGGAATTAAGATTGCAGGGAGAAGCATCAATAACCTCAGATATGCAGACGATACCACCCTAATGGCAGAAAGTGAAGAAGAACTAAAGAGCCTCTTGATGAGGGTGAAAGAGGAGAGTGCGAAAGCCGGCTTGAAACTCAACATTAAAAAAACTAAGATCATGGCATCTGGACCCATCAATCCCTGGCAAATAGAAGGGGTAGAAATGGAAGCAGTAACAGACTTCATTTATTTGGGCTCCAAGATCACCGCAGACGGAGACTGCAGCCATGAAATTAAAAGACGCTTGCTCCTTGGGAGGAAAGCTATGGCAAACCTAGATAGCATATTAAAAAGCAGAGACGTCACCTTGCCGACAAAGATCCGCATAGTCAAAGCTCTGGTTTTTCCAGTAGTAATGTATGGCTGTGAGAGCTGGACCATAAAGAAGGCTGAACGCCGAAGAATTGATGCCTTTGAACTGTGGTGCTGGAGAAGACTCTTAAGAGTCCCCTGGACTGCTAGGAGGTCAAACCAGTCAATCTTAAAGGAAATCAACTCTGATTGCTCATTGGAAGGATTGATAATGGAGCTCAAGCTCAGATACTTTGGTCACCTAATGCGAAGAGAGGACTCTTTGGAAAAGACCCTGATGCTGGGAAAGATGGAAGGCAAAAGGAGAAGAGGACGGCAGAGGATGAGATGGCTAGATAGCATCACTGAAGCAATGAGCATGAAATTGAGCAAACTCAGGGAGGCAGTGAAAGATAGGAAGGCCTGGCGCAATATGGTTCATGGGGCCACGAAGAGTCGGACACGACTTAACGACTGAACAACAACAACAAAGCAGAATTGAGAAAGGATAGCCCGGCAGCCTCCAAATCATCCCTCACAGAGCCCGTAAAGACATTGTTGAATCAGAGCAAAGAGTGTTCTACTCCATTGTAAAGCTGCAATGCAAAGCTTTGTGGAAATGTAGTTTAGTTCACTTTCAAACATCCAAGGAAAGCTGTCCTTGCTTCAGAGAGAAGGGGAGAGAGAGGTGTCTGTGTCTGCCTCTAACCAGCACATGAAGAGGATGGAGGACATTAAACATTCAGCAGTGTCTGAGATGAGAAAGTACGCTGGTTTGTGCTCAGTTACATGAATTGTTCTCACTGAAACACTGATGGCGAGGTGTATGGAGGTATAGTGCAAATGTTATTAGAGGTGTTAAAATTCCATATTTCAGGGAATATTTTAGCTTCACCAGGCAGGAGCTCTTTGAATAAAATCTTTTAAAGCTGCCTTTCTGAATTATTAATTATATGCCACAGTATCTTGAATCTAAAATAAAATTTTAAAAAAACTAAAAAAAAAATAGGAATGAGAAAGCATAGTGTGAATTCTTAGTTCTTTAAAATGGAATACGAATGATTGAAGTAGAATTTGCAGATATTTATTAGTGGTAAACATTCCTCATATAAACATAATCCTGGTGTAGGGTGAAGATTTGATACATCCATTCATTAAATGTTCTCTCTGGAACACCCTCCCTACTGAGATTTAGAGGGTCCCAACCATACCAGCCTTTTGGAAGGCCCTGAAGATTTGGCTTTTCCCCCAGCATTGGGCCCAGGATGTTAATAGAACCCAGTATGTATGTTTTGTCTTAATCTTTTAGAGAATTTTTAAGGGTGCCTCAACTATGTTTTTAATTGGTTATTATACCATGTTTTTATGTCTTTGTTAACTGCTCAGAATTATTTGGTTAAGATGGGCAGCTATATACATTTGCTAAATAAATAAATAAACCTATAAAGGAAAGCCTTTTGTTATGAATCAGGGATGGGGAATTTGTGACTCACCAGATGTTTTAGAAGTACAACTCTGAACATCCCTACCACTGCTCAAGCTAGTTAGAGCTTCTGGGAATTTTAGCTGAGGCCACAGATTTCCTCATTCCAATTACACATGAAAACAAGATACGGATTTGAAACTCACAATTTTCTAGATCCACTTTTAATCTCTCTCTCTCTCTCTCTCTCTCTCCACACACACATCATACATACATACATACATATACATATATAGTAAAACAGATACTAAAAAAGTAAGCACAGAGTTTACATTATGATTGACAGCCAACAGAAACTTTATTGCTTAAATTTAACTTCAATTATGAAGAAGCATTTCCATATTCTTAACCGTACATAGTGTTTGGGGACTTACGAAGCATACTAATGTTTTAAAGTTGCTAAAACATCTGATATGAAAGTATACTAGTGTTCTGTCTTAGCAGCATAGCTATTTGCATTCTCCACTAGACTTACATGATGACAGCAAGCAGTTTTCTCTAAATGGACACCAAAAAATATTTGGAATTTTTCATCTATTTCTCTATGTATAATGTGTGTATTAAAATAGCAATAATCCTTAAATACATAACATAAAGCAATAAAATGAGGTAAAAAATAAATCATACTTCGAACATTTAAAAGAGCAGTAACATGATGCAGTAATAAAGGCCCAGATTTTTATATGGGGGTCTGCCCAAGTAACGGACATTAAAGTAAATAAGGGTAAGAAGGCCATTTTCCCTCGGCTTTTGAAAGCTGAAATGTCTGTGCCAGCTTGGCCTCCAGGACAGGGAATTCCAAGCCACATTTGTCAAGACCAAGAAGGCCCTTTCCAGGGTCCCCCATGTAATTACACTTTCTCAGCTCTGGGAGGCTTCCTCTCTCAGAGACTTTAGCATTCAGGCAGGAACTGAATATACGTTGCTTTGCCATGCTTTGGACCATGGATTTTCTCTCATCTTGTCTCTTGTCCCTCCTCTGGATTCGTCACCTGATTGCTTGGCTTCTGGTCTTTATGCGTCTGGCCTATTTGACCAAGAGCACAGTCTAGCCTCAAGGACTCTTTCAAAGGCTGCTTATTTTCTAGCTGTGAAAAAGCCTGAGATTACTTATCTCTGGATGTGGCAGATTTATAGCCTGCTAATTTATATTCTAGCAGCCAGCCAAGTCAGCACAGAAAAATGAGCTTTGATTTCATAAGCACTGATAATTAGGGGTTGGCAACCTGTGGCATTCCAGATGTTGCTGGAGTGCACTCTCTAGATTGACTCAGGCAGCTGGTTGTAAGCACTGGGGGATCGCAATACAGTTCTGCGGCCACCACCTCTCTGTAGACATATGACATAATGCATTAATATGCATATTCTCAATTAACTGGTGACTCTGGCTGTTACACAGGATTTTTTTGTTGGTGTTGTTAAGTTTCTTCAGACCTGATGGACATTATTTCATCAGGATAGCTTGCCAGCAATTGCTTCTTGGAGTTTTGTAAGCTTGTACTTGTGTCATTAGTGATAATATCTACTATGCCTCTTTTTCGATCTCCTTCAATTTCTCCAAGCATAAGGGTCTTCTTCTAATGACTCTTGCCTTCACCTTATGTGTCCAAAACACATCTAACCTTTAGATTAATTTTAATGCTTCCAGTAAGCAATGAGGTCTGCCTACTGTATTTATGCCATCTCTGCTTTATAACTTCTTTCTTCAGGAGATCTTTGCTTTCTCTGTCTTTTATCATGCTCATATTTTCCTAAAAGCTTCTTCTGATTTCTGTAATTTTCTTACATAAAGCTCTCATCATTCCCACTTGATTATTGGCCTCAGTGACTTTGCATTGCTTATTTACAATAAATGTCTCTTCTTAGTCTTCTCTGGAACTCAGCATTTAGCTGAGTAATTTCTCCTCTATCTGTTGCATTTTGCTTTCTGCCTTTTTTCAACCATTTTCAACATATCAGCAGATGGCCTTCTTTTGCTTTTCGAATTTCAGAATATTTTTGTTTGCTTCATATTTAATGATGTCACAAATGTGTCCAGAGTTCTTCAATCTGTTCATCAAATCTAATCCATTAAACTGTGCTTTACCTTTATCACATAATCATATGGGATATTATATCTTGGTGGTTTGATGATTTTATTTGTTTTCTTTAGTTGCAAGAAAGAGCTCATGATCTGAGCTGTAGTTATACAGTACTATTTGTTATTTTTTGCTGACTGAATGCAGCATCTCCATTTTTTTGTCTGAAGTATATACAGTGGTACCTCAAGATACGAACGCCCCATCTTACGAAAATTTCAAGATATGACCAGCTCCGGCCGCAAAAATTTACCTCAACATGCGAACTCCGCCTCAAGCTACGAACCAACCGGATCCGCGGCCATTTGCCCTGCTGCCACGTGGTCGCGGCTTCCAAGAGGAAGTGCTAATGAAATCTGAGCGCGGGGGGGGGGGAGAGCTCCCGCTCCTGGCTGTGCGTGCGCGCTGATATTGCTTTCACTGTGCTTTTGTCACTATGGAGAAAGGAAAAAGGAAAAGGAAAAGCCATTTGCCCTGCTGCCACGTGGTCGCGGCTTCCTGTGGGCGAGATCCGGGTAGCAAGGAGGCGTTCGGTGAGGCTTGTGGTGTGTTTTGTGGCGTTTGGAAGGTTTTTGGTGTGCTTGTCAGCATGGCTCCAAAGAAAATGCAGAGCGGGTGTGGCAAGAATAAGGCTTTGCAGCTAAGAGGCAAAGAAGAGAGGAAACCCCTGAAGGAGATCTCCCCGAAGTCCCTTTGGAGGGGGACTCTCCCTCCAAACAATAACTGCCTCCCCACCCCATTCTCCCTCTTCATACTGTGCTTTTTTTCATGTTTTTGTGGTTTAAAAATAAAATGCATATGTTTCAGAACTGTTTGTATTTACATTGAACCTTATGGGGAAATTTGCTCTTTCCTTTGGCCATAGCCCTTGGCCTGGTGATTGCTTTCACTGTGCTTTTGTCGCTATGGAGAAAGGAAAGAGCGTGGAGGAATCGGGGGGGGGGGGAGGGGGAAGCTCCCGCTCCGCTGTGCGTGCGCGCGACATAAGCCTTTCCCCCCAGCGCACTGATTGCTTTCACTGTGCTTTTGTCGCTATGGAGAAAGGAAAGAGCGGGGAGGAATCGGGGGGGGGGGGGAAGCTCCCGCTCCCGGCTGTGTGTGTGCGCGCTACATAAGCCTTCCCCCCATTCCTTTCAGTGTGCTTTTGTCCCGCGCGCCAAGGGCTATGCAGAGGGAAGAGCGAGGAATTAAGCAGCAGGACGGGGGTGGGGAAGCTCCCGCTCCGCTGTGCCTGCGACATAAGCCTTCCCCCCCTTTCCTTTCACTGTGCTTTTCTCGCGCCTGCCAAGGGCTATTCGGGGAGGGAAGAGTGAGGAATTAAGAAGAATCAGCAGGGGGAGGGGGGAAGCTCCTGCTCCCGCTTGCGGGAGCCTTTCTCAGATTTCATTAGCACTTCCTTTTTCTGTGCTAGGGCTGACTAAAGTGCGCCTGGGGAATTTCCTAGCCACTTGGGGACATGTGCTTCAGGATGCGACCAAATTCGGAGGGCGGATTAGCCGTAATTACATTGAACCTTATGGGGAAATTTGCCTCAGGATGCTACCAAATTCAGAGGGTGGAACGGATTAACCGTATTTACATTGAACCCTATGGGAAAACGTGCTTCAGGATGCGACCAATTCGACTTGCAATCAGAGTCACGGATTCGTATCTTGAGGTACCACTGTATAGTCCATTTGATTTTGGTGTTGTTCATCTGATTATGCTCATGTATAGGGGCATGTATAGGGGTTTTTGGAAGAAGGTTTTGCTATAAAGTTTGTATTTGAAATCCTAGCTTGTCTTCCACTTTGTTTTGTGCACTCAGACCAAATTTTCCTTTTATTGCAGATGCTATTTTACTTCCAGCTTCAGTATTTCAGTCTCTTATAATTAATATGAGGGCTTTTTTTTTTGGTTATGTCAATAAAGTGTTGTCAGTCACCGCAGAATTATTAAACTTCTGTTTCCTCTGTATGTGGTTCCTCTGGATCATCGATTGATTAATTGATTATGTGCCATCAAGTATTTTTGACTCCTAGCGACCGCATAGATCACTTTAATATTAATTGGCTTACCTTAGGCTCTGAAATCATTCTATCTTTGTGGGGAGGGTAGCATTCAAGCACTGACTTTGTCACCCTTTTGGTGATAATGAAGGCTACTCTATTTTGTCTACAATTTTCTTGTCTGCAGTAGAAGATCTGATGCTCTTCTGATGTGAAGTGACCAACTATGTCCATTTCAGTTTGCTGATTCCAGGATGTCAGTATTCAGTCTTGTTATTTCTGCTCTGACAGCATCATGTTTGCCTCGATTCATGGTTCTGACATTCAGGATACCAATGGTATACATCTTTGCATCACTGAACTTTCTGTTTCCTTCTGAGCACATCAGTAGCAGGATGTCCCTTTGGCTTTAATCCAGCCACATCAGAAGCAAATGTGCTACTTGTACTTGTCATCTGTTCTGTCCCAGTAGTTCATTGGATGTGTATTGACCTAGGAGGCTCATCTTCCAGTATATATTGATGTTGTCCTGGTTGTAAATGTTCATTTGATTTTCTTTTCAGAGTACTCCCCCCCCCCCCCCCCCGCTCCCACCATACCCTTCTCTGGGCACGATTTTTGGCATGATAGCCTTGAAACATGCTGTTTGGAGACTGAACCATTCTGACTAGGCATTGGAAAACAGGACTTTGGGGATAGGAGACACATAAGAACAGTAATTCTCAAATCAATTATACTCATAGCTGAGATTGCAAAAGAGCCTTCAATAATTTAAGTACAGGGCTTTCAATAGATTTGAATTAAAATAAAGGGCTTTGGTTCAGTGTAATTTGTAGAAAGACTATAACAGGGATAGATATCCATGCACCTCCAAAAATAGCTAACTAAGTTAGAGTATTATTACTCTGAAAAATAGTCAGAATTTTAGGAAATAGCCAAATCTGTAAAAAGCTCTGTGATTTAAAATGTTGGGCATATTTTATTTTTAATTTTTTAAAACAAAAATATTTTTTAAATACTGAATTTTCAGAAATATGTCCTGCTAGCAGTGTTTCCATGTAAAATGATGAGAATTTTTTTTTTTATCCCCTGGATTGTAAACTTCTTCATGTATTTCCCCCAAACCCTGCCTTCTTTGTCTCCTGCATGTGAGAGTCCCATCCCCCTCTTTTCAGACCCCGCTGTCTGCAGGATCTAAGTTTGATTCAGGACAGATTATCATTCAACATTTTGTGCTCAAATGCTTCTTCCTGGAACATCTTCCCATCCTTAATTAGGACTTAAGCAGAGGGTGGGGGGAGGAGGGGGGACATGCTGAGAGTGTAATGTAACACATTTCAGCATGCAGAATAAATTCTTACTGTGTCATGTCAGCTCTGTTAATAATAAGCATTACATGATTGAAGAAATTGGAATGCATAAACCTCCCACATGTACTGCTGAGAGCTGCTTTCAAGTTAGGGTGCCAAGGCAATTTGTTTAAATTCCAGATGTGCAGGCACAGACATTGTACTGCTTCCATAAAGGTTTTGATTAAAATGCTGGTTTCTTTGACATTTTCTCTTAACTGTAATTTAAAACAAACAAATAAGCACACCTCCTCTAGAAATACCCCAAAACAGCTTCTTAGGATAGAAAAAAATAAACTTGGGGGGGGGAATCAAGATCCGTAGCTGGCTGATAATCTTGATTAGGATTAGTCACACCAATAGGGAAGAAGTGGTTGAAGAAGTGAAGGTCACTGGCATCCTGGGGAAAGTGATCTTAACCATCTTCACTGATACCAGAGGAGAAGGAATTGAGAAGAGTCAGACCTGGGTCCTGGACTTCAGGAGAGTAGATTTTGATGAACTCTGAGGTGGGCTGAATCCAATAGCTTGAAATCCTGAAGGAGAAAAGTGGTTGGGAAGGGTGGGAAATTCCATTAAATGACATCCTGAAGGCTTATTGCAAAAAATCCCTACAAGAAAGAAAAAGTAAGAGATCTAAAGAGGCCAGTGTGGAAACACACAGAGCTCTCTAAAATGCTGGAGAGAGAGAGAAAAAGGACATGCATAGGAAATGGATGAGAGCCAGTTTGGTGTAGTGGTTAAGGCATCAGGCTAGAATCTGGGAGACTGAGAGTCTCTCAGCCCTAGGAAGCAGGCAAGGGCAAACTGCGTCCAAAAAACTTTGCCGAGAAAAGTGCAGGGATTTGTCCAGGCAGTCATCGGGACTCAACACTGACTTGAAATCACGTGCACACGCGTGTGCGCGTGCACACACACACACACACACACACACAGAGGAAATGGAAGGAGGAGAATGTAACCATAGAAGAGTACAAAGTATTCTAATACAATTATATAACTATTGTGCTTTTTCCTAACCTACTGTATTTTGTATAAATGTGTCCCATATTTCATTGTATTTGTCCGTACAAAGTCTATGTCTATAGGCAATCTGCTCATAGGTGGCAAGTGTAATCAGGTCTTCAATCCATTGAGTGATTTTACTAGGTATGTAATTCAAGAGAATATTATCCTCTGAAAATTTTAGTTTTTGTTGCAGAGTCACATTTATATGACCCACTACTTTCTCCCAAAATTTATTAAGTATAGGACATTGTAAAAACATATATTTTAAAGAAACATTGTCCTTATTACATCTCCCACAAAATGCTGCCTTAGACAGTCCTTTTCTATACAAATGTAATAGAGTCCAATAAATTCTAAATATTATTTTTGTTGTATAAGTCGTAGTTTAAGGTTCACTTTTGCTATAGAAGTTAAAACACTCTCCCATTGTCTAGGCAATATAGACACCTCTAATTTTTTTATTCCACTCATCTCTTAACATCTGCATGTCAAATTAATTTATTGATAAAAAAATCTATAAAAGCTAGTAGTAGGTTTTTTTAGTTTTAAAGGATTTAACAAGTTGTTCTAGTATCTCAGGTGTCTGAGAAGCTGAAAATGCTGCTGGTCCAAACAGTGTTGTTAACAAATGTTGTAACTGTAAATATGGGCATTGGGTTACATCTGATAGATGATATTTATCTCTTACACAGCATATGTTAAAAATTCATCTTCATCATCTATCAGTTGGTCCAAAGTCAGTATCTCCACTTCCATCCAAACATTCTTGGTCATCTTTGAGAACTCCTGGAGTACTGTTGAGGTCCAGAACACTGGAAGAGAGCCACTATCATCACCATATTTAAAAATAGGAAGGAGGACCCCAGAAACCACAGACCTACCTACCAGATTGCCATCTATACAGGGCAGGGTCTTCAAACAGAATATCAAGCAGCACTTAGATAGGCATGCTACATTTAAGAGGAGCCAGCATGAGTTTTTTCAAACAAATTGTGCCAGACTCACCTCTTTGATATCAGGAGATCAGGAGAATGCCATAAATATAGTATACCTGGACCTCAGCAAAGCCTTTGACAGAGCACCTCATAAAATTCTTAATTAAATGGTAAAATATGGACCACATGATACTACTGCTAGATGAATTCCCAAGGGCTAAATAATACACTCAAAATGTGCTCATTAATGGTTCCATTTCAGCTTGGAGGGAAGGATCAAGTAGAGTGTCATAGGGATCTGTCCTGGTCCCTGTGTTGTTCAGCATTTTTATTAATGATTTGAATGAGGAAGTCATAAAGGAACACTTAATAAAGTTTGCAGATGACACAACATGGGGGCAGTGGCTAATACTATGGAAGAAAGAGAGAAAGTTCAAAAGATCAAGACAGGCTTAAGCAGTGGACTGAAATCAGTTAGATGGAATTTAACAGGGAAAAATATAACATTCTGGTTTCGGATAGGAAAAATCTGAGGCATAAATATAGGATGGGGGAGACCTGGCTGGTAGTAGTACATGTATGGTTGCTCAGCACAAGTTCAACATGTACCACCAGGGTAATGCAGTTGCTAATGAGGTACATCAACAGGAAGATTGTGGGAAGTAATTGTTCCACACTACTCTTTCCTAGTCAGACCCCATTTCAAGTACTGTTTCCAGTTCTGGGCACCACAGTTCAAAAAGAACAATGACAAATTGGAGAAAATTCTAGAAACTGGTAAAAGAGTCTGGGAACTAAGCCCTATGAGGAACAGCTAAAGGATGGGAATCATAGGCCTACATACTACATACAAGATGACTGAAGGGAGATATTGTTAGAAATAGCAGTCTTCAAATATCTGAAGGATTGTCACACAGAAGGAGTGGACTTATTCTATATTGTCCTATAGGGCAGGACCACAGCCTGTGGATTAAAACTACAAGGCAGGAAGTTCAGGCTAAACATCAGGAACATCTTCCTGACTATACAAGCTGCCAGTCACTGGAACATGCTGTCCCATGAAGTGGTGAGTTACTCTTTACTAAGGGTCTTCAAACAGAGTATGGATGGTCATTTGTGACACATGATCTAGTGTATTCTGCCCCAAACAGTGGGTTGGACTAGATGACCTCTGTGACCTCTGTGCATTTTTTACTTTGGAGTGAGAAATTCAATCATTGGCCTGAATGTTTGAAGCAATGTGATTTGTAGTTACAAGCCAGCCTGAGACAGAAGCAGTGGACTGAATGCAGACCAATCCACAATACGTGGTGATTGTATCAGACTACACTTTGTCACAAAAGCCCAGAGAAAAGAGCTGCTTTCTTTAGATTTTCTTTTAGTGTCATATTACCCCTTTCTGGCTGATTCAACAACCACCTCCAATATTCAGAATGTTCACCTGTCCTGTTTATTAGTGTTCCTATGACCTTAGTAGAATATAAAGTAACATCTGGCTTTGCCTGGATCTCTACCCAGGCACTGTTAAAACGTGGACCTCTGTATAGCTTAGGGATAGTTGGAACTTTTCTTCCTCTTTTCTCATCCCTGAAGCCCAAATTCCATATACTTTGTGGAAAGGTGCTTAATACCACCAGTTTTATTGGAAGAAAAAGTCACATGCCTTTCCCCATGTGGGACTTCTGCTATATAGACTTCAATTCTCCAAATTCCACAGCCTGTGTAGCCAAGGTGGGTAGAAGTACACACATCTGGAGGGTTCCCAGCTTGGCTTGGCTGAAGAAGCATATTCTTGAATACAGATGGTCCCAGAACAAATGGCCTCCTCTCCTCTATGCCTCCGAGACTTGGGGAGAGGCAAGATGAGCAAGTGCGTCTTCCTGCTGGCTTTTGCTACACCAAGGGGTTGGTGATATGAGGGATAGCTATCCCATTTTATTCCTTATGCATTGCATTATATTCCCTCTCTCTTCTGTGGGCTTTCCCAAATTTATTCCTACGGCAACCCTATGAAGTGAGCTGAGACAAAAGCGATTGGCCCAAGCCTCCCAATCAAGTGGGGACATCCATATATTTCCCCAGTCCAAGTCCAGCACTGTAACATCCACATAGCCTGGCTCTTCTCCTGAAAGCTCTTACCTGCACTTCCTGTACGAGTGGTAGAGTGATCCCAAGCACTCTGATAATCTATTGGGAAGGCTTTCCATTTGCTTTACAAGTCTGCCTGCCTGCCTGCCTGCCTGCCTGCCTGCCTGCCTGCCTGCCTGCCTGCCTGCTTGCCTGCCTGCCTGCCTCCCTCAGTTTATATGCTACTCCACTCATAACTGACTCTGAGCGGCTTACATATTCTGCAAAATAAACTAAAAATATATACTTAAAAATCAAGCCAGTGACACATAACATTAAGACAGACTTAAAGCTTTCACAGGGCATATGTGGCTATATCTGAGGAACCGCCTCGCCCTGGTCACTTCAGCCCATCCCACTCGGTCCAGCAGAAGGGGCAGGTTGCAGACCCCACCAGTCAGGGAATTTTGATTGGTGGGGTCTAGGCAGAGAGCCTTTTCTGCTGTAGTGCCCGCCCTATGGAACATCCTGCCTTCTGAGGTCCGGTGTGCCCCCTCCCTCATGGCCTTCAGGAAAGGTATTAAATCCTGGCTCTGCCAGAAGGCCTGGGGGCCGGAGGGGGACCTGCACCTGTGGAGATGGCTGGTGGGATGATGGGTTGTCCCCCCCCCCCCCCCCCAGCATCTTACAGGTTTTTTTAGGGCCAAAATCAGAGGAGGTTTTTTAGGGCATTTTTAATATGTTTTTTAACTATTTATAGATTTTAGCCATCTTTGGAGAGAACTGTGTTTTTTCTTTTTATTGTGAACCGCCCAGAGTCACCCGTTGGGGGAGATGGGTGGCATACAAGCCAAATAAATAAATAAATAAATAAATAAATATCATCAAGCAAAGCTGTTCTATGCTTTTATTCTCTGTGTGTGTTGGTACACTAAAATGAAGAAAGTATAACTCTGTATACAAAGGAAGGGTAATGCTTTCAATGTATCTTGGTTTTTTATGCCGCCATTTATATATAAAGCTGTTAGGCACCCATTAATCCAACAGCATCCCTTATTTAAAGGAGCTATTTCAAGATCCAAGATCCTTTGAGAGGCACCACTTCATAGAACCCAAATCACTTTGCACTATTGTTACTTACTGCTTAAAGTAACACTTGTCCTGGAGAACTGGCAAAACACAATGGTGAGAGTTGGTTTATGAGGCAAAGCATACATAGTTCTTGTGAATGAAGGTCCCACTCTCTCAATAAAGAAAATTAAAGTGCACTTAACTAGTGAATAGATAGAGTTTGAATGACACAAGAAAAATAAAATGTACATGTCTGTTCCCATAATTAAACTTGTGGTACAGATATTTTGCAGTTATGTGGCTTACATACATATAAGATGGCAATTTACTTCATTTATCATTTGTTTTTACTAGTTCTTAACTAATACAAACTTTTTAATCAGCTCCTCTGGCTGAATAAGTGGAAATTTCTCCTCTCTCATTTTATTTTAGGTATTCTGTGTCATCCTGTGCCTAAATTTATTTGGGTGTCATAATAGAGCAATGGTTAAAATGCACACATAAAAAAAGAATATAAAAATACAACGACAGTGTGAAATACACAAGGAAGACAAAACAATATAATTAGACCTACGTTGCACTGATCATTAAGGTAGGAATTGTTAGCTACAACTGGTGGCCATCATCTTTACAACCTCAACTGGAGTAGGCAGACTTTTTTCCTTTTTTTTTTTGATAGGGCCCTGTTATGAGGATAGTTCAGGCAACAATGGGTGAAGCAGGATGCATGCATATTCATTCATTCATTCATTCATTCATTCATTCATTCATTCATTCATTCAGATTACAACTTTTCTGCTCCCTTCTGTGCAAACCAGATTGAGGTAACTGTAATCTGTTGCTAAGTTCCAGTGGATTTCTAACCACCAGAACTCTGCAGGATACATAAGTGTGCCCAGGACTGCCTGAGCACTATTGGAGGGGGACTGTCTACCTATGCTATAACTCACGTTCCTGCTGTAATCAGTCAAAAATGTGTTAGGATTTTCCCCAATTACCCTTCCTTCACTTTTGAGGAGCATCAAACCTGTGCTGTCCACATCATGGACTACATCAGTCCTCTCTAGAAAAAGAGGAGACCATGATGGTAGCCTAATTCACCATCCTGGAAGTTATATCTGCTTGGTTAGTCCTTTGCCACATTGCCATAGTGGGTGACAAATCATTCTACTATGATTGCACTGATGCACAAAGGTGTCATTAAACCTGAGCAACAACAATGGGTTTTCTTCTCCAATGTCACTGAAGGTATACAACTACTGAGATGGTTGGGAGAATGAGTGAAGCCCAGTGTTTGGGTAGTGGTTTCCACAACTGAATTATATCTTCCTTTTCCCCTCCTTGTAGTCCTCTCCCTCCCTCTCCAAATGTGCTCTGGAAAGTCTCCAAATTCTCTCTCTCAATGGGTTGCCTGAATAAAAGGGAATCACGCTTTTCTCTATTTTTCTGATAGAAGCCTTCTGTTAGAATTTCGGTTACTGGGAAGAACAACAACATTGCTTTAGAATTAGAACAACTCCTGTGACTTCTACAGAACCACTTTTACTGTCTGTCTGGAACAGAAATTCTTAATCTGGGGTCCACAGACATCTCTGGAGTTCAAGGATAGATTTTAGGAGCTCTGTAAAATTAGATGGGGAAAAAATTACAATTTCACTAATCTCTAATTAAAATTTAGCTTTCCTTTCAATAATATATGTAGGCAACAAAGTAATGTATGGCCTCTAGAGTCCAAACATGTTTGTTAGCTTCAGTAAGTCACACTATCTAAAATTATTATACGTAAAAAAGGGTATTGGCTTGTTACTGATTTAATGAATTAACAAAAAACACATGTATTACTGTATAACATCTTTGTTACTTGTTACTATTTTGCTAACTGTATTTGAGCATCATTGGTTTCCTTTGTAATACAGACTCTGCCTCTGTATTTTATTTGTACTTAAGTACGTATTTCTGAGAATGGTCTGTACATGTCACCAGACTCGCAAAGAGGTCTATGGCTCAGAAAGATTAAGAAGCCTGAGTGTAGAATCATGGCAAGGTCTACCCAGAGCTGATTGTGAGGATCAAATGAAAAGCCTTAGAATGGTTACCGATTCTTATAGAGCCTTAGAGTGACTATTTTTTAGGTAGTTCCGGTAGCCCCAAGACTGACTAAAGGATGACTAAAATACAGTGCTTCTTTTCCTCCTCCTGACACCCATGAGCACTACCAAGCAACAGATCTAGGCAATAGTTAGCAAGTAGGTTTGCTATGAATAGACATTTTAGAGCCTCTGTATTAAGCAATAAAGCATAATTAACTTTGGATTTTTAGGTGATAATAGCGCATCTCAAATGGCATTAAAAGGCTCAAAGCTGAAGTTGGGGTGCTTTAATTTCCTGTGAATTGTAATCTTCTGCTGATCATAGACCACCCTGTATTAGTAAACAGAGCTTTCAAGAGATGGAGAATAGGCAGAGCTACGTGCAACCAGTTGACATAGCTGATATGGATGTAAAGTAAGAATTCACTGTTTAGGTCTGAGCTCTATTCTTATTTATAGTGCATTAAGGGAGAAAAGAAAATCATTATATAAACATGCGATACACTGAGGGATTTGCTTGCGTCATTCTCCAGCAAATGTAAAATGCAGGATTTTTTAACAGCATTAGCTTGAAACAAATGTTTATTGTTTATAGGCTTCAAAGGGCTTCAAGAATTATAGTAATTTCATTCATAAGAATAACAATAACCTGCCTCAAAAATGTGCTTTCATTTGAAAAGCTTCCATTTGTTGGAATGGCAAGGAATTATGAATGTTCACTATATGTTGGGATAACCAATGTATTGTACTATAACTTCCATCTCTCTCAGCCAGCATGGACATGTTCCTAAGCCATTTGGAGACATCAGATTGGAAAAAGGTCATACAGAAAAAATAGAAGAGGGATAACAAATTTGAGAGTGAAGTTTTTAATCCACAGAGAAATGGGCCTTTCCTAGAAATTAAATATTGGAAGTCACATTATGAATATAGTAATACAATGCCCTAAAGAAAAAGTCTAAGAGAAATTATAATTTATTTTTCTCATCAATTTAAGGCATATAATTGTTTTGATGATTATTTGTATATTAAGCTCAGGGTATATGTGTACAGTGACCATATTTTTTTGGAAAAAATAAAAGGCAAACCTGAAAAAGGGGCAAATCTGAAAGAGGTTCATAAGGATTAAAAAAAAATTGTTTATGTTTATAACTTTGCTTTACAAAAGAAAACCAAGAAAAACTGTACAAAAATGCATACTCTAATAAAAATATCTAAAATCAAACCATATATGTAAATTCAATTTCCATATTTTTCGCACGAATGTGAAAGATGGTGCATTAAGTGGTATCATTTGTAAGATAAAAGTTAAATGACCAAAATAAAGAACAAAAGTGAATTTTTGAAAAATAAATACATTTAAAGGACAAATGGTCACTGTAGGCATGTGGTACCTAGCTGAATGCCCAGAGCTCCTTTGATGTAGTCTGTAATCCAAGAGCAGCTAGATTCCTGAAAACCCACAGGGGCAATATATACATGAAAGTGAGTGCATAATGATTGGAAGTGGAATCATTTGCTAGGAAGGCCTTATTCATTCACAACCCTCACACTGCGAATCAAATTAACCAAATTCACTGTGTGTAGAGCCTCCCCAGCTGAATTAAATGCCCAGATGATATGGCATTTTGGCAGTTCCAGGATTCTTAGCTGTTTAGAATAGCAGGACAGGTGTCACAAAGCAACAACATCCTGTCTTTGCAACCTAACACGAGATAGAAACTCTCTCAGTCAACTCTGGTGATGCTTATTAGTTTTTGGCAGATCTCTCTCTCTCTCTCTCTCTCTTTCTCTTTCTGCCTCCCTCATGCATACATATTCACATGATGAAGAAGTAGAGCTTTAGGACGAGATCATTGTGGTAATGTTACTGCTGGCCCACAAGGAAGGTTTCTTTCCCTGATGTAATGTTGATGCTGGGTCGAAAGATTGTTATTTTCCCCTACATCTCCATGATGAATTTCTCTGGGTATTGTGCTATTATTTTAGTGATTGGAAGTGGAAACGCTTAACAAAACAGTAACGCATTTAGCCTGTGAAGAACAACTGGGGGCTTTACAAAAGTGTGAGTCCCCAACTCCCCTTTCAGATTAGAACAAGACAGAGGTAAAAACCTCTGAATACGGGCCTAAAATAGGTTTAACATTCTGTTGTATGTCTGTGGGTGAGAGAAAGAGAGAGAAAGGGAGGGGGAGGAGGAGAATGAACTCTCAAATACCAGGAACAGAAAACAGAACAGCCTGGCCTTTTCTGTGGGTGGCATTGCCCACTCCTTCTCACCACTGTAGTCCCAATACTGCAGCAGGACATGGGATTGGGGAAAGCTGCCCTATATGCTGACATGTGTGTAGGTCATGACCAGAGCTTTGATAAGGTACTTGGAAGTCAATAGGCACCTTCCCACTTCCCCCTCTATATACTGTACCTGCATTCATATTAATTCATTGTTCTCTTTTATCCAATTCATCACCTCTGCTAAACTTCACTGCTTGCACTAATTCAGCTTCATAGTCACTAATAGCAGGAATGAAATCAAATCTGTGACAAAGATTCCCTCATCATAAACTGGAAAAATGGCAGACATTTCCCCCTCTTCTCATCTCCATATTTGATGCATGAAAGAAGATTTAATTCCTGTTTGAATAAACAACATAATAAGGTTATTGAGAAGAGAGACCATTACTATATAAAATTATGTGTAAGTGGCAAATATAATTAACATTGGATTGTAATTACACTAATTACAAGTCACATTAAGATACTCTAGTAATGACAAAGAGTGCACCCTATAATTGAATGGAATAAGTAAAGAAACATGCTGCTCACACTAATTGTCTAAATGAGATAATATGTCTTCATAGTGACAGTCATGTTCAATGTTATTACATAGGCATGACAGTTTGTAAGTTTCATACACACACACAAGCACGCACACACACACACATTCTAGAGTCTTTCTCTCCTTCTTTCCTATCACTGACATATCTCCCTAGATAAAAAAGAGATAACTCCTATAAGTTTGTTTAGTATAGCAATATAGTTTCGATTGTTATTTGATTCTGCAAAATAATGTCTATTGCTTTCAAAAAACTAATATTGATTCTACAGTTTGTTAATAATGTTTCTTTTATAAAGTTTAGTGAAAGTTGCCATACAATGAGTTTATACAATCTCAGTACTGGCAAGCAAACAGTCATTCATTCATTCATTCATTCATTCATTCATTCATTCATTCATTCATTTATACAGTGGGTTTTACTGAAATGGGGCAAAATGTAGCAAAATTTGCTACATTTGGTTCTTGACCAAATCAGCTCCTGAATATCTCAGATTAAGTTACTAAACTAAACGTGTGGCTCTCCAGATTGATGAACTACTCTTCTCAGCAATCCCAACTAGCACAATACATTGTGAAGGATGCTGGGAA
This sequence comes from Liasis olivaceus, assembly GCA_030867105.1. Classification (NCBI taxonomy): domain Eukaryota; kingdom Metazoa; phylum Chordata; class Lepidosauria; order Squamata; family Pythonidae; genus Liasis; species Liasis olivaceus. Next base: position 133,126,624 of record CM061349.1, on the reverse strand, counting down.
TTGTAGCTCAGCAACATCTAGAGGACCACTGTTTTTCACCCTAGAGATTAAATTCATTCTGGCTTCAGGTTTGCTTTTGGGATGGAGACTATAGTGGAACTGGACAGAAAAAGTGCACCTTTCTTACGTATGGGCTCTTCTCCGATCACTCTTGTGATTAAGCTGTTTAATTCCTGATTAGGGTATATAGAGGTAGGTCCAAATTAAATTGTGGACCTCTCTGCCTTTTAAAGTTCAGTTAGACTTCTTGCCTGACCTTCTTTCAAGAACTGAAATCCTTTTAATTCCTATATGTTCTTATAGTGCAGGCTTTACTTGTTTTAATGTACTATCCTTTCCCCAAATGGAATTGACCCTAAATAGTCTCCACAAAGAAGGAAGTGTAGACAGGGTGGTGGTGGTGGTGGAATATAAACACAGCCAAAAATCCAAGGTAATGTTCAGCTTCCCTACCTGGTCAGCCAAGAATTCTCAACTCAGATGAAAACAGTGCTGAAGATTTTCCTTTCCCCAATACTGTTGCGTGTATCGAATGTGGAAAGCAGCCTCCAATCCCAGGAAAAGAAGTAGCTACTTTAAGAAGTTGCAGACAAGTGCTATGTGAGCACTCTCCATGCTCTGAAGCAAGTGACTTTTTCCCCTTTAGATGTGAAGTATCATACAACCCTAGCATACATATACTTTCCAGAAGCCCCCTCTAAAATGTGCAAGGCTAGGACAAAAAATAAATTAATTATACTGATTGATTAACATTAATTTTAGGTAAAATGAGATAGCCCAATTATAAAATGAATTGATCCCCATCTTCATAGACCAACCACTTTTTCTCTCCCCTGGAAATTTGCAATGCATTCCACATGAATTCTCCTTTTTTCTTTCAGCAAAATGGTAATAATGAAGGAAAGGGAAGGCTAAGTGGGGTGAAAGGTAGAATTGTGTATACTTATGGTCAAGGGGGAAGTCATTTCTTTATATATCTCTTTTCTTTACTACATCCTTTTTTTCTATTCTATTTTTCTTTCTAATTTTTTATTATTATTTTCTGCACTTTTTATTTTTTATTTTTATTCTTTTATTTGTCTTAGTTTGTCTTAGTTTTTATCTTTTTAATTATATTGTTTAATAAAATTACTTAAAAAAAAAAAAGGAAAGAGAGAAAGAAGCCTTGTTCAGGGATTAAGACAAGGATTATTATTAATTTATTTGTGGCCAAAAGGCCCAAATAGCAAGTTACGAATGTAATCTAACATTTGGCATTAGATAAAACAGTTTAACACGTAACATATTTAATCAATATTATATAATACAGTTAAAACTCCTGCTTATTGATGTGTTACTAAACACCTTGTTTTTATAGCCATAGTTAAAAATCTGGCTGTTGCTTCTGTAATTTTAGGATTTTTATCTGCAAATAAAATTTTAACATACTTAGACAAGGATTAAAATTTGCTAGGCAAACGTTTTCTCTCAAACAGCCACTCATCTTCAAACAGCAGTTGAACAGCAGAGGGAGAGGTCATAAAACGCCCAGACGGCAGCCAGAATGGCACAATCCAAGCTCTACCCCTTTGGGGGTGGGGTTTCAACTGCAACCTCTGCCCATCTTTTCTTGCATCACTTCAAAACTAGTGTTTTCCACTGTCTGAGGGAAGAAAAGAAGATGACTGGTTCATCTGCTGTACTTCATTGCATTGTAGGCAAAGGCCTTTGCTCCAGTTGGGTAGGGTGTGTAGTGGTTCCTCTGGTCACTGTTTGCTGCCCTCACAAGGAACCCTCCCAGGGTTTTATACATTGCACCATTAAGTTCCCCAACGGGGATGAATGAACATGACCCAATATTTATGGTTATGTGTGTGGTGTGAATGCAGTCTCTCATTCATGCTTGGGGTTACCCATCGTCAAAATAGCCCTTTGGTTTTATTACTTATACATACTTTTTGAAAAGCTTAATGCCATTTACAAAGTTAACACACCAACATGGACGCATATGCACACACAACAAGGAGCTTCAAAATAAAAGTTTTTCTCTCCCTGAGCTACCCACTCTTCAGCTGTTTTTTTTTTTTAATCAGTCAACCAGTGGAGCATTAAAAAGCTGCCACTTGCTATCCTTCCTTTCTTCTTTCCACTCACCCAGACCCAGAGAAATGCAGCAATGAGTCCTTTCCAGTATTTATCCAATTGAGGTACTTGAGCCTTGGTGTGAACCTTTCTGTACCACAGGACAGGAACGGGGATGAAATGGTTCACCCGTGAACTGGTTAAAAAACACACCTGAAGCAGCAATAAAAGTGGGTAACTCAGGGAAGAAAAACTGTAATAACAAAAGTTATTTCTGCCTGCTTTTGAACCTGAGACCCTTTGCATGTGAAACAAACATGATAACCATTAAACTCCTGGAATGCTACTACAGCAGCAGAGATGAGAACGCTAAACTGGGAAAAGGCAAGAAAGGAAATTTTACGGTTGGTTGCTGTGTGTACAACAAACACGAGTGCATTTTGATGCTTTGACTTTGTTAATGGCCTTAAGCTTATCAGAAAGTACCTCTGTCCTGTAAGACCTGCCCACAGTATGGAAAGCTCTTGGCAATTGCTTTCCCAGTTGGTAAGAAGAAGAATGAAGCAGGGGAAGCGCAAGAATGTTAACTGCATTCTGGACTGAACATCAGACCATCGACATGGCCAAAGAGGAGAAGAGGTTGACCTTTAGAAAGCCAGCTTCATTTTCAACCAGCTTTCTCATTTCCCACAGGCTGCCATGTGGAAGAGCCCTGAAACTGGTGTGTGTGTGTGTGTGTGTGTGTGGCCAATGAAGCTTTAGAGAGATGGAAAAAATATGTAACAAAAACGTCATCAGTAACAGCAGTACCTTCCTCACCTGTAACAAGAAAGGAAGCTCAAAAGTACCACTGAGACAAAAATAGACAGACATTCTCAAGCTCTCTACGAAGAAGCTAGAAAAGTAGAAGCCTCTTTTGAAGAAGAAGAAACCTTCTGAGAAATTGCAATGACAACTCAAACAGCCCAAATGTAAGTATAACTTGAATAAGTCTCACAGGCAATAGACAGAGTTATTCAGGGCTTTTGACTTTATGCAGTTTGGCACAGTGAGTGTACTATTGTCCCAGAACATAATTCATTGCTTTAACTGCTGAAAGTGAATATCTAACCTAGGCATTCAAACTAGAATAATTAAAATGTTCAATGGGCATTCCAAGCAAGAAAATATTCTTAAGTGGTTTTCTAGGCACTCAAAGATTGTCTGAAGGGAGGCAAGGAACAGTTTAAAAGCACCAACCGTTCATTGTTTGCCTGCACTGAAAACATACGAAGAACTTTTCCCACTATGCTATGAACATCTGTGTGTGGCTGGGCATGCACGTACATACATTCTATAAATACTGCATATAATAAATACATTTCAGCAGAACATTGGGGATGCCGCCATATTGCTGCCATGCTGGCTTACAGCTGTAGAGTAGTCAACTTCTTAAATTTATTTTGCAGCAGATGGCCTGAATCACAATCTTTCTTCTCATCCAGTAATCTAGTATCAGGGAGCAGCCTTCCATGAGGTACATAGAGCCTCTTCTATCTGGAAGTGGATTGGGAGACATTGGGAGGGAATGGGAAGGCCTACCCATTACTTATTGTATTATCTGGCTGTCAATCTCTTTGTTCAGCTTGGGGGCCAGCTGTTGCTTGAATCCACAAAGCTGTTGGAGGCAATCCTTGTCTAAACTCCAAAATGCAATGTTTGGGGGATTAGGCACTTATTGCTGGTCTTGAGCTGAGCAGGAGTTAGGGTGCCATTTAAAAATGCCACAGCATCACTGCTACCACTGGGATCAAATAAGTGTTTGATGGAGAGAAGATGCAACTGACTACCATCAATCCAGGTTCTTTGCAGAACATGTAATTTCATTTGGGTTTTAGCTAGGTATAGTTTAGTGTTGTAAAATAAAGGAGGCAATGTTTTTTTTACAGAAAAGTCACCTCACAGTGTAAATAACCAACACCATTCTTATAATAAAGTCGATGTATTGAGTTGCACTCTCATTACATTTATGGATAAACAGTAAACTAAAAAGACTATCAAGGCTTTCAGATTTTCCACTGACAGAATACATAATTTCTGAATTCAGAGGGTTAAGGCATGTATAGTCCTACTTCACAGTACATGGGAAGAGATACAGAACTCCACTTAAAAGGAAAAGGAGATAAGATTATTAGTAAAATGTGGCAGGTGGGGGTGGGGGTCTTTCTCCCCTTTATATTCCACTGTCCCACTGCTAATTGTTGCTAACACAGGTAAAGTCTGAGTAACACATTTTGATCGGGGTGTGTGCATTTATGCTATATATCTTTTTGTAACCTCTGCTTAATATGGCTTCTGTGGGATTAGATAGGAATGAAAATCACAAAAGCTTTGTGTTAAAATGTCTTTAGTTGAAATCAGAGGGCATAACAGGTCAGAAAACCCTAGCACCCATGGCCTCAATGAATCCAAACAAATAGAACCAAAAGTCCTCTCTAAAAAGATCTTGGTTTCAACCTTACAGTCACTCAGTTGAAATGCTCCTTTAGGTCTTCAGGATGCAGACAAATTCAGACAACTGGCAAATTAAGACTTACAATTTGAAGTCAAAGGCCTGTGATTATAATGCACATTTAAAAAATATTAGGAAAACAGAGATGATTCACTATCTCCATGCAATCCACCCATGGGTATTTATTTATGAATTCAGTTTCCCTTATTCAAGGTGATAGCAGCCCATCATTATTATACAATGGCAATAAAGCAGCATCGATGTTCCGCCACCCCGGCTTCCCTTGAAAAGTGATTTCACCCTTAGAGGATTAAGCCAAGCAGTTCAGAAGGTTTACATATTCATGCGGTATTTGGCTTTCTGGCTGCCTAAAAGGCATTGTGTATCGCATACGTATTATTTACACTTTAATCCTAAGAAAGCACCTACATGGGAATAATTTCTGTTCTTTTTTCTAAATAATATCTTGAGGAGTCAGGTGTCAACTTAAGCTTCTGCTTAAAATTCTCCCAATCTTTCTGTTGGGAGTGGACCTAGTATTTCCTCCATTTATATTAAAAATACATGCAGCATTGAGATTAGGTTAGAGAATTAGCAAAGGAATAATTTTTAGCAGATTCTCAGCTGAAAGGCTGGATGTACTTGTACTTGAATGCCTGAGAGATGAAGAGACAAAATGTTCTACTTTCAGCACATTTTAATCCACAGATGCCACACAGACTGGTGTAGAATGTGTTAGCTTTAGCTGTGATTTTACCCCCTCCCATCTTCAATATGAAGTTTACTATATTTAGCTTCCTTGATACATGCTACTGCTCAGAGTAAATATTTTAAAATTGATAAATAGTGGCTGAAAATGTTTCCCAAAGTCCAATTAAAACATATCATAATCATACTATGCAAATAATTCTGCCCGTGACTTGTCCTTTTATTAAGGGATGGTTCTGTCTGATCCAATGGGCTGGGTGAATGCTTTGCTTCTGCCTGCACAGGAGGAGAAGGAAGTGAGGGCCAGGGAGGAACCTGCAGCCTTACCTCTGGCCCCTGTAGAGACAGCATTCACATCCATAGCGGCCTGTGTAAAATTGAAGTCAACAGTAATTACAAACAGCAAGAATTCAATGACCGATCCCTGTACCTGGTTCATATGCAAGAAGGATATTAAACATAGAGTGAACAAGAGTATAAAACAAACTGCTGCTAGCAACTTAAAAGCGGTGGATTTTGCCAATACCATGGCTCTTAATATATGGAAGGACAGAGGGGAAGAAAGAATCTTGAAGGGTGTCTTAGTTAAATTCTTCCTCCTATCTTTGTTTCTAAATTTGCTTTACACTTTCCTTCCAGACAATCAGAATAGTTCCCCTTTTCTTGGATTACTAAGTAAAGAACCTACAAGTGTTCTTTTTTTTTCTTTCCTTTTTTGCAAGCATCTGGGGAGGTGTTTCCAGCAGGAAATCTTAAGAAGAACTTGTGCTGCTATGGAAAACATTAAAATGAAACGCAGAAATATAGCTTTAGTATTTCCTAGGCAGCCAACCCATCCAATGTGTGCAGATCAATGTTTTAATTTTTCTGGAACAAGGGTAGGCAACTTTTGGGGGCCAGAGAGCATATTTGGAATTTGGCAGCACATCGTGAGTTTTCTCAAGAAATGTCTGCCATGGGAGAGCTTGCTTCTTCATAGCGGCTGCTACAGTCAGCAGGACTGTTTTCATCCATTTAGTCCAAGATAAATTTGGGGAAGCTGTTGCCTGCTATTCCTCCAGGATATTCTTTACTCAGGGCTGTGCAGAGCTTCATATCCAAAGGAGAAAATGAGGTTTGAAGGGTGTGTGGGCAACACATTGACCCAAATATGTTTTTTCCTGGGATTGCATGGTAGCTGTGGAGGGCAGGTGTGCAAGACCAGGAAAAGATGCAGCTGCTTTAAATTGTGGCTGATGGATGCTCTTCCTTGTTCCAAATCACATTTTCCCCTTCAAACTAAAGCACTGCCCAGCTGTGCTCTCTACCACCACAGCTCCTTTATTCCTTGAACAGAGCACTGGGCTATAGTCATCTATCCTGATTATTTTCTAAAAGTGCTTTAGGATCCCATAGTGACCCCAAGGTATGAGAGATATTCCATTCACACCCAAGGAATGTTGGGATGAAGAGAGGAGTCTTCAATAGGCACCTATAAAACATCATATTAGAAGATTCCTGACTCTCATGAAGGAGAGTATGCCAGAGGGGAGACACCACTTCAGAGTAGGCCTATTTGCAAGGAACCACAATATGACTTTGTACAGATTGTTGCAGAGGTAGCAGTACCTCCTTTGATGATCTTAATAACTGTCCAAGTCTATAATGAGCGAAGGGATCTGCCAGATATTCTGGCCCCAGGTTGTTTATGTCCAACGCATATTTTGTTAGCATTCCAATGTGATACTCTGTCCTCTGGTGGCACTAGACTTTGATTTGTTGCATTTGCAATGTATGACATCTCCTGCATTCCCCAAGAGATTGGTATTATCATCCCTGTAACTTTTCCAACCTGGGTGCCAGCGCTACCACTGCAACGGCAAACGCATATTCCTTTGGCAGATGCTTCTGCTTTCATTATCTGTGGCTGGATGGAGCAAACATTTGAAGGCAAAGATGGTGAGACCAAAGTCAGTGTGATGTGCCCTCCACTTCTGCAAGTATGAGAAATGGGCTAGTGCTTATTAGGACAGTCTCCTTTGAACTAAGAGAATACTAGGGCTTGATGCTGTTCTTGCAATATTTATTGTGTTTACACATTTACAAGTGAACTAGAGGCAAAGAGCAAATGTTCCTGCAAGGCAAGATAATCGCTACTCCAAATCAGATCCTGAGAGAGAATCACTGTTCTGCTGTGATATCTTCAGCCCCTTCTCTCTTTCTGCTTCTCTCTTTTTCAAAAGAACAAGCAGTTGTTTCTACATACAAAAATGCATCTTAAGTTCTTCTTCACATATTTTGGGGCTGTTAAACAGCAAAGGCTTATTAAAGATAAAGACTCTCAACTTGAGCTCTACTTCATGTATTTTTGTCGGCAACAGTACTGATGCAGTTTGCCATTGCTTTCAGTAACAAAGTTTTTCCCCTTAACATTTTAGTGGGAATGAGATTTTTTGTCAATCCCCCATCCAAATGCTAACCAAACGTGATGCTGCTTAGTTTCTGGGCCCAGATAAGGTCAGCCAGCCTGCTATTACCTGCTGGGACCAGTTTTTTTGAAAATGTTCTAAAAACCTGGTAAGATTCTAAATAAATCCATAGAATGAGTTGCAACATTTACTTTTTGATACGCTAGTCATAGCAGTTAGGTGTTTCTGTTGTTAAGTCATGACAGGAACTCCTTAAACTGACCAAACACAACAGATAATTCCCCAAATTGCTAGTACTCTGGTTTGATTCAATCAGAATCATCTTGATATTAAAAGATATGCAATATCTATACATCATAGTCACTATAGCTAAGGAAATATTTCATTAGTAGGAACTGCTGGTTCTCTCCCCCTCTGCCCAACCCCAAACTGTCACTTGATAGGTAAAATAACAATTAAAAGATGGTGATGACCAATACAGTGTAGTAATTAAAGAACTGAATTAGGGGAATGTTGTCTTAGTGAATATCACTCCAGTGAAACAAAATGTTCACCTTGTCTTAAGGTGAAGATACAGATTCGCCTCTGCAACTATCAATCTCTTACTCAGCTCTAATATAAAGACCCTAAAAAAATACCTCTCCAGCTTTTGCATCTTTCCAGTAGAAAACCACTGCCTTGCTCTCCCTGTATGTGTTTCACCGTCCAAATAATCCAGCCTTGCCCTCTTTCAGATGCTAAAATCATTATCTCCTTGAGAATGATTTGTTCTAGTATCGAACAAAAACTAGTGTGATGGTCCCAGTGTAGATGGCTTAATATTTTATTGGCTTAGGCTGCACTGTGACAATGTGCCCTCTGTTCATCTAAAATGAGCAGGGAGATTTTGCAAACTTCAGGTGGTGTTGGATTACAACTCCTATCATCCATGACCATTAAGCAAAGGGGTTAGGAATCTAACAGTATTTGGGCAGTCGTAAGCTGCTTTACCGTAAGAGAAGCAGGAGGTTTGGAAAGATGTCAATACTGGCACAACTGGGATGAGATTGTTTCATGGCAGTGAGAGCAACCACAGAAAAATACTGTCTCTGGGCATCAACCTCTCTTATGGATGTGAGGAATGGTGAGCATTCTTATCACATTGGGCTTTGTACGTTAAAACCAGCACTTTCAATTCTACCTGGACATCTACTGGAAGACAATACTATGCCTGCAATGTAGGTGCATTATGGCTGCAATGGCTCTTCCCAGCTAACACATGGACTGTTCGCATTTTGCAGCAATGGCAGGTTCTGTGTAGTCTTCAAAGGCATTGTAGTCATTAATCCTAGTGGTGATGAGAGCCTCCCATTCTAGATGGGCTGCAACTGATGCATGTGATGAGATGGGCAAATGTCTTCCTAGCCACAGCTTCTATCTGTGAATCCAGTAGTAGCCATGAAATCAGAAGGGCTCTCAAGCACTGGACTTGTTCTTTCAAGGGAAGTGCCACCCTATCCAGGCTTGAAACAGGAGCAAAAAGCCCAGTGGTTTTCAGATAAATAGCATCTCTGTCTTCTTGGAGTTCAACTTCAGCCCTTTATATGCAATCCAATCCTCTCACAAATATGCTATATGTGTGGCATGATATACATGTGAAGAAACAATTAAACTATTTGTTTTTATCAATACATCTTTAGGTATTTCTATCAAACCTATTCATCTTACGGTCTAATACAACAGAATAATACATTATGTCATTTGTGGACAAAAACACTTAGAATCTTGTTCTGAAACATTTGTGCTATTCTTCTTCCCTCCACAATGAATATTATATTATTATGTTCACAGCAGAAATGATGGGTACTTGGAAATCAGAATGAGATCATACAAGCACTTACAATGCCAGGAAATAAAAATAGCCCATTCAACTACGGAATTTTAGTGTGTCCCTAATATACTTTTTATTGATAGACCCTGGTATCAGTCTACTTAAAATCAAAAAGATATATATATCTATAGCGGCTGGATAGCGTAGTGCTTAGAACACTGCCTTTGATGCAGGAGACCGGGGTTCAAATCCCGGCTGGTACCTACCTTACCAGTAGGGATCCTTGGGCAAAGACCCCCTAATGCTTCACCTGCCCACCTCAAAAATATGAGAGTGACACAAACTAAGAGAGTCATGCCGGCTTGGACGTCACCCAGATTAACAAGGTCCGTGTCAGATGTTGGGGAACCAGGACAATCTGATGTTAAGTAGGCTACTGGAACAAACCATACATGGACGAGACAAGAGAACTTGGAATTGATGGGATGCTACTACAACAGCAGACCTAATGAGAGGGGATATATGAAATGTATGAGGGAGCTATGGATTGACAGAAGGCCTACATCCACACTAACTGAGAAACAACTAGTTACCCAGCGCTTCAACATAGTGAAGAGGAAGCTGCTCTCACAACTTGAGATAGACCAACTCCACATTACAACCCAGACTCAAGCAGACCTAGAAGAACAAGCAGATGTGCAGCCAACACCTGAAGCTGGAATGTCACTGCCACCCCTTCCATTACAGAGCACAGCAGCTGATATGAGGCATAAGATCATGGATAAACTAGCTACAGTCAACCTTCGAGTCCGATTACCAAGGCTCAGTGGAGAAGTACCATCAGATAGTATGCTAGAAGATGCCAACAGAGCCCTCCAGACAATCCCTACTACCACCATAACTGAAACCAATGAATTGGTATATGCTACAGCTGCTGAAATCCTGGAAATGCTTGGCTACACAATCAAGAAGAACAGCAGTACATACCCACCCTGGAAAATGAGATTGGAGGCTAAGATCAAGGCAACTCGGAGAGAAGTCAGTCAGCTGGTGGAACTACAGAAGCGTGTGGAGATTAGGGATAAGACTCAGCTACTGAAAAAATATATGGGCCTGACTCCATCTGAAGCCTTAGAGACTGCTAAACAAAGGCTCACAGCACTGGCTGCCAGGCTAAGGAGATGCACTAGAGAAGCAGAGGCCAAAAAGATAAATGCCCTGTTCTCCAAAGAACCATCCAAACTGTACTCCCAACTGCAGTGCAACCACACAGTAACAGCTGGGCCACCAGCAGCGGAAATTGAACAGTACTGGAAGAACATATGGGAGAAAGAGAAGACACATAACACCAGTGCAAAGTGGGTGCAGGACCTGAAAGCAGACCGTAGCAATCTCCCAGTACAGGAACCAGTCACCATCACAGTAGCAGACATCCAACAGCAGGTCAAGAACATGAAAAGCTGGACAGCACCTGGCCCGGATATGATCCACACCTACTGGCTAAAGAAACTAACAGCAGTGCATGAACGCCTAGCAGCACAGATGAACCAACTGCTAGCAGCAGGCTCCCACCCAGACTGGCTAACCCAAGGAAGGACAGTGCTGATCATGAAAGACCCTCACAAAGGAACAGCACCATCCAACTACCGGCCAATAACCTGCCTCCCCACAACATGGAAAGTTCTATCAGGCATCCTAGCTGCCAAGCTACAAGACCATATGGGCCAGTACATGAGCACAGCTCAGAAGGGCATTGGGAACAACACCAGAGGCTCAAAACACCAGTTACTCATAGATAGAGCAGTCGCCCGAGACTCAAGGTCTAGGCAGACCAATCTGAGCACAGCCTGGATTGACTATAGGAAAGCCTATGACTCAATGCCGCACACATGGATCTGTGAATGCCTGGCGCTATACAAAGTCAACAGGACACTAAGGACCTTCCTCAAGAACTCAATGGGATTGTGGAAGACAACATTGGAAGTGAACTCAAGACAGCTCGCACAAGTGGCCATCAAGTGTGGCATATACCAGGGTGATGCACTGTCCCCACTGCTGTTCTGCATAGGCTTAAACCCCCCCAGCCAGATAATCACAAGATCTGGATATGGGTACAAGTTCAAGAGTGGAATCACCATCAGCCACCTCCTCTACATGGATGACATCAAGCTGTATGCTAAGAGTGAACGAGACATCGACTCACTGATCCACCTGACACGGATCTACAGCGAGGACATTGGGATGTCATTTGGACTGGAGAAGTGTGGCAGGATGATAGTAAAGAGAGGGAAGGTAGTTAAGACCGATGGAGTGGAAATACCAGTGGGCCACATAGCAGACATAGAGACCAGCTATAAATACCTTGGTGTCCCACAGTCACATGGGAACCATGAGGAGGAGGCAAGGAAGACAGCAACATCCAAGTACCACCAAAGGATAAGACAGGTCCTGAAGAGCCAGCTCAATGGGAAGAACAAGATCCATGCTATCAACATGTATGCCCTGCCAGTCATCAGATACCCTGCCAGTATAGTGAGCTGGCCAAAGGAAGACACGGAGGCTGCTGATGTGAAGACCCGGAAGCTCCTCACAATGTATGGAGGTTTCCACCCCAAGTCCAACACCCAGAGACTGTACACCAGGCGCAAAGAGGGTGGGCGGGGCCTGATGAGTCTCAAAGCCACTGTCCTGGACGAAATCCAAAGTATCCAGGAGTACATCAGTAAGATGGCACCCAAAGATGAGCTGCTGAGAGAATGCCTCAGGCAGCAGCAGACATGGGAGGAAGTTCAAGCAGAGGAAATACCATGGCAAGACAAGCCCCTGCATGGGATGTACCATTGACAGATAGCTGAGGTGGCTGACATTGGGAAATCCTATCAGTGGCTGGAAAGGGCCAGACTAAAAGACAGCACTGAGGCACTGATAATAGCAGTACAAGAACAGGCACTGAGCACCAGATCCATAGAAGCAGGGGTCTACCACACTAGACAGGACCCAAGGTGCAGATTGTGCAAAGAGGCCTCAGAGACAGTCCAACACATAGTGGCAGGGTGTAAGATGCAGGCAGGAACAGCATACACTGAACGGCACAACCAAGTAGCTGGCATTGTGTACAGGAACATCTGCACAGTGTATGGGCTAGACCCCCCCAAGTCCAGATGGGAGATTCCACAGAAGGTTGTGGAGAATAACGGCTAAGATCCTGTGGGACTTCCAGATCCAGACGGACAGGCAGGTACTGGCCAATCAACCAGACATCGTGGTAGTAGACAAAGACCAGAAGACAGCGGTAGTGATAGATGTAGCAGTGCCAAGTGACAGCAACATCAGGAAGAAGGAGCATGAGAAGCTGGAGAAGTACCAGGGCCTGAAGGAGGAAATCGAGAGGATGTGGAAAGTCAAGGCCAAAGTGGTCCCAGTGGTGGTAGGAGCACTCGGGGCCGTGACTCCTAAGCTGGGAGAGTGGCTCCAACAGATCCCAGGAACAACATCCGAGCTCTCTGTGCAGAAGAGTGCAGTGCTAGGAACAGCTAAGATGCTGCACAGAACCCTCAAACTCCCAGGTCTCTGGTAGAGGACCCGAGATTGAGGAAGACACGTACCACCCATAGGGGTGAGAGGGGAATTTATTTAAACCAGAGTAGTAAGGAAGAGACACAAAATCCTAGTGGCAAAAATTATATAATTTAATTTGAGATAATGCTTTAAAATGATGTTTGTTTTGCAAATGAATGCTTTATGTGCTGTGTTTAATTAAAATAAAAAGATGTAGGAAGCATAAAATATATGAAACAGACTTAGATTTTGTATATTTATGAAGTGGAGCAATTTAGCATGAAATGACTTAATCTTGTTTATGAGATGTGCCTGCTATTACTTGTACATGCTGTAGAACACTTTTAAAGCAGAACTTTGTGTGGTTTAGAACACAGCAAATTTAATAAACTTAAGTATGGAAATAAGCCTTTAGAAAAAGGACCTTTTTCTTCTATTCCATAGAAAGTCCATGCAACCATTCACTGAAAGTTGGGGAAAGTGATTAGTTTATTTCCTTATAATTATATTGAAATCCCACCTTACCTCAACCATCTCCGTTTATTCTTTACTGAGTGAGGCAGCACAGTTCTGATGATCACCACTACCTACTATCCTAGCACATCACATCCTAACAGACACCATGTGCTATTCTATCTCACCAGTCTTCTTTCAAACTGTATACAGTGCAGTGTTATAATAGCAAGGAATGTCCTATGAAACCCTTTGGAGTTGGTGATTGGTATCCTGAGTACTTATTTGGTACCTGAGATCAACAGGATCCATGATTTTACACACCTACCATTCTTCTTCAAACTACGAAATGAAGAGGAATCAGAAATCCAGACTCCCTGACTGCTTGTCATGAGAAGATTCTCCCATACATATTGTATGTTCATATTTTCTGTAAGATGCTTTTGAAGACAATCTTCACTGAAAAAGTGAAATATTACAAACAACCCTGGGGAAGGGGACCAGACAGATGTCAGCAGTGTTGCAGCATCATGATGCATCCTCTGTCCCTTTTCTATGTGTGTTGTGACATTACATGCATACCCCAGAGGAATGGAGCTTGTGGCCAGACAGAAGTTTCTGGTTCGCTGGCTGAAGAAGAGCTGATACAAACCTCAGGGACAGAAAAAGAGGGCTCTACGGGGCAGTAGTTCTCTCCACCATGTTTCTCAGATGAAGAGAAGGGGAAAAAAGTTGCTCCTGTGGAAGCACTCTTCCATAGCATGTTCACACAAAGCACCTGATTGGCTCTCCCTGGTTGCTGACTTCTCAGAGAAAATAAGTAAGGGGTTGTTGTTAGGTGCCTCCCCCTCAAACTTCCCTACCAAACTCTATTTGCTATCTTGGTTTGCTCACATAGTGAGTGCTCTGTATGGAAATTGGCTACCTTATATATTCTTTGAAGCAGCCTCAACTAACCAGAAAGCAATGTTCCATTTACACACAATGGGCAACCTGCAGAATTCAGGAAATGAGCAGTAGCAGCAATCAGTACGTGGTCTCTCTCATCACTTGGCTCTTCCTGTCTTTTCTGCTTCTTCCTTTTCCTAAGGCATACTTCCATACCAAAGAGCAGGATGTTTGAATGAATTTCTGCCAGCTGCACACTGTCACTATTCACAAAATCCCACATATGAACAGAATAAATAATCAATTCATTTTTAAAAATCTGAAATTCTCTGGATATAGAGGCACTGTTGTCCTGTAACTAATGTTGCATAAGTATACTTATTGCTATCCATTGGAGATGCGGTGGGATATTTTTGCAACCACGAGAAATAATTAATATGTGGAAACAATGAGAAGTAAACAAAATTAGGAAACTTCTCTATTTCAAAGAATAAGTAGAGAAGAGAATACTGAAATGCAATTCTAGGCACCCTGGGTTGCACATTGAGGATATTAATGGGTAAATGAGTTTAACTTATTAATAGATAGTAAGAAAAGAGACACAGCAGAACGATACACATTTTTTTCCCCTGCACATTATACAATCCATCACAATGATTTCTTTTTTATTTGGGAAGTACGAGAAGTTTTCATTTCAGCTTGTGCACTTGTACCAACAAGTAATGTTAGCACATTACTGCTGCTCATTGGCCTTGAAAGAAGTAAAACACAATTCACAGGACAAGCTGATGGAGAATTCTAATGAGTGAATGTCTGACTTCTCCATAATTCATACAGTGCTAAGGAAGATACTGCACTGTCATAAATTTAAATGATACATGTAGCACGTTGAAAGGTTCAGTACAAAATTCTTAAGTGATGCTACTTCAGCTGCTGACATGCTGAATGGATAGTAAGTTCCATTCTATGGTACTGTTATATCACAATAGGTGAATTAAGCTGTGTACCACTTGTGTTCAATTATGAGCTTATAATTATGCTGACACCTGAGCAGTGCTAATTTATGCTATTTTATTCCTAATGTACATACAAGGCAGAACTCTCTCAGATGTATCTGAATGAAGTGATTATGGATGTGGGGTGGATCTGTTGAATTCTTCCCTGACCAGTTACTATAATAGGTGGAACTTTAAGAATGCCCTCTTCCTTGTCGAATTGCTTCAGGCATACATTTCTCAGGAAACCTGTTAACAAGTCATTGGTGAACTGCACCTGCTAAACAACTGCCTGATGCTTTCTTCCTACTCCAAATTGACCTGAAACTCTAAAACAACATGTGGGTGCATGGATACTAATTTGTAAAGCCATCATAGCATGTGAGGCTGAATGAGGTCACCATTATCATAACGTAAAGCATATGGGATAATATAATAAACCAATTGTGAAGAGGTGGGATTCATTATCGCATGGGAATATTATGAAAATTATTATTTGCATGACTGTCCTTGCTGTGATGGAATGGAATTATGAAGGCCAGACTCAGGGAGGGAAGCATCCTCTTTCGTCTCCTGAAGAGCGGGGAAGAGATAAGAGGATGAGGCTGGCACCTCCCTGAGGAATTCACGCTGTGTTGACTGGCTGACCCTGGGAACTAGTTTCAGTCTGGGAAGATTCTTGCTAGAGCTTGTAGCTAATAAACATTGCTGAACTGAATCTGCATGGTCTCCTGGAGTTCCTTGGGCTAGGCCTGACACTTGCTGTAAGTTTGAATCCTGAGGATGCTGAATAGAAAAAAACAAAATAAAACAAAACAAAAACGCTTATCATCAGTTACAATTCAATTTCAGGTTAGTACTCTGGTGAGTCTTTGTTCAGAAAAAGTGCACAAAAAATTGCATAAAGTACAGAAAGTTAATGTTATATTTTATCACAATGAAAAGCATCATTCAGAAGGTATGTCCCTCAACACATACCTTCATGTAAAGCCTATACATTTATTTCCTTCCATACAAGATATATAGAATCAGTAAACAAAATTAGAATCCAGTATATTTTAACTGACTGGATAATGACCCTACTCTGATCATGTACCCAATTTTAAATGGAACTCATCTGATTTAAATATAATAATTAGCTGTTTCCAAACCATTCATATGATGGTAGAAAATAATAAAAACATATTGGCTGCTGCAGAAGCCAAAGCATTGTTCATGTTCCATCAGGGTGTGTGAACATCTCTGGTTTTTCATTGTGCTTGGGACGAAAGAAATGGGAAGGATGTCTAATGCTTAGAAACTACTGTATATAACAAACGGTTCATGTTCAGTGAACATTTGGTTCACTGGATTATAGAATACTAGTATTCTAATACTAATAGAAGACTCAGAGTCAATATCTTGTTTTAAAAGTCAAGACTTCCCACTCATTTGGTCTCCTTGAAGTTCTTGAACCAGGCAGTTCATAACTCCATGAGCCACACAGAGAAAACAGGCTCATCTCGGGAAAGGCAACTGCATAGTAAATCAGAGCTCCAGATGAGTGATTGCAGCACTATCAAATTTAATTCATAAGTAAGTGGAAAAAATTGCCAAGGAAGTCCAAGACATTAACATTTAACTTCAAGAAACAAAACAAAAAAATAAACAATGCCTAAAAAATGTGAGACTGGTAAAATGGAACATGAAAAGGGAAATCTAAATCATGTGTGAGTGTTGGGGGTGGTGTGTGTGATTCAGAGCTACAAAAGAAACAAAGCTAGGATGTATACCATCAATTCTAGGAGTAAGCAAGCTGCATCAAAATATTTGCAAAAAAGAGATTAGTGGGGAAATTTTCAGAAAATTGAAAGAGAATATGAATGCAAAAGAATGTAATCTTATACAACATAAAAGTAAAATGACAGTAAAGCATACCAAAAAAGGATGTTGAAAATAATATTACTGAGAGCTCAAAGATCATGAATCAATCATTATCAGAACATCAGAAGGAGGAAATCAGTTAGAGCGTGGCTAAATCATTGGATGATAATGAAGTTACTCTTACTTGGATAAAACAGTTGCAGAAAAGCTAAATTAATTCTTTGTGTCTGATTTTATTACAGAATATATAGGACAAGAATTTGAGGCTGAAATATTATTTTCAGGAAGGGAGTCTGAGGAACTAAGGTAAGTAATGGGGACACTTAGGCAGACCTAAGTGGCAAGTTAGAAAAAAAAGTGAAATCCAGGTAGCACCTGAATATGAAATGGCTGATCTTCTAACAAAAATATCTAACATGTCCCTCTGTGCCATAAGCCTGAAGGGTTGCCAAAAATTTCCAATATTTTAAAAGCAATGTACAGATTATAGATAATTAACTTAATCTATATTGTGAACAAATTGGTGGAAACGTTAGTTAACATGATCAAGTATACACAGTACTGTGCAAAAGTTTTAGGCAGGTGTGAAAAAATGCTGTAAAGTAAGAATGCTTTCAGAAATATATATTGTAATTGTTTATGTTTATCAATTAAAGTTGCTGAGGTTGAGGAACATAATGAGGTTACATAATGAGGAACATAATGAGGTTAAGGTCATATAAACCAAAGAAGTCAGACACTGAGGATGATCATTCTACTGTGAATCTTTTTAGATCCTTACTGGGATCCTAGCTCTGAGAATGGCAATATCTGCTGTAAAGAAGGCACATTCCATGCTGGTTAAAAACGAAGACAATTAAGGAAAACAAGTGCTAATCTCTTAATGGTTATGTTCAAATTTATGATGGGATGTGTATGAACACTGCATCTTAAAACCAATATTCCAGAGCGGGGCAAGGTGAAGAATAGACAATCAAAATGATGAAGAGGGCTGGGCAACTCCTACAAGGAAAGATTTTAGCTTGAAAAAATGGTGAATGAATGGGGAGATGATATAAAATTTACAAAAAGAGAAGAAAATAGGGAAGTTTTATTCCCTTTTATTCCCCTTGTCTTCATATTATTAGAACTGAGGAAAATCTAGGGAAGATGAATAGTGGAGATTTCAGACATAAAAAAGGAAGCAGTTCTTCAATCAGCAGATATTTAATTTGAAGAAGTGACTATAAGGAGATGCAGTGATGGTTATTCACATTGACATTATTTTTTTAAAACAATGGGGAAAAAAACACCACCACCACCATGAAGTTATGGCTTTCTGTAGGAGTGTTTGGATAACTATAGTTCAGCCATGAATGTGCTTGGGGCTTTATCTTTTCCCCCACCCCAGAATGTCCCCCCATCCCAACAGTGTGCCTGCAAACATCCATATATATTTTATTTTTATGTTGCTGCGTCACCTGGATATAATACAATGGCTTCTTCCAGTTGAAACAAACCAATGAAGGAAACTTAAAATAAATCACGAACTCTTGCTAAACCAGCCATATGTGCTCAATGTGTCCAGTATATTTTTCTTAGGTAGAATATACCTAAATGCTACTTACTAATGAACATGAAACTTTGGGTCTTGACTTTGTGGACTTCCCATTACTGGGAGCTGTGGGAACAAATTGCTGAACTGAATATCTAACTGTATTCGCAAAACATGTGTATGTGTGAACACTGTACACATGCACCTAGTCATGAATAATCAGTTGGTAAATTTGTTTTCTTTTTTTAAAATTCTGTTTGTTTTTCATTCTGGTTCTGCATTCCAAACCAATCTGAAGTGCAAGGCACAACAGAAATGTAGAAAGTCCAAAATGGAAATGGTACAATTTCAGTTCCAATCTAATTACAATATATTGTTTCAAGGTTTCATTAACATGTTTTTCATTTGCCACCCCAAAGAACGATGACCAGAAATCATATTCCTTTATTTACTTGGCTTTGCAGGAGGTACAGATGGCAAACAAATCAAGGGAATTACTAAGTGAGACCACTTTTTTTAAAATAGAAAACATTTTTTTTTAATTAACACTCCACATTGAAGGAATAGACAATTCACCAACTTATTAAGATTCATCTGATAGGTTAAGAGACAGACACTGCTAAACACTGGGGATTATTGATGATGAACAATCTGCCTATTAATCAGATGGAAGGATGTATCAGACATTGAATTTTCTGTTTCCTTTAGAGCCACCTGACCAGAATTTCTGAATAATTTAAAGAACTGTCAATAATAACTTTCCCAGAGTTCTGAAAACAGACTGAAAGGAAGAAAGGAAGGAAGAATTTGTCAAGGAAGAATTTCATCACATTTAAAGGAGAAGAAGGAGGAGGAGGAAAAGATAACAACAACAACAACAACAACAATCATCATCATCATCATCATCACCACCACCACCACCATCAAATTGCATGCATTGGTTCATCTGATCTAGATTCAAATGAAAGAGACATCACTAAAGATCTGTCTTCCTTATCTTTGGGATGGTCACTCTTTCTACAAAGCTAAAGGATGACTTCAATTTAAAACGAAATCGGGGGATCCAGAAAGATCCTATGACGAACTTTTGAGATGAGATCAAAAGTCAGCATCCTGTTTTCTCCCAAAGCCTATGAAAACCTTGCAAGCAGAGATGTGACAGCACTAGCCTTCAATGACTGTTCAGTTTGTAGATTTCATTTATAGTATTCTGATTCCCCACATCCCCAGGTACTACCTGATATTATTTCAAAAGATTGTTCTGGTTTTTGCAGTTGTATCATGATTGAGCCTCCAATTTGAAAATCCACAGGAATATGTGTAGTATTGGAAGATGAATAGTGTTCATGGCTTCCATTATTTTCTACAACTTTTTAACCAAAGGAAGTTTTCCCTTCTCTTTGCACAGTGTCTAAGCTTGAATAATTTTTATCTCATAAGAATGTATCTGGAGCCTCTAGATAAAAAGTATCACATTGTTTTGTGGGGTGTGGGTGGAGGTGGAGGTAGAGAGGTCTAGATGTTTGTCTGAAAAGCTGGTTTTGCATTCAAATCTATGAAAAGTAGCTACTAACTGTTACACACATATACACACTCTATATTATTTGACTCTTAGAAGAGCTGTGGAAAAAAAACCATCCTGGTCAGACTGCAAGGAGTGGTGATCCTCCTAAATGATCTTTCTTGATCTTAGCAGACTTTAATTTTGGCTTTCAGGAATTGACAGCATTGAAAGTACCCAGTTCAGGACATAAAATATCTCCTGAATTTTGTACAAGGTGTGTTACAGATCTCTCTCCCATTTCCAGTCTTTCTTGCCTGATAGTTTTGAAAACTAGTTTGGAAAGCAGATTGGAAGGTTTGACATGATAAAAAAGATAAAGTTTCTGAAAAATTATTGGGGTCAGTTTTTGAATAAATTTGAAAATGCTTCGCAAGCAGCCTTAGATGGTTGCAGAAATGTTGGTGAAACAAAATGTCTTCAAAAGAAAGTCCAACATTTGATCAGACTGCTTTAAAATCTGTAGAAGTGCTTTGACACCAACTTACTTAGGGCATACTAAAGGGGCTTGGGCATACTAAAAAAAATGCTGTTGGTTTCTAGATCTAAAGAAAACTGCAAAGAGATTTGCTTCTTCTCCCCAAAAACCTTTCTTTGTTTCATATGAGGTACATTTACTAACAACATTAATTGGTTATCTTATTTAATAGCAAATTTTTCACTCATCAACCATGTTCTTTCCTAAGCTGTTGTTCCCCTCAATTAGTGGCTTCCTAGTCTAGATTGAAGGAAGTCTTAGGGTGATTTTGTCTCTAGTTTTCTGATGTAAGGAGAAGAAAGTAGTGCAACATTCAAGGGAGCCACAAGAGACTGGGCCTAAGTATATGCCATAGTCAATGTTGATGGGGCTTCTGGCCAAGGTTATATAAAACAGCTCTGCCTGTGCCGTTTGTAATAGTGCTACATTCCACATCTTCCTCTAGAATACTGCAAAAATGAGAGTACATGACCTTTACAAGAAGGTATGATTTGTTATTAGGCTTAGGTGGAACAATACCTATATTGTGCTTAGAAAACTGAAATAGACTTTTTTAAATAGTTAGTGTGCTTTGTGGAGACACCGATGTACAGAATTTCTTTTCATTGAAAGTTTTGAATAGCTTTCTTACAAGCTCTGCTCATTGTACTGCAAAATCTGGCATTTTTGAGTATGCCTTACCTACAGAAGGTTCTAAGAAAATAGAATGGAAACCTTGGAGCTCAGTTGGATGTTAGTTGCTGGAAGATGTTCATACAAACCCTTCAAAGTATAATGGAAGTTCTTGACCTTGTTGAACAGCTACACTCCATCACAGACTAACCATCAAAACATTTTCATCAGTTTTGAAAGTTTCTTCATAATGCAGTTAGGGAAAGTCAGCTAAACATCTAAGCACGGACAGAAGCTGGCTTACACTAAGTCCTTTTTATCCCAAAATTGTTTGCCCTGCCTAGAAGGCTGTAGATGCCCATGGGGTTAAAGTGAGGTACTTCTTTCCTTGTTGCTTTAAATGGAGACATTAACCATGATGTGCAATTTTCCACATCACTGCCATATTCAGACCTGATATCGCCAAGGAAAGAAATTCAGCATCAATTGGTGTAAACAGGATATTATGGCAAATCACGCACTCTGTGACAATCTCATACCTCTTTTCACTATGCATTTTTGTTTTGGCAAGACATTTTTCTATTTTCCATGTTTAGCACAAAAAAACCGTACAGTGACAGTATGGACACCAAGCACCTCCAAATCTATATCTGTGGAGGAATTGTTTAAGTCAGCCAAACTTTTCAAGAATTGGTTTTGATTTTAATCCCTCCCTCCCCATTTTCTTCCTGCAAAAATGTTATGATTTCTGCAGGTGGAACATCATACTAGTATTTAGGTATACCTAGTGTATTAATTGTCTTGCATTGAAGACACTCTGGTCCTCTTTACGGTAAGTGACCAGGAGTTCCACCTGCAGTTTTCTGAGGGCTACAGTTTCTGCAGCAACTTGAGACTGATGTGATGTGAACTGAGGCTGCTTCCTAAGCGTCTCGTGAAGAGATGCTGGTGGAAAAAGCCTCCTGACGCTGCTCACCGGCTCCATTTCCTGAATATTGGGTTGTGATGTAGTGTGTGACACAATGTGGCCTTACTTCCAAGTGTGATCAGCAGAAAGTGTGAGAGAGAGATTCTTGCAGGCCTTTTTTTAAAGTTAAAAATGCAAGAAGAAAAAAGAAAGTCACCTTGAAACTGTACGGTCTGTGATTAGCCATTCTTGATATTTCAGAGGTATTTTTTATACCACCTACAATCTTGATAGGTGGAGATTTTCTGCCTTCTACTCATCTGAGCAATGCTTGGAAAATAACATTTAGGTTCCGTTTTAATTACAGAAGTGAAAGAAAGTTCAATCCTGACTACCCACTCAAGAAGGAAGAGAGAGGGAAACAGGAAAGAATGCTAGCAGGCATATTGGAGTCTAGGGAAAAAAAATCAGAACAGACATTCAGATGATCTAAAATACCTATTTTTTAACCCTTGGCATCCCAGCTCTTCATGGGAATGACTTTGACTCACTTCCTGTGCCAATATTTGTTATAATTCCCAATCCCAGCTTTACGGATGGTTATATTCATAAGAATATGTGTCCAGTTCTGGTTGCCACAATACAAAAAGGATACTGGGAAACTGGAAAGAATGAAAAGAAGAGTGACCATTATGGTAAGAGGTTTGGAGGCTAAATCCCATGAAGAACAATTAAAGGAACTTGGAATGCTTAGTCTAAAGAAGAGAAGGCTAAGGGGGAATACAATGGCAGTCTTCTGACACATGAAGGGATGTCACAGGGAAGAAGGTATGGATTTATTCTCCAGAGCAACTGAGGGTAAGACAATGAATGGAAGCTCTACAGAGGGAAATCCAACCTTGAAGTAAGGAGGGATTTCCTGACTATGAGAGCTGTCAGGCAGTGGAACAACCTGCCTGTTGTAGTTGTGGGTGCTCCATCACTGGAGGTTTCTAAGAAAAAATTGCACAGCCATTTGCCTGGGGTGGTATGGAGAGTCCTGTCCTGGATGGGGGGTTAGGCTAGATAACCTCCGAGGCCACTTCCAACCCTGCAATTCTATGATTGTATAAGAAAGATGCTGAGAAAAATGTAAAGAGGGTGTGGACTTATTCTCTTTAGTGCCTGAGTGAATGACAAGAACGAATTGGTGGAAACTTTACAGACAGAGATCTATGAAGCAAGGGACAGCTTGCCTCCTACAGGCATGGGTGCTCCATCACTGGAAGTTTTCAAACAATGTGGGGCCGCCATTTCTCTGGGATGGCTCGAGGAGTTAAAGGGTTACCTTAGAAGACTGCCAAGATCCTATGATTCTATAGTGAAGGATCCAGGATGGTTCACAAATCTCACTGGGAAACTCTTGAGGTAATTGGGCTTTGAATATGCACTTCTGGATAGTATTTTATTTTATAATATTTCATTTATGTTTGATTCATATAGTTACAACAGAATAAGCTCTACTGCACTCCCTGTGTGTTCACATGAAACAAATGAGCCAGACCAGAAAAACTTCCTTATTGGGCAGCCCATGATCATATAAACAGGGCCTATGTTTTCTGTTTTGTGGTAACGATTCCTTCCTCACTGACCACAGGAAGTTTTGGGTATCCCATGAGCACTTGTGTTAGGGGAGGACTGAGGCAAGGCTTCATGACATCACCAGCCCTTTGCCTATTAGTTAGGCAGGTGGCAGGAAGCATGAAAGGGAACACTTCTACAGAAATTGCTCCATCAGTCACAAATACTTAAACTTTGCCGTTCTACTGTGTTTGGAACCCTCACAGATGCTTACCACTGTTAAAAAAAATGTAAACGTACAAATAAGCACCAATTAACAAATGGAAAAGCAGAGAAAAATCAGCCAGTTTTAAGCCTGTAGAATTTTGTGGCTCTCATCACGTTTCTGAATGTTAAAACATCTTGTCTCACTGGAATGCATTAGGTGACCAAATGTGGGTTTAGCCACCTGTCTGATTTGCAGGACCAGTAATTCTAACAATGGGAAATCATAATCTGGGCTAGTTAACAATTTGGAACAATTTGTATTTATTGCTTCTGGATCCTGATCAGCATTATTTTCATGTTGGAAACAATGTTGCTGATTTGTTTTCACAAGAAGAGAGATATTAAGAAGTTATAGAAGACTCTTGCAAATAATGCATGTGAAAATATATGTACAATATTGTGGTATAGAACAGGTTATGACATTTATTATTTCTCCTAATCTGAACCATGCCATTTTGAAGTTATTTAGATTTATCTTGTTAATTCTGATTTCTTGTAAGGTACTGAGAATAAAAACAAGGAAATAAGGGAGCTATGAAGATATATTGTCTAACCATTTCAGAATGGTTCCATGAAGGATTTTAAAGTCACCTTCTTTCAAAGAGGCTGCAAAGCAAGAACAAAGTTACAAAATGTTCTTTAGAGTATTCTTATAAATCATAGTTGTATAAGTTGCCTTCAAAAGCAAGACAAATGTCACTAGACAGATTTATGACTTTTGCATTGTGACCTATGCGTTTGCAATACTTGCTGATGCTCCCTTTTTCTACAATTTTCTGGTGGGAGAAATACTATTTTATACATGAGATTCCATTCAGAATGCACACATCATCTTTTACTGCGTGGATATAGATGTCAGTGCTGTGAGAGGGAACATAACCTTAATCAGTGTGCTTTCTTATAAACATTCTTGAGATAGTCTGCTCCACAGGCAAATTTTTTTTCCTCTAGGAACATCTGAATCTGATTCAGAGGTAAAGGGTTTTAAAATGTGGTTTTGATGTTACACTAAATTTGTATACAATCAGTCACTGCACAGTGTACATGTGTCTGTTTGCTAATAGATGAATGAGTGATTCTCACTGTTCAGATTAGTTTTGGCTGGTTCATTTGTTCACTCATTCAGTTCATTGAATGATCCCTCTTGATGTATCATGATGAGGTGGACAATAAGGATGCAGGAAATGCCACATTTCAAAATGCTAAAGATCAACTACATTTTCTGGAAAGGTAAACTCCAATATTGTGTCCTGGCACCTCTACAATGTACAAGTGAGCCAAAAGAAACTTGGTAGTAACATGGGTAGCCTTTCAATGATTGAGGCCCAAATCATGCAATACAAACCTAGGCCCTTCCACGTGGAGTCTTTTCACTGCTGCAAGATCAACTCCAGATCTCCATGATTTCATGAAGCTGTGGTGTATCTAAAATTGCAATTTAGTCTTCCTTTTTGGAACAATTAAGTCCTGTAGAGCTGGGAGGGAAGCTCTTTCCTTATTAGTGGGAACTCTTACCTTAATCTCTTTCCTGGATTCAAGCCTCACTTCCTGAGGAGGGCCAATCACTGTAACACCTTGTCGAAATGCCATTATTTCACAGGCCACAGAGGGTAGAGCCTTGGTGGTTTTGCAGTTATCCTGCAAAGCAACTGCTTAGATTATTTAATCACTGGACAGAAACATATCACATGAACTAAAAAAGGGGATTGAGTGGTGCACTGAATGAATCACATTCTTTGCCTCATCTATTGATCATCTGGAGACCCTACTGATGGGCTCAAAGTGTTCTCAGCATTTCAAGGTTGATGGCAGCAAAGACAATCATAGGTCAGTTTCAAATTGTGGGTGAGTTTTGAGGAAATGGGAGTGGATTTGTCTACTGTCTCATTCTAGAGCTTGAATGTGCTTAGATTCATTTGTCGTACATCTCCTTTCATAATCTGCTCATAATTTGATCAATATTCATTGTTTTCTTAAGGTATATTTAAAATAAACAACAATATGGTACCATGTAATATTTTCTTATTCTGAAAAATCAAGATTTCCTCCATTTACTTCTAAGTAAATGAACTGAGCCTGGTGGATATTTTGCAAATATGTACTGATCTAAGAGAGAACTATCTTGAAAGCAACATTGCAAGGCATTTTGTGAATGGCAGTATTATAAAATAAGGTTGATATTGTGACTGCTAATTATTTGGCTGTTCTTCAGAGAACTACTGCTCTTGAAGGAAATGTCAACTAATATGAATATGCAAACATCACACCCACCTACACATATGCTGTTGTTCAGTTATTCTTGGCAATGCCAGTGCTGTCAACCTCAAGTCTTCAAAAATGTGAGTTAAATTTTTATGGTAAACTTTAATCCATAAATATTTGTGATATTTGTTATTATCTTTCTTCCTATGGCTGGAAAATAATTAGGCTGATGTGAGCAGTTTAGTTTTGCCTTCATAAAGAACTTTGTATCACCCAGGTGATGTCATTCTCTTTGTTGGGGCAAAGGGGCAGCTTGCTTTGCCTTGACAGAGCACTTGGCATTGCCTTGAAACCTTTCCATTCCTTCCCACCTCCTCCCCCTACAAAAAAGGATACTGGGTTTAGTTCAGGTTTTTTTTTTAAGGTGATGGAGGATTCTAACAGAGGGTTGCAGAGGCTATCATTGATTAATTGCCTTCTCTTGCTATCCCACTGTTTGAAAAAGCCAGAAAAGTGTTCATAAGCCTGTTCTGGCTTTTCCAAGTGCTGGTTGGGATTGAAGATGGACTACAACATGGAGCAAAAGGAAGCAACATGGCAGTTTCTTTTCACTTTTAAAGTGAGGGGGCCATGCAGTTTTGAAACAGTGCTTTGCATGAAACTTCATTGGAATAATACACCTCCTTCAAGACTTGCACAAAAATAATATAATACTGTATCCAGTTGGGAGTGGAAGCACAGATCACTCACAAACAGCAATCACATACACCTATCTTCCCACCACCAATCTCATCGTTCAAAGTGTCAGTCTGATTAAAGGAGAAATCTGTCAGTCTCTGAATTCAATACTCCTTCTCCACTCTTTCGTCCCTGATCATCAGCTACACATAAAAAGTTGCACCAAAAAGAATGACTTTTATATTTTAAAATCACCCTTGTAGTGCAGAGTGCTACCCCTTTCCAGTATGCAGATCTCTTGAACTATATAGGATAGATAGAGACACAGATCCTGTGTCAGCTGAGTTCAAATCTGTTATGAATCACTCCTTTCAACATTGGACTTGAGCTTTATATCCATCAGGAGTATAGCTGTATTGCTCAGTTATAGGCAAACACCAAGTCCCTTCTAAGTCACTGAGAAACACAGCTGTTATGACTCCAGTCTGCACAGCAAATCAAAATGTAATAATAAACTCCAGGTATATTCCTCTGTAAATCCTCTGTAATGAATGGCAACTTAATACTTTGGTGATGGCATCACTAATATACCACAAACCATTATGCAGGAAAGGCTAACATGTGGCTCTCCAGATGCTGTATAGATCCCATTCATTCTCTGGTGCAGGATCAATAGGCAGAGATCACAGGAGTTGCAATCCTACTACATATTCTCCATGCCTGCATTTGAGCAAAGTGATAATCTATCTTGCCAAAGGATTGCATGCTGAAACAACGAGAGCAAGAAGACATAAAGTACTGCTCTTTTATTGCATTGTAGGTATTTAAGGAGTATTCAGCTTTGATTAATAACACTGTATTTAGTCATGCCATCATCACAGTAGCATTACAGCTGATAGGGACTTTGACATTTACTAGTGTTAATCCTACTGTGTTTTATAGTATGCTTATCACTGTATTTTGTAAACCAGCCAGAGCTGTAGCAGATTAGGGTAGCCTATAAATTTAATATAGATACATACATACATACATAATACCAAAGCCAGGATTTTACTAAATTTTATACATACTTAAAAAGTTCCTTTTAAGTTTATCAGGATTTCGCACTCACTAAGAGTATGAGTAGAACTACACTCTGTCATATAGTTGATTAAATGACTGATTTATAATACAATCGTATGAGCAGTTGATGGAGACTATAATGACAAAGTCACCTGAAGTGCTTTTCTAGTCCCATCCAGATCAACCATCCATTGTGCTGGGCACTACATACTGTTAAGAATTTAAGTGACTTCCCCATACATAACAGATATTATCATGACCATTAACAATGAGCATAAGATTTATTCCACACTTATTGGTACATTATGTAACGAGTTGCAGCTGTTCCATTCAGTTCCCTATATCCCACAGGACCAGTTCTGACCTATTTGGGACTTGTCAGTCATAGGTAGCCCGATGTTATTTAATGGGGTTCCCACTGAATGTTGATAACCAGAAGTTATTCTATGGGTTCACTCTACTGGGAATTAAACTCATGGGTCTTTGCACTTTAAATAACTATATACAATTAATTAGCTTTCAGAGGAATCAAGGAATCCCTTCTGGTAGAGGTTTGAACCTCATAGAATAACATCTGGCTACCTATGTCTGACAAGTCCCAAATAGGATGAATCCAGTCATGTTGCTGCCTACAGGTGGCCAGTGTGACTTAAAACACCACACAGGATTTACTGTGTAAAAATGGAGAATTTCTCTCTTCCTCCAAGAGTGGGATAGGACATCCCCATGACATAATGCAACATCTGTATCTCTCTGGTCTGAGAGCTTAGAGGAAGGCAGACTGTATATGCTATTCTGACAGGTCATATCCTACCAGAAAAATTGTAAACACTATCATAAGGGCCATCATGAGTAGTGAATGAACTGTCTGATATTCTCATTCTTGTTTTGATTAATATTTTGTTTACTGCTACATCATCAATGCAGAAAGCCCAATAAATAAATCTGGGCTGACTCCAGATTTAATCGTGGGTAACATAAGAGACCTGGCATTCTCCCCACCTTTTTTTCTTCCACCTTCTCTCCTTCCTTGGTGGCTGCACAGCTGGTCTTTACTCTCTGGCTGGCCAGGCTCTATGCACATCATTCTCACAGAGTTCACAAAGTAGTACACAGATAAATTGAGATTGCTTTGAGGATTCCTTAAAATCTATAAATATAGCCAAGCATTGAAGCCACTTTAGGAGTCATGCAAATTGGGTACAATGTAGTACTGTGTCATACTTATGTCTCGGTTGGTGAAAATACTTGGCTGACATTGTTAGCAGGCTGGATTAGTACCTGGATGTCAGATCACCAGTGAATTGCAGGGCTGTCATCTAGAGTGGGAAGTTGAAAAAGCATCACTGAAGAATATCCTTCCATATTGTGCCAAAAACCTTGCATGGACTGTCACTGGAGTCACCAGGCATCAAGTTCGGCTTGAAGGTGATGCATTTTACTATTAGTATGTTAATTAAAATAATGACTTCTTTGAACCAAAAATGCTCACTGGATTAGTCATTTTTTCTCAGCCCAATCTAACTCACAGGATTGTTGCTGTAGGCTAAAATTAATGGAAACATGCCTATACTGCCTCATGCTCCCAGAGACAAGTCAGATATAAATGCAATATATAGAAACATAAATAAATACAGATTAATAATAAGTTACTGCTTCAGATGGGGCAGGTGGGCAGTGAATGGGGCTTGGCCTTAATTTGCCACCCATCTCAATCTGCCACCCAAAATGTTTCTTTCATTCTGCCTAATGATAGGGCCAACCTGAGATTTAAGCAAACTGAGAATGCATTTAGTGAAATCATTTGGGCTCCGTGTTATTCCTTACTAACTTAAATCCCATTGATTTAAATGAATTTTCCAAAGGCCTCTTTTACATGCCAAGGGTGTTCCCACAGGGCTCACATGGGGCTTTGGAGCTGAATGTACTAACTACAGGTTTTGCTGCTATTTCAGAGAAAATGCTGCAAAGCCAACATTTTGTCTGGAAGTGTGAGGTGGGCAGTTTTCCATTGGTGGCAGCTTTTCCTTGTCCCACCTCTTGGGATTCCCTTGTTCTTCCTGCAGGCAAGATACTGTGGCACCTTGCCACCAACCCCTCATCTTCCCCAGCTGTTACAAGGGAAAGGAAGAAGTACTCAAGAAATACACTGGAGACTAGCACTTGGCAGAGCAACCATGAAGGCTCTGGAAAAGAAATTTAGATGCTGTGATGTGTCTACACCTACACCTACAAAGATCAGAATCATGCAAGCAATGGTATTCCCTGTGACACTCTATGGAAGCTAAAGTTGGACTTTGAAGAAGCAGGATAGAAAAAGTATTGACACTTTTGAACTTTGGTGTTGGGGAAGACTCCTGAGAGTACCATGGACAGCCAAGAAAACAAACAAATGGACCATAGAACAAATCAGCCCAGAATTCTTATTCAAGACACAAACGACCAGGCTCAAATTATCATACTTTGGATACATTATGCAAAGTCCTAGCTTTCTAAAGACAGCTCTAACGTTGGGAAAGGTGAAAGGAAAGAGAAGACGAGGACAGCCGACAGCAAGGCAGATAGACTCAGTTACAGTGGTGATGGGTACATTGTTGGAAGACCTGAAGTACAAGAGTAGGGACAGAACATCATGGAAAAAAATCTATGTGGTTGCTAAGAGTTGACAACTTGATGGCACATAATGAATGAATCAATCAATCAATCAATCAATCAATCATAAAAGGGTGTTTTGGGGCTTACAAACCAGGGAGGGGAGCTATAGAGAAGGCCCAACCCCAAGTGGCTCAAAGATCAGTCCCAGAAAACATGGATGAACTTTCTATGATCATATAGAAAGTGGCATACTCTCATGAAACTTGGACCTAAGCCAGGTAAGTCTTTAAATGTAATATCCCAGTACTTTGTACTTTGCCTAGGAACGTGGTGGCAGCTAACACAAACCT
Organism: Liasis olivaceus; assembly: GCA_030867105.1. Taxonomy (NCBI): domain Eukaryota; kingdom Metazoa; phylum Chordata; class Lepidosauria; order Squamata; family Pythonidae; genus Liasis; species Liasis olivaceus. The sequence goes on along the minus strand of CM061349.1, from coordinate 133,095,583 downwards.
TTTAACCCAAGGCTAAAACAATCTCTTAAGTTTTTCCAGAGACTAGCCCAGCTGAGTTTTATATCACTTGAAGTTTCTGAATTAGGCAAAAAGGTTAGTAGAACTTGTGCCAGTAGTCAAGCCTGGAGGTTACCAGCATGTGCAGCACTGGCTTAAGGGTGCATGCACCAAATAAACTGCAGGAATACAAAACAGTCTAATTTGAACTGGTATAAAGTGATTATAGCTTAATTCCTCTATACCTTCTAAAAGATCAGCAACTACCTGTGTTCAGTCTTATTCAAAGCCACTATTCTATCTAGGAGAGATTGGTTGCAATCATGTAGAAAGAGGATTCTTTCCAAACGTAGTTTCTTTCAGATGCATTTCACAAATTTCACATTTTCCCCAGCTGAACCTTCCCCAGCTGGGAAGGCATCAGGTTGGAGTAGGTTGCAGTTTCTCAGCTTGTATCTACTTGGAAACACAAAGAAAGTCAAAAAGATAACTGGGGCCTTCTGCTAGACAATTTTTATGGCCTAGTATCTCCCTTCATTGGTAAAGTAACAGCTGTAGGCTTCTTTCCTGCCATTCCCAAAGCAATGAAGTATAGAAATTGTTCAAAAGCCATCCAACATTAGATTTTTTAATGATGGTTCATGTTGGTAAGTATTGACCATGGGGATGCTTTCTTGATCTTTATGGAGAATGTCTTCAATCAGAATGTCAGGTAGTCATTCCTTAGCAGATGTGGCATAGTCAAATGGGTATCATATTTAATACCTAACGCTATGGCCCATCTAACAACAAGTATCTTTAAAAAATGATTTAGCTTTAGCTTCTCAATCATATCTACATATTTGGTGTTTTTTTCCTATTAAATTGTATATTTTTTAGCTTACATTGCACTGAGATCCTGTTAGGATAAAGGTATGGCATATACAGTAAATATAATCACCACCATTTTTAGAGACTACCTGAACAGTTGGACAACTGTTTTTTTAAGAGCTGCCAGCTATCGGACAAAAACTAACTGGTAGCATGGTTGTAGAATAAGCATGGAACCAATCAAACCATTGCACTTTGAGTCATGACATCTTCAAAATATTGTTTGCACATGTCAACCATGCAAAAAGATTATTTGAACATAAAATGAGCAAATGAGAACATAAAATGTGAAACCTAGATTTGTCCTTATTTTTAAAAAATCATGTGATATTGACAAGACTTGTGCCATTTTCCCATTCAGGACCAATGGTAAAATGACAGGACCAAGGGTAAAATTGTGGTGTTTTCTTTTTAATTTTTCCAATCCAGAGGGATAAAGAAGCAGGGGAATCCACTAGTTAGGCACTCTGATTACTAGTTATATCCTTTCTCTATAGAGGTCAAAGTAGTAAAGCTGTTCTTTAAAATAATTATAAAAATAAATATATTAATCTATTAATTCAGCCAACACCAACCATTTTGAAATCCATTCATTTAAATGGTATTATCAGAATCCCATTATTTAAGCTGTCACCACCTGAAACCAATGGATCCTTAACTCTTTTTTGATCATATTCAACTTTTGTAGAATGAACAAACAAAAACTTTGGATATATCTATCTATAGAAAAATTGGATAGAGAAAGATGGAAGAACATTGTGTCTATATTGGTACCCGCTGCAAGTGCTTGCTTCTGCTTTGATCTTTCTGTCTTCTCTCTTTCTCTGTATTTATGTGAAGGTATGAATGAAAGGCTTGTTCTAGTATATTTCAACTTATACAGCATGCAGAAAGTACCAGAATGAAGACTTCTAAGAAGATTGAATATGTGATGGTTCTCAGAACAAGAGATGATAAGGCAGTGCCACACAAGTGAAAAAGTACCAACTGTGAGAAAAGTACAAAGATCCAGCCTTCCCAGAAGTCCCTGATTCTTCCTTGGTAGGACAGCTAACAATAAGGAAACCTCTGGGGGAAGGGCTGGGGAAACATGCCCTGTGATTAAAAATAAAACTAGGGATCCTATTACCAACCTGCAACATACAAGGGTCATCAGTGGTTTTACAAAAGCTGAAAGAGACAAGACTTTAGGAAACTTTAGGGCTGATGACTAACCCACTTAAAGGATCAAGGTGCCGATGGTTGTGTTTATGAATCAGAGCGCTTGAAGTTCATGAGGGTATTGGAAATTGACTTTATGTGGGATCAACAGTTGAAGTGGGAGTGGATTCCAGCAAGGCTTCCCTATTTATATGGATAGTTACAGAAGGGTGATCTACCCTTCCCATGCATTGCAAATAATAGTACATACTGGGAGAAAGATGGAAGAGGAAGTCTAGTGGTTCTTTCCAATGACTACTCAGCCTGCTTGTTACACTCAAGGATTCCGAGATCTCAAGTGATTTACAAATGGTAAGCAGACCTGTCAGTTGAAGAGGGCTTCCCACTAGCCTTGCAATCATGGTCTTGCACTCAGGAATATCAAGAGGGAGAGATGGCTTTATTGTTGAGGCAATGTTGAGGGTCCACCTCTCCCCAGTTATGTCTACCCATCCTATTAGGTCTGGCAGGAGAGGTATGCTCTTGGTCCCATCTATTAGAGAGTGCCATCTGGTGGGGCCCAGGAAGACAGTATTTTCTGTCATGGTGCCTGTCCTTTGGAACATCATCCCCCCAGAGATTAGATTGGGCCCAATCCTGCCAGTCTTTTGTAAGGCCTTAATGACATGGTTGTGTCACCACCGAACATGGGGATCCAGATGTGTGATAAACCCATGCAATGGTTATATTGATTTGTTATTGGTTATTTTATTCTTTGTTTTTTGTTTATCTTGGCTACCAATTATTTAGTACCCAAGGTAAATTTTAGGGTGTATTTAAGCTGTTCTTAGCTGCCAAGCATCATAAATTTGAGAAAAATGGAATAAAATAAATACATCAAGATGTAAAGAGTAGAAGTACCAAATGTGAGTTGCACAGCCAGTGGCTTCCCCACCTCCTCAAGAGGCAAAATGATACTGCCAAGAAGCAGAAAATTATTAAGAGACAGAAATCCACGGGATTGCTATGAAAATGAATCCTTTGGGCAGAGAGACCTGTGAGAGAAAGAAGTACCTCAAAGTCTGGAGTGTGCTTCCTCTTATCTCCCTTGTTTGCCTCCTGCTAGACAATCTGAACATAATAGAGGCGGAAACACTGAAACTCTTGCTTGTCTCCTATGTTTTCTCTTCCCCCCACTAAGAATAAAAAACAAAACAAAACAAAAACATTTTGTATTTTCTACCTTTCTCTCTCCCACATTGCAAGCCAAGTTTCTGATCCTTTTAATATTTCCTGTTCTAGGTTTCACAATACCTTCTGTCTGTTTTTTTTCCTGCTGTTTCTCTAATATGTCCACCTTCTGCTGTTCTTTTTAATTTGTTAATTATTTTACATCTTTTTTTTTCATTCGTTCCTTAGCCTGTTCTCTACCCCCACTATGTTCAGTCTATATCCAATTTACCATCTGTCATTTCCTTCCATTTCATAATATATATTTCTCTCTGATTGTGTCATGCAATTAATACTTCTCAATTTTGCTTCTCTCCAAGTTCTCTCAAGTCGGTTGGCATTTTTCTTATGACTATCTTTTCTTCTTAGGCTCAGGGGTTTCAGCAACAACTTTACTGTTAGTATTTTCATGTAAAATCTGTCTGTAGGGTCTGAACATACTTGTATTCCAGGATAATAGTCCACACTTCTGACAAAATAGTCTGTGGTCCACAAACATTTCTGTCGCCAGGCTCATCATGTTTAAATTTTATTTTTGCTGAAAGTAAGTAACACCTGCTGTCTTTTTTTTTTTTTTTTTACAGTTTATCAAGTCCTTTACCAAAAGTCAAAACCATATAGAGCCACTATCCTTGGCCCTTTTCCATTTAATTTTAAAACTGACAGTTCACACCAAATTTGCAGACTGTAACTTTCAGCCTGGATCAAATCCAGCCCCATTTTAAATTCAAACATGTGCTCTCCCCGTGTTTCATCTTTCTAACCCGTCCCTTTAATATATGCATTTCCTGATTTGTACTAATCAGAATGCTAGGAAAGCTCAGTAGTGGTTGATATACAGATTGGCTTAGCCTAAATGTCAAATATTCAGCAAAAGGTCCCTGTAATTTTGCTGAGAGCTTTGAGTTATTAAAAACAACAACAACACCCTAAAAAAACTCCTTAGCTGTATTCTTCAGTAGTAATGGGCAGATGTTGATCATGTGTAGTTCCGAAGCTTAGAAAGGATGCTTTTGTTTCGGTGATATCGCACCATCTAATGGGCCAGAATAAAAAGTATCTAAGGTAAAGATCTGGGAATATTAGGTTTCCTTTAGGGAAAAAAAAAATTATACAATTAAATAATGAAGATATGTTATTTGTTTATTGCACAAGAATAAAATGGGCCATTATTGAAAACTCTGTGAGCAATGGCAGAATACTTGGAGAGGGAAAATGCTATCCTCATCAGAATTTATGAAAAGGGAACAGTGTGATCAAAGAATGTTTCATTAGCATTACAATTATATCTTTGTGTTTGATGATTGGCTAGCCATCCTGGTTGATGTCTTGTAGCATGCATGGACAGCAAATAAACTATTACTATTACTACTACTACTACTACTACTACTACAGCTATTACTATTTATATCCTTTCTCTATAGAGATCAAGGTAGCAAAGCTGTTCTTTAAAATATTTCTAAATATAAATATATTAATCTAATTCTATTCTATGACCTTAATAGTAAAGGATAACATTGATTATTTTGTCACCATAAAGGTTGAAAGAGAATTATATATTTGTAATGAGAAGACAAGGGAAAAATGCTTCTATTGTATGTTTCATCTCTTACTTACAAAAGCTCGTGCTGTGATAGGATGCTGGTCAGTATCTTGTAAATTAAGAGACAGCAGGTTACCACAGAAGCCCCTGCCTGTTCAGAAACACCTCAAATTCTAGATATATCAGCTGCCCACTTGTTCATTCTCTGGAAGCCTGAATATGTGCCAAAGCTATCTTTCTGCTTCTCATTTCTTTCAAAAAGAATCCTGAAAAATAATGTTGCTGCATTTTAACTGACTGCCGTTAATTTATGGCTTTGCAATCAGGAATGGGAATTGTCTAAGCAAACAAAAATGGTCTGCGGTTCCATATGTTGCCACCTCTAGCCTAGACTGGGTTTTAACCACAGCTGAAAGCGGTAACCACTGCCACGAAGCGGACATGCTAAGTTAAACACTCCAACGTTCCATCGGTTTCCATGGGAGACATTAAACACATCCACAAATTTTCTCATTATGGTACAACATGCTCCATTTAGATGTGTTGCCTTCCCTTAGTTTTGCTATTCATTTGCTCTCCTACATAGCAATGCTTCTTTATTTGTTACTGTCACTAGGTTTTAGTGTAGATCTGAAGATTTCTTAGTTTAGGAACATGGGAAGTCATTTTCCACCCAGATACACTATTTATTCATGGATCCTGCATTGTCTACTCTAGCCTTTTCCAGTTGGGGGCCAACTACCTTCATAAATTATGAACTAAAAAAAAAAAAAGATATTCTTTCATTTATATTCTCTCTGGATATACAGTTTCTGCAATACAACAGTCTCTGAATTTTGAAGCAGCCATAGACTAGTAACAGGAATTTAAAAAGAAACAAGCTTCCTTCTGAATGTCTATGTTTTTCCTTCGTATCTAATTACTTCGCAGCACTGCAATTCTAAAAATCATCATTAGTGATGGAGCTGTAGTCCCTACAAGTCCTTTTCACAATCAATAGCCTTTTGCTCCAAGTGTAGTACAAATATATCCATCAATGACATTCCCAAGAAATGTACAACTTGATTATAAAACAAATAGATAAAAGACTGAAAGGAACAAAATGTTTTGCTAATAATATAGAGGTACTGCAAAGCTAGTAATGGAGAAGGGAGGGAATAAAAGATTTTTAAAATGTTGTTTCTCATATCTATTTGAAAGCCCAGCTATAGAGCAGGACAGCAAAAATGAGGTTTTTTCTCAGCAGCATGTGGTGGAGAAGACCAGACAGAAACACTCATACATGAACCCCCCTAAGTGTGTACATGTATGTGAGAGATGTTTTTGCTGCCCCTGAAAGTGATAAAACTTCACCTTAAATAATTTGGCAGAGCACTACCTATAGGCAATCAGTAACGTAACCTGAAAAAGGTTGACAAGTTCATTCAATTTCGACGGAATGTACTGTAGGTTGGAGCATAACAATATCTGCCAGAAATCAAATAATGACCATTTTTTACTTTGTAATGTGCCTGTATCTGTCTGTCCAACCAACCATGTATTTATCCCGCCATCTCTCCACATGATGTTTTTACCATGCTGCAGTGGCTTTAGTAACCCCAGCATTAGCTTGCCACTGGACTGCATGGCCAGCTTACCCCAGCATGAGAATGGCCCACTGACCGTTTCTCAAGGGCAGCAACACATGATGTCCTCCTCTACCTACCTCAGGCCACCAGAAAGGCCACCTTCACCTGTCTTTTTCTGCTACGTAACAAAAAAGTTGAGCCAGCTTTTATGACTTGTGCCAGCTCAAGCAGTTGTGTCTGGTTCCTCTGCTGCCCTTCATTTCATTGTAAGTAAGCACCTCCACTCCTCCCTTGTCTCTGATCACTGGTGACTGCCCTTGATGTTCAGTTCTTTTCACAAGTTCGCCAATGGAATAGTGAAAAGCTGAGCTTTTTTAAAAACAAGTTCCCTGACAGAACAGTGAAACCTAGACTTTTCCTTAAAAAAAAAAAAAAATACGTGAAATTGACAAGACTTGTGCCATTTTCCCTTTCTAATCTAAGTGACAGGACCAATGGTAAAATCATGGTGTTTTCTTTTTAAATTGTCCAATCCAGAGGAGTGAAGAAGCAGGGGAAACCACCAGTTAGGCACTCTGATTAAGTGTGGGTCAGGCAGACCATTAAGCCATCACTGTAGACGAAGAGAGGAAAGAGTTGAAATCTAGAAAGATGTTTTTTAAGTCAGTTTCATTTCCGTCTAAAGTCAAACAGCTGGAGGCAGCAGGGTTGAAAAGCCCACCAGCAACAATCAGAAATGTGCTGAAAGCAGCAAATTCGCTCTTGGCAACTGTGGGAGCACTAGTGTTTCTGTTCCCTTTGCTTCCCTTATGTATTTGTGGTTGCTTGTGCCCTTCCCTCCTGCCATAGGTATCACTTCAGTAAGAATTTTATCTGGTTCTCAAATTCCACTTTTTTTTTTTGGTCATAGCAATCTCACTCTTGCCCCCTCCATGCTAAAACTGTTGCAAGTGGGAAGCTAAGCTGCTTCCTCCTGGGTCTGAGTCAAAGGCTGCGGGAGGCGTCATGAGATTGCTTTTCTCTTGCGGGATCCAAAAAATGACCAGTGTTCATGGTTACCCAGATCTCAGAACCCTATCCCTTAAGTGAACAAATGTTCCCTTTCCTGCAAGGGGAAGAAACACAGGAAAGGTTTCTTCATCATCTACAGATGGTAAGGATGTGCATGTACGTAGCAGCCAGGGGAATCCCAGGCTGTGGTTAAAGTGAATTGAGAATGATTTGCAAAAGGGCAGAGGGTAATGTGGAAGAGCTCTGCAAATGTGAAGTCTTAAACTGCTTTTATAGCTTTGTAACATTTTAAATAGGGGGAAAAACCCCAATGGCTTCACTTACGGCCTCTGAAGGCCTAATATCTAATATAGTGCTTTGATTGGGACCCCCCAAAATGCCACCTTTGTCCTAAGGATCAGGTTTACAGTCTGGGATTGATTCCATTTGTAACCTGGCCAGGTTATCCATATAGATTTGACAACTGTGTTATATTGTATGTTGGGCTGATGTTGATGATGGCAGGGAAAGCAGCTTAATTGACTGTCTACATGAGGTGGGACCTCATTATCTTTAAGGCCTCTTCCAAATCAACCAGCCATCCTCCAGAGAAACCTGATTACCCATGGAGAATCTTCTGCAGAGGACCTTGTTTTTATTTCTCAAAAGCCTTCCTTGGAAGGGACCACCTGCAATCAGCTCTGCTACCTTTATGTATCAAGTGAAGACCTTTTCTTTGAATTTCATAAGACTTTCTAAACATGTTAGATGATCTGATTTTTCTTTGTTCTTTTTAAAGAAAGCATACTATTTCTCTTTGAGCCTTTTCTGCTCAACTGTTTATTATTGACATCTAACTTTATTCTTTTCTAACTTTACTGATATTTTACATTTCTTTCTTTTTAAAATAAATTGCTTCTGGAAGTACTGATCCACAAATGAAATATAAACACAACAAATACATAAATATGTGATTTTTAAAACACACACACACATATAAATCCATGTGTCATTATTATGACTGCCACCTCTAAAAAACAAACAAACTCCAGTCCATTTGTCATCTTCTGCTACTTCTTAAAAAAAAAAAAAAATACAGGAAGTGTGAAGGCTGAATCTAGTATGTGTGTTTATAGTGAGTAATGCCGTTATTCTCTTTTTAAACTTGGTTTTCAATCAGACTGGTGATTCTCACCTAATTAAAAGTGTGAAAGCTGTTGTCTTTGGTTATTTTAGCATCTTTTTACCAAATGAAAACATATAGTAAGGGTGAACAAACTTCACAACCCATATAAAGTTTTATTGAAGCCAGTGATGACACTTTTGATGTGTTTACTCACACAAGGTTGTGAAAAGATACTTAAAATATATATAAAAAAATTTTTTTTTCCCTCTCACCCCTATGGGTGGTACGTGTCTTCCTCAATCTCGGGTCCTCTACCAGAGGCCTGGGAGTTTGAGGGTTCTGCGCAGTATCTTAGCTGTTCCTAGCACTGCACTCTTCTGCACAGACAGCTCTGATGTTGTTCCTGGGATCTGTTGGAGCCACTCTCCCAGCTTAGGAGTCACGGCCCCGAGTGCTCCTACCACCACTGGGACCACTTTGGCCTTGACTTTCCACATCCTCTCGATTTCCTCCTTCAGGCCCTGGTACTTCTCCAGCTTCTCATGCTCCTTCTTCCTGATGTTGCTGTCACTTGGCACTGCTACATCTATCACTACCGCTGTCTTCTGGTCTTTGTCTACTACCACGATGTCTGGTTGATTGGCCAGTACCTGCCTGTCCGTCTGGATCTGGAAGTCCCACAGGATCTGGAAGTCCCACAGGATCTATAAAAGCTATTGATGTGCTTTTTAAAATGACCCATTACTGTATAAGCATTTTTAAACATTAGATATTCACCAGACTCCAGTCAAATCATGAAAAGATCATCTTGTGACTTCTTCCTCACTCTGGCTTAGGTTAGATAATCTGTTATCACCCCATCAAGTAAGGAAAAGCATTTTACTACCCTTTATCTGTGGCAGAAATGTAGTGGAATATGAGGTGGAAAAGTCATTGGTAATTGCTAGGTAGAAATAGTTTTATAAGATGGGGAAAGAATTTTGAATTGTTTACTTCCTGCATGGCTCTACAGCCTTGTATCAAGACATAAACTCAACCAAAGTGACATATATCATCCTGATGCTTAGCATGAGCTGAATTATGCAGAATGTTAACACCACTGCAGTGATGGGTTCAAGCTACTGTCCACCTTCCACAAGGCTTGAAGGTGAAACAAGAGTTCTTCAATTGTCTGTGAAGAGATACCTCCCATGTTTCAGTCTTAATGTAGTTTTTGTTCTAATTAGTTTGGCAGGTTCTGAAGCTTTAGGAAAAACAGCCACGTCTGTTGATGAAAGACCATAATGAAGAGGGAGGGGAAAAAGTATGAATGTTCTTGGCAGTGAGAGCTTTGTCAGACTACCGCTTCATCATTTGAGATGGGAAAAAAATCTGCCACCTGTAATAAACCTCAGGAGTTCCTTTGCAGAGAGGAATCTGTAGCCAAGACTAGTGGGAGTGGCAGCAGAGCAGAGGTGCAGTGGTAGATTGAGACTGATGGTAGAGACCAAGGGAGATGGAGATGAAGAACTGCCAGAGATCACAATGTGTGGCATTGGTGACAGCAGGATCCACAGTGGTAACATTGGATCAGGACCAGGCTGGGAAGAAGCTGCAGTACTGGAGGCAGAAACCAGTGGTGGCATCATCATCAATATCATCATCATCATCATCAGCAGCAGCAGCAGCAGCAGCAGCAGCAGCGGTGGTTATGGATCAGGATCAGAGACAGAAGCCTGGACTGATAATAGTGAGTCTCAGTAATAGGACTGCAGCAATGGCAGCAGATTGAGGGTTTGAAGGACAATACTGTAAATCAGTGGAGGAAGCTGTGATGGTGAACAGAGGGAGAAGAGTTTCAGAGCAGTGAGCAGGACTATAAGAAGAGGCTAGAAAGACTAGAAGAGCAGCAAGGAGAGTTTGAAGAGAAGAATGAAGAGTAGAAAAGAAAAGCCAGAGCTGGGCCAAAGAGACATGAGAAGACCAAAGGAGTAGATGATGAAAGTTCAAAAGCAGCATAAGAATGAAAGGGATGGGGAGAACAAAGAGGAGAGGGAGCCAGCACAGCAACCACCCATGCAGAGAAGAATGGGAGGTCAAAGGCGAGCAGGGAAGAGGCAACTGCCATATAAATATGATAAATAAATAAATAGTTTGCCAGGTTTTTTTAAAAGCAAATTTATATCTCACAAAAAGTGACTCTGAGTGGCTTATAAGCAAAATAACAATTAAAACAATATCACAATATTTAAAAAAATCAAACATAAATGGCAACAAAAAATAAAAAGTAAAAACCTAAAGGAATAAAACATAAAAGAACCCCAAGATAGTGGGAGGACAACCATCATTTAGCCTTATTCAACCACTTTGCAGGCTCGCCATGGGATCCCCAGAGTTGATGGAAGAACCACATTTTCAAGGCTTTCCGGAAGGCTAACAGAGATGAGATGAACCTCACCTCAGGGGGAATGATGTTCCAGAGGGTAGGGGCTACAGCAGAAAAGGCATGTCTCCTGTGTCCCGTCAGATGGAACTCCTTAGCAGACAGGACCCTGAGCATACCCCTTCTGCTGGGCCTGATGGGATGGGTAGATGTAACCGAGAAGAGACTGATAGTCTGGTCCCATGCCATGTAGGGCTTTAAAGGTTAAAACTAGCACCTTGAATTGCATCTAGAAGCAAACAGGCAACCAATGCAGCTTGTGGAACAGAGGCGTAATGTGTGCCATCCTAGAGGCATGCATAACATGCATTCTGCACCAGCTGAAGCTTCTGGATGCAGGGCAGCCCCATGTACAGTGCATTACAGTAATCCATTCTGGAGGTGACCAGGGCATGAGCGGCAGTAAGTAGAGCCTCATGGTCCAGGAAGGGGCCCAACTGGCACACAACATGAAGCTGTGCAAAGGTCTTCCTAGCCATGACTGCCACTGCTCAGCAGGAGTTGAGAGTCTAGGAGGACCCCCAAGTTGCACACCAGGTCTGTCTGGGGTAATGCAACCCCATCCAGTACCAAAGATGATAAGTTCCCAGATACAGAAGGCCCCAAAACCCAGAGCCACTCTGTCTTGCCAGAGTTCAGCTGAAGCCTGTTGTTCCACATCCTTACTCCATAGCCTCCAGGCACTGGGACAAGACATCAATGGCATCACTTAATTAACTGAGATATATAACTGGGTATCATCAGCATACTAATGATAGCTCACCCCATGGTGACAAATGATCTCACCCAACAGCTTTGTATACATGTTAAATAGGAGTGGAGAGAGTACCAAACCCTGCAGAACCCCACATAATAGGGGTTGAGGATGGGACCTCTCACTCCCAATCATTTTTAATATATCTGAGGAGAAATGTGTATCTCTAAGTTGTCTGTGTTCAGTATAACGTCTTCCACCAAAATCCACCATTATATATTCCAGAAAGTGTACTAGATGGAGAGGAAAACTAAGAGGTCTGCCCAACAGTGATTCTTTTGATCAGGTTTGATCAGGTTTCTTTAGGTCCAGTTACAGAATCTTAAGGCCAGGATGGCAAGAACCTCAAATGCAATGGTCTATTCACTTTGCTGTTTTTCATCTCCCTGTCCTTAGATGGTACAAGAAGTTTTATAACTATCGTTTCCATCTGACTAACTTAAAGGCTAGATTTTTCTCATATAGAAAATACAGGTGACAATTTCCTATGCTTCACCCCACATTCTGTTCCCACTAGTCAGCTGAAATCCATTTATAAATGAATAACTATTCCTTGACATGATGCCTTCCCTTTGCAAAACCTCCTTTCAACTCATCTTGCTCTTATTTAGGCTCCAAATTTGATTACACTTGTTGCAAAATGGAAAAAGTAATGGGCATTTTAAGAATCAGGTTTCAAAAGCTGATGTGCTACTTTATATGAAATTCAGTAATCTTCTTCCACCTATCATGTTTTAAATTTCCTGGAAATGTATCGAGAAAGCAAAGAGGTTGGAGACATTTATACATCTTCTCCCACTTGCTAAGTAAGTGGGGAGCAGGACTCAGGGTTTACTGAATAATTCCTCCAGAATTCAGAGAGAGTGATATGAGTTGTTTTGTCACCCCAAGGCAACATACCTATAAGACAAATTGTGCTACCTTCAGACTAGAGGATCCAGCCTTGAAGTGAGTCAAGCAATTCTGAAACCAATGCTGTTTTGTGCAGAAGTGTGTTAATAACCATTATTGACAGATTTCACACTGTACAGCAGGCCAATTCTTGCCGCCTTTAGGCCTAAGCAGTTCTGCTTCCAACTTTTTCTCCAGGTATTGCTTAGTTCCCAGCAGTATTACCAATGTGGTTTTAGTGCACACGCACAAATATTTGTGAAAAAGGATAGCAGTGGAAAAGATAGAAGGATCACATTTCTTGGATTGGCATAAAACATATTTTAAACTGTTCAGATGACACTGACTTTGTAACACTTCTAATTTCTACTTTCCCCTTAAGGTTTGTTTAACAAAGAGAATTTACTTGCATAGCAGTTAAGAACTGTGGTGGCTTTAAAAAAAAAAAATCTGTAGAAAACGGCAACAAAATATTGGAGAGAACCGCTCCCTTGAAGAATAGCTTTCTTTTTCTCATCCTTTTTCCTCTCTGCTGTCAATAAAATAAACCTTGGCTTTTTAGAGTGTTATAATCTCCAGCCAGTATATTTTTAATCAAAATTCATGTATCATAACTTGTGCTTTATGGTGAGATGGGGTTCTCCAGTGCTGGGGATAGAGAAAGGGCAGAGTTCATATACTGGGGCAAGGCTATCAGATCTGAGGTACGGGAAGCCTGTTGTTCTCCAGATACCGGCAAAGAGATCCAGGAAAATCTAACTATTTGCTACCAAGTAGGGTCAATCTGTCATGCTGCAGCCCCCATCTGATAGCAGTCTGCAATAGGTGCCCACATCCATGAGAAAGAAGGAGTGTAGATTTTACTCTCATAAGGCTGCATCCCCAAAGTATATTTTCTCGGAAACGTCTTATTGATTTTGATTAAATTAACTGAGTGAATTAGTTTGTTGACATAGTAACTCAGGATGCTTCTTTTCCTTTGTTCTCTCCAAGGCAAAGGCATACTGAAGGCATGACATGGGACTATAAACAGTAGCAAACCAAAATGAAGTGTGGGGGGGGGGGGCATTCCAAAAGTGCATATTAAAAAGGGGCAGAGTTCTGATCCTGTAGTTGCAGCCGTCAGACTGACTTTTTGGACCCCTCCTGCAGGCACCTTTGCTTCTGCAGTCTGCCATGCGTGTGTGTCTGTGTGTTAATTTGTGTTTTTGTGCCTGCATATGCATTTGTTGATGTATGTATGTATGTGTGCAATTGTATGCATGGGGGTGTGTATGGATAAGTGTTTGAGTTTGTGCATGTGTACACATGAACCCTTGGGTATATGTTTCAGCTAATGAGTGTTTTGTGTAGCTGTTTTATTTTAATTTTCTGTTTAATTGAAATGGACACCCAATTTGCCCCATCCCAGTCTTTCTGGAGTGCAATCCCTATGTGTTAAAAGTGTATGCAGCCCTCAACCTGCCAGAGGTTATGTGCCTTTGATTTAAAGATGTAGTTGAATGGCTGTATATTTTAGGGATGTGAATTTCTGACCTATTTCATGTATCATAACTTGTGCTTTATGGTGAGGTGGGGTTCTCCAGTGCTGGGGACAGAGAAAGAGCAGAGTTCATATACTGGGGCAAGGCCATCAGATCTGAGGTACGGGAAGCCTGTTGTTCTCCAGATACCGGCAAAGAGATCCAGGAAAATCTAACTATTTGCTACCAAGTAGGGTTGATATGTCATGTTGCAGCCCCCATCTGATAGCAGTCTGCAATATTTCTAATGCTTTATTGCAAGTGAATTTCTATTGCACTTGCAATAAAGCATTAATGAGAAACAGGGCAGTAAGTTTTTTTAAGTTGCTTGTAGTGTATTCTATTGTTTAAATGTTGCATATATAAATTCAATTTAACTTTGTATGCGTATGTGACTATATGCTGTACTTACATACACATACATATACAAATACATACACGCATATAAAAGTATATATGCCCAGGAAAACCCACCCATGAGATGAAAAGGATTAACATTTGCTCTCCTAGAACAGAATGATGGGAAGATATAAGAACAGGGAAATTGTCCAATGGGAGGATGCAATAGTCTGCAGTCCAGATTGAACGACTTTCAAGATTTTGCCAAAGTGGCTCAATACAGACAGGATTTTCTTGCTGATTTAGAGTCAAGATGACATGAACACAGGACAGAACAGCTCAAATGGTAGAAGCAGATATATGGTAAAAGCCAAGAAAATGGCTCAAATTTGTGCTTTTGCGTAATATTGAAAATGGTTCAGTGGACGTATCCATTCTTGTATATTTGCCTAGCAAAAAATTTCAACATCCCTACAAATTTCTGACAATAGGTATAAGTTTACACATACTTTAACCAGTCTTGCATACTGCCAAAAGAATCATTTGTGTGCGTGTGTATGTGTGTATACACACACACACACACACACACACACACACACACACATACACACATAAAAACACCACTACCCCCTAATTTAAAATATGTTGAGTGTGTTTTGTTCTGTCACTATATTACAATTATGAATTAAAAACATCTCAACCAACTAAACATTAAGGCCTGATACTCTGAGTGTTTTGGTAAATAATTGCTTCCAACTCTGTAAATCATGACCAACACAGTGGAGAATTGTAATAAATTACTATCACAGCCAACCAAGACTTTTACATCCTCTCTGCAGAATCAGTTAGTTCTGCCAAATCAGTTGCCAAATCAAGATTAAACACAGTGCCATTGTTTGAAGCTGGTCCCTTTTTTATAGCAGTTAAGCAATCCTGAACTTCAGTAAATGGTGACGAAGTGGGTAGTCATCTCTGTTTTCTTCCATGTGTTTCTAAACAGTGTGCAATACATCCTGAGACAACCATCTGCATCCTGAATACCTTCCAGCCGTGGAACCCTCATCAAGAGTCCAGCTGGCTCGGCATGCTGGGAGGTAAAGGTCATGTGTCTTGAGGGCTCTGAAAGTTGAAGTCCAAACATCTCAGAGGTACTCTCTACATCTGGAGGGCATCTAGAAGTCTGTTCTAGGACACTGGAGAACATCATGTAAGATTTTTAGAAAGCCCATTTCAAAGAAGCATCACTGAAGAAACACAGTGCATTTTGTGAGCAAAATAAATGAATAAAAATCAAGATCCTCAAATGAACTCATAATTAAACAGTTCTCTTGGTAGCTGAGAATGATTTGGGAGACTTGATGAATTTTGTAGCTAATTTTCTATTTAGCTTGTAAAAAGTAAACTTTTTTTAAGAACAGCAAATGTTATAAATCACACATTCCTAGCTTCACTCATTTAAAATGTTGAAAATTAATCTTTTTCTTAAATTTTCAATATTTAGAATGCCTTCAAAAGGGCAAGTGACAGATTGCTCAGTTCCATGCAGAACATTTATTCTTCCTTAGTGAGCATTTACTGACAGTGAAAAAAAAAATTGTTTTAATGTACTGAACAATATTTCATTTGGAAAATTTTAGACAAGTTCCAGCATCATATGCCTGACAATAAATTATCTGATATAATTAATAACAGAGGTCCAATATTTTCTGGATGAAATAAGGATGCGTTTTTCAACATGGAGCCAATCCATCTCTACTTATAGACAGTATTTTAATATAATTCTTGGATACTTTTTTGCTGTAATTTTATTTCCCAGTAACACTTGACCTCTCACCTTAATTGGAATGTTACACACTTATTAAACAATGTAGTTTTAAAAAATATTTTCAGAACTGTCTTCTCTATTGAATTTATTAATATGGAATTCAGATTACACAGTAGTTTATTAGCAGCTATCTGGCAGAGTTTTTAACGCATGTCTGAAGCAGAGTAACTCTAAACCAGAGAAGGAAATGGGTGATAGGAATACGACTGCTTGATTATTTTTCAAGGAACAGCACCCAATAAATGAACAGTGCCTGAATTTAGTATCTGAATTGAAAAAGCTGTCTTGGCTTATGGTTTACAGCATGAGTGCTTGTGGGAAGGGGGTTCAAAAAAGTCAAGATGGCATTTTGGGATTGTCTATTTTTTATATGTGTCACATGCAGAAAACCGTGCTAGTGATGAGGAATTTGCTGTTTCCTTTGCTAACCCTATTCAGTTTCTATTGTTGTTGTTCCCCATCACTGTCAGTAGCCTGACTTTTCTTCCAAGTGATGACTGACGAAGCCTGACAGGTTTTACATACCTTGGGTACTCTTGGATAGCGTTGGAATGCTACATGAACAATATAATTTTCAGTATGGAACCAACATTTAAGCTTGCCTTACCCAAGGGCTGAGGGTGAAAGGAAGACAATATTACAGAGACATGGCAGAAGAAAAAAAAAAATGTTGCCAGGACACGTGTAGGCCTTTGATTAGCCTCCCAAATGATCACTTAGCATCTTTTCCTACTTGCACAGAGGCAAGAGTAGCAAGATAAGCATCAGCAAATAGGTCAATAAACTTCACACCTGTATAATTTTTTGCCAACTCAAAGATGGGCAAAAGGCCCTTCAGGTCAGCCCTGGGGAAAAGCCTTTACATTACATTACTTGCATTTTGATATTGTAATGAGCTTTCAGTTGAGGAGATATAGAGTTCAAACAAGTCACGCTAGAAGTATCGTACCTGTTTTGCTAACTTTTGTTAACTTAACCTGCTCTACTTCTAAGCCTATCATTCTGGCAATATAAGACTTGCAAAATTTCTAGCCTATGCGTGGGTGAAAGCTATCTGAATAGACATGCTTTTCAGTTGTCAGACAGCAATTGACTAAAATCATGGCAAGGTTATTATTCTGTCAAGCCTTTTTATGAGTGATTGATTAAAAAACATTTTCTATTCAAAGAATCCCTGACCGACAAAGAGGTTCACTGAAGGAATATGGCTGCTCTTTATGAGAATGACATTTCTTGCCAATTATTGATATAAAATGTTAATTAGCATTGAAATGACTTTGAATGTAAAATTAACCTTGGCAGATTTCAGAGGTTGGTTATGTAGAACTGGATTTGGGGGATAAAAGCTACCTGCTTCTGAGGTGGCATTTGGCCCTTGAAATTAATAGCTGATATTCTTAATTGAAAGGTCAGCTTGAAAGAGCACAACCCAGCCAGTGCTCTTCCCACATGCAACATGTGCTAAGGCATAATACCTGGTTTTGGCTGAAGGTGTTGTATGGAATTAGCCACAGTAGTTTGCAAGCCTTGAGTTATAGCTCAACAGATTCCTTGAATCTAGCAAGCTGTGTTTTTATTAAGCAATGCTTAAGCAACTGTTTCTTAACATGACAGGAGAACCCAGTCCCCGAGTCAAATGGAGGTTATGTAAAAAATCATAAATCCTTGTTCAGTGTTTAACCTAAAGTTCACTACTCTGGTTCTAGGTGATGGGAATACCAAAACTCATCTCTGGAAAATAGAGACTAGGGAAATGAAGTACTTCTGAAAACCTATCAACACCTATAGTTGAAACTGCTCTTGTCCTGTGCTCATGCTGGCTTGACTGTAAGCCAATTTAAGAAAAGATTGCGTGGACTGAGACAATTTGAGAACATCTTTCAAGGTGTTCAGTCTGAACTGCAGGTTATCACATCCTCCCACTGAGCAGTTCTTCTTCTGCTGTACCTTCACACCTATGGGTGGGTCTTCCTGGACGCATATACTTTTCTATGTTTGTATGTGTATGTATATATGCACACGCACACACACAAAGTTAAATTGGATTTATATTTGCAATATTTAAGCAACAAAACACAGATACATACAAGTATAACAGACAGCTAACCCCTTTCCTTTCTTAGTGCCCTGTTTCTTTGTAATGTCTTTTACGTTAAATAGTATACATTTATTTGCAGCCATAGGTTTTAGTAAAATTCTTATAAAATTACAACAATCCATATCAGTTCAATACATCCCCTCTAATATTAACAGCACTATTTGTCAACATCTGCTTTCGTATCTTCCTTGCGGCCATTGCGAACAATGCAACTTGTTTTGTTACATGTTCATCTATATCAGTCAACAGAAATGTCTTAGACGTACCCTTACCACAAGTGCTATAATAGCACAATGGTTATAATATCTGCTTTTAAAATAGAAGGTTGCTGGTTCAAAACATGGCAGATATTTTTTAATTACTATTTCACTTTCCCAAGCTTTCCATTTTTCTCTAAGTGCATCATTTCATCATTTTTTCTGATCACTCAAGGTAGAAGAGGTAGAAGAATGTAACCTATTATGCTATTACACAGCTCAAAGTAAAAAGTATTAGAGTTGATGGTAAGGACTGACACAGTTGGAGGGGCATTCCCAGCTCTGCAAAGTAGCCAGTGAACTGCTGGGATTAGCCTGCCAAAACCTGAAACATGTTATCCCAAATGGACAAGAGTGGTCAAGAAGACATAACATGGAAAAATGTATTTTAGAAATGGAGCAGAAAAGTATGCCTGAGTTTGCTTTGATGGTGAATGGGAGATTAATAGAGGATGATGTCATCTCTTTCTGTCTTCCATTCTGGCAAACTGGGCAGTGGTGGTAAGAATAACCTTCTGGTGATAATGGTAGCTCTGCTTATATAAATAAGAAGACACTGGATGCTATTTATTTATAAAATTACATAATAGTTTACTATATTGCTATGGACCTGCCTCAATGGTAGCGAACTAGGGACTGATGGATTCCAGAGACTAATGCAAGTGATATGAAACAATAGGAGAGAATATATGTAGTTCAGGGTTGCATTGTAGAGTCCTTGGGGTTCTCTGAGTTTGGTTGTTTCCTTGCAGATGTTTCATTATCTGGCTAGGTAACATCTTCAGTGTTAGAAGAGAGAGGGGTTTGCTCTCTGTTTATATACAGTAGTTTGCCCTGTCAGCATTAATGGGGGTGTTGTTTTCTCCTTGGTAGTTCTTTGATTAGGATGTTGTTTACTGCTTGATTGTATGTCTGGTGTTGATCCTGGTGTTAATTCCTGCTTATCTGGGTGTTGATTGCTGGTAAGGAGGTGTTCTGGTCTTTTTGTTTCCTTTTTATTGTCTCTTTTTAATAGTGTATAAATGTTGTTTATCTCTATGTGTGTGATGGAAGACATGAGCGGGAAGGATTCTGGAATGGAGCTTCAGAATTGCTGGGAGGGGGAAGAGAGGTTCCAGGGAAAGCACCTCCTCAGCCACCAGCCGGAGTGTGGGAAAGTCAAGAGAAGGAGACTGGCCCCTCCCTAAGGGCATCATGGTTATAGTTGCTGTTGTTAGGGATTAGAATTAGTCTGATGAGATTCTGTCTATTTTTTTTTTTTGTCTGCGCTCAGTCATTACTGACCCTGCAGTGACTGCCTGGACGAGTCCTTGCATTTTTCTTGCTTGGACGAGTCCTTGCAGTTTTCAAGGCAATTGTTTTTTCGGAAGTGGTTTGCCAGAGCCTCCTTCCTAGAGCATAGCCCAGCTGGCGAGCGCAGGAGGCGGGATTTCCGTTGCTTCGCGCCCTTTTCGGGCAAGCACGGTTTCGTGCTTACCGGCAACTGGTCCCGTCTCTCTGTGCAAGGCGCTGCCAGCATTTTTCCTCCCACCAGAGTGAGAGTACCCATTTATCTACTCACGTGAGTTTTCGACCTGTTGGGTTGACAGGAGCTGGGGTGGGGGGGGAACAGGAGCTCACCCTGTTAACGCGAAAGGCTGGACTCGAACCACCGAAGTGTCAGCCATCTCTGGCCGGCAACTTTCAGCGTCATTAAGCTGCTGCGCCACCGCGTCCCCTTCTGTCTATTAGGTGTAAGCTAATAAAGGAGCTGAACTGATTCTGGACTTTCTTGCTGTTGTTCTTGGGCTGAACCTGACAATGTACGTGTTGATGCTGACTTGTCTGAATACCAAGCTTCCAGGAATTCCCTCACATTTTTGGATTTAGCTTGATCGAAGATACTGACAGTGTCCCAGTTGAAACTATGGTTAAATCTGTCCATGTGTGGTGAGATTAAGGAGTTTTCATTGTGTCTTCTAACTGCTAGTTGGTGTTCATGGATGTGCTCTGTTAGTCTTCTGCCTGTCTGTCCTACATAGTGGCTGTTACAGTCCTTACACTGTATGTTGTAGATGACTCCTGTTTTTCCTTCTTAGGCTACTGGGTCTTTTGGTTTACTTAAGATGTTTTGGAGGGCTTTAGTTTGTTTGTGTGCTACAGTGATGCCATATAGTTGTAACAGTCTGTTGGCTATTTCTGGGATGTTTCTGATGAATGGTAGTGTTATTCTTTTCATAGCTTGTGTTGGTTGTGTTGTAATGGGTTGAGTGGTCAGGCATTTTTTGATAAAGTTGCATGGATATCCATTTTGTTGCAAGACATTGTATAGGTGGTCTGTTTCCTTTTCGTGCTGTTCTGGGATGCTGCAGAGCATTTGTGCTCGTCTGAATAACGTTCTTATTCAGATGTTGTTGATGGTTTCATGTGTCTTCTCTAGTTGTTCCTTTTTTATTACGACAAAGGTGTCATCTACATACCAAATCCATACTTTTGGTTGTATGTGTGGAAGTGCTATAGTTTCTAGACACTACATTACAATCTCTGCAATGAATCCTGAGAGTGGTGATCCCATGGGTGTTCCTCTGATTTGTTGGTGTATTTGTCCCTCAAACTGGAAATAGGTAGTGAGGCAGAGGCTGATGGGATCTGTGATTCTGGGTATTTTGATCTTAGTGTATTTGGTTAGGTCAGGTGTGTTGTGTAGTACTGCTGCCATGGATTCTATCACTAGGTCTGGTTCTATGGACATAAAGAGTGCTGTGACTTCAAATGAAACCATAATTTCATCTTCATCTATTTTTAGGTCTTTAGGATATGAGGAATAATGGGAATGGAACTCCTTCTTAAACTGGGGGCTATCCGTACTTTGGATCTCACATGATCTTGGTGCTTTCCTACCATGCTTAAAAGAAACTTGACCTTTTTTAGCTTCCATGCATGTGTGATAAAAAGATGTGACTCCTTTTTAGTTTAATATATTTTGGACACATTTTCATTCATGCACCAATTTTTATGTATTCACCCAAATATTCTTAGGCCTGAATGGGGAAACTGTACATGTGCTGAGTGTGTGGGACAAATCAACCTTGTAAGTCATTTACAAGTGAAGAAAGGAGTTTATATCATAACCTGGAAAACAGCAGGCATGTTATGGAGTCTATCAGTAGTTGTCTCCAGTGCTGAGGAGGTCCATATTAATGTAAGACTGGTCTACAATATACATACTATACTATCACAAAGGAGGTAAGACCAAGAACTTTGAGTTCAATGTTTAAAGCAGACAGAATATAAAGCAGGGGTTTTTCTTGCTACATCTTAAATCATTTCATTTTGAACTTAATATATCAATTAATTTCAAACTTTATTCAGAGTAATATATAATGGGTCATCTTGCTTCTTGGGTTATTAATCTAACATTCTAGCAAAGTATATCCTGCAGTCAAAACTGTATCATTTTCTGTGCAGTCTTTAAGCTTTAAAGTGTTTACCAGGATTAAAATATTATTTGTCCTTTGGAGAAGGTATTTTTCTAAAATACGTATAGCTTATTTCTCTAGACGCTGAATAAAATGCCCTTGATAAAGGGTGCACTTAGCAGAATACCTTAATATGTGGGAAGGTTGATCTATGGGCAGAAGGATTTATGACAGGAAGTAATTGCAAGGAAATGGTCAATTCCCTCTTTTGGCCCATCAGGCTCAGCCTGGGGCCTTGGTTGGTTGGGAGCCTTGGCCTTGGGTTGGCATTACTTAATACCAGGTCCATCTGAAATAAGACCATGCTCCTCCATGATTTAGTTGTGGAGGAGAGGATTGGCCTGGCTTCTGTCTCTGAGATCTGGTTGGGCAAGGATTGGAGGAGTGCCTTTGTTAGAGATGTGGCAACCAGGTGCTTCACCAGCCTCAGCTCCATCCTTACCCAACCAGGTCTGAGCAGTCAGCAATGGGAGAAGAAGCTTGATTTGGGTAGCAGTGAATGAACCTTTCAAAATTGTTTGATGCAGACAGCCTTGAAAGAGGTGGTGGCTTGACCCTCCTCAAGAGGCTATCTCACAGCCCAGCTATTATGAGAAACTATTGGCCCTTTTCCAACCTTTCCCTTTGGGGAAGATCACTCAGAAGCTGGAAGGACAAAGCAGCCCTTTGAGGTAAGTGAGGTCAAGATACAGGCACAGCAGGAATTTCAGAAATGTTCTTCATTATTTTAGAGTAGAAAAACAGCATCTTGAAAGCATGTCAGAGTTTCTCCCTTCCCCATCTTATACCAAACAAAATCAAAGCAGGGTTATTTTGAGTTTCTTTCTCACACTTTCCTCTTTCTCAGGACTGTGTAACATTTTCTGAAAGTCCTCCTCCCCCTTTAAGGGTTTGCTCATTCCTTCCCAGTTCAGAAGGCTAGAACTACGTTCTTTCATAGGCAGCAATCTGAGAGGGTCCTGAAAGAAATAGATTTTCTGGATACCTTTCAGTTCAGTACCTGGACGTGGGATGGTAAACACATTGGTGACTCTTGTGAATGACCTGCAGTGGGTCTTAGATAGGGGGAGTGTGCCCCTCCTTGTCCTGCTATATCTACTATTCCATGCTACCATCAATCATGGAATCCTTGTGAAGCACCTGCAAGGGTTGGGGGTTGGAGGCAGTACATCTCCTTCCTGAGTGCATGGTTCCATTTGGTGTAGGTGGGAGATGAGTGTCTGAGCTCTTTGTGATTTTACTATGGGAAACCTAAGCACTTAACCCTCCTTTCTTTCCTTTTTAATATGTATATGAGGCTACTGGGAGACATGGTTATGGGTCAATTTGCTGTCAGCCCTCCCAGGTAAACCAGACAGGAAACACAACTAGATGAGCTAATTCTACTTTATTGTAAGGCTACATTAACAGAATCTTGCAAGTCTGAAAGAGCAGATCTCTTGCTCTCCCTATTTACTGCCTGAATAGGTAGGGTGGGTTCTTCCTAAATTTCTTTTTCTGGCTGTTATTCTATTGCAGACTCCTTTCTCTTTTCTCTGATTGTTCCCTAGGTGGCATCTCTTCTCCCCACAACCCCTGTCTTATAAGTTCACCCTCACATTCCATCACATTTGCTGATAATATCCAGCTGTATATCTCTATTCCAGATCAAGCAGGTGATATAGTGAAAGTCCTGATCTGGTGCCAAGAGGCTATGAAGGACTGGTTGGGATGAACTAATGTAGGATGAATTCCAGAGAGATGGAGGGACACAAGTTCTCTGTTACCAGAATCGCTCCATCTTTAATTCTGGACAGCATGGCACTACTTTTGAAGGAGTGAATCTGCAGCCTGCGGTCCTCCTGAACTTATAGCTCCTGTTGTTGCAGCAGATGAAGGCTATGGCCAGGAATGCTTTGTCTCCTATGCCCCAAAATGAAGGGGCCAAGTGTACCTCTGGTGCAGCACTTATGGTTGCTCCCACATTATGGAAGCAACCACAAACAAAGCCTGCCTTCTGTCTTGCTACTCATGGAATTTGGACCATAAGCTTCTCTAAATGTCCTGAGGGGATGAGCAGAGTAATATTGGATAAAGTGCTCCTTAGTGTAATTCAGTGCCATGCCATATAGAGCTTTAGAGGTGGCGAGCAGCTTTTTGAATTCAGCCTACAAGCCTGCTAGCTGGAAGTAGAGCCTCTGGGAATGGGCAACATACAATAATTTATTTATTTATTTATTTATTTATTTATTTAATTAATTTGGGGGGGGGGAGGCTTTGAGTCAGTATTGACTCCTGGCAAGTACCTGGACTAGTCCCTGCAGTTTTCTTGGCAAGGTTTTTCAGAAGTAGTTTGCCCCTGCCTCCTTCCTAGGGCTGAGAGAGGGTGACTGGCCCAAGGTCACTCAGCTGGCTTCGTGCCTAAATCAGGACTAGAACTCATGGTCTCCAGATTTCTAGCCTAGTGCCTTAACAGCTACACTAAATTGGCTCTCAATTTATTAATTACATTAATAAATTTAATTGAATTAATTAAGTACATGTATTGATTATATATTATCTATTGTTAGGTAAACTTTTAGATACTTACAGTTCAGGAGGTATCTCAGGGAAGAAAATTCTGTTCCTACAGCTTTCCTTTAGCAGAGAAGATTCTTGGTTGCAGATAATCTCAGCCTTAAGCAGATACTTAAGACAATCCCCATATCAGGAAATGGATATTAAAAATAATATAATTGAGAATACAGAAGGAGCAATTTTTCTTAAGAAAGAAATCAGAGCCTTTATACAAATCTACAGCTAAAAGAGTGATGGACTTTTCTCCCTTTCTATAATACTAACTAATGATGATTGCCATCCAACTAACCTGAATGGTGAGGAAATTCAAGACAGTTGAAAGAAGGGTCTCTTCACATAGTGCATATAATAACACATATTGATGGGTGTCAAACTGTATGGATTTAAAGAGAGGAGGAGCAAACTCATGGATGTTAAAGCTAAATTTATGAATTCCAAATTGATAGGAGTGCCTAGACTTCCGCATAAAAAGCTGTTCCTGGCTACTCCCCTCCCCAATTAATATGGGATATCTTTTTTTGTTTTTTGCTACCGTTGTTAACAAATGGAAGCAAACATCAATTTACTTGATACTGTAGAGATCTATCAGTATTTCCAAATCTACCTTCTGCTACTTTTGGTTTAAAATGATGTATAAAATCAGTTAACAGCTAGGAAGCCAAGTAAAGACTTTGGCCTTTGTTCTATATTCCTGTGTGATGTTCCTGTAGCCAATTTGGCTTTGCTTTATATTGGAATTTCAGAACATCACCTTTTCTCACAATTTTTCTTTTGCAATTAAAAGATGATGTTCATCTTTTAAAAAAACATAGTACTTTGAGTTTTGACCAAATTTAATGGGGGGACAAAAGGCCTTTATACACTATTTAAATCAACATCCATCTTAAATGCTGTTTCCAAAACATTTTTTAAAAAAGAAAATATTATCCATTTCCAACTATGGCTTGCTCTCAATCTGAATTTAACTTTTTTAAGCTGGCACATTTTTTAGGAGATAGCACCCTCGTGTGGCAGTAACATGGGAATATTCAGCTTTTTTTTTTCCTATAAATATGCAAAAGACAAGGAAAAACAATTATTAGCTGCATCATGGCAACTAATTTCTATGAATGTGGTTCACTTACCAAAATACAACCACTCCCCCCCCACCCCAAGTAAGGAGAGAAGTGGTTGATCGAAAATTGTTATGCTCACCATTTTTTCAACATTGTATGTTAGGATTCTAGCCATATAGCCTAATATTTTACCCCTGAGACAGAAGAGGAGGAAAAAGAAACATTTCCATAAAGTTCTCATAAAAGCTCATACAGAGAATAGGTTCACTAAATTAAGCTGCCGGGCAGACACACTTGTGGAAGGATGAATGCTCCCAATCATTATTTGGTTAGTGGTTTTCATGGAAGACAAGGATAATTTATCTGGGCAAGAAAGACATAAATAAAATATGGAAACTATTACAGAAAAGGTCTAGGGAACATCAAGGGTAAACAATGCAAAGCATTTTGAGAAAGGCTTTCCAGACTAATGTAAAGTCCTCTCGAGATTTGTGTAATATATCTTACCATTCTTAAGTCCACTTCTGCCTGTATTGCATCCTATTAATATAATGCAAAGGAAACTTCAGAGCATCCACTGGGAAAAAATGTAGATAATTGAAGACAGTATAAAACGCTAGTGTCTACCATAGCATTAGCAAGACAGAATAGGTGGAGTTTGTTCTCTAATGCATAAGCAACACAATGCATTAAGAAATAGGGCAGCAATAAGTTGATTCATCAGCTGGATTAACTGCTTTAAAATCTTGATTGATTAGAAATAGGCCCACAATTAATCAAGCAATAATTTAAAGTATTAATTATTTTTTCATGCATACAAAACAACACCAGATAACCATCTTACAAGATCCCTCTACCCATAATCTAAAAAACAGAAGCCTTCCCTCTTTAGAATAGCTTTATTTATAATGCAGGATCTTCTTTAGCCTAATCCTCAATTTTGCCTCTTACATTTTCTTTGCCTTCTATATATGCTAAGCAGCAGTGTCCATGGATGGCAATTATAGAAGTTGGAGTCCAATACATCTGAAGATAAGCTAGTTGGGAAAAAAAAAAGCTTACTTAATTAGGAATGTTACAAATCTTTGGGTGAAATCCAATGCTATATGAGCAAACGTTTGTTCAAACAATAATATTTTCCCTGCCTCTCTTCCGCCTTGAAGTTCCTGATGCCTCCCCTACATCTGCTGTGGGGTGTCTCCCAATTTGACCCCTCCTTTTGGCTGATAAAAGCTATTCTATTAGCAGAAGGATTTAATTGGAAATATTCCAATGTTGCTATCCTGGGCCCACTACCTCACTCTGTTCCCTGTTGTCATAATAATCAGTATGAGTAATATAGTAGCAAAGGCCAGTGATATGAATTATGTATACAGGTAGTCCCCAGTTTAAGAATGAGTTCCGTTCCCAAGGTCAAGTCAAATTTGCATGTAAGCTGGAACAGTATTATTGTATAATACTGTATAAGTAGTGTGTAATGAACTTGAACCATTGTGTATTTAACTTGATTCATTGTGTATTTAACTCAACTTTTGCTACAACAGGCTCCATTCTTAACTACTGGTCATCCTTAAACTGAGAGTTCTGAACCTGGGGACTACCTGTATACCATTCAGTGGCAGTAATTGCTAAAGGGTTATGAACAGATCTTATTATTTTTAATACACTGTGGCTCAGTTTATACTCTAAACATAGATTTAGTATTAGTAAATATATAACTCTTCAATTTTATCAGAGTTTTTGGGCACCACATGGCATACATTTAAAACAGAAGTGCTTATTAGTCATGTTGAACACTTTTTGGATTAGTCTGCATTTATAAGCAGTACTTCTGCCAGCAACTTTTAACGGGCAGTATTTTGCTCACAGAAATGGTATTTAAGTGACCTGAATAAATCTCATCACTTCTACTGCTATGAGACTTCTACCTTTTCCATTCCTTTCACCTATAAAACTGGTATCTTTGTAAAGAATAAGAACATCCTTTGGAATTGAGGGCTATCTAGGTACCGGCCTATGAATTGTCCATGGAGATGATTAAGACATTGAATCTTCACAGACCCAAGTACTTTCTGACTTATGTACAGAGAAGAATGCTATTCTACCAGCTTTCACACTTTCTGCAGGTTCAGATGTAGTTCTTAGTTTAATGTATAAAACAATGTGTATTTTTAAATATGTACTCTGAGACAAAAAAAATTCAGAAATGTGTATTTTGAGAGACAATATGTTCAAAATCTGCATTTAAATACAGATTTAGAAGTAGATTTTTTTGTGGTTCTTTTTTTTTTTTTTAAACCTCAAATTAATGCAGAGATGGGATGGAATGATCTTATGACTGAACATGTGTGAAAATGACACTCTCTGAAAATAGATGAATGTGCCCATATTTTCATGGGCCTTCTTTAATTCAACGTATCCCTTTAATTCAATGTATCCTTTTTCCCTGAACACCTGCCGTGTGAAAGCTGTGCTTAATCCTGGGTAGGAGGGTCCCTGCTGTCATTTGAAATGGAGCTCTTCCCAGCCAGCAGAACTGCACCTGAAGCAAGGTAGATGAAGATATCTTCTTTAGGCAGAGGTCTGTGATGTGCTAGAATCCTGCCCATTGACTTACTTGTGCGTAGAATCTTTGCATGTTGTTTTCTATAATAGGTTAAGAAGGATATTTAGAAGCTGATCAGCTAAAGGAAAGCTCAATTTGATGATGATGATGATGATGATGATGATGATGATGATGATGTAATACCTGGAGACAGCAGAATAGAAGAGAAAGAACTGGAGAAAATCACAGAATCTAAAGACCTGCAAATAGAAGTAGAATGACTATGGCAAAAGAAAGCAAAGATAGTACCAATAGTTATAGGGGCCTTAGGTGCAATCCCAAAACACCTGGAGCACCACTTGAAGACCACCGGCATTGACAAAATCACCATCAGTCAATTGCAAAAGGCAGCTTTCTTGGAACAGCCTATATCCTGCAACAATACCTTTAACACCATCAAACAACATCTGCCTATGCCAGGTCCTTGGGAAGGACTCGATAGGTGGGTACAAATGCCAAATCCAATCTAAACATCTGGCTGACTGTGCAACCAACCACAATAATAATAATAATAATAATAATAATAATAATACCACCACCACTAATATAATTTATGAAACTTGTATGCCACCCAATCAAAGAAACTACATAAAATTAATAAAAGATAAAAAACAAAGATAAAAGATGGCAAGTGCAATGAAGTAAGGGGTCTTTCCGTGCTGAAGGCCTGGGTGAAGAGATGTGATATTCAATAGGGTTCATCTGATTCTGAAACATACATAATATTTGATCATACTTCAGATAGAGCATTATTAAGAATGAATGCCTATGAATATGTGGATAACGTTTCAGGAGATGGCTTAATTCCTGCCTTCTCCTCTCCCCCAAGCTCATAGATGTGGCTTCACAGGTGAGATTATGCTTTGAGAAAGAATGTTGTCCCTCTCTCTTGCCTTATTCACAAGAGGATCTCATTGACACTGTCCTGAGAACTGGGCCAGTAGGTCTTGTACAGCCCTGTGATGGAGGATATATTGTGTGTATGTAGTCTTGGCTTCTGCAGAAAACTTTATTTAGAGGAATTGTATTCAGAAAGTCTAAAAGAAGAGAGAGACTGCAGCACTGGGCTATAATTAGTTTCTCAGTTGAAGAACAGAAGAGAAAAACACAACCCTGATTAGGGTAGTTTTTAAATACTTTACAGGGAAATTCTGCCCATTGAGAATGGGGTTCTGGTTTTTCAACTCAGGCTTCTAATCCGGGGACCAGGTAGAATCCAACAAACCACAGAGTAGTCCAGGCCTGTTTTCAGAACCAACATTTGAAGAACAGCCTTACTTTTTATTTAGCCTCACCAACAATCTCATATGGATAGCATGCATTGCATCATTTATATCTGATATTGATAAAACAGAGAAATCCCATGGCAGAAAATAACCCCCAAATTTGAAGCAATATGAGTTATTTTAAATACTGAAAAGAAGGAAAATGCAAAACTGAACAATTTCTGTACTTAATACCCATCAACAAACAGCTCTATTATAATTATAGTTTCATCCAAGAGTCTTCGATTACTGGCTGCAGTTATCTCAATCTTCCTTCTTATGGTTCCATGTGCAAATTGACACACAAATATATTGGTCATGTAGAGAGACATTCTTGGGATTGTTTCCTATACAATCAAGTCCTTGGGAAGCTAAGAAGTAGAACATAAATCATCTTGACTCAAGTAGGACAGTATAAAATGTTAAAGGAAGGATGCAAGGAAGGTCAGTCTCACTCCTTAGCTATAAATATTCAAGATGTTTTGAATTCAAAACATTTCAAGCTTTAAATGCCCCATTAAATTTCCTACATGCAGAACTAATAAAAAATTACTGAAGAGATGACGATGCTGCTGTTGCTGCTGCTGCTCCTGCTTATATTTCAGGACTTTGCAAAGCTTTGAAGAAGTGTTTCATTTTGACAATGTTTTGAGAAAGGCAGTCTTCTGAAGTGGTTTCCCAAAGTTCCCTGCTTCTAAAGAGGGAGACCAAGTTGTCTCATTGCTTCCATTTGCATTGTTCTGCATGCCTCCTTTGCATGCTCATGTGGAAGGCTTTGGCTGACAAAAATCTCCCTGGACCACTGTAAAAAGCCTAGGGAGACATCCACTACCATTTTCTACAGAGAAGCCAGGTAGAGTGATACAGCTGACACAACAGGGGGAATTGCCACTGCCTTCTGCAGGCATCATCATCACCATTCACCACAGGGCACTCCTGTCACTTCTTTGCATTCAGAAATCCATCACAATAATGATTCTATTATAAGTATATGACTAAAAATACCCTTGCTCAGCATATTCCAATCAACTGTGACCATGTTATGTTTTTACAGCAATGAGGTGATGTTCCAGTTTTCTTCTTTTTTAACTGTTCATAACATACCAAAAGCCTGAGAAATATTTGTCACAAATGCCCCTGCATTTCAGGGTATTTACTAGATGATCCAAGCTGGCTTTTCAGAAACACATCCCTGAAAATTGAGACTCCTCATGCTCCAGATGCTATAAGTTAAGGTTGCTTTTATTAGTCCCATAGAAATATGATCTTTTATGGCAAGGTACTGAGGTGGCTCCATTGTTGTTAACATCTGCTGTCCTCTCTTTGTGATTTTTATTTTTTTTATAATAATTGTTTTTATACTTTAACTGTTTTATAGTCTTACTGTATTTTTGTATATTGTATAATAGTCTTATTGTATTTTATAGCCTTATTGTATGCCACCCAGAGTCACTTTTTTGTGAGATGGGTGGCCATATAAATTTGTTGAATGAATGAATGAATGAATGAAATCTTACCGTGTTCTGGCAATACCCCAAATGTCTTCATATTTCTTTCTCTACTTTTTCTGCAAAGAGGCAGCAAAGGAATTTGTTTCAGCTTCACATCTTAAACTGAGGCTACTTCTTGCCTCCCCTCCTTATGGTTCCATGTGCAAATAGACACACATACACAATGGCCATGTGAAAAGCCATTGTTGAGATTGTTTCAGACTGTTAGAGGTCTCATATATCTGATTGCTATCCCATATTGGCCAGTGTCCAGTTAAAGCTATTTAAAATAGGAGAAGATAGTAGCCTAGTGTTCTCCTGGATGTATATTTTAAGAGAACATTCAGCTTCCTACATTTTGAAAGTTTAGGAATGCTGCACTTTGTAGCTTATCTGTCTGTATAAAATGTCAGTGAATGTCTCTTTGTTTTTGAGGGTTAGATTTTTCAAAAAACAGTGTGCTTCTTGGGTTTATTTTGAATGTAATTATTCAATGAAATTATACATGTTGATAATTGATTGGCATTATTAAGATGATCATGGAAATTTGAAGAGGAAAATCATTTACATGATTGCCATTATGTGGTCCTAAGGTACCATATCCTTCAAGTCAAACTCAACTCCAGGATTGCCATGGGCGTAGACTTGCTTCAAGTATTTGGGAGTGGGGTTGGTTCAAACTGGAAAGGGTTCAATTTTAAAATCTTTTCCTATAGTTTCCAGTAAGGTGGACTGGATTCACCACCTAATCCTTTCCAAATTTGGACTTCCAAGTTACGTCTGGAAAACTCAGCTTGGAAACGGCAGCATTTATGCATATTGGTAGGAAGTTCCTTCATTTATTACTGTGGTATAGAGAGACCACTGATTTTAGGGCCTCTGGTTAGTTTCCCTGTGTTGGTCTATTCTACTGACTTGAATTGCCACATATATGTGTATAATGTCAGATTAGAATGCTAAAAGTAAATCCAAACTTGAAATGTACATTGATAACATGACTACAAAAGGGCACCTGTAGTTTTCTGTATTCATGGCTCAGTTCTGAAGATTAATATGTAATATGTACTGAACAAGTTTGGATAATTTGAATCTTTTCTTCCTATTTTTCTTCTGAAAAATTGCAAAAACCATTTTTCCCCAATCTAAAAATGACTATTGTCTTTAATAAAAATGTG